>CM058153.1:4383125-5842500 GCA_030254885.1 Vitis rotundifolia
AAGAATAAAATGGGGATTTTATTTTTAAAAAATTATTTTAAGATTTTTTAATTCTATTAAAATAAATATATTTTATAAATAATTAAAATATTATAATATTTTATAACTTATTTTATCAAAAAGTAACTTGTCATTATTATATTATAAATATTTAAAATAAAAATTTTAAATAAAATTAATTTTATATTATAAAGTAGGATAATGCAATATTAGAACCCATCCTAAATTAAAAAAAAAAAATCTCAAATTTACTTCTAATCCATTCATTTAAATTTCAAACGCGTAGAGGTGAAACGGGACAAGTATTCGAAAAAATTAGCGGTATCCTATTTGTAATCAACACTTGTATGATAAAAGAGATCTAATTTTATTGATGCTTTTGAAATATAATTTATTTTATCATATATGTTGGGGAGCAGGCACGTTACACAAGCATTAAAGGGCCTTTTTGCCAACAGTTTTTTCCCCACTCATGACAAAAATTTTGACTTTCTTCTCTGTTATTGGGGAATGGGAAGAACTGGCCACCCTATTTCAAAATTTGTAGCAAAGAGTCACGGAATTAGAGGAAAAAGGACACAAAATTTGCAGTGAATTTCTCGATATTAAAACTATATATTATAATTTAATGATGAAGAAAATAAACCCAATTCACATTATCTTGATGTGAATCCTAATAATTGAAATCTAGAGGAGGAGAAGAGATCAAAAACGATGGCTAACTGAATCCTAATAATATCGAGGGCTTGTTTGGTGGCAGATTCAAATCACCAGAAATAATTCCACGTTGCGAGATTATGGAATGGTTGTCATGTGTAGGAAGCAAATCCCAGAAACTGATGACGGAGCTGCTGTTGCTGCCTCTTTATTTGATTTATCGATGGAAAATGTACTGGACTAGACGTGCAACGCGATAGAGATAAAGTCTATGTTGCCGGCCGGCCCCACCTAAGCTTGCTTTGTCTGCTTCCCAGCTGCCTCTCATGCCTGAGGCCCCTACTCCTCACGCCCTCAGCCCTCTCTTTGTACAAGCTTGTACTACTGCTAATAACAGCTTAAATTTTGTTTGTTTCTTTCTTTCTTTTTGGAACAAATTTACAGATGGTGAAAGTTGGGTGATGATCACTAATTAAGAGCTTGTCGGTATATTGCATTTGACTTGGTATGAAGGGCAGGTTGGCCGCATTGTGTCTTATCTTATTTTTCTGCAGTAGGTGATGGCATGGTGCCTTGGATGCTACTTGCCCATTATAATACAAGATAATCAAAATTTAAAATGTCCAGATTCAATCCTCATACACTTTGACTCTCAAAAATCATCGCATTTGGCCACATTAATTTCTCGTGGAAAGTCCACAATGTCAAAAGTTGAACATCTGGAAGAATGGTGTCGACAGTTTTTGTTGAGCACACCATTGATAAATCTGTCCATTTGAATGGTCCCTTACTCGATGCCATGCACAATTTGGACTTTTGTTCTTATTTGAATCATAACGGGATATGTAATTAAGTAAAAAAATGTCTGATAATGTAATTCATGGAACAATAAAAAGAAATTCAATTCGTGATGAATTTCTTTGTTTAGGTTTCATCTGCAGATGGAAGCTCTCCGGCCAAGAAGGATGAGAAGAAGGCAAGAGCCCTAGCTGGTTGATAACTTGGAACAAAGTGTCCAGCTCCTCTTATGGTCACAAATGCTAGGTTTTGGTATCCGACGGCATATCCGCCAACCTTAAAACAAGAAAAATAGACTGTTAGAATTGGTTCTGATTTCCTTATCGTTAGTTCTAAACTATCCAGTAATGAAGGGAATAGAGAAGCAAGATAGGCCATGGATCCTTACCTCGCCTTGGGTGTACCAGGGGTACCATGGAGTCTTAACCGATGTTCCAAGATTGTTTATGGAGTAGCGGGTCGATGTTGTTGGCACTCTACCATCTGTATCGCCACTGTATACAAAATTTAAGGTTACATTTAAATCTAAACTTCAAAAAAAAAAAAAAAATTCTTTCCATTTTTTTTTTTCTCATACTCTCTCAGATCTTTTAAAAATCAAAACAAATTATGCATAATGTACCACTTACCTATAGATCCAAACACTTATCCCACTGACCATGAGCTCCTCAATCACTGGCAACACTGTCAATGGCTGGTCCTTCCAACCGTAGAAAATAGCGTCGCTGCATTGATTTACAAATTAGATCAAACAATGGACGAAGTAAACTGCTTTAATTTTTACGAAATGCTCAGAGTATATAAGGGGTTGTAATATATACTTGCAAGACTCCCATGGACCTGGGATATTCGTGACGTTTGCATGCATAGATTTTTGCACTTCAGGAATGTTCAAGTAAGTATGGATATAGTCCTCGGAACATGGATCAAATACTGATATCTGTGTGGAGCATCAAACCATATAATAATGAGGGAGAAATTAAAAATCAAAGAAGAGAATTGTACGATGTTGAGTAGAATTAATGAACTATACCGGTCGGGTACTGTTTGAGGATGGAGAGCATAGGGGAGCATATATGTCATATATGAAGATATTGCCTACAGCTGCATCTGCATTATCAAGATAGTGTTCACAGACATCCGAGATTGTTGTCTCAGATGAAAAATTGCAGTTTAAGTTGATTCCCTCATTGATTTCATCGGATATTAGAGAGTGTGTCCAGAAAAAGTCGTACATTCCCTTCACTCCTGTCTCAAAGTCTATCCATGCATTCCCTATCTGCACATTTATGAAGTATATTCATGTCAGTTCTCTTCATTTTTGATTCATACTCAGGCTTGAAGCCTTCAAACATGTGGACTTACAGCGATTCCTTTTAGGTTGATGACAGTTTGGTTGGTGATCTTGTTGTTTTGAAGGATTTTCTGGGAGAGCTGAGGCACGTAGTGCCCTGCATAACTTTCTCCGGTGATGAAGAAATCTCTGGTTTTGTATTCAGGAAACCTTTCCAACCAGTTCAGAAGAAAGGTGTAGTTGTCTTCAGCAGTCTGCTTATCTCCACTTTTGTCGTAGTCTGATGTGGTATTTGAATAAGAAAATCCAACCCCAGCAGGAGACTCCAGGAAGAGGATGTTTGCCACTGAATTTCAAACCAAAAAGAAAAGAAGGAAGAAGTTAATTGCAGGCTTTGTAAAATTGTTAATTTATTCTGAAAGAATGACTGGTGAGTTGAATAAGAAATTTGAGGATGTATACTCACCATTGCTCCATGCGTATTCGTTGTAAGAGAGAGTATTGCCATCACTGTTGACTCGGAATGGCCCCAGCTCCGCCATTGCCCCAGCTCCTAAAGAGGAGCACCCTGGTCCTGCTCAACAGAAAGACAAACAAAAATGAAAAAAGGGTCCTCGGAGGGATGTTAATGGAGTGGCATGCTGGAAGCTTTCTCAAATTCCTAATCTAAGTTTATTTGGGTCACCAGAGAAAAAGTTACAAGAGATCGATGTGAGTTTATAAAGATTATACATGACGTATAAATGTGAGGAATAAAAAGAAATACCGAGAAAATAAAAGAGCTCATTAGGACATGAGGAAGAGCATAAGACATTTAACATGACAAAAAAGCTTACGACACAAAAAAAATAGAGAACCATGAGATGTTTTAGGCACCCCAAAGTTGTTTCTATTTTTTATTTTATAATATTTTTTATTGTATAGTGAAATATTATATATAGTCTCGATTTATAGAATCATATTAAAATCTTGTATACTTCTAGGATTTATATTTGTGTTCTTCCACAAATGTGTTTCTATTCTAACATCAGGCCATACTTATAATTATAAATGATTATGCTAGTTGAATGATGAAGCTGATCAAGAAAACACATAACAACCATGTGATATAACAGTTACCTCCATTAAGCCACAAGACAAGAGGCTTAGAAGAAGAGTTCTGTGACTCCACAAAGTAGTAGAAGAGTGCTCTTCCAGCCTTGGGGTCAACAGTGACATACCCCGAGTACTGATCCAGATTCACCCCATTGGGTTGCCCTGGCAATGCTTGGATCCTATCACCTTCCTTCAACCCATCTTGAGGCCCCGTATAGACTGGTGAATACTCTGTGGACATAGACTCAGTTGAGTGACCCTCTGACTGCCTCTTCGACCTTTGAGCCCGCATAAGTTTCCCTAGCAGATCATATCTGCTCCCTCCATGGCATTGCACCAGGGCAACAAGACATGCAAGAGAAAGCAATGTCAGAAAGAACGCAGCCTTCATATTTGCTATGGGAGTCTCTTATACAAACTGTTATTGATGTGGGTTTCTATTTATAGAACCAAGGCGATTCCCTGAATGTGAGGTTTGATGCACACGAGGGTCTTTCATAAACTGTTGCTAGTATCGTTTTGTGTCTATTCTTGTTGGATTTGCACCTTAACAATGCTGGGGTTTTGAGGAGTACTCGAAGCGCTTTTATTCCTTGAAACTATGCTTTTGGATTTTTATTTTGTTTTTAATTATCAGAAGCACTTACACAGCTAATACAAACATGTCAGCTCTGGCTCAGTTCCATATAGAAGACAACGAAGAGGAGAAGTCGAGGAGTTGGACAAGGATCGGGTGGCTAGTGAGAAATCAGCCGGCTAATTCTATATATATACATACGTAGAAGTTCCCATGGTTAGTTTGATTATTTATTGCCTGGCCTTTGAACCCATTTTTGTTATTCTATGCCTCTTGTGTTATGTCATGGCTTGCAAAGATAAGCCTCACATTTGGTATCAAAAGTTGCATAGAAATTGACCACGAGCAAAAGACATAGACCTTTGGTTTAGCATTGCATATTTGATGATTATAAAATGGTCCATTTAATTTACTTGTTTGGATATATGCTAATTTGAATTCTAACACCTTATTGAACATGTCGTGATGATTGTGAATATTTGGCTTTTTTTTCTCGTGGACATTTGACACAATTAATTTTTTATAATTATAAGAAATTTATCATCAAATGTAATTGAATTGTTCTTTTTTTTTTTTTCTTTAATTTGATTTAGGTTTACCAATTTATTATTGGGATAATGAAAAAAAAAAAGTATAAATTTAAATTAATCCTTTTGTAAACCTCAATAAAATTTAATATAATTTAGTGATTTAGAAAAAAATACACCATTTTCCAAAAAATAAAAATAAATTATTATTATTATTTAATAAAAATCAAATATCTTGGAAAATATATATTTTTAAAATTGTGTATATAAAAAATAACTAAAAATATGTCAAATTTATTTATTTTTAAATGATATATTTTTAAGAAAATTAGTTTTCTAAAAATAATAAATTTTCAGAATAATTATTAAAAAAAATTAAGATGAAAAAGTTTGTCAAATATTATGGTAGAAAATAGTTTTAAAGGGTATATTGGCCTCTTTATATTTTATATCCTCCCCATCAATTATATAATTTGTATGAACCAAAGCTTAATTTTTGACTCAGCTGAGTTCAAAACATAATTTTCTCTTTATTATTTATCAAATTATTAACTTTAACCTATTTTATTTTAATTATATAAAAATAGAACAAATATAACAATTTTTATTTAAGGATGATATTGTAAATTACTTATTTATAATTTTATTATTATAGTAATTTCTATTATTTTGAAAATTTTATAAATATACTAAATTATTTTTTTGGTCAAATAAGAGTGAATATAAAAATTATTATAGATTTCTGCTACTTCTGGAAAATGTATAATGTCAAAATTGTACATGCCGGTGCATTACAATAAAGCCGAAAAAAATGAAATGGTGTCCAAAATATTTGTAGCAGCACACCAAGTTGTCCATTTGAATTGGGCTATGGAAACGGCTCCTTTCATGTAGGGATGCACCGATTTGAATTCTCTTCCTATTTGACCCTTTCTGGGTACATCCCTTTGGCACCTATAGAATTTTAAAACCCATTTCATCTTGTTTCTATCTGTATCTTTTCTTTGTTCTTATCTTAAAGATAAAGTGATAAAATATTTTTGAATTATTAATTGTTTATACATATGATTTCTAATTTTTATCATTGTTTTTAATTTTAATAATATATATGTATGATGTCTTATTGAAATTATGACTTGGTCGCGTTTCAATGAATAGATTATAGAAACATGATTTGATAACCTTGATTGACATTTTTCTCTTAGTTTATTAATGTAGCTGTATAAACTTATTGCATGGGATGTCATTGTATCAAACTTACTTGCACCCAATCATTGACCGATTTGATTGTCAGTCAATCACGGTTCTAATTAAGTCCAACTAGTTGAGCCGGCTAGATTAGATCGACCGGTCCGATTGTCAGTCAATCACGATTCTAGTTCAATCCAACTAATTGACCCTTCAATTATTCTGATTCTGGTTGAATCGAATGAACTAGACGAACCAATGGCTAGATCAAATGAATTGATCAATTCAACTTTTTTTTTTTTTTTTTTAAGACCAAAAAAGAGGAGCCCATTCAACTCATTTATCATCAAACCAATAAGTTTTTAGTTTTACAAGTTAATGATTATTGCATGTCTTTTATACCCCACAATCTCTATATATTTTTTTATCCATTTTCGATGTGGGAATAGTTAATGAGAATAAAATTTTTTGGCAAGCTTGAGACTTTCCGGTGTAAAAATTGAAGTTTAACTATTAAGTTATGAAACTTTTTCATTGTATTATATTTGCAAATAAAAATATATAACAAAATTATTATTTTTTTTCAAATTTTTATTATATAAAAAGTATAAAACATCTTCACATTTATTTTTATAGTAATTATATAATGTAATTAAAAATAATAATATAAATTAATTAATATAATAATTTCAAAATAATAAAATACAAAAGAGATGCAAATAAAATTAAATATTATACTTTTTTCATTTTAAATATATCTTTATATTTAAATATTATAAATGTTCTATTTAATAAATTTAAAATATTAATATATTTATATTTCTCTTCATCATTTAATTTGATATGTCAAATATAAAATTGAAATATAATTAAAACTTTTAATTATATATAATTTTAATTTATTATAATTATTTAAAATTTATATAATATATAAATTATTATTTATGCTGTTATTGATTCGACCATAGTTCGACCTGTGAACCATGAGTTGATAATTTTTCCGATTCAATTATTAGTCTAATTCTGAAAACATGTGATCCAACTGTATATATATTGTTCACTCTAAATCCAAATAGATCTATGACTTTAAAAACACATATACAAGGTTAAAAAAGAATTCAAACTTATGTAACATTAAAAACTTTTTCTAGGGGTTCTCATATTCGATATGGGACATTATAAATACATTTTATGCAAATACAATATTCCGTTATGCTCCATAAGATTATAGAACCAAACAAACAAACCTTTACATCGGGGTCAAGAATTGGACGGGGAACAAAGTTTTTAATTCTCTATATATATAGACTCCTCTTAACCTATAATCGCATTTTTAAGTCGTAAAGACCCATTTTGACGCAAAACTGACAATATTTATATGATTGAAAACGAATTATTACATCAAGATATAGTTTCTAAATTTATACTAATACCATAATTTTTTCCTATAATTTTAAATGATTTTATTTTAAAAATAATAAAAGAGGTGGTTAAAGGGAGAATAGTTTGGAGCGACGCTTAAAATATATATTTTAACGGGGAATTTGCATGTAAACTCCATAGTCTTATATTTTGTTGGTGTGAAATATCATTTTAGCCCAAAATTCTTCGGATTGATTATTCTGCAGTCACGTCATCCCTTAGCGGCAGTGGGCGAAAGTCGGATGGGTAGGCAACGCCGCAACAGTGTAGCCCGGTCCTTCCAAGGGCTGGCCCAGCCCGACACATATGATCACTATGCGTCTTAGGCTGGCATGGCTTGGTGGGCTAGGCTGAACTTGGCGGCCCAGTAGACCCAAGTCACCCAATCACTAATTTTGAATTTCTAATTTATTTATTAGTTTCCATTTTACAAGCTTTCTACCATCCCAATTCTAATAATATAATTTATTTTATTTTATTTTTGAAAAAAAATAGGTCATGAATATTCTCCATTTCCGATCTCGTCTGTTAGGCATGCTTTAGGATCATCATCCATTAGCCCTTGTTTGAAAGTGGCTTCAAAATTAGTTTTTAAAAACGTTTTTGTGATATTTTATAAAATGATAATTTATTTGAGAATCATAAATGTTTTTACTTTGTCTTTTATATTTTTAAAATAAATTTTATTTATAATATTTTATTTTAAATTATTTTTTATATTTATATAATTAATTTTTTAGGTTAATTTTACTCCATTTTTCTAATGTTTTAGTTGAATATATTTGATCTCATTGATTTGAAATTCTATCAAATATCTTTTTTATTTTAAGTAAAAAATGAATTGAATAAAAATAATAAATAAAATATGATAAAAAAATATATATGATAAAATTTTAAACCAACGGAAGTTAAATGTATTTATCCAAAATCTTGAAGAAGGTAAATGAAATTAATCTTTATTTTTTAAAATAACTCTCAAAAACTTTTTTTTAGAGAACAAAGAAGGGAGTTAAAAAACAAGACCCATTCTTTTCTTTATTAATTTTTTTCTTCTCTTTACGTAATTTTATTTGTCTCTACTTCCATTTGCAAAAAAAAAGTCTCAATGAAAAAACAAAAAAAATTCATTATTTATGTTTGATTCCATAAAATAATTAAGAAAAAAATATTAAAATTAATTTTTTATATTTAATTTTATTACAAAAATATAAAAAAATAATTAAAATTTGACATATTTTGAAATTATTTAACATAAATGAAATATATTCGAAATAGCATATAATTTAAATCCAGCAAAGGCAAAATCACAATTTTGTACTTCCAACATTTCCTTTCAAAGGAAAAAAAATTTCAAATCATAGATGTAACATAAAGCAGATTCATTGACTTCTTCATGGTGAGAACAAGATGAAGCAGAGGAGCACACCCACTATTTTCCTGCTACAAATGACTCCATCAAAGCAAAAGCCCTGCGGGGCTGAAACCTTGGGACTTCATGCCCTGCCCCTCGAATTGTAGCGAACGTTAGTCCATCATAAACAACCCTGTATCCACCCACCTGCAATTATCAACCATCTCAGTAAGATTCCAATCTTTTTTCTCTTCCTCTTTCTTTGTTTTCTAGGCAACCAAACTGCCCATCAAGAGAAAAAAAACACTTCAAAAAAACAAAAAAAACATACCACTTTTGTGTTCTCCGACCAAGGATGCCAAGGTTTGATGACTTTAAGGCCTAAGGCATTAATGGAGTACCGGGTACCAACAACTGATACAACTGCATCCACATCACCACTGTCCCCCAAATCCAGAGAATCAGGCAGAAACGTTGGACAATATTTGGAATAGCAGAGAGAAATAAAGAATGTGTTTAGGAAAGTTTTCCAAAACCTGTCTCGAAATCAGTTCTCTGACATTTTTTTCAAACGAAAGTTTTTTTTGAAGTTGGAATGTTCTTGTATTTTAGAATAATTAAAAAGTTTCAACACAAGTTATTAAAAAACCTATTGTCCATTGCAAGTATTGTAATTGGGTTTGAGTGCCCAAATGAGTAGACCTGACTCGATCCAATAAAAGGAGAAACCGGACAAATAGTTTTTGGGAGTTAAAACTACTCTCAGTATATAATAATAATAATAATAATAATAATAATAATAATAATAATAAATATCTTCGGCCTGAACACACTCTTTCTTGAATTTCATCTATTTTTCTATGAAAATGAAGGTTATAACATTTGTGCTATGGAAATAGAGTGGTTCTCGATTTTTGCAAGTTCATTCACAACATGGAGCTGAAAATTCACAATGATATAGATTTTGGGCATTTGAAAAGGTAATTTGAAGCCTTATTTCTATATATAAGAAAAAAAAATTATAAAATTGTTTTCAAGAACAAAAAATTATTTTGAAAAATTCCAAACCGGCTCAAATTCAATACAAAACGTATGGCCTTTGCATTTCTACTAGTGATTCCTACTAAGTGACAAGGAAATCCGGTTACCTGTAAATTAGTATGTGAAGACCAGAGGAAATTAGCCTCTTGTATATCGGAAACATGGTTGATGGGCTGTCCGTCCAAGAAGTGATCACAGAGCTGGTACATTACACAAGGGGGAAACAAAGACTTGGTTTTCAAAAAAATATATCATTTCTGTTAATTATTGTTCAAGAAAAGTACATACTGGATAATCATAAAGAAGACTAAGATTTCAAACCTGCAAACCTCCCAAGCATAAGGAATTTTGGTTCTGTTGGCATGCAAAGCTTCTTGTACTTGAGGAAGATTGAGATATCTCAGGACATAATCTGCTTCACAGGGATCAAACCCTCCATGGCGTCTCGGTTTCCTCGAAGAGTTTGAGGAGCGAATGCAAACTGGGGCATATATGTTGTAAAAATCTATCAATCCAACTTCCAACTCAATATGATCTTCAAGCTTCTTACACTCATAGCTGTCGGGGAACTTGCAGTATTCGACTAGTCCTCGGTGGGTTATATCAGAAATCAAGGCATGAGTCCAAAGATAATCGTAGTATCCTCTGTTGTCCGTCAGATCGTTCATTATCCCATTCCCAATCTTCATCAATTACCACAACAGAATATAGTAAGCAACAGGACAGAAGTTTAGAGTACTTTGAGGAAATGTCTGTTTACCATAATCCCTTTGAGGTGGATGATAGAGGAAGAGACCGCCTTCATGTTCCTCTTGATGATTGTATCAGCCAGCTCTGGAATGTAAAATCCTGCAAGAAAATTTGGTTTTCATATAAGCTGCACACAAGGTGGAAAACTTGATTAAGGAGGATTTCAATTTCATACCTGCATAACTCTCTCCCATGATATAGAAGTCCCTATTCTTATAGTGGGGAAATCTTCTGAACCAATTGATCAAGAAGGTGTATGTGTCTTGAGCTGTAACACTGACAAACATTAGAAATAGAGCACAATAGCAGAGCCTGGCTCGGATTTGTTCGATATATCTAAGCACATGATCACCCACCAGTCCGTTTATCGCCATTTTCATTATACTCGAAGGAATCATTGGAGTATGAGAATCCAACACCTACTGGAGACTCTAAGAACAGAGTATTTGCCACTGCATTTACAGAACCAAGACTCAGCCACAATCAAATTCAAAGCAAAATAAGCTGAAGATTCAACAATGATCAAATTCGCCTACCTTTGTTCCAGGCATAAGGTCTTAAATAGAGCGTTTTGCCATCTGGTTTAACCCCAAAAGGTCCAATCTCCACCATGGCACCTACTCCAAGGGATGAACAACCAGGCCCTGTACATATAAAAGCAGCCAGCTTCAGACAAGCACTGAATAAAGTCTGAGGTAGGAGTTGAGAGAATGAGTTCACCTCCATTCAGCCACAGAAGCAGAGGCTTAGACGATGGATCCTCAGCTGCCTCAGCAAAATAATAGAAAAGGTTTCGCCCTTTGAGTTCATTGACAGTTACATAACCAGCATACTGCTTAAACAACACCCCTGACGGCTGACCAGGGAGCCCACCTTCAATCAGATCATCCTCCATCTTCCCACTATCAAAAAACCCTTCATCCTCCATATCCAACACTTCCCACCTTCCATCATCAGAGCTCCTCTCTCCCCCCAGTCTTTTACCTCTCAAAGCCCTCAGCCTACTCGCTTGATCAATCCCCAAACCATGGCTAAGGCCATGAAGGAGCACCAAAACAAGAAGAATGAACAAGTAGTAGTACTGCATTGCAGAGAAGAAATGAAGCCTCTCCTCCACTGTACTGAATCAGGGACTTCTCTTACATCAATCTTTATTTCTTTTCTTATCCTGTACTTCTAGCTGCCCATTTGTTGATGACGATAATTGTATCAAATTCAGTGGCCTTTCCCAATGGTTGATGATGAATTGAAAAATATCTTCCACCAATGGTGTTCAAAGATTCTCTCTGCAGTTTCTAATGCTTTCTCTTTATGAGGAATTTGGGTTGGTCCTTTGCCAAATCCATGGGGCCTGCTGTAGACAAAAAATTGAAATAAAGGTTGGAAATATGTAATGGAGGTGTGGACTTTTTAGTAAGAGGGTAAATATTAGTTGTCATCTCACTGCTGTTTAGTGTTGGTGGGGGGCACATAATGTAATAAAGTCACTAAAAGGAATGGGAGACATGCTTTTTCCAAGGCCTCTTTTTCTCTTTCCCATTGTCTTTGTATTTGAGCTAATAGTTAGTGAAAGAACATACTATTTGGATTTCATACTTGGGTCCATCTTTTTTATATCCTTAACAATATTTTTGGAACATTAATTATAATTTTTATAATATAGTAATATTTTTCATAATATCAAGTTATAGTATTAAATAACATTTTTCGATATTGTATTGAAGAAGTATCACTAATTTAGTGATATCATTCGTGCATCCTAAGTTCCATTTATTTGTACCCATATTCCATTTATTTATTTTTTTATATTTAATATTATTTATTTGTACCCTTATTTAACAAGACTTAATTTTATCATACACATTCAACAATTCGTATATGAAATTTGATAAGTAATATTTTGATACCCGAACATTTTCCTTTTCTCATGTTTTGTTATACAAGAACATACTATCAAAAATACCTCTTATTATCGACATTTTCATTGATGCCTTAACATTTTCTTTTATCATATATTTTATCGGAAGAGAAAATGCCACTGCTACTAACATTTCACGGTTCACACTTAAGAGAGCCATTTAGCATTGATTTTAGGAAGCATTTTTAACTTTTTTAATATTAAAATGTTAAAAAAAAATTCAAATATTAGAAAGATTATAAACACGTTTTAAATTATTGTCAAATAAACTCTTAATACTAAGTGAATATCTGATCAAATTAATGACATTTTTTTATTTTCTTAAAATATTTACATTAAAAAATTTATTTTAATACATTATTGATACCATTGAATGGGGTATTAAACGTATTATTATTATTATTATTGTTAGTATTTTCAAGTACTAAAATATGACTCAAAATAATTGTACTTCATTTGCTTGCATAACTTGTCACATCAAATAATGCATCGTTATAAACTATTGTTAATCACGTCAATCTTTAAACAGATAAGATAAATATTGCTAAGTTGTTTAGCTTGTCAAGGAAAAATATTATATTTCAAAAAAAAAGAAAAGGAAGGTGGTCCAATGGTCACGGTTTTGCCCATGACATGTGCGACCTGCTTTAATCCACGAGATTTCCTAGCATGTGCTTTATACTCTTCTTGCTAAAGATTAAAAAGTGGACTAAAGATGGTATCAATAGTATCATATTAGATATATAATTCAAGTTGAATTACTTTACATTCAAGTTTCATTTAAGCTATGTTTGGTTCCACATAGCTTTCCGGAAAATTTGAGGGAAAATGTGAGGGAAAAAAAATAAAGAGGAAAAAGGGAAGGATAGAAAAAAATGAAAGAAAATAAAAAAATAAATTTAAAATTAATAAATTATTTTTATATATATAAAAATTACATAATTTTAAAATGTATAAATTTTTAACTAATTTTAATTATATTTAATTTTAAAAAAATTATAGTGAAACTAAATATAAGAAAATCATTTTCATTTATATTTTTTTTGTAACGACCCGCTCCCAACCGTGTAAATATTGTCCGCTTTGAATCCAAATGGGCTCTCACGGCTTTAAAACGCGTTTATAAGGTTACGAGGAGTCCATACTTATATAGCGTCAAAAACTTTACTTTCCCCTCTATCCAATGTGGGATATCACAAACACCCCCCATGCAGACACAACGTCCTCATTGTGTCCCACGAAATTGCGAGGCCAAACAAATAAATAGATGTCCGTTTTGAACCTAAAGGTGCCCTCACGACTTTAAAACGCGTCTACAAAGTTAAGAGGAGTCTATACTTATATAGTACAAGAAACTTTTCTTCCTATCCGATGTGGGATATCACAAACACCCCTCATGTAAACACAATGTCCTTATTGTGTCCCACGGGATTGTGAGGTCAAATAGACAAATACCCTTACGAGGTCAAATAAACCCCATACCAAGGTCAGGGATCGTTTCTGATACCATTTGTAACGACTCGCTCTCAACCATGTAAATATTGTTCGCTTTGGACCCAAAGGGACCCTCACGGCTTTAAAACACGTCTACAGGGTTACAAGGAGTCCATATTTATATAGTGCCAGGAACTTTCCCCTCTATCTGATAGATGGGTTTTAAAGCCATAAGCCCCTTTGAGCTCAAAGCAAACAATATTTACACGACTAGGAACGGACCATTACAAATGGTATCAAAGCTGATCTCCAACCTCGATGTGGGGGTTTGTTTAGCTCCGTAAGAGTGTTCGTCTGTTTGGCCCTGCAATCCCATGAGACACAATGAGGACGTTGTGACTGCATGGAAGGGTGTTTGTGACATCCCACATCAAATAGGGGGAAAGTTCATGATGCTATATAAGTATGCACTCATCTTAACCCTATAGATGTATTTTAAAGCTGTGAGGGTCCCTTTGGGTTCAAAGCGGACAATATCTACATGGTTGAGAGCGGGTCGTTACATTTTTTTTCTTTCTTTAGTACTTTCCGGGAACCAAATATAACCTTAAACTTTGATCGTTCGTAATTTAGATCATGCTTAAAGCCAAGTGTTAAATTTTTTAATAAATTCAAAGAAAACTTAGGGTTTGTTTGATAATTACTTTTAAAAAATGATTGTAAAAAATAATTTTTGAAAATCCTTCTTTAAATTTTATAGAACAAAAGTTTGTTTAGAAACTTAAAATGTTTTTAACTTATTTTTAATATTTTTTTAAAAAATAATTTTTATATTTAATATTTTATTTTTAATCATTTTACATGTTTATATAACTATTACTTACAACGGTTCTCAGAAAATAAGTGAAAAAAAACTAACTAAAAGATATTATTTGAAAGTATCATATTTTTTATTTTTAATAACAAAAAATAGTTTTTGGTTGTCAAATGTATTTTCTTTCTTTTTTATTTTGAAAAACAGAAAACTATTCTAAAAAACCAATTCGTAAACAAGCCTTTAAATTCTTTTTTTTTTTTTTTTCTAATTTTGATATTACATTGTTTTTTTAAATCACGTAAATTTTTTAATAAAATTAATTAAATAAATATAAAAATTCTTATTAAATTTAAAAGTGTTCATAAATTCTAAAAATCAGATCAAATAACATCTTAGAATTTATAGAGAATATTATTAAATCACAAAAAATACTAACCCCAAATTAATTATAAATTCAACCACCTACAATTAAAATGGGTCGATGCTTGAAAATATTTTCTGATTTATATATTCGAAAAACAGAAAATAACAAGGACTTTATTAGGATAAGAAAAAATAATAATTTTTAGAAACCATTAAAAAAATATAAGTATTAAAAAAGCTTATCATCTTAAATAAAAAGGTTTATTTATTTTTATTTTTTTGAATAAAAAATGGTAAGCACATAGAATCCAATGTGTGAACGTTTTCCCGAGGAGAAGCCTATGCAAAAAAAAAACAAATGGAAAGCAACGGAAGCCTCAGCCACGTGCTGGGAAAGGCGCGTGGAGATAGGGTGGATGAAGAAAGCAAATGCATGTGCTTGAAAAGCAAATTCCCATGATTGAACACCTCTCTCCCATCATGCCTTTACACCATTTGTCTCTTTCCCTTTTCCTTTTTTTTTTTTTTTCCATCTTTTATTTTTGCCTCAACAGTCTAAACAACTTGACCTTTTTTAATTTTTCCACTCAATGTCTTTCGTCACCATTGAATCACTTAGCTTCATCATCCACACAAAAATTAACTTATTTTAATGTACTTCTTATTTTTTTAGTTTTATCCCCATTTTTTTAAAATAATTTTTTAATTTGAGAAAGTGAGAATTTTTTAAAATATTTTTCTTTTAAGATAAATTATTTTTATTTTAAAATATAAAAACTATTTTAAAAAACATAAAATAAGAAGTATATGCAAATAACACCTTATCTTTTCTTTTTCTTTTTCCTTTTTCACTTTATTTAAGAAGTATATGGAAAGATGTGTTTTCCACCCCTTCAATTTTTGTTCAACAACAAAAACAATGATTCTACAACTGAAAGAAAAGAAAAAAAGAAGGCAAAAAATAAGGAGGAAGAAGAAGAGCAATATATGCATTACAGAAAGAGAAACCTCATAGTGAGAGGAGAAGCATGAAGCTTCCAGGCCCCCCACTGTTTTCACAAAATCACAAAGCATATTCTACCACCCAAACAGGTCCTTACTTTCACACAGTGCAATCTCAATAAACAATACAGGGAAGAGCAAATTATTAGACTCATATAATTGAATAGAGCCCAAATAGGAAACCCCCGTCAAATCTGACATGCTTGTGGGTCCATGTCAATGATGGAGGAGAAGCACATGGAATTAGGATCATTTTTTGCTTCATCCATCACCTGTTACTAGGGTTTTTGTTTCATCCATAGCCTATTCAGCAAAGCATCACAGCATACCTCAAATTTCTGAAGGACGGTTAAAATAACATCCTAACAATGGTTACAAGATGTCAAAATTGAATCCAGCTACAAAAATTCATCACACTACAAACTTAACTTAGAACCAATTAAATTCTATCAAACTTGTCTTTGTTTTTTCGATGACTAAAATTTAAAAGTCTGTCCCAGTAAAACTTGGTTTATTGCCAGTGGTGGTTGGCATACCCATGCTAAGAAGCACCATAAGTTGCAGCTGCAGCATACATGTTCGGATCATTCTGTGGCATTGCATATCCATAGCCGCCACCATACCCCTGCCCTCCATAATATGCCCCATTCCACTGGTTATTGGAATCATTTCTCCACTGCCAAGTTACAATGGAGTTCAAACAATCAAATAAGGCACAATCCAAGGATAAGAGCAAGATGATAGAAAGCAAATGCAAAAAAAAAAAAAAAACAAAGAAAGAAAAGAAAAGAAAAACAAATCAATGAGAAAAAGATGAAAAAAAAACAGAGAAAAAGTTCCATTCTAGCATTAATTTGACATAAAAATGCAACTTGTTTGACTTAGGAATCATCGATGCAAATTATTGATTCCCGTGCAATACAAACTAAAGCTCATTGCTTGACAACAAAAACGAGAGTATATTTCCAGAATATGTTATCATAGACTATAGTCATTACTGCAGACCAGAATAGAATAACTAAAAGTGAGATGGAGGAATAATCTCTAGTTGACTAAGGGAACCTTCATTAGGAATCTAGATGGAAAGTGCAATTACCTGCTTGCTTGCCGGATTACGGCCCCATGATAGACGAACAGTCTGCTTGCCAATAACAGTCCCATTCAATCTCTGTAGTGCATCCTCGGCACTGTTTCTGTAAACAAAGACAACAAACAGGGAAGGTTATGCGCCTATCAAATCCATGTTAAAACATTACCCAAATTATTTTTATTCAGAAAGGCCTGTTCTACTCTTACAACCTCTCCCATCACCGCCAAACATTTACCACTTGAGCCACACATCAAGGGCAATTGCAGCATCGATCATATTCCTTTTACTTAATAACCTTTTACTTTCCAACATTTTACTTAACATAAATAGTGAATATTAAATTTGAAAGATAATACTCATAAATGATATTGAATGAATAACTAATGGCAGGCTAATATAAATGTAAACTCTTGGCCATAATTTTACACTGTAGATTCTACTCTGTTTAATTAAAAAGGGAAACAAATAGGTAGACAAACTGGGAATTTAACAATATCAAAGAAGTGTACCTGTTAGCAAATTGTACAAATCCACATCCTTTTCCAACTGGTATTTTTACAGATACAACCTCACCAAACTGAGAGAAAGACTGCCTGAGATCTTCATCTGTGACCTCAGAGTCAAGTCCTCCCACAAATATCTACAATAGAACATGGATTAATGAAATAAATAGAATTTGTGCTAGTAAATGCATCAGGGGAGAGTTGAACTCACTGTTGTATTGGTCGAGTCGCCATTAGCCTGGGAACCTTGGGCCACTGCACCATTTGATGCATTTCCACCAGCCAATACCAAAGCTAATTGAAGAAAATATAGTTAAATTTTTTGGTCAAATCCAGATTGGAAGTGTAGAGGCATTAAATCAACTGCTTCCAATCTACAATTTTAATCATCTACAAAAGCAGGTTCAGCACTTCAAATTAAGAAGAATATGCAGATATGCAATTGGCAAAATACAGAAAGAAGAGGAAGCATTCCAAGCTCAGAAAAAGTTCTGGAAAAGACTTATCTATATGTAAATCATGCAGCAAAGTATACAAGACAAACAGCTATGGAGAGAATCAATCAGCATAAAACAAAAAAATAGAATGAGCTTTATGTAAAACTCACAGATCAAAGATACTGCAATATGATTTTAACACTCAGAGATGGTATTACCTTGTGAAGAATACTGTTGTTGATAACCAGATGCCTTCTTGGGGGTGGCCACACCAATTCTCATTGGCCTACTTGAACAATAGATGCCATTCATTTCATTCATGGCCCTTGACCTCTCATTTTCATCACCAAACCTAACAAAACCATAACCTTTTGAGCGGCCAGTGTTTGAATCAGTGACAACCTTTGCACCTTTAACAGATGGATATCTAGTAGCAAAAGTTTCCTGCAACATTGCATCTGTAACATCTGAAGCTAGATCCCCCACAAATATAGACAGATCAGAACCAGCATCAGTACGTCTATCACCCGTGCTGAAAGTTGCCCAATTGAGGCGAAAGGGCTGCTCTGTATTTGGCATTAGGGTTCCATTATAGCTGTGCAAAATTTTCTCAGCTGTAGCACGCGAAAAGAACTCAACAAATCCATATCCCTCAGACTGTCCAGTCTGCTTATTACGAATTATCTTTATGGAAGAAACCTGCACGGTTCATAACACCAAAAGTGAGCAAGCTTGGGCATGATGTAAAAAATGAAAAGCAGAATGTCCTGGTTGGGAAAAATTAAATGGCCAAAATGGATGGATGATTGTCTTTGTTATCAGAATGTATCCGCAAGTCAGAAATGGTATATTCAATGATTCACAACAAATGTAGTAGATACAAATTGACAAGTACAAATGTCAGATGCAAACTATTATCTCACATTCAATCATATATGCAAGTGCAAAGGTTTCAAATTTGGAAGCAATCTCACCCGAGAAAAATTGTGTGTTAAGGAAGAAATCTAGAATCACATAAATCAACCACCAAAATCATCTAAAAAATTAGGACTCAGGACTCAATGATGAACTGTTCAGGTACGTTGCTGATGAGCTTGTCACTTTCTACTCTCCATTGCAAGCAACAAGCATAGAACTGGAGATGTACTGCAGTCAATGGGATTCCATATCAAAGAACAGCCATTAAAGGAAAGGGGAAGTTACCAAGACAATGCATTAATGAGGATAGCTTGCTGTGGCTTTTGTCAATATTTTGGACTCTAAGCATCACACTTTTGAGGCTTTGATCAGGGGAGAGAGCTTATACCAAAATTCTAAATATGCAGGCCCTAGGATGAAGGTGCCTGCCATTTTCTCAGGCACATGTGAAGCAAGCACCACCTTATTTTCCACTTAGATCATGCCATATGAGTGACCAAGAATCTAATCTAGAGCAGCAAGATTTCATGAAAATGTCAGTCGTTATTTCTTGTCTTAAAAAAGTCTAAAATGGGTAACATTCATGTTCACAGAGATGTTAGGCTGAACATCCATATTTTTTGAGAACACGGCCTGCATATCGCATTCCCAAATGCCTTATGTATGATTGCTAACTATAGGTAGATCCTATAACCATATTGAAGCTGAGGTCATCCAAGAGAAAGAGGGAAACCCTGAGAGAAAAAGGGGCATTCTGTTTCTGTGGTTAGGATTCCTCTCTATGCTAAATTAATCATGGGAGGTAGTGCTACAAGGGTTTCCTCCAGTCGCCTTCTTCTGCAGGATCTGCCAGCTGGAGGGACATGCTTTGGAGGAAGAGTGCAGCATCAATATTTTACACCAACATAGGGAAAGACTAGATGCAAGAATCTAAGGAAGACTGATTTAAAGGCAGACAGCTGAGCTGAGGTGGAGTATATAAAATCAATACACGATTAGAAATTTAAAAATAAAAGTGTTAAGAAATAAGAAAGAAAATAAACAAAGCAGGCCTCTTCAACAAGGACAGCTCATTGCCAAGCAAGGCACCAGAAGAAAGGAGTCTGTTGCTGCCCTTGGGCCTAGCCTTTAACAACTACGGCATACAGATTATGGAGTTTATTTCAGTTGTTTACTGAAGGGTTATTTTGCACACACTCCTAATGATGTATATCAGCATTATCAAGGATTTGGATGTGATTTTTGAACATACACAAATGTGATCTCGATGTAAAAATTCACGAACTTACATTACAAGAAATAAAAAAAAAATGTAAAACTCAAATACATTCACGCTGCTACGAAACCAATTACTGTACCTAATATTCCAAGCTCATGAAAAACATCCCCAGCCCACAGCCAAATCCATTCATAAATCTTAAAAGACTATACATGCACTTCTATTGAAAAGCCAAACACCAGAAGTCTATTCATAAAATAAATGTGTCTAATACACATCACAAAAAGCCACTATTTACAGTTACAGAAACGTTCTTTAAACACACAAAATCTAACATTTATACCAATGTTTTTTGTTGTTTCATTAATACAATCAATCTTGAATTGGAATTTAATTCAGTCAAGAAATCAAAACCAATAATGGCATATTGCTTGTTATTTCACATAATCATTTCAACCATCAAACACAATCTAACGACTCGTTATTTAGAATAAAGTCATGAGATAAAGGCCGCGCAAGGTTGCTAAGAAACAGATTTGATTGAAAATTCCACATCCGTCGATAACGAAAACCTAAACCCAGAACCTAACACTTATTCGAAATCTTTTCAATATGAAATCCAAATCCAAACCCGTTTCCAACCAAATTATGAGATTTGGTCATTTGCGCCTCCGATTTCTGCTCATTCTTGCAACCAAACACAACCACATCCAGACCGAAGAAGAAAATGAAAAAGAAGAAACCCTAACCTCGCCGGTGTGACCGAAGCAACTGCGGAGGTAATTATCGTCCATCCATTGATGGAGATCCCCGACCCAGAGGGTTTTAATCTCGTCGGTTGATCCGTGCATCTGGTGCTGAGGTGGATGATTCTGGTACTGCTGTTGAGGTTGAGGGTGATGGTAAGGCATGTAATGCTGCGGGTACATCATCTGGTGCTGCATCACCATAGCCGCCGCAGGGTACTGCAAAGCCATCCATTGCTGCTGCTGTTGCTGCTGCTGCTGCTGCTGCTGCATCCACTGTTGATGGTCTTGGCTCATATCGCCACCGTTCGATGACTGCATCGTCACCCTCTTCTTGATCTCTCTCCTCTCTACCACTCGGGAATTTGCAGAATTGTAGAGAGGAAAGTAGAGAGAGAAAGGGCCAAAGAGGGAAACGACGCGTTGTGGGAGAGGGATATAAAGAGCCTGTGGATCTTGATTTTCACATAGTTTATAACGATATTGGCTTCTAGCCGTTGATTCTGATGACCGTATAATCCACGGTTGTCGCTTTGCCCTACAGATACTCGTGTGGGCCCTTGTCTTTGGCACCGCACCCCTGATGTCTTTCTTTTCCCGTGTTGTCTCGTTACAGTGGATGGTTTTATTATTAATCTGAGCCCTTGATTTTTGATTGCAATGATTCATTGGACGGTGTAAAATAGTGCCGCACGTTCAACACCGGGTATCCTACCGACGACTTTTTCATCCTTCAATTTCCAAAATATTTTCATTTTTCTTTTCAAGCTGTCAAATTTTCTAAAATGAAGGGAGTAAAATTTATTTTATTTATTTTATTAATTTACTAATTAAATATTTTATTTTATTTTAAATAAATAAAACTTTATGCATGCATGCCTTTTTTTAATTAATTGTTTAATTTATAAATTGGGTTTTATTTATTTATTATTATCTTGCAAAGGAGACATGTGAATGATTGAAAAGTGGCATCCTTTTGCTTTCATTGATCAACGAGGAACTCTGTCAAGACCAAGTCCAGTCAAATAAGGGCTGTTAGGCACCTCAACTGTCCTTCATTTGCGAGTCAACCATGTCCCTTTGGACCCTCCATTAGCTTCTTCTTTACTAAGACCGCCGCGTATGACACAACCTTTTCTTACGATCTATGAAAAATCTATGCTTTCTCTTCTGAATTTTACACAGAATTGAAGGAAAACAAAAGGGTAACAGGAAATGTAAACAAACTTTCTCTGAGGATCAGGTGGAAGAAAAACCAGAGTCCATCCATGAAAAGTGGGTAAAAAAATGAATCAATTGAATAATAATTGGGACATGGAAAACAGAAGCTTGGGGGGGCAAGGCAACACATAAAAGTGCTGCAGACAAAATTTCGACAGGGTGTATCCTGGTGGGTGTTTGGCTCCTGTGACTGGAAAATAAATAATTAGGGCAGAGAATGTGCTATTTACATTTGTCACAGGGGCTCAAGCTCAGATTTGGTAAAGTCATATTTGATAATCAGCGTGGAGGAAGCTTTCATACTGGGTTCCTTTGAGAGTCTTTAGGACTTCGTCCCAGTTCTTGACCTGTTCGGATAACGACCCTTTATGTATCTTCACTTGGCGACTCCTAAGATCCCTTTGTGGAACTTTAAGAAAGTTCAGAACATCAACCAGTTTCTGCAGTAAGACAATGAGAGCAGTGGCTTTGGTAATGATGATGCGTATTAAGTTTTATATGAGGGATCAGATCAGGTTTGAGTTGAAGTAGTTTGTCTCACCGTGCGGTTTTTTATCACATCCTCATAGTAGAAAATTGTGTGTCTGGTGCTATTGAAGTACTGTAAAGCTTTGGCAACTGTATCTTCTACTTGCTTCAGATCCCGTATCAGCAAAGTTGCATTGATAGATGGCTTATATTGGGCAAGTATCTCAGCCTGAAACCATTACTGAGTAAAATAACTTGCACATGAAGGTATGTGTGTGTCAGAGAGGAGGGAAGTAGAAAGACAGACCTCACGAGGTGAATGTACGTGAGACTTGTGGGTTCCATTTAGTTGCTTGGCTTCTCGATCATAAGAATTGGCAAGCATTGAAATCATCCTCCTCAACAGATTTCTTCTGAAGAGGAAAATCAGTGAAACACCCCTCGTGTTGAAATATTCTACTATCTCTTTATGATTCTGCATCAATCCCTGCATTAATCATTCCAGGCAACCATAACCACTGTTTCATTGACAAAACAATCATAGAAAAGGCGGGAATAGCATACTTATTGAAAGATAAGTGGCTATCTACTCCACATTTGCCATGTTACTCCAAATAGTGACTGCACACTGATGCATATATACAAAGAATGGAATGACAGCAAAATATGGAGTAGAAATAGGCGCAATCTACGCTAAATCGCAAGCCCATTGGTTGCCAACTGCCCACTTGGAAAAACTGCTAAGGTTTGCACATCAATCATTCCAAAATTCTAAACAGATAATTTTGTTGAAAAAAGAAAAAAAAAAAGAAGAAGAAAAAAAGAGGAAGAAATGAATACATTTCATCAATGTTTTGTTTAGTTACTCAGATTCAAAGTTTAGTTTGGGGAAAGGAAGCCATGACAGCATTTTATAGGTACTAACCAAATGCACTGAAAGACAGTCTGGTGTGGACTCCTCAATCCAAGTAAACAATCAGCAATCTACACCTATGGTAGTGGGCTGAACTTGAAATTCTGACAATAACAGAGATAAGATATGAATGCGGGCATTTGGGTGACAGTGCAGGTTTAGCTAGTTTGAGCTGAAGCTTAACTACTATATAGACCATGTGTGCCTACAAAGATATCAAAAGGAAGAGTTCAACCCTTCCTTGGCCAGCTCCGAAATTATTAGAGATTGAATGATGAGAATATGGTACTTAAATGTTTTGGAGAAGGGGGAATCAAGTGGCATCTCTTAGAAAAATATGCTTCTTTGAAAGCACTAAAAAGGAGTATTTACAAAATATTAGCTGTCTCCTCTAGAAGAAAACTTAGATCTACTTGGATCTGTGGTCTTACTAGCCCAATTCCTTGTAGTAGATGATTTTAAATGACAGCTCCCCAGTCAAAAGAGGTGCTTTGACTTAATTTAGAGTTCATTGGGTTTGAGCCTTTCTCACTGCCATAGTTTCTTCCAAAATTAGTTGTATGATGGTTTGCATTAATGTGTTTATGACCCCCCCCCCCCCCTTGATTTGTTTCTGCATTCCAAGGACCATCTTTCAATCTATTCACCCAGGAAAATACATCTAATTTCATCAGTGATGTATGGCCCAGGTCGTAATAGTAAACCTCTGTGGATATTTTGTTTTCCATGTATATTTTGCCCACTTCTTCAAGCGAAAACAACCACTTATTGAGTACTATGGAAAACTTAATCTAGAAAGATAGTTCCAGAAATGTTAAACTTCCATCATGTTCACATTGTAATATAACTTACACTGCTCAAAATAGGCTGCTTTTATTTGGGGGTAGGTTGGTTATTCACCCTTAATAGTCCCATATTCTTCAAATACTCAACATAGGACATCAGTCACAACCATAAGGATTCAAACATCAGTATCAACATCTGCTTCTTCCAAGACTCCTGTTTCCATTGAAGCAAACAGCACCAGAAGAAATCTCCATATTTTCCTCAGGGTTAACCAAGTAAAATATTTTAACCCTTTAAATAGACATCCATCCACTTCATTTGAATCTGGTATATTCTCTTCACAAACATCAAAACTTGCTCTAGGACCACACAGTTGGCTCATAATGTCCAGGAAATGAATTACCATATACATCTAAGTTTCCTTTTTGCAACCCTAGAAAGAATCTACCATCAACTGCCCAAATGTCAATGCCAACCAGATTTATTTGTGTCTGTTTCTCCAGAAAGAGTTGGGAAAGAGAAGAATAAGCTAAAGGAAACATTTATTATTTTCTTGTGAGAGTAATAAGAAGCCACAACACCTGTTCTACCAGAAAGGAAACAGGGAAATGAGGCATATTGACACTACCAGATGAGGGCACAAATACAATAGTAAATTTGGAAAGTATATCATTGAAGTCTTGTACAATAGGCAAAATTATCTTATCAAGAAATATTTTCACAATATGCGATGAATGAGGCATGCAGAGCATGCCAGCTTCTGGAAAACGTACATGACATAACAACATAAAAAGAATACTGTTTCCTCATTTTGGGATAAAAATGACACCTATAAGAAACAAAGCTCCAGTCTCCTTGGTGCTACAAACAGGATAATCATGACAGCCATCCAAGACCATTACCAATTAACCTTACATTCATATCAAATGAATTAATGCATTTAATAAAAGTTAAAACACTCCATGATTGTTCCTAGAAATGATCTCTGAAACAAAACATCCAGAAAGGGTGGATGAGAAGCCCTTGTAGCAGGTACTAATACCGCATGCTTGGAATAATTTCACTACATTTCACTGTATTGATTTTTACCTTTCTCATTCTAAATATATGGCAAACCCGAGGAATAAAAAGTAAAAAAGCATCCCCAGAAAAGAGCGCATTTGAGTTTTTTTTACACTTATTATATCAAAAAACACAGGTTCCAAACTAGTTTCAACATATCCACCGAGAATGGTAGGACTTGGCCAAGTCACATCTGTCTCGATTATAGCTTGTGACAAGTCCAAAGACAAAAGTTGGGTACTGCTTAGTTAGCAACAATCCAATCCTGACTCACGTATGAATTACTTAACTCGGCCTACTAGTAAGCCAAAATTGGAAATGAATCATTGGGATTGGATGAGCTACTCTTAACTTCCTTGTATAACAACACTAGGTTCCAGAGGAAAGAGTTAGCAGAGAGCTAACATGGAGCTTTGTTAAATAGGAACTCTGAAGGAATCAGGAAGCTCATAGACAACTCATGTGTTAAAAACTTGAATACTGGTTCCTCAGTATAGAAATATGACCATCATAATGCTACTGCAATCCTGATTGGAGAATTTATTTCCATTGAACAGGCCACTATGTTTAGACCATACCAACTTTACAGTAGCATTACAAAATAAGCAGAAATAAACATGGCTGTTATTTGTACATACTAACTTTGTTTGATGATCCAGATTAGTAGCTAGAATGGAGCTTTCCATGTCATGGAAAATACTGGAAAATTTTAGTGGCTCCTAAGACATAAGCATCCGCCACATAGATATAATATCCTAAATGCAAACTAACGGGTCTCTCATCAAACAAAAGCAGTAATAACTAAATGGCTTAAATTTACCAGAAGGAAAATAAAGATATAAATTAACCATATCAATAATGCTAACCTGATTAAGCATCCACTTCAGCCCAACGGCAGCTGTGCACTCATTCTTGGAAGCGCTACTGAGCCAGTCTAGATTATAGATTTTATCCAAAGTTTCTGTGATTGAAGAAATATTACTCCTTCTAACTTTAACAGAGAAAATCTCCCCATTTGAGCTAATGTTGATATGGCTATTCAACAAGGTCTCAAACCACCCGCTCCCAGATCTTTGTGTTGATAAGATGGCAAAAAATCGTACAGGATTGCATGCACATTCAGCCCTGATAATTCAGCCAAACAGCATATCATAATGATGTAAATGGAACTCAAATTCAAAACCGAAAAATATAAACAACGGCATACCTGCTATAGGATATGGGTTTCGGGAAGTGCACATAACGAACTTCTGATGGTTCAATATTAGGCTTCTCACATGGCCTTTCAGTCAATTGGACATTTAGGAACCCAGCTGTGGTGGTGGTGCTAATTTGCTTTAGACAGATCGAGCAAATATAAACCCCACAAACCATTGCAAACACCAAGACAATCATCCTCAACACCAATGGAGATTTCTTAGGAGCCTTGAAGACGAAGGAATCCTGTGATTCAAGGGTGGCCCAGGGTTAAAATGGGCAAATCACAAGAAAAAACGACATGGGTATTGCTGAAATTATCTACCCTGAGACCGATAATCCAATTTGATCGAGCAACCCAAAGGACACAAGGGTTAAATCAGAAGGGGTATATGACATGGGCGCTAATAAATAGTCTAACTAGAAGCAGGAATAGGAATCCATTCGGATTGAGCCACCCAGATGATGAAAAAGGGGTAGAGAAATAAGGGAAAAAAAATAAAAAAAGAAGAAAGAAAGAAAAAATCAATCTGGTTGCGCTACAAAATGTATACCCTCATAGATAACCCACATAAAAAAATAATAGTAACTGATTTTATAACACAAAAAAACAAAAAAACAAAAATCAAATGATTCAAGCTGAAATTCTCAATCCTACCAGACTGAAGAAAAGGAAAAGAAAATCTGGGTTTGCTTCAGTTCAATGAATTAGCAAAACAAAACCCGGAAACGTTGGAAAAAAATATTTGATTATTCAAACACCTAGATCAGACAACACCACATGCCAACCAAATTTCTAGCAATAAAAATAATTGAAAACTGGACTCGTAACTCAAACAATCCATACACGCTCGCTCCTTCATAGAATTCCATTTTGTGAGGAGATGAATCAACAAACCTTGGTGAAGAAACAGAGATCGTCTGCCATGTTTGAATATTCAAAAAGGAAGAAAATAAAAAGGCATTTGGCACTTCAGATTCGACTCCTTCTATATTTTCTCTCTCTTTCTCGAGCTTTCTCGCTCGGTTTCTCAGAGAAAAATGAAATACAGAGGTCTCAAGGCTTGAGCTCTTTCTCTTGAAGAACAATACGATCGGATGCTTCATTCATTGCTTTCCTTCTTCGGATTTACATTCCACCCTTTCAAAATCTAGGATGCTACGATTCACACCCAACTGAGAACAGCAAGAACAGTGGCAGGGTTGAAACGTCGTCGTTTATCGAACGTCTTTGACTTTTTCTTACACTTAAAAATTCAAAATCGCAACATTCCAACGACGTCGTTTCCGGCCGCGCCTGACTTTTATAGATAAGATTTTGGCCAAATCCAAAGATGGTCAAACCCAAAATTTATCTCCTTAAAATGAAAAAATAAAAATAAAAATAAAAATAAAAATAAAAATTTAAGGCTATTACGCTTTGATTTTATTTTTTACATATACGATAATTGAAATGGTAAATAGAAATTAACCATGATGGGTTATAATATTTTGCAAAAAAATTAAAATACTCATTTGGTAGGTATAGAATTTTGCATCTCGTTCGATAAAAAAAAATGACAAGATCAAATAGAAATAATAAGATCAAAATTAGTATAAAGTAATGATATTAAAATACGTATTTAATGTGATTTAATTTATCATATATTTTTTTTTATTTTTTTGTATAGATCCTGATTATTAAGTACTATAGTTGAACCCTAATCTCTTTACTAATTTGGCTTTTTAAGGATTTGTTGTAATTATTTATTTTCAATTTTGGTGTTCTTGGAAAAATTTAATATGTCCCCATTTTAAGGAATATTTTTGTTCATGGCTTTTAATTTTTTATATTTTAAAGAAATGATAATTACCAAATTTTTTATTTTTAAAATTTAAAAATTAAAATTAATATAAATATGAAATTGTTATTTCAGTTATCAACTTTTATTTTTTATTTTTTCCATATACCAATCCAAAAAGGTAAAAAGAAAACAAATAAAATGGAAAAATACCCCAAAACTTTTGGTCAATGGCACATGCAAGATCGTAAAATGGCCTCGTCGACAATAAATTTACACTAAGGGGTGTTACCAATCAATTTAATAACTTAATTCAAGTTATTAAATAAATTAAATATATTTATTAAAATAACTTAATAAATATGTTTATTAATATAAATAAGCATGTTTATTAAAGTGGAAATTATCAAAGAATAAATAGAACCATAATTAGGGTAGAAGTGAGTTTGAGATTGTATTTATAAATATGGGATGAAATTCAAGTACTAATATTTCAATCATATATAAATAAAAGTTAAATTAATTTTTAACAAATGGAAAATAAAAAATATAGGTCAACTTTTCATAAAAATAAAATATAAAAATTATGAAAATTTTATTATTTATTTTAAAAAGGAAAATTTTCATTGATCGAGAAAAGTAGATGATTTAGTTCCAAGAGGGGAGGCAATCCATCTTCATGCTTTTTCTAGTCAAATGATATAAATAGAGGGGAAAGCATATTGGGTTAGTTTATGAGCTAACACATTTTGCCTTCAATTAATATGGATGAAATTTTGCATTGAATATGCTCATCAAGTGGTTTAATGTCTTCTATTGTATCTATGGAAAACTTAATTGATTTGTTCATAAATTATCGAATATAGAAAAATAAATGGTAATTTGTCTACTACTTTTGTTTGGTTGTCGATTGTTTGAATCTTGAAGAAGAAGTGACCAACTCTTTTGAGAACATCCTCGTTCTTTATAGTAATTGTTTTAGAAAATAGTTTTTAAAAAATTATTTTTGAAAACTATTATTTGATATTTGTAGAACAAATGTTTATTTAGAATTACTTTTTATGTTTTTAAATATATATATAGTAATTGTTATAACTGAAGTAATGAATGTCATCGCATTAATTATAATAAATATTAATTAAATATTATTTATGACTTCCATTAATATTCTTATTAAAGAATATTAATGGAAGTCATTTGGAAAGCCTATAAAAAGGCTTCCGTAATATGCATCCCCTAAACAACTTACTTTCTCTCATTCTCTTCGTCTTTCATTCTCTTAGCTTTCTCAATTCTCTTTTATAATTTCTTATTTCCTATTATATATTATTATCAAAGTAATTTATAATTTATCTCTACTACTTTATTTGTGTTGCATTTATTCTTATTTTACAACAGTAATTTATTTTTAATTATTTTTTATATTTGTATAGTTATTTTTTTAAGCAACCTTAAAAAAATAAGTTAAAACAACTGAAAACTAAAAAATGTTATATGAAAATACCATATTTCTTGTTAATAGAAAATTGTTTTATATTTTCTTGTTATCAAACTATTTTTTCTTTTTGTTATGGATAATGGTTTTTTCGAAAATAGTCACCAAATAGACATTTTATATTTGATCTTCTTGTCTCTTATCGTACAATTAAAAATACATTGTGGTGGATCGTAGACCTTCAATTTAAAAATTAATCTCATATTATGATTATGTATATAAAATTACAAATCAAATTTTAAATATAATATTTTAGTTGAAGATACAATAAGAATCATGTACAATCCATTACTTTCGATTGGCTTGTGCATATCCAACAAGAGTGAATAATCAACCATTAGAAACAAAGAAAGAGAAGGGTTGTATTAAGAATGACAAAGTTTAATTCGTATCGACTTTCATAATTAATTTAATAGATGAATGTCTTTTAAGTCATCTTACGTGATACAAATTTGATTTTGAATTGATTTATTTGTGTTGATTAATTTGATAACTATTTTAATATATTTAACACATATTTGGCTTTTTTAAAAATTTGATTTTGAATAAATACGGTCAATTGACTTATATAGACATGTTGGAAGATTAATCACTCATATAAAACTTATTTCAATTTGATTATTAAATAGCACTTAATTGTAAAATGACTTAAATAGATTATATGATATGCCACCTATTTAATAATTAAATTGTTTTTGGGTTTATATTATTAACTTAATTATGTTTGGTAAAACTTAAACCTTACTAATTAATATCTTAAATTAATTTTAAATTGAATCATACTTAAGTTATTAACTTAAAACTTATTACTTAATTCTTATAAGGTTATTTGATAAAATTAACTTAAAATTTATTTAAAATCATTAAATTGACATATTTATCCTCATAAATTATAATTAGAACAAAGAAAGTCAAATAATAATGAAGGTCATGGAATAGCAAAGGAGATTGTTGAGGTAACTAGATATATGATGGTAAAAAGGTAAAATGGAGATATGAATTTAAAAATAAATTAATTATTTTTACTTATTGATTAAAATTATTTTTGACTTTAAGTTATACTATTAAGTCATTTCATAAAACATACTTAATTACTTAAATTAAGTTATTAAGTTACTTTTAGTTATTAAATAGGTTTATTAAATACCCACTTAATTTAAGTTTAAATAAAATAATAATATTAAGTATTAAGTTACTTGCCTTTTTATTAATATTTTAATTCCATTAAATATTAAATTATTTGCTTTTTTACATGCTAAAAATTAAATCTTAATTATTTTATATAGTTAAAGATAAAATATTTAAAAACTAATAATGTAATGAATAGTAAATTGATAAAACCTAATCAAATCAACAAGATTTAAGTTTTCACTTGTATATTTTATTTTGCATTCCATGTAGGTTAAGCTTGCAATTTTTATTTTTATTTTTGACAACAATTCCTTTTGAAAAAATAGCTTACACTTCCTTTCCAAACACCCCTTTCTCAAAAACCTAGAATTCAGGACTCCTTAATGTTAGACACCAATAATACATTTAGAGGTATAATGTTAGACGTCCTTAAGGGTGTTTAGAAGTACAATATCAGACGTTAAATAGATCGTCCAATCCTATAACTCCGAATATTTTTCTTAATCCTTCTTCTTTTAAATCAAAAAATGAAAAAATAAAATAAAATGATATAGATATACTTCTACCATCATTGAAAATAATTATATGTTTATTTATTGTTCAAAAACCATTACTTTCCTCGAAATTTTTATTAAGATTTTGAAGAGATTGGAAGAAAATAAATTGAGGAAGAAGAAGAGAATGATGAGTATGAATTGAACTTTAAATGCATTTTGATTTTTCCGCTAATGGGTATTTTTGTCATAAAAATTATATTCCAAGTGGGTGTGAGGAATAACCATGTAAATGCATATGTAACATGGTAAAATTGATGTAAAGTGTCCTTCTAAATTGTGAAACTAGGTACCTTTGTGTAAGTATAAGAATGTTGATGGCTCATATGGAGCAAGTGTTGATGTTAGGACAACTGAGGAGAGATTCTCCCTTGGTTATGATAGTGAAAGCTTCTACCCAACAATTGGAGGCTGGGCCAACCTCTTTATTGCTCAAAGAATGTTCAGACAGGTTGTTTGGGCACACCCTCCGAAGTTCAAGTTAGGCACAAAATGGGTAGGAACTCTTAGAGAGGAGAGTAAATGAGGAGGGCCTTTTTTGGTGTTGTGTACCTGAATTCTATTTTAGGAGGGTTTTTATAGTGCTAAAGGGGAAAAGCACTGTAATGCTGAGTTGACACCTTGGCCTAAACTGCAATGATGGTTGTCCAGTAAGTGACAAGGCAATCATTACAGTTTAGGGCGGCTGGCAACCCCATTAGATGGTGTGTCATGATGCAAATTGCCGTAGTTTCAAGATATGGGGCAAGGTGAGGTAGCCCACTAATGTAGACGTAAGCATGGGAGAAGGTCCCATTAATCACTCCTATGTAAGATGACCATTGTTTCATGTGTTTTGGAGGATTTGGGGGACTGGTAGGAAGATGTTGTCCGCTCAGTGAACTCATGCAATTTAGATAGAACGTTCCTGGGTACCTCGATGGTTATCTGAGCAGTATTGGAGGGAATGACGCGCGGTTCGGCACGAGTACTGCCACGTGGACAGACATGTGGCAGAGGGCCCCCGTAGCAAGCATTGGCTCTATCCCAATGACTAAGGTCGACTTATCATTGGATTGAATTTGTACATTAATTTGATAAATTTTTAATACTTTAGTTTTATAATATAATTGATATGTTTAATGGTGGAGCTAATGCAAACATATGTTTTCACTCATATTTTTTTACCTGTTTATACACAAAGTAAAAGAGATTGTACTCATTATATAAGTAGTTTGTACAAGGCATCTTATTGTTAATATTTTTCCCATCCTTTCTTGACATCTGATTGCATAAGACATCGAATATAAAAAAGTTTAATACATGGGCTCATGGTCGGACAAACTTAGCTCAACAGGTATAGATTTGTGCAATGCATCCTATTGCAAATACCCTCCAATGTTTCATTTTTGGTAATAAACTGGACTATATGAGTTTCTAAAGGTTCAAAGCATAATGTTTTTTTTTTTTTTTTAATTGTAAAATATTTTTATTTTTATGATGACTTAAAAGAAATCTCACTATAATTTTAGTCATTTGAATATCTAATAATAAATAATTTTAAAAAACTAAAGTACTTTTATCATTTAAATTAAATAAATTTAGATTTTCAAAATTGAGACCATTAATGATATTAGAATAGTAGATATGAAATTTCTTAATTTGGACATATACAATTTTTAAATTTATTTTATTTTCTTATATGGAGGATATTATTAATTCACTTCTGACATCTATGTACATGAAATAAATTAAAAATTATGTGGGAAAATAAAATAAATAAATACTAATAAAAAATGAATACAAAAGTATTTATCATATTTTCTTTATTTTCTATAATCAATAAAGGAATAAATATATTATGGACAATTATGTTCAGGGATTGATAGTTTAATGGGCCAAAAGTCCATCAAAGATATAAAGTTCAGCAAAAGGCCCAGGCCCAGCATTGTGACAATGGACTCACCACTCTCATAACCAAAAGTTTGTTGATAACCATTGACCAAAGGATGGAAATTGTACTCACTGACCACCAAAAAACTTTACACTTACTACTTAAAATTGAAATGGGTAAAAATTGATTTTATTAATAAAATTTGCTGTTTGGTTGAAAAGAAAATAGTCCAACAACGACTCTTCCACCATTTGCCTTGCGTTGTGTACTACAATGGCGAACAGGACTTCAACCTACCATTCACAACCAGTCCCAGTATAAATATTAACGATCCCTGCGCTTCACGTTTCTCAACCTTTCTCAACCCTCTCATCGCTGCAATGGCTTCAAGCAACACTGAGATAGCCCACGAGTTTGGATTTTTCAGAGTATTCAAAGATGGCCGCGTGGAGAGGTCGATGACCCCTCATGATCCCCCACCCCTTCATCCCAAACCTGGCGTTGAATACAAAGACGTCGTCATTTCGTCGGAAACCGGCGTATCGGCCCGAGTGTTTTTCCCTAAAATAGACGGCCCGGATCAAAAGCTGCCCCTCCTCATCCACTACCACGGTGGGGGCTTCTGCGCCGGATCACCCTTCTACAGCGTCACTCACAATTACCTCACCTCCCTCGTCGCCGCCGCCAATCTGATCGCCGTCTCCGTCGACTACAGGCTCGCACCGGAGCACCCTCTCCCCATCGCATACGACGACTCCTGGGCCGCGCTGCAGTGGATCTCCTCCCACGCAAACGGGTCAGGACCCGAACCTCTCTTCAACAACCACGTTGATTTCGGGCGGGTCTTTTTGGTGGGTGAGAGCGCCGGCGCGAACATAGCCCAGCACGTGGCAGGCCGAGCTGGAGTCACCGGATTGAGTGGTGTCAAGCTTGCTGGATTGATTTTAGCGCACCCCTTTTTCGTGGGCAAAGAGCCCGATAAAATGATCGAGTTTTTGTACCCTAGTTGTAGTAGGGTTAACGACGACCCGAAACTAAACCCGACTGTGGATCCGAATTTGTCGAAAATGGGTTGTGAGAGGGTGCTTGTATTCGTGGCAGAAAAGGATTGGCTGAAAAGTAGAGGTGTAGGTTACTGTGAGACCTTGCGTAAGAGTGGTTGGACAGGGGCGGTGGAGCTGATGGAGAACGAAGGAGAAGATCATTGCTTCCATCTGTTCAACTCCAACAGTGAAAAGGCTGAGATGCTGATGAAACGCACCGTTTCATTCATAAATCAGGAGTGAGCGCCCTTTGGGTGTACTTGTATCTCTGTGAACCTACAATAATGCTATCATTTATCCCTAATTTACATTATATGGAGGGTAAAAAGGTAATTTGGATCAAATCTCCTATCTCATCAATAATGTTTCAATCATTTCTCAACTATTATTCATCATTATGAAGAAAGCTTTATTTTCTTCCTTTTTTTTACCCATGACAAAGAGAAAAAGTTATTATTTTTTATTTTTTTACTTTTTTTTCTATTTTTCCTAAACTTTAGGAGCTATGTATAGACTCAATAATTCAATTTTTTTTCCTCAACTTTCTTATAAACAATTAAACTTTAAAAAAATTATTATTATTATTTTTAATTTTTAAAATATTTTTCTTATCTATTTTCGTTTCCCAGTGTAAGGTGTTGATGTTTGTGGCCGAACAAGATTTTTTGAGAGATAAGGGTTTGTCTGGCCGAACAAGATTTTTTGAGAGATAAGGATTTGTGGTACCATGAAGCAGTGAAGAAGAGGGGCTTTTTCAACTTTTACGGCAGTTTTTAAAAATAATTCTTAAAATATGGTAGTTGTGAAAATATTTACAAATTTACGGCAGTTTTGTCCATGTGAAAGGTGTCTTTTGAAGGTGTCTCTTCAAGAGACACCTTCTAAAATTTCAGAAAATCGGATTTATACTGAAGGTGTCTCTTGAAAAGACACTTTCCATAATTTCATAAAATCCAATATGCATTAAGGATGTTTCATGAATTTGATTTTAAAGCTAAAGATGTCTCTTAAAGAGACACCTTCAATAATTCCAACAAATTATAATTTTTACAAAATGTGTCACTTGAAGAAACTCTTTCCAATATATATATATATTAAAATTACAGAAAATTGTATTTATACTAAAGATGTCTCTTAAAAAGACACTTTCCACAATTCCACAAAATTTAATATGTATTAAAAATTATGAAAATAATTTTAAAGCTAAAGATATCTTTTAAAGAGACACTTTCAACATAAATTTGAAAAAGTTGAAAAAGCCCGAAGGAGAAGGACATATCTTCCATCTCTTAATAGAATGACGTGCCATTTGTTTGCATTCCAAACTAGAAAGATCCTATTATTTGTTTACATTCATTACCTTCTAAGGAAAATTTTCCTTACCTTTATTTTAAAAGATGGGGGTGAAATTTTTTTACTTTATGTTTGATTCTTAAAGTTAAAATATATATATAGAGTAAATACCTTATAAAAAAACAAGGAAAATTCTTCCCATTTTCCTTGCATAAAAGTGAGGGAAGTTTCGAGAAGGTGCATTTACTTTTTTTCTTGTTTTCTTTCTACTTATGAATAGAGGAAACACCCACATACTTTCCTTATACTTTTCTGGTCTTTATTCAAACAACCCTCTTCTCTCGTTTTTAATCAATAATTTTTTACTCACTAGTCTCAAAATTAAAATATTGTATTTTTATAACTTATTTAACTAAAAAGTCATTTTTTATTATATATATTAAAAATACAAAATTAAATTAATTTAATTTTATACATGAGATCGAGATTACAAAAGGCAACACTTGAACCCATTTTGAGTTTTAAAGAAAAATATTAAACTCATCCTTAAATCATTTATTTTAGCTTTAAATCCATCCTATATGGGATAAGTATTAGAAAAAATTCGTTTAGGAAGTAGGCTATATTGTTTCACTAATAATTGAAAATATAAAAAGTATTTTATGAACTTTTATATTCTATATAAGTGTATATTTAAGTCAAAAAAATTATTTTTTATATTTAAATTTTCAAATAGAATTTTGTTCTTTAAAGTAAGTAAAAATTATTTTTTAAAACATTTTTTGAGGAAGGTTTACTGAAATGTTCCTAAAAAAAGGCCTTAGGATTTTTTTATTTTTATTTTATCTCAAGAAAAGAAATTAGATATGAAAAATATTTTAAAAAATAAGAAAAAATTATAATTTTTTTTTTTTAGTTTGATTGTTTATAAGAGAGTTGAGGAAAAAAATTAAGTCTTGAGGCTATATTTGGCTCCTAAAGTTTAAGAGAGATAGGAAAATTGTAAAGTGTAATAAACTGCAGGAGGAGGAATTCTTTCTCATTTTTCTTTTATAAAAGTGAAGAAAGTTCTATTTAATTCTTTTTTTTTAGAGTATTTTTTTCTGTGAAAAAGACAAAAAGTATATAATTTGTTTTTTAATTTTAAATTTTTTCTATTTTTCAAATTCTTTCTCATTTTTCTTTTATAAAAGTGAAGAAAGTTCTATTTAATTCTTTTTTTTTTCAGAGTATTTTTTTTCTGTGAAAAAGACAAAAAGTATATAATTTGTTTTTTAATTTTTAATTTTTTCTATTTTTCTTAAACTTCAGGACCCAAATATAGACTCAGTAATTCAAAATTTTCCCTCAACTTTCTTAGAAACATTTAAACTATAAAAAAATTATAAATTTTTGTATTTTTAAAAAAATATTTTTCTTATCTGGAGATTTTTTTTAAAAAAAAATAAAAAAAAAAACCTAAAAACCTATTTTAAGAAAATTTTCGAAATTATATTTGAAAATCTAAATATAAAAAATAATTGTTTGTGCTTAAATATATAATTTTTAGAAAATGTTATGTCTGGTTATAAATTACTAAAAAAGGGGCAAATAAATTTCTTATATTCACATGTCATATAAAAAAATAAGAAAAATAATAATAATAATAGGCCGAAGAAAATGAGGAATGTTTTAAAAAAAATAATAAAATAAGTGATAAAAAAAATATTTTTATTAAATTATATTTTAAATATTTTTTTCTTTTTTCATGATACTTTCGGTTTCCAACAACCAAAAGGCAGTAGGCTTTTAGGATTTCTAATTTTATTTTTAAGAATTTTTTATGTGATATGTCATAAAATTAAAATACGATATACTCGTAATAATTACTGATATTTTTAGCCATGCTTTCCACGTAAGGTGAGATCAGACCGTTAAGAGCACTGTTCAAGACAGCTCTCTCACAATGACGTTCTTTTCAAGTTCGTAGCATTTTCCTACCTCTTGTTGTGGGCCCATAATGTCAGGGAAGTCCCCTCCGATCATGTTTTCCTACGGTCCTACCTATCGTCTCCTTTATCTTTTTAAATATTTTTCCTTTTTTCTTTTTTCTTTTTCTATTTTTATTTTCTTTTCTAAGTTTGACGTACATGACCCTTTTGCCTTTTGCTCCACCAATATATCCATAAATTTGGATGCTTGGTGTTTCAAGAAGGCACAGAGACAGTTGTGATCTGCCATGGATTCAAGCTGCAGCAGTGAAGTAGAGTTTGAATTTTTACCCTTGTTCCGAGTCTTTAAAGATGGCGTTGTGGAGAGATTACGGGGCACAGAAACCGTGCCCCCTTCTGATGTCCCCCAGAACGGCGTCGTATCCAAGGACGTCGTGATTTCGCCTGAAACAGGTCTCTCCGCCCGTCTCTTCCTCCCGACGACTGCCACCCCCGACCGCAAACTCCCAATCCTCATCTACATCCACGGCGGTGGTTTCGTCATTGAATCCCCCTTCTCCCCGCTCTACCACCCCCACGTCGTTTCTCTAGCCTCGGCGGCCAACGTCATCGCCGTCTCCGTCCACTACCGGAGGCCCCCGGAGCACCCTATTCCCATTCCCCACGATGACACGTGGGACGCTTTTCAGTGGGTCGCTGCTCACTCCAGTGGCCAAGGACCCGAACCCTGGCTCAACCACCACGCCAAATTCGATAGAGTCTTCTTCGCCGGCGACAGCGCCGGAGCTAACATCGCCCACAATATGGCGATGCGAGCTGGAACTACCCAACCTCCTAATGTAAAGATTTGTGGGATAGTTCTGGTTCATCCCTACTTTGGCAATAATGGGCCTGATAGATTATGGAACTACCTATGCCCATCTGGGGTTCACAACTCACTGTTTAACCCGGCGGTGGACACAAAGCTATCAATCTTGGGATGCGGAAAGGTGTTGATATTTGTGGCCGGAAAAGATTTATTGAAAGATAGGGGTTTTTGTTACTATGAAGCTGTGAAGAAGAGTGGGTGGGGTGGAGCTGTGGAGATAGTGGAGAGTGAAGGAGAAGAACACGTCTTCCATCTCTTCAACCCTGACTGTGACAAGGCTAGGGCTTTGATACAAAAGTTTGCGTCTTTCATGAACCAGGACTAGATCCAAACATTGGTTTGAGCTTTTGTTTTCTATCTGCAAACATGAAATAAGAAATGATGTTGTAGCTAACATCTGTTCTACTCCAAATCATTACTGTTTTAGATTGACCCTTTGTTGGTAGAATGGTAGTTAAGAGTGTGATTGTGTGAATACAAAAAAGAAAAAAATGAAAGAAACTTTCCACCGACTCTGCGACTTCAGAGAATCAAACAACTCCTCTTTTTCCTCCTAATTCACAAAGTTTTCTCAAAGAGAAAAAAAGTACGGCTGTAAAATTATTGGAAGATCATCATAATATCTGCCAATCCAACTGCTTTTCCAAGTCTAACCTTAACTTCACTGGACCTTCCATTGCCTTATATATATATAGACCAGAGTATTGTCACACTGCATCGGAAGTCGTCTCTTCCTAATACATCCGGAAAATGGAACACCTTCACAGCCTTCATGAGACAGCAAAACTGGAGAAAAGCAACGGCCAACTATCCCATTTGTTCTTCCCCTTCTTTAAAATCTATCAAGATGGTCGCGTTGAAAGATTCATGCACACCGATCACGTTCCACCCTCCGACGACCCCCCTACTGGCGTTAGGTCCAAAGATGTAATCATCTCGCCGGAAACCGGCGTCTCAGCGCGTCTCTTCATCCCAAAATTACCCAACCCCAATTGTAAATTCCCCCTCCTCATCTACATCCACGGCGGAGGCTTCTCCATACAATCCGCTTTCAGTACGGGCTACGACCACTATGTCAAATCTCTGGTCGCGGAGGCCAACGTCATCGCCCTCTCCGTCGATTACCGTCTTGCGCCGGAGCACCCGATTCCGGCTTGCTACGACGATTCATGGGCTGCCGTTCAGTGGGCGGCGTCGCACGCCAATGGGGATGGACCTGAGACGTGGCTGAACAACCACGCGGATTTTAGCCGGGTTTTTTTCGCCGGGGACAGTGCCGGAGGGAACATAACGAACACACTGGCGGCCCGGGTCGGGTCAAGCGGACTACCGGGTGTGAAGGTTGTCGGTGTGGTGTTGGTGCACCCTTATTTTGGGGGTACCGGTGATGATCAGATGTGGCTGTACATGTGTCCGAACCATGGCGGGCTGGAGGATCCGAGGCTGAACCCGGGTGCAGAGGATCTCGCTAGATTAGGGTGTGAGAGGGTGTTGATGTTCGTGGCGGAGAAAGATCATCTGAGGCCCGTTGCTTGGAATTACTATGAGAAGTTGAAGAAAAGTGAGTGGAAAGGGACGGTGGAGATTGTTGAGAACCATGGGGAGGAGCACGTGTTTCATCTGATGAATCCCAAGTGTGAGAATGCCGCGGGTCTGATGAAAAAGATTGTTTCCTTCCTCAACCAAGAGTAGACTTTTCCACTGCTTTGGAGGGGGAATGTTTGGACGCGGGGTTAAATAAGCAATAATTAAGAGTATGACATGCACTCTGTAAGGCTGTAAGCTGTATGCTTGTCAATTCCTAAATGTTGTTGAAATAAATTCCTGAATATTATCCAACTTCCCTAAATTAATTTCTGGTCTCCATGATTTATACATCGTACTAGAAAGATGAATAAATTACTAACAATAATAAAAATTGAAAATAAATGCGTGTTCTTCCAAGTCTTTGATCATAGAGAATATTTAAAAATATTTTGAATAAAAACAAAGGCATTCATTATTTATCAACCATTTCTAATATTCAAATTAAAAAAATTTACATTCAAAAATTAAAAATAAGTTGTTTGCATTATTACTTTAAAGGAATGAGTTTATTAATATTTTTTGTCCAATCTTTTGAAGGACTCCCAAACAATTTTAATTATTTTTTTAATTGTCCACGAGGAGTATGTATTAAATAATTTTTCCATTTTAATGAAAAGTATGATTATTTTATTATAGGATTAATATTCATAATTTTTAAAATATTTTTATTTATTTATAATTAAAACTATTTTTTAATAGGATTTAGTAAATTAAATTGGTATTATATAAATTAAATTTATAATTCTTTTATAAAATCAAACTAGAACATTTTTTTTTTAAATAATTCAAATATATATATCCAAATAAAGTTTTTTATTTTTTTCAAAGTAATTTTAGAAATATTGTTTTTAATAATTATTATAAATATTATTTTTTTTTAACTTAAAAACAATTTTTAAAAATAGTTTTTTTTTTTTTTTTTAAATAATAAAAAAAAAAACATCGCAAAACATGCTAAAATTCTCCCCCTTTTTTTTTTGTTAATCTTTTGACAACTTTCAATTTTTTTTTTCGCTCTTTTAATAGTTGGTGGGGTCTTTGTCATAAGTATTTTTCCTATCTTTGATCGATTTCATTGTTCGCCATTCTTTCTTCACAGTCGCCGCTAATGGAATCCGACGATGCCAAAGTGGCGTTCGACTGCCGCTTCTTCCGAGTCTACAAAGACGGCCATGTCCAAAGGCACCGCCCCATCGAAAAAATTCCTCCGGCCGACGACCCGCACAGCGGACTTCGCTCCAAAGACGTCGTCGTTTCGCCCGAAACCGGCGTCTCAGTCCGACTGTTCCTTCCCAAAATCAAGGACCCAGATCAAAAGCTTCCCCTCCTCTTCTACATCCATGGCGGTGGCTTCTCCTTCGAGTCCGCTTTCTCCCCTCGCTTCGATGCCTACCTCAAGTCCCTAGTATCACAAGCCAACGTCATTGGTGTCTCAGTAGAGTATAGGCTTGCGCCGGAGCACCCAATCCCTGCTTGTTATGACGATTCGTGGGCAGCGCTCCAGTGGGTCGCGTCCCACACCAATGGAAATGGTCCGGAACCGTGGCTGAACAGCTACGCTAATCTGAGTCGGGTTTTCATCGCCGGAGACAGCGCCGGAGCGAACATTTCACATACATTAATGGTTCGGGTCGGGTCGCTCGCATTGGCGGGTGCGAACGTGGTTGGGATGGTTTTGGTGCACCCGTATTTTGGAGGCACGATTGATGACGAGGTGTGGCTCTACATGTGTCCAACCAACGGTGGGTTGGAGGATCCTAGACTTAGACCGACTGCAGAGGATATGGCGATGCTAGGATGTGGGAGGGTGTTGGTGTTCTTGGCTGAGAATGATCATTTGAGGGACGTAGGGTGGAATTACTGTGAGGAGTTGAAGAAGAGCGGGTGGGAAGGGATGGTGGAGACTGTGGAAAGTCACGGGGAGAGACACGTGTTCCATCTGATGAATCCCACGTGCGAGAACGCTGCGACTCTAATGGGAAAAATCGTTTCCTTCCTCAACCAAGAGTAGACCTTCCCTCTTCCTTTTTTGTGTGAAGGTGTGTTTGGATGCAGGGTTGAATAAGCAACGATCGAGAATAGGTCTGAGCTTTCTGGGTTTTGATGCCTATTATTAATTTGGTGATCCAAACTCTATATTTTAATGTTTGTGAATGGAATTTTCAGAAGATTCAATTATTTAATAGTATTAAAAAATGTGGAGTATCTAATCTTTAATGCATCAAAGCATGCCCCATCCTTTGCAAAGGACTATATAATTAATATCATATCAATTGTTAATTCTTTTAGGGTGGAAGCCAGGTCACGCTCTTGGCCAACATTTAATATTTTAAGCTTCATACTTTAGTCACAAGCTACAAGATTCACTATAAATTTAATTTTATTTGATCGTTAATAGATTCACTATAAACCATTTGGGTTGTGACAAGTGACCAAACATTTAACAGAAAGTTAGGTGGGACGATGGATATACCTAACCTTCCAAAAGGCAAAAACCCGTCACCAGATCTTTATAACTTTGTCTTCAACAATTATACTGTGAAGAAAAAGTAGCAGGGTGTTTATAACTCTGGAAACAAAGCTTTTGAGAAGCAGCGAAGCCAATGGGGTCCAGCGATAGTGAAGTAGGTCATGAGTTCAGGTTCTTCCGGGTCTACAGAGATGGCCGGGTAGAGATCTCGAGATCCCAAGAAGAGAAAATTCCTCCGTTCGACGACCCCCAAACTGGGGTACGGTCCAAAGACGTGGTCATCTCATCCGAAACAGGACTATCCGCCCGAATCTTCTTACCCAATACAGCCCATCCGATTGAGAAGCTGCCGCTTCTGTTCTACATCCACGGCGGAGGCTTCTGTATGCGATCTGCCTTCGGTATCGACTATCACAACTACGTCTCCACTCTGGCTTCCCAAGGAAATGCCATCGCTGTTTCTGTGGAATACGGGTTGTTTCCGGATCGTCCGATACCCGCTTGCTACGAGGACTGTTGGGAAGCGCTCCAATGGGTCGCATCCCAAGCTAATGGAGGTGGCCCCGAGCCCTGGTTGATCAATCATGCCGACTTTGACCGGGTTTTTATCGTCGGAGACAGTGCCGGAGGTAATATATCACATACAATGGCGGTTCGGGTCGGGACGATTGGGTTGGCGGGTCTGAGGGTTGTTGGAATGGTGATGGTTCATCCATTTTTTGGAGGAACGATTGATGATGAGATGTGGTTGTACATGTGTCCGACAAACGGTGGGTTGGAGGATCCAAGGATGAAACCGGCTGCAGAGGATCTAGCTAGGCTAGGGTGTGAGCGATGTTGTTGTTCGTGGCTGAGAAGGACCATCTGAGAGACGTAGGATGGAGATACTACGAGGAATTAAAGAAGAGTGAGTGGAAAGGGACGGTCGAGATTGTGGAGAATCATGGGCAGGAGCATTGCTTTCACCGCCGTGACCTTACTTGTGAGAAGGCTGTGGCTTTGATCCATCGCATGGTTTCATTCATTAAGCAGTCGTAGCTTTTCTCATATGTTTTTCTTAGTACATTATCGTATAAATGTTTTTAATCTGTAGAAGATAATGAGAGATTGAATATTAAAAATTTACCTGTGATTTTGGGTAATTAAATCTATTCACTAATGTCCGAAAGAAAATGTTCCAAAGGCTTCATATTCAACAAAGCACATTAAAAATGTATTTAACAATGATTTTAGAAAGTGTTTTTAACATTTCTAACACTTGAATAATAAAAATTTTTAAGTATTAAAAATATTAAAAATACTTTTTAAAATTACCATCAAACAAACTTTAAAGTTTAGATGTAGGAACGAGTTCCCCAATCACTAAATGCAATAAAGCTCTTATAAAATGGTAACTTTAACATTAAGAGAAATTATTATTAGGGTTCTTAATTTATCAATAAACAAATAATATATTAATTTATTAATAAATAAATATTTATTAATTTAAAAAAGAAATTAGTACATATACATATATGCATATCAATCAATTATGAATATAAAAATATTTCTAAAAGAAGAGATTTGATATCAAATTTATAGCTTAAAAGATAAAAGATGTTTCAAATATTGTATGAAAATGAATTTTTTTTAAATTATTATCTTATATATTAAATAAGTTTATTAATTTACTTTTTATGTAATTCACCATATGGAGGCTCAAACCCTATATGGAACAAGGATTTACCTAATCTTCCCCACCGTCCATGATTTTTTTATGTAATTCATGTGGAAAATCTTGGAGTTACTTGTGACTAAAGGATACTACTTTTAAGGTCCAAATTGGATTATATAATATAAAAATAACACATATTGTTTGGTGAGATGTAACTTCCTCTCCAAGGTCAATTTAGGATGAGGAAAATTAGTTGGAAACTGTCCTTCGTCATGTCTTCGGCCAGTCTTCTGCCTCTATAAAAAAACCCAACCAGGTGTTCACCCCCTTGCCTTCACCAGCCTCACAGCCAAAACTTCTTCGCTGAGGCAAATGGAGTCCGACAGTGAAGTATCCCATGAATTCCGCTTCTTCAGAGTCTACAAAGATGGTCGCGTACACCTTTTTATGCCACCAGTCGAAAAATTCCCACCCTCCGACGACCCGACAACTGGGGTGCGATCCAAGGACGTCCACATCTCCCCTGATACAGGTGTTTCAGCCCGAATATTTCTACCCAAAAACCCAAGCCCGACCCAAAAGCTCCCTTTACTCTTCTATATACACGGTGGAGGCTTTTCTATGCTTTCTGCCTTCGCTCGCCCCTATATTGACTGCCTCAACTCCATCGTCTCTGAAGCTAACATCATCGCCGTCTCCGTCGAATACGGTTTGTTCCCCGATCGTCCGATACCCGCTTGCTACGAGGACTCTTGGGCAGCTCTCCAGTGGGTGGCGTCCCATGCTAGTGGAGATGGCCCTGAACAGTGGCTGAACGACTACGCTGATTTCAACCGGGTCTTCATAGCCGGCGACAGTGCCGGAGGAAACATATCACATACGCTAGCGGTTCGGGTCGGGTCCATCGGGTTGACTGGTGTGAGGGTCGTCGGGGTGGTGTTGGTGCATCCCTACTTTGGAGGTACAGATGATGATAAAATGTGGCTGTACATGTGCCCAACAAATAGTGGGTTGGAAGATCCTAGGATGAAGCCGGCTGCAGAGGACCTGGCCAGGCTAGGGTGTGAAAAGGTGTTGGTGTTTGTGGCGGAGAAGGATCATCTGAGGGAGGTAGGATGGAATTACTACGAGGAGTTGAAGAAGAGCGGGTGGAAAGGGACAGTGGAGATTGTGGAGAACCATGGGGAGGAGCACTGTTTCCATCTCCGTAACCCCAGTGATGAGAAGTCTGTGGATCTCATCAAACAGGTCGCTTCCTTCATCAACAGAGAGTAGGCCCATTACAATAAACAAATAAGATGGACTTGACTGAAATGTGCCATCCGCAGTTTGTAGTATTTTCGCTATTGGTCTATTGACTCTGTTGAGTCCAATAAACTTTTTTTTTTTTCTTTTTAATTGGTGAGAGAATGTGTTAGTATAAGGAATATTTAAGTGGGAAATGGGGAAGTGTGGACCCCGCATTTCGGCTCAATGCGTTCCCACTCGATGGCGAAACTAATTTTCGTTTTTATTTCAAAAAATTGATTTTTAGAAAAAGACTTGGAGTCGCCACTTATTTTTGTTTTATTTTTAAAGGGTAAACAAAATAAGAAAGAAAAACCCTAAGTGTGACTCCTGATTTGGAAAAGGTGGTCTGTGAAAACCGAGACTGGCTTCGGGGGTCAGGTTACCTATTGGAAAGGTACGGTAAAGACCATAGCACCCCTCTAAGCCCCTAAAATGGGTCTCTACTAATAAGATGAGATAAGTGTGGCAATTGATTGATTAAACATGGATACCGAACAGTGATCAAATGTATGAAAGCAAGACATGCATGATAACAAATAAATCAATAAACACAATCGAGTACGGGGTGTACCTTAGTCACAAGTTGAGCACTATCATAAGAGACAAGGTTAGTGCACAAATACAGAATAACCACATGCATGTCATAGAGTGGAATAAATCAATAAAGTATAACAATCAAATCAATCACTCAATCAATCATAAAATCACATATGTTGGGTCCCACCAAAACCCAATCTATCTTGCACGAATTAGCTTCACAAATTCCATTATTCTGGAATTATGAAAATTGCATTCGTGCTTATGTAAAATTAAGATAAACAGAAGATTATTTGAGAATCGGAGTGAAATCAAAATTGTTCGAGGGAAAATTGGATTTTTGAAATTTATTTGAAAGTTAGAGTCTCGAAAATTATTTGAAAATTAAAGTCTTAGGAATTAAATTTAAGAATTGGAGTTTTGAAAATTAAATTTGAAAGAAATTAAAATTAGAAATTGGAAAATTGGAATCTCAAAAATTGATAACTAAATTTGGAAATTGGAACTTTGAGGAATTATCTAAAGATGGAATTAAAAAAATTAAATAAATAAATAAATAAGTAAAATAATAATAATAACTAAAATAATAATGATTAAATAAATAAATGTGAAAATTGGAATTGGAAATTGGAAATTAAATTCGAAAATTGAAAAATTAGAGTTTCGAAAATTGAGAATTAAATTTGGAAATCGAGATTTTGAAGAATTGTTTAAAGATGGAATTTGAATATTGGAAAATTAAATTTAAAATTAGAGTTTTAGAAAATTATTTCGAAAATTGAATTTTGAAGAATTAAATTTAAAAAAAACTAGAGTTTCGGAAAATTGAATTTCGAGAATCAAATTTTTGCAAACTAAATTTAGAATCAAATTTTAAGAGATTACTTTGAGAATGGTATATATAAAAAAAAGAAATAAATAAATACATAAATGGATAAGTGAATAAATGAGGGATTTTAAAGAATATATAAAAACAAAAGAAAAGAGAATGAATATAATAAACAAGGAAATGAAACTTTTAACGTGAAGAGTTTGAAAAAAATGAAAAGTTGGCTAATGTGCATTGCTTTTCCTAACCACCTTTGACTATCATGATTGCCAATAGTGAAGTTTGAACAAGAATTCCACTGCAACTAACATACCACTGAACATACCACTGAGGCTTTATAAGTGGCTCCACGACATCCTTGGTCTTTGGATAAAAGCTTTGACGCACCTCATCACCGCCTTCATACAGTCCATTTTTTTTTGTGTAATTCCTGCAACCACAGGCTCACGGGCTTTGAAACACGGCATCCCTGCAAATTCTGGACCACCCTTCTCAGGAAGGTTGTGCGCATCTAGCAGCGGCAATGGTATCGATGCTGGCGCATACTGGGTGCTCCTCGTCTGGTATTCCGGTGGGATTCGTGGGCAGCAGAAGGTGTGGATGATAGTGATGCGGACATGGTGGAATGCGAAGTGTGATTAATGAAGCATGGTGATAGATAAAGAAAATGGGTATGAGAAGGTTGAAGGATGGCCATGCACGTAAATTTCATGCGCATGGGAGGATAGAAAAGAAATGAATGGGGAATGAATGGAACGGGTGGTAGAAGAAATGGGTTTATAGAATATTAAAGGGTGAAAGCTTAGAGAGAGGAGTGGGTTATACTGTTCATGAAGCACTTCGACTTGGCTTTGGAAGATATGTGACTACCATCTTGCCATTAGAACCTATTCTTTAGCTCATTTAGGTCCAATCAGATCCATTCAGTGAAGCTTTGCACTTAAATAATCTTCACCGTCTTTTCATTTAAACAATTATCTCCAGGAAAAGTTGAATGCACTCCATGAGCGAATGTCAAGAACAGGGGAAGACAAGAAGAACAGAGCAAAGACTGACATAGTAAATAAAGCAACCAAAGCCATGTTTCATGCTTGGGTCAACAGGCTTGGCTGTAAGTGGGTGAACCGGAATGCATCCCAGGGAAATGAAGATAAAAACAAGACACCTACATGATACATGGTGAAGCTAAAACAGAGCTGTGTTGCTCTCCAATCACCCCAAGGAAAATAACCGGAATAGCAACAATAAATCCATAATCCCAACAAGAACCATAAAACTGAACTTATAATCAAGCAATCCACAGAAAATATCAAGAAAAGGGAATGAGACTATATACGGATAAAGGAAATCAAAATATCTATGGCGGTCATACCTAGATTTCTCAAAGCTTTGGCAGCTGCTCGCACTTTCCCCCTTTCTTTTCTTTACTCTGTAACCAGCCCAGCAAAAATCCCCGCTCCGCTCCTCCGCAAGCTACCCCAAATATCTCTCTGTAATCCTCCCCTAGAAAATCCCCCCCGCCTCTTTTTTTCTGGCAGCGGGTGCTATCTTGTCTCTCAAGCCATTACCAGCTCCACTATTCATCCCTCAGCAAGCATGGCGCCTTCAACCACCAGCATGGGCGGGCAGTTGATGGATCACCACGCGTCCCGTGCTGCCCGTGTCTCCAGAAAGAGGTCCCCCCTACTTCAAAAAAATGAAGGAAGAATCCCCTGTTTTCCCGGGTGTTCCCCCCTGTTTTTAAAAGGGGTCTACAGGAAGTTAATTACGCATTTACCCTCATATTTTAAGTTTTACATATTATCATCTAACAAATTTCACTACATATGAATTAGTTGCTTAATAAAATAATTTATATATATATACACTTAATAAAAGATTAATTGATTATTTCCAAAGTAACACACCTTCAAGAAATTTTGATGTTCATTTCTGTTAAAAATAATTTCAAATCAATAATTTCAATTTATTTATTTACAAAAAATATTTCAATTTATTTATTTTCATTCAATTTTATTTTCAAGAAAGTTATTATTACAAAAATTCATTCAATGCAATTTCATTAAAAAAATCAATATGATTTTATTTACAAGAAAATTGATTTTTGTCACCTTTGTTTAAAAAATGATTTCATGATTTTTATTAAAAAAATATTTTCACAAATTTATCCAAAAAAAATAATAATAATTTTGAGTTTTTTTTAACAATTTTTTTTTTTTTTTTAAAAAAGATACTAATTCAATTTTTATTTAACAAAAGAGATTTTGACTCATTATTTTAATTATTTTTCTTTAGAAGAAATGACTTTTTACAATTTGATTTTTTTTTAAAATGTTCCAACTTGGTTTTATTAGTAAAAATGATTTTTATTATGAAAATATATTTTTTTCACAAATGTATTAATTCATTTTTATTAGAAAAAATTATTCAAGAGAGTCATCCGTCCTGCTGCTGATGAAGGATGCGATGCGATGCGTTTCATGAGATCCAGAGACTTCTCAGAACCGAGCTCGACGACGGAGATTGTAGAGAACCGTCGGGAGAAGCCCCATGGTTCTTTACAATCTCCGTCGTCGAGCTCGGTTCTGAGAAGTCTCTGGATCTCATCAAGCACATCACATCCTTCATAGCAGAGAAGTAGGCCTCATTACAATACCCAAATAAGATGGGTTAACTGAAATGGGCCAATTGCAGTTTGTGTATTTTCGCTATTGGGCTCAATATCCAAATAAGATGCTAAATAATCCCCTATAAAAGGGAACAAAGAAACTCCATAGAAGACATCACAGGCTAATCGAGAAAACTAATGACTTTTCTCCATGCCAATCATTGATTTGTAAACCCTACTCTACAACAACCCGACTTTCAGACGGGTTTGGGGTTTTTATGCATAGGAAAAATTATATTTGAACGGTTCGCAACGCAATACAAGAGAATTTTAGAGTCTGAAATTTTGAATTTCTCTTTCCTCTCAACTTCTCAGTGCTCGTCCTCGACTTCAATGGCGATTTCAGCCCCCAGGTGTTGGTTCTCTACGGTCTTCTCCTCGTATCGCTATCCCACTCCTTCCAATGCCAACCCCCCATCCTACTCAGATCCATTTCTACAGTGACTCCCACTGCAATCAATCATAGATCCCATTGTATGGTCGCACCTAATGCAATCAATTACAGAAAGGGATCTTCAATCCCACCTAACAAAATTAAGAAACAGGTGAAACCCTAATTTTCTCTCTCTCTCTCTCTCTCTTCTTCCTCTTCTGATATCTATTTCTTAGCAGAAGAATGCTGGTGGATTAAGAGAAGAAAAGAGCTACGCATTTCGCGATAGAAAGTACTGGAAGAGGGACTTGAGAGTATCTCAATCAGCAGCATTCAGATCCTTTTCCACTCAGTCGCAGGAAGACGGCGAAGAGGTATGTTCACTTCATTCATCAATGACCCGATCCGTTCCAAACGGGTGTGATCGGGTTGGGTTCGTCCGAATCATATCCGTATAGTTTCTTATAACGAGACTAAAATTTCAAATGTCGAATAGGATGAATGGTATTTTATTTTTCTTTCATCCTAAAAAAAATTTAAAATAATTTCTCTGGCATGATTGAATACTTGAACATATTTTGAACACTGTTTTAACTTTGTCTACAAATATAGTATTCTATTTTTTTACCCTACTGTAGTGGCTTTTGTAACTCCATATAGTTAGAGAAGGATATGGTAAACTTTGCGTCTATGATAGAAAAATGGTTCGTTTGAATATGTAGTTTGTGTGCTTGCTTCTCGAGTGATATAATATTGGAAAAGTAGAAGAATATTAGGTCAATTTAGGAAGGCTCAATCTTAATGGCGACGACAAATCTAGAATTTCATCGTAGGGAGGCAAGGCAAATATTTCTTTGAAATTGACTGGTATGATGTTTGATAGAGGTCGAGGCTAAGATTGTGTTTTGACAATAATTCTAAGAAATGTTTTTAGCATCTTTAATATTTGAAAGATGAAAATTTTTTAAGTGTTAGAAAGACTAAAAACACTTCTTAAAATCATTATTAAACGTATTCTAATAGTCCCTTTTTATAATGTTTTTAAAAATTATTTTTAATTTAAAAAGTTTTTTTTAAAAAAAAATAAAAAAAATAGATAAACACTTCAAATTTAAAAAGCATTTCTAGAAAGAAAATCAAATATTTAATAAAATTTTAAAGTCACTTTGAAAAAAGTTAAAAAATGTCTATAAAAATATTTTTTTTTAGGAAAAAGATTTTTATTAAAAACACTTTAAATAAAAACACCATCACATGCAAGATGAGTTCACTCAGCCATGGAATTTCATCTTTCCATTCCTATGGCCAATGGGACTGCAAGCTCTTCTTAGAGATGGTTAGTGTTGGTTCCAAGTCAACTGAGGATGAATCCCTCCCTTAGTCGTGACAATGAAAACTCGTACCTAGCTGCTAAAGGTTGGGTTGTCTTCTTTCTTGCACAAAAGATATTCGGACAGGTTGTCCAAATACACCCTCCGAAATTTAAATCAGATATCAGAATGGGTAGGAACCCCTTTAAGGAAAGCAAATAGGAAAAAGTCATTTGGTTTTCGTACATGAGTTCTATTTCAGTGGGGTTTTTATAGTGCTCAAAGGGAAAACACAGTAGTGTTGAGCTGATGCCTTGACCTAATGCTGCAATAATGATTGTGCAGTAAGTGTCAGGGCAATCATCACGATTTGGGTGGCTCATAGAGATTGCCAGATGGTGTGTCATGATGGTTTGATTGTCTCCTTAACCTACTAGATGTATGGGGCAATGTGTGATAATCTTTTGACATAAATGTGAAGATAGGGAGAGGTCCTATTATCCATACTATTGTCAAGAGGAAATGATTGCCTGCAGTAGGGAGACAGGAAAACTATCGAGAACACGCTAACCATCTAAGGGAGCCTAGTGTCGCCGGTTGCAAGCCCCTATAATCCGGATGGGGACTTCCAAGTCCTATGATGGTTGTTCGGACAACACTGAGAGGAGCGCCACATGGGCCAGTAGTAGACCGACACGTGAGGGAAGGCTCCATAGTTAGTAAATGATAAAAATAATTTGGGGCGAAAGGTGCTAGTTGTAGCCTCTATAATTACTCTCATGGTCCAAATATTAGCCAAACGATCCCTTAAAATGACCTTACATTCACCCTGCTTATAGGGTTTGGTGCACATGTGATAGTGAGGGTTTTCTAATATGACAAAATAACCGTTGTCAAATTACCGAATCATCAACTGGTTGATTCTTGGTTGTTGGGACACCTTTCCTCTACTAGAATTTGTGCTAGGGATTGTACCACTTTAAGGGCCCGAAACAACAAAAGCAGAAACTTCACTTGTTGGACTGTCCAATATTATGCTCCGTCTCCCCCTTTCAACCCATATGATTGAGAGTACATCATTCAAGGATGCCATTGATTCCTGTATTTGAATGCATATTTTATTTAAAATTAAAAAATATTTTAAAAAATTATAAATTTATTTGTATTATTTCTAAAAATATTTTCAAAGGCAATACCTTCGTTGCAAACACTCGCAAGATAAATATTATTCAATCTAATTAGGTTAGAAATCATCTTTCACAAACACTCTAATCTAATTAGAGCAGAAATCATCCCTTTGAAAAACACTTTGGAGAAAAGATTTAGGAGTGAAATAATTTTTCGAAGGCACAATCCCAAAGTATTCTCTTGCCGCGAGAACCTCGAGTTAAAAACCCACGTATGCATTGGGTGGATGGGAGATGCGCGACCCATCTCACCTACGCCCTACACTCCACTTTAAAAATCCGTCCTACCTTATAATTTTAAAACGTGGGTTCATTCAACTTTATTGTTGGTGTGAATTAATCTGAAGTGGCCCCTAATTTTTATTTCACGACGGGTGGCACCCTTCACTTTATCACATGGCTCATGACTCTCTGTATTCTGTAATTTTCCAAGGGACCTCTCATAATAGAAACATGGCCTACCCGACTCGTCCATTTCATTTCATTCTCACCACTCACTCTTCTCATTCGTATCCTTCTTTCTTTCTTCACTCTCTCCCCAGATGGAGTCCGGCAATGCCGACGTTGCCTATGACTGCCGCTTCTTCCGAGTTTACAAAGATGGTCGTGTTCACAAGTATCACCCCACTGATAAAATCCCCTCCTCCGACCACCCTCAAACTGGTGTTCGCTCTAAGGATGTCGTCGTTTCCTCCGAAACCGGCGTCTCAGTCCGGTTGTTCCTCCCCAAAATCGACGACCCAGATAAAAAGCTCCCTCTCCTGTTCTACATCCATGGCGGCGGCTTCTCCTTCTTGTCCGCCTTCTCTCCTCTCTACGACAGCTATCTCAAGTCCCTGGTGGCCGAAGCCAACGTCATTGGCGTCTCAGTCGAGTACAGACTAGCGCCAGAGAACCCGATCCCAGCTTGTTACGACGATTCGTGGGCGGCGCTCCAGTGGGTAGCATCCCACGTTGATGGGAATGGTCCTGAGCCGTGGTTGAACAGCCACGCGGATATGAACCGGGTTTTCATCGCCGGAGACAGTGCAGGTGGGAACATTGCACACACATTAGTGGTTCGGGTCGGTTCGATCGGGTTGCCGGGTGCAAAGGTGGTGGGAGTGGTTTTGGTTCACCCTTACTTTGGAGGGACAGTCGATGATGAGATGTGGCTGTACATGTGTCCAACCAACAGTGGGTTGGAAGACCCTAGACTGAAACCGGCTGCAGAGGATCTGGCTAGATTAAGGTGTGAGAGGGTGCTGATTTTCGTGGCGGAGAAGGATCATTTGAGAGACATAGGATGGAGATACTATGAGGATTTGAAGAAGAGTGGATGGAAAGGGACGGTGGAGATTGTGGAGAATCACGGAGAGGAGCACGGGTTCCATTTGGACAACCTCACAGGTGATCAGACCGTCGATCTTATCGGTAGGTTCCAGTCTTTCATCAATAAAGATTAGTTGGCCGGAGTTGAACGTGGCTAGTAGCATGGATTTTCCTGTTTTATCCCTAATAATTGATCTTAACAGATAGACTCTGCTTATCTTATTATGTTGTTTTATGAGTGTAACTATTTAATAGGAAATGCCTTCATATTGATCCTTACTAAGTCTGAAATTCTGAAGCATTTCAACCAAGCTCTCCCATGGTTTTGCAATTTTTCAATTGATTTTTTCTTTAGAAAAAAACCTCAACCTATCTTGGAGAGGTCAAGGAAGATCTAGCACTAGTCGTTACAGATGACATCAAAGTTTGATCTTCAATTGGAAGTATGTTAGTAAAGATGCTGGTCTCTAAGGATGTAGCCCCAATAAAAAGGCAAAATCAAGGCCGATTGATGGGCTGTGTATGCACCATTGTAGCCCTTAATCGGACACCCTAGAATTTCATGGGATAAATGAGGGTTTGTTTGCTTCCTCAAAGGCAAAAATGGAAATATCTATGAATCACTGTTTTTGGACGGCTGGAGCAGATTAATTTTGTTACTGGGCTTCTGATACGGATTATGAAAAAAGTGGGCCGTCAAATTTGCAATAGTTTCAAAATTGGGCCGGTTTTCAAAAAAGAAAATCGGTCGTATTTTATTAAACGTCAGCATGTACGTCAGTTTTTCTGACCACGCTACACATGCATTGATTATTCACGAACACGTCATATCAATTGCTTTAGTGTTAGTTCCACGTCAGTATCACTACTTCATAATTGATAATTGATTGATGATATTTATCAATGTAAGTCCACAAAAAAAAAAAAAGTTTCGTATCAACAAATATTATTCTATTTTAATAAATTCTTGGTCATGGGATTGGATTTACCATGTGACAAAATGAGTGGGAGAGCTGGGAATGTGCTCTAGAAGTGTATAAATAAAAGAATTGTTTTAAGGGGGTAAAAATAGGGAAATTATTATGATTTATTTTCTAGGAGGCCATGTGTCCCTCCTGAGCCTCGGTTGGCTCTGCTAATAGACAAAATCACGAGTACTTGTCATCCACATGGGATGTTATGGGAGTTTCTAACAAAAACTTAATAATTTTTCTTTCTAATCATGCATGCATGGCCTACCCACTTAGGTTTCTTCTCATAAAATTAAAAACAACTTTTATAGAAAAAAAAATACTATAAAGTCTAGACAAAAATGTGACATCTGACAGGCACTTAAAATTAAGTAAAATGATAAAGGTGACGGTGTGACATCATTGCTTAGAATATTCTTCTCTCAGAAGGAATATTCTTTTAACAAATTTATAAAGAAGAATAATAGCATTTCTTCTGAAACTTCGGCCATCATGTTTGGTTGAAAAAAATTTCACACATTTTCATTTTTTTTTTATGTTTTTCTAATGAAGTATGGGGTGCCCAGGCCGCTTCCTTGTAAAATTTTCTAACCATCCAAACATATTCAACGAAGCGCATTTATCGCTTTAAGAATCCATTCGCCAATCAAAATTCGTCTCTTTCCCATCTGCATAACTCTCAATGTTATATATATAGACCAGAAGAAAAGGCCACTATCTTTAGGCCTTTCTGTTCTTTCTTTTATTCTTCGATGGATTCAAACAAGAATCCTGAACTTTCCTTCAATTTCCCACCCTTTCTCCGAGTTTTCAAGGACGGGAAAGTAGAGAGGTTCATGGGAACCGACTCCGTTCCGCCCTCTCTCAATATTGAAACCGGCGTCAACTCCAAGGATATCGTGATTGAACCAGAAACTGGCGTTTCCGCTAGGCTTTACATCCCTAAAATCAACGACCAATCTCAGAAACTCCCTCTTTTAGTCTACTTCCATGGAGGAGCTTTCTGCATCGAAACGTCCTCTTCTCCTACATATCACAACTATCTGGACTCCCTCGTTGCTGAAGCCAACGTCGTCGCCGTCTCCATCGAGTACAGAAGAGCCCCGGAGCATCCTCTCCCGGTTGCCTACGACGATTGCTGGGCCGCAGTCAAGTGGGTAGTTTCCCATTCCAACAGCCAAGGCCCAGAGCCGTGGCTCAACGACTACGCCGATCTCGACCGCCTCTTCTTCGCCGGCGATAGTGCTGGCGCAAATCTCTCCCACAACATGGCCATACGCGCCGGGACTCGAGCCCACGAATTGGGCAGCGTGAAGGTCTCAGGGATTATTCTGATTCACCCATATTTCTGGGGCAAAGACCCAGTTGGCGCAGAGGTGAAAGACCTGCAGAAGAAGGGTCTCGTGGATTCTCTATGGCTTTTCGTGTGTCCGACGACGAGTGGGTGCGACGACCCGCTGATAAATCCCGCGACTGATCCGAAACTGGCCAGCTTGGGTTGCGGAAGAGTACTTGTTTTTGTGGCTGAGAAGGATACGTTAAGGGATAGAGGGTGGTTTTATCATGAGACGTTGGGGAAGAGTGGGTGGAGTGGTGTTGTGGAGGTGATGGAGGCTGAGGGAGAGGACCATGTGTTTCATCTCTTCAACCCCACTTGCGACAAGGCTGTGGCTATGCTCAAGCAAATGGCTATGTTCTTGAATATGGCTCAGTGCAAGTCGTAGCTATTGTGATTGTATCGTTTGCTCTTTGTCGATTTCTTCGGATCTATCTCATGCTTTCAGCTCTTGATTATTACTTCGTTTTGGCATCTCTTTCTATTATATTTTATATATATATATTAATATTTTATTTTAGCACTTTCATGGGTCTAGTAGTATAATATTTTACTTGTATCTATATGTATATTTACCGAAGGGTTAACTTGCTTGTTGGTCATATCTCTTCCCATGCACACAAGAGGCTACAACTAGCTCAATATGTTGAAAATTGAAATCCTAAATGTTATATTAATATTTTCAAAGCATGTATAGCTCCCAAGAGAGACATTAAAACTTGATTGAATGTGGTTCTACAAGTTAAGTCCTTGAGTCATCAAAATAATAATAATAATAAAATAAAAATAAATAAAATAAGAGTAAGGAAACATGAAATGACTCTTGAAACTTAGGTTGTGTTTGTTTTTTTGGCTTTTCACTGAAAACAATTTATTTTCAGAATTTAGGTCGTTTGTTTTTCTACTTTTTCATAACTTATTATAAACTTTTTACTAAATAGAAAAAGTCAAATCTTTTGACTTTTTTTAAATGGAAAAAATAACATGCTGATTTTTCTTTACCTTTTAATGCTTAATAGAAATAAAATATTATAAAAACAAACAACCTAATATTTAACACTATTAAGCATTAAGTTTCTATTTAGAATTAAGTAAAAAAACAAACACCACCTTATTAATTTTGCTTTTTCCTTTTTGTTTTTTCTAAGTAAAAATCTATAGGTTTTGAATTGATTATTTGCATTGAAATGGAAAAGTGGAAGGGTAGTGAATTTTGAATGAGAGAAAATTCAATTAAGAGTGAGGGAGAATGAGTGACAAAGAGGAAGTTAGACAAGGTGGAAAGGAAATCCCATGTTTGAATTTAGAGAGTTTTGAGCCATTCTTTTTAATTGGATTAGAGGGTAATTTGTGTTACACGTCCATCTTTAATTTCTCTCTTCACTCAACCTTGTTTATGTTGGGCTTTGTGAAGCCTAATTTAATTAGGAAGTGTCCCAAATTCCTAATTAGTATAGTTTCCTTATTGTTTGTAAAGAATATTATATAGAATATTTCCAGGTTGATATATTATTGTAATATTAGACTTCCTTATAGAATAAAGAATGTTATTGAAAATATCTCTATATAAATATTCTAGGTCATGATGGGATGATATTATGGTAACCGTGGATTGTACTCTGGATTCTTCCCTGATAATAGTGATATCCCTACAACTCCGTGGATGTAGGCAAATTGTCGAACCATGTAAATACTGTCTTATGCATGTGAATTTTTTGGCGTGTTTTTTCTCAATTTTGTTTCTCACAGGTTGGAAATTCGGTTTAATTCCCTACAATTGGTACCAGAGCCTAAGGTTAGGTTTGAGTTGGAGCAATGGCAGAGGAAGCAGGAAAGACGTCTGGAATAGAAAATTTTGATGGCACAGACTTTGCGTATTGGAGGATGCAGATTGAAGATTATCTCTATGGGAGGAAATTGCATCTGCCTCTTTTGGGGACAAAACCTGAGAATATGAAGGCTGAAGAATGGGCGCTTCTTGACAGATAGGTTCTGGGAGTTATTAGGTTAACTCTGTCTAGATCTGTTGCACACAATGTTGTAAAGGAGAAGACCACACCAGATCTGATGAAGGCTTTGTACGGTATGTATGAAAAGCCGTCAGCAAACAATAAGGTGCATCTGATGAAGAAATTGTTCAATTTGAAGATGGCAGAGAATACATCAGTAGCACAACATCTAAATGAATTTAATACAATCACAAATCAATTGTCGTCTGTAGAAATTGATTTTGATGATGGGATTCGTGCTCTGATCGTCTTGGCTTCTTTGCCAAACAGTTGGGAGGCAATGAGGATGGCAGTGAGCAATTCTACAGGAAAAGAAAAGCTCAAGTACAACGATATACGAGATTTAATTCTGGCTGAGGAGATTCGCCGAAGAGATGCAGGCGAAACCTCAGAATCTGGTTCTACCCTAAACCTTGAAACAAGAGGCAAAGGTAATGACAGAAATTCAAACCGGGGTAGATCAAAATTCAGAAATTCTAATCGGAACAAAAGCAAATCTAGATCAGGCCAACAAGTACAATGCTGGAATTGTGGGAAAACAGGTCACTTTAAAAGGCAATGCAAAAGTCCTAAGAAGAAGAATGAAGATGATTATGCTAATGCTGTAACAGAAGAGGTACAGGATGCATTACTTATTGCAGTAGACAATCCACTTGATGATTGGGTTTTGGATTCAGGAGCTTCGTTTCATACCACTCCACACCGAGAAATCATACAGAATTATGTTGCTGGTGATTTTGGTAAGGTGTATTTGGTTGATGGTTCAGCCTTGGATGTTGTGGGTTTGGGAGATGTCCGAATATTGTTGCCCAATGGGTCTGTTTGGTTGCTGGAGAAGGTTCGACATATTCCTGACCTGAGGAGGAATCTGATTTCTGTTGGACAACTTGATGATGAAGGACATGCAATACTATTTGTTGGTGGTACTTAGAAGGTTACAAAGGGAGCTAGGGTATTGGCTCGTGGAAAGAAGACTGGTACTCTATATATGACCTCATGTCCAAGAGACATAATTGCAGTTGCTGATGCAAGTACTGATACAAGCTTATGACACCGCAGACTTGGTTACATAAGTGAGAAAGGGATGAAGATGCTATTGTCAAAAGGAAAACTATCAGAATTAAAGTCCATTGATTTTGACATGTGTGAAAGTTGCATCTTAGGAAAGCAAAAAAATGTGAGCTTCTTGAAAACTGGCAAGACACCGAAGGCTAAAAAATTGGAACTAGTACACACTGATTTGTGGGGGCCTTCTTCGATTGCATCCCTTGGAGGTTCAAGGTACTACATCACTTTTATTGATGACTCAAGCAAAAAGGTATGGGTTTATTTTCTGAAAAATAAATTTGATGTATTTGAAACTTTTAAGAAGTGGAAGGCCATGATTAAGACAGAAACAGGTTTGAGAATAAAATGTTTGAGGTCAGATAATGAAGGAGAGTACATAGATGGAGGGTTCAGTGAGTATTGTGCTGCACAGGGAATTAGGATGGAGAAGATCATTCCTGGGACACTACAGCAGAATGGTGTGGCTGAGCGCATGAATAGAACTCTAAATGAGCGTGCTAGAAGTATGAGATTGCATGCTGGACTACCAAAAACTTTTTGGGCTGATACTGTTAGCACTGCAGCTTACCTAATAAACCGAGGACCATCAGTTCCCATGGAGTTCAGACTTCCTGAGGAGGTTTGGAGCGATAAAGAGGTAAAGTTTTCACATTTAAAAGTTTTTTATTGTGTTTCTTATGTTCATATTGATTCCGATGCTCATAGTAAACTTGATGCAAAGTCTAAAACATGTTTTTTCATTGGCTATGGTGATGAGAAATTTGGCTATAGGTTTTGGGATGAACAAAATAGGAACATCATCAGAAGTAGAAATGTGATATTTAATGAATAGGTTATGTACAAGGATAGGTCAACTGTAGTGTCAGATGCTACAGAGATAGATCAAAAGAAATCTGAGTTTGTCAACTTAGATGAATTGACTGAAAGTACTGTCCAAAAGGGGGGTGAAGAAGATAAGGAGAATGTAAATTCACAGGTAGATCTGAGTACACCTGTAGTTGAAGTTCGCAGATCTTCTAGGAACATTAGACCTCCACAGCGTTATTCGTCTGTTTTAAATTATCTCTTGTTGACTGATGATTGTGAGCCAGAGTGTTATAATGAAGCCTTGCAAGATGAGAATTCAAGCAAGTGAGAGTTAGCCATGAAGGATGAGATGGATTCCTTGTTGGGGAATCAGACATGGGAACTGACTGAATTGCCAGTAGGAAAGAAAGCTTTGCACAACAAGTGGGTATACAGAATAAAAAATGAGCATGATGGTAGCAAACATTACAAGGCCAGATTAGTTGCTAAAGGGTTCCAGTAGAAGGAGGGCATTGACTACACAGAGATATTCTCTCCAGTTGTGAAGATGTCAACAATCAGACTTGTGCTAGGAATGGTGGCTGCAGAAAACTTACATCTTGAGCAGTTAGATGTGAAGACAGCATTCCTTCATGGTGACTTGGAGGAAGACCTTTACATGATTCAACCAGAAGGGTTCATAGTTCAGGGACAAGAGAATCTAGTCTGCAAACTGAGAAAGAGCTTGTATGGCCTTAAACAAGCTCCTAGACAGTGGTACAAGAAGTTTGATAGTTTTATGCATAGAATTGGGTTCAAGAGATGTGAAGCTGATCACTGTTGCTATGTTAAGTCTTTTGACAATTCTTACATCATATTATTGTTGTATGTGGATGATATGCTTATTGTAGGGTCTAGTATTGAGAAGATTAATAATCTGAAGAAGCAATTATCCAAACAGTTTGCAATGAAGGATTTGGGAGCTGCAAAGCAAATCCTTGGTATGAAAATCATTAGAGACAAGGCTAATGGTACATTGAAGCTTTCACAGTCAGAGTATGTGAAAAAAGGTTCTCAGCAGGTTCAACATGAATGAAGCTAAATCAGTGAGCACACCCTTGGGTAGTCATTTCAAACTAAGTAAAGAACAGTCACCGAAGACAGAAGCAGAAAGGGACCATATGAGCAAGGTGCCCTATGCCTCAGCTATTGGCAGCTTGATGTATGCTATGGTGTGTACAAGGCCAGACATTGCACATGCAGTAGGAGTTGTGAGCAGATTCATGAGTAGGCCTAGAAAGCAACATTGGGAGGCAGTGAAGTAGATTCTAAGATATTTGAAGGGTTCAGTAGATACATGTCTTTGCTTCACAGGTGCAAGTTTGAAACTGCAGGGTTATGTAGATGTTGATTTTACTGGTGATATTGATAGTAGAAAGAGTACTACTGGATTTGTTTTTACTCTAGGTGGTACAGCTATATCATAGGCTTCAAATCTACAAAAGATTGTTACTTTGTTTACTACAGAAGTTGAGTATGTTGCAGCAACTGAAACTGGAAAGGAGATGATTTGGCTACATGGTTTTTTAGATGAATTGGGTAAGAAGCAGGAGATGGGCATTCTACACAGTGACAGTCAGAGTGCAATTTTTCTTGCCAAAAATTCGGCTTTTCATTCAAAGTCGAAGCATATACAAACAAAATACCACTTTATCCGTTACCTTGTTGAAGATAAACTGGTAATACTTGAGAAGATTTGTGGATCTAAGAACCCGGCAGACATGTTGACTAAGGGTGTCACTATTGAGAAGTTGAAGTTGTGCGCAGCTTCAATTGGTTTTCTAGCTTGAGGACAAGAGGATGAGTTGCAGGGATGAGGGATTGTTTCTTGGGAATAGTGGTTTGATATTGGTGATTGAACTAGTCTCCAAGTGGGAGATTTGTTGGGCTTTGTGAAGCTTAATTTAATTAGGAAGTGTCCCAAATTCCTAATTAGTATAGTTTTCTTATTGTTTGTAAAGAATATTATATAGAATATTTTCAGGTTGATATATTATTGTAATATTAGACTTCCTTATAGAATAAGGAAGGTTATTGGAAATATCTCTATATAAATATTCTAGGTCATGATGGGATGATATTATGGTAACCGTGGGTTGTACTCTAGATTCTTCCCTGATGATAGTGATATCCCTGCAACTCCGTGGATGCAGGCAAATTGCCGAACACGTAAATACTGTCTTGTGTATGTGAATTTTTTGGCGTGTGTTTTCTCAATTTTGTTTCTCATAAGTTGGGAATTCGGTTTAATTCCCTACAGTTTAAATATTAGAAGGGAAAAAAAAAACATAAGGCTAGCTGAGAGTGCATATAATTTGCTAGCTGAGAGTGCATATAATTTCCAACCATCCAAATGCGCCACAAACCGCATTTATCGCTTTAAAAATTGCATCCACCGATCAAGGTTATCTCCCTTTTCATCTTCATCGCTCAAAATTATGAATAAATCAGAAGAAAATGCCATCATTTTTAGGGTTAGCTTATTGTTTTTTCTTCAATGGATTCAAGCGACAATTCTGAACTGACCTTCAATTTCCCACCTTTTCTCCGAGTTTTCAAGGATGGTAGAGTGGAGAGGTTCATGGGAACCGACACCGTTCCGCCTTCTCTCAATGTCGAGAACGGCGTCCACTCCAAAGACATCGTGATTGAACCAGAAACTGGCATCTCCGCCAAGCTTTACATCCCTAAAATCACTTACCCATCTCAGAAGCTACCCCTTTTAATCTACTTCCACGGCGGAGGTTTCTGCATCGAAACCTCCTCTTCTCCCACATATCACAACTATCTGGACTCCCTCGTCGCCGAAGGTAACGTCGTCGCCGTCTCCGTCAATTACAGAAGAGCCCCAGAAGACCCTCTCCCTGTTGCCTACGACGATTGCTGGACTGCAGTTAAATGGGTCGTTTCCCACTCTAACAGCCAAGGCCTAGAACCTTGGCTCAACGACCACGCCAATTTCAACCACCTCTTCCTCGCGGGCGACAGTGCCGGAGCAAACCTCGCCCACAACATGGCCATACGAGCCGGGACTCGAGTCAACGAACTGGGTAGCGTGAAGGTCTCAGGAATCATTCTGGTTCATCCATATTTCTGGGGCAAAGACCCAATAGGCTCAGAGATGAACGACCTGCAGAAGAAGGCTCGCGTGGATTCTCTGTGGCATTTCGTGTGTCCGACGACGAGTGGGTGCGACGACCCCCTGATAAATCCGGCAACTGATCCGCAACTGGGGAGCTTGGGCTGCGAAAAGGTTCTGATTTTTCTGGCTGAAAAGGATATGTTGAGGGATAGAGGGTGGTTTTACTATGAGACGTTGGGGAAGTCTGGGTGGGATGGTGCTGTGGACTTGACGGAGGCTGAAGCAGAAGACCATGTTTTTCATATCTTCAAACCCACCTGTGAAAAGGCCGTGGCTATGCTCAAACGAATGGCTTTGTTCTTGAATCCCCAGAATTTCAATTGATCATAGCTATTGTGATTCTGGTTGTTTGTTGATGTCTCTCATGCTCTCACGGTTTCATGTTCTTGATCATCGTTACTTCGTTTTTATATCATGCATGGAAAAACCTTACGTAATTGAAGTGTTTTACAATGCGTTATTAGTAATTTTACAAAGTGTTTTTATTTTTTTAAATTTTTTTATGTTTAAAAAATTAAAAAAATTTAAATGCTAAAAGAAATAGAAACATTTTCTAAAATTACTATCAAACACAATTTATATCGACATGACAATAATTTTAGTAAATATTTTTAGTCTTTTTAACTCTTACAAACTTTTATCTTTCAAAATATAAAAAAAATAAAAAATACTTCTTAAAATCACTACCAAACGCACTCTCATTTTTATCTCTTTATATTTATACTAATTAATTTATTTTACATTATTTTGTCTCTAATTAATTTTATTTTTTTATATATTTTTTTATTGTTTGTTCATGCCACAATATCATATATCATTAAATGACTTATTTTTAACCATACACTTCTTCTAAGAATCACGATTGCAAATTCAATGGGTATCAAATCTATATAATAGAATTTTAATTACTATTTTCTTATAAGAATTAAGTTAGTATTTGAAAAAAAAATTAAATATTAAATATTAAAAATGATTTCTCTTTAAAATTGTTAACAATTATATATGATCACATAAGAATTTAATTAATCCAGTGAAGTCACAATATAGGTAATTAACTCGAATATCCTAATCAAACGATACCCTTTATATATGGAATTAAGGATAGATATGAGGCTCCTTAGAAATGGTTCTCAATTATTTTTAAGAATAAAATTTGATTTAGAAATTCATACAATGCCTAAATAGAATGAATAAATATTCACTTCTTTTTATCCTAAAATTATTATTTTTAATCTTTTTAATATTTCAAAAAGTAGAAAGAGAAACCAATAGAGATAGAAATTTTTACCTTAAAATAACTTGTATTGTCTGCTAAAAATTATGCAGATATAAAAATCACGAAATTAAATATCGTAAAATACAAATTCACTACTGTTGAAATAACAATACATAAATTTATTTTATGCATGTTATCTTTAAATCTTACTTTTCAATGCCTACATTGATCTTCATGCCCATGATGCAACATCACATGTGTACCAGTGGACTAAACCTCAGCACATGAAGGGATGCAAATTTCTTCACGAACCCAGGAAATGAGAAATACAATTTTTTTGAGAGTTTTATGATGTGGAAAGGTTATTTAATTTTCTTAAAAAAAATTGCATCATAGTGTGGACCCCACATTGCGATGCATGCGTTTTCACTGGAATGGTGTGACCCACTTTTTATTTTGGAAAACTGATTTTTTGAAAATTTTTTGTAATAGTCACTTATTTTTATTTCATTTTTAACGAAAAATAAAATAAGAAATAAAACCTCTAAATGTGACTTGTAAAGGAAAAACAAGTTTATGAAAAATCGAATTTGGGTCCGAGGTCAAGTTACTTATCGGGAAGGTATGGTGATGAGTCATAACACTCCTTTAAACTCATAAAAAAAATGGGTCTCTAGTAATTAATTAAAGTAAGTGTAACAATTGATTGATTAAACATGGATGTCAAAATAATATCAATTTAAAAATAATCGAATAAACAAGAAAGACAAACAGTGTACCTGAGTAGTGAGTTGATTGTTTGATGGAAAACAAAGATTAATAAACGAATATAAAATAATCTCATGCATGTCATAGAGTAGAGTAAGTCAATCGAGCATAACAATCAATCAACGAATGAGAAAATCTCATATATTGGGTCCCACCAAAGTCCGATTTATTTTAGCATGAATTAATTTCATAAATTCAGTTGTTTCAAATTATAGAATTTTATTCATACTTATTCAAAATGCAAAAATCGAAAATTATTAAAAATCAAGCAGAATTTGTGAAAGGCGCTTGCTAAAAAGAAATATGGTAGCAAAGTTTATTTAACAAAATGGAAAATATTTAAAATCAAGGAAAAAAAAAAGAAAGAAAGATGCATACCTAGTGGAAAATGGTAGGAATTAATTTATTAAAATTGGATTTATTTAAAATCAAGAAAGAAAAATTAAAGAATTAAAATTATTTGAAAACAAGATTTTTGAAAATCGGTCCTTGAAGGCATGCATGAAAATATAGGGTAAGACACGTAGGTTTTCAGAGTGGCCCACCAAAGGCGGCTATGCATGCCATGCTGGAGAGAGAGAATGGGTCCCAAAGGCAGAGAGATGCTAGCAGGAAAGAGGGCTTGTCCTTTTGAGTCTGATATTTCATTCTGTTTTCTCTCCTTGTGCCACATGAGAATCCAAGCTTATACACTCACAGGCTGACGTAACATCCTCCCCGATTGGCTTGACGATGAAGAGAAATGAAGCGTAAGCAGATAAGAAAACTAGATTCGAAGATTTCAAGAAGAGCTTTGCTTTAACTCATCGAGCAATTTCTTAAATTTCATAGGCTCGGAACTGACTACATATCCTGCTTAAACATCAGGTTCAGTTCAGAATAATGATTTCCCTTTTGACTGCAAAATCTCCTCCCATATATTAGAGGAAGACTTTGTTGAGACCCCACAAAAAAGGTCACTGCTCAAGCCCACTCTCTCATACACTTGCTGCCAAAACTTCCTAAAAGGTGGTAATAAGTTGGTCCAAAAATAACCAAAAAAACCTAGACCAAAAATGAGGGTCTACACATAGTCTAAAAAGCCTTTTTGGCATAATTTACTTAGAATAAAAATCTCCATATACTAAATTTAGAATTTTTCAAAACAATATTAAAAAAACACTTTACACTCATTTTAATTATTTTATATTTACTTTTTCATCCATTTGCCATGTAACAATCTTGAGTGATCAATGAAGGGTAATATCGGCATATAAATCTAAAAAAAAATCCTAAAACATGATGAGTGGAATAAAATTACCAACCTAAATTATTTTGGCTGTTGCACTAAAGTGGTGTTTGTTTTTTGGCTTAATAGAAAAAGCCAAATATTTTAGCTTTTTCTATTCAGCCAAAAGTGACTTGTTGACATCATCCAACATAACTAAAGTGAACTTGTTATCAATAAGTTCAGTTTAGTTATGTTAGATGATGTCAACATGTCATTTTTGGCTGAATAGAAAAAGCTAAAATATTTGGCTTTTTTTATTCAACCAGAAAACAAACACAACCTAACTAATATCACCGGAGGAAAGGTACCCACTTCAAGGCTGAAAAAATGGCCACTTTCCATTAGTTTCGGTTGGTGGCAATGCACTTCTATGTGATTTTTCCGTCCTTTTCTCAATGACCAAACAGATACAAAGTAAAATAAATGAATTTGTTGAATTGCAACCTTGATAATTGAACGATACTGTGTTTTCCAAAAGAAAGATGCTGAATTCGTCAAATCTTTAGAAGCCAAAAGATGTAGCCATCACCCAACACAAACCGTTGAGCCTAGTCTTGATTCATAAAAGAGGCCAGCCCTTTCATCAAAGCTACAGCCTTCTCACAACCAGGCTTGAACAAATAAAACACATGATCTTCTCCTTCCGTCTCCACAATCTCCAACGCCCCACCCCAACCACTTTCAATCATTCTTCATATATTTATATGACTATTATTTATAATATTATATTTTTAACAATTCTCTGTATTTATATAATTAATTTTTAAAATAACATGAAAAATATTTTATTTTTATAACTAATTTCAAAATATTATTGTTTACAAAGAAAATATCGAAATTGAGTTTTCTATTTTTGAAAATAAAAAAATTATTTTTAAAACTAATTCCCAAATGGACGCTAGATTTTTTTTATTTCGAATTAAGTGGTGTAATTATAATCCAAATAAAATGAATTTCTTATTTAAATTCTTTATTCTACCTTCCAAACAATGCCCTCCGAGATGACAAACCTGATAAACTTATCCACTCAGAACTTGATTGACTTCTGAGTTCTGACTCCGAACCTCTTTCAACTAATCGAGTTGCAGGCTCCGTATATTCAAGCACTAAGAATCTGAGGTGAGACAGACTCATTCACTCGGACGAATAACGGAAGAGTTATTCAAATATTTCACTAATTCAACTATGGATGATGATAAGTACACCCATCCAGATTTTATCTTTTGAATGAAATGGCCTATCTTCATCTTCCATCAAAACCTTTAACTTCTCCTCTTCAATTTCAAATTTTCTTCTGTTCTGGGTTTTGGGAAGATGATCAACCAACCCTAACCCTAACCCTTTCCTTGTTTGATTTTCATTTTTGAATATTAATATTGTCCACACTCATTTGAATAAACCACTTACGATTAATTGACCTTTCTTTTCCATTTTTCTTTTTATTAGAGCATATTGGTTTTTTTGTAATAAAGGCTGGTAGTACCCAGATTATTACCCTTTGGTTGTTATTACCCTTTCTGTGTTTTTTATTTGAGCTGAGAGTCAGTTACGGGTTGTTACTCCAGCTCCCATATAAAACTGGCCTTTTTGGCTTTATTCAGTGGAGATACAGAGAGTAAAAGGAATCAGAGCATTCACTCAGTTTTCTCTCTCTTTTCTTCCTTTTTGGTTAAACCAGTAATACTTTTTTGGCCTTTTTATTGTTTTTGACTTGATTTCTAACATCTGGTTATGAAGGAAATTTCTAATTAAAGAATATGAAAAACTGAAGAGTTAGGGTTTGACAAGTACAAAGAAGAAAGGAAGTGAGAATACTTTTCATCCCTTTTTCACACATATATATATATATATATATAAAAGGACCTTACCTTAAACAAGAATTCTAGCAGCCGCATACTGTCCTGATGTTCACTCAAAATTGAAAATCCACTCGATGCTGCTGGAATATAGAAGATTGCTTTGCATATAAATTTTTCTGGTTAGGGCCGAACCAGAAAGCAACTAGTGATTTCTGGATATATTGCATCATACAGCTCTTTTAAGAGAAGTCCAATCAGCAAGCAACTAGTGAGAAGTTTTGCACCAAAATAATTTTATTAATTAAAAAAAAAAAAAAACCCCACCACACATTGGATTCCAACATCCATACGGATAAAGCCTTTTTTTTTTTTTTTTTCTTTTTTTTTTTTTTGGGAGAATTGTGTTTGCACCAAAATAATTTTATTAATTAAAAAAAAAAAAACCCACCACACATTGGATTCCAACATCCATACGGATAAAGCGTTTTTTTTTTTTTTTTTTTTTTTGGGAGAATTGTGTTTTGGGCCGATTGAACCTAAAAATTAAGGTATGATCCATATAAGTTTCGTATTTAAGTCTAACACCTAATGAAAGAGTAGAAATTGAGAGTAAGGATATTGTCTTTAAAAAATCCCTAAAATACCCTTAACCATTAAATGAAAAAACTAACAAATCACCTCACTTTTCTCATTCTCTCTTGTCCTTCTCTCACCTATTTAATAGTGGAACCAATTTTAATCATTTTTCTTCATTAAATATGAAAGATAGTTAAAAATTATTATTACCAAATATATTTTTGAAGTGAATAACTTTTAAATACCTCATCAAATATTATTCTTTTTTTTCAAACTTACATAATATATAATAAATATTTTTTAAATATATTGAAAACTTACATAATATATAATAAATATTATTCTTTATTTCAAACTTATATTATTTCTCATATATATTAAATAATTTTTAAACACCTCATAAAATATTAATATTATTTGTTTGTTCTAACTTGTAAATTAGATATCATCAAATATTATATATTTTTCAAATTTATAGAACATATAATAAATAATTTTTAAATACCTCATAAAATATTATTAATTTTTTTTTTCTAACTTCCAAATTAAACATGGTGTTTATTATTTTTTCATAAATAATGTAAACACTCACATGCATATATATATATATATATATATATATATATATATATATATAATATTAATCAAGAAGACAATATTTCTAAGACTAATTTACCAACCTTCCAATAATTTTAAAAGTGTAAATAAGGTAATTGGCCGAATTAAGGTCTTCAAAATATTCAAAATTTCTCAATTCCAAAATTACCTAATTGCTCTCCACACTAATCCTAAATATTTTTCAATAAAGATTTAAATATTTAAAACCATTAAAATAAATATTTTCTTATTGAAGCAATTTTTTCAAAGTAATAAGATAAAAATCATGAAATCTTCAAAACTATAATTACAACAAATATTTTTAACTTTAAAACTAATTTCATAATTTAAATTAATGATTTAAAAAAATAAAAATGTTATAAAAATAATTTTTGTTTATTTTTAATTCCATTTAAATATGATTTTTTTAATCTCTATTTATAACAATGAAATTATATTTATAAAGGCAAAATAGTAAAAATATATATTTCATTTAGTTTACTTATAATGAACAATTCAAACATGATTGATTTTTATTTTATTTCCTATGTTTTAATTTTTGTGGGGAATGTCTTAATGGCATAGTTTGGTAAAAAAAAAAAAAAAAAAACTATGAATAATCGTCTTAATGTCAAATTCAAGTTGTTTAAAAATCGTACAAAACCTATTAGAAGGTTTGTACACCCTTGTACACTTAGCACATTTCTCTTGTACAATTAGTGTAATACCCTTGTACAATTAGTGTACAATTAGTGTAATACCCTTGTACAATGACACAAATTTCATATATCTCCTAATTTATATGTCTATGTAGGTGTATTAATCATATTTTCAATGGTTTGGTTGAGAAAATGGTGGATGACTTATGGTCAATTTTTTTTCCCCAAATATCATTATTGGGAAAAATATTGAAATTTTCATGTGAGAGTTAAATAAAGTGCATGACATAGGCGTACAATCATTAGGTGACAAGGAAAATAAAAAAGTAGTTTAGAATCAATTAAAATCATTCACAAAGGGTAATCTTATACACCTTTGTACAATTAGTATATTTCCTTTGTACAGTTAGTGTAATACAATTGTACAGTGACACAATAATTGAATAATTAAAATTTATTATTTTTTTATTTTCATATAAAAAAATTAGTACTAAACAAGGTTTTCAATTTTCATTTAAAAAAATAGTTTTCATTTTTTAATCAAAAATATTTTCAAAAAGAGACAATATAGAAAATAAAAATTATTTTTAAAAATAAAAAATAAAAACTAGAAAAATATTTTAAAACCAAACTCAAATATAATCTATATAATTTTTAACTACTTGTTTTCATCTAAAATAAGTAAATATACCTTTCAACTCTTTTATATAAGAAAAATTCAATCTCTACTATGTATTGATATAATTCACTTCTAAAGTTAGGTCATATAAAAACATTTTAATTGAGTACTTAAAATAAAAACTCTCCATCCATGCTCTTTCTTTCTCTTTCTTTTTCTTTTTCTTTTTCTTATTTTAATGAATTTTCAATTAATTCAAATTATTAAAAAAATCCTTAATAAAAAAATTTGTAACATTTCATATAACTTATTACTAAAAGTCATGTTCAAAAAGTTATTAAAATAAGAAAGAAAAAAGATTAAAAAAAATTAAAATTTTTAATTTATAATAGTAAAAAAAAACTTTAAAATACTTTTTAATATAAAAAATTAAAATAGTGAATATATTTATTTTAAATAGTATTTTAATCATTAAATTATTTACTTCTAAAATGTAAAAGATAAAAATAAATATAAAAGATAATTTTTATTTATTTAAATTAATATTTTTTTAGAAAGTATTTTCCAAAATAGTCTTTGAATCATTAATATAATTTTTGTTTATTTATAATTTAAAAATAAAAAATAATGTTGATTTTTCAATTATTTATAAAAGAGTTTAAAAAAATAATGAAAAATCCAAAAATGGTTAAATAAGCAATAATAGTGGCATGTGAAGGGTGGTAGAATAAAGACAAAAATGAGTCAAGTGGGTATTTTTATATATTCTTATCTCATATCCTTGTAATCAACTATGGGTGTTAGAATAACTTTTTATTAATTATCAAAGCCAAATGGGTCTAAAGCCCAATTCTCTTTTTTTTTTCATAAAAAAAATACATCTATCCCAAAAAACTTAAATTTGTACAAAATTAATACAAAAATTTTAATTAAACTTTAGATTTAAAATAAAATTTTAAATTTTTAACCTTTTATATTCTATAAAAAAATAAATTATTCGGGATTTTATTATCTATATTTTTTCCCAGGTATTTTTCATATTTATTATACAAAATAGATAATTATATTTCAACTACATATAATTATATAAAATCCATTAAACAAAACAGAAGTTAAATAACTAAAAAATCGTTAACAAAAATATTAAAAGTTAAAATTTTTATTTTATTTAAAATTTTAAACTTGAAATTCAAAGTTTTAAAAAGACTTTTGCATCAATTTTATCATTTTACACAAAGTGGTTAAACTTATCATTTTAACGTTTTATGAAATGGGGCATCACATACAAAGTAAAAAATATGGATGGTGATGGATTTAAAACATAGATGATAAAAAAATAAAATGGCCACTTTCCATTAGTTTTGGTCGGTTGGTGGTTGTGCACTTCTATGTGATTTTTCCGTCCTTTTCCCAATGACCAAACAGATACGAAGTAAAATAAATGAATTTGTTGAATTGCAACCTTGATAATTGAACGATACTGTTTTTTCCAAAAGAAAGATGCTGAATTCGTCAAATCTTTAGAAGCCAAAAGATGTAGCCATCACCCAACACAAACCGTTGAGCCTAGTCTTGATTCATAAAAGAGGCCAGCCTTTTCATCAAAGCCACGGCCTTCTCACAACCAGGCTTGAACAAATAAAACACATGATCTTCTCCTTCCGTCTCCACAATCTCCAACGCCCCACCCCAACCACTTTTACCCAATACCTCATAATAAAACCACCCCCTTTTTCTCAGTCCATCCTTCTCTGCTACACAAATCAGCACCTTACTGCACCCTAATTTTCGTAAATTCTGGTCTGCTGCCGGGTTTATTATTGGGTCGTTTATCCCGCTCGTGTTTGGACACACAAAAAGCCACTTGTTATCCACACCTGGCTTCTTATCGACGAGGCTGTCACCGGTACCGCGGCTATCACAATCAGCTTCTCTCCGGCCGAAATATGGATGAACTAGACAAATTCCTGACAGCTTCACAACACCCAATCCTTCAACCCCAGCTCTTATAGCCATGTTGTGGGCAATATTGGCTCCGGCGCTGTCTCCGGCGAGAAAAACTCGCTTGAAATCAGAATGATCATTCAGCCAGGCTTCAGGGCCTTGTCCATGACTATGGGAAACCACCCACTGGGTTGCAGCCCATGAATCTTCATAAGGTACAGGGACGGGATGTTCAGGTGCCAGTCTGTAATCAACAGACACAGCAATGATGTTTGCTTCATCGACAAGAGAAGTGACGTAGTTGTGGTATGTGGTGCAGTAGGGAGAGCCCAGGCAGAGGGCTCCGCCATGGTAGTAGATCAGCAGAGGGAGCTTCTGGTCTGGATTGATGGTGTTTGGCTTGAAGATACGCGCAGATACGCCTCTTTCAGGTGCAATTGCAACGTCTTTGGTGGAAACCCCAGTTTCAGAATCGACCGACGGTGGAACCACGTCGGTGCCGAAAAACCTCTCCACCCGCCCATCTGTGTATGCTCGGAGAAACGGTGGCAAATCGTGAGCTATTTCAGTTGCTTTTGGATCCATTTTTGAAGAAAAGAAGAAAAAGAAAGTTTATGGCCTGGTTGAGACAGAGAGATAGAGAGAAGAATTTTTGAGATGCTGCACTGAAACAGACTATGTATGCTGGAGCAGTGATCAGATATAAGAATTTAAGTGGAGTTCTTGTGGGGAAAAATCTGGTATGTTGGTAGTTGGATCTTGACCATATAAATATTAGTATAAGAAAAGACTAATGTGTGAAAATTTTGACATTTTATAATTTGCTATATATTTAAATTAGGTTAATTAAATATTAATAATAATTCTGTCACATGTCATAAATTTTCTAACAAACATGGCCCTCACAAGGAAGGTCCGAAGCTAATTAAATAACCCTACTTGAATTAACTCTTAACACACTTGTCTTTGGAGAGCCAAGAGGCAAGAACTGGGCTTCAGAAAATGGCTGGATTCCTTAGAACAGGTTTCCAAAGCTCAAAGTTTAAATTCATTTGCGAGTCCATGTGATCCACGGAGCCATTGTGATTATTTCCCCCTTCCTTTCATTTTCTGAGTGTTCATATTGGAATAGAGAGCCAGAATGAACGATTTTCCAAGGGTTCGGTGAGAACAGAGAAAAAGGAAAAGGACATTGTTGGTGTCTAGCCATCGACTCGTCACCATCATTCGGTCTTATTGGTAATTGGTACATGTTCTCTACCTTTCTAAACACTCCTAGTTGTGGACCCTCAAAGACCTTAATATGGATTGGCATGGCTTGAGAACAAGAAGTTTATTGGGCTTGTGGCATCCAAATTTCCACATATTTTCCATTAAAATATAGTTGAGAGAATTTAATAGAAGTTTAAGGCAAGTAGAGACGTGATGTGAAGTGTGAACGAATTGAAAAGGGTGTTGGTGCTTAATCATCACTTGTCACTGGGTGACCCTTTAGATATCTTTTTCCCACCTTTTAAAATTTCCAAATTGTGGGCCCTCAAATGGCCCTAAAAATTGCAATGGCATGAAACAAGAACACAAAATTTGGTAACTCCCAGATGTAAAAATAGAATGGAGATATAAGGCAAAATTTGGCAAATAAAACAGTCAAACTCGCATAAAATGAAGAGGCATATGCAGCACAAGGCTGACTTATTAATTGAGAAATTACAAACTCTCTTCTAAAGCTCCAATGACCTGAACTTATTCTTGATTGATGAAAGAGACGATCCTTTTCATCAGGGTCACGGCCTTTTCACTACTAGGCTTGAACAAATGAAACACATGCCCCTCCCCCTCTGTCTCCATAATCTCCACCTCTCCACTCCAACCACTCTTACCTAATGTCTCATAATAAAACCACCCTCTTTCCCTCAGCCCATCCTTCTCTGCAACACAAACCAGAACCTTACTGCACCCTAGCCTCCATAACCTCTCATCAGCCGCCGGATTGCACCTTGGGTCCTTGAACCCACTAGTCGTTGGACACACATAAAGCCACCTGTTATCCACACCAGGCCTCACGTCCGGTCGACCACCATTGGTATTGTCATCATTGCCAACATCATCTTCTGATTTTCTCCCAAAATATGGATGAACTACACAAATTCCTTGCAGCTTCACACCACCCAGCCCTTCAACCCCGGCTTGTACAGCCAAGTTGTGTGAAATATTGCCTCCTGCACTGTCTCCCGCCAAAAAAACTCGCTGAAAATCAGCGTGGTCTTTCAGCCAAGGTTCAGAGCCTTGCCCATTACAATGGGAAACCACCCACTGAAGCGCAGCCCATGAATCTTCATAAGCTGCAGGGAGAGGGTTTTCAGGGGCCAGCCTGTAGTCAACGGACACTGCAATGATGTTAGCTTCGAGGACTAGAGAAGTAAGGTAATCATGGTATATGGAGCAGTAAGGGGAGCATAGAGAGAAGCCTCCGCCATGGAAGTAAACTAGTAGAGGAAGCCTTTTCTCTGGGTTGACGGAGTTCGGCTTGAACAGACGTGCCGATACGCCAGTTTCAGATGCGATCACAACGTCCTTGCTGGAAACCCCGGTTTCCGAATTCATTGCCGGTGGAACTACATCTGTGCCCTGCAACCTCTCTACATGGCCATCTGTGTATACCCGGAGAAATGGGGCAAAGTAGTATGCAACTTCAGCAGTAGTTGAATCCATTATTGAACCAAAGAAAAGCTAAGACTGAGAAACTGTTTGTTTGTAGATAGAGATGTTGGATTACAAGAAATGACACCCACCTCTATATATAAATTGTTGGATGGAGTTCAAAAGGAATCACGATGCTTCAATCTGTATATATATATATATTCGCAGCAGAAACAAAGAGAACAAGTATGATTTGTGGTCTTAAAACACTTTTGGATTTATCTTTAAAAAAAATATGTCATGGCTTATCTCACATCGAGAATATTAGGCTTGAAGGTTGCAGCTCCGTGGAAGAACGAAGTAATAATTGAGGCTGAACCTAGTCTCTGCTTTGGGTCATTTGCTGCCATATTAATCCGTAAATCAAGTGTTGTCGGTTACCCACTCTTTATTTTATTTTGGGGTAACTACCCACATTTGACCCTAATAATAAAATCAAAATGACACCAGTAAAGTGTATGCCAGTAAAAAACTTACAAAACTTTATTAAACCGATGACCTATGGTGAGAAATAATCACATGCATTTTATACATATCTAAATATTATAACTTTTTTATAATTTATTATTAAATATCAAATATAATTTGTTATTTAATGAATTCCCTAACTCTATCTATAAAAAATTCTGTCAACTACCCTTATACTCTCATTATTCTTATATATAAGAAGGATACTAATTTAATATGAAAATTAAATAGTTTCAACTACCACATTACAAAATATGTGGGATGTGTTTTGATAAGTCAAATTTGAATATTAAGTTTGAAGCTTTTTAAGAGAGAAAATTTAAAATTTATATTCTTTGAAGAAGATGAAAGATTTCAAGTGATTGCAAGTGTCAAAGGTAATATTTTATATATTTTTATTTAAATATAAATTTTGTAGGTAGAAATGTTATGTTAAGTAACAAATATGTAATGATTTATAAAATTTAAATTTTATAATTTTTTATAAGTTTATTATTAAACAAATTAAGATAATTTAATCTTTTGTTATCAAATTATTATTAATATTTTTATATCATTTAGTTATGAAGAATTTGAAGATTTCTTATATTTTCGTACCATTCCTCGCATTCTTTGTACCTTTACTCACATTCGTCGTACCCTTTACAATTACTTAGTGATCTCAATTTTTAATTTTTTTTTAGGATCATTTCCATTTTTCTAAGCTTAATTAATATCAATAAATAATATTATTGTATTTTCAAGTGGAAAAAAAAATCTAAAAATTCAAAAAATTGTAAAATTTCAAGGGTACGAATAATAAGAGGATTTATCACATTCTTTATATCCTTTCTCATATTTTTCGTACTCTCTCTAATTTTTTAGTATTTTAATTTTAAATTTTTTTTTAAGGATAATTATTTATAAGATTAATTAGTATCAATAAAAAATATTATTATATTTCCAAGTGGAAAAAAAATTCAAAAAAATATGAACAATTGTCAAATTTCCAACGAAGAATGTGAGGAGGGTATCGACAATGTCAGGATTTGTCATATTCATACCCTTCATCACATTCTTTGTACCCTTATTCACATTTTGCATACTCTTTACAACTACTTAGTGTTTTAAAATTTTAAATTTTTTTAGGATAATTTTCATAATTTCTGAGCTTAATTAATATCAATAAACAATATTATTGTATTTTCAAGTGAAAAAAAAATAAAAATTGTAAAATTTCAAAGGTACAAAATTCTCACACTCTTCGTACCTTTCCTCCCATTCTTTGTACTCTTTCAATTTTTTAATTTTTTTTATGACAATTTCTATCATTTTTAAGCTTAGTTAGTATCAATAAACAATATTATTATATTTTCTAAGTAAAAGAAAATTTCAAAAAATATGAAAATTTATCAAATTTTTACGGTACGAAAAATGTGAGGAAGAGTACAAAGAATGTGAGAATTTCTCATATTCTTTTTACCATTCTTCACATTCTTCGTACAATTCCTCACATTTTTTGTACTCTTACTCACATATTCTTTGTACCATTTATAATTACTTAGTGTTTTAAAATTTGAATTTTTTTTAGGATAATTTCCATCATTTCTAAGCTTACTTAATATCAATAAAAAATATTATTATATTTTCAAGTGGAAAAAAAAATTCAAAAAATATGAAAATTTGTAAAATTTCAAGGGGAAAAAGAATGTGAGGAAAAGTATGAAAAATATGAGGATCTCTCACATTCTTTATACCATTCCTCACATTCTTCGTACTCTCCCAATTTTTTATTTTATTTATTTTTTTAGAATAATTTCCATCATTTCTAAGCTTAATTAGTATTGATAGACAATATTATTGTATTTTTAAGTGGAAAAAAAATCGAAAATTTGTAAAATTTCGAGGGTACAAAGAATGTGAGAAATTGTACGAAACATGTGAGAATTCCTTACATTTTTTGTACCCTTCCTCACATTCTTCGTACCATCTCCAATTTTTTAATATTTTAATTTTTTAAAAAAAATTTAAGGGTAATTTCCATCATTTTTAAGCTTAATTAGTATCAATAAATAATATTATTGTATTTCCATGTGGAAAAAAAATTTGAAAAGTTTGAAAATTTGTAAAATTTTCGAGGGTAAAGAGAATATGACGAAGAGTGTTAAGAATGTGAGGATTCTTCGCATTCTTTGTATCATTCCTCACATTATTTATACCTTCTACAATCACTTAGTGTTTTAATTTTTTAATTTTTTTGAAAATAATTTCCATAATTTCTAAGCTTGATTAGTATCAATAAACAATATTATCTATATTTTTAAGTGGAAAAAATCGAAAAAATAAAAAATTGTTAAATTTAAGGGTACAAAGAATGTAAGGTAAAGTATGAAGAATGTGAGGATTGTTCACATTCTTCGTACCCTCTAGAATTACTTAGTGTTTTAAATTTTTTATTTTTTATTTTTTTGAAAATAATTTTCATCATTTTTAAGCTTAATTAGTATCAATAAACAATATTAATATGAGGAAGGGTACAGAGAATTGAAGGATTCTTCATAATCTTCATATCTTTTCTCACATTTTTTGTATCCTCTCTAATTTTTTAGTGTTTTAATTTTCTAATTTTTTTAGGATAATTTACATCATTTCCAATTTTAAATTTTTTTAATTTTTATTTTTTTGTAACAATTCTATCAATAAATAAACCAAAATAATATTATTAAACTATGTTATTGTCATTTCAAGTTAAAAAGTAAATCGTAAATTTTAAAAATATAAATAATTTAGGGTACGAAAAATATGAGAACGGTACGAAAAATGTGATAAATACATGTTTTGTTCTTTCTTCACATTTTTCTTATTGATTTTTAGTTTTAAAATTTTTGAAATTACAAATTTATTTTCAAAAATACTATCATTAGCAACTCAAAAGAATATTAGTAATTTATTTTATTGTAATTTAAATTTAAAAACCTTAAATTCAAAAAATGTAAAATTTGGAGAGTACGGAAAAAATTAGGACAATCTAATTACCTAAGTTTTACATATGATTATCAAAATGTTGAATTTTAATGAAAATACTCATTTCATATTAAAATATTACCATATTCATTTTTATGTTGAATTTAAATGTTTAATAATTTGTTAAAAATAAAATAATGTAATTATGATATATGATGACTCTTTTTTTTGTTAATAAATATGTTTTCAAATTTTATATCATTTTTATTTTTATTTTTTTCCAATTCTATTTTTATCTCGATATTTATTTTATTTAAACCCAAATTTGTTGAGAATTGAGGAAGAAATTAAAAGAGACAGTGGAAGGCTACAACCGATTCTTCCCTTAACTAGTTAAGTGGAATTTTTATTTCAAATTTAAAATGGATGGCCAATCTTAAAGTAATAGTTTCAAATTTTGACAAGAATAGATGGAATTATTATGAAATGATTGAAACGGGGGGTGATAATATTTGATACAATTTATTAAAACAACTCAAATCAACTACATTTTTCATGGATTTGAATTGAATATAATCACGTTTGGGTCAAATTTGCTTCGATGTACATAAGCCATTTAATAATAGATTATTTTTCAGTTAACTTATATAATATAAATTTGATTCGAATTGAGCTATTTAATAATCATATTAAATAACTTAATTATAATTATAAAATATTGAACGCATATTTAATTGGTTTTTAATTTACTTTTGAATAAATATGTGTATCGGGTCATAAACATGTCAAGTTAAAATATTTATGACTAACATAAAACTTAATTCAACATGATTATTTTATAGGTCAAATAGATTATATGAGGTTTTATCTATTTAATAATTAGATAGTATTTAGGTTTATATTTTTATCTACCTTTCTAAACACTCCCTAGTTGTGGACCCTCAAAGACCTTAATTTGGATTGGCATGGCTTGATGTGGCATCCAAATTTCCACATATTTTCCATTAAAATATTGTTGAGAGAATTTAATAGAAGTTTAAGGCAAGTGGAGACGTAATGTGAACAAATTGAAAAGGGAGTTGGTGCTTAATCATCACTTGTCACTGGGTGACCCTCTAGGTATATTTTTCCCACCTTCTAAAATTTCCAAATTGTAGGCCCTCAAATGGCCCTAAAAATTGCAATGGTATGAAACAAGAACACAAAATTTGGTAACCCCCAGATGAAAAAATAGAATGGAGATATAAGGCAAAATTGGCAAATAAAACGATCAAACTCGCATAAAATGAAGAGGCATATGCAGCACAAGGCTGACTTATTAATTGAGAAATTACAAACTCCCTTCTTAAAGCTCCAATGACCTGAACTTATTCTTGATTGATGAAAGAGACGATCCTTTTCATCAGGGTCACGGCCTTTTCACTACTAGGCTTGAACAAATGAAACACATGCCCCTCCCCCTCTGTCTCCATAATCTCCACCTCTCCACTCCAACCACTCTTACGTAATGTCTCATAATAAAACCACTCTCTGTCCCTCAGCCCATCCTTCTCTGCAACACAAACCAGAACCTTACTGCACCCTAGCCTGCATAACCTCTCATCAGCCGCCGGATTGTACCTTGGATCATTGAACCCACTAGTCGTTGGACACACATAAAGCCACCTGTTATCCACACCGGGCCTCACGTCCGGTCGACCACCACTGGTTTTGTCATCAGCCTCGCCAACATCATCTTCTGATTTTCTCCCAAAATATGGATGAACTAAACAAATTCCTTGCAGCTTCACACCACCCAGCCCTTCAACCCCGGCTTGTACAGCCAAGTTGTGTGAAATATTGCCTCCTGCACTGTCTCCCGCCAAAAAAACTCGCTGAAAATCAGCGTGGTCTTTCAGCCAAGGTTCAGAGCCTTGCCCATTACAATGGGAAACCACCCACTGAAGCGCAGCCCATGAATCTTCATAAGCTGCAGGGAGAGGGTTTTCAGGGGCCAGCCTGTAGTCAACGGACACTGCAATGATGTTAGCTTCGAGGACTAGAGAAGTAAGGTAATTATGGTATATGGAGCAGTAAGGGGAGCATAGGGAGAAGCCTCCGCCATGGAAGTAAACTAGTAGAGGAAGCCTTTTCTCTGGGTTGACGGAGTTCGGCTTGAACAGACGTGCCGATACGCTAGTTTCAGGTGCGATCACAACGTCCTTGCTGGAAACCCCGGTTTCCGAATTCATTGCCGGTGGAACTACATCTGTGCCGAGCAACCTCTCTACATGGCCATCTGTGTATACCCGGAGAAATGGGGCAAAGTAGTATGCAACTTCAGCAGTAGTTGAATCCATTATTGAACCAGAGAAAAGCTAAGACTGAGAAAGTGTTTGTTTGTAGGTAGAGATGTTGGATTACAAGAAATGACACCCACCTCTATATATAAATTGTTGGATGGAGTTCAAAAGGAATCACGATGCTTCAATCTGTATATATATATTCGCAGCAGAAACAAAGAGAACAAGTATGATTTGTGGTCTTAAAACACCTTTGGGTCATTTGCTGCCATTATTGGCCCAACAAACGAAAGAAGTCATGGTGGAGATGAAGTGATGCTTTAAGAAACTTACTTTTAACAGAGTCGTCGAGCGTAAACCCGTAAATCAAGGGTCGTTGCTTGTTACCCACTCTTTATTTTATTTTGGGGTAGCTACCCACATATGAGCCCAATAAAGTATATGTCATTAAAAAATTTATAAATACTTATTAAATAGATAAAGATGACCTTGGTGAGAAATAATCACATGCATTTCATACATATTTAAATATTACAACTTTTTTTATAATTTATTATTAAATATCAAATATAATTTGTTATTTAGTGAACTACCTAACTCTTTCTAAAAAAAAAAAAAATCCTAAGAACTATCCTTATACTTTCATTATTTATATATATAAGAAGGATACTAATCTAATATAAAAATTAAATAGTTTTAACTACAAATGTCAAAGGTAATATTTGATATATTTTTATTTAAATATAAATTTTGTAGGTAGAACTATTATGTTAAATAACGAATATGTAATGATTTATAAAATTTAAATTTGATAATTTTTATGAATTTATTATTAATCAAATTAAGATAATTTAATCTTTTGTTACCAAATTATTATTAATATTTTTATATCATTTTTTTTGTGTTCATATATTAAATTTGAAGATGAAGTTTTATGTCTTAAGGAAGACATTATATGAAGAATGTCAAGTGATTACAAGTGTTAAAAAGGTAATATTTGATATATATATTTTTTCATTTAAAGATAAATGTTGTAGGTAGAAATGTCAGTGTTAAATGATATTTAAATATGTAATGATTTATAACATTTAGATTTTTGAATTTTTTTTATGAGTTATTATTAATCAAATTGAGACCATTTAGTCATTTGTTATGAAATTGTCATCAATATTTTTTATGTTATTATTTTGTGTATTCGTAGATTAAATTTGAAGATAAAGTTTTATTAATCTTGAAGAAGGAAAACAAGAATTTGTGTCTCTTGAGAAGATATTATACGAAGGATTCCAATTGATTACAAGTGTTAAAGGTAAATTTTGATTTTTTTATTTAAATATAAATTTTGTAGATGGAAATGTCATGTTAAAAAGGGTATAAACAATGTGAGAAGAGTGACAAACAATGTGAAAAGAGGGTACAAACAATGTAAAAAAAATGTACAAATATTGTGAAAGAGGGTACGAATATTGTGAGATGGGGTACGAACATTGTGAGAAATGGTACGAAACAATGTGATAGATGGTACAAACAATGTGAGATTGGGTACGAATATTATGAGAAGGGGTACGAAAATTGTGAGAGATGATACGAAAAATGTGAGAAAGAGTATAAACATTATGAGAGATGGTACGAACATTGTGAGATGGGGGTACCAACATTGTGAAAGGTGATACGAACTTTGTGAGATGGAGTATGAACTTTGTAAAATAGGGTACAAACTTTGTGAGATATTGTACAAATATTGTAAGTACAAACATTGTGAGAGGGGGTAAAAATATTGTGAGATGTGGTACGAACACTGTAAGGGGTACAAACTTTGTGATAAATGGTACAAATTTTGTGAGATATAATACAAACTTTGTGATAGATTGTACGAACTTTGTGAGAATTTGTACGAAACTTTGTGAGAGATTGTACGAATCTTTGTAAAAGATGGTATGAACTTTATGAGATGGGGTACGAACTTTGTGAGAGATGGTACGAACATTGTTAGAGATGGTACAAACTTTGTGAAATATTGTACGAACTTTGTGAGATGGAAAAAAAAATAATCTTAAAATAAAAAATTTAAGAATTTTGGAGAGTACCATAATATGGGAATGATACAAAAATGTGAGGAAATTTTTTTGTGTTTTTAATTTCAAATTTTTTTGTATCTAACTTCCATCATTTCTAAGGATGATTAGTATGCCTAAGCAATATTGATACTATAAGAAGTGACAAAAAAAAATTAAAAAAAAAATTAGAAGGTAGGAAAAATGTAAGTGTAATTCGTCTTTTTAAAGAATATCATAACTATTTGGAGTTGGAAATTTTTTTTAAATAAATTAAAATAAATTTTAAAATAAGTATCTATTGTTAATTAGTATTTGAAAATTGTATTATTAATTTTTATTGTAAATTTGATAATTTTTGTTGGGACAAGAGTGGATGAAATACTGAAAGTAGGAAAACCAATACAATGGCTAATTGAAGTTGAAAAAGAAATTGCATGATTTCAATTCATTTTAAGCATAATTTGAGTCCTCTCCAATTTTTTAATGTATCATTTTTTTAAGTTTTTGGAGGATATTTTCATCATTTGTGTAATTAGTATGGATAACCAATATTATTACATTTTCAAGAAAATAAATTCTTAAAATTGGAAAAAGATTTTTTAATGTTTTAATGCTTTTATTTTTTTTAATTTTTTTGAGGATAATTTTCATCATATTTAAGCTTAATAAGTATCAATAAACAATATTATTGTACTCATACTCTCATTCTTCGTACCATTCCTCACATTCTTTGTACTCATACTCATATTCTTCGTACCATTTACAATTACTTAATGTTTTAAAATTTTAATTTTTTTGAGGATAATTTCTATCATTTCTAAGCTTAATTAATATTAATAAACAATATTATTTGTATTTTCAAGTGAAAAAAAAATTGAAAAATTGTAAAATTTAAAGGGTACAAAGAATATGAAGATGTCTCACATTCTTCGCACTCTCTCCAATTTTTTTAGTATTTTAATTTTTTAACTTTTTTGAGGTTAATTTCCATCATTCCTAAGCTTAATTAGTATCAATAAACAATATTATTATATTTCCAAGTGAAAAAAAATTCAAACACTATGAAAAATTGTTAAATTTCCACAGTATGAAGAACGTGAGAATTTCTCATATTCTTCGTATTCTTCCTCGCATTCTTTGTACCTTTACTTACATTCGTCGTACCCTTTACAATTACTTAGTGTTCTAAATTTTTCATTTTTTTTAGGATAATTTCCATTATTTCTAAGCTTAATTAATATCAATAAACAATATTATTGTATTTTCAAGTGGAAAAAAAAAATCTAAAAATTCAAAAAATTGTAAAATTTCAAGGGTACGAATAATAGGAGGATTTATCAATTCTTTATATCATTTCTCACATTTTTCGTACTCTCTCCAATTTTTTAGTATTTTAATTTTAAATTTTTTTTAAGGATAATTATTTATAAGCTTAATTAGTATCATTAAACAATATGATTATATTTCCAAGTGGAAAAAAATTTCAAAAAAATATGAAAAATTGTCAAATTTCCAAGGTACAAAGAATGTGAGGAAGGGTATCATGTTCGTACCCTTCATCACATTCTTTGTACCCTTATTCACATTCTTCATACCGTTTACAATTACTTAGTGTTTTAAAATTTTAATTTTTTTGAGGATAATTTTCATCATTTCTGAGCTTAATTAATATCAATAAACAATATTATTGTATTTTCAAGTGGAAAAAAATTTTAAAAAATTGTAAAATTTCAAAGGTATGAAATTCTCACACTCTTTGTATCTTTCCTCACATTCTTTGTACTCAAATTGTCAATTTTTTACTGTACAAAGAATGTGAGGAAAGGTACGAAGAATGTGAGAATTTCTCATATTCTTCATACCATTCCTCACATTCTTCATACTCTTCCTCACATTTTTTGTACTCTTACTCACATTCTTTGTACCATTTACAATTACTTAGTGTTTTAAAATTTGAATTTTTTTTAGGATAATTTTCATCATTTCTAAGCTTACTTAATATCAATAAAAAATATTAATATATTTTCAAGTGGAAAAACAAATTCAAAAAATATAAAAAATTGTAAAATTTTCAAGGGGAAGAAGAATGTGAGGAAAAGTATAAAGAATATGAGGATTTCTCACATTCTTTGTACCATTCCTCACATTCTTTGTACTATCTCAATTTTTAAATTTTTAAAATTTTTTTAGAATAATTTCCATCATTTCTAAGCTTAATTAGTATTGATAGACAATATTATTGTATTTTTAAGTGGAAAAAAAATCGAAAAATTGTAAAATTTCGAGAGTACAAAGAATGTGAGAAATGGTACGAATAATGCAAGGAATTGTACGAAAAAATGTGAGAATTTCTTACATTTTTCGTACGTTTCCTCACATTCTTCGTACCATCTCCAATTTTTTAATGCTTTAATTTTTAAAATTTATTTTAAAGGTAATTTCCATCATTTTTAAGCTTAATTAGTATCAATAAATAATATTATTGTATTTCCATGTGGAAAAAAATTTTGAAAAGTTTGAAAATTTGTAAAATTTTCGAGGGTAAAGAGAATGTGATGAAGAGTGTTAAGAATGTGAGGATTCTTCACATTCTCTGTACCATTCCTCACATTATTCGTACCTTCTACAATTACTTAGTGTTTTAATTTTTTTAATTTTTTTGAAAATAATTTCCATTATTTCTAAGCTTGATTAGTATCAATAAATAATATTATTTGTATTTTTAAGTGGAAAAAAAAAATCAAAAAATTCAAAAATTGTTAAATTTCAAGGTACGAAGAATGTGAGCAATCCTCACATTCTTCGTACCCTCTACAATTACTTAGCATTTTAAATTGTAAATTTTAATTTTTTTAAAAATAATTTTCATCATTTCTAAGCTTAATTAGTATTAATAAATAATATTATTATAAAGAAGGGTATAGATAATTGAAGAATTCATCGTAATCTTCATACATTTTCTCACATTTTTCGTATCCTCTCTAATTTCTTAATGTTTTAATTTTCTAATTTTTTTAGGATAATTTACATCATTTCCAATTTTAAAATTTTTAAATTCTTATTTTTTTTAACAATTCTATCAATAATAAATCAAAATAATATTATTAAACTATGTTATTGTCATTTTAAGTTAAAAAGTAAATCTGAAATTTTAAAAATATAAATAATTTAGGGTACGAAAAATATGAAAATGGTACGAAAAATGTGATAAATACATGTTTTGTACTTTCTTCACATTTTTCATATTGATTTTTAGTTTTAAAATTTTTGAAATTACAAATTTATTTTTGAAAATACTATCATTAGTAACTCAAAAAAGTATTAGTAATTTATTTTATTGTAATTTAAATTTAAAAACCTTAAATTAAAAAAAATGTAAAATTTGGAGAGTACGTAAAAAATTAGGACAATCTAATTACCTAAGCTTTACATATGATTATCAAAATGTTGAATTTTAATGAAACTACTCATTTCATATTAAAATATTACCATATTCATTTTTATGTTGAATTTAAATGTTTAATAAATTGTTAAAAATAAAATAATGTAATTATGATATATGATGATTTTTTTTTTTGTTAATAAATATGTTTTCAAATTTTATATCATTTTTATTTTTATTTTTTTCCAATTCTATTTTTATCTCGATATTTATCTCATATTTATTTTATTTAAATCCAAATTTGTTGAGAATTGAGTAATAAATTAAAGGAGACGGTGGAAGGCCACAACTGATTCTTCCCGATTCTTCCCTTGACCGGTTAAGTGGAATTTTTATTTCAAATTTTAAATGGATGGCCAATCTTAAAGTAATAGTTTCAAAATTTGACAAGAATAGATGTAATTATTATGAAATGATTGAGACCGGGGGTGATAATATTTGATACAATTTATTAAAATAACTCAAATCAACTACATTTTTCATGAATTTGAATTGAATATAATTGCATTTGGGTCAAATTTGCTTCAATATACATAACCCATTTAATAATAGATTATTTTTCAGTCAACTTATATAATACAGATTTGATTCGAATTGACCTATTTAATAATCATATTGATTAACTTAATTATAACTATAAAATATTGAACACATATTTAATTGATTTTAAATTTACTTTTGAATAAATATGTGTATCAAGGCATAAACATATCAAGTTAAAATATTTATCGTATAGACTTACATAAAACCTAATTCAACTTGATTATTTAATAGGTTAAATAGATTATACGAGGTTTTATCTATTTAATAATTAGATAGTATTTAAGTTTATATTTTTAACATAATTATTATTGGTGTCGTGTTTATGTTGATTTGTTAGTATATCGTAGCCACCAACATGGATTATCACCCATGGCTGAGAGAATAGTTGTGGCTGATGTGGGTACCCCCATAAATATGAGATAATGGGCCTGGGTCTTTGCATTCTCAACTATGGGCTAAGATTGGAGCCTGGTTGGGATGTTTGCATTCGGTTCATTGAGTTAACCCAACATAAGCAACATTCATTAAAAACTAAAAAATCAGTTGCTGAAATTAAACCAAAATACAATTCCATGCTACCCATAAATTGTCAATACCATGAAAAACTCCCCAAATTATAACATAGTCATAATATAAATAATACTTATTTTATTTCTTTATTATCTTAAAATTTTATTTAATTAACTATTTAAATTGTTGTATAAATATATAAAATTATGTTTTTATCAAATATTGCAGGTGTATTTTGAATCATACTACTTTAATTTAATTTCATGAATTTAAATTTAAAAAATGAAATTAGGTTGAATTAAGATCAAACACGTCGTGTTAGAGTTTGCTTATATTAGTCTCAGACGGATTAGTTTTTTATTTGGATTGAGTTTGAGTTAGTCACCAATTCAACTCAATGTATTGAGTTATAACCTAGTTAATTAATCTCCTCTTAATAAATATTTTGGTTTTATGTTTAATCGTCGACCTCTTATACACCTTTGATCTATGTTAGCTTTTGCTACATACTTACTTAGTGGATTCAGATTAAAGTAGACTAGTGTCAAACTTCTTTTGCCTTGATCTTGTATTTGTTTGATCTTGTATTTGTCAGGTGCTCATTCTACGCTTACCCTAGTAACTTGTTCATTTTAGACAAGTCTTGAATCTCATTTTCTAGGGCCCCAACTGAAAAATGGAGGCGTGCTAGTGCACCCCTATTAGTAAAGCTTAGATTTAAAGTAAAAAAAAATAGATATTTCATTTCCAGTTCAAACACAGTTGATATAGGCAACCATATTTGATAAATTATGTACTATAAAATTACTCTTATTTAAAATATTTAATTTTTTTTAAATTAAATAATATTTTTATGTTGCTTTTCTCCTTCTTCTTTTTTAATTCATATAAATTATTATTCATATTAATTTTTTACTTAACAAATTAGTTTTCAAAATTTGGAAGATTAATTTAATAGTACACTAAATAAATAAAACAAAATATAAGTACATTTAAACATTATCAAAATGTATTTTTAATGTTATATTAATTTGAAATTTTTATGTCATTTCTTTTCATTTTTTAATTTTAATTAAATAAAATTTATAAAGAGTGTTCATATAAAAAATTATTATTTTATAACTTTTGAAGGTTAAAAAATCACTATTTAATTGCTTACAATAAAATTACGTTTAAATATATATTTTTTTCTACATATTTTCTATTGCGTGCGCATTTCAGCTTGTCAAAATACAAGGGGAAGCAACATCTGCTAAATGGCCATTACTTGACCATATAAAATTTCCCATTTTTTCCATTAATTTTCCTATGGATTTTTTCTGGGTAAGAATATCCAGGAAAGCTTGGAGTACAAGCAACCAAACAGGCCCACTCCCAAATCCCTGATTTTTTCCCTCCCAATCACCCTCTTTCTCTGTCGCCTCCATCCACCATAATCTTCGTACACTCCTCTCTTAATAGGCCTAAAACAGAAAATCAATGGAGAGAGCCGCGCTGCTTCGCTCCATAACGTGTTCTACGCTCGCCTGCAACAGATTCTTCCTCCGCTCCTCTCATAGGCTATCTCTGCCCTCCGCTTCATTCTCTTCCTCTCTCTCTCGCAGTCACCGCCGTTCCTTTGGCACCCTCACCAGACGCTCCGTGCTCCGCCGTCACTGGCGATTGCTCCCCAGCTCCTCCTCGATTCCATCTACACGATGTTTCTCTTCACTCTCCCCGAAAGCTATCGCTACTTCGCCAGAGCAGTCCTCTCCAGGTGACATTGCCTATTCTTCGCTTGTCCATATTCTTAAACTCGCGATTTAGCCTTAGAAACTCGTTTTCGAACTTAGGAGTCATCATTTTATAAGTTTGAAATTTGAATCTTTTGATTCTGTTTTGGGTGAAAATCGAAACAATGGAAAATTCATTCAAGTAAGATAATCCGTGGTAGATTTTGAGCTGAGGCGAGGTCATGTTTTTAGTTTCTGCTGATGAAACTCAATGACTCGAATGTTGTCGGAATTCTATTTTTTGCAATTTTTTTAAAAAAATATTTTCCATTTTCTCGAAAATGGTCCTTAGAAACTTTAAGGAGACGAGCCTCTAAATATGGTTAATCGGTTTATGCTCGTAGATGCTGTTGGAAGTCAAGATGATTTAGCTGAGAAGTACGGATTTGATAAAGTCTCAGAACAGTTTATCCAAGAATGTAAATCAAAGGCTGTGCTTTACAAACACAGAAATACTGGTGCTGAAGTCATGTCTGTATCCAATGATGATGAGAACAAGGTTTTTGGGATTGTTCTTCGCACTCCCCCGTAAGTTACTGTGTTCTACGCTTTTGAAGTTTTCTCATATTTTGTATGCATGGGAACAAGACATTATTAATTTAATTTGGTCATTATCGAGCAGCATTGCTAGAGGACTTTTCTTTTCTGTGATACCAAAAGTTCCATTCATTTTTGTTAGGGGAATTGAGAAAATAGGGTTTCATTAAACCCCAACAAATGACCAATTTGGTAGAAAAATATCACAGAAGCAACTCAAGCAAGTGCACCTGTATTCGCTTATAACACCAGAAGGAAAAATAAGAAACCTGTTGTTTTGTGGATACCATATAAAAGGGTGAGAAAAGAACTTGTAGAAAAAATTTAGCAAACTTTTTTTTTCCCCATTTTGCAATCAAGTCATAGTATATGAAGCAAAAAGAATCCACATTGACATAACAATTTTTAATTTCTATAACAAAAAGAAAATTGGAAAATTATTAGTTTTTTGGTTGAAAGTTTGGTTAGTGACTTTAAAAATGAAAGACATATCATCTTTCACCTTTTTTTTTTTTTGATAAATAAGCAAAAGAATTGTACGAAGAGGCGCTAAAGTAGCAACATGCCTCGGTGTGCAAGAGATTGAATAGATTTCTATATTCAAATATGGTTTTATGCTTTTGAAGCATTCCTTAATTTGGGATTGTCTTTCACCTTGATTCTCTACTTCAATGGTTTGGTTACTTTTTCCTATTTTAAATAAGCAGTGGAGAAGTCCTTTTGGGTTGATACCTCCACTATAAGAAATTTGGGAAAGCCCAATGATGGGACTGCTAAACATGATAAAAACAATGAAAACTTATAGTATGGATATATCTTAGTATTTTTGTTGTAAGCATGTAATTCGAGTATTTTTTTTACCTCTTGATTCTTTTGTTTTTTGGTTTTAACTTCCAATGAGATTCAAAGGTTTGTTATTATTTTCCTATTTTAAATTGGAAGAAAGTCCTTTAATGACATGCAAAGGATAAATGTTTGTTACATGCGGGTGCCCCGATATTTTTCTTGAAAATCGGGAGTAACATAAAAAGGCATTTGACATCTGGGTACCAAGGGAAAATGTATACTTCTTTATGAATTAGAGGGGCCAATTGATATATAAAAACAAGAGCAATAAGAAGGAATTGTCTTTTATTAGGGTTTTGGGATGGCCCCGTTTGTGCCCACCTCCCTTAGCCCTTGTTTTGATTCATTGGTTTTGTTGTCAGATTTTGTATTTAAAGATGTTCAATGAGGTGATGGACTGACTCCAATATTTTGGGCAATAACAAGATGCTGGATTTTCCATGGTGGTCCAAACAACACCATGGTTAGGAAAGATTTTTAGTGTGAGCTATTGGGTCTTTTCGGTTTAACCTACCCGAATTGGTGCATGGGTGGAGATTTTAATGTCATAAAGAGAAGTTCAGAAAAATCGGATGGTTCTAAGTTAACACCTAGTATGAGATATTTTGATGACTTCATAAGAAAGTGTGAGTTAATCGATCCCCCTTTAAGGAATGCTTCTTTTACTTGGTCAAATATGCAACATGCCTCAGTGTGCAAGAGATTGAATAGATTTCTATATTCAAATGAGTGGGAGCAAAATTCTCCTCAAAGTCTACAAAAAACTCTTCCTAGATTGATATCGAATCATTGTTTGATTGCCTTAGACGCCAATCCATTCCAATGGGGGCCAACTTCGTTTAGATTTGAGAACATGTGGTTGCTCCATTCAGAATTCAAAGAATTTTACTAGTTGGTGCAGAGATTTCTAGAGCGATGGGTGGGAAGGACATAAACTCATGAGGAAGTTATAATTTGTTAAATCCAAACTGAAAGAATGGAAAACAGTGACTTTTGGAGAGTTAAAGGAAAGGAAGAAGAGTATCCTTACTAATATCGCTAGCATTGATGCTTTCAAGCAAGAAGGGAATCTTTATATGGAGCTTTCGGAGTGGAGGGCCTTCAACCAGGGGAGTTGGAGGAGCTATTGTTAAGCGGGGAGGTACATTGGAGGCAAAAATCTAAGGTGTTGTGGGTAAAAGAAGGGGATTGTAATTCAAAACTTTTCCATAGGGTGGCTAATGGCAGGCACAATAAAAAATGTATAAAGGCCTTAGAGAATGAAGAAGTAGCAATTTTGGATAACATTGACAATATCTCAACAGAGATTTTGAATTTTTTTGGGAAGCTATATGCGAGCTCCCTTGGAGAATCTTAATTAAATTTGTCACCCATTTCGATAGAGAGTGCTTCTAGGTTGGAATGTTCCTTTACTGAAGAAGAAATTCATCAAGCCATTTTCCAGTTAGATAAGGATAAAGCTCCTAGCCCTGATGGTTTAACTATTGTCATGTTCCAAGAATGTTAGGATGTGATTAAGGAGGATTTAATGAGGGTGTTCTCAGAGTTTCATTGAAGCGAGGTAGTTAATAAGAGCATGAATGCTACCTTCATTGCCTTAGTGCCCAAAAAAAGTCAGACGAAAAGGATGTCTAATTTTAGACCTATCAACTTGATCCCTTGTTTGTATTAGGTCATAGCCAAAGTCTTATTAGGGCGGTTACAAGGTTTTCTTAATGAAACTATCTATATCATACAAGGAGCTTTTGTTCAGGTAAGGCAAATATTGGACGTTGTGCTGATAGCCAATGAGATAGTGGATGAGAAAAGATGATTTGGAGACGAAGGGGTAGTTTTCAAGATTGATTTTGAAAAGGCTTATGACCATGTGAATTGGGGCTTTCCATACTCTGTACTTGAAATGAAGGAGTTCAAATTTAGATGGAGGACTTGGATGAGAGATTGTTTATCCTCTTATCTCTTTTGCAGTTCTAGTAAATGGTAATGCTAAACGTTGGGTCAAAGCTTCTAAAGGCTTGAGACAAGAGGATCCTTTATCTCCATTCCTCTTTACCATTGTAGCTGATGTGCTAAGTAGATTGGTGTTGAGGGCTAAGGAGACTAGGTCATTAGAATGATTCACTATTGGTGAGAGTGTGACTATTGTTTCCCACTTGCAATTTGCAGACGACACCATTTTTTTTTCAAGAGCCTATTTGAAAGAATTGGAAACTCTTAAGATAATTCTATTAGTGTTTGAGCATATTTTTGTCCTTAAAGTCAATTTAGAAAAGAGTACTCTCTCTAGCATCAACATTGATCTAGATCAATTCAATGGTATGACAGTGGTCCTTGATTGCAAGGTGTTGGATTGGCCTATTCCCTATTTGGGACTTGCATTCAAGGGGAACCTAAAGGTAGGTGTGTTTTGGGATCCTATGATTGGGAGAGTTTCATGAAGATTAGATAGGTGGAAAAAAGCCTATTTGTCTTTAGATGGGAGAATAACTCTTATCCACTCGTGCTTATCTCATATTTCTAGCTATTTCCTTTTCATGTTCAAGATCCCTTTTTTAGTGACATTGAAAATTGCAGAGGTGTTTTAGGTATGTGGTTAGTGGTTAGGGCGCATAAGCGAGACCATCTCGTTAGTTGAGACTTAGTGTGTAAGTCTAAGGGGGAAGGGGGATTAGGGTTTGGGAAGATTTCTGTAAGGAATTGTGCTCTATTAGGGAAATGTCTATGAAGGTTTCTTAAGGAAAGTCATGCTATTTGGCATTGGGTTATTCTAAGCATTTATGCGACACATACTAATGGGTGGGATGCCAACACCAAGTGGTCACATCGTTGTCCTTGGAAGGCCATTGCATAAGTCCTTCAAGATTTTTCTAGATACAGTTGGTTGGTGGTGGGAGATGGGACAAGAATTCATTATAGGAAGACTTGTGGTGGAGGGATCAACCTTTGTATTCTTAATTCTAAAGTCTATTCAGAATTGTCACAATTAAAATTTTCACTATTTCATTAGTTCTTGGGTTCACTAATCTTTTCTCTTGGAATCTAAACTTCTATCACAATCTTTCGGATTTTGAGATAGAAGATTTTGAAAGACTCATGTCCGCTCTTTCACATTTGCAGTTATCTTCGTCTGGTCTTAATTTGAGAGCTTGGTTCCTATCTTCTTTAGGTTTATTTACAGTAAAGTTGTTTTTTTCAATCTTGTCCAACCATACCGATCCAATTCCATCAATTCCTACTGATTTTGTTTGGAAATCACAAGCTTCATTTAAGGTCAAATCCTTTGCTTAGTTATTAATGGTACTCAAGAAGGTAAACACCAATGACATGCTACAATTGAGAAAATCCTACAAAACTCTTAGTCGTGATGTTTGTTTGTTGTGTATGGAGAGTGGTGGTATGGTAGATCATACCTTTTCACATTGTCTTCATATGGATCGGGTTCCTCCTCGGAGTATATGTGACATAATGCTTATCTGATATAAAGAATTGGGAAGTACCAATAGAGGTAAGGTGTTGTGGCAGTTTGCTTGTCTTGCTCTGATGTGGGTTGTGTGGTGGGAAAGAAATGTTAGGATTTTTTAGGACAAGGCAAGAGAGGGTCTTTGGGACATAGTTCATTCTTAGCCTCCTTTTGGGCCTCTTGCACCACAACTTTTAAGGGTATTCCCCTTAATTTGATCCAACTTGATTGGATGTTGGTGTGTAGTTCCAAGGGTGTGGATTCGTAAGGATAGATTATTTTTGTGTATTCTCCCATGGGACATGGTTTGTGAACCTCATAGTTGAACTTTTGGAGGTTCCTACTTTCTTTTGTGTAGTTTTTAGTGGATCTCCTATTGTACTTATTTTTACTTACCTTAATATCCTATACTGTTGTTTCTCATAAAAAAAAAAAATTAATTATTGAATGAGTTCACCATCTTTCCCCTTTGCTCCATTATCTATTGAAGCTCTTTCTTTGGATTATTTACTTGAAAGCTTTTTAAAACAATTTTCAAACCATTTTGAATGGGTTTCTTTGTTTTCTTTTTCATTTTTTTTCCTATGGAACCAAGAACAAGCAATTCTTTTCATGGATTTGTAAAAGGATGCAAAGAGAAAGATGATTATCCTTCGCTAGACTTACAACTTCACCAAGATTATCCTTCACTAGATATAACATTTGACCAAAGAGTGGAGAAACTAAACAAGGAAAAACAATGAAGTGGCTTGAACCAAAGAATACCAAATGAATGGATTGAAACTTAAAAAGATAGAACTTAACGAGGTAAAAACTCTGTACCAAAACCATCTAACCAAAATGCTTCATGTTTGAATAGAAGCATCTCTAATTGGTTACTTGAGCGAGTAATCCAATAGTAGGACCCTTAAATTTTGGCTAGACCTATGTTTGGCATAAGAAACTTCATGCTCCCACAACCCTTGCTTTTCCTCAGTCACCCAAGAAATGATAGTAGTAGAATTTCCTCACTTAAATGTTGGACAAAGAATTAGCCAAACTGAAGCTCCCCAAGAGTGTTTGGATCTTTCCCTTTGTAGCTGAACCCACCCGAACTGGGTTAGGAAATGCTTTGAATGGTAATCTCCCATTGCTCTCATTGATACCTTGGGCCAGATGGAGAAGGATTTATTCTTTTGTTCTCAAACCGATTTCCAGCTGAATAGAGTGAGGAACCATACTACCATCATGATCTCTTATCACTTTGCAAATCTCTAGCTTTTCTGGGACTGCAACCATCAAAATTTTTGCTTGAGGACACTTGCTAAAGGAGTCTATACTGAGCTTGCATCTCCACCATACTAATCTCTTGGAAGAATAAACAAGGTCTCAATCTAGCCGGATCAAGTTCAAAGGACTAGCAAAAAAGGCATCTTTTTAATTGAAGCCTCAAGTAAAAGAAAAAGAGCAGTCTCCTAGAGAGCTGTCATTGCCTTCCATCTATCTTAAAAAATTCCAATGTTCCTCTCAAGGTAGATTGCCAAATTAAAATGAAGCAAACCACAACACTCTACTTGTGGAGTGTCATTTAAATTATGGCTCTTAGAATAGGTTCAGGGTGTAATGTTGAATGCCATAAAAGGTTTGACATACCCTTATTAGACACTCATTGGTTTTTTGATGAGATGGTCAAGATCCAATTGTGAAATATTATTAGAGGTTAAAGATCATGGGTTCAAGTTAGGGAAGCATTATGTTGAGGGAGGGATTATTGGGGTGCAACAATGTCACTCTTAAACTTGGGGACAAGTTACCTAAATAATGCCTCTTAGAATAGGCTCATGGGGTGCAAAATGTTATAAAAGGTCTGACCTACCTTGACTAGGCACTAATTGGTTTTCAAATGAGATGGTTAAAGTCTAATCTTATAAACATATCAACTGTGCTTCTAGGAGGAGCCTATTCAATCTCTACAAGCCCTATGCCAAAGCTCTAAAGCAATTGAGCAATGAGGAGATTGATGATCCATTGATTCACTATTGTACTCTCACATAGTACATCTATTAGGGATGAAGACCTTGCCATGACTCCTTAATTGCAACATGTCATTGGTATTAATCTTTTTATTTGCCACGAACCAAGCAATTGCCTGGATGCTTTCTTGCTTTCATTTTTTCTTTTTGATAAGAGTGTTACTTTCTTTCTCCATTGATAGTTATTCAATATCTTATCATCTCCCTCAAACCTAATTGTTAATGCAGGAAGGATTCTACTGGGATTCCCCACATACTGGAGCATAGTGTATTGTGTGGATCAAGAAAGTATCCTTTAAAAGAACCATTTGTTGAATTATTGAAAGGGAGCTTGCACACATTTCTGAATGCATTCACATATCCTGATAGGACTTGCTATCCAGTTGCATCCACAAATACAAAGGTAAAAGGAGTTGGATAGTTTAAAAAATGGGAAATTTAGTTATGATAATCTGGTTCTATTTTCAAACTCATCTTTGACTATTATTTTCTAAACAGGATTTCTATAATTTGGTTGATGTATATCTGGATGCTGTCTTCTTCCCAAAATGTGTGGAGGACTTCCAGACCTTTCAACAGGAGGGTTGGCATTATGAGCTGAACAATCCTTCAGAAGATATATCATATAAAGGTTACATTTTCTTACAAAATATAATCAATCATCAAATTTTCTTGCTATCAGTGGTTTTGGGCAATATCTCAAATTTTCTGGTTATATTGGGCCAATGTTTAATCCTATAGAATTCATCCAAACCATGATGGAATAATTTATGTTGTTTTCCCCTTTTTTTAGTCTGACTGATTTTACATCAATTACAGGAGTTGTTTTCAATGAGATGAAAGGTGTTTACTCACAGCCCGATAATATATTAGGTCGGACAGCTCAACAGGCAAGCTTTCTGTTCTTTTCCACTTAATTAATTTTCATATTTGAATGACAAATTTGCCGGTCATTAGTCATTCCTAAGACCCTAGTGAGCAAGAGAGATAAATGTGGCATTAATTTTCATCCATATGTATGGACTTTGAGCATCAATTATATTTAATTTTTTTTTTCCATTTAGTTCAATGTTATTTTCCTTTTACATTGATTATGTGCCATATGAAGCACTCAAAGCATTTTCTTAATTTTCTGGTAAGTAGCAGAAATATGTGCTTAGCAAAACCTTTCTTGCCCAGCCCATATGGGATACTTATCCCCTCTCATTTATTCAAAAAGCTTATTGACTTGTTTAACTTTCTTCTCAACTTGCCCTTCTTAGTAAACTTTAATCCCGCATTATATGAGACTCTTTTTCTCCTTTTTTTTCCTGCCTCTATGCAATACTATTTTACTTTCACATCCTTAAATCATGTGTTGTGAATTCAATATAGATGGTTCCTATGGAACAAAGAATTTTTCAAGAAAAGAATGCATAGATGGTGGCTATGGTGAACTGTTTACTCATCCCAGAACAAAACTCCATATATTGAAACCAGGACTGGATGGATACTGCTAGAGAACCAAATAGAAGAACCCATTGGTTCTGTTCTTAAGTTGAACATCCTCGACTTGCACCTCTGTAGCTATTAAAGCACATTGTTTGTTATTTATGCTTATCTTACTTGGATATTCAACCTACAAAGGTCAGCATTTTGAGTCTATGAATGGTCCGGCTTACTAATTTGACAACTCTTTCATGAAAATGCATCTGATATATCCATCTTGGTTGTATTTATGATATCTACTTATAACTTTGGCTCAGGCTCTGTTTCCAGACAATACCTATGGTGTTGATAGCGGAGGTGATCCAAAAGTTATTCCCAAACTCACGTTTGAGGAATTCAAGGTTTGTGATAGTGCATCTCATGAACTTTGCTTTTTCCAACATGTTTCTGTACATTTCTTAATTTCCAATGTGGTGATTTTGCTTCTATACGTTGATCTCATCTACACAGTTGGCACCCCTATTTATTAATAATAAGATTAGAATGGGTATTATGGTTTGTTAATGTGACTTTTCATTGTTTCAGCTGTTCATGCCACTTATAATGGATGTCAATGAGGCTCTTTAGTCCTTAGTAGCTTGAAATATATTGTAGTTGATATAATTGTTGCATGTTAATTGAGATTCTAAACTACTGGTTGATATTTTGTAGTTAATATCACATTGAACTGTAACTTATCATTGATGAACTTTCCTAGAAATTAGTTGGCATTCACCTTTCATGTTGGCTATTCACTGATGTTTCTTTTTCATTTTCTCCTGAAACAATCAGTAAGGATGTTTCCAACTTCATGGAGTAAAATGTCAATATTTAGAATTTAATTATGTAATTGTTTTGAAGGCTTTCTATTAGATATGGGAATCATCCTTCTGTTCAAGAGGGCAACTTTGATTTCTTTCACTATTTTTCACTTTAATCTCATTCCTATAATAACAGTTTGATGATAATACTTCTGAATAGATTGCTCTTGACATATTTTGCTTGTAGTGGTTTTCAATTCAAGTTGTTGTTGCCCACCCTAGAAAAGTTCTAGGCAACTCTTTTTTTTTTTTTTTTGTTCACATATGCATTAAGATTTTGTGTTATTGATAATTATTAATTTATCTTGTGTCTTTAAAACAAATTACAGGAATTTCACCGTAAATATTACCACCCTGGCAATGCTAGGATATGGTTTTATGGAGATGATGATCCAAATGAGCGGCTACGCATCCTGAGTGGTAATTCTTGTTGATTGACTTAATAAGAAATGATATCTCTTTCTAATGGGGAGAAAACAAAGAATAAGTGATATCTCAGCTGTTAATAACTACATATATATGGCTGTACACCTTCGCTTCATGTGACCTATTTGATGCTTCCTCCAAAATATAAGGGGCTATTTAAATTTGTTCCAATGTGAAATAGTGCAATGCTACATTTGCAAAAGAGGTATTTCAGAAGGTATGACTGCAAAAATCAGCTGTCTTTTGCAAACTAGACTGAAAAAAAAAGGGGCAGAAGTAGATGCTTCACCTATGGCTTGTTCTTATTTTGCTGTCACAACTGAAATGATTAATCTTTGAAGCATTAACTGTTTCCCTTTCCAGTTATATTAGTTTAAAGAGGCAGTATATAGGGTTCAATTAATCTTTAACATCATACATGCACATACTGTGTTAGCTGAATACTAAGTTCTGGACTGTGTAGACAATTATATGCTTCCCTCTTTTTCTCCTCTCCTTTTGGTTTTGTTTGTTTGTTGTTTATTGTTTGTCCATTTGTTTACTTACTTTTATATATTTTGTACAGAGTATCTAGATTTGTTTGATACAAGTCCAGCTTCCAGTGAATCAAAGGTTGAACCACAAAAACTATTTTTAAACCCAATCAGGATTGTTGAGAAATATCCTGCTGGAAAGGGTGGTGATCTGAGAAAAAAGCACATGGTATGCCTTAATTGGTTGCTCTCGGATAAGCCTATAGAGTTGGAAACTGAACTTACCCTTGGGTTTTTGGATCATCTTATGTTGGGAACTCCTGCTTCTCCATTGAGGAAAATTTTATTGGAAAGTGGTCTGGGAGATGCTATTGTTGGTGGTGGGATGGAAGATGAGCTCCTTCAACCCCAGTTTAGTATTGGGTTGAAGGGTGTTTCTGAAGATGACATTCATAAGGTAGAAGAATTGGTCATGAGTACGCTTAAAAGTTTAGCAGAGGAAGGCTTTAATTCAGAGGCTGTGGAGGCATCCATGAATACAATTGAGTTCTCTCTCAGGGAAAATAACACTGGATCATTTCCTCGTGGCTTGTCCTTGATGCTTCGCTCCATTGTGAGAGATTGTTTTTCCTTTTTCTTTTTCCCTTCTCCCCAAACTGGTTAACCTTTTTACCTTTTATATGCATTTACATTCTTATTTTGGTGTTTACTCTGCAGGGGAAATGGATTTATGATATGGATCCTTTTGAGCCATTGAAATATGAGAAACCTTTAATGGCCTTAAAAGCGAGAATAGCTGAGGAAGGTTCTAAAGCTGTGTTTTCTCCTTTGATAGAGAAATACATCCTGAACAATCCTCATTGTGTCACTGTTGAAATGCAGGTAATTGTTTAGCCTAGAAAATGGTCTCCTCTTATTTTTATGTGATATTTTGCTATATTAAATACCACTGGTATTTGTGTCAGCCTGACCCAGAGAAAGCTTCTCGTGATGAAGCAGTTGAGAGAGAAATTCTGGAGAAAGTCAAGGCAGGTATGACAGAAGAAGATCTTGCTGAGTTAGCACGTGCTACACAGGAGCTACGATTGAAGCAGGAAACTCCTGATCCACCAGAAGCTTTAAAAAGTGTACCAAGCCTTTCTCTACTCGACATCCCCAAGGAACCTATCCATGTTCCTATAGAGGTTGTCCAAATCTTAAATCCTTGTGTTTGAGCATCGTACATTTTTTCCCCTTGCTCTAGAAATCCTTACTGACCTTATGTCTACTCATTGTAGATTGGAGTCATCAATGATGTCAGAGTTTTGCGACACGACCTCTTCACAAATGATGTCCTTTACACTGAGATTGTCTTTGATATGAGTTCACTAAAGCAAGACCTTCTTCCCTTGGTACCTCTTTTCTGGTGAGACGTTGCCTCCAACATGTAATTGTTGTCATTTTTTTTCTTGTCCTGTTGTTTACTCTTTGCTTAGGTGAACATTTACAAATAGGAGATGTTAGGTTTCTTGCGCCTCAACTTCAAACTAGTGCAGAGTCCTCTTTTGTCTGCCATGTAGTGCTGCTACAACTTTAGGAGTTAATATCCTGGGAGTTGTCCACTAATCTCTCTCATTATAAGATGTTAACATTGTCAATTTCTGTTCTTTTTATAAGCAAACAAAAAGGATATGCTCAGGTTGTGAATTTCTTTGCATGTTATCCTTTCTATCTTTGTTAAAATTACATGATCCCTCTTAAATGAAAGAAATAGGAATATTAATTCATATCATATTTGATAACAAAACTCAGCAGGGCTTATATTTGCCACTTAGCTATGTCATGGGCCATGCCTTCTATTAAATTATGGGTTTCTGGATCACCATGTCTTTTCCTATGTTCCTATTCAAAGTGCTTAATAAGCTTTATCTTATCCTTATAGTGCCTTTGGCTTGAAGCAAACAGTCCGCGTTGCTGGTGCAATCATGGGCCTGTGTTGCACATGCCCAGAATCTTAACTAACTGCTCTTTTCATCATCTTCAATTGATACTACCTCAAGCTTAACATGAACTTCACTTTTCTATACTGTTTTGTCTGATCAATTGTCCTTTTCGACTTTCTTATTTTGGCTAGGTTCATTTTATCACATCTTTCTTAATTCTCCACTATTTTGTCCTAGAAAATTTTTACTAATTTAATAGATATTCATTGATCTCAAAACATTTTAGAAGTACTTCTCTGGTTATCTATCCATCTACAATTCCGTGGCCAAAAGTCCTTCCAATTTAGCTCTCCTTGTGTATATCTCTAGGTGATATTGGCCAAAAGTCCAAGTGAACAAAATATATCTCTTGGTGACATTGCCAGACCTTCAATTTTCATTATTCCCTCATTTTTGCCTCTGACTTTACTTGAATTTATTCCATATATTCTTGTGTGAGAGAAATTTGAATTTCATATTTACTATATTGCCTTGCTGATGCCTCAATTTTGTGTCACTAAAGTTTCTTTGCATAGTTTGAACCTACTTTGGAGCCAAGGCTTAAGGTGTTGGGGTGTGGGGTGGAAAACCAGGAACACCCACCTCCAATGAAAAAGAAGAGTTACATTTAGAGCTTTATTCTTGCTCTGGATCATTGATTAAAACTATCTCGTGAGCAAAAACATACACCATGGGCCTCTTCTACAATAGGATGAGTTAATTCATCCATAACCAATGTAAATGAATTAGGTTCCTGCTAGTTATCGATGCTAGCTTATTGTGATTAGAAATTTTCTTCTCTGTGAGTTGTTCTCCTACTAGTTGCGAATCATCATGAATGTTTTGCTCATATCAAAATATCCACTTGACATGCTTTATTTTTTTACAAAACCCTCCATCGTCTATTTAGTGGGTCGTTCTTTTCTTCAATCAATACTTGAGTTCTCTATTCTCTCTTTAAATCTTTCTATTAGCTTCTTGGAGCCAACTAATCTTTTGATACTTTTTGTTTCATGTCTGCATTGTTCTTCAATTGGTTGAACCTTTGAACACTAATCCTGATTTGACCAGGTAATAATGGTACTAAGGATTTGTTTAGTTCACACCAGTATCTATGTTCAGGAGTGAAAATCGTTTTTCTAGAAGTGAATCTTTGGAATGTGATGAGTATGTGATTCTCATTTTAGCGATTGATTATGTCCGTCAAGTTTTATTCTCATTTTAGCGTTTGGTTATTTTAGGAATTGCTCAAGAATTATGCAATTCTATATAACAGCCCTCCAAAAGAATATTTATAAAAATTAAATTTATTTATATATAAGAAGAAAGTAAAAATGCATTGTCCATTTTGTTTCTGTTCTCATTACGTAGGAATGAAGAAATACCAAGTCTTACATGAGTTGAAGGTCTTCTGAACTTTCAGGGGTCATTCCCAAAAAACTGAAAAATCTAAAGCTATATGCACTCCAGACATAGTAACATACTTGGAAATAAGATATCCTTAGTTACGATTGCAGCTAACCAAGTGCACCCTAAATGAAAAGGGACAAACATTTATCTAAAAAATAGAATCTAGAGATTTAATTCTATTTGTTGCATGCTTGTTTGGCAAAGATGATATGGATACTACCAACACTTAAAATTTACCATCCGAATCTTTTTCACAGTCAATCTTTGATGGAGATGGGTACAAAAGATATGGACTTTGTGCAACTAAATCAGTTAATTGGGAGGAAAACTGGAGGAATATCGGTTTATCCTTTCACTTCGTCTCTACGGGGGAAGGAATATCCTTGTAGCCATATAATTGTTCGGGGAAAAGCCATGGCAGGACGTGCAGAAGACTTATTTAACTTGGTAATGTATTTTTTTTTTTCCTTTTTTGGATTTATAGTCAGAACTATGATTGGAAAAAGGGGTTGAAAGCTAATACATGTTTGAGGTAAAAATATCATGTATTTCGTATTGGAGCTTTCAATGTCAAAAACTTTGCATTTGAATAAGCATACATTCGTTGAGAAGTAGGTGAATTTTCTTCCTTTATGTGCAAATATGAGTACTCTAAAGTGGATTCTTTAGTGCTGTGAAATCAATTTAAATCATTTTTTGGCTGCATGGCCACTATCAAGAACGTGTGCCCTATAGCTACAGGTCTTGTTGTTCACCTGTGTAAGAACTATGATCTTGTTGTTTGCTCAGAAGGGTTCCTTGATTTATGCATCTAGGCCACTCTTGAGGCTTACTATGAATATTGATAACCACAATAAGAGATTTTTTTTTTTTTAATCAGAAACCACAATAAGAGAACTTCCTGTGTTCAATGTACCATTGGTGGTTATATATTATATGGTGATATTTCCTTAAGCTATTTCTTTGTGTTCTCATTGAAGTTGTAATTTACCTTTCAGACAAGTAGTTGGAGAATAAATTCACAAAGGTGCTCATGCATGTTGTATATTGTAGGTTAATTGCATTCTTCAAGAAGTTCAATTCACAGACCAACAACGTTTTAAGCAGTTTGTTTCCCAAAGCAAAGCAAGAATGGAGGTATACATTAAAACAATAGAATGATTGTCACATTAGTGAACCATATATCTTCAATTATTTAATTTTTATATTTCACATTTATTTTCAGAACCGATTAAGAGGCGGTGGCCATGGAATCGCAGCTGCAAGGATGGATGCAAAGTTGAATACTGCAGGGTGGATTGCTGAACAAATGGGTGGTGTTAGGTTAGTATATTTGTCTTGTTTTCAAGAAATTTATCTCATGGCTAACCTTCGTATTCTACAACTAAATTTGTCATTATTTCAATATGTGAAAACTCTGATCCAGTACATTCCTGGACTTGAATGCTTCAGAAAGATTGTGTGATAGTTTTACATTAATCTCAGCTTTGTTGCAAAATATGCTAATGACCTGTGAAAGATTTCAAGCTTTATTAGAAACTTCCCTTTTTGTGTGAAAAATCATTTAAAGTTGGCTACTGGAACTTTGATGGGACTAATTTAGTTTGCATATATGGTGTTTTACTTGTAGTTATTTGGAATTTCTGCAAGCTCTTGAAGAGAAAGTTGATCAGGATTGGATTGGGATCTCTTCATCTCTTGAGGAGATCCGCAAATCCTTACTTTCAAGGAAGGGTTGCTTGATAAACATGACATCTGAGGGAAAAAATCTTATGAACTCAGAAAAATACGTTAGCAAATTCCTTGATTTGCTTCCTAGCAGCTCTTTTGTTGAAAAAACTACTTGGAATGGTCGACTCTCTTCAGAAAATGAAGCTATTGTGATACCTACTCAGGTGAAATAAATGTTTTCTTATGTTTGTTTTCTCAGTTTGCTTGCTTTTACACTTAATCATATTCATTATCTTTACAGGTTAATTATGTTGGAAAAGCAACTAACATCTACGACACTGGTTATCAACTCAAGGGCAGTGCATACGTAATTTCAAAATACATCAGTAATACATGGTTGTGGGATCGTGTGCGAGTTAGTGGTGGGGCTTATGGAGGTTTTTGTGATTTTGACACTCATTCAGGTACAATTTTGTGTTAAGATGTTTTGTCATACAAATTTAATTGCTAAACCCCCTCTCTAAGCTTTGGATCATTGTATAGGGGTATTCTCCTTCTTATCTTATCGAGACCCAAACTTGTTAAAAACACTTGATGTATATGATGGAACTGGGGATTTTCTACGTCAATTGGAAATGGATGATGATACTCTCACAAAAGCAATTATTGGGACCATAGGGGATGTAGATGCATACCAGCTACCTGATGCCAAGGGTTATAGTAGGTAAGGGTCAACCCTTTTTGTCTTTTGTATGGAATTTTCCATCTCTATTTATGCTAAATCATCTGGATGGACGAATTTTGCTACTTGTATAATGAGAAAACCTTTTGGCTCCTTTCTTTAAAGAAATACAGGCAAAAAACAAAATATGACTACGAATTATCACTTATTGGATGTGCAATTCTAACATGACATGCAGTCTTATATATATATATATATATGATTCAACCATTCTAATTTGTGGAAAAAGGAGATAGTCAACCTTCACTAATAATTTGCATTTATTCATTGCTTATTTTTCTTGGGTTATCATTAGTTTTTTGTTTTCTCCTATCACATTTATAAATGCACATGCTTTAGCAAGTTAGCATCAACAAAATGAAAAGAAAACCAAAATAATGTCTGTCAGGTATTTAATTTTTGTGTTTTTTTTTTGGTTGGAGGAGGGAGGGTGGTGTATTTCAAAATCTCTCTTAGGTTTTCTGAAATATCAATGGTGTTCATGATGTTTGAATGTAAGAATTCCTTACCATCCTTGTGTCAAAGGGCTGCTGGGTATTTATGAATAAAAATTACCACTTAAATCAAATTAATAAATGTTGTTAGGACAACTAATCCAAATAAAAAAATTAAGTGCATGTTGATGGTATTGTTTTTTCACATTTATATCAGGGGCATGCAATATGAAGAGGTCAAAAACCTCATGGGAGGTTTCTGTGTTTTTTTCTTTTACTGTTTCATACCATATTACAAATAAATGTTTACTGTTTTTTCAGTTTGTTACGATACTTGTTGGGGGTAACAGAGGAAGAAAGGCAAAAGAGACGTGAAGAGATATTATCAACCAGGTAGAAAATGTTCTTCAATCTTATATGCCTGACATCAAATACTTTTGCAGTAAGGTTGAGCGTGGAGTTACAGTTTTTCCCCTAACAATAAATATTAATTAGCGTGGATGGTTAACTAGAGTTCTTATTGGATCTATATTCTTCCCTAATACTCCTGAAAGAGCAATATCTGAACTATGTTTTGAGGCGCTTCCACGTATCAGATTTCATTGTTTTTATAAATTTATTTATGAAGAAAGTCATTTTTAATATGTACTGTTAAGTCTAGAACAATGTTGTGTTTACAATTAGCATCCAACTGACATTGGTTTGCTGATGTTTGAATTGTAAATCTTTGTCCAATATTTTTATTTCTTATTTTGTTTCTCTTTCCCCAGTTTGAAGGACTTCAAGGAATTTGCAGATGCAATTGAGGCAGCTAAACGTAAAGGGGTTGTGGTTGCAGTAGCATCTCCGGATGATGTTGATGCTGCAAACAAGGAGCATCCTAACTTCTTTCAAGTGAAGAAAGCCCTTTAAAACTCCAAAAAATGTTGCAAAGGCAAAGATTCTCTTACAGGATATTCTTTTGTTCTGTAGAATACAAAATTCAACAGTGTTTTTCCAATTTTTCATAGCAATAAATAAATGAGACTGTAGCAAAACATGGGATAGTACAGAGTCCATGCAGCTTGAAATGAACAGTTGTATGCGGCTTAATATTGTATTTTAGCAGTATTGCAATTTATAAACTCCTAAATTTGAGCTGGAAATTTGTAGATTTCTTCTACTTTTACCCTTTTTTTATACGATTAAACATATTAGCTCTATCAGAAAGCCTTGTACAGTTCCACAAGTGGTAATGCTCCTTGAGAAAGCGTACTAAAACAACCATAGAGGTGATTCTCCTGTAGCTGTGAGGCATTCCTCATTTCTGTTTCTCATTATAACACATACTTGGGACTTGATTGTCACTGTTTGGTTATTCTACATTCATCTGAACTAAGAAAACATCGTTGGTTCAGATTTTCTATTTTAACAGACTGGAGGAATGCTCTGAGTCGTGTACTCTCGGATAGAACTGAACTTACAACACCAAATCCAGGCGCTCAGGTACACAAAAACTTGATTTTTCCTTTTTTTCTTGATACGATCCTAGATGCTTGGTATCTCTCCAACTGGGGCCTTTTCCCAATTTGTCTTTTTAGTCTCAAGATTCTTAGTCAATGTCGGTAGTAATTTGATGCACATAATGGAAACTGGCTATTACAGAGAAGCGTGTCGTTGTTGTGTTTTGCTCCCATGCAGGAGTCTAGAAGTTCTTCTGATATCATATGGTACACAATTATTGTATATGCATGTCGGTTTTCAGTGTTGGATCCTTCACTGCTAAACATGTGCACATTCATAGTTTTTAGTTCAAAAAATGCAATCTGTACTTGAGATAGTGTGATTTTGGGTCTGATGACACAACATCTTCTACCTATGTTTTTTTACAGGATATTGTACAAATTTTGAATCTACCATCCGATAAAAAGGAGAAATTTATCCATGTATCTTAGAAAGGTCCCATATCCAAACATGATTGATACAGCCAAGAGTGCATGCTAGTTGAAGTAAGTTTCTTTTTCCACTCAATACTCTTCATAAAATCGTCATCTTTGTTCTTTGGGTTTTGAGTTTTTTTGTAGTTTACTAAAATTTGATTTGGATTCTAAAAGCTTGATGTGTAGAAGCATTAAGCTTGTGCTATAATATTCTCTGTGTTCCCTTATGAAAAGGGAGTTAATGAGATGAAATAATTTATGGCAGATTTAGAATTGAGGGTAAAATCAGGCAGATGAAAGAGGCAGTGAAAACTCTAGACCCCACAATCGAGGTTGGGCTCTGACCTGTAGTGGATGGACCAGGAGCAGAGACATTAGGTTTGTCTTTAGAGGGTCATGTACGGTTCCTGGACTGGACTCGTGGCCCATCCACAGACTAACTCGTCCTTTGCTTCCATCCTCACAAACCAAAGGAATCCCACGGATTATCTTGGTGACATGTCTCCCAACCCCACTAAAAAAGGGGGAAAATATTGAAAACTGAAATCCATATAACATGTCCTATCATCCTATCCAGTTTTATGCTCGGTCGTCTGTGTAGTTATTCCCATATCCAGGCTGGTTCATAAGTGCACTACCCTGTCAGAGCCTTACCAAGGTGGCATTGGAGAGTCGGACTAGGTAAATATGAGTACTGCAGGTAAGCGGCCTCACCAACTTATAATGTTTTAGATCCATCAATGATCGAATGGTAAGAGATGGTATGATTAAAAAATGAGGTTAGATATAAACAATGAGTTCAAGGTACAAAAAAATGGTGTATATCATTCAAAATAAACTGATTCAGTACCATGGCCAGACCTTAAAGAGTAATTGTAGTAAGGTTTGTTAATGGAACTTGTAACTTATGAACAAGAACTTAATATATAAGTACTAAAAATATTAATCCTTTTAGAAATTTTGTTGACTTGTGAAGAAACTAATTTCATGTTTGATAAAATTTTTGTAATATCAATATTACTCATTGAAAATTAAGATTTCATCTGGTTTTAACTTTTAGTTAAAGTAAAAATAAAAAATAAAAAATTATCCTGATCGGGCTTGTAAGTTACTTGTCGTCTTAGGCTTTTTGAATTGACTTTTTAAAAAGTCATAAGTTAGTAATGGGAAAAAGTGTGTTTCTACGCCGTCATATAAAAATAACTATAAAATATATATTCATTAGTAAAGGTAATATATAGAATGATCAAATATAATATCTTTGAGAATGGTGGATTTATATTTAATTATTTTTAAATTTAATCAAGTTAGTTATCAAATTAAGAGTCTGTTTGGTAGTGATTTTAGAAAGCGCTTTTAATATTTTTAATACTTGAAATTTTTCATCATTTAAACGTTAAAATATAAGAAAGCTTTTTTAGAATCACTCCCAAACGCACTCTAAGTTCCTAAAAAGATATGATTGTTTGTTTCTCAATGAATCCCTAGATTATCTCTTCCACATTAGAAAATTTGATTATTTACTCTATATTTGAATATATTTTCATTTTTATGTTTTCAAAATAAAAAATATACAATAAATATATACATATACCTTATATCTTTAAAAATTATTTTAAATTTAAAATAGTAAATATATATATCTCAATTTTTTAAAACAATTTTTAAAATCATTACTTTTTAATACAATTTTTTATATCTTAAAAGCGGAAAATTTATACTAACATATGTTTAGAGTTTGTTTGACAATGATTTTAGATAATATTTTTAACATAAAAAATATTTTTTAAAAAAATTAAGTGTTTGATAAAATTTAAAAAATATGAAAGATTAGTTATAATATTGAAAAATCATTTATAATGTATTTTGGAGAAACATTTAATGGATGATTCTCTTAAAAATACTTCAAAGAAAAAAATATTTTCATTAAAAACACTTCAATTAGAAATATTATTAAACATGCTCTTATTTTTTATTAATTCTTGAATGAAATTTAAATAAAAAAATTATTTTTATTTAATTTATTATAAAAGGTTTTACATACAAGCGAAAATTTTTAAACTTTTATTAATTATGTAAATTTAAAAGGACTAATTAAGACTGCAGTGAATAATAATTTTAAAAAATATTTTTAATCGGCCTAACACTTAAATTTTTTATTTTAAAAAAAAATTAAAAATACTTCCCAAAATTATTTTCAAACACATCTATTTGGCATATTCGTGAGACAACAACTACTCGGCGGTGGGTCTCTTTCCGCCTTTTGCCAAGCTGGCCGCATCCATTTGCATCTTGGGTTCGGGTTAGGGTTAGGGTTTGTCCACTTTATCTGCTAAATCTTTAATTTTCAGGTGACTTCTTTTTCATAGTAGAAGTGAAAAGAACAGTTGCATGTCTATGTAGTGGGGATAACACGTACTAGGGGTCCTATTCAATTTCCTAAGAAAAAAATTTATACTTGTAACTATATGGTCCAATGTCTTTATCATGGGTTGGCCATGGTCCATGGACGACGTGTGGTTGGTAAAAAATAAGCAATACTTTCCTCCAATAACATATCCAAAATTCCACCCAACCTTTTCAAATTTTTTTATCTTTTACTTTGATTCCGTCAAATTTTAAAGAAAATAAAAAAAAATATGGAAAAAAAATAAATATATATATATATATTCAAAATCAATAACTCATTTTTATATGTTTCTTCGAATATATAAATTTTTGACTAATTTTAATTATATTTTTCATTATAAAATTAAATATAAAAAAATTTATTTTTTTTAATTTATTTTTCTTTCTTTAGTACTTTTTAGAAATCAAATATAACTTGAATTTTAATAAACACGAGATTACTTCGTCGGCAGTGTGTTAGTACGTAAAAGTCTTATATGAGAAAATTCATTAAGATCTTAATTGTTAAGACTATTCATATTATGAAAGAAATGAAAAATAATTCGAATTATTTTATTAGACTTATTATGAAAAAAATGAAATAAATATAATAAAAATGATTTTAAATTTATAAATTTTCAATTTTTTATTTTTATATAAATAAAAATTTTAAAAATTATTAATTTTAATTTTTTTTATTTCATTTTCTTCCTCTTTTTTTTCTTTTTCTCCATCAAAGAAAATGTCACTATACTTTCCAACTAAGGTAGAGCTCATCCATTTACTTTGCATATCATCTCAAATTTAACATCACTATGAGTCAAAGATCTCCTTTGATACTATTTCTTTCTTTTTTTTCCTCTATAGACAACCAACGGAGGGACGGCAAAAGCCTTTTACTAATTGAAGAAGCAAAATGGGAATCTTTGTTTTCCAAAACAAAGCTTTTGTTGTTGGCATTTGATTTAACATGAGAAACTATCAAATACAAAAGAAAGGATTTGCAGAGAGTTGGATATATTCATATTCTATTCTCTCCAGCAGAGAGTATCGAACATACAGAAAAGAGAAGAAAGAGAAAAAGCAGATCAACTCGGTTTCCCTTTTTATGCTTCTATCTATTGATACTTTACTTTACCTTTTACTTGTTTCCAAATGTACGTAAACTGAGGAGGGAGTTCTGGTCTGACTTTTTTGGGGTGGGAAGGGGGTGGGAGGATGGGGAGAAAGATGTTAGCCGCAAATTCCATTTGATGAAAAGCTTCCCCCAGGCCTTTGTTTGTGTTTTGATCTTTGCACCAAGGAGAAGATGCTTTTTGAGTTGAGAGTACCATCACAGCTTGTCCCATAAAGTAACCAGAGTTGTACATGAAAGCTACACTTTTCAGAGGCTACTTTCTTTTGGCCATTTTTTTTTTAATTAAAAAAAACAATATTTTAAAAAACATGATAATTTAAAATTAATTTCACTTAACATCATGATAATTTGAAATTTCACAAAATATTTTTTTTAGTTTGAATGAAATAAAAAATGAGTGAAATTTATGAATAAAAAATATAGAATAGGGAAGGTAATGTCTATTTGATAACTATTTTTAAGATCAATGTGTTATAAAAAATAAAAATAAAAACATGTTTAACAATTAAAATTAGTTTTTTGTTTTTTGTTCTAAAAAATAAAAAATATGACGTTTTCAAAAAATATTTTATAATTTTTAAAAATTAAAAAAAAAATAAGAAAACAAATTTGACAATTAAAAATTATTTTTAAAAAAATAAATAAAAAATTTGACGTTTTTAAAAAGTATTTTTAAATTTTTTTGAAAAATAATTATATAAATATACAAAATAATTAAAAAAATAAATCACTAGATATAAAAATTAATTTTAAAACATAGATAAAAATATTAAAATTAGATTCCTAAATTTTATTTTACAAAATAGGAAAGAATAATTTTAAAAAATTATTTTCAAAAACTATTTTTTAAAACTATTTACATGAATAAAGTGAATAATACTAATCCCTTAAAATTTACATGAAAGTTATTTTACTTCTATACTAAGAAACAACTTTAGATTTGTATTCCGTAGATTATCATAGGTTTGAAAATATTTTTTTTAATGTTTATACATTAAAAATTAAAAATTATTTTTATAATAATTATTTTTTATAAAGTTTTTTCTCATACTTATTTATTGAAAAAGAGATATTCAGTTTTCCACCTTCTTTGCATTAAATACAATTACATCTAAATAAAGACATACAGATTGACCGAATTATTTGTTGCATTAAATATGATTACATCTAAATGAAGAAATATTTAATTTAAAAAAGAAAAAAAAGAAAAAAAAAAAAAGAGGGATAATACTCCCATTTGGAAAAAATAATTATATTTCATGTCTCTAAAAATGGAAGTCATTCTTTCTATTAAAATTAATTAATTAATTAAAAAAATGATATAGGATACCGCCTGATTGTTAAGCAAAGAATCTAATAAACCCAACATTTATTTTTAAAAGAAGAAAACAAAAGAGAACAATAAATTAGTAGAGTTAGTTTTCTGCACATATGGTACTTCAAAGTCATTGATGTCTCACCTTTGGGACAGACTCCCAACTGGAAAACCACCTACATCCTTCACACTCTCCACCCATCCTTCACCTTCCAATTATATAACCCAACTCCCTCTCCTGCAAACCCTCAAAATGCCCACCCACCCATCTAAATCACCATCTGCCAAATATCAGTTTGCCTCTGTCCATCCTTCCTTCCTTTGTTTAATCACACTGACATATCCTCCTTCCAAATTTAATTTCTGTTTTCTGGTGAATACATGTTTAATGTACGTATTCAAGATTCATCCACCAGCAAGAGAGCATTTGTACTTGGAGTTAAAGGCCGCAATTAAGAGCTTCGTCCTTGTTTCCTTTCTTGGTGCATGGCTTCCATTTTCTTCATGCAATTCATTGATTTGAGTATGTGGATTTAGGTGGGGAGAATCTTCAATCTTTCCGGGAGTTGGTTTACAATTGAAAATCAAATTTTAATTTTTTTTTTTCCAAATTAATTTGGTTAGTTGGGGAAAATATTTAAAATTGCTGGTTGATTTTAAAATTTTAATTTAAAACAACTACCTAACAGTATTGAAAACATTAAACTCAACCAGAATGGTTGGCTCCATGGAATCCAGTGAAATGAAACATTGTGGTTTCGGAGCATAAATTTCACTGATGTCTCAGCATTTTAACTATTCTCACAGGGCCATGCAAAACAGACAACAGAATTAGTTTTGCACCGGGTATAGCCGGTTGGTGGATTGTCACGCGGCAGAATTTGATTAGTCGCGGGATCGGTAGGATGCCTCAACGGCCAGATCTTCTTAACGGCACCGTCATGGATATGCCGGGATTCCTGTCACCGTTAACGGAGTCAGGACCACATGTTATAACTGTCTAAGCAAATCTGAGCCGTCCCTTTATTGATCTGCGTCCGTCCATTCAAATCTCCGTTTTTGGGCCTCTTTCTAGAACCAAAAATAGAAGAGAGAGAGAGAGGGAGAGGTGTTCAGAAATGGAGGAGTACATGAGCGAATGTGAGACAATTGTAGGAATTGCAGTGATGGAGGTTGGTCATGGCGGCGTGAGGGCGAGGCCTGTGGAGGCTTCCACCACTGATGCGTCCAAGAGGAGGAGGATTGCTTCCGGGGAGCTGCGAACGTCGCCTTCGTCTAATGTTGAGCTGAGAAGCAACAGTTGCTACGTGAACTCGCCGCCGGATTCAGCGTCGCCGGCCCAGTCGGAGAATTATGTTGAACAAGTTCTCGGTGATTTGTGCGCCAGTTCATGGGCCGATCACGCTCCGGAGTCTCGTTGTTCGAGCAACGAGCCCGGTGAGGTCGTGAGGAGCAGCTTGAGATCTGCAGATCTGGAGGTGATATGCAAATTAAGAATTTCGGATATGGTTTAAGCCACTAGCATTTTTTTTCTCTCCGTTGGTTGCTAAGAAAACGGAGGAAAATAAAATAAATGAAAGGAAAAAAAAGAAAAAAGAAAAGAAGATGGACTTCAACTAAGCTAATTAGTCGTGTTGGACTTAGTAGAATTGAGTCTAAAATAATTAAAATTTTTGTAGGATTCAAAATTGAGAATTCTTCTCTTGTGCTACATTTTCTCAAAACCGAACGGAATTTGTTAATTTAGTGTGTTATTACTCAAATAACCGTTTCTTGTGATTTAATTCTTCATTACTTTGTATTTTCTTTGAATATTCAAAATCCTTCCGTGTCTTTTGCAGGCCAAGGGTTTCGAAACTGAAAACTCAACGTATAGCGACGGCAGATTCAGGTTTAATTATTTTAACTCTTTATTATTTTGGACAACGATGAAACGAAAAGATTGTTAACGGTTCGTTATCTATATTCCGTTTCATCCTCACTGTAACTTTCGCTTTATTCTTATTCTCATACATATTTCGTTGTTCTTTCCTTTTTCGCTGTGTGCGCATTTGTTCTTTTCAGTAGAGAGACCACTCCAGTGAGCGAGCTCTGCGCTGATTCAGCCGAGATGGAGTCTCCGGCGAAGACTACAGCGGCCAAACCGCGGAGGAAATCTACGGCGGGAAAGATGCCGTCGACGGTTGAGATCGAAGAGTTCTTCTCCGCAGCGGAAAAGTACCAGCAACAGCGATTCGCAGAGAAGTGAGTGTGAAGTGTGCGCATGATAAGCACTGTAACACCACAAGCTCACTTTAGCAGTTAGCACTATCAGAACCAAAAACCCTAACTCCTCTTTGTTGTACAGGTACAACTACGATATCGTGAAGGATGCCCCCATGGAGGGCCGGTACCAGTGGGTTCGCTTGGAGCGATGAAGGAGAAAAAGGGTGAGAGATTTGCTAAAGTGACAGTAGGGGGTTAAAAAGCATCTTTTGGAGGGGCGTGGCGTGGTGTGGTGGTGTCTTTTTCTTTGTTATATGTACAGCTTTTCTCTACCTATGTAAGAAGCTCTGTCTCTGTGTGTACGACATTCGGAGAAGCTTCTTCTGCAAATCCCTTTGGGAAGACCCATTTTCAATAAAAATGCTCCACATTTAGAGCTTTCAGTTCTCTTCTCCAGTAGTTACTGGTACAGTAACAGTGATCCGTAATTTTTCTTTTTCTTTTTCTGATTTTTCTTCAGTAATTTTTCTTTGTCTTTTTCTTTTTCTGTTTTTTCTTTATTTGGAAGAACGCATTTTGTTTTTGTTTTTGTTTTTCTTGATTTCTAGCCTTAAAAAAATGTTTTTTCCTTGAGCTTCTTTTGGTCCTTACTTTGAATGTTTCCAAACTTCTTTTTCTGCAGTTTGGTACCTTTAATTCTTCTGTTTCTTCTATTTCTTCTATTTCCTCTCATCATCACAAATTTAAAAAATATTCTTCATGAAATGATTCAAATCCAAAATATCATTTTGTATCTTGTATGGGTTGTGAATATGGGTGTGGAAAGTGGGGACCATTCTGGTTTTGATCAAAGGATATAAAAAGGATGAATAAATTGTTTAGCATTATCTACTTCACATTATTTACCATTTTTTTTTCCAAGAGGGATAACACCATTTCGTTCCAATTCTTCAAGTTGTTTTTCAAAATTCTATATATATATATATATATATATATATATATATATATATATATATATTATTTGGTAATTCCTTCAAAGCCAAGTGATGCTAAATATAAGAAATAAGAAGCAAATAATTCTAATTTTCCACAAGACCATATAATTTGCTTCTTCAAATACCAGGAGCAATTGTACATGGCAGGAGTCATTTGCAGAATCAAATGAAAATCAACATAAATTAGTCTGTTTTGAAAAGTTCTGACATTAATTTTTGAAGCTACATTTTGGATTCCCTTGCATCACCAAAATGAAGTGAAATAAAGAGAAAAGGCGATTCTGGAATTGATTTGAATCAAATTCTTGATAAAGCGAAAGGCATTATAAAACTTCTCCACTCAAAGCAACTTTCAGCGGTTGAGAGCATAACAATAAATTTATAAAAAAGAAAAATGAAAATAAAGAGGTTAGCAGGGGCATTATCGGAAAGAAAGAAAAAAAGGTGCATATTGGCTTGAAGGGACACGTGTCAAATGAAGGGTCCACCCACATCCCATGTGAGAGGGGGTTGAATTGAGAAAAAAAAAAAGAATAAAATACGCATAAATTAGAAGGAAGGAGGAGGGCACGTGCTGCTGTGGAATGGCGGTCTCCTCATCACTGACTTCCCCGCTTGCTTTGGATCTGGTGCCTCTCCTCTCCATTTTTTTTTTCTCACATAAAATTGGAAAGAGAGCAGAAGGAGAATGTTGCTTATTAATGAAGAATTAAGGTAGGTTTTGAATTTCACTGCCCCTTTCTCTATTCACGAAATTGATTACTGTGCAGTTCTTCATTCCAGGTTCTTTGATGATTTCTGTGCATCCTTTTGGCCGTTGTAGGTTTTTTTAATGAGTTATGTGCTTTCTTTGGGATGTTTTCTAAAATACTCTTCCGCTACTTAGATCTCTTATGGACTTCATGTTTATTAAAATAGATGTTTGTGTTTTGAGTATTCATGAGCATTAAATGCACATCGGATGAGTTGGCTCGACTCAATCCAATGTTTAAGTACACTCGCATAATTATTTTTAATACTTGAATTGGGTTCGAGAAATGTTTCAATCCAAACTTATTTTGGATTGGGTGCAGCGCCTTCAAGCCAAGATTCGCATTACCTAAACCCAATTTATTATTTTTATAATATTTATAATATATATTATTCTATTAATTTAGAATAAAATTACAACTTTTTTTTAAAGGCTTTCGTTTTATTTATTTATATTAAAATTAAAATAGTAAATGAGATAAATTTTAAAATGATAACAATAGTTAAAAATAAATTTATATGTTTTTCTAAAAATTTGAAAAAGTATATAGTATAATTATAATTTGATATTTTTTTCTTAAGAATTAAAAATAAATAAATATTATTATATAGAATAATAAAAATATATGGTAGAAGACCAAAATTTTTTCTTAAAGTTACGTATGGTTATAGGAAAGTTCAAAGGAAAGAAAAAAAATAATAAAAAATAATTTTTTTTTTTCAAATTCCATTGTATTATGGAAAATATTAAATAGAATCAAGTATTTTAAAATTAATTACAAACTTAAGCATTTTAAAATTATTTAATCTTTATATAAAAAGTTAAAATAAGTGAAATGAATATAAAGTAATATATAAAAATAATTTATTGACTTTAATTATTTTCTTTCACTTTTATTACCTTGTACTTTTTTTTCTTTTCTTTCATTTGCATTTTTCCTCAAATTTTTCAAGAATCAAATATAATTTAAAAGGTAAATTATAAAGCTAATCAAAATTTACCATTCTTAGTGAAAGAAGAATATTAGTAACATCAAGATCACATTGTATATGAAAAAGACATTTTTCTATCTTGAGTTTAGATAAACATTTTAAGAAAGTTAAAATGAAAATTTTGAATAAATATAAAGCATAGTGTTTATTTTTTGGTCGAAAAAAAATTAAAATATTTAGTTTTTTCTATTAACCTAAAGTTAGCTTGTTGATATCAACTGATATAATGAAACTAAACCTATTAATGACTAAATTAAAATGAAACTCATGTTTTAAACTTGAAATTACAAAGAGTAACTTCAATCTAATAATTGTCTTCACTATTCAGTTCTAAGCAATAAAATAACACCATTTTATCCAAATAAATTAATTTTTAAAATCAAAATTAATTATATGGCAATCAATTTTCCCACGTTCTGAGTTTTTAGAGGGAAAAAAAAAAACATCTTTCTGACCAATTTTCTATTCTAAAACATTTCCTTCTTAAATATTTCTCTAAAATAGTTTTAGGTTATGTTTAGTTACTATAAAATACTAAGAAAAGGAAAAATTGTGATGTCCCACATTGGATAGGGGAGAAAATTCTCAGTTATATATGTAGAGGTTTCTCTTAACCAAGTAAACGCGTTTTAAAGTCGTGAGGACCCCTTTGAGTCCAAAGCGGACAATATCTACACGATTGGGAGTGGGTCGTTACAAATGGTTTCAGAGCCGATTCTCGACCTCGGTGTGGGAGTTTGTTTGACCCCGTAAGGGTGTTCGTCTATTTGGCGTCGCAATCTCGTGTGACATAACGAGGATATTGTGTCTGCATGGGGGGTGTTTGTGACATCCCACATCGGATAGGGGGGAAAGTTCCTAATGCTATATAAGTATGATTTTTTCTTAACCCTGTAGACGCGTTTTAAAGCAGTGAGGGCTCATTCAGGTTCAAAGCGGACAATATCTACACGGTTGGGAGTGAGTCATTACAAATGGTATCAGAGTTGATTCTCGAACTCGGTGTCGGGGTTTGTTTGGCCCCATAAGAGTGTTTGTCTGTTTGGCCTCACAATCCCGTGGGACACAACTAAGACGTTGTGTCTGCATGAGGGGCGTTTGTGATGTCCCACATCGAATAGGAAAGAAAGTTCATGGCGCTATATATGTAAAAGTTCCTTTTAACCAAATAAACACGTTTTTAAGCCGTGAGATCCCTTTGGGTCCAAAGCGAACAATATCTACAGGATTGGGAGCGGGTTTTTACAAAAACAATATTAAGGAATTTTTTTATTTTATTTATTTATTTATTTTTTATGCTTGGTTTCTTTATGAAAAAATATGAAAGAAAATAAAATATAATTAAAATTAGTTAGAAATTTATACATTTTAAAATTATTTAATCTCTGCATAAAAAAAGAAAAAATATGTAAAATTTGTTTCAAATATCATATAAAAATAATTTATTGAATTAAAATCTAATTTTTGTTTTTTTTTACATTTTCTTTCTTTCTACTTTTTATCTTTATTTTCTTTCTCTTACATTTTCTTTCAAAATTTTTGTGAACCAAATACAACTTTAGAGTTTTTAAATCTTTTCTAACATCACTCTAAGATTATATTAGGTTATTGAAAAGTATTAAGAAAAGAAAAAAAATATTAATGAAAATAATTTTCTCATATTTAATTGTCCCATAAAAAAATCAAGAAAAATTAGATATAATTAAGATTAGTTAAAAACTTATACATTTTCACAATATTTAATCTTTATATCACTGAATTAAATAAGTAAAATGTAGTTGAAGTAGTAAATAAAAATAATTTATAAACTTTATTTATTATTTATTTTTCTTAGGTCGTGTTTGGTACTCTGAAAGTACTGAGGAAAGAAAAAAATTGTAAAAAAAAAAATGATTTTCTTATGTTTGGTTGTTTTATGAAAAATTAAAGAAAATTAAATACAATTAAAATTAGTTATAAACTTATGCATTTTTAAATTGTTTAATCATTATATTAATGAGTTAAAATAAATAAAATAAGTTTGAAGTACAAAAAAAAAATTATTGATTTTAACTTTATTTTTTATTTTTCTTCACTTTTTTTTTATTATATTTTTCTTCTCTATTTTATTTCTTTTACATTTTCTCTTAAATTTTTCGATAACCAAACATAGCGTCAATATTTTCTTTTTTTCTACTTTTCATTTATATTAGAATGCATAGGTATATGTAACCGAGGTGAATCACAATCTGATATAAAAAAAGAATAAGAATCATAGTAAGGATGAAATTTGATTTTTATTAAAAAAAAAAAAAATTCAAATAGCATCGATAGGTTCGAGTTCAACATCCTTTCTTCTCATGCAATTTCGTTTTTCCCACGGGTCTCCTTTCCTTCCGCTCAAAGGGTTGCTTTCCCTCCTCGTAAAGTTTATTACCAACACGCCTACTTTTTTCTTCTTTTGTGTTCATTTAGAATATTCAAAGTTAATTTTATATTTAATATAATTATGTTACTTTGTAAAAACAAATGTGGACATTAAGGAAGAAAATGTTGAAAATAGTGGTTGGCACTTCTTAGTAGAATTTAAATACTTATGTAAATCATGTTTATTTAGAGTATAAGCGCGTCTAGTTGTTTATCCATATTTATTAAAAAAATTCAAATTTATATGTTTATACACAAAGATGGTGTTTGTTTTTTGACTGAATAGAAAAAGCCAAATATTTTAGCTTTTTCTATTTAGCCAAAAGTGACCTATTGACATCATCCAACATAACTATAGTGAACTTATTATCAATAAGTTCAGTTTAATTATATTACATGATGTCAATAGGTCATTTTTGACTGAATAGAAAAAACTAAAATATTTGGCTTTTTCTATTAAGCCAAAAAACAAACACAACCGAAGTCTTTCTCAATTAAATTTCAATTATAATAAATTTCAATAATTTGGATTCCAATGAAGTCTCCCTCATCAATTTTTTTTTTCTATTTTTAAAATAAATAATTTTTTTAATTAAGATTTTTAGTGTCCCTAAGTTCTTCAAAATCCACTTTTGGACTCTAAAATCACATGTTAAAATGATTTTAAAATCCTTTTAAATAAGATTCTAATTTCAACAAAAATTTCATAATCTTCGAATATTATTGAAGGAAATGTCCGATCAAAGAGATCACGTTTCTTTAAGTTAAGATGAGATAGACGAATCAAGCCACTCTCGTAATAATTGTCAACGTGTAAGCAACGTAATTAACTAGAAACTTATTTTCTTTTAGTTTTGAGTTATTCACTACAAATTCATGAGCGGAATGATGAATTGGTGACTAATAAACAATCACTACAAATTCACGAGTGGAATGATGATTTGGTGACTAATAAACAACAATTGATGAGGGAGAGACACAACTTTAAATCAAAGCTCCTTCCTTTGAGTAATATAAAAGTTAAGAAAATATTACTTATTCTAAAAGCTCTATTTTGATTTATATAAAAAATTATTTTATAATTAATCAAAATTTTCTAAAAATTATTGATTTGATACATTGATTTCTAATTAAAGCCAAAAGAAAAAAAAGAAAAAAAAGTATGAAAAGCATGTATTTGAGCAATGATTTCTGCAACATGCACCCTGACTAATAAAGGAACTTGGCCTACAATGAATTGGGCCTGATCCATCCAAACAGAGGTGGGCTGGATAATGGGCTTTTCAGCGAAGCCTTACCAGTACGATCCAACCCATCATTTCAATCTATACGGCCACATTCTCCGTTGGGTTACAACTTACAACGTACACTATCCGACGTCGTTTCATTATTTACAACAGCGCCGACTAGAGGTCAAGGAACGCCTAAGGGATAAGAACTTAATCCTAAAATGCGCCCGGTGCGTTGGTCCAAGCTGGCACACGTGAGATCCTACTCCGAGCTCCACCACCAAGAACAACCGGTCCCAGTATCTCGATCTCACCCACTCGCGTCTGAACCTGAATCAATCGTTGGATTCAATTAGGGTTCGTTTCGATTCTTGTGGGAGGAGCAATGTGGCGCGATGGAGGCAAGCTCTACTGGGCCAGAAAGGAGGAGGCTGTCAAGGTTGAAGGAGTTGTGGTGATCTTCGCTTGGGCTTCGATTCAGGAGACCCACTTGAAGGAGTTTGTGGATCTCTACTCTTCTCTTGGATGGAATTCTCTTGTTTGTCACGCCGGTTTTCTCAACGCGTAAGTGAATTTCTTTCAACTTAGGGCCTGTTTGGTTGCCGAGAAAACGGAGGAAAATGCGAGAAAGTGGAGTGAATTCGGGAGAAGTTGTGCCTTGGTTGTGTTTTATGTTCCTTTTCTTTTCTGACCTTTTCAAAGGCAACCTTACGGAGGCTTTTTAGGGTTTCTTATCTAGTTTATATATATTTGTTGCTTGGATTGACGGTAGAGGTTTTGATCAATTTTATAAATGAGCTGAATTTTCAGAATAGATAGGTTTTTTGCGATCCACTGAGTTCCATTTCCTTTCCGTTGTTCAAGCTCTTAGACTTCCAATCCTTTTTGTATGGAGGTTAGGGAAGAGTTTGTGTTGAAAACCTGTCCCACACCATTCTTTGGATTGATTCAGAGACAACCCGTCTAAACTAATTGCAGCTAGGGCTTTCACACCTTGTCGAGACTTGAAAGGCACAAAACGATAGTGGTATACAATTTCATAGGATCTAAAGCATTATTTTTATAAATACACAGAAAACACACTTTTCTTCTTTCTTTTTTTTTTTTTTTCTGTTCTTTTTCTTTCTTGAGTTGAATTGAATACAAGAATATTTTGTAGAATCTAAGGATGGCATTCCAATAGTCTTCCGCACATGAGCACAAGGAAGAAACTAGACACATATTCCAAGTATCAAATCCCTTGACTGACAACCCTAATGCCTTCAGTTATACAATGATGTTATTCTTCCCACACTTTTCCCAACTTCAAAAGGTTAAGAGTATTCTCCACATCTTCCATGCCCTGGAATTCCTTGTTGTTGTATCCCAAGTTTGGGTGAAAATCAGTTAGGTTCACCATAACCTTTACATGGCAAAAGTAAGAAACGGTCCCAAGCGCAGGAGGATAAAGGCTAGTGAATGAGTAGAGCGAGCATCACTATTGGCATGGAAAGAAACAATTAGGGATCAAGTACTAGTCTTGTTTTGTGTATATTTGTTTTGTTCTATTCCTTTGCCAGGCTTATAATTCTAAAAAATTGTGACTAATGCAGTTTCTTTCCTGAGAAGGCCACCTCGCTAGCATTTGTTGCTCTCAAGGAGCTTGTTGAGGTCAGTCTTATTATCATTTCCCTCTGCATATGCAACTTTGGTACCTTTTCTCTTTTAATTGGCATTCAATGAATTATCAAGGGCTAAAATCTGATATAGATGATATGGCTGAGTGGATTCCCACATTGGTGAAGAATGTGTGAATGGAATTCGACTACAATATGGCGTGGTGTGCCAGACTAACAATTTTCATGTATTTTTTTAAGCATGAGAGGCATTTATATGGATTTGGATTTGATTCACAGAATAAATAACATTTTTGTTATGGATAAGCAGGAGCTGAGGATTAGACCATGTCCTATAGTCTTTGCAGCATTTTCTGGTGGTCCAAAAGCTTGCATGTACAAGGTTTTTCAGGTAAATCCAGGGACAATATAGGCATCCAATCTTGTTTTTGATGCACTGTAGCTTCCCCCCCCCCTCTTTTCTCCCAATCATTACAAATAATCCCCAATGAATTTAAAATGCTGGGTACTTTTATTTCAACTTTCAACTGGAATCTGATGCAGATTATTGAAGGATCATGCGAAGCACACCTTCACATGGTATGCTTTATTTCCCTTATCTCCAATTAGGTTTTAACGGGTCATATCTATTTTAGAATTGAAACTAATATTGTTTTTACCATGTAGTAACCCAATTGCTGAACATTACATTTATTATTTGTTTATTTTGTGAAGGATGATAGTCGATTGGTCAGAAATTGCATTTCTGGATACATCTATGATTCTAGTCCAGTAGATTTTACAAGTGATTTTGGTGCTCGATTTGGTCTGCCCCCCACCATTCTCAAAATGCCTGGTTCAACAAAACTAGCATCTTGGGTGGCAAAAGGTGTTGCTTCTGGTCTGGATGCTCTATATCTCACTAGGTTTGAGTTCCAACGTACTGAGTACTGGAGGACGCTATACTCTTCGGTCGTAAGTTCCTATCTGATCTGTAGCCCCTCAAATTTGTCAGTTTCTTTTTGCATCAGTTAATGCAACATCTTTTCTCTCCTCTTCTGTTAGGGTTTGGGAGCTCCTTTTCTCATTTTATGCTCCAAACATGATGATCTTGCTCCATATCAGATTGTTTGCAATTTTTCTCACCGTTTACAAGATCTTGGGGCTGATGTTAAACTTTTGAAATGGAATAACTCCCTTCATGCAGGTTTGCCCTCTAATCTTTTCCCTATTTCAGTTATCAGTACTTCATGGTATAAATTCAAGTTTTAGTATCAAGTAGTGAATTGGCTGCCTCCATAAATGATACATATTTTGTACAGCCAGTGATACTGTTGGAAAGTAGCCAATATGACCATTAAATTTTATAAAACAAAAAAGTATCAACGATATATGCAAATATATACAAATTATCAAAGATATTTTGTACAGCCAGTGATACATGTTTTGCCCTAATTTTTTCACTTTCAGTTGTTTTTGTGCCCTCAAAATATTCATGATTTATGATGTCCAATGCATTTTCTTTTTGTTTTAGGTCTGCATGCAACAGTGTTAAGTATCGCATGCTGACCACTGCTGGTGATTGTAATAAATAAATCATAATCTTAAACGAGTCTTGTCAACTTATTGGGAAAGAAGCTAGTGTCAGTTATGTCCATTCATTTATTTAATGGATGAATAATTAAATAGAAAGCAGAGGACTTGACCAAGTACCTTGCATATCATCACCATATCAGATGCTGGTCCTGTTTCTGTATTGATGCTGACTGATATGGAAGCTTAGCGTTGGATAGTTAAAGCTATTGAAGTATGGTGGCAAGGACTTTGTCCTGTGAGATGATTTTTATTTATTTATTTATTGATAAGTAAGAAATTGTATTCAAAAAGCACGAAAAGAGCGCAAGAGTATACTGTTCGTATACAAGTAAAACAAGCAAGAAGTAGAAAAGAGGGTACAAAAAAAAAAAAATACTCCCTCCCTCAACCAATACTCAACCACTCTATGAAATCAATCAAATGCATATACCCATCGCCTATATAGACCTTAACCCACATAGAGAAATTGTTTAGGAATAAACTTTTTAACCTTTGATCAGACAATTCCTCATTATCAAAAAATCTCTTGTTTCTTTCCTTTCAAAGCGTCCAGAAAATGCAAGTAGGGGCTGCTCTCCAAGTCTTACTACGCCTTTTCTCTGTTAAAGTCCCATTCCACCCTAAGAAGGTTTCCCTCATTGTCTCAGAAATAACCCACCGAACACCAAAAATGGAGAACACCAGCTGTCATAGTAATCTCGCCTTGTCACAATGAAGAAGGATATGGTCTATGGTCTCTAACTCCACTTTGCATAAAGCACATTTATTGACCAAAGTCCACCCTCTTTTTTGAAGCTGATCCAAAGTTAATCTTTCCTCAACAAGCCTCCCAAGTGAAGAAACTCACCTTTGAAGGAATCCAAGGGTTCCACATTTCCACGCTATTTTTAAAGGGAAAGGGGTTGTACAACCATTCTCTAACACAGAATAAAACCCCTTAATAGAGAAGACCCCTTCGTTCCCACCCTTCCAAACCACTCTGTCCTCTTGTACCTTTTTCACTGAATGTCCTTGAAGTAAAGAAAGAAAGCGCTCCATGGCACCCAACTCCCAATCATTCAGGTTCCTAACAAAATGGAAATTCCAATTCCCTTTTCACAGAAATTCCAATTGTCTTGTGAGATGATTTTTGTGATCATGTGGTGGGCCTGGGAACATGTCCAACATGTACTGCCTGTCTATTGTGCTTGAGAACCCAGACTTCAGTCAATGCTTAAATGCAAACTGACTCTTTACTTTGATGTTTTTTTATCATCATCAGGATTTGTATCAACTCATACCTTCTCTTTACCAAGGGTGTTAACAGTGTCATGTTCTCTACAGGGTCTGGTCCCCTGCTCCTCAGGCTACTGAAATTAGGGCTAGGCATACCTGAAAGAGGTTGAAAAATTAAAATATATATATATATATATATAAATTGAAAAGAAAAAAAAATCAAGCTCATTTGTTCTATGCTGCTTCAGGTCATTACAGGCAATATCCAACTGAATACAAGGCTGCTGTGACTGAGCTCCTCGAGAAGGCAGCTTCAGTGCATCTCCAAAAAATCCAACTTGAAGGAGAAAGAGCAGGCATGGAGGGTACACAGGATGAGATATCTGAGTTGATATGCAACCTCCAGAAAGCAGCAGTGAACTCAAACCAGAGCCTAAGAAGAGTAGCAATCGAGCCGAGTGACCACTTCTTCTTGCCAAGTTCAGCAGAGTATCAAAATGGTAGGGACTCTGGACCCTCACCTGATGAGCTGAAAGAAAGATCAGTCCCTGTTCCTGACCCCCCAAGCATCAGTGCACATAGTGTTCTTGGGCAGTTCCTCTTTGATGTTTGTGTCCCTAAAAACATTGAAGGTTGGGATATTAAATTTTCTGGCTCTTTGAATGGGCAGCCGCTTGCTTCTGCTCGTAGGTATTCTCAGCATGTAAGCAAATGCACTCGTCGCTCAAGATTGTAGTGATCTCTCAAGGATAAAAATTGCGGGGATCGCTCTATGTCAACTTGCTAGGATGGTATGGAAGCCCCTAAGAGCTTACAGGCAAAACTTAATCCCTTCAAGGTGCTGAATACATCCAAGTTTAGCAATGTAACAATCAGATGTTATGTATGGGACAACTGGAATAGTTTCCATGCTTGAAAGTGGGCTAATTTTCTTGCAAGTTGTACAGTTTAATGAGGAAAAAGATCATATGTACAGAGTGAGTAACACGGTTGAGGGGACTGATGGGCTTTAGAAAAAATTTGGGTTAATCAATCGACAAAGCCTATATAAAAAATGTACTGCCCAGAGGCCTGCTTCTGATCCAGTATGTTGGGTCGGGTGAGTGATGATATATAGGTATTGAATAGTCGTGTAAACCTGTGGATAACTTATGTCTGTACAAAGATCCTTTTTGTATGAGGCCGGAACCTTCAAGATTATCAATGGTAAATGAATGTGTTGTTAATACAGATCTCCTGCTCCTGTAATTCAGTAAACATACGGCAAAGGAAGGATTCTTTCAGAGTTACATGTTTGGAACAGGGGAATGACCATTTTTGCCATATTATCCTCTGTAAACAATTTTGAGTTCACTCCTCGACTAGCTGTTACACGTTTGAGGGAATAGGTCAACCGAGGGGGGGTGCGGCGGCATAATATCACAACTCAAAAACACTATAAATTTTAACGGGCTTGGTCAGATCATAAATTCCTTTCCGTTGCGTAAAGGATTGAGAATGCCTGGATTTCAATATATATATATATATATTTTTTTTTTTCTTAAAGTATAGAGTGGTCTTTTTTGTTTTTCTACCTAATAAGTTAGCTCATTCGTTTAGTAGTTCCATCTCTTAGTCTGCTGAGAGAATAGAATTTTCGACCAATTATAGGAACATTCCTAATAGATGGCGGAGAACTAGATTAGATCTCAAGAAATAGAATCCATGCAAGGATTATGTAATCATCACTTGTTAAGAGTAAACCTTTTTGGCTATGTAACTGGGAAAAAAAAATGATGGTTTGGGTTTGGTATAGTTGTACTCATGTTATAATTATATTAATTTGTATAACTCATTTAATAAATAAGTTGTGTTCATGTTTAATTGTCAAATTCCTCTAACTCGTTCTCCTAATAGTATCAAAATGCCTTATTTATAAGCCAACCTTTTTACTTAATAGTGTCAAATTAATTTGTTTATGCCCAAAGTTCTTCAACCTATATAATTTTATAAGTTTAAAATATTTTAAATTTATAAAAAATCATATAATTAAAAAAATTAAATAAAAAAGTAAATTTTTATATATTTCAATATAAATATTATAAATATTTTATAATTAAAATATTAAATAAAATAATAAACAAGTGTAGAATTAAAATTTTAATTTATTTTTTATATTATAACTAAAATTAAATAATCAAATTAATGAAAATGTAAAAAATTAAACTTGAAAGTTAAAGCAATTAAAAAGCATTTGAAAATAATGCATTTATAAATTTAAATTTAAAATAAGTTAAGTGGATTATAATTGTGTTATTGGGTTTAATAGGTAGGTTGAAATCGAGTTAATGGGTGGTACTCCAACTTAAATCATTTATTAAATAAATTAAACGTGTTCGTGTAAAAAATGGGTTGTGTTTGCATTTGAGCCAAGTAAATTTTCACTATTTCTTGCACTGGTATAATACTAACCCAACACAACACAAGCCATTGTCACCCTTAGTTTAAATCTTCATGGAATTTTTCAAAAACCATTATAACTTAAGTAATCATTGAGAAAAGTTGGTTTTTATCATTCAAGGCAATTTAAAGATTGAATTGGATGTAGATTTTCTAAAATTTGTAAGACAAGGTGTGTTTGAAGATATGCAAGAAATCCTATCTTAATGTATCTCAAATTCATATTGGATAAACATCCCAAAAAATTTAGTTTAATTCAAAGCTTTCTCGGTATATGGTCTTGTAATCTTAACTTAAATTCTGATATTCTAATAAAATGATTTTTAACTTTATATCCTGCTCAAAAGACAATTAAGTATACAATTAAATCATTATCATTTGTTTCATAATCATTAAAATTAGGAGAATTTTAAGTTCAAATTCTCCCTCTTTTCTATAATGACAAAACCAAAAATATCTAAACAAGGTTCTCCCTCAAAATATGCATTAAAATCAACGATCAAATTCACACTATAATTGATTAATAATCTTAGAGCATAAATCCATAAGAGCACAAGACTATATAACATCTAATAACCAATAATCAAAAGTGGCATAACATGGCCACTATTCATATATAAAATAACAATCTACAACATATCCAAAATTAATCCATAAAACATCAATGGATATTGAAAAAGAATTCAATCAGGCTTTGACATTGGAGTATGGCGATGCTAACTTGGAAGCCTCAATTGCTAGAGGGGGATATCCTAATATGTGTCCTATTGAAACCCACACGATCGGGTATCGATAATATTTTTGTTAAAATGATATTTTATTATGTTCGATTATTTCTTTTTCAACATAAGAGTAAACATATTTATAATAAACTAATTATATTTGCATTATGACTCCTAAATGTCCTAATTAACATAAGAAACTTAGATAAATAACAATTTCTATCAAATTTTTAAATTTATTCTAATTTGACTTTATATCGAATTATAATTTCAACAACCTCCCTCAAATCGAGCTATAAATTCAATCACACCAAACATTATCTTCAACTCCTCAATCACATCCGACTTTTGCGTCTTTGTAAAAATATTTGCAACTTGATCTTCTGATATACAAAACTCAAGTTCATTTTTCACAAGTTCCCTAAAATAATGAAATTTGATGCTTGTGTATTTGTTTTTACCATGAAACGTCAAATTCTTTGTCAATGTAATAGCAAACTTACTATCACACAAAATTTTTGTAAGACCCTTTTGTTTATACTTCAATTCACTAAGCATCCTACAAAGTCAAATTGTTTGACATGCTATGGAAGTAATTGTCATTTATTCAACTTTTGCAATTGATAATGCTACAACTTGTTACTTCTTTAGTGTCCATGAGAATGCTGCTATTCCTAAAAAAATTTAAAAAAATACCTAGTAGTATACTTTTTTGTCTCTACATCACCTCTCCTAGTTACTATCTGTGTAACCTACTAAATTGAAGTTGTTTGAGTAAAAGTAGAAAATTCAATGATCACAAGTACCACTTACATACCTCAAAATTCATTTTACTACTTGTAAGTATGACTGATACTGTTTTTCCATAAATCAACTAATAATTCCCACCCCATAAGCAATATATGGTCTAGTAGAAGTCAACTAACAAAGACGTCCTACTATGTCCTTGAAATATGTGGGATTTACCATCATTTTTTAGTCTCTACATCACCTTTCCTAGTTACTATCTGTGTAGCCCACTAAATGGATGTTGCTTGGTTAAGAGTAGAAAATTCAATGATCACAAATACCACTTACATACCTCAAAATTCATTCTACTACTTGTAAGTATGACTGATATGGTTTTTCCATAAATCAACTGATAATTCCTACCCCATAAGCAATATTAGGTTTAGTAGAAGTCAATTAACAAAGATTTCCTACTATGCCTTTGAAATATGTGGGATTTACTAATTCTTCAGTGCTTTATTTTTTGTTATCTCTAGTCGCTCTACAATAGGAATATGTTGTTAAGTAGATTTACAAATGTAAAATTCTTAAGTAGATTTACACAATCTATGTTGTTGTTGTTTTTTATTTTATTTTACTATTATTAATTAAGAGATTTTTTTTATTACCAATAGATTAGTAAATAAAACAAAAATTTAAAAATATAGATTTAACATTTTACCTTTTTGCAAAAAACAAAACTTATGGATTTAGGAGTTTGATTTTTTTTTTAATCTAAAATTTTTATAAATTTATTTGAAATTCTTCTTATATGTGTATATTAAAATATTGAAAAAATGTATGTTTTTTCTTCTTTTACTCCATTGTGCTATTGTTTGTTAAAAAATATTTTTTAATTTGTTAAGTAAACTATGTCCAATCTTTGTTTAATTTTTAATTCTATTAATAAATGTTAATAACTTTTATTAACTTATTTTCCATTCTTATGTACATATTCATTCATTAGAAAACTAATAAATATAATTATGTTAAGCATAAAAATAATCTTATATACAATATGATTCACATGATAAGTTTACATTCAGTCAAGAAATCTTAATAATTGTTATTCATATTTTCTCTTTCATGTGCATGTATTGTGCAAAATTTATACATAATTTGCATTAAACATAAATGTAACTTTATATACTTTAAATAGACATCATCTTTATAAAAAAAAAATTAATTCATTAAAAAATGTTACCAACTTTATGTTGTTCATGAAAAATTTACAAATATAATTATACAAAATATAAAAATAAGTTTATATACTCTAAATGAGTAAAATTTAAGGAAGAAAAAACAAAATCAGTTGGAAAGAAACAACATAAGTGAAGAAAAACTACATGAAAAAGAATATAAACCACATAAGAAAAGAAAAAAAGTAAAACACAATAAACCACATAAGAAAAAAAGTTTTAAAAATTTTCAATATTATTAGTTCCCTTTTTACTCTTAGAGTACTATTTAAAAATGCTTTTAAAATTGAGAATCATGGTAACACCATATAAAAGAGGACAAACCATGTAAAGTGGGAAAAAAATCAAAGAGAAAAAAAAAAAAAAAGTAATAATGAAAGAGTATAGAAAAATGGTGTGAGAAAAAAAATGTTAAAATGTCTTACTACTGTTAATTCCTTCTTAGATTGCTAATATAAAACATTTTTTTTGAAGTTGAGTGGGTTGGAAAAAAAAACCACACAAAAAAGGCCAAATCATGTGAAAAAAAATGAATAAACTTTATGAGGAAAAGAAACGGTAAAATCAAAATAATTAAACCAGTAAAAAAAACCATGTGTGAAATCTGTGTGCGAGAAACCATGTATATGAAACCGCGTGCAAGAAATTGTTTATGATAAATGACATAAAAGGAAAAATTTTAGGATATTTTCTCACTTAAAGTACTATTGAAAAAACTTTTAAAATTTATAACTTAATTTAGAGAAAAACTTTGAAGAAGGAAGTGTTTTGAAAAGGAAAATTGATTTCAATTTAGAAATTACTTTATTTGAAATGCGGAGTGTTTTTTAAATACTCAGAATTCAATTATTTGAAAATGAGATTGCAAGATTGAAGCTGCTATTTTGTTTTTGATCTTAACGTCAATCAAAATTGAAGGTATGAATCTGACATATCATTTTCTTTATACACGTTAATATATTATATACATCTACTTTTTGAGCAAATATAAATATACCTTTAGATTATATAACAAATGAGTATGAAAATTATCTCATGTATGTTATAAGAATTTTTTTTCTAATATTTGTAGTTTGTTTTCCTCTTTCCTCTTGAAAAATTATCATGAAAACTTTGAAATTTTGAAATAGATTTTGATAAAATAAATAAATAAATAAATAAAAATTGAAGAGAGAGTGTTTGGGATAAATTAATTTTAATTTAAAAAATATATTTTTTTTTTTGAAAAATGATGTGCTCTTCTAAATATTTAAAATCGAATTATTCAAAATAATCCCTAGATCGAAGTTGCTTCCTAAATTTCCAAGTATAAATCTAATGTGTGCACACTAATACTAATAAAGATATTCCTTTTAAATAACTTTAAATATATTATAAGATTATATAATCTATGATGATGGAAACTTGCACATAGGTGTTATAAAAATTTTCTATTATTAGACTTGTAATTTGTTTAAGCAATTGCATTTGCAAGTTTATGAATTTTAAATTTTGTTTATTTTATAATTATTCCTTTCAAAATTTCCTCAACATTTTTGAATTGTTCATCCAATTAAAAGATGACAAGAATTTAGTTCTTGTAATTTCACTCGCTTCCTCATTAAAAGAGATAACGAATTTTAGTTTAGGGGGAATAGTATAAATGTGCATTAAGTGTACTTGATACACTATCTATTATTTGATTTTGATATACTAAATTTTTTAGCATTATAACCAATCGATGCACACACATACAATTGAAATGTAAAAACTCTTAATAATTTTTGAAAGACCACACATAAGTGGTATTATTATTCAATTTTATTATGTTATGGTCTTACACAAAGTATGTTTAACAATTCATTTTTTTGTAAGACTAATATGTATATCCTAAAGCCTAATGTATTTTCTTCTCTCTAGTCAAAGCAAACTTGATTTAGCTTATGCTATCTCAACTCATTAAACTAGTCAACTCTATTCTAAAAATTACTTCAACCATAGAAAGATTAGATAAATCATTCATGTAAATCTATCTTTTAATTAGCACAATTTTGATGGTCATTATTACATTATTGTCACTGTGTCTATAAAAGAAAATATTTCATTATTTCATAATGCAAAGAAAACTCACACCCAATTCTTCATGTGATTATTACTTAGAATTATTTTTCCATGAAAAAATCTCTTAAAACCAGCATTTAGCATTCATGCCCATGCACACCAAGTCACTCAAACATCCAAAGATTCCAAACCAAGCATTTACTTCTCATCAGTCATGACACACTCAAGGATCTGTCTAAACAGTAGAATTCCTAGGAGCCAAGACTGTATGGAAGAAAGTACACATAGAACTGACATGGACACACAGGAGAGAAAGGGGGGCTCAACCAGTAGAAAACTGTGTCGTCCACGTGGACAAAGACAAAAGATATTTTGAATTTCATTAAACTCAATTAAGATCAAATACTAAGATGATTAAAGAAGATCCAATATGAACAGGGGTGTGAGAATTTGGCTTACTGTTGAAAGTATGGTGATGGTTCAGGAAGAAAGGGCGATGATGGGGAAGAACATGACAAATGGAAGGTATAAAATTGCATCAGATCTCAGATGAGAGTCAGTCTAACTGGAACCAAGTATACCAAATGCCTACTGCTTTATAGTTTATTCTCTCTATAAGGACACATCATTGTCTCTTTGCATATTGGGTCTCTCTCTACATATTTGTTTTCTTTCCAGGGACTCTTATTAGTTTCTGTCTCTGAAGCATTTGGTTCTGTTTGCTCACCATCAGATTAGGCAGAGCTAGGCTTTGGAGACCGAGCTGGTTCTGTTCCAGGAAAGGGTCTCTATCCCTGTTCATAGGGCTGAGCAAGTGAGACCCACTTTACTAGATTTTGCTCTTCATTTCATGAATTGTGCTAATACCCTGATGTGTTTTTTATGTTATTTTTGGTGTAGGGTTAGGGTTTTGAGCTAGTTTTGGTTGAGAAAGGTGAGATTAGACAAACTTGAAACCCTAATCTCTTGTGGGTAATCAAAATAGCAATGCTTATGCCCTTGTTTTTTGCAAAAAGAAATTGCTGGACATGGTATTTGTTTTTAGGAGAAGAAAATCTGCAAAAGAGTTATTTTCTATATTGGAAATTATGCTTATCTTTTGCACAGGAACCACCATTAGGCATTTCTATGTTCTTTTTTGCCCCCTTTTATATGTCCATTGTTTATTTGATGGCCATTTTGAAAATCCCAAATTTGGCCCATCCAGGAATGTCTTCCTGCTGACAATTTAAGCTAGCATTGATCTGGTTTGTACTTGTATTGTTCGGTGATCTCTCCTCCCAACTTGCCCTAAAATTTCTGTAATTTTCATTTGATGTCCTAGATCTGATCCATCCAGTGTGAATTCCACAGCACTCGCTAGCGTTCGGAGTTCTTCTGTGGTATGCTTGGATGTCCAAACAGCGCTAATTCTTCTATTGTGTTTTTTCAATAACTTCATGCATAAATCTATCAACATGAATACAAGCATCACCAAAAATGGCAACACTTATTGTACACTATCATAGGAAATTTTAGATAGCAGTGTTCAATGAAATCTATCCTACACCATTAATTAGGTAAATAAAGAATCTTGTTGAGCGAATCGTTTCTGAATGGTGGTTTTGTTGATCAAGCGCTATGGGAAACAGAGTTTAGCCGTTCAATTCTATGAGATGCCTCAACGACGCCTAAAGTTTTAGAAATGTTGTGTGTTTTTATGATATGAATGGTGGATTAATGGAAAATTTGTGTTTATGCTTGTGCAGGTAGTTTCCAATAATTTCAGAATTTGGAAGGTCAGTGAATTGATTTGAATGTCCTTTTTACTAGTCTTAACATATGACAGACCCTCTGATCTGCTGCCTCTATGACCTATATCTGAATAGGTATTGACTAATGGAGCAAGCAAAGAAAATTATAGCTGATCATGGTTCTGAATTACCAAGCCTGACTAGAACAATGTCTAGATCAAATGTTGCCAAAGGGTTCTGGATGGTAAGATTGAATTCTCCCCCAATTTCTTGAAATCAATGAACTCAAATCATGGATTTTGTTTAAGATACATATTTATGCACTAAGCCACTAACTCCTCTTATGGCAGTATTTTCCTAGGAGTTTCTGCAAGTTGCATTTGCCAGCAAATGATACAACAATCATTTTGGAAGATGAGGCTGGAGAGGAATATGAAACAAACTTTCTTGTCAACAGATCCGGGTTGAGTGCTGGATGGAGAAGATTCTCCTTGGAGCATCAACTAAAAGTGGGTGATATCTTAGTGTTTCTTTTGGTCGAGCCTTGTAAATTCAAGGTAGCTGTTAAACCTTCTTGTTACTTGGATATACAACCTTTTTGTTTCAATTCCTGTTGGTGCTGGTTTCAATTACCTCCTAATTTTAATATCACAATTCAGAATGGACTAATTCGGAAGATGTATTCAATGCCCTGAAAAATTATAGGATTGGGTTGCAAAGCAACTTTTCTATACAGGTGGGGTAGAATTCTTAGCATAGAAAATATAAGGTTGAGGGTGGTACTGAAACTGTTTTGGGTCATTATTTCTAGTGTGTGATATCTAAGGAAAACAGAAAATGTAGAAAGTAGGAGTTGGGAAATCTGGTGATCAAAAAGTAAGATTCAAAAGACTCAGTAATTGAATAGGTATTGTCAAGAGTGACAAGGTAGTTCTCATGTTTGAGTTTCTTCTCTCCCATGCAAAAAGTAAAAAAAAAAATGGAATTGCTAATTTCAGTACTAACTAGTTTGGAATTTTGAACTTCACCTCAGGGCTTGGGAAATGAAACCCCAAATTGCTCTGAAGAAAAAAAATAGAAGGAATGTGAATGATAGGTTAATTCATACTTTTTCTTGAGAAAAGGTTTTGTAATTCAGACTTCATATTCCCTTTGGCATGTGGATTGTTGTGTTTAATTCTGCAATTTCTTACTGCTTGAAATTGGTATCTGTTTTCATGGTAGCTTTCTCTGCCTTATTCTTATCTCCAACTTTCTAGGTGTTCATTGTGAGGGTCGAAAGCACAATAGAAGATGATGTTGCTGGATGCCTTCTTGATTTGAGGGACAGTCGACGAAAAAATCCCTGTAAGTTGTTTCACTTATTTGTTTTGCTTCTTTAGCCATTTCCAAATGCCCAACAAAGTTTTTCTTAACCTTTTTTTTTCCCTTTTCTTTTTCATTTGCATGTAGCACTTGGAAGAAGATCAAGCAGAGAACAGTAATCTGTTTTTGGAGCCATTCTGAATGGACATTTCTCAAGAGAATGCTCTGAAGTTTCAGAGAGTAGAGGTTTTTGATTAGAAAATCCTCAGGCGGATAGCAGACTGTTAATTCATTTCAAGTTTTGGAATTTTGGTTTTATTTATACATTACTATTTGAGAATTTGATAGATAGATGCTCCTTTTTCAGTTGCCTATTCTCAGTTATGGTTGATTTGGGTTTATGTTGGCCTTACATACTCTCCCTCATGCTTGCCCATCAAATACTAACATTTTTTATCTGGAGCAAGTTCTGGTTTTTGGAAACCTTCAAATCACTGGTTCAAACAATAAGCTTAGGGTTAATTTCATTCACTTCCCTTGAGGTTTTAACTAAATACATCTAGTTCCTATAAATTTGAAATTTCATCATGCACCTCTCTTATTTCGAGTGAGTGAAAGTGGAGGTAGGTGAAAATAAGAAATGAAAAGAATAAAAGAGGTATTTGATAAAATTTCAAACCTACAAGAGTTAAATGTATTTACCCGAAACCTCAGGGTGATAAATGAAATTAATCCATAATCTTATTCTCATTCTCAACTTTAACTATCGTTTATAGAACATATTTGCTTTCTTACACTTGTTGACATGAAAAGATATGGGAAAAAAATATTTTTTCTTTAAAAAATTTGAGAAATGAAAGGCATAATTAATTTTTAAAAATCAAACAAAATTTGAAAGGAAATATAAATAGGATATTTATATTAAAAAAATTAAATTATAAATTCTTTATTACGAAAAACCTTGAGGCCATATCGTAAATTAATAAAAAAAATTTAAATTTTGGCTCCAATGCTGTAGAGGATGGAGTCTTTTCCAATACAAAAAACTTGAAAAAGGGTCACATCCTCTTTTCATTACAGCCACCGTACAAAAGACAATCATTTTTAAACGAAACGGTCGACTTTCTAACTTCATCTCCCCGTGTCCTCTCTCCATTACTCTGAACTGAATCTCTCAAGAGAAGTGTGAGAGAGCTTTCTGAGTTCTGGGTTGCCATCTGTATTGGTTATGGCAGTAGTTGAAGAAGAGAAAGTGAAGGTAAAGAATGAAGTCCAGCAACTGAAGCAACGGACTTCAGAGGTTCTCCCTCAGTCCTTATCTTATATATGTTAATTTTTTGTGTTCATCAATGTGGGTATGTTTATGTAAGTGTGTGTATTGGTCACTGGCAGATGAAGAGGAAGCCATCTGCTAAGAGAACGTGCCTACAGATGAAAAGGCACTTGGATCATACCCAGAAGATCAAGAAAGTAAGAATATTTTTCTTTTTCTTTTTTATTGCTCCCCATTCTTATACATCTTGAAAAGTTGATTCAGTCAACGGGTTTTAGTTTATGGATCTCCAAGATCTTTGAAGATCAAGAAAGTAAGAATATTCTTGAAAAGTTGATCAAGAAAGTAAGAATATTCTTATACATCTTTGAAGATCCCCAAGATAGCGATGGGTGCAGAAAACTTTTCCTCTGTTTTTTTCTTTTGTTTTTGGATTTTTGGGCTTTCGTGCAGATGAGGTTTAGGGCTTTGTTGGAGAGTTTTTGTCCTGGAATAGGTGGGCTGAAATGAAACTCAAAAGTTCTAATGAAAACATTTTTCCAAAATGGGAAAACCGAAAAGGTTTGACACTTGATCTTCACTATTGAAAAGGTGAATAGAGTTGGAAGACATTGTTCGGCTCTCACAAACAAAGAGAAGAAAAGGGAAGGAAGGGGGAGGAGTTTGAGGATAGTATTATCTTCCTCTCTTCTTTTCAAGCTTATTCTCAATTTTCTCAAACAGAGTGGATGTGGAGTAGCAAAATGTATAAAATTATCCATAATTTCTATTATATTCGCTTTTCTTTCCTTCTTTTCATCACAACCAAGTGACAGAAATCGATCTCTCTTGCTAGTTTTTTTTCCCCTTTCCCTTGTTTCTGCTAGATGGTATTCATTACTAAAATGATGAACTAATTGGAACTAAGTGTTTTACTCCCAAGCAGGAAGTTTCTGATGCTCAGCAGAAGGCCACAAGGTTGGTAGATTTATTTGGTTGTCAAAATACAATAGGCTTATACTTGTTTCCTAAAGATACTGTTTCTATGATTTATGTCTAGTTGCAAAAGAATAAGGGTCGACACAGATCATATCACCAATGGTAATGATGCAAAATCTCCTGTCATGGAGAGAGCAGAGAAGGTTCAAAAGAATCTGCCTTCTGAAATCCCTAGCTTTATTAGGTCTATGCTACCATCACATGTTACAGGCGGTTTTTGGCTGGTTAGTATGAAATTCTTAAGAAGGTTGATATATAAACAAATTTTGGAGTACTAAGAAATTTGCATATGTTTGAATTTTTTATGACAGGGTCTTCCTAAGAAATTCTGCGATGTGCATTTGCCAAAGTATGATACTACAATTGTTTTGGTGGATAAAAGGGGGACTGAATATAAGACAAAGTTTCTTGTGGGAAAGACAGGATTGAGTGGTGGATGGAGAGGATTTTCAATTGCTCATAATTTACTTGAAGGCGATGTTTTGGTTTTTGGTCTGGTCCAACCAACCAAATTCATGGTGACTATGTTTGGTCCCTTGTTCTTGTATTGTTTTTCATTTTTCTCATTTTCTAGTTTTTTGGAAAAACAAAAGGAAAAAGAAACCTGGAATTGAACCACTCCAATTGATCGTTAAACTTAGGATTTTCCTGAGAAACAATCACTTTGATGGTCCTTGTTACATGGAGGGTTGTTTTCTGCCATGCAGTTTGCATGATGGTTGAGGGTTCTAATTCCTGCACTTCTACCATATGAAATGCTGCATATTAGACTTTCTACCTAATCATTACTTCTCGACTCTTACAGGTATACATTGTGAGAACAGATGGTTTCGATGAAGTAGATGGGGCTGCTCTTGTGCTTCTGAATTTAGAGGCTTGTGTAAAACAAGAAGATTTTGGTAAGCGGTTTCGATTCTCTTTGGCTTTTCACTTTTGAGTAGTTCTACATGTCTATCTGATCATCACTCCATTTAATCCACCGATTGTTTTTCACTTGAATGTTGTGCACCAAAAGATCTAGCAGGGGAGGATATCAAGAGATGGAAAAATGGAGAGGGGAAGTGTTTGAAGAATTGTTTGCCGAACAGTCCTCGAGAGAATACTGAGAAGGAGAGCCTATCAGTATCAACTACTGAACTTGGCCTTGCAGCGTATCAGTCAGAAAATGACAGTGATGGGCATGGTTCAGACGTCTTGGAGAGGATTAGATTCTCAGAATCTGCTGTTGATTTTAAAGAAGTTAAAAGTATCAAAGATTTCTCCATTCTTGTGAATGGTTTGATCATGAACTCTGAGTTTTCCAAACACCTCCAGACCAAGTACTATGAGCTCTGCTGCAGTCAGAAAACTTATCTTCATGATCATCTTCTAGATGGCCTCAACTATAAGCTGGCTGCTGGAATCATTTCAGAGACTGTAAACATTGCTGACGCCATTACAGCTAGCAAGCTCACCACCTCTAGAGATAATTTTTCTATTTGGAGCAAGACCCTAAAAGCCTTCCAGGAGTTGGGGATGAATGTCGGCTTCTTACGAGCTCGGTTAGACCAACTTATGAGCTTTGGCTTTGTAGAAAACAGGAAGAGAGAAGCTAGGCTTGAAAGAGTTGGTGCAGAAGAGAAGATAAGAGATCTAGAAGGGAGTCTTCTGCATGTAAAAGAAGTGAAAAAGAGGCTTGATGCTGAAATTGAGGCTCTGGATTCGCCTGCTGCAGAGAAGCATGAGTTCATGTTCCAGGAACTAGCTAAAGCCCCATGGTGAAGTTTGTCCATTTCTTTTTGTGTCACATGTGTATAGTTTCTTGCAGAATTACGCTTAAACTTGTTAGGAATCTACAATGGAAGAACCTGGGGAATTTGACAAAATATAGTAATTTTAAAGAATATATTTCAAATATAGTTTCAAAACTATTTTTAAATTTACAAGATTCGGAAAATTAATAAAAAAATTTATCTTTTCAAAAGACGACTTGTTATGATGTCTCGTAAAAAGTAGAGTAAGTTTGAAGAGTAATGGGTCAAAATGGCCCTTCCCTGAAACAAAATGTTCAAAATGGCCTCCTTTTCAAACTATTGTTCAAACTAGCCCTTTTGAATCCACGTAGGCGCCATGTAATTAAAAATATTTTTTTTTTCATTTTTTTAGTTGAAGCCGCAGTTGGCAACTGCGGCTTCATTGTTGCACTAAAGCCGCAGTTGGTAACTGCGGCTTCATTTTTGTACTAAAGCCGCAGTTGCCAACTGCGGCTTCATTTTACACTAAAGCCGCAGTTGCCAACTGCGGCTTTAGTTTTACACTAAAACCGCTTTTGCCAACTGCGGCTTTAGTTAAATTTTTTTTTTATAATTTAAAATTTAATTAAAAATTATTAAATTACACCATTTATGATTAAAATTTTAAAAATATACTTAAATAATAAATTATTTATATTTAAATTTAAAAATCTAATATTACTTCAACAAATTTAAGTTGATAAATAGAAGATATTATAAATGAATATTTTATTTATTAAAAAAATTGTATATTAATTTAAAATATTTAATTTGTTGTTTTTTAATATATTAATTTATTTGGATTATGATAAATTTATCTTTATCGAAATAATACTATACTCTTAAGCCATAGTTGATAACTGAGATTTCAATTATAATTTTTTTTTACTTTCAAATTTAATTAAAAACTATAAAATTACAATTTATGATTGAAATTTCAAAAATATACTTAAATAATAAATTATTTATATTTAAAATGAAAAATCTAGTATTACGTCAATAAACATAAACTGATAAATAAAATATATCATAAATGATTAATAATCTTAAAATAATAAACTTATATAACATATAAATAATATATAAAATTGTATAATTTATTAATTTAAAATATTTAATTTGTTTTTTTTTAATATATTAATTTATTTGGATTATGATAAATTTATCTTTATCGAAATAATACTATACTCTTAAGCCGCAGTTGATAACTGAGATTTCAATTATACTTTTTTTTTTACTTTCAAATTTAATTAAAAACTATAAAATTACAATTTATGATTGAAATTCTAAAAATATACTTAAATAATAAATTATTTATATTTAAAATGAAAAATCTAGTATTACTTCAATAAACATAAACTGATAAATAAAATATATCATAAATGATTAATAATCTTAAAATAATAAACTTATATAACATATAAATAATATATAAAATTGTATAATTTATTAATTTAAAATATTTAATTTGTTGTTTTTTAAGATATTAATTTATTTGGATTATGATAAATTGATCTTTATCGAAATAATACTATACTCTTAAGCCGCAGTTGATAACTGAGATTTCAATTATACTTTTTTTTTACTTTCAAATTTAATTAAAAACTATAAAATTACAATTTATGATTGAAATTCTAAAAATATACTTAAATAATAAATTATTTATATTTAAAATGAAAAATCTAGTATTACTTCAACAAACATAAATTGATAAATAAAATATATTATAAATGATTAATAATCTTAAAATAATAAACTTATGTAACATATAAATAATATATAAAATTATATAATTTATTAATTTAAAATATTTAATTTGTTGTTTTTTAAGATATTAATTTATTTGTATTACATCAAATTTATCTTTATCGAAATAATAGTATACTCTTAAGCCGTAGTTATCATATATAAATTTTTTGACAAAATTAGTTAATGAAATTAATTACAAATAGTCTACTACAAAATGTAATTTTTTATAGTTTAATCAAAGTCACAAAAAATAAACACTAAATAGTAATATAGTGGAAAATAAAAAACATATATAATCTCACATGCCTCCATAAGGAGAGAACCTATGTGTAACTAGTACTCTCTTCTTTTTTGGACATTCCTCTTTAACTGTAGCAGGTACTGCATGTGACACATGAGGAACATCTATCTGCGATGGGGCTGGAGCCGGAAATAGAGGTAGTGGTGGAGGTAGCAATCTAGGTCGACGTAGGCTTCGCCTGCCCCTCGGAATGGCCGACGGTAAATCTAGCTGAGTAGATGTGTCAATCTGCACTGATGGTGGGTCTGAAGAGGTAAGGGGTTGGGCTGATGGTGGGTCTGAAGAAGAACGAGCCTGAAATATTGGAATGTAACAAAACTTCATGTCTAAATAATAAATTCAACTCAAATGAAAGCAATTTATAAGCAAATAAGTGTATAAGCAAAGAGTAGGATGATATTACATGTGTTTAGGTTGCAAACACGTTTAGTTTATTTTTCTAATTTGATAATTAGGATGATTAACTTTTGGATCACGAAAATGACGTACAACCCAATTGACAAAGGATCACATAAACAATATGGTCCCTACCCACGTTCAATTTCTCCAACCCATAATCAAAGTTTTTCCACATGGGTTCACTTTTGGCCTCCCTTTCATCCTCCTCCACTCCCATCACATCCATAATCTAGTAGTCTAAGTGGAGTCATCAAACATGAGGTATATGGTCTATTTTAGAATAGGTTTTTGTAGAGTTGGACCATTCATTTTTTACTTTTACTATTTTATTTTAATAATATTTTTATTAAAAGTATGGATAATTTTGAAATCTTTAAAAATTATAATTAAATAAAAAGTAAATTTTTTTATATAACCAAATACAAAAGTCTTTTTAAAGAGAAAGTGTTTGTACTTTAAGAATCTGGCTTTTTTTTAAAAAAAAAATGTTTACTCATATTTTAGAAGTTTTCTAAACATGAATTATAAAATATAAGTAATTATTTTATTATCTTATCGTATGTTTTTTAATAAAAGTTTGTATTTTCAAAATATAGATAAATTATATTGAAAGGTATAAAATTTATATTTAAATATTTTTAAAAATTATGTTTATCTTTTTAACATTCTAGAAACTTTTATTATCAGGATTCATTAACAAACACCATATAATTCATCAATCACCTCTAACATAACAACAAATATTATCTAATGTCACTAATTGCCTCTAACATATTATTATTATCATCCATTATTAAGTATTTACTTTGATTTTTCCACTCAATATAAAAAACAAACAATAAAACAACTATTCCAATTCCAAAGTTTCAAATTTCAAACCAACCAACTACCCTTTTGATTTGAATAATTAACAGTTACTAGGGTGGGTCCCCTTGTCTTATTCAAAAGCCAGCAATTATCTAATTGAATTTTTTTTTTTTTGATGGATAAAGAAAAATTTTTCTAATTGAAATTTGATAATCGATTAATGACCATCATGCATAACTGTGGTATTATGTTAACTAGTCATGAAATTAAATAATATTTTTTAACAAAAACAAGATATTAAGTAAATTAGCAATTGAAAATATGAAAATAAAAATAAATAATACTATATTTTATAAAGTTTATTTAAAAGTGAAGTATTTAAATATAATATATTTATAAAAATGACTCTACTACACCTTCAAAATTTAATTCTTATATTCATTTATTCCTTTAAATACTCAAATAAATAAATATTTTATAAATTTAGTAATTTACTTAATATCAATAGGAAAATTTAATAATATTAATATAAATTTAATAAATTCAGTTAATTCCATAGGAAAAGTGATAAGCTGATATACCAATACCAAAACAAACCCATAATAATAATTCCACAGGAAAATTTCATAATAATAATATGAAAAAATTATTTTTATTAATATCTTTTTTATTTAATGTTTAATTTTATTAAAAATTATAATATATTCTATTAAGATGAGATAAAATTGTTCTCATGATTTGTTTTTTTTTTTTAACTGTATTAAATCTAAAAATCAAAAGGCCACCCACTTCTCTCAGTCGGGCATGAAGAACCCCTTTTCTGAAGTTGCCCTCCAGCCGGGAGAATCCCTAAAAAAGCCCTTCTCTCACTCTGCCACTCTCAATCCTCGCAGGTACTAATCTAATCATGTTATTATTATTTTTTTTACAACCCCCCTTTGATTCCCAAGAAAATCCATGCCCGATTCGATTTCCGGGAAAATTCATCCTCGTTTGATTTCCGAGAAAATCCATGCAAAACCCCCAAGGAAAACCAAAAAAATTGCTTTTCTTTTGCTCTCTGCGTTTTCTGGATCCGTTTTAGGGGTCTCTTTGCTGTTGTGCCATTGGATTTAAATTTCAAGAACCCTAAATCAAAACTGAGAAACGGGAAAAATCAAGAATTTTTTTCTTTCTGTTTTCATTCTCGTTTCCCACTTTTCTCAGCATCCAACGGGAAAAATAAAAATACTAACAACACATGATAAAAAAAAGCTCAGATCTGAAAAAAAATTAACACTAACCTCAACCTCCAACGTCTCCCTCAGTGGCCCACTGGTGGGGCTAGGATTTTTAAGGAAAAATGAGCACGGGCTGGGAATAGAGAGCAGCTCGGATGGAAGTTGTAGCTCCAACGTCTCCCTCAGTGGCCCACTGGTGGGGCTAGGGTTTTTAACGAAAAATCCACACGCAGAGCACGGGGGAAGAGAGCAGCTCGGATGGAAGTTTGGGATTGGGAAAGTAAATATGCAGCTGAAGTTTGGGAAAGTAAAAAATAAAAAGAATAAAAAATTATTTTGTATGCTGACGTGGATTCAAAAGGGCTAGTTTGAACAATAGTTTGAAAAGGAGGCCATTTTGAACATTTTGTTTCAGGGAAGGGCCATTTTGACCCATTACTCAAGTTTGAAAATGGTTTTGAAACTAAAAATAGTCTTCAAAAAAGCTATATTTGTTTTTTTCACCAGGTGTTGTACTTCTCTTCTGGTCAGCTTTTTTATTTTGTGCGTATGTAAAGAAGTAAAAAGACGAAAAGAAAAAATGCTGTGATATTTTGGAGAAATGCAATAAGCATGCTCTATTTCCTACCAGTACAGTGTATACAACTTCTCTCAATATTTCTGCTTGTTTTTTTTTTTTTTTTTTCACCTTTGGAGCATTTCCTTTTGACGTGAAAATTAAAAGAATGAGCTATATTTGTTTATTTAAAGAATATTTTAGCAAAACTCAATTACAAAATAATAATAATAATAATAATAATGATTTTGTATATAACTAGCAAGAAAAATATATATTTTTTAATATTATATAAAAAAATAATTAATTCAATTTATGAAAAATTCTGCAATGCCTAAGAGGTATTGTATTGATTTTTTCGATGTGAATCATTAGCAAGGGAAGTATTTTTAGAAACAAAGCTAAAAAATTATTTTATAAGATCATATTTTTAAGGGAAAAGTGGGATTTGATTCACTATGAAAATATATGAAAAAAAGAACTCCAAATTTTTTTTAAATTAATATTATTTTTATTTATTTAAAAATAATTTGAAATACCTGTATTTTTCAATGAGTTATCGAATTATTCTAAAAAATGTTATTTTATCTGTTATGTTATTCAAATCAATTAACAACTAAACTCTTTAATACAGAAACCCCTTCATTATAAATATTTTATTATTATTATTATTATTTTATTATTTGAGATTTTTTTTTCTCTACAAACAAACACATCATAGAATTCTTATTTTAGTTTCCTAAAAATTTAGGAAATATTGTGCAAAAAAATCTTATTTAAATAGGATTAATATTTTTTTATTTACTAGAATTAAAAAAAAAATATTGTCAAACAAATCCTATTTAATCATAATTATCAATTCAAAAAGTAATAAGGTTGTTTATTAAATAATAAATAATAAATATAATAATATATAATTATTTTAATTATGATTAATTTATTTAATATTAAATATTTTTATTTTTATTTATTCTTATGCTATATATCAAAGTACAACCATATTGTAAAACATTTTATATTTAAAAAACTCTTGCAACAAATTTTATTCTTTATTATATTAAATAATTATTAATATTATATAATAAATATAAATTTATTATTGGTTTATTTATTATCAAGAATATGGATTTATTTTTAATTTATTGATACTAGAATAAACTGTTTTTTTGTTTCAAATTCTTCCTTTATAATGTTTATAGAGAAAAAAAAATCTCAAATAATAAAATAATAATAATAATAAAATATCTTAAAGGAATGAAACATTTACATGAAATAATCTAGTTATCGATTTGGATGACATGACAAATAAAATGACATTTTTTAGAATAATTGAATGACTAATTAAAAAGTGCATATATTTTAAATTATTTTAAAATAGATGATAATAATAATTTAAAAAATTTAAGGTTCTTTTTACCATATATTTTCATATTAATGAATCAAATCTCATTTTCCCTATTTTTAAATATATCGTAAAAATAACTATTATATATAATTTTATTTTTAATCATTTTCTATATTTATATAATTATTTTTTAAAATAATCCTAAGAAAACAGATAAAAAATTTAAAATATATTTTCCGAAAATACTTGATTTTTATTTCTTTTATTATCAAACTTATTGTTCTATTTTTTTAATTTCAAAGAAAATGGTTTCCCCCTCATTCTATTTTTTAGCTATCAAACCAAAACTAATAACGTAAATAGCTTTTTGCTAGCTACACCTCTTGAGTCAGAGTGTGCAAAAAATTGGAGAAGCCAAAAATAAATAAATTTCTATATGTTCACAAGGTAAATTTAGAATGTGTGTAATAAATAAAATAAAAATATTTGAAAATTGCGTCTAATTTTTCACTTTTTCTATCTAAAAAAATTAAAACACATTTATTTGATAAAAAAAAAAACCTCCAAACATTCAAAATTGCATTTATAACCTCTAAATGGGATAATAAAAAAAATATTTTCTAAATATTAATTATTGCAATAACTAAGTATTAATATTTTTAACTTCAAATGACTTAATTTTTTTTATATTTATTTGTATTATGTGTAAATATTTTTAATTTAATTTCGGTTGTATTTAATTTTATTAAAATATTTTAATTTTGAATGTAAATGTATTGAAAAGAATTTAAAATAAATTTAATAGAAATAAGATAAATTTATATTGATTAACAAAATTTTGAATAATTTTAATTAATTTAAATTATTTACTTTCAAGACATTTACTTTTTTCTAATATCAAATAGCATAATTTTAGGGTTTTTTTTTTTGTAATATAAATATTTTTTTAGGACAAAATTTAAACTAATATGTTTTAAATAAATAAATATAATATGTTTTGAAATAATATAAGTCAATAAAATATCATATTATATTATTACAAATTTATATTCTGAAAAAGGAATAATTTCAAATCAATTTTCTTTCATCGATTTTTATATTAATTTTTATTCGATATTTTTATATTCGATAATTTCCGCAATACCAAAGTAAGGGTCCGAAATACCAAATGTGCCCCTACCGTACATTTGAATTCAAAATTTCAAGCTTCGACACCATCCCGCTTTACAAGTGTCTGGGGGTGAGGTGAGGGCTGTAGACGGGAAGCAAAACAACGGTCATCTTCCTTTGTTTCCACAGTTTCCTGAGACATCTGTTTGGATAGCGAGAAAATCAATAGATTCCAAGAGAAATGGGGGTCTCGGAGGTATCATACGAGGAAAGCCGTCGAAAAAGACTAGAAGAAAACAAGAAGAGGATGGAAGAACTCAATCTTCATAAGCTTTCTGAGTCTCTTCGAACTGCCGCAAGCCCCAAGTCCTCACCGGTATGCTCCACCCTCTTGATTTCTCTCGTTACGCACTCTTTCTCCTAGCAAGATTTCTATTTTCATAGGTTTGGATTCGCAGGTAAAGAAGGTCAAGCCGCGCACACCTCGGTCGCCGGTGGACTTGTCTGCGGTGAGAAGATCGAGTCGGTTTGCGGATAAGCCTTCTCCTAATTACAAGGAAGTGAGCTCTCTCCCTAGACTCGGAATATTTTATGCGATTGTGTTATGTGATTGAAAATAGGGTTTACTGGGTGTTTCCCAAGGCAATATACCCATTTTTTGGTGTCTCTTTTAGGTTCACTCATCATGCGAAATATTAGGGTTAGCTGTTTGGCATAGTAGTAAAGTGTTGTCATGTTTGGTAACTACAGAAATCGGCAAAACAAAGTGTTTTTAGTACTTCCACTAGTAACAGTGGAATGAAATGAAAGTGTTTTTGGGGATCGCAGCTAAAAGTGAAAGTAGGTAATCTGGTTGATGAGGGATTCAATGGGCTCGAGATATCATACTGTTGTAAGTTGTAGCTTGTTGGGTATTATTTCCTACCTGTATGTGATTCTTTAAGAAGTAAGATGTGCTATATAAGTTTGATGGAAAATTAGGATAAGATGTAAGGGAGGAAGATATTTATAAAAATATAATTAATTAAAAGGAATGAAATAATCTATATATAGTTTTAATCTAAAAAAACTATTAAAATAACAAAAAAATAAAAATCAAAGAAAATTAATTATAATAAAATTATTTTAAATTTTTTATAAATTTTTTACTCTTTATTCTTTATTCTTTATCAAAAATTCATAAGGTTGCAAACATTTAAATTTGTCTTTTATTCATCTTCTCTCACCATTCTCTATTTCCTTTTTGCTGAAATGAATTTCGATTTACTTAAAATTGCTTTTTTTTTTTTCTTCAAAATTATGTATATTGGAAACTCTAACAAACATTATTTTTTTCGATAATAAGATTAAGAATATCAAATAAACCCTAACCCTAGTTAATTTTCAAGAAAATGAAAATTTTAAAACATTCACATTAGGCTGTATGAAATAACTAAAGCACAATATCATCTACGTAATACAAAAATATAAAAAACTTAACATATTATAATTAAACAAATTAAAAATCAAAACAGACAATACAAAACCAAACTAAACTAAAAAAAGGAAAAGTATGTTTTCATTCACCCATTTCAAAAAAGTAAAAAATAGAAAATCACTTATTTAATTTAACATTATCATCAAATAAACTAAAAATAAAAACACATGGTGTAAATCAAACCAAAATGAAAAAATGGAAAAACTTGCTTGCTTAAAATCAAATTTATTAGATAATCATACACACTTTTTGATATAATGCCATTTTTTTATTTAACACTTTTAGGAAAAAGTTATTGAGAGTTCGTTTGGCCGTGATTTTAGGAAGTGCTTTTAGACTAAAAAGTGTTTTTGAAAAAAAAAAAAATAGGTATTTGACAAAATTTAGGAAAGACTTTTAAAAATCTAAAAAATCACTTGATAGGCGATTCTCCTAAAAACACTTCAAAAGAAAACAATTCCAGTAAAAATACTTCGAGTAGAAATACTATCAAGCACACTCTGAATCTACGTGGATTTGCTGTAGTGCTCTTACCCTTCTAGTCTTCCTTTCTTATTCTTTATAGTAAGCTCTAACTGCAAATTCCCTCTTCCAATCAAGTACATTCAACAACAATAAACCCTAATATCCTAGCTATTTTTTTTCTCTCTCTCAATAATCATTGTCTAAATTGCATTTATTTGGATTGAATCTTTCTATTTTATAATTTATTTTTCTTATTTTTTTTAATAGACACCTTGTGTACTTAAAAGGACTTCGCATTTATATTTATTGATAATATTAATAATTTAAATATTTAATCTTATAAATATTTATCACTATATTAAAATAATATGGTTTTATTTTGTTATACTAAACTATTTGTATAGTTATAATCACTGATTTAAAATGTAATTATAAATTTTCTAATGATAATTTAATATCATTATATAGCTAAAAAATGTATTTGTAATTTAGAATCAATCATTTGGTGGTCAAATTTTCCTAAAGATGTTAGAAAGTTTAGTTTTAAAGATTATTGTGACTCATTTTTCAATCGTATTTGTAGGTATTCTACTTTGTAATCTCCTTTCATCAAAAAAAGAAAAAAAAAGGCACCATTTCATATATCTCTACTATTAGATACCAGAACCCGTATATATGATCATTGATTCAATTCAACCAAAGAGAACCAATGCCGTCTGCCTAAATTTTTTTATTCTTTTGGAAACATAAGGTTGATTTTCTTCTTGCTACTCGTGTTGTTTTCAAACTGGTCTACATATCATAAATTGAATGCAGCTTAATTTGAGCACATATCAGTGTTTTTTTAGTATGGCTTGATATTGTTCAAATGATTTTGTTGTGATATCAGATTGATCAGAAATTTCTTCATCCTTGATAGGTGCCCATCGAGCCTTTGGAGAGGCCTAAAAGGTTGTTACATCTGAACCATATTTTGTATTCACCAGCCTACTAGTTCACATTTTTTGGGTATCTTCTCTTATACATTTTCTGGGTTTAACTTGAAGATCCTATCAACGGAGGGATTTGTTGAACCGGGTCTATGCTTCTGATGAAGCTAGGGTGTATGCTGTAGAAAGAGCAGAAGAACTGCAATCAGGTTTAGAAACTGATTTTCCAAGCTTTGTGAAGCCAATGCTCCAATCTCATGTGACTGGTGGGTTCTGGCTGGTAAGTTCATTTTCTTTGTCTAAATTCTCGTTCATGTTTCTCTTTTTCAGATTGCCAGACTTGAATTTTCTTTGTTCAAGTAAAAACAACCAAATAGGTAACTTTCCAGAAAGAGGAAAAAAAAAAAATCAGACAAGTAATGGTAACCTTTTTTTTTAACATAAAAAATGCAATCATAGATTCATATTAGTAATGGCTAAACTTTCTTTTACATAGATTAGACGGTAGCATATCCAACTTTTGAGAAATTCTTGTTTTACAACATTTCCAATAGGGTCTTTCTCCAGCTTAGTTGGCTTCAGTTATGTACACCCTAAGGTTGGGTTTATAGGGTCAGGTTTCTTTTACTTGTATAGGCCTTTTGTTCCTTTTGTATAGCCCTCCTTGGCTTAGTGGAGGTTTACTTAATTCTTTCGATCATGCGGCCTTTTGTACCTCTTGTATAGCCTTCCTTGGTTAGTAGAGGTTTACTTAGTTCTTTTGATCAAGTTTGTATTTCATGGGGAGGATTTCTCATCCTTCTCATGTCTCTTTTCTCTATTAATACATATATCTTGTTTCTGACAAAAAAAAAAAAAAAAAAAAGGGTCTTCCTGTCCATTTCTGCAAGATGCATCTTCCAAAACATGATGAAATGATTAGTTTGGTGGATGAAGATGGAAATGAATCCCCAGTCAAATACCTTGCTGAGAAAACCGGACTTAGTGGAGGATGGAGAGGCTTCGCTATTGACCATGAATTAGTTGATGGGGATGCATTGGTTTTCCAACTAATCAAGCCTACAAAATTTCAGGTGCTTGGACTTAAATTTGTACCTATTTGATATATTATTATATGTGCTTTTTTGGAGCATTTCATCTTGTGGCCTAAGATAAATTGGAACTATCTTGACGTGTATGTATTATATCCATACTTTGACAGCTGGTATGAAATATCTGTAGGACTTCTTAAGATTATGGATTACTACATGGAACATCAACAACTAGAATGTTATTGGCTGAGTAGGGAAAGAGCATTCTAAGCCATCATGAAACCACATGTTATGTTATACATTACTTTAATGTTGATAGATAGCTTATAGCCACTTGTGTTTTTCTAATTGTCTTGGTAGGTTTCCCTCAAACTTCTTTTTGTGAGTTCTATTCTTGTGTCAATCATGACATATTCTTTTATCTCCTAACTTAATTTCCCTTAGTTGAAAGACATGTTTTTGCTAAATGAAATTTCTTTGCTTGTTTTAGACATCCTTCAAATGATATGTAAAGTTCTCTTCTTCAATTGTTATATGTAATGCTACTTCAAAAGTTCAAACGGAATATTCTACCCTAGAAGGTGGAGAAATTGTTTTTGCTTGGTAGTTAAAAGAATTCTAATCATGATTACCCATATCGTTTACTAATAATCACAGTAATGCTATATTCAATCTAGAATTAAAATTTCAACTATATTTATATGTTATCTAATTTTACAATGTCATTTCAATTTCTCAGGTTTACATTATAAAGCCAGATCAGTCAAAAGATGGTGATGAGGATGATGGTGATGAGGATTCTGATGCTTCACCCTTGGACATGAGTGCTAAACGAATCAGAGCAAGTAACTACTTTCTATGCCTTAAAAGCTTTGCTAAACGTGGTATTTGTTGCTTCATTGTAGTAACAATAATCATAAAATGCATCTATTATATGGTTTAGCAATTTTAACCTTCTTCCATATTCATGCTAAGAGGGGTATTGCAATACTTTGTCCCATTGCAATATACATATAAGCATATATTGTTCAAATGATTCAAGCATGTCTATGCTAAGAGAAAAATAGTATATTTTCCCACCCGCACAACAACCAAAATCTAAGATGCATCTGCCAACTTGAGTACAACACAACTCGAATTGTGGAAATTGATAGGGCATACCAAGTGCACAACTAAATGGTGCTCTCTTTGTCAAGCACAACCATTATCCAACACCAACCAACAACTCCACCTTTTGTAGGTTATGGTTCTCAAAGGAAGATTTCTTTCCTTATTTAAAGGAATATTCTGCTTGGCTATGGAGAGGAATTCTTCAATTTTTGAATGTGAGAAAGTTTGATTTGAAATATTTGGATTTTCAAGACAACTACTAGGTAATCTCTTCATAAGAGGAAGGGTCAATTTCCATATAACAAATGACCACTTGCCTTATATGAAACCTCTACCTAAGTATTCTCCTAGCATGTGCTTGGAAATTTCCATATTACTCGAAATTATAGAAAATCAATTGTTTCATGTCATACTTGAACCATTAATTCTTCTCACTTGACATATGTTAGATTAGAAAAAAGACTTCCATAATTAGCATTCTCTGTGAAAACTCTCAAAAAGAAGTCATCCTATAACAATAATGTGAATATAAAGCACCAATTAATAGGAGATTGGTGAGGATTGTAAACCTATGTAGAGTTGTCATAGACAATTGAGTGTAAACAAGTGGATAAATATGGTCAGTGCATGTAAATGATGTTGGTGGCAATTGATGACATAAAACAAGTGAATAGAACATTCGAAGCTCTATAGATGAGTCAGAACTTGGCAAGTACTTAGATAGATCCCCAATTGATACCACCTTTGTCTCATAAGCTACAAATTATACAAGTTGCCTTAAGTTAGTGTCTTTTGATCCTGGTAGAGAAGGATAGAACATGCTAAACAGAGAAAGTTACCTCAAGATCACCCTAAAATCCACTAAGGGTGTATTAAATGCTCTTTAGCATGACATATATCATTCTTTACTTGATCTCCACTAGAACTCAACCTTTTTGAGGCTATAGTTTCTAGAAAAAGGCAGTTTATGTGCCTTACTTGAGGAAATATGTTAACCGTTAAAGGTTGCCCATAGTTAGAAGTAGAAAAGCTTCAGTTCTCTTGAATGAAGTCTTCTAATAGACATAGTCAAGTGAGGGTAAAAAAAAAGGTCTCTACATATACAATATTGATATGATATAAAGAAGCTGCTTAGAAAGCTTAATAAATTAGTGTAATTTTTTCCCTAGAAAGAGAAGTGCTCTGTCATTTCTCTAGTTCACTTTGTCACATAATGCCTTGATCTTGATGTACTACACTGCTTGTTTCACAGCACAAGTGTACACAAGCATCGGCACATTAAGTTAATTGTTATAAAAATTTATTGAATTGAATTATATATTATATGTTAAGTTAATTCTTGTTTATCCACTTTGTGATTTCATCCACTTTCTCTTTGTCTTGAAATTTCAATTTCCAGTGCAACCGTTTTTACCTCATAATTGTGCAATGCTCTCCCTATGTTGACTTTAATCCATGTATATTTATCATGCACTTTGGTTTATTCTCTTGCATTTCATCCTTCAAAGCCCTCTTTATTTCTACTAATCCTAGATCGTTTGCTCCTGCAAACTTCATCTAGTGAGCTAAAGCCTTGCTGATAATCGGGCCTTTGGATGGCTAGTGGCAAATATGAAGGTTAATACTAATAACATGTTCTAGAAGAGGAGACCTCATAAAGCCCTTAGGCAGAAAAGGGTATGCCATGTAAGAAGAGTGGGGAATTGATGGATAGTTTTTGCATTGCCTAATAGTATTGGCATTATGGCATATGTTATTTAGAATTGTCGAAATTGATCAGGTTCCACCTAGCAATGTGGTGGAGATGCTAATAGGGAAGTCATTTTAGTGTACTGCTAGTTTTACATTAATTTGGAAGTCATTTTAGGACAAATAGAGTTCTTTGGAGGTAATGCAGGCTTTGATCTATTTCTCATCTTCTCTTTCAGTGTCCACTAATGCAACATGTGTGGATGTTCTTTAGAGCATCATACTGTTAGATTGGAACCCAGTATGGAAACCTATTAGATTGATTGAAGAGATACTCTCTACATGGATATCGCATGGGGTATTGAATAGTACCTTCAGCATCATCACAAAATTTCATTTTTAACTGTATTAGACATTCATTGTAATGTTGAAATATGATGAAGGTTGGATAACAATATTGGAAAATTCAATAAATTAAAATAAGATCTTTAATTCTTTTATTATTCCATTCATAGAAGTATGAATTGGTGTTAGCTTTGAGCTTGTCATGAGCCCACTGACTATCCTTTTGTTTTTTTTTTTTTCTTTTATTTCTGCAGGCAAAAAGTAACATTGGATATGACAATCTCACTGCAAGTTCTACCCTTCTGTGGAACAAAGAAAGCTTATGGTACAAAACTTCATATTTATCTTTTGTGCTTTCTAAGCCACTACATTTTACTAATGTGTTCATTATGACTCTTGAGATGCTTATCAATCTATATCAGTAGTTTAGTGGAAAAGGGTAGGCCATTTGATTATTTGGCCACAGCTTTATATTAAGTAATTAAAGTGAAGAGCATGGATCTGTTTCAACAGAACCTTTCCCTTTGTTTATTTTGACTAGTGAATACTTAAATGGAGAGAAACTTGAGTAGCCTTCACTATAGGGGTGATAATTCGTGTTGGTGGGTCGTATTTGTATTAAAACTCATACATTCTACTCAATAGGTCAACTCAAACACAAAGCAAATGATAATCAAGTTAAAAACATAAACCTAAATACAACTTAATTGTTAAAGAGGTAATACATGTTGACTCATTTAATGATCAAATCATCTTTAATAATCAAGTTGAGTTAGGTCTATATGATTAATGTCCTAATCAAATATGTTTATGATTCAATTGATTTGTTTATTCAAAAAAATTCAAATAAATCAAATACAAATTAAATGGGTTAATTTGAGTTAAATTTGTGTTATAGAGGTTGACTTAAAAACTACCTATTTATTAAATAGGTTATGTAGGTTAACACAAATTTGACTTAAATACAATTATACTCAATTCAAATCCATGAAAAGCACGTTAAGCTTAAGTCATGCTAGTTAATTGTGTCAAATATTACCAATCTTACTTCACTAGATAGGGTTGGTCGAAAAAATTGGTTTAAATTTTCCTGCTTCTGATTCATTTTAGGCTTTCCAAATCTTCGAAGGACTTTTGCCGATATTAAAACAAAAACAACTAAAATGAAATGTTGTTAGAATTTTCAAATCTCTCTTTGTCGTCATGCCATGAAGATATTTTCTTTCTTCTTTTTAAGGATAAAACAATAAAATATCTTAGGGGCCTTATATTGCTTGAGATGGGTCAAGAATTGGTAAAGATTTTGGGAAGGTTAAAAGCGTTTCCTAGGTTTCGTCGTTCCTAAAAAGTATTAATGAAAGAAAAAAAATATATTAAAGCAAAAATTTCTTTTTCCTATTTGATTATATTATGAAAAAAATTAAAAATTAAAAAATAATTAAAATTAGTTAGAATTTTATGTGTTTTAAATTATTTAATCTTTGTATAAAAGATTCAGAATAATTTAAATAAATTGGAAGTACAGTATAAAAATAACTTATTAACTAATTATTTATTGCATTTTTTCACAAATTAATTAAAACTATAAAACTTATTGAAAATCGATATAATTTTAAATTTTATACATAAACATTCTTCACCTTCCTTTTCTTCCATTTTCCTCATTGTTTTTTGCCCTTTTTTTCCTCAACTTTTCATGATACAGAGCTTAAATTTTAAAAGATAGTAATATGCCCTTTAGAGAACAGGAAATGGAATTTCTCCCTGACAAAAAATACGAGGGTAAATACAAAATAATAAAAAATATAAAAAATATAAAACTTAACTGAAAATTGATATATTTTTAAATTATACAGGTATAAACATTCTTCATCTTCCTTCTCTTCCATTTTCCTACTTTTCTTTTTTTTTTTCAAAAATCTTTCTTTTTCCAACTTTCATCGTATAAACAGAGCTTAAAGTTTAAAAGGCTTTAATATGCTCTGCAGAAATTGAAATGGCCTATTAATGTCATAATGATCATTATATGGAGATCGGAGAGGCCGTCATCAATAAAACATAACACAAAAGCGGTCTTTTATCAAAATCTAAGGGTCTGTTTCTTCGTGTTTTTTGAAACTTATTAAAGGATATATAGAAAATAAAAATAAAAATGTATTTAGTAAATTGTATATAAAATTAAAAAGCAAAAAAATTATTTGGATAAATTGTTTTTAAAAATAATATTTTGGTTTTGCTTTTGTAAAAACATTACAAATTTAATTTATATAATATAAATTTAATTTAATTTAAGTCTTACTAAAACTGAAAATAGTTTTGTAATTATAAATAAATTAAAAAATAAATATATTCTTTTAAATCATGAATAATAATATTATAATAAAATTATAAATTATATTTTTTTCATAAAAATATATTATTTCAGTATATGTTAGAAATATTTCTATATCATGATATTAATATCTTCACATATTTTTTTGGTTAAAAATAAATAAGAATAATTTTTAATAATATTTTATTTAAAATGAAGAAATAAAGTTTAATCTTTTTAACATGTACATCAGTAAAGTTTTTCTTTTTATGTACACATTCAATACTTCAATTATAAATATATTATTTTAAAATGTTTTCATTTAATATGCAATTAAATTAGATCATATTTTTTTTTAGAGTTTAATACACTTTACTTCCAACTTATAGCATGTTTTGCACATTACCCCATCGAGTTCGAAATCGAGCAATGTACCCCTAACCTTTATAATTGCATGCAATGTGCATTTTTTCAGAGACAACGTTAATTTTTTTAACAGAAAGGCATGTGCTTTCCACATGATCAAGGGCAAAATGATTAATTTTTTAGATTTATTACACTTTACCCTCCAACATATAATGTGTTTTGCACATTACCCCCTTGAGTTTCAAAATCGAGTAATGTACTCTGTATCATTTTTGTATGCAATGTGCATTTTTTTAGAAACGAAGTTATTTTTTTATTTTATATAGAAAGGCATGTGCTCTCTGCGTGACTGATGACAAAATGGTCAATTTATAAAACCCTAACCAATCTTCTCTTCCTTCATTCTTCTTCTTCTCTCCACTTTTTTTCTCCTTCCTATTACCACTGTGGTTGATGGTAGATAAGCATATTTGGACATCTATTTTTCACCTATAGAAAGATACCCACCAAGGAAAAGTTTTGGTTTCGTTAAGATTTTTGTCAAAAAATTTGTAAAATTGTGTGATGTGGGTCTTCCAAATTCTTGATTTGGGTTTTTTCAAAAAGCGTAGCTTTTTTGGATCTTTGGTTGTGATCGGTAATCATCCTGAATTGAAGTGTTTTTTTCCCTCTTTTAATTCTATCTTTTAGAGGGTTTGGAGCTTTGACATTGAAGTTGGATTTTTAATTCCTTATAGCTATTAACCCGATTATGCTGAATTGTGGAAGTTGTAGATTTAAATAAAATAGAATCTGGGTTTGGAATTTGGGTTTTTTTTATTGTTTTCATCACATCATTCCTCAAAGCCCATCTCTAAATACTTACCCTAGTTAGGTTTCAAGGCTAAAATTTCAAGAGATGCAGTCATCGATTGGGGAAAGAGAGAGAAAGAGTGAAGAGAAAAGAAGAATGAAGGAAGAGGAGGGCAAACTAGTTAGGGTTTTATAAATTGACCACTTTGTCCTTAGTCACATGAAGAGCACATGTCTTTCTATAAAAAAATAAAATAAAATAATATCGTCTCTCAAAAAATACACATTTTATACAATTATAAAGGATGGAGGGTACATTGCTCAATTTTGAAACTCAAATAGGGCAATGTGCAAAACACCTTATATGTTGAGGGTGAAGTGTAATAAACCCAAAAAATTGACCATTTTGCCTTCGATCACGTGAAAAACACATGTCTTTCTGTTAAAAAAAATTAACGTCATCTCTCAAAAAATGCACATTGGATGCAATTATAAAGGTTGGGATATATTGCTCGATTTTGAATTTGATGGGGCAATGTGCAAAACATGCTATAGGTTGAGGGGTAAAGTGTATTAAACCCTATTTTTTTTAATTCAAAATCATTTTTAAAAATTAAAAATTTATTATAGAATTTCAATTATTCATTATGTCTTACTTAATTTATAATTTATTTACCTACATTCAAAAAATATATTTGTATGTATAGGAGTAGTAAAGTCATGACATTTTTTTTTTTAATGATTACATCTATTTTTTGAGCTCCAAATTATTTTTAAAAATTATTAAAGTTATTAATATATTTAATTCAAAGTGTCACTTGATTTGAAGTTCATTTTTATAGTGAAAAAATTTATAAAAATATAATTATGTACAAAAATAATAATAAAACCATAATGAGCCAATATTTATCAATAAATTTTTTGTATGAATGAATTTATTATTTGAGTTTCAAATTATTTTTTAAAATAAAAAAAATTATTAATGAATTCAATGCATTGAGTCTGGTTTAATTTGAAACTTATTTGTTTAGTTAATAAATAAATAAATAAATAATTATTCCATGTAGAAGAGAAACAATAAAATCATTTTAGACTAATTTTTATCCATAAATTTATAGTATTCACTCGATTATTATTTGAGTTTTAAATTATTTTTAAAAATTACAAAACACTTTAATGAGTCCATTGATGCATTAAGTCTTACTTAATTTGGAGTTTATTTACCTAATAAAAATATGATATATATAATCAAGAAATTTAAAATAAATTTTGATTTGTCACTTGCTAATGTTATTAAGTTTCATGACTTTTTTAATATTAATTAAATCAGTTTTTATATTTCAAATTATTTAAAAAAAAATCATATTTTAAGATTTTCAATATTGGAATCAAATAATAGAGAGAAAAATGGAATGACATTATGCTTAATATATATATATTAAAAAAATTTATATATTTTTATTTTGTTTTTAAAAAATCAATAAAAACTTTTACTTGTTCTCTAAAAACCGTTCTCTATTTCACTATATTTTTTAATATTGTTTTCAGAGAACAACGATAAAAAATTCTTATGAATTTTTAAAAATAGTTTTCCAATTTTAAAAACAGAAAACTGTTTTTAAATAACATGTGCAAACAGACTCTAAACCTTCCCTTGTTAACCAAATAAATAACCCAGGAAACCTGGAAGTGATAAATGAAGAAATATGATAGGCATAGCAGACTGAGATAGGAGGGCATGCATTGAAAAGTTGATAACGTAGGAAGCAAAAACATATAAACAAGAGTTTCAGACAGCCAATACAGATGGTTAGAAGTTGAAACTACTGGCAACAGCAAATCTCTATAATATGTTCGAAAATGGCAGATCAAAGTTGAAAGCATGCAAAGGGTAGGCTTGGGCCTTCATATGTTCAAAGACAACAGAAACGCCCTTACTCTTATTTTCCTAAACAAAGGGACAGAGCATTCTTAGTGGCTAAATATATGAAAGATGAATAAATGAATCCAGCATACTCAAAAATGAAGATTGTTAAAGCTGTGAACAAACTTTGTTGGACCTTTTGGAGTACATTGCTTAACACAATTTGAGTGGCCTGTTTGGGTGAGCTGCATATACTGTCAGTCTGGACTCAATCTTTATTTCAGCTTTGCTTATTTGTACATAATACAGAATAGAAACTGTCTAGATGGTAATTCAACCAGTTGCTCATAATTTTGCTGTTTGTTGACCGTAGGCTGGATCAATGCAAACGATAACCTGTAGAGTTTTTTATTGCACAAATGAAAGCACGCAGGGGGAACCCATTAACTAAGAATGGCAGTTCCAAGACACTCAGTAAATAGACAGAAGATATTTTGTTTTGTTTAGGGAAAGTTGTCCATACCTTGCCAGCACTTTTACCCGAATGAAGATATTCGACAGCATCTGCAACAGCATGGAGACCAAGAAATCTTTTTGGGTCTACAGCAACCTGTTACAATCCAATTTTAGCAACTGAGTTACTCTAATCAATGATAGGCCCAGAAATGTGGCTCAAGCAAACACAATAATTTTGTGATGTTGCTAGTAAACAGAAAGGATTGCCTATCTTTCCAGTGAGAAAATTAACACTTAATTTGGATAACTTATGGTCAAGAAACTTTATACAGCTAATTAGTATTGCACATTTTTTTGCCAATAGTAGCTAAACAGGTACTGCACAAGCCAATATTCATAGCACTGTAGTCTATACAGGCATAGCAACACAATGGTGCAGAGCCGGCACATCACCATTTCTTGGGAGACTGTTTGTAACCCTGTCCTTTCATCAAGGTGCAAACCAGACAAGGTAACAAGTCAAACAGGTGATCTTAAAGATTGAACCTGTGACCTATGGTGAAAAAAAATATATGAATTACTCTAAGAATAAAAATAAATGATAAAAAAATCAAGATTTGTTTCTAATATTCCAGATTGTGTGATATATAATTTTAATAAGGTAGACCTCCGAAGTGGTATTTCCTAAGACCTAAAACCCATATTGACAATTTTACAGGCAGGCACAATACATCAATCTAGATCGTAAAAACAAAAAGGGGAGCAACTAAACCTGCTGCAAAGAGATAGGAATATAGCATATTTTATAATGCAAAACTATCATCCATAGGCTTCGAAGATTCTGTATGATTATGATGAAGCCAGTCCAGTAAAGTGGCTCTTCCTCTACTACAGATAAGTTGTCTCAAATGCCATTCGCTCCAAACAGGTGAGCAACTGATAATACTTATCAAAAGAATATGTAGGTGAATGACCATTTATGACACACACAAGCAATGCCGGAATAGAACTGGAAAACTTTGACCTAGACTAGTTTCACAATGAACAGTCACATATGTGCCACTTTGGTAAACATATCAATTCTAGGCAACCAAACTCAGCCCATCATAGGCTCACAAATCCAGAAGCTCAATCTGAAGTTTAGGTTGATAAAGTGACATGACTTTTAGAGCAGTTCAATGGGGTAGCAAAATTAAAGCTTACCAAGTTCTTATATAGGAAAAATTGGCGCTATTCTTTACAGTAATTTCTACGAATAGGCCAAAGAACAAGATAAATTGAAAAAGGGAAGGAGAAAAATTGCATCACATTTTCTTCATGTTCTAAAGAAATTTGAGAAGATACAAAGTGTTAACAATGCGAACCCATTTCACAGAAGGAGCTGTGAAATGGCAAAAGCATCTTATAGATGAGACATACTGAAAAAAAATAACTTCCATTCTACAAAGATGGTACTGAAACATATAGTTGTGGATATGTTACCTTAAGCTTTCCCAAGGAGAAAAGATGAAAAAGCCTGTCCAAATGTTCTTGCCATAAGTGAGCATATTGCACCAGGAAAAAGCCAGCCTAAAAACATTAGCATTGTTATAAGAAGCACAAAAAGGATACAATATAATATGCTTAATCATGAAAGTGAAAAGAATCTGTCCCTGGTTTGGTCCATACATATAAATATATATATACACACACACAAAGAGAGAGAGAGAGACTTGGAAGGAAAAAAGTAAGAGGGAATCTTGGGAAGGGGGGCCCCTCTTAGAAAACATTACTGTAAAAACAAGTGGCTAGCATCATAAGCCTCCAAAATGAGACCACCAACATCAGATGCCCAAGTCAAGACATGAAACATGTATCATCGATGAGGAATGAAAAATAATAATTTATGAAATCTGTATGTACAGCTGGAGAAAAGATCTACATGCATTGAGTCTCCATTAAAAATTAAATTATAAATACCAGGAAAAAAAAATCTTCATTCATGAAAAATATATGTATCAAAATGTAGCATCTGATTCAGATTCTGAGCCTGAGATAAAAGAATAGTGTGTCACTGTTAAGTTGGTTGAGATATTGACTATTGGAAGGAGTCCATATAGATATGCAGGTATAATCTCTTTCCTGCAAAATATCGATCCATATAGACCAAGATATCGTGATGTTGAGTTTCCGAAGCTCTCTTGCTTTTCTATTTTGATTCATAATATATCATTGATATCTCAAGAAGATATGGAAAACATAACAACACTTCATGCAAAAGCTTGATTCATTCCAGCTACTTTTATAAAGGAATCCAAAACCTAACATGGGTTATGCAAAACCTGTTTGGCCATTTTCAGCTCATTCTTTTTCCCACCACTCATTTCAAGCTGAAATGTTCTCTGCATTCCTAGCTGTTAAAGAATGTGCCAATGATGTATGCCAAGGTAAGGCTCCACTCATTCTACAGCCCCATTCCACAAATGGAGAAGTGGACAAAAGAAAAGAAAAATGAATAGCAGTAGTTCTAGAAGATTGAATCTAAGAGCTCCAAGGAACAGAGCTCTGCAACAAGCTTGAAACCCTAACATCCTAGACATTTCTGGTTATATTGATGTCTATATTTTAACTGGATAATCAAATCCAGATGCAATATCCAATCATGATCAAATTGAAAATGTAAATATACATCTGAAAAGGAAAAACCAAGTAAAATTAAAAAATTAAATAAAATACGAGTTTAAAAAAAATAAAAATAAAGGAAGAAACAAGAAAAATGAAGAAAAAGCTTGTTACTGCACAAAATGTACAAATGTCAACATACATACCACAGTTTGGCTTTTTGCTAGAAGCTTCTCACATAGCCCAGTATAATTTGAAGGCTGCCATCCACGAGCCCCTTGATACTGAAACCAGAGTGAAAATCAGTTAATAGTAAATCATATTATTGTATTGAAAACAAGCAAACTTATCCACTGTAAAAAAAAGCACAAAGAAAAATAGGCGTGTATACAAACAGACAATTTCTTTGACCTTGCAAATGAGTGGATTGAGCATTTACAAGATCAAAGGCAATTGATTCAAACTGATGATATTGTGAAGGATGACATTGTATAAGATACTGGCATTCAAAATTTCAGGTCCAGCACCAACCCCAATGTACACAAAATCAAGAAGAAAAGAGTACATAAGATTACACAATTGAGTCCATGCCCTAATATTAATCATGTGATTCATGTTGCTTAAAATTAAGTTATAAATCAGTTTTGGCAACCTGTTCTATGATTGGTTTAGTTGAATGAATTTTCACAGGTATAATTTTTCTTAGGTATGATATACATGTCTTAAACTTCACAATTGAGTCACACTTTAGAAATCAAATTTATGTTTGGTACCTAAACAACATGCACAGGTGACAAGATCCAAAACCTTATGTTTCTCTCAAAGTTTCTTTATACCAGTAGTTGAATTAATTCATGGAAGCTGGTGAAAGATTTTTCTTTCCTTCTTTTGAAAAATAAAAAATAAAGTAAATAAAGTTTCTATCAGAAAGAAAAAGCAAGCACATGCCAATATTCACAAGGTAGGGTAGAAGAAAGGTGAGGGTCCTTGCCATAGCAAATTCTCTGTTTCAGGCCTTAGCTGGCTCATACATGGACATCTCAAAGTATGTGAAGTACACATGTTGAACATGGCACAGCACTGGTTTGGGTACAGGATAGGCCTCCAACATACCCGTTGGTCAGACATATACCCAATTGGTATGCACTATAAAAGACCCGAAAAGAAAATTTTTATCACACTGAAAGTAACCTAAGACCCATGTCAAACATGGTATCTTTGTTAAATACTTCAATTTGGTCTAAGGCATAGAATGAGAAAGAATGGAACTTAGATTAGCCATGTCATTGTATCCTAAGATTTGAGGATTAAACAAATCTGACACTTAAAGACATACAATGTCTAACACACTCCTATCCATGTCCATGTGATGGAGATCTGACCTTTACATGAATGGCTGATGGGGGATGAGCCTGATCATCTCCCAATCACGGGACATATAACCAAACTGCACACTTGCCAGTCAAAGTCATTTGTTTTCCTCTAATCTGAAAGCTGCTACCAACTCTAGTAGAGTACTACAATTCTATATCAATATTTAAGTTTTTGTCATTCAAATTCGAGTGTTTCATAAACAAGCATGGCACATGAATTTATTACTTCCAAATCATTAGATCCACAGATTTGAATGTCTGAAAGAAAATTGGGTAAATAACATTCTTGTGAAAAATTAGTTTGCCATACAATTTAGAGCAGGAACATGATGGGCAGATACTGTATCTAATTATTCAACCTTGATCGTCTAAGAAAGTTGTTAGATGAAAATTTGATGAACAGATTTGAACCTGTGGAAACAAGATTCTTTTTAGACATGTGGAAGCCAACTTTGCATTGTTCAAATTGAGATGAATTCAAACATGCTTGGGTGTAATTATATTTAAATTTCTCCCTAATTGGGCAAGGTTTTGCTGAGTTGAGATGGTTATACATCATACATGGATACATATATGTATGATAAATAGACATGCAGGTGGAATCAGATAAGATCTTTATTGAATTGAATCAAAATTGATATTGAGTTCAGTTACATCTTAAGATCTTGGTTATCAGATAGAAATCAGACTCAGAATCCAATCCTTTGCCAGCCCTAATGTTTTTATAATCCATTTGTCCATTAAAAAAGCCCAGGATATATTAGTATTCTAATAATAATATAATGATAGAACCACAACTACAATCATAAATGAGTATTGGAAATTCCTATATACACCAGAGCATTTGGACCTTGATGGATATTATCCATGAACTTCTACCCTCTTTGTCTAAGGGGGAGAGAGAATGTTCGGGGTGGGGGCTGGGGGCTGGGGGCTGGGGGCTGGTTTGGTTGGTTAAACCCCAATAGCTAGTTGCTAGACTCAGCTTAAAATCAATTGTCATCTCCCTAAGGAGGAGTTTTTCTGGTTCTCCAAAGTTTAGTCCCCATGGGAGGAATCTTAGATCTATCCTTCAATTTATGGAACAAGAAATCAATTCCTTTTCACATAAATGATATAAAAATTGCAAATGATGTTGATAAAAGGAAAAAAAACAACAGCATAAAGTACACTAAACTATTCAGTAAGAATCCCATAGAAAAAAAAAATCAACCTGAGAAATCATCCCGATCACAACGAGTCGTCCATATGTTGCCAATGCATTCAAGCAAAGATTAAACATTTCGCCACCAACAGACTCATAGATGATATCAACGCCTTGGGAAATTCCTTTTTTAGAACCTGGCAGAAATGAAGTTAGAGTTGTACTCACAAGAAATGTTAAGTGACCAATATAAATTTCATTGCCTGGTTCATGGGGATGAATCAAAGAGAGAAATGTTTATTGTTGTTACTTTTGGTGGCAGTGTTGTGCGTGCATATTTTCAGAGAGGAGCATTTTTTGTTGTTGTTTGTATATGTGCCTGTGAGGAGAGGGTGAATATTGACCTACCACACTATATATTGATTTTAATATTACCCCCAGTTTTCTTTGGAGAAAGCAGCTCCTGCTTTAGTTGAAGTCATAAGTACGTCTACTAAAACAAAAAATATTATTTTTTTTTATGAATAAATAGCAGTATATTAATAAAAAGAAAAAAGGCACATCAAGAAAGCACCCCAAAGTATACAGGTGGTATACAAAAGAGGTTAAAGAACCCCTTAAACAGAGCCTAACCAATCTACAAAGTCCACATAGGAAGGGGGGCCAGAGTCTAAAAACCCCTTGGCCCACGCCCAAAGGTTACAAAGGAAAAAAGATTCACACCCTTGAACCGAATCACCCTCATTTTCAAAAGCCCTACTGTTTCTTTCCTTCCAAACTATCCAAAAAAGACACAAGGGAGATGAAAGCCACACTTTCTTCCTCTTCCTTCCCACACAAGACCCAAGCCACCTCAATAACGTCTCTCTAACTGAATATGGGAGAACCTACAACGCCCCAAAAAGGGAAAACAATAAGTTCCATAAACTTCTTGCCAGCTCACAATGCAAGAGGATGTGATCAATAAACTCTTCTTCTGAAAGACACAAATAACATCTGTTAGCCAAAGAGCACCCTCTCCTCTGAATTCGATCCAAGGTTAAAACCTTTTTCCACGTAGCCTCCCAAGCAAAAAAACTCACCCTCGAAGGCACCATAGAGTTCCAAATTACTCTTGCAGGAAAATACTCTTGTCTTTCTGGATCCAAAGCCTTATAAAGAGATTTGACAGAAAATCTACCATCCTTTGACTTTGTCCATTTTTTCTCTTTGAAGCTGTCCTCTTTAGCCATTACTCTCCTCTTCTAACTCACCATTTCTGTGAGTGAGTGTATTACACTGAAAAGCTTAAAGTCCATTCAGGAAAAAGTAAATAACAAAGACAAAGTTGAATTGGAGAGACATACAGTTTTTATATCTTCTGCTTTGTAGTCTATCACTCGATCAACTCCTAAATCTCTCAACAGCATAGCTTTTTCCTTACCTCCACAAGTTGCAATGACTGTATTTCCAGCTAATTTTGCAAGCTGCACATATAGGAGTTCATAACAAGTAATTTGTATTACACTGAAGAAAGTAAAAGGATAATGCTCATCTTTGCTGGAGCAAACAAGAAATAGTCTTATGGTTGCACAATGCATGAATAGGAGCAAACTGAATAATTAACAACTCTTTCAACAACCCTTCCCCCTCCCACCAAAGACAAAGGGGAATAAAAAACAAGCAAACAAGACATTGTTGTCCCCAGGATTGCTAGAGTAGAAATTAGAATCTCTACCATGGTTGTGGCCTTTGGGCATTCAATGTCAACATGCATAGGATTGTTAATTCGCAAATCTGCTGATGAGAAGCAACTGCAGTTTGATTCACATTTCATTTGAAAAATGAAAAAAAAAATAAAAACATGACATTATTCTTCATATCAATCAACCATTTACAATTTTTCATGACATCTTTTTGCTCTTTCAGCTTACCTGAAAAAGTTTATAAATAGATCAAATTTGAACTGTGTTAAGGCTTTAGCCCAAATGTAAGTTGGCATGATATACATAGTTGGTCCATTACCTAACAGCTTAAGCTTTTATACAAATTGGTAGCTTAACACAGTTTCAAAACCTTAGTTGTTAGGAGGTCTATAGTTTGAAACTTGCCACATAAACTTGGTTCCCCAAATTTATTGAACTTATGTGCAACCCAAAAAGAAAGTTGTCCATGAGGGAACACTTGTTAAGTAACTGTTCTTTGTTCAGGAAATTTATAGGCATACACTGTTTTACAAAGAATTATCATATATTTGACAAGGGTAAGTGGTAACAAATAGCAAACAACTGTAACAGAAACCTATTGTCACATACAACAAATATATACCTGGACTGCGAACTGTCCAGTTCCTCCTGCAGCAGCAGTGACAAGAACTACTTTTCCAGATTCCATTTGTGCTGCCTACAAGTTCCATAAAAGAATTGTCAGAACAAGACAATTAACTGTCTCAGTAATGGATGACAAAAAGAAAGGATACAGCATCAGAAGGCCATAAAACTAATGAATTAGTTAAATGTAAATATAAATACATTTACATACATACATATATATTGCAATTAACAAAATCTTGGACAAGGAGGATGGACACTTGAAGTAACATACCTTTTCTAAAGCAATTGATGCTGTAAGTCCTGAGGTTAGCATGGCAACAACTTCTGGATCTGGTCTTGCCACAGGAAGGATGTGTTTGGAAGGAACCTAACATGCCAAAAAAAGGGGTCAACTCCAATAAATTTAATAATTAACATTTTTGATGGGTAACTTAATTATTAACATAGTTATGATCAAGTAGCAATTGAATTAAAAAATAAACAAAATAATGACACCAACCCTGTAGAACATTAAAAACAAAAATATTAAGGTAGTATACCATCATAAATTCAGCATAACTTCCAAAAGTCATAACTGCAGCAGGAGTGCCAATTTTCAAATCATTGACAGAATCACCCACAGCAGCAATTATTCCCACAGCCTGCAATTTAGGAACTCAACATTAAGAAACATTAATAATCTTACAATGATCACTGAAAGCATGATTGACCGTTAAGAATCACACCATGGTATATAAATTTAGTATTTTTCTCCACTACCTCAAAACCAGCATCAAATGGAAGACGCGAGTCAAGGTCTTTGTCATTTCCACCAAAATAACGGCCTGAGCTAAAGTTCACCTGCCAACATGTTTAAATTAGCAAACATATCAAACCCGAAAGATGGTTATCCCACCAAAGAAGAGTAGCCTGCTGGTCTAATCACAGGCTAATCCATGTGAGCCAATAGTATCAGCTCGTGTCAACAACCGAAAAAAGGTATAGGTAAAATATGCAAGCACAAGAAACTTGCAAAAATATTGAGAAAAAAAGAAAAAGAGAAAGGTTTTATGTCTACGAATGTAGGAAGGTTTTACGTGTACAAATGTGTGTGTGTGTGTGTGTTGGACATCCAATTTTCCTAAAAGCTTAAGCTTTTAGGATTTGGACTCAGAATGTATATCATGCTCTCGAACACCCTCCCTTAGTTGTAGCCCCCTTTGGGCTTACATGTGTGTGTGTGTGTTGGACAACCAATTTTCCTAAAAGCTTGAACTTTTAGGATTTGGACTCATAATGTATATCATGCACTCAAACACCCTCCCTCACTTGTAGCCTCCTTTGGGCTTACACATATTTTTGTGAGTGAATCATGCACTCAAACACCCTCCCTTACTTGTAGCCTCCTTTGAGCTTACATGTGGGCTTAATAAATAGCCTCTTTTTGGGCTTAATAAATTGAAGAAAAACATATGGTAATATTTGAACACATGACCTCCCATCAAGTGAGGTTGTAATACCATGTTTGATAACCAATTTCTCCAAAAGCTTAAGCTCATAGGATTCTAGCCTACAATGTATATCATGCAAAGATTTTAGAAAAATTGGTTGTCAAACATGCATAATAATATAAAAAAGAGATTTAAAAAACCAAAAAAATAAATTAAATAAAATGAAAAGATTTTTTGGGACCCTAGCAAATAAAAAGGGTGTAACCTAAAATGCAGGAAGTATATAAGCACACCAAGAACTAAAAAAAGGGAAAAAATACAAACTAGTTACTACACTTAGATTGATTGAGTCTAAACATCTAGGAAATTTAGAAAAGAAAAATCGACTACACCAAAAAATTGGACCATGAAGACAATGCTTTAAGAAAGAGACTTTTCACAACTAACTTTGTCCACTCCTTTAAAGATTCTTTTGTTTTTCACTCTCCAGGTGATGCAAAATAAGTAAAGGGAAAGCATCATCCTAAACACCTTGCGCCTATTGCCCCCAAAGCCCCATGCAATCCAAGAAACACATCCTTGGTCACATAGAGCTGGATTCTAGATGGCCCAACAAGGTAAAACACCATGTTGCACAAACTGAAAGCTCAGACACAATGAATCATGATATAATTGGGAGATTCCTTCATATACTTGCTGAGGCAAGACCATTAACTAATGTCCAACCTGGTCTCATTAGCTGATTGATCTAATTCTTTGTTAAGTAAAATTTTATATAATAAGCCCCAAAAGGGCAGAACCCATGTACACAGGATGTATTTGAAAACCAAGAAGACAAAAGAAAAGAAAAAGGGTAGTGCTCTCAATGTCTTATGTAATACCCAAAACATCAATGAAATCTGTAGAAGAAAGGCCTGCACCTCCTTCTCCTTTTGATCTTCCAATCCACACAAACAAAGAAGAGTTACATCATCTTGCTTGGTGAAGACTGCATTCATAAAAATATTTATCTGCTGCAATTCTGATTAATCATGACATCAAGATCCCGCTATTGTCTTCCTTCCAAATACATCAAAGTAAACAACATACGATTGTAGACCAAACTTTCTTTTTCCTTCCTCACTATCCCTCTGCACCAACAGCACAAGGTATCCTTGATTATCTCTGGAAGCACCAAATAATACCAAAGGCTGAGAATAATAAAAGCCATTAACTTTGTGCCATTATACAATGGATAAGTAGCTGGCCAATTCTTCTTCCTACTTAAACAAACAACACCAATTGACTACAATCTTTCTCTCTTGCGTGAGCTATTCCAGAGTAAGAATCTTTTTCTCATACAATTTTTTTTTTTTTTTTTTTTTTTTTTTTTAAAAAAACAAATTTGTGGACAATTGAAACTCAAACCATTCTATGTGGGAAAGAGATATTACAATATGCACTCAAAAGCTAATAGAAGATTTCATGAAGATTCTTCTATCTTTAACACAATTTGGCACTAACTAATCCTCCTTATTAACATACACAATCACATCCTAACAATAAGCATAAAAGAGTTCTATCATTTCCAAAACCATAGAAAACCCCTGATGACTCTAATTCCAATGGCTATAACCACCTTCCACATACCAGGAATCTGCCACCAAGATGTCTTCATTTTGATTGATGGAAAAAATATCCATAAAATGATCCTTAAGTGCAAAGTCTGCATACCAATTATCATATTTAAACTTAGTTAAACCAATCACCTAAAGATACAAGTTCAAGAAAAAAAAAATGCTCCCCACCCTATTTGAATAGGTTTCTAGAGACTTGATCTTATCACCCCTTTTCACACTACAAAACACTAACCACCTTTGTCCCCAAACTTCCCACGACAATCGTCTTCCATAGCTTATCTATGTCCACAGAAAACCTCCAAAGCCACTTACCTAACAAAGCCTTATTTAATATTTGTAAATTCCAAATACCCAAACCTTCATACTCCTTAGAAAGCATAGTTTCCCAATTAACCAAATGCAATTACCTCTTAAACCTTCCTCTTCCATATAAAACATCTCTTTGAATCTTTTCTAACCTTTGTTGGATTTGTACTAGTATGACAAGAGCAAACACAAAGATACAAAAGTACAATTGGCAAGAGTACTTTTAATGAACATGAGTCTTTTCCTCTTAGAGAGAAATTTTTTTTCCCATCAAACAAATATTTTGTAAAATTGGTCCCTATCTCCCAAACCAATTTAGATTTGAAAGATGGACTTAGTGGCATTACCCAAATAAATGAACAGAAGAAGATCCACTCTACAACCAAATTCCAAAGCCAAACCTTCCATTTGTTCCACTTTACCCACAGGCATTTATTCCATTTTGCCCATATTAACACAACAAAACCACAATAGCCTCCAAACATAACAAAATCCATCTCATCATCTAATTAATCAATAGGATTTGCTCCCCTAAGCAAAGAAATCCACCTTGGAAGGTGTTCCTTAGCTCCAAATCTCAAGGACAATGCTATTTCAAGGCTAAAAGCCTTGTAGAAAACTTAACTAAAGAGGCACCCTTCTTAGAAACCCTAAAAATTAGTGTCTTGATTCTATTGGGAATTTCAAATCATTATGTTCCTTGGCCCTTGATCAATTAGGTGCATGTAATCTTCTTAGGGCTACTAGATCCTAGCAAACGGAAGCACATATGCATATAAAAACAAATTTTAGGATCTAGATTACGGGTATGGTATACTTACCAAGATCTAGATGTTATCAGATCAATTTCTATCAGTGAAGATTAGTGTCAAATCTATAGATGATCTCGAAAACTCATTAATCTTTCACCCAATGACTTGTTATTGAATCTTGGCACTCAAAATGGCGGATGTCTAGAAGGTGGTGGTTATTGATCTCTCTCTCTAGAACATATGGGAGAGAATAGTAAATGCAACAGAAAAGCCTTATCCCTAAAAGGGCATTTATAGGTTTCCCTTAAACTTAAGTGACTTGAGTCACCTTAGGCTTAAATCACTTAATCTAGCCCACAAAGGGTTTTAATTGATTAATTAATCCAATAGGGTTCTAATTAATCAATTAGTCCAGTCTAGAGAGACCGCTCATTAACTCTTATGCAACCTTGTGTATTTACCAAAACGCCCTTACACACATAAGTGAACTAAGAATTAATTCAATCATCATAAATTGTGTCATCAAATAATATGAGCTCAAGCGGGGACCACTAGAACCCATAAGACAATATTGACTCTCTCATAATTCAATTCTGAAATTAACTCAACATCTCACTATAAAGAGTCAACTGCACTCTAATACCCTATATAAATATTAACGAGACACAAAGTATTCAGGTCCATGACCTGTTATCCATTGTATACAATCTCCCCATGAACTGACGTTCATAATCTAACAAGATATTTGCTATTAACTTATTAAGATTTGAAGAAATTTGAAGAAGAAGAAAAAAAAAAAAAAAAACTTCTTTTATTTTTCTCATACTATTCAAACTAATTATTGCATAGATGTTTATTCAAAAATGATTGATGTCATTTGCCTTAAAAAAATCTAATCCTTGATTTATGAGAAAGTATCTTAAAAAAATTAGAATAAGAAACAACTGTATGTGGTACAACTGGGGTTACAGCTATATGCACAACTGTACTTTCCGAATTTCCACGCTCCCCCCTCCAACTAGGTTGTAAATGTTGATCATTCCTAACTTGGATCTCAAATCTTCAAAGTTGGTTCTAAAGAGCACCTTGGTAAGAGTGTTTGATGTCTAGAGAGTTGTTGGAGTGTAAACCAATGAAATCGCCTCTTCTTCTATCTTCTTGTTAATAAAATGATGATCTACTTCCACATGCTCTATCCAATTATGATGAACCAGGTTCTTAGCGATGCTTATGGCAGCTTGATTGTCACAGAACATCTTCATAGAATCTTCTAGTAGAATTTTCAGTTCATTTAAGAGTCTCTTTAACCACATTCCTTCACAAATTTCATGCATCATAGCTCTAAATTTTCGGTTAATTTTAGAGCCAACCCAGTCTGCATCTGAAAAAATTTCAATGTTTCTCTTCTGTGTTCTTTTGAAATAGAGTCCCTTTCCTGAAGTCATTTTGAGATATCCTAGAATACGATTACAACTTTCATATGTTCCTCAGTGGGATTGTTCATGATTAGCTAACTACGTTGACCGAAAAAACAATGTCTAGTCTTATGTGAGAGAGATAGATGATTTTCCCCACAAGTCTTTGATATCTCCTTTTATCCACTAGAGCACTTCCTTTGTCCATTCCCAGTTTAGTAGTGTAGTCCATAAGTGTGTCTACAGGTTTACAACCAAGCTTCCTAATCTCTTTCAGTAAGTCTAAGACATCCCAAGAAAATATTTAAGATTCCCCCGGTCTTTAATTTCGAACTCATGGGCAAGAAAACTCTTGAGCTTGCCTATTTCTTCTACATGATCTCCTATTAGGATTATATCATCCACATAAACAATGATAATGACAGTTTTTCCTATAGCAGTGTGTTTTACAAATAGAGTGTGGTCAGACTGACACTAAGAGTAACCAAACCTCTTTATGACCTTGATAAAATAATCAAACCAAGTTCGAGGAGATTTCTTGAGACCATATAAGGATTTTTTTAGTCTGCAGACTTTACCAATGTTTGTCTCAATCTCAAGACCTGAAGGAATTTCTATGTACACTTCTTCTTCTAAGTCACAATTGAGGAAGGCATTCTTGATGTCCAGTTGATGAAGAGGCCAATCTCGATTAACAGTTAACAACAACAAAACACGAATTATGTTTAATTTGGCAACTGGAGCAAAGGCTTCTTGGTAGTCAATTTCGTAGGACTACATAAATCCCTTAGCAACTAGCCGAGCTTTGTACTTGACTATGAAGATCCACTTACTCCCAACTAGATTCTTTCCTTTAGAAGTTTAGTAAGCTCCCATGTCCAATTCTTTTCAAGAGCTCAAATCTCTTCCTCAATGGTTGCCTTCCATTCAGGTCTTTGTAGGGCTTCTTGGATATTGTTAGGAATTATTCCGGAAGACTGGTAACAAAAGCTCGATGACTTGGTGACAAACTCTTATAGAAGACAAAGTTATAAATCGGATGATTTGTGCAAGATCTTACTATTTTCCTCGTGGTAATTGGCAAATTGAGCTCATCATATTCTGACTCATTAGGATTAGAATTAATGTCACTTGAGTGTCTCTTATGGGATTGAATTCGATTCAGTTTCATGTACTAGTTCAAGATGTGTTTGTTGCTCTATATCTTCTTTTTCCTCGAGTAAATAATGAACTCATTGTTATTGACAGTCTAAGATTGGTTTGGGTAAAGAGGAGTACTTGGCTCGATGTCTACGAATTCAGTAGTTTAGAGTGAGACACTTCTAGCAAGAGAAATAAGGTTAGAGTTGTGAACAGCAGACTCAAATGTTTGAGGTTCAGTCATAATTTCTGTTTCCCAAAACCGGTATTCCTAAATTCTATTCTCCTTCTAAATACTGTTTTGGAGTAATAGGACTGATTTTCAAAAAATGTCACATTCATGGAGGTGTAGAACCTTTTTGTGACGGGAGACTAACACTTATAGCCTTTCTGGTTTGGAAAGTATCCTAGGAAAATACACTTAGCGGCCCTAGAATCAAGCTTACTTCGATGTTGTTGGGGAATGCGAACAAAAGCTGAGCAACCAAATACCTTCGGTGGAATGGAGGAAATGAGTCGAGTGTTGAGGTATGATTTGAAAAAGACTTTGCACTGTAGTTGGACACTCAAGACATAAGAAGGCATTCTATTGATGAGATAGGTTGTCGTAAGTACAACTTCTCTCAAAAAAATTTTGGGACATAAGAGGAGATCATAAGGGCCCTTGCAACTTCTAACAAGTGTCCATTCTTTCTCTTGGCTATCCTATTTTGTTGAGGAGTATTAATACAAGAACTTTGATAAACTATACCTTCTTTTAATAAGAATTCCCCTATGATAAAATTGAAATAATCTCTTGCATTGTCAGTTTTCAACACTTGTATTTTGGAATGGAATTGGGTCGGATCATGTTATAAAATTTTTTGAAAATTTGACCCACTTTTGAGTTTTCTTTCATCAAGGATATCAAAGAAATTCTAGTATGATCATCTACAAAGGACATAAACCATCTAATCCCTATTGTGTTCTTTATCTTATATGGCCCCCAAACGTCACTATATATCATGGAAAAAAGGTGAGATGGTTTATATGATTGAATTAGATAGGGCTTGCGAAGATGCTTGGATAATTGACAAATTTCACATTGAAAACTATTTGGACTTTTAGTGAATAATGATGGAGTTTTTTGAGATACAAGAAACTAGGATGTCCTAGATGATAGTATCATAACATGACATCACTATCTTTATTAGAACTAAAGACATAAAAGGACCTTTTTTCACCATCAGTTGAGGTTGTCTTTCAATATAATCAGTCACTTTGAAAATATAAAGTCTCAAACACGCCTCAACATTGCCAATTGTCTCCCTTGAATTCAAATCCTAAAAAACACAATGGTTTGGGAAAAATTTAGTAATACGATTCTTTTCTTGAGTGAGTTTACTAATGGACAACAAATTGCAATCCAAGTTTGGAACCAAAAGAACGGAGTCAAGAGTTAGGTCCTTAGAGATGACAACAAAACTTATACCGGCCACCTTTGAGAGAGAACCATTAGCTATATGAATCGTATAATCCCTAGAACAAGGTGTATAATTTTGAAGAATTGTGGCATCTCCAATCAAATGATCAAAAGCTCACGAGTCAACAATCCAATGACTCAAATTTTCCCTTTTTACTTTCAGAGTAGCAAGAAAATTACCTTTTTTAAGCTAAGGATCCAAACCTGAAGATAGAATTTGAGGAATTTGCCACCTGTTGGAATAGGTTAAACATTTTTTGCAATAATTCCAACTGCTCTTTGTTGAACGGACTGGAATTAGGTGGTACTAGGTTGTCCTCAATTGTGACAGGGTGTCCTTGGCTTTCTCTATCATTTTGAGGACGTGACAACTTCCAATTTGCTGGTTTCCTATGGATTTTCTAGCACATGTCCTTAGTATGACCTGGTTTTCAACAGTGAACACACCAAGGTCTCTCTTGATTGTTGTTAGAAGGATTGGGAGGACCCCGAGCCGCTAGGGCTGAACCCTCGGTGACAGGTTGGCTGGCTTGTGCCTTGAACATGACTTTCTTTATACTTTCTTCTCAATGTACTTCTAAGGTTGAGGAGTCCTTGGTAGTCATTCCGTATTTGGTTATGGACAAATTGAATGGTTCAGAATTAGCTCTAATACCATGAAGAAATTTGAGGGAGAAGAAAAAAAAAAAAAAAAACCCTTCTTTTATTTTTCTCACACTATTCAAACTAATTATTACATCGATATTTATACATGAATGACTGAGGTTATCTACCTTAAAAAAAAAAAACAAAATCTAATCCTTGATTTTAGGATAAAGTATCTCAAAAAATTAAGAAATAAAATTAGCATAGAAAACAATTGTATGCGGTACAACTAGTGGTACAATTGGCGGCACAACTAAGCGGTACAATTGAGTGGTACAACTGTATGCACAACTATACTTTCTGAATTTTCACAAGATTATCTTTACCATCCTTCAATTATAGATCTTCCTATTATGTGATCATTTTAGGATCTCATCCGTAGGTCAAAACCACTGTAAATTTTGGTATGAGCTCAATAGTCTCTCAAGGTTGAGAAATCGCATAATATAACAGCTTGGTAAAGTCGCGACTACCCGATAGTCTTACGTCATGACTCACCATAAGTTTTGTTTAGTGTATAACTAACCATACACACTGATGCACTTATCCTAATAACCAAGACTAGTTATCCTTTCAGTTATGAGGTAGTACACTACAACCTCAAATAGATTGCCTAAGTTTATGAACCGACTATGAACAAATCATTAAGTTTATGCACCGACTATGAACAAACCATCTACTTGCAAGGAATCCATAACTTGGATTTTCCATGCAACTCCTAATACACCTAAATCATGTGCAATTTAAAAGATGTCAGGCCAAAATACTCAATAGTGTGATGCATGGAATAGGATAGATAAAAGTGAAACTGGAATCATATTAAATAAATGATAAATCCTAATTACTACATCATATCATGCTTTTAAGGGTCATTAACGGCAAGCAATCATACGGTCCTAACTTAGTAATGGCAAGCAATCTAGTGGCCTTATGTAGCGACATAGTTGTTTAGTTAGATCACCCAATTTGGCATAGTTTTTAAGTGGCTTGTAAGAAAGTTTAAATTAAGAGATATATCCAAAATATGGGGAAGAGAGCAACAAGTGTGCAAACTCTGTACATGAATATTCAATAAGCACCAAAAAGTAAACTCAAGTAGGCATAGACTTACATCACTAGCATTAACACCGGCATAAATTATTTTCACAAGGACATGGCGTGGTTTGATTGGTAATCTCAATGGCATGCGCACTATGCTGGTTGCACTACGGAAATTGTGACTCAAGGTGTGGACAACTCTAGAGACAAGAAAGAATTAATGTCAAGCAAATAAATACTAAATAAAATCATAATTCTACAAACAAATTGAATGTTCAATAAATCCAATTTTTTGAAGGAAAACCAATATGATGCGTGCATGAAAAGCTAAATGATAATAATGTCAGGAATGACAGATATGAAGTGTCAGACAGCTGAGGGAATCATAAGATGAACACAAGCCGATACCGATATTCTGTATATTCCAAGTCAAATACCAAACTCTACAGAATTTTTTGAAGAGCTTGTCAAAAAATCATGTGTGTGGAATACTGTAAGAGCAAGGGAGACAGATTGTTCCTATATTGTTGCTTCTCTCAAGTTGCCAAATTCATACTCATAATGAGCTTCAGTAATAATCTCCTAATTCACTGAACAAGGACCGGCTTCTAGGAAAAACCATATTAAGCTACTGAAAAATAGAATATACTGTAATTGCTGAAACTGAATCCCATAAATCCAGAGCGAGGCCTTCTTTGCTTTTTGACTTAAGTCTTAAAGCAACTTGCTTTTAAAGACATTTTAGAAGTTTTTGCATTTTAATTTATCATTTTTTTTAAGACAATCGGTGAATTAATTGAAAAAAGTGATTTTTTTCTTAGTAAATAGAAAAGGTCACCTTTTCCTTTTCTCTTCTATAATATCAAATGTTTTTAACATGTAAAAACAAACAACCTAACATTTAATAGCATTCAGATCTTAATAAAAATGAATATATCATCCAGACTTAAACTTTAAACTCCATTAAAACTTAAATTAAGGTGTATTCAGATTTAAAACAAAAATAATAATAATAATAAACACAACCTAAGCTTAAATGTCTGCATGTTTCATTTATTTTGAAATTGCTATGGGTTCACATAACTTAAGTTTTATGCTTTTTAATCTCTCCCCAACCTCAATCTGTTTTTATTTATTTATTTGTTTTAATCAGAACCTCAATATGTTTTTATATGTAGTATCATTTGACACAATTAATCTATACACTTGCCAATAAGTTTCCTGTTCTCTACAACAACTGGCATCATCCCAGCTTCCCCTATGTCTATCATCTGAAATATAAGGCCAAATGTGCTCCTTTACTTGCAAATTTCAAGATGGGTGGTAACAATTTCCTCAACTGTTAACTTAGTCAGTCCCAGTTTAGCAATAAACAAACACTTTGGAGAGGAGTGCATTACAGTGAAGCAGTATCAGGTTGATCCCAAGTTCCCAACCTTTATTGAGGATTAATTGCTGCTGTTTTAGTTCTCAAAACTTCAAGAAGCACACATGACCAAGAGCCTCATAATTTCATCTTTTTTACAAATTTCACCCCATTGAACAATATATCAAGATCAACAATAGCAATTTGGATCTATAGTCATATTATTTTAACATCACAAAACCATAGTAACACATTAAAGTTGGTTGCATTGGATGGTTTTAGCATTTGTCAGGAGTTAGTATGTTCCGCATGAGAGACGAGAGATTTTAACCAGCAAGCAAGTGGCACCATTTGAAAGAAAATAGCACAAGAAAGAAGTAAAGATATCTTTTTTTCACTATAACATAGATGGTAGAAATAAAGTGAAGAATAATATTTCCATGCATGTTGGGGAATTGATGATTGTATGGTATTCAATTTACAATTGTTTCTGCTGAAAAGTAAGAAATTCTAGGAAAAATGAAAAGAAATGTATGCAACTTTGGAAGTCAATAATGAAAATCAAATGTCTTTGACAGAAGCAATGTTGTCTTGGTGGATGCATTGTTGCAGAAGAGATCTTTCTATCTAAACCTAATATTCATTCCCTAATTTTGAGGATCACATCATAAAACAGGAGGGATTAAGTATGAATCCACACCATGTGTCTCCTTCCCTGCATTTAGATCATACATTTTTGGTTGATTACACTGAAAATTTATGGTAAGTGCTGTATATAAATAAATTTTGCACTCAAATTCCACAAGTCCAAATTTTTAGATCACAGCATTGTTTGATCTGTTAGCAGCCGACATCACACTTTATCTGAATTTTGACTTTTTGGCAGCCAACAGCCACTAGTCAAATGGCATTACCAGCTAACAGAATAATAGTTCCAAAGGGACCTTGCACAAGCCAGCCAGATGATAACCAATCATACCGACCCAGCCTTGGGCAATTCAAATAGGAAATGCCCACATGGTCTGGCATATCTCACACTACAATAAGCCATTATGGCCAAACAACAATGACCAAAGGATTATAGGTCATCCAAGGCACAAATAAAATAGTCCACCAAGGATGCCAAAGAGAACTTTAGTGGGGCCTGTGAGCATGATGCACAAATGGAAATGCACTTGTTATGAGGAAAACACCCATAGGAGGAGATTGCTTCCTAGTTTAAAAAGGAAACTAATGCTGCAACATGAGGGAGATACCCACCAATCAAGGAAAGAAGATACAGTTCTCATCATAAGATGAAAGAGACGCACATCCCTCCTACCTAAAGGAGCTTGCTTCCCTAAGGAAGAAGATTCTTATTTTGGATGAAGGAGCACCTCTAGATAGATATAAGCTCCCCAAGGAACAAGATTTTAAAAGCTGATATGTATGCCCATGGCAAGCCAAATCATGTGGTCTTTAGCTGGGATCCAGAAAAGAGACAAGAAAAGAATCTCTTTTCATTTTGAGTTCTAATATTCACTTTTTGACCAACCGCATGTAAACTGTTCAAAATTCCACATAAACCAAAACCTTGTGTACTAGTTGCTGCCCATCATTATGCTTTTCTATGACAATCCTCAACCAATATTCCCCTATAATGCAGGATTTTGAAAAATCATGCCTCATAGAAATTCAAAACAGAAGCTCCCGTTCATATGCAGCAGCTATACGCTCTTGAGGTTTGCTTATCCAACAAAGTAGTAAACAAATGGATGACCTACTATTCACCTGATGCATTCAAAATTAAAACTAGAAGTTCAAGATATATGTACTTACACTTTCTCAAAACTCTGAGGAATTTGGAGATTCAATGAAGCTTTGAATGGGACTTTTCTCCTTGATTTTGAAATAGGCAACCTGTATTTTGCTTCTTCAATGGGAGTTGGCCAATACTCCATTCCTCTCCTGTTTGTGATCCATAAACATGATCCAGCTTTCTTCTCATCACTTATAAGCTCAAAAGCACCTAAAAAAGAATTAATGGTTGGAACATAAAAATTAGAACACATGGGTTGAGATTGAATGGCCATTGCACTCGTGAACTAGATAAAAATTTCATAAAAGTTTTTTAACATCAAGAACTGTACAATAGAGGTACACATTTACCAATAACATCGTCTATTCCTTAGTGCTCTAGGACAAATCTATACATGACAAAAGAAGCATACGGAAAGAAAGATCTAATAAGCCCTCTATAAGTTCTAATCAGGCCACTTGACATTCAAAACCGTTATAACATGTTTAAGCTACCACAACCTCCAACCAACCAAAACCACCCCTGCCTTCCCTCCACCCCTTAGCATTGCCCTAGCCCCTAACAAGGAAAAGCTTAAGAGGTCCTAGTTATCCATGTTAACAAAGCCAAATCTAGAATATGTGATTGTTAATAAATTGGACGTATAATCATCTTCTCTATTCCAATTTCTTTTGCTCAAGAACAAAGAATAGCATTCAAATACTTAGAACAGATTGAATTTTTGTCAAGCCAACCAATGTACCCACCTACATGATATATCATATTCTGAACATATCAAAATGAGGTTTCAATTTGATTCACAAGGATGACTCATGGCTCTAAAGATAGAACCACCTAGTACACTAACAGATTGCCGAATTATAGCCTGATTAAGGTTACTACAAAATGCTAAAACTGTAGCTAAGTAGCAAACTATAAGCGAGATCAAAGATCCAAAATATGGTACATTGCTAGCCAAAAGGAAAAAAAAGGAAAATTTTTCTCTTTAATAGGAAAAGTATTAAAATAAAGAAGTAAAACCTATTCGAATGGAAAAATTTTATGGTATAAAACCCTTCTCATCAATTAAAATGGGAAACTTCAATTTAAAGACAATAAGGTATTAACCCCTACATAAAATGGGAAGCTTCAATTTAAAGGCAATGTGATATTAACACCTTCTTATCAATTTATCTCAGGTCTCTTTGTCTGTATGCTAGCGTTCTGTGGTCAGAAAGATTATCCTAGACCACTCCAATGAATCCTAACACTAAGTTTCTGGAGCAAGGTGCTTGTTTCCATTGGAAGAATAGGATTTTTACAGGTGTTCTAGGATTTATATGCAGCAGACAACAATCTGAGGGACACTTCGAGGAAGGAGAAAGTTTATTGAACCAACTAGGGTTTGGTAAAATGTTCTAATAAAAAAATGGATTTGGTAAAATGTGTTCAAGGTGGAGTGTTTTTTAACTGTCCAGATTATACACATTACATGTCTCACATACTTATCAGTATCACAGGAATATTCGGTGCAGCAATGAAGGAGGCTCTTAAGGCATGGAATAACCAAAAAAAAGGTTGATGAAAGCCTTAAGAACATAATTCAATTCTCGGGTTTAGTTTGAAAAATGAGTTCACAGAACAAACATTGTAAAACAGAATGCTGCAGCTACTTGGGGTAAGACCTTAATAATGATGATGATGATGCTTTGCAAATTGTAAGCAATAATCAGTTCTCAAGCATTCCCAGCTACAGGGAAAGATAAATAGATGAGAAGTCACAAATCCAGGCCATGCAAAGCAAAGAATGAAATCGGTAAGTGAAAAAGGAGATTAATTAAAAGTATGATAAAAATCTTATGAAAAATAAACATACATATCTAATCAAAGATGCATATAGGATGGGAAATGGGCAAAAATCATGTAATGTGAAAGAGAATTACGTGTGTGCGAGTGTGTGTGTGTGTGTGTGTGTGATAGAGAGAGAGAGAGAGATAAGAGATTGTGAATTTGTGAGTCTGAATAACTGAAATTGTTCTCCAATTTCCAGAAAAGAATATATTAATTGCTTGGCAAAATACACTTAAGACATACCTTTCACGACCATTTCCATTGACACATAACCACCCATTAAACCAATAAATTTAGAACCCACGATTGAGCCCATCTCAGTTTGAACAAACTGCAAAAGAAAATAAAAAAAAGAAAAGAAAAAAGAGATAGAGAGAGTGATGCTCATATCAACACATAATAGTATTGTGTCTCATTTATATGATGATAAATCATTTGTCTCTCGTGTTTAATGAATGTATATCTCCTCATAATAAAAAGGAAAAGATTCTTGGATCAATACATAACAACACTGTGTCACCACTGTGTGCATCATTCAAGAAAAGCACAAAAGAAAAAGAGGAATGGATGCTTGGATCAATACTGAACATTTTCCATCATTCATAGGATGGTGGAAGTAGTTATCACTCAAATTTTTGTTTTTTATTTTATTTTATTTTTATTATTTGTTTAAGGCAACTAAGAGATTAAAATAGGAGGCACCTAAAAAATGGGCACCCAACAAGCCACTTCATAACAATTGCATTGAGTTACATATACTAAAACCTGATTGTAGTCTTTTCATTGGATTTGATCTGTGAATCAGTCTCAGCTCTCTATAAATACTGATGTAGGCACTGATTGAAGGGAACAAAAAACAAACAATAAATAAATAAAGGCTTCAGATGGTTGTTCGCAATAGCCACCTCAAAGGATGCTTGGGTGTGTGATGCTAGGGAGCAGGCTAATAATGAGGGGCTTTGGAAATCTAGTTTTGTAAGGAGTTTCCAAGACTGTGAGCTGGGCTGTATTGAAGCACTTCTTTTGTGTTTGCAAGGTAAATTAGTGAGTAGGGAGGTAAATGACAAGGCAGTGTGGATGGCAACAAAGAGAGACAAGTTCTTAGTTAAATCTTTCTATGATAAGATAGTTCAAAGGGGTTTAAAATCTTTCTAGAACAATGCTTATTTGGGATCCTTGGGCTCTAACAAAAGTGAGTTTTTTCATTTGGGAAGCAACTAGGAAAGGGATTCTAACCAAGGACATCTTCAAGAGGAGAGGTTGGACATTGGTGGATAGATGTTTTCTATGCAAAGGCAAGAAAGAATCTTACAATCGCATCCTTATTCATTGTTTTAAGGCAAATTTGTTATGGCAGTTGGTCTTCTCCTTGTTTGGAGTGCTCTGGGTGTTGCATACTTTAGTCCAAGCAACACTTCTTAGTTGGCATAGTTGCTTTTTGGGCTATTTGGAAAGAGAGAAATAGAAAGGCTTTTGAAAATGTTGAGCTTTCAAATCAAGAGTAGAAGTCCTCTTCTCTGTGTAACTTTTTAGAATGGACCAAGGGGTCTAGGGCTTGAGCCCTTGTCTGTGATTGATTTTATCGATTGGTTAGGTTGACACTAAGGGCAAGGTTTTCATGTTTTTTCTTTGGAGTGCACATGTATACTTCCTATGTGCTTTGTACAGCCTTTTTTTGGCACTTTTATCTATAGTGCTCTTTTGCCTATAAAAAAAATGGTCGCCTCAATGTATATCCATTCCAAATGACTCAAAAAAGTTTATTATAATGTGCTTCCACAGTAAGCATATATTTTCAATCTAAAAAACCAAGCTTAGATATTGAAGAAGTAAAATCATGAATACAAAGAAGTACAATTTTTTATTATAATCAGATTTCCAAAGCACACTAAATCCTCAACTTCAAAAATATGATAATTTGAAGAAGAACTCAACCAAGAGATTCAGTGAATATATGAAAAGATGAAATTCTCATCCAACATCTGGTAAACCAACTATACTTCAGGAGAGAAAGTAGCTGAAATGAAAAACTGCAAGGACGGATTTATCAATGTTGATGAGAAGTTTTCCCCCCTTTTTGATAGGCAATGAAAAGTTTGAATACCTGACAATACCCAGCCAAAGGGCCAATTGCTTTTCAGCTTAAAGAAGATGAGATATTGTTTAAAAAGGGGTGATCCAATCCCATCAGACTGGAAATTCCAAGAAATCGAAGGCATACATATGTGCATATGTACCATGTACATAAAATAATACAAAGTTCACGACACAACTTAAGAGTACATTCTAAAATCTCAACGGTTCTCCTTTCACAATCCTAAAATGTTTGAAATTACCTCAGGGCAAAGCACATTGACACGAATTCCGTGGTGTTTATAAGGTGCAAGCGATCTGGTAAATAGAACCACACCACCTGTGAAATAAAACCTCGTCAGGATCAAAAAGCGTATGAAGAAGCAGAAGATAGATGATTGTGCACATGCTAGGATCCCATATTTGTTAATCAGTGCATCATACAAAGGTAGAAACCAAAAAACGTTTAAAGGAAAAATCACAAGCCTAAAGTTATAGAAAAAACAAACCTTTGGAGGCAGAGTAGATAGGGTCAACATACATCGGATAAAGACCCGAAGCAGATCCCATATTTATAATTACACCAGGCTTTTTCGCAGCTTGCATGGTTTGAATCTGTTGTCATTATGTGACAGTTAGCAAATAGAATGATTAACAGAGATTAGGATTTTAGAATATGTAAGTTTCAAAATTCGAGTCTCCTTAATGGGCTCAATCCACCATGATAAGATCAATTATCAGGCAAACCATGCTAATATATGTAAGTATCTAAGTTAAAAAGAACCCACTTCTATTAAAACCTATAAAGTGACAGTCAGCCTTGAAAACCAGCCAAATTCAAACATACCGCCAGGCGAGTGCAGTCAATAACTGCTACCAGGTTCACATTAATGGTTCGTCTCCACAAACCGGAGTTCTCAGTTTGATCCTTATGGAATGGTTCACTGGTACCAATTCCCGCACTGTTTACACAGATGTCTAACCCTCCATATGTTGCTAAATGCTTCTTGAAAGCAGCAGCCAATTCTCCTGTTTAGGAAAGATACCAAAACTATTTGAATGCTGCTGCCTTATTGTGAATTTAAACTAGTCCATCAATATAAGAAGGATAAAATAACACTAAAATATCAAAATACTAGAGAAGAAGTTCACAAAATAATAGTAAGTTTGCTATGAAAACATCCTACTTATTTTGCATGAACTCGAATAATAGGTATAGATACCTGATCCTCCAACTCTTTTTAGATTAATGAGCTTGAAAGCATGACTGGACTTGCAAAACTTAAGATTTGGATAGCTGACAACATAACAGCCTCTGAGGTGTAACTCAAGTGCCAAGGGGATTGGGTTGGTGACAGGGAAGGTTTCAAATTTGTTTCATGCACTCAAAAAATAAAAAATAAAAAATAAAAATAAATAAATAAAAATAAAAACAAAGAAACAAAATGCCAATAAAAAAAAATTGAATATTCTAATAATTTTCCAAGATTTTTGGCATTAGAATCATAAACTAATACTAGCAATGAGTGTTTCCCTTGGTAATATATCATCAGTCACTTCCTGTATTATATCCTTATATTTACCTTACTTTTGGCAATGGCTATTTTTTTTTTTTTTTTTAATCAGTAAGAGCAGGATATAACATTCCCTCAACAGCATCCCAACCCCTAAGATTTGCCTATGTGGAGACCTTATGAAGGAAATGCCAACATTGTCGTTGGCCTTATCTAAGAAATTTTTAAAGCATGCCTTCGAACTTCAACAAAATAAATGTTTGAAGAAACCAATATTCAATTTAACTCCCAGGTGTGAAAAAAAAAATTGATACCATGGCTGAAACTTGGTTGTCAAACAAAGACAAACAAATCTTACCCCCATAAATGACGTGAGTTCAAAACCTTAAAAGATATCAACTAGCCTGTTGGGAAACTTAATGATGTTTTCTTGTTCTTCCTTCCTTGATAGTAAATGATAACTCTTTAAATACATGAGGAAAATAACTATTTACTGATATTAGAGCTTATCTAAGACAATTTCTTCCAAGACACAAATAAAAGAGCAGGACCTATTGCTTCAACAAGCACAGAGCAACATGTGTTGCTTCAACCAACCTAAGAGGGAGGTTGGAACATCATGTCTCATGGTAAGGATTCATGTATGTTAAGAAACTAACATGTCCCCCCTTATGTGCTGCCCCATAACCACACATGGAGAGAAAAGCCATAGGTTACAAACTAGAGATAAAAAGATGAGAGACTCAAAATTGAGACCTCTAGTTAAACAGAGCTTTGGGACTATGTTAAGTTGCCAATTTGACCTTAAAGTTTAAACTGTTCTGGCCCACGATATACGCTAGGAAAACAATGTAACCCGTATTTCATAATGTGTGGAATTCCGGATTTATGGATGATTGTAGGCTGAAATTAGAAGATATTACAGGCTGTAATTAGAGATTTGCTAGCTGCAAATAGCTGTAGATTATTTTCTATAGATAGAAGATAGTTTCCTTTCTTGTGGGATCTAACAGAGTATTTTAAGGAATTACCAGGCTGTTGGTAATCTCCTATTTCCCTATAAATGTATATTTCTGCAGAGTAAATAATATGAAAGAAAATTCTCACAATCTTCTTCATGGTATCAGAGCTTGTGTCCACTCATTTTGATTTCTTTTCTTCCAGATTATCACTCGACCATCATAGGAACAAGAAGCAAGGATTGATCCAAACTTGGGGTGTGCCCAAGCAACCTGCCAAACAGGGCCTTGATGGCCAGTCAAAGTAGCAAGGTGTTGTGAAGCATTATTGCTAACACCAATTATCTTAATGGTGCTATCAGATGAAGTTGTTGCCACTCTCTTTCCATAGTAATCCATGGCAACATCATGGACCGTGTCCTGGTATTGGAAGAGTGATTATTTCCGAGACCCTAACTCTTAATCAAGTTCTTTTGGTTCCCAAGCTCTCATGCAATTTACTGTCAATCAGCAAGCTTACCCGAGACCTAAATTGTGTGGCTAAATTCTCTTCCTCTCATTGTTTGTTTCAGGATTTGGCTTCGGGGATGATGATTGGCAATGCTAAGGAAAGCAAAGGACTCTACTGGTTTAGGGCAGCTAGAAAACAAGACTCTCAAGCACATCATGTATCTTTCTCTACTCCTAATCCTAGGTTAAACCTATCTTTAGATTCAAATAAAGAAAGTACCATCATGTTACTGCATTATCGCCTAGGAAACCCAAATTTTATGTACTTATCAAAGATGTTTCCAGCACTATTTAAAAACAAAAATCCCAAACTTTTCCAATGTGAGATTTGCCAATTTTCTAAGCATTGTCGTAACTCTTATCCATCCCAAAATTACAAACCATCAAAACCTTTTTCCATTATTCATAGTGACATTTGGGGACCCTCTCGTGTTCACGATATCTTTGGGGCTAGATGGTTTGTTAGCTTTGTTGATGACCATACTCGAGTTACGTGGGTATTTCTCATGAAGGAAAAATCCGAGGCAGGTTCTATCTTCAAATTCTTTCATTCCATGATTCAAACACAATTTCAAGCTAAGATCCAAGTGTTTAGAACAGACAATGTCAGGGAGTACTTTAATGTTATACTCGGAAATTATCTTCTAGAAAATGGGATTATTCACCAAAGTTCCTGCATTGATACCCCACAACCGAATGGGATAGCCGAGAGAAAAAATCGACACCTTCTAGAGGTAGCCTGATCTATTAGGTTTGCCACTCATGTCCCAAAACAATTCTGGGGAGAGGCTGTTTTAACTGCTACATACCTAATAAATAGGATGCCTTCTAGAGTCTTGAAATTTGATACTCCATGCCAAACCCTTTCCAAAAACTTTCCTCTAAATCGGATTATAACTGATATATCTCTCAAGGTCATTGGATGTTCTGCATATGTTCACCTCCCTCCGCATCAGCGAAGTAAACATGATCCCAAGTCTGTCAAGTATATCTTTATCGATTATTCCTCTTATCAAAAGGGGTATATAAGTGCTATTGTCCTTCTACTCAGAAAACCTATAACACTATGGATGTGACATTTCTTGAGAATGTACCTTTTTACACCAAAACTCATATTCAGGGGGAGAATTCAGTCAATCAGCAAGCAGAATATCAGTTTTAGGATGTGCCCGTGCCTGACTTTGGGGTGCCAAAACCTAATTTTTCCAGTGAACCATCTATGGAACCAGACAGACCACCATCAGAGTCACGTCAGATTCAAGGAGACAAGGAGTCCATTGGCAAAGAACTTCAAGTTTACTCAAGACGTCATAAGAACCCTAAACCAGTGGACCTACATCCTGAGCTTCCTCATGTGCCTTATCAAACTGATGACCGGAAATCAAATCCCACCGGAGTCATTCAAGGTAATATTGATTCTCCTGTTATTACTGATGACATTGACTCTATGGATGATCTCAATAGGCCTGTGGCCCATAGAAAGGGAGTAAGATCTTGTACTTAGCATCCCATCTCCAAATTTGTGTCCTATGAGAAGCTATCTCCTAATCTTCGAGCTCTTATCACAAATCTGGAGAGTATTGCTCTCCCAAACTGCATAAAAGAGGCCTTACAGCATCCTGAGTGGAGAAAGGCAGTGAATAAAGAAATACAAGCACTGCAGAAGAATGACACTTGGAAGATTACGAAATTACCACAAGGAAAACACCCCGTGGGTTGTAAGTGGGTCTTCAATGTCAAATACAAGGCAAATGGGAGGATAGACCGGTACAAGGCAAGGTTGGTGGCCAAAGGATTTACACAAACCTTTGGGATTGATTTTCAAGAAACTTTTGCACCAATTGCAAAGTTAAATACAATCCGAGTCTTGCTATCCTTGGCAGCCAACCTTGATTGGAATTTGCATCAACTAGACGTCAAAAACGCATTTCTCAATGGCGATCTTGAAGAAGAAGTCTACATGGAGATTCCTCCAAGCCTAAAACTCTCTAGTAGCAACAACCTAGTCTGCAAACTTCAGAAATCACTCTATGGGCTTAAGCAATCCCCAAGAGCTTGGTTCGAGAGGTTTACTAAGGTGATTAAAGGAGAGGAATTTTCACAAGGGCAATCTGACCACACTCTTTTCATTAGGAGATCGCCTAGTGGTAAGATTACAGTTCTTACAGTCTATGTTGATGATATAATTGTTACCAGGAATGATGAAGAGGAAATTTCCCGACTTAAAACAGTTCTAAGTAAAGAATTTGAGATTAAAGATCTAGAAGCTTTGAGGTATTTTCTTGGCATGGAGGTAGCAAGGTCAAGCAAGGGTATCTCTATATCACAACGAAAGTATACTCTTGACTTGTTTAAGGAAACAGGAATGCTTGGATGCAAACCCTCTAATACTCCTATGGATCCATTTAACAAGATAGGCTCAAAAGAAGATATGGTTGCTGTCGACAAGGGAAGATATCAAAGACTAGTTGGAAGGTTAATCTACTTATCACACACAAGACCTGACATCAGCTTTGTAGTGAGTATTGTTAGTCAATTTATGAACAATCCCACCGAAGAACATCAAGAAGCTATATATAGGATACTACGCTACTTAAAAATGACTCCAGGTAAAGGATTATTCTTCAAAAGAGTGGCAAGCCGTGACGTGGAGATCTTCTCAGATGCAGACTGGGCTGGTTCCTTAATAGATAGAAGGTCTACTTCAAGTTATTGTACCTATGTCTGGGGCAATCTAGTTACTTGGAGGAGTAAGAAGTAATCGGTTGTGGCACGCAGCAGTGCAGAAGTGGAAGTTCGTGCCATGGCCCATGGAATTTGTGAAGGGATATGGTTAAAAAGGCTGCTTGAAGAACTCCAACTCGCTCCTCACGGACCTATGAAGTTGATGTGTGACAATCAAGCAGCAATCAGCATTGCAAAAAATCCAGTCCATCATGATCGAACCAAATATGTTGAGATTGATCGTCACTTCATCAAAGAGAAGATAGAGCAAAAGATCATAGAAGTTGACTACACCCCTACACAGCAACAGATTGTAGATATAATGACAAAGGTTGTTCCTAGAACTCAATTTGACATACTTCTCTCCAAGCTGGGAATGATTAATATTCATTGCCCAGCTTGAGGGGGAGTGTGGAATTCCGAGTTTATGGATGATTGTAGGCTGAAATTAGAAGATATTACAGGCTGTACTTAGAGATTTGCTAGCTGCAAATAGCTGTAAATTATTTTCTATGGATAGAAGATAGTTTCCTCTCTTGTGGGATCTGACAGAGTATTTTAAGGAATTACCAGGCTGTTGGTAATCTCATTTCCCTATAAATGTATATTTTTGCAGAGTAAATAATATGAAAGAAAATTCTCACAATCTTCTTCATAATGCATCCATGGTTGACCCTTACCACACTTGACAGAACTGCAAGCATTAGTTAGTGCTGCAACTATAACTTGTCCTTGAACTACTGATAGGCATTAAGCTTGTGATCCACATGACTTGCTGCAGGCCTTTGTCCATGATAAATACTCTATAAAAATACCTGGAAGGCCATGCTCCAAGAGATTAAATTTCAAGCTACTGGACTATAATTCATGCCCCCTTTTAGATTGAAAATGCCTATGCTTTATATAACTTTCATCTCCTCCCTTAACCATCTCTCAACCTGTAAAACTCACCCCCTAAGCTAAGATGAATCCACATCTTTATGGTTTTGTGCATTACACATCTTCCTTCAACAACCCACCATCTCAAATAAAAAATAAAATAAAAGAAAATGGTTTCTCTTACAATCATCAATTAAAATGAGAAACTTAAAAATAAATAGTCTAAAGATGATAATGAGGGAGGTGATCAGTAAAAAGAGATGCCAAAATAGAATTGAAGTTACCTTATTTACTACAAGTTTATTGTTGCTACAATTCTCTTGCTTTCTTCAATTAAAAGATGTGATTTCTATGAACATGATCTACTCCTCATGCCCAATTGACTAAAAAGAGCTTTGCAATTGGCCCTCTCCATTGTCAACACATACCAAAGCCTTAATATTTATATCCTTGTGAATTATGATTGGATTTGAGAGAAGTAACAATCCACGCCATAAAAAATAAATAAATTAAAAAAAAAAAAAGGAAGAAGAAGGGCAATGCCACAACAGAGGGTCCTTCATGTGATGAATAGACAGGTTTAGAAACATGAATATGGTTTGGTCAATGACTTTTTGTATGGTAGCCACCCCTTTCCTCATAGGCTTTTCTGATTTTCCGCTTATTTCAGTATGTCCATTTGATTAATAAAATTTACCATTTTCAAAAATAGAGTGACTATAAAAAAGTGCAAGAAACATAAAAATCATAACAACTCTTGATTAAGTACATCTACTTTCTTTTTTTTTTTTTTTTTTTTTTTATAACCGTGGATGTCTGGGCCAACTTACGCGCACCTCGACTAATCCCACGGGGCCCTGAAGTTAACGACCAGGTAAACCTCCAGTGGCCCTGAGGGTACTCGAACTGGTGACCATTGGGGAGCAAACCCAAGGCCGGACCAACTAAGCTACCCCTCAGGGTTGATTAAGTACATCTACTTGAAACTATATAGCCTTGAATATTCTCTCTATACAAATTCCTGCGGCAATTTAATAGTTATATGGATGTGCTGATAACACACGTGCAGCTAGAACAGATCCAAGACAATTTTTTTTTTTTTTTTTTGATAGACGGAACAGATCCAATACAATATCATACAGCTTGAAAGTTTTTAACACAAAACTACAGAACATTAATGTATAAAAACCCCTTTAACAAAAGAAAAATTGGAGAAACTTTGTTTTCAAAATGATTTCTTCTACAACAGTGATCTTAAAGATAATGCCAACTTCCAACATTTAGCTTAGAGGGAAAAAGGAGATAATAAAAATAAAGGAAAAAAGAAAAACTGGTTGGACTAGTTCAATTTCATCTTATACTTCACTGACAAATTACAAATTCACTTACTTGTATTAGTCACATCACATCTTATGAACATAGCAGATGGAAATCCCAACTTCGGGTGGAATTTGGCATTCTCTTTTTCAACAAGGGATGCGACTTCCTTTCCTCTTTCTTCAGAGAAGTCAACCACTGTAACAAATATTCCCTTCTCTCCCAAAGCTAAGCTAATAGCTTTACCTACATGTCAACCACCACATTACAACCAAATTATGCAATCTGCTACTTTCATTGATTAACAAGACTGGAAAACTAAAATATGTATATTGCAAAAAACATTACAATCAACAGCAACTACAATACTTGGTACCCACGACAATTAAAAAGAGGAGCCATGTCCTAGAATATAAGAACTGAATCCAGTCACACTTTAGAATTTGCAGGATTGCATTATGTATCCTCTTGATAGATAATATGTTGTATACTCTTACATTCATACCTGAACATGATATTTTTATATATTATTGAAGCAGAACAAAGGATCCACGGCCCAGTATATCAGACTAACATAGATAAGCAATCCAAAATTCTTACATAAACCAGATAAATTATTTAATTAACGAAGGAAACCCCGATATAAAATCAGGAAGATGAGTTCTCAAAATTGAAGTGAAACTCCCATTAAAGAAAAGGTACATAAGCAGTGAAAGCAATCTAATACTCCTAATCCACTGCCAAACTGTGTACCAACACCGCTATATTTCCAATCCCAAACTGTTAGTAAAACCACGATATCCTCTGTTCAAAGACTCCTTCCTCCTTCGTTGCTCAAGCAGTATAATAATGGGTATCAATGCATTCTCCAGCTTGCCCATTAGCCATGATTGTGTTCTTTCCTATATTTCTTTATTTTGAATTTGTACTTCATTACCACCAAGGGTTGACTTGGAGATAACAAGTAATCACTATGGAGTATTCTCTGTTTTTTTTTTTTCTTGAATTATACTGACGGGGAGAAAAATAAATCCATGTTTTGAAGTCTAAAACGGAGGCCATACAAACTCATTCCAACGACAAAACACCTTGATACCAGTTACTTTTCTCCCAGCACAATCGCTAACCAGTTTTTTGCCATTTCATGGAAATTATCAAGAGAAATCAGTCCACCCAATCAACCTTCGACTACATGCTAAGAAGGTCAATTCCTTTTGCATCACATGGATTTCAACAGAACAAAACAACACTACCGATTACTCGATCAATCAAAAACTCGAGATCAAATTCTTGATCATGTGATTTACCAATTCCAGAGGCTCCACCGGTGACCAGAGCTGATAGACCTGGTTTGAGCTCCATCCCTCTGCTGCTCCCGGAGACGACGAAATGAAGATCGGAGACTCACTCCGCTGTGATTTCCTCGAAATCTTCGACCCGCCTATACACTGAGCCGGCTGCCGGCCTCGGGTGCGAACCCCTATTAGAAATATTATCCGATAGTCTCTGTCATTGACACGTGTAAACTTTGAAGTAGCAGACCCCGTTTCGGTGTGGGACAGCTTGGCCTACAAGGTCGGCTGACTCGTCTCGTTGCGTAAACTGAAGCGACATAGTATAGCACTGCAGAGTGCTGGCTCAAATTTAGCGAGCGGTGTGACAATACTGCAACGTGGCAAAGGTGCAAATATTTTTGTTTTTGTAAATCAGAATGCATATGCTTTCAATTATTAGAATGGTTAGGTTTTTCGACAACATGGAAAAAAATAAAACGCTTTAATCATTTTAAATTTTATTATTTTCAAAACGATCTTTGATGGTGACAAGTGTCCATCAAATTTGTCAATGCGAAGTTCACACCGTACGGACTCTTTTTTATATTTTGGCAATGATAATTATGAGTCAGATGGATAATTATGATTAACAAGAAAATATAATTTTCAAATGCTTAATTTAAACAATTTTTATCTCTTCACATGGGTAAACAAATGCTTAGATCGCTCATATCTAATCTACAATTTTCAAATATTATATAAGAAATATAATTTTTTTTCTTTTTAAAAATAGTGGAAAAAATATGTAATTAAAATTAAGTATAAATTTATGCATTTTCATATTATTTAATTTTAAAATAAAATATAAAAATAAATAAATGTCAAAATAATTATTTTTTCTTTATTTTTTTCCTTTTTTCATATATTTTTTTTCTTAAATTTATCAAGACCAAATAAGTCTTTTTCAAATTTCTTTGCCATTAAACAAGGCAATGATTGATTCATGTGACAATAACTTAACTATAAAAATTAAAAATTTTCATTAATAAAATATAATCAATAATGGCATGTGATTCAAAAAGGTGTAATGTAAAATTATTTCCTAAAATGTCATGATTTAGGTATTTTCTTTTATTTAAATGTTAACACGTTATTATTTTATTATATTTTTTATTTTTGTCTAGTTGTGATGTCGGATAAAGTTTATAATGTTATATATGTTTGGGTTACTCTCAATTTTATAAATCGATTTTAAAGCTGTTAAAAATTAAAGGTTCAGAATAAATGATATCTACATATTGTTTTCAATAAATATTTTTAATTTTATATAAAATATAAAATACCAAAAAAATCTATCAAATAAATCATCTTCTTAATAATTTGGGATGGCCTACCTGTTTTGTGCACTTGGATGACAATGAACAATGACGCGGCATCGACTCATCGACTAGCCTTTTATCCTTGGAGACAAGTCATTTTTTTTTTTTTTGTCATGTATAGCCTCTACGGCAAAAGCAAAGCCCAAAGATCCCCACATTTGGCATTTTTTTCCATCTCATAATATTCTTTATTATAGGCTTTGTTGTCACCTTGCCTAAAGTATATTGAATAAAATGAGAGGACTCAGTGTGCCCTTTTTATGTCATTGCAGTGAATAACAAGACAAAGCAAACCATATAATATAATGAATACTTTGACTTTATTGAGTGTATTTTTCCTTGTCGGTTAATCATACTCTTTAAAGCTGATACGTCTCAAACAGATATTATTATAAATTATTTGTCCTCGAATCTAACTGATACTCCAACCTTTCCCGAGTAAGAAATGTATCATATCACCACGCGCGCGCACGCTATACTTTTAATAAATTTGTTTAGTTGTTCTATTCTAGTAACCATAAAAAATAATTAAAAATAAAATATTACATACAAAATATATTTTTAAAATATAAAAAACAAGTTAATAATACATTTTAAAACAAAGTTTAAGTGTTTAGAGAATCTTTATTTTATTGCATATTTATTTTTCTATGAATTAAGCTCGAATTTTTTACTAAGCAACTGAACTAACAAGTCTAATACATCATGCTTAAATATAAAGATTTTTTTTTTTAATTCGACTCGAAACTTAAACTTTATACGATAACATTTCAAAAAAAAAAAAAGTGAATTTTCATGCACTCATATAAAAACAATAAAAAAAATTTATAAAAATAATTAAATTTTTATCGGGTCAAATATAGTATTTAGTATAGTCAAATATATACTTATATCATTAAAAAATGGTACATAAATGATCAAATATAATATATTTGATAAAAAAATTATATTAAATGTTAATTATTTTTAGATAATTAATTAGAATTTGTATTTTATAAATTTGAATTCTTATTTTTGTGATTTTTTTGTGTATGAAAAGATGTTTTTTATTTACGAAGAAAAATTATGTGTGTATATATATATATTTAAAATATTTATTATATTTCAATTGTTTCTCAAATAGCTAAAAAAAAGTTTGGAAACTATTTTTTGTACACGAGTAAAGTTCGATTTCAAGATCAATTCCGCATGACCTGGTTTTCCACCGATGACCCATAATGGAACAGCAAAAAGATTCCCCTTGTTGAAGGTTTTCTATTTTTGCACGTGGAAGTCGCTGGGTAACTTGAAAAAGACTCCCTGTCATCACAATTTCTATAATTTTGAAATTTATATTTATCTTTTATTTTTATTAAATTACAAAAATCTCCTATATATATCTAATATATAATATAATTTAATAAAAATAAAAATATTATTATTATTATTCTTAAAAAATTAAATAAAAAAATCTTAAAAATAATAAATATGTCCCTTTAGTATATGATTGGCACCAATTGTATTTATTATTTACTCGCACTTTCTTCGGTTGGGAAGCATTGAGTGATATACAAGTTATAGTAAATAACAAGGATTTTTCTATTTGAATCAAATTAGTAAAACTTTAGGAGACGACAATACAAACGGAACACGGAAACGGAACAAAGTCGTCCATCTCAGTTAGATCTCTTCGCCCTTCTTCCCATATAACTGAAAAAAGCCCTCGTTTTTGTTTCTCTCTTTTCTTTTTCTTTTTTTTTTTTTTCTTTCCTTCTCTGCTCTTGATGGAGGTTAGCAGCTTCCATCACGAGCAAATCCATCAGAAACCCTAATTATTTTGTCTTAGCAAAACCATAGGGATTAGGATTAAGGAGAATTCCGGATGTTTCCGTGGAACTTCGCCAAATCGGCGGAGGAGATGTTCTCCCAGTGGGCGATCAAGCGCGTCTGCAAATTCTTGTTGAAGAAGAAATTGGGGCAGTTCATATTGGGGGACGTCGATCTCGACCAGCTCGACGTGCAGCTCAGCGCCGGCACCATTCAGCTTTCCGATGTCGCGCTCAATGTCGATTATCTTAACCAGAAGGTGCGTTTGGTTCTTTGAGTTTGCCTTTGTTTGGGTTCCCAGGAAATTTGGGGTGAAAAGTATGTTTTTTTTTTTTTTGAATTTTGTGTTGTAATGTTTTTTTTTTTTTTTTTGAATTTTGTGTTGTATGGTTTCGGTATTGCTTTTGTTTTATTCGTTCCCAAAAAGTGGAAAATTTAAGATACTGAATTTTATCTGCTCTTCCTCCCTTTTACTTGGTTATGAGATGGTGAGTTGTCTATTTATTCGATTGACTGCTTATACTGTGTTTGTGGGGAGCTTGGTGTGTCATTCTGTTTTTTGGGCTATATCAATAACTTGAATTTTATAAAAGATTTTTTGTTTCTGTTCCTTACCTAAAAAATCGAGGGGAGGAAAGAAAAGAGAATTTTGAACATCATGTTTTAGCCGTTCTTTTGTCCCGAAAAGTTGGAAGGTTCGCATCAACTGATCCAATATCTTTGTATTGGGCACAACGAAGTGAAATAGGTTTTGGGTTAATAATCTCCAAAGTAATGACAGGTTTAAAATTGTTATTCATGTTTAGCAACACATGCCTCATCCTCAAGAAACTGAGGATTGTTATATTAATATTTCAAAGTGAGCAAAATTTTCATGGAGGCACTGTTGTTTTACCTTCTTTTCTCTGAGGCACAGAAGATGACTCGATTAGATAACCTCAACTGTCTAACTGTGCAATCGAGTCCTAATATTTGGAAGTTAAACTGATGGGAGTCTCATACAACACATCAAAAAGATATGCCACCACACCCAAAGTCTATGTACCATAGGTTATATATAATCAATTGGCTTATAGCTTACTGTTTGGGCTGTATCATTGAATTATAAAACACCTTTTGTAAACAATTTTATTCTTTGTCTCACTTTAAATGCAAGTTAGTAAAATTATATTACCTTGTGCAGCTAGGTGCAGCAGCAGCTGTTGTTGTAAAAGAAGGATCAATTGGCTCTCTCTCAGTTAAAATGCCTTGGAAGGTTAATGGTTGTCAGATTGATGTAGATGAACTTGAGCTTGTTCTTGGCCCATGTGTGGAGAATAATCCTTCAAGTGGACATGAAACGTCTGTTCACAATCAAGATGGTAACCATGGCATCAGCCAAGACTTTCGAAAGTTTGAGAATGAGATGGTGGATAATGCTGCAACTTCTGCTTCTTTGGATGTCCATGAAGGTGTTAAGACAATTGCCAAGATGGTGAAATGGTTGCTAACAAGCTTCCATGTGAAGGTAAGAAAACTTATTGTTGCCTTTGATCCATGTTCGGAGAAGAATGAAAAGAAGACAGGGTTTCGAAAAGCCTTGGTTCTTAGAATCGATGAAACAGAATGTGGGACATGCGTTTCTGAAGATGATAATTTGAATGGTGATGCAAGGGTTGAGAGCTTTCTTGGAATAAGTCGACTAACAAACTTCATAAAATTTCAAGGAGCAATAATCGAACTTCTTCAAATTGATGATGTTGACCATCAAACATCATTTCCATGTACTTCAGGAAGCTTCAGTGAACTGCTTTCTGGGTTTTGTCCATCAAATGCTACAACTCCAATCCTGACAGGGGAAGGAGGTGGATTTTCAGGGACTGTAAAATTAAGTATGCCTTGGAAGAATGGTTCATTAGACATCCACAAAGTAGATGCGGATGTTTATATTGATCCCATAGAATTGAGATTTCAACCAAGCACAATTAACTGGTTCTTACTTTTATGGGAATCTCTTAAGAGTTTGGGTAGGGATGGGGTCGATGGCAAAGAGTGTATCCATCACAAGACAACTGAATCTGTTTCTAATTTGGCATCTTATTGCCATTCATCAACCTTGGCTTCTGCTGCAGTTGCTACTGGTGAGGTGATACCAACTTGTGAGAGTTTTGCTGCAGACTTCTGTTCTACAACGGGGCAAGAATCGGTGACAGATATTCTGCTACCGCATCTTATATCAGATTGGGTGCCATTTTCTGTCAATGACCAGAAAGAAGAGGAGGTAGCTTTTGGGGCAAGGTTGGTATTCCTTCTTGTGCTTTCAAATTTCTGATCACAGCTGCAATTTAGGGAAATCACTCGGTGATACTTGCACCAGAAATATTTGATAATTGTTCTCAAACGTGCACTATCCACTAACCTGTAACAGGGAATGGCTCATATCATATATATGCATTTATTAAAATAAAATAAAAAGAAATTGCTGTGAGTATGGGCTCTGAGAATGCAACATGTATACTCAATGATTTATACTGCTAAAATGTAGAACCTATTCTTTCTTTAGGAGATTCCAAATGCACTCCCAATCTGTGATAAATTAGCCCCATATTTATTTATCCTACTAAATAATCATGAACCTGAGAAACAACTTTGGCAAATCTAAGCTAAACAATTTTTAAACAGCCTGCCCTTGAGGCCTGACTCAAGTGGTAAAGGGATGAGAAGGGTTCGTGGGAAGTTCTAGGTTCAAGTCCCAATGAGGACAAAAATTTACATATCCAAAAAAAAAAAAAAAAAAAAAGGCAATTTTTGAACAACATAATTCCTTAGAGCATGAAAAGGTAGATAATGAAACCGGAAACATTTTGAGACAAAATCAAGGAACCAATGATTCATAGCAGAAGAAGACAAGAGCCTTGCTTTTTAAACAAAAAAATAGAAGAAAACAGGGGCAAAGATGACAAGCTTGCCTGATTCAAGAAAAGGAATCCATTTAAGGCCTAAAGTTGGGATTGAAATGTCCACCAGGGTGGAGTTAACCATACAGGATGGTCAAGAATTCAGCACTATAATGGATTTGGGTTTAGGATTTGCTGTCCAAAAATTCATGGATGATTGGAATTGGTAGAAGAACTGGGCCTTAGAAAATAAGGGTTTATTATTGTTGATTTAGGGGTTTATATATGATTTAAATTACAAACAGAACACTAATCTTCATTCTCAAAGAAATAAAGAGAAGATAATGGAGAAGCAGAAGGAGAAACCTTGGCAATCACACTCAAAAAAGAAGTCAATAACCCCCCTAGACGAGGTTAAACACCAGTTTTGGCGGATGACTCCCCTGTGTTTGTTTTGGTACATTTGGAAAGAGTGTAACCATTGAATCTTTAATGGTGAAGAGCTCTCAGAGTAGAGTTTAAAGGAGAACTTCATTAGAGCCCTTTTGGAATGGACCAATGCTTTGTTAGATTTGGGAAATTTGTCAATGTTTGGCTTCTTAGATAGTCTTAGGTGCGGGCAGCTGTGGGTTTTTTGGCCTTTTTTTTGTTGTTACCTGTTGATTTTTTTGTGTTTGTTTTCTTTGCGTATACTTCCTGTATACATAGGGTTTAACCCTTTTCTTGGCACTCTTTTAATAGATTGCTAAAAAGAGAAAAAAAAAAAAAAAGAAGGAAAATTGCAAGTTTCCAGTGATCGTTCATTAACTTAAAAAGGATAGAAGCCAATCCCTTTTATGTACCTTCAAACCATAAATACTTATTCGAACCCTTAAATAAAACAATCTCAACCTCCAAATAAAATGGATATAGAGGTAAAAACTCTTAGTTAATTGTTACTTTAGCATGAACACATTGGGATACTTTTGTTTGGATGGTAACTGGCTAGAATATCGCAAGCAATAATGATTTTTTTGATAAGTAAAGGTATTGTTTTAATAAGAGGCGCTAAAATAGCAGCTCAAGATGTACAAGAAAAGGACACTTACTGGTTACCCCCTTACAGCTGAGACAAAAAACCGTTCAAACAAGATGTACAACAAAACAGCCCCTCCCTCGATGGGAACCCACCCAATCAATGAATATCACAAGCAATAATGTTATAGTAACTTTGATGTCAATTATTGCTTTAACAATGGCCTATCAAAAAAATAAAATAAAGTGAAGTCTGTAAATAACTAAAGTAGTGGCATGCTCTATCTCCTACAGTTTAGTACGGCTAACAAAGAAGCTGATAGATTAGCCAAGAGGGGAGATTTATCCACTTTTTTGCTTTGTTGATGATGATCTTCCCACTGATAATCCTGGGCTATTGTCTAGGGGTTTCAAGCCGTTCCCCTGCCTGTTTTCGGTCTTTCTAATTTCCCCTCTTTTGGGCACTGTATCTGGTGGAAGAAGCTTCCATCCTTCTTTTTGTTTTAGTGCTTTTATGTCTATAATGCTATTTTTTTTCTTTATAAACAAAGGCTAGCAATAACAAAATTCACGAACACTCTCTCTCTCTCTCTCTCTCTCTCCCTCCCAGAAAACTATATTAGGATGCTTAAATGCATCTAAATGGCTAGTAAACCTCCCAAGTATCACCAACACCATTTTGGAAATGTCATGTGAGAGTTTCCCTCAGTTGCTTTCTATTTCTTCCATTAATTCCCAACACCAACTTTGTTGTTTCAGTATTTCATTGTGGTTTAGATACTTCAAGTAATGCTAATATGTTTGCTGTATTGGTTTGTTGACTTATTTGCAGTGTAGACCAGTTTTTTGAATGTTTTGATGGAGTGAGAAGTTACCAATCAGCTCTAGGAAACAGCGGGATATTGAACTGGACTTGTTCTGTTTTCAGTGCAATAACTGCAGCATCCAGTCTTGCATCTGGATCTTTGTATGTCCCCACCGGTATGTGCCTTCTCCTTGTAAAACTTTTTTGGGGAGTTCTTTTTCCCCGATAAACATAAATTTTGGTTGTAAAGGGTTTTGTTTGTCTGGACTGACAAGCTTTTCCCAAACTCTATGTTAAAATATCCATGAAGATGAACTGTACCTTAAAGGGAGGAAGGTTTTTTGGAAAAGTTTTTTCTAGAACTATTTTTCTCTCAAACAAATATAACCTGGAAATTTTCCATAGAGAGAGAGAGGGAGAGAGGGGGTACAAGTGGAATAGAAAAGCAGACTGGAAACCAGCCTTTGCTAGGATTGCTCATCACCCTATTTATTTTTTATTTTACGGTCTTTTTTGTACATGTTTCTGGATTGGGTTAGGGTGCATGTAAATTGTGCTTCATGGTCCATTTTCGATTTCATTGATTGGTTGGGTTGTAAGTAAGAGTTTTTTTGTTTTTTCTTTCCCTTTGGCTTAGTTGCCTTGTATATTTCGTGTATACTTTCAGGTGTACTTCAAGCTTTCTTTATACAATTGCTTTTACTTATCAAAAAAAAAAAAAAAGGCTAAAAGGCTAAAAAAGAGAAGGAAAACACAAAAATCATCACCTTACTTATACCCCAACCAATCAATGAAATCAAGTGAAGACAACAAGTTAGAGCCTACATTAACCCTGACCCAATCCAAAAACATGTGCAAAAAGGACCGTAAAATAGCTTGGTTCGTTAGTTCGGTGTTTTCAAAGGCTCTTCTATTTCTCTCCCTCCATAAGGTCCAAAATAAACACAATGGGGCTGTATTCCATGTCTTTTTCCTTTTCTTCCCAACAAAAGGGTCATGAGTCCTTGATAGAAAAAGACATGACCCATTGAACACCAAAAAGAACAAAGATGAGTTGCCAAATCATGGTTGCCTTGGGACAGTGAAGAAGTAAATGATTTGTTGATTCCTTTTCAGCTTTGCGCATAAAGCACCTACTTGGTAAAGACCAACCCCTCCTTTTTAGTTGATGCATAGTTAGAATTCTCCCCCAAAAAGCTTCTCAAGCAAAAAAGCTAACCTTCTTCGGTACCCAAAATTCCAAACAATGCTTGAAGGGAACTCTCTAGCATTGCAAGGAGCTAGGGAGGAGTAAAAGAACTTGACATTGAAGAGGCCTTTCTTTGATATCCACCAATTCATGACATCCTCATCATCCCTTCTAAGCGCTTGTCCATTTAATCTTCTAAATAGAGCTTCCACATCGCTCATTTCCTAATCATTGTTGTGTCTTGTGAAAATAGGATTCCAATGACCCACTTCCCCTATCCCTGTATGTAATTTGTGGAGTTGGGCTAGGATGTACATTGGAGAGGAGTCCTCTTCGCTCTTAAGCTTTTTGGAGTGGCTTGCGGCTACTTAAGGGTTGGTGAGGTTGCTTGTTTTTTGCGTTTTTGTTTTAAGCTGCTTTGTATACTCCCTGTATGCTTTGTGGCTATTTGCCCCTTAATATATTTGTGCTTATCTATAAAAAATAAAATAAAAAAAATGACCCACTTCCCCTATCCCATCCCGCAATTGGGCAACCCAAGCTTCTCTAGAAGCGGCTAACGAGTACAAACTTGGAAAATCCTCTTTCAAGGAATTCTCTCTACATCACTTGTCCTTCTAGAACCGCACTTTTCTACCATTTCCTACCTTTCAAGCCACCCTTTTGGCAAACTCCATCCACCCATTCCTAATGGCCTTCCAAAGGCCCACCCCATGATTTTTGTTTGAAGCACCATAACACCAACCTTCTTCTTCCTCTCCATATTTCCCTACAATCACCTATTTCCAAAAAGGCTTGTTTTCAGTAGCAGACATCCAACACCATTTTCCTAGAAGAGCCTTATTCAGTAAAGAAAGATTTCTGATGCCCAAGCCCTTGTCTTTTTTCTCCATGCAAACAATAAACCAATTCACTAGATGAGGCGTATTCTGAAGCTCACCTCTCCTCCAAAGAAGGTCTCTTTGGATCTTCTCTAACCTTAAGCACACCTTGCGGGGAATGGCAAATAAGGACATAAAGTAGATTGGGAGGCTAGAAGAGTGCTCTTTACCTAAGTCAATCTCCCTCCTTTTGATAAGTATTGTCTCTTCCATAAGATGATTCGCTTTTGAAATCTCTCCTCCACTACATCCTAAACATGAGGGGACTTGAAAGTGGCTCTTAAAGGGAGGCCCAAATAACAAGAGGGGAGAGGACCCACTTTACAACCCGACACCCTAGCTAGTTCCTCAATTTTAGGAGCCCTCGCCTCATGAATCAACTCGCTTTTATGAAGATTGATCTTTAACTTGGAAACTGCCTCAAACCACATGAAAGCCCATCTTTTTTTGATCAGAAACGAAGAAAAATATATTGATAGAAGAAAAGATACAAGAAAAATGAGAAATACAAAAGAAACCAAGGGAAGGATGAGAGGTCCTTCCTACACAAACTGAACAAAAGAAGAAACATCCAACAATAGGAAACTGAAAACAAAGAGAAACCCCCACAACTCAAACTTAAGACGCGCACACCGCAATCCAGTTGAGCTGTAAAACACTTAGAGGAACTCCTCTAAAAGTTTTAGTACAAGAAGCCCAAAGAGAGGAGTAGAACAAAATCAAATCCCATAAAATCTCTTCCGTTCTCCCTTTTTCCTCAAAGATCCTGTTGTTTCTCTCTTGCCACACCATCCAAACCAAAGTAAGACACGCAATTTGCCAAAGTGTCTTTCCTCTTAAAGAGTTCCCCAATCCTTTAAAAGCAATTACCAACATGTCCACAAAACTCCTTGGAGGGATCCAAACCAACCCTGCTAGATTAAACAACTTGTGCCAGAGTCCAATGGTAACTGGACAATGAAGAAAAAGGTGGTCAATTGACTCTCCATTTCCTTTGCAAAGAATGCACCATTGAGGACAAAGGGATTTGTAGGGTCTTCTCAATTGCAACTTGTCATTGATGTTTACCTTCCCATGTGCTACTACCCAAGCGAGGGCCTTAACCTTTGAGGGGGCTTTTGAACTCCACAAAAACTTGGCTGGGAGGAACAAGATAGGATTAGAGACTTTTGACAAGGCCAAGAAAAAAGATCTCACTGAAAACAAGCCTGACGAAGACAAAGATCACACTCTTGAATCTGCCAAAGAAGGAGAGAGACGCACTGAACTAAGGGAGAGCATTAGAACCTCTAAATGCTCCTTACTTGCATCACAAAATACTAAGGTATCATTGCTCCTCACCTTATCTATGAAATCAACAAGAACCATACTCACTTCCCTAGAGGCATTCATAGATGACTTGGGAAAATATCTTTTAGCTTCAAAACAAGGAGGTTCATCTCCTTTGAAAATACTTCAATTCTTGTCCTATACACACGCATCCAAAAAATATATAAAAGAAAAAGGAAAAAAAATCGTATAATGGAGTCATCCTCCAAAGTTTCCTCCTTCTACCTAGAAATCTCACTTTTTTTCTCTTTGTGACATCAGAGAGAATTCAAGTGTGAGACTAAACCATAAAATCTCAAACATGGAAAAGACTAAACCCAGATAAACCACGCTACCTCAGAATAGAGAATAATATGTTTTAGGGCCTAGTTCTCTTGTTAACTTTATTGATTGGTTAGGCTCTAGGTGAGGGTAGACAATGTTTTTTGTTTCTCTCTCTCTCCCACTTGGGTGAACTTTTGCGTAGTTGACGTATACTTATTGTCAGTGTTTGAAATGTCGGAATATTTCGTTGAAATATTGCCGAAATTTCGGATATTGGGGAGGGTCGACCTGATATTTCACACCAAAAGTCGATTGGTTGAAGTTTCCTTGATTTTTTAGAAATATTGCCGATATTTCAGCATTTTCCCCGATATTTCTTGAAATTTCCTGATTTTTCGGGAAGTCAACGCTGTCAATGTGACTGCTTGCACCGCTGATGGAGTGGGATGCGTTTGCAATAGGAGGGGATTTGAATTCAAGTTTTTATTTCTGTCGCTTGCAATGCTAAGGGGATTTGAACCCAAAACCTTTTCAAGTCAAAAGGCTTGGAGTTGAGCCCAATTACCACTAGGGGATGTTTGTGTTTGTTAATATATATTCACAATCAATTTGTTAAAGTTCATTATTCAAAGAATAAATAAATCAATTCTAATTATTTTATTTTAAATTTTATTTAATTAATTAATAAAAGTATAAAAACTATTATTATAATTTTCTTAACAAGTCTTTTTTTATATAATTTATATGATAATTAAATATAAAAATATAATATTAAAAAAATCATATATGCATCATCATTTATTTTACATTATTGAATGCATTTAAATTAAATAAATTATAGTTTTAATATTAAATGTATCATCATTTATTTCATTAATCTTATTTTAAAAAATTATTATCACTTTACTTTTAAATTTTGTATAGTTATCCTTTTAATTTTATTTAATTTTGAATGTTTTTATTTTAAAATATTAAAAATATAAATTTATTCAAAAAATTATTAAAATATAAAAAAATAATAATGAAATTCTAATATTTTATAAATTAAAATTAATTTGATAACATAAATAATAAATTATTAAGACGAATATATTCTTGTTTATCGATATTTTTCTACATCATACTTTTATCAATTATACATATAAAATAACTTTAACATATGCATTCTTGTTTATTTGATTATTTTTTAGAGTTTTTTTTAAACATTTTTATAAATTTTGAATAATTTTCGCCTCATCTATATTTGTGTCAAAATATCCATCGATATTTTCGATATATTCATAAAATCCAAGTACCAATATATCCGTCTTTTCTGATATTTCAAACCTTGCTTATTGTATACTTTGGGATGTTGTTTTTGCGTTTCCTTTTTTATATATACACTCTCTTACCTATCAAAAAAATATGCTTTGCAAATTTCTCTTCCTTTTTACATTCCCAACATGAATTTATCTTAATACAACCCCAACCCTTCAACTGTTCTTATTTATTGCTAAAGGATAGAAGAAAGGGAATTGATTCTTCAAATTCCCCTTTCCATGGTACACATCAAAGTAGAACCTAATTGTTCACCTATTCCCCAAATGGAAAGAAACGAAGCCATGAAAAGAATTCCTACTTATAAATTGGTTTTCACTCTACCCTGAAAATACACCTCATCCACGCTATCTCCTCAAATCCATTCACCTCCACCTTTCTCAAAATCATGTCCTTCTCCCTCCTAGCCCTCCACAGCCACTTATACATCATAGCTTTGTTCTAAACCACTGAATTGCTGATCCCCAAATTACTCACCATTTGAGGGGCACGCACCGGTGGCCAATTAACTAAGTGGAGAATCTACTACCCCAATCACCATGGCATGAAAAATTCCTTTGTAGCTTTTCTAACCTGAGTTGAACTGAAGTTGGCATCATAGAAGTGGACATAAAGTAGATTGACATACTTGAAAGAATTCTATGAATGAGTTTGAGTCTACATCCTGACCTCTCCTCCATGGAAAACTATTGCCTCTTCAACAATGCCCAATGATATTCAAGCATCTCGTGTACTGGATTCCAATGCTGTTCTAAATTTGAAATGAGTAGCACCCAATGGCAAACCCAAACAAGAAGATGGTAGCTTACCCACCTCGAGTGCAAGTGCCTATATCCTACTAGAACTGTTGTACTATGAGAAAAACTAACCTAATTTGGAATAAAATGTGAAAACATAAGTATGTGTCTAAAATATACCACCTATGCTCTAGCTGCCACCAAAAAAGGAAAAAAAAAAAAAAAAAAGGAGAAAAGAAAGCAAGAATTCTGTTAGCAAACAGAAAATGTAAAAGTGCAATTCCGTTACCTTCCTTTATGCCTACTCTAAGGCCTCTTTTTTTATTTTTTTGATAGGTAAACAAAATAAATATATTAAAGGCCCACCAAAGCACACAGGCTGTATACAAAGGAAGCCAGGAAAGCAACAAAAAACAACTACTCCTTCAAGATGAACCTAACCAATCTATAAAATCTAACATGGTTAGGGAGCTTTGATTTATATACACCCTCACCCATAATAAAAGATTACCAAGAGAGGAGAATGTTAGTGAATGATTATATAGTTCTTTGCTTTCAAAAGATCTTCGGTTCTTGTCCTTTGTATTGTCTAAAAAACACACAACAGGATAACTCTCTAAACCTTCTTTCATTTTTTACCTATGAAGTATCTGTGTCATCTTAACAGTTTAAGAGTCTTTTTTATTGATACTTATCAAAAAAAAAAAACCTACTTTGGTTGGGACCATTGGGTTCTAGATAGCCTTTGAAAGGAAAGTTATTGATTTTTCTTGCCCAAGAAAAGAGAGTTGAAGGATTTGACTATAAACTTTTGTTTCTTAGCATCTAACCAATCTAGCCTATTGACTTCATTCCTTCTTACTGCCTTTCCTCGGGACTTAGAGAGAAACTCCTCAACCCTTTCCAACTCCCAATTATTTAGATTCATGAGAAACAAGGGTTCCAAAGCACACCCTCTTTGTGATGGTCCCGAACCTCTGCCACCCAAGCTTCCTTTGTCATGGATATGGAATATAACAAGGGGAAAGATTTTCTTAGAATTGAATCACCACACTAGATATCTTTCTAAAACCTCACCCTTCTACCATCGCCTACACTAAAAGAGGTTCTTCTTCTAATGATGTCCCCACTCACTGTTGATGGTCTTCCCTAACCTAAACCCCAAACCATCCTTACTTTCCTTAGAATGATAATCTCCCTCCTGCACCCCATACTTCCTAACGATAACCCTCTCCCAAATAGGCTCATTTTTGGGTGCAAACCTCCATAGCCACTTTCCCAATGAGTGCCTTATTGAGGATTGAAAGCTTTCTAATTCCAAGGCCTCCATCACTTTTCTCCCTACAAGCAATATCCCATCTCGCTAGATGTGGATTTTTTTCCCCAAAGAAGTCCCACCATATAAGAAGTCCTTTTGAATCTTTTTTTTTTTTTTTTTGATAGATAAACCCACATAAGATATATTAGAAAAAGGGTGCTTGAAAGGCAACCCGAAGCATACAGGGAGTATACATGAGTCACCAAAAGACAAGAAACAAAAGAGGCAAGCACTCACTAGCCCTCAACAAGAGCCCAACCAATCAACAAAGTTAATTAAAGAAGAGAGTCCTACATCTAAAAAAGACTTAGCCCAATAGAAGAGGTTATAAACAAAAGAATTTTTCATTCTTTGAATCAACAAAACCTCATTATCAAATACTATCCTGTTTCTTTCCTTCCAAACCGTCCAAAATAAGTAGAGAAGAGCTGCCCGCCAAACCTTTCTACACTTCTTGTCCACAAAGGAAGCAAACCAACTTAAGAGAGTGTCTCTAACCGTAAGCGGAAGGACCCAATTAACACCAAACAAAGAAAACACGAGATCCCACAAAACCCTCGCCTTGGAGCAATGAACAAGGATGTGATTTATCGTCTCCTCTTCAGCACAACACAAGAAGCACCAGTTAGCTAAGTTCCAGCCCCTCCTCTTGAGTTGATCTTGGGTAAGAACCTTTCCCCAAGAAGCTTCCCAAGCAAAAAAACCCACCTTTGTAGGAACACAAGGGCTCCAAATAATGCTCCACGGAAACGGGAGTGCACAACTATGATCAAGAGAATTATAAAGGGATTTGATAGAAAAAATCTCATTCTTTGACTCTTTCCACACCACCCTGTCCGCCACACCAGCAGTTAGCCTCTTTCCTTGAAGGGTCGAAAGGAGTCTCTCCACCGCTTCCACCTCCCAATCATTGAAAGATCTAGAGAAACGGGGAATCCAACCCCCCTTTTCCCCTAAAAAATCCCAGCAATCCATTACCCATGCATCTTTAGAGACTTCTAAGGCATACAAAGAGGGAAAGGCCTCACAAAGGGAATTATTTCTGCACCAAATGTCCTTCCAAAACCCCACCCCATAGCCCTCCCTAACCTCACGGGAGCTCCACCCTCCACCTTCTTCCCCAAACTTCCTACTAATTGTAAGCTTCAAAAGGACTCCCTTTCAACCGCAAAGCGCCAATTCCATTTGCACAAAAGGGCCCTATTGAGGATAAAAAGATTTCTAATCCCCAATCCACCCTTCTTTTTATGAGAACAAACAACAACCCACTTTACAAGATGGGGCCTCTTCTCCAACGCTCCCCCACCCCAAAGAAAATTCCTTTGGATTTTCTCTAGTCTCAACTTAACAACTCTTGGCATACGCATCAAAGTCCTTTTGAAGCTTGTCAAGCCTTAAGCTTACACTTTTGGGCATGACAAAAAGAGACATTTGATAAACAGGCAGACTTGAAAGGATGCTTTTTGCAACGCTAAAGCCTTGAATGGAAGCTGTTTTCATTGTAGCTAAGGTAGTGTTTGGAGCTTTCATCACAATTACAAAAACTTAAGGAGATAGTTGGTCTTCCTAGCACAATCCTATAAAACTTTGGAAAAATCCAGTTGGCATCCTGTTAGTCAGAATTGCAAAAACATGTTTTTATTCTCTTAATAACATATTTTGGTATTTTATTACTCACTCACTAATTGTGTGGGATTTTTGGGATATCTTGTTAAATTTAAGTGATGAGATTGTGGTGAATAGGGTTTTTTCTTTGTGCTAGACTAGACTATGTCGAACAATGTTCTTATCCAAAAGGACAGTGGTGAATAGTTTTAAGTGTTAGGTCCTCTTTTTTAAGATATTTGATTTAATGGGAATTTGGGCACGGTCTGGGAGGGAAGTCCAACATGATGTTTCAAGAGGGGGAAGCAAAGAGAGATGGGTTTTGAGGGGGTGGCTGTGGGGTTGTGTCTGATTTTTCGGATTTTTGTAGCCTTATTTGTTGTGAAGAAGTTGACTTTGGAAGAGACTACAAAACATAAAACCTTTGCAAAATGATTTTTATCTTATTTAGCTTTATTTTATTTTATAAAGGAAACTTATATTGTTTATTGAATAAGGCATGCATGCTAGCTATTTACGAATCTTAAGGCCTAAAGCTTACATCACACTTTAAATGTGAGAAAGTGTTCTAGCCTCACCCTGGTCTTCTCCTTGAGCCACATCTTGGTGCTTTCCTTAGAATTTGCCTCACCCTGATATGGGCCTAGGCGGGGGTCTTGCCTGCATTTGGGAGTATATATATGGTGAGAAAGTGATAAGTCCGCAACAGAGCTTGTTCTTGGTGGACCAAGTGCTATTGTTATGAATCTTGTGATTGAGTCTCTGTCAATGATAATCACTAGCACCTGTTTATGTTTATAATAAGAAAGAAGTTGCTAGTTTATGTCCATGAAATATACAAGGATGGAATTATGGTTCTAATGCAAAACTTTTTACTTTGTGATTCTTGTTTGCACCTATTGGGTTTTCAGCATGTTTCTTACTATGATATTCCTCTCCTTTTGCTCTTCTACAGAACAGCAGCATGTTGAAACTAATCTTAAGGCAACTATTGCTGGAATTTCTGTTGTGTTTGCCTTCCATGATGAAAATCAGAGGCATTCATGTGATCTGGGTGGTGCTCAGGCAAATGTTGGTTCGAATGTTCATTATCTTGGTGCAGAATGCAGAGACTTGCTTTTTATCTTGCAGGTAATAATCTTGCTTGGAGTTTTTCCTTTCCATTTTGAATTTTACTATCCATTTAGTTACTGGTCTTGGTACAATATTCTTCTACACTAACTTCCAACATTTGATAAGGTCAACAGGTATCTCCTCAAAATATGAAGTTTGAAGTGACAGTGAAACATATTGAACTTGCTGATTACTTTAGGGATGAAAAGGATGTTATGGATTTTGCATTGCGCGGTTATAATAACACAACTCTTTTGGTGCAACATCTGCAAGCTGAAGTTCAAGGTGCCCTTCCTCCATTTGCCTTGTCAGCTGAAGATCCTGATATAGAAATACATAGATCTAGTTCTGCAAGTATTAATGAGAATGATGTGGTCAAGGTTATGTTGCTTAGAACTTCAGGTGTGAGTCATTGCCTATCTACTGTAAATTCTAGTTCTGTAAATGGCAGTTTGGCAGGGACAACGTCATTTTCATTGAAGCTGCCACCAATTGTTTTCTGGGTGAACTTTCAGACAATAAATGCATTATTGGATCTTTCAAAGGAATTTGGAAATTCCCTTGAAATGAATTGCAATAGAAGTGGTTTTCCATCAGAGGCCTTCACTGTGAAGTATGAATCATCACAGGAGGATGTGAAGAGAGGTTCTGGATCTTGTGATACTACCTTGTCTTCAAGAGAGAGTTTGCGAGGAAATATATTCCTGCCCAATGCAAGAGTAATTTTATGCTTTCCTTTTCAGACTGATGAAAATTCTGGATGCTACTCTTCCTGGGATCAATTTTTGGTTCTTGATTTATCTTTACCATCATCTTTGGATAAAGGAATAATTCAAGACACTTGTACAATTCCAAATGCAGACTCTCACAATGGGTTTTCCTCAAGAGCCTCACAATCCTTGCATTTGAATGTTGGTAACCTTGACATTTACTTGGTCACTTCTTCCTGTGAAGATGGCGGTGAGATTAATTGCCGTGATGTGCAGAGGCACGGATTTTCTGCTCATAGAATTCTATCTGCCACTAACAGAACAAGCAGTTTTTCAGTCATTAGCATGCTTTGGCAGGAGAGGCCTGTGACTGGTCCTTGGATAGCAAAGAAAGCCAAGTTATTAGTTACTTCAGAGGATTCAAGGACCAGAAATAAATTCGAGGGAAAAGGTTATGAGTTTGCTTCTGTGACTACTGTGAAAGATCTGGGAGATTTAAATTCTTGCACACGACGAGAGATGATTCTGAGTTCTGCGTTTTTCCTCCATCTCCGTCTATCACCTGTCACTGTCAATCTGAGCAGTTCTCAGTACAATGATTTGCATCATCTTATAAATCAAGTGACAAATGGATTATCACGTGCAGCCTGTGATCCAGTCAGTGTTAGTGAAGAAGCTTCTGTCACACAGATGTCAATCCTTGTGGAATGTGATTCAGTGGAAATTTTAATTAATCTGGATAGAGTGGAGAGTATCAAAGGTTCATTGCAGAGTGAACTACCTGGCTCATGGCATAGTCTAAAACTGAAAATTCAGAAGTTTGAGCTGCTATCTGTCTCAAATATTGGAGGAATTAAGGGTGCCAAATTTCTTTGGTTTGCCCATGGTGAAGGAAAATTATGGGGTTCTATCACGAGTGCTCCAGAGCAAGAGCTTCTTTTGATCTTGTGTAGCAACTCTACAATGAAACGTGGTGATGGAGAAGGTTTAAATAAATTATCATCTAGATTAGCTGGTTCTGATATAATACACCTCTGGGATCCAGAGAGTGTCCAGAGTTATACATCCATAACCGTCAGATGCAGCACAGTTATTGCAGTAGGTGGACGCTTGGATTGGTTGGAGGCGATATCCTCTTTTTTCAGTTTGCCCTCTGCTGAAACTGAACAATCAGGTTACAACAGTTCCCAAAATGGGGATTTAAGTTCATCCTTTGGTTCTTCATTTTATCTTAACCTGGTGGATATTGGTTTGAGTTATGAGCCTTACTTTAAGCATTTGCTGGGCAGTAGTGACATTCTTGATTCTGACTCCATTTCTTCTGCCAATTATAAGGAAGAAGTGTGTGAACGGTATGTTGCTTGTATGTTAGCTGCATCTTCCTTGAATCTTTCTAACACAACAATGGCAGATTCCACTGATAATGAATACAAGATTAGAATACAAGATCTGGGGCTTCTTGTATGTGCGGTGTCAGAGCCTGAGAATGTTGGTGGCATTTATAGTTCAGAACATCTTCACAAAGTTGGCTATGTCAAGGTTGCTGGGGAGGCACTTTTTGAAGCAATTTTGAGAACTAACTGCAGGAATGGCCTTCTCTGGGAGTTAGAATGTTCCGAATCTCATATTCACCTGGATACTTGCCATGACACCACGTCTGGTCTCATCTGTTTGGTTTCTCAGATCCAACGGCTTTTTGCTCCTGACGTGGAGGAATCAATTATCCACTTGCAGACAAGGTGGAACAATGTTCAGCAGGCACAAGAAAGGAATGATTCCAGTGATGAAACCATGATCTTCAACAGTGATTCTGCTCCACCAGCCGCTCAAGTGTATACTTCAAGTGATGATGCGAAGACTGAACATGGGGTGTTTGCTTTGATGGATGAAATATGTGAAGATGCATTTAACTTAGGTGGACATGCAGCCTCCCAATTGGGTTCTTGTGAATCACAAATTCATATATCACTTGATGGAAGTTTTCTTGGAGAGGCGTGTAACCTTAACATTAGAACCCCTGAATTTTTCTCTCGTAATCTATCCTTCAATGGGACAGTTCCTGTAATAGGACTGGATAGTCATCGATCGTCAGTTCCACAAAATGGTGGCTTTCCTGAGTTCATAGAAAGTTATTACATGTCGGAGTCAAGCCATCTATCAGAAATATCTGCAGCCAATAAATCTTCACATGAGATTCTGGAATTTAAATCCAGAAATATGGGAAATGAAGATCTTGGAAAAGGAAACAGTGGATGGTATAGGGATGCCTCATTAAGAATTGTTGAAAACCATATTCCAGAAATGAGCGAGCAGGCTGGCTTGAGACAGTCTGTGAAAGGCAAGCTTCCTTCTACTGACCATAGAAGACCTGATGATCTAGGAAAGGCCAGAGGACGTGTACTCCTTAAAAATGTTAATGTCAGATGGAAAATGTTTGCTGGTTCTGACTGGAATCACCCTGGAAAGACTGGCCAGCCTTCTGCAAATATTAGTGGAAGGGATGCAGCCACATGCCTGGAGCTTGCACTATCTGGGATGGACTTTCAGTATGACATTTTTCCAGATGGAGAAATATTTGTATCTAAGCTTTCTCTCTTTATTAAGGATTTTCATCTTTATGATAACAGCAGAGATGCACCATGGAAACTGGTAAATTGGACCTCAGGAACATTTAAATAGGTGTTTTATCTTTCTTCCTAATATTAAAGGAGTCTAAAAATTTCTTTCTATTTGATTTTGAAGGTGCTGGGTTATTATCATTCAAAAGATCATCCTAGAGAGTCCTCTTCGAAAGCATTCAAGTTGGACTTAGAAGCTGTCAGACCAGACCCTTCAACTCCTCTTGAGGAGTATAGGTATGCGAGCCATTTTATTTGATTTGATTTGATTTTACTTTAGTTTTCCTGTTGTTTTAAAGTTGATAGCTCAAATCATTTCTATTAAGCCTAATCCTCATGGGCCTGAAAAGGGTGCAAGCCTTACACATGTAAACACTATTTTCATATGCATTCTTCTAACATTTTTATTGCCTTGTGAGAGTATGTCATGTGTAGGGCTAATGGGAAGTAAAAGTCTGTCAAAGTTGTTTAGTAGTGCCTGTCAAATTTTTGGTTTCTTCTTGATGAGGTTATATGTGCTCTAGCCCATTTCTCGATTACATTCTTTTTGGGTGATGGTAGTACAGGATTCTGTGATTTGAAGTGTTCTAGCACCTAGCAGTTCTTGTCCTTTTTTCAGCTTTTATCACTTTTGAATGCTCTAAATTCTTACAAGGAGTTTATAGTTTGTGTGATTAATTTTGAACCTTAGCTAAAGCATTTTTTATGAGACATGTTTAAATTTTGTGTCAAAATTTCGCGACCATTTGTAATGAGGATGAATCTCAAAGATCTGCTCATGAAAGGAATGAAAGAATAAAAAAATCCTAAATTACTTAATTAAGGGTATTTAGGTAATTTTACAATTTTTTAGGTATCATAATTAGTTAGTAATTGGTATTTGAGTTTTATTTAGAATTTGAGAATTTTTAGAATTCTTCTTAAAAGTTCTAAAGTTTTTATTCTCTAAAATAATATTTTTATCTTAGAATCTAAAAGTCTCTTTTTATTAGAAACCTTATTGCAAAAAAATTCTATAAAGTAAATTTCTAATTTTAAAATTGGAAATAATTTTAAAATGTAAGTTATGAGTTCTTTTAACTCCTTTAGAAGGTTTAAGAATTTTAGGAAAGAAATAAGAGGTATAAGTTAGGTTTACTTTTTCATAGTTTTGTTCAAATTCTAGGGTTTTCTAAAGCCTATAAATAAGGTCCATTTATGTAAAATGTAACTACTGAAATGTTGATGATTATTAATATTAAGCTTTTCTTTGCATACCTTGCAACTCTCAATGGTGAGATTCCATTGGTTTTTTTTAAATGAGATTTTTAGAAGACCTTAGTGAGATTCTAAGGTTTCTCTCTTTTTCTTATCTTTTTTTTTTCTCTTTATTTTGTTTTACCATTTTCCGCTACCTTAAATTTTTACTCCTTGTTCCAATCCTTAAACCCTTAAAGATTGAAACCCTAACCCATTTATTTGATCGTAGACAACTGTTTGAGGGTTGTCCTATATCAATCTGTTCATGTATCAATCTCTCTACAGCAACTAAAACAAAATTACCATTTGTCCTTTCCCCTTCTGTTCATGTTATATTTATGCTTTCATCTTGATTTCTAGAAGACTTAAAAATTCTCAGTGAAATGTATTTACTGTATACTTTTCTTTTGTAAAAGAAAAATTTTATATGAAGGGGAGATAAATGGAAAAATAACAGTTCTTTTTAAGTGCTGATTCTTGTTTTTTTTTTTTTTTTTTGTTTACTTTCAGGTTACGGATTGCTGTTCTTCCTATTCTATTGCATCTTCATCAGGGACAACTTGATTTTCTTGTTGGCTTTTTCGGGGGAAAAAATCAGTCAGTTGACCAGTCTCCAAGTCATTGCCATGCTTCAGATGGGGCAAAATTATCATCAACAAAGAATAGCAATTTTGCAAGGCATGCTATTTCAGAGGAGGCATTGCTTCCTTATTTTCAGGCTAGTGTTTTAAATCATTTTTCTTATCACATGCTATATTTTGCTGCAAATTTTCAATTTTCTGTGCTTTTTTATGTGAGAACTACTCTTTAGATCAGTGATAAAATATTCACATGGTTTCTAGATATAAAAAAACCCAACCCAGAATCAAATTAGCAACATTCACATGGATTCCTAGATGTAGCAGGAGAGGTTGCAATCCATTGGTTGGTTGCTGTTGCTCTCTTCTGTGTTGTTTATTTGTTGCATGTTTCTATTTTAGAGTCTAGGACTAAACTATGACATGTAATTCTACTAGATATTTGTGTTTCAGTTCTTCCGTGTGTTTTAGTTTTGAATTTAGTCAAGTCTTACATAGTGTTGCATTGAATTGTTTCAGAAGTTTGATATATGGCCTGTTCTTGTGCGGGTTGACTACAGTCCCTGTCGTGTTGATCTAGCTGCGTTAAGAGCTGGGAAGTATGTAGAGCTTGTTAATCTTGTTCCCTGGAAGGTAAATTCTTCATTTCTTGTATCTACCTCTAATATTCATGGTGGCCTTTATCAAGAGAGACCTTGTAGTAGCTACAGCTTTATCAAGCAAAGGACATTCGTCTTGTGGGAACCTCCAACTTCACCATCTAAACCTTTGTTAATATTCAAAAATCTGATTTTATTACATTTTACATGCTGGATGTGGTAACTTCCGTTTGTGATAAATTAAGAAAGCATGGAAACTAATTGATTACTTTATCATGTTGGTAAATTAAACTATTGTTTTGTGACAAATTTATTTTCTTTACATCTCTTGTTTAAAATAAGAGTGATAACATCGAAATGACAACACTAGAAATGTGAAAGGATTAAATATCATAACATGTATTTTAATATTTTCAAATATGGTTCTACTTAAGTTATATCTCTAAGATAATTGGAAATCTTGTATGATATTTTGAAGCAACCATGTCTTTTTATTGCTTTTAGGAATTGACCTTAAATATCACACTGTTGTAAACTTCTTGGGCTCTACTTGGGAGACAAGGAAGTGGTTGCTTCTCTTAATTCCTCTAGATGAGTAGTTTCTTTCTTTTGCTATAATGGATTTGTAGCCCTTTTGATTTTTAAGGGTGGCTTTGTCTATGGTAGAAAAACAAAGTCTTTGGGTAAATAGGAAAACGATTTATAAGGGGTGATTTAAGCCTTTCCCATATTCCTACCTATTTCCTTTCCCTGTTCAAGATTCCCTCTTCAGTGGCTAGAAAAATTGAGAAATTGCAGAGGGATTTTCTTTGGTTAAGGGATAAGGAGAGCAAGAGAGTTCATCTTATTAGCTAGGATTTAGTGTGTAAGTCTAAGGTGGAAAGGGGTCTGGGGTTTGGGAAGGTCTCCTTAAGGAATTGTGTTCTATTAGGGAAATGATTGTGGAGGTTTCTTGGGGAAAGTTTTTCTTTGTGGCATCAGGTTATTCCAAGTATTTATGGGATACATATTAATGGATGGGATGCTAACACTATAATCAAGTGGTCACATTGTTGCCCATGGAAGACCATTGCACAAGTCTTTTAGGATTTTACCAAGTACACTAGGCCTGGGGTGGAAGGTGGGGCAAGAATCTGTTTTTGGGAAGACTTAAGGCGGGGGTTCAACCTTTGGTTTCTCAATTCCTAGTTTATTCAGAATTGTCACAATTAAAAACCTTCCTATCTTAGCAATTCTTGGGTCTTCTTATCATTTCTCTTAGAACTTTAACTTCCGTCATAACCTCTCAGATTTTGAGATAGAAGATCTAGAAAGACTAATATTGTCTCTTACTTGCTTGCATTTATCTCCATCTGCTCTAGATGCGAGAGCTTGGTCTTTATCTTTTATTTTATAGTAGAGTCTTTTTTTATAGCCTTGTCCAATCATCTTGACCTAATTCCTTTCCTCTCTACTAATTTTGTTTGGAAATCTCAAGTCCCTTTTAAGTTTAAGTCCTTTGCTTGGTTAGTGGCATACAAGAAGGTTGTGAACGCCAATGACATGCTACAAATGAGGAGATCCTACAAAGCCCTCAATCCTGATGTGTATATATTGTGTATGGAGTATAGAGAATTGGTAGATCATCTTTTTTTGCATTGCTCTTTGACTATGGGTTGTAGCATAGATTATTTGAATTGGCTAAGCTGGATTGGGTTCCTCCTAGGAGTATTTGTGATATGATGACCATTGCATATAAGGGATTGGGAAACTCTAGTAGAGGATTGGCAAAATGCTTGTTTGGCTTTGATTTGGGTTGTGTGGCGAGGCAGGAAAGAAATGCCAAAAATTTTTATTATTAGGCGAGGACTTTTGACGCTCTTTGGGATACCATTCATTTCCTTGCTTCTTTTTAGGCATCTTGCATCACAACTTTCAAAGGTCCTTAATGTGATTCAACTTGATTGGTTGTTGGTGTGTAGGTCCAAAGGTGTGGGCTAGTAAGGAGAGGTTGTTTTGTGTACTTGAATTACAATGTATAGGTTTACTTAGTATTTTGGAAATGCCATTTGTTTAGTTCTTTGTTTTTTGGAGGATTTCTCATCATTCCTTTATACCTTTTAATCCTTATTTAATATATTATTCCGTTGTTTCTCATAAAAAAAAAAAAAAAAAACAAAAAATAAAAAATTGGTCGAGTCCCCAAAGAAGAACCTGAGAGAAGGAGTACCAGGGTGCCTTGTCGCTTCCTCCATAAGGACCATGTTGGTGGTTGAGGGTTGAACTACCAATGGAGAGAGCTCAAGCTTCTTAAAATCAAACCCTCTAAAGACAAAAGAGGCCCTAAATAGAGCTAGCTCATCTATTAGGCTGGTCTTACCAACACCATAACCCAGCTCAACACAACTCATATATCCCCCTTAGGCCTCAAAAAGAACAAGAGGGCTCTGAGCCTTCTTAGAATAGATCAGTCTAACGCATAAGCCTCCTAAGAATTAAAATCTTCCATTGGCTGCTTGAAAGTTAGGCAACTTCACTTGAAAAACTTTTAAAGAAATGGGCCTCTTGCAAACCCTCAAGGCCCAATTCTTATAGCCCACCAACCACCCCATTTTGGGCTTCCTTACTACAAGTCACACCCAGATAGTCCCCCACACGTGACAGTTTGCCTCCCATCACCATCATCTTCCATAACTTCCTCTAGCCCACTACCTACCATAGCCTTTTCAAAACCTGTAGCCACCTTTGGACCTTGCCCTTCTCTCTACCCACCACATACCGACACATCAGTTACCCCCTTCTACACTAATGAAAACTGCCCCCTCATGCTTTCATTAGCGCATGACACTCCTGCAAACTCACCCTTAACCTCCAGATCAGCGCTCCCACTACTCGAAACCACTTGAGAAATCCATCATGGTACTTTGCACTACAACTGAATGGCATAGCAAGACATGCCCACCACCTGCAACAACCAAGTGTCTTTCTCCCATTTAATCTCACCAAAACTCTTGCCTATTTCAAGTGTTGGAGATTAGTTGCGTCTTCATCCACAGCAACAAAACTACCACAACAATCCCTAAGCTTTTTGAACACCTCCTGACACCACAAATGCAGAGGGAGCCCCACCACTCTCACCCATGCTTCCTTAGCAAGCACACCCTTTTGAAAACACCCCACCTCTGGGACCCACCTATCAGATGTAAAACCTTGTCCTTGTACCTTCTTAAACCTCTTGAAAGCACCATATTTGTATCAAAACTTTCCTCAAAATCAAACAAGAGAAGGGCACCCCCAAGCAAGGAAATCCTCACCCCTCCTTTCATCCAGGGTGTTCTCATATTGTTACAATCATTGTTGTGATGTTAAAGGAGAGAGTCCAAGGAGAGAGTTTCAACTATGAGATAATTTCGGCTGTAACTTTTGGTTAACTGTTTTCTTGAAAATATCTATGTAAAGAAGAGGTTTTTGTTTCATATGTAAAAAGATTTTAGACTATGAAACCTCTTCCTATGAGCTCTGTTGCTAAGATATTTCGATTTTTTATTTATGAAAAGGAACTTCTATGCTCCAGTTATCTCCTCCTTTAAAGTGCATTTGTAACAAGGGACACTCCGGATCACTTTAACAATCAAAAAGAACTTTTAAGCAATCAAAAAGTTGCATCAAAGAGCCTTAGAAGTGTGAAAATCATAATTGAGTAAAAGATATATTATTTCCAATATTGCAGTGTGTAACACTAAAAATTATTGAAGCCCTTAGTGGATATATGGAGAATAACATATTGGTGAATTTCTTTTATTAAATAATGCACTTTGGGGGAAAAAAAAGAAGTAATTTCATCTTCTCAATTTAGTATGTGCGAAGTCCCCTCAGAATTGAGAAGCATTCTTCTCCCTTTTTCAAAATATTGCCAGTTTCTCTACTGCTAGTTCATGCTGCCACCACCAGCACCACTTGCCTTTTTGCTTCCCTTTTAATTTTTACCTTTCTTTTTTATCACTTGCACTCTAGAAAATCTTCTTCTGATAGAAGACTGTTTACCCAATATATTATATATTGGACCATATCTGATATATGTAACTTCTCATAAAAGTTATAATTGCAACTGGAATTGCAGAAGACTCCTCCTGGTTCTTTGTTCTCCCAAGAAATGTTATCATATATGTAAACTGAGTCTTATTGTCTCCTTAAGCTGAAGTTTGATTCATGCACACTGAACCATGAAAGTAGTCATCACTCTGGTTTGCTTCTAGTGTTGACACTTTAGGTACAAAGGGATGCTTCTTTTATTGTATATTTGGGATTTTTCTGTAAAATGTTATGGTCATACTTAATCAATTTTGGTGCAGGGGGTTGAGCTTAATCTCAAACACGTCCACGCTGTTGGTGTGTATGGATGGAGCAGTGTATGTGAAACAATTATAGGGGAATGGTTGGAAGATATTTCTCAAAATCAGGTCCTTGTTGCATCCATTGTACACTTGAGTATATCAAGATTGCATTGGCACTCTAGCAAATAATGAGTATCATATTTAATAAATCTAATTTTCTCAAATGCAGATTCATAAATTGTTGCAAGGTCTTCCAACATTTCGATCATTGGTTGCTGTTAGTTCTGGTGCTGCAAAGTTTGTTTCTTTACCTGTTAAGAACTACAAGAAAGACCGCAGACTAATCAAGGGAATGCAACGAGGTAATCATCTTCTGAAACTAAAGTAATTCAGTCACTGGTTTTCCAGTAAGATTTGGGTTCCATTGCCAGTAAAGTGTCATGCATGCATGCAGACATATGTGTATTTGGAATTTGAGTATTTAATCACCTAGTAAAATGGAGTACTTAGTGTCATATATAAGGTGTATGGTAACAATGTAAAATTTTGGGTAAAAGTAAAGAACAAGCTTCTTAAATTGATAATTGGACAATCCACCATTACATAGCCCAACTACATTGATGATATCAGTAATCCTACTCATTGCTTCATAATTTAATATAGTTGCTGGTTTGTATGGATGTCATGACTAGGGTTTCATGGTGGACACATTGTAACTCCTGTGTATTCATGAATTTTTGGCGATGTGTAAAATATGTTCTATTAGGATTCCCAACAAGAAGATTGTATTAGTTTACTCAAGATTTTTATGAGAGCATGCCTGCAGGTGTCTTTTAACTCAACTAAAATGCATCATTGTCCTAGTTTCCAAGTGAGTTTAAATGTGAGAGACTGAAGTTGTGTGCTTCATTATCTTTACCTGGCTGTTATTATTATCACATTTATGTTATTGATTGGCCTGTTTGGATCTTTTGTTTCGCTGATTCATGGGTAGAAAAAGTTGTGGTCTTTTTAAGAAGCGGTTCTATGAAAAAAATTCATTGTTCACAAATATTTAATCAGGTTCAGGGATTCATATAATTGTTCAGAATCTTAAGATATAATCGATGACTATATTCAATAATTTTATAACTACATATGTAGCAAATCTTTACTAACCTGATTTCACCAACCACTCAGAGGATAGCCTTGTTATAACTTAGTTTTTCATTGTTTCTCTTCTCCATTTGTTGCATTTAGTAATATGCATATATGTTGCATTTCTTTCCAGGCACAATTGCATTTCTTAGAAGTATTTCACTGGAAGCTGTTAGACTGGGGGTACATTTGGCAGCAGGAGCTCATGATATCTTACTCCAAGCAGAATATATTCTTTCAAATATTCCATCTTCTGTACCATGGCCTGTAGAAAATAGAACAAAGGCAAACATAAGAACTAATCAACCTAAAGATGCGCAACAAGGAATCCAGCAGGTGGGTGATCCAACATGCTTGTTTTTTACTTTACTAAGTTTCTTGTAAAACTTGTTTTAAGGTGTGTTAGGGTTTGTCTGGAATTAATTTTGAGGAAGAATGATTCTAGTGGCTACAATCACAGTCATCATTAGAACTTCTCATATTAAAAGATATGGATCTAAGAATATCCCAAAAAAAAAAAGACATGAAAAAGAAAGGGAAAAAAAAATCATATAAAACTAAGCAGTGAGATATGCGGAATTTCTGGTTGAAAATATAGTGCCTGGAAATTTCACTTTTAGGAATTTCCTTTTCTGGCAACTTCAAGATTGGTTTCTGCAAAAAGGCAGTTGTTACCTCTTTGTTCTGAGGATCACCTCAACAGTGTTGTCCAAAGCAAACTGTGTGGTAGTTTGTCATACCTAATGCAAATTTGGCTGTCATAGTCTGCAGTTTAATTTCTTCTCAAAAAGGACTTTTGGACGGTAAACTAGTCTGTTTAGCTTGTAGTTTCTTTGGGCTTGGGAATAAGGTCTGTTTTCTTCATTTTAATGAATAGATGATAAAATAATTTGCTTTGGTTTTATTATGTCTATGTTTTCCAGTATGCTAGAAGTTGGTCCTAGTATGTAAATGGATGAGGTTGACTTGTTTGGATAGCTTCTTGCAAGTGAAAATAGCCTTGCAAAGAAGTTGAAATTTTTGCAAGGAAAAATAGAGTGACATGAGAATTTCTGGATGCCTGGTCCGTGTTGTTCAAGAGAAATAATAGTTTTGGAACCTGGGTTGAAATGTGTTTTAATTCTGAGAAGTACAACTTAGGAAGTTTTTCAAAATTTGAATCAAAGAGCATTTTTCCATCATATGTCATCTCCTTGATGCATCATAGTGATAGATGTGAACCCCCCAACACATTTGGGCTTTTTGGTGTACTTTAAAGAGTAAGGATTTTATTGTGCATGTGAAAGTTTCCTTTTGTATTATATGCATTTTGGCACCATGGAGTAGCATCACATGACAGCCTTGATGATAGTCAGTAAGCATATAGATTGGGAAAAAAACAAAGAAAATAAAAGATGTGTTAACTGCTATCGTTCAATGCCAAGTTTTGATGTCTTAACTTGACAGGCGTATGAAAGTCTCAGTGATGGTCTTGGGAGATCTGCTTCTGCTTTAGTTCAAACTCCCTTGAAAAAATATCAGCGTGGAGCTGGTGCAGGATCTGCTTTGGCAACTGCTGTTCAAGCAGCTCCAGCCGCTGCAATAGCTCCTGCTTCTGGTCTAGCCCGTGCAGTACATTGTGCTCTTCTTGGAGTCAGAAATAGGTCAGTTTCTTTTCCTTTTTGTCCATATGAATATTTTTTGGTCATTATATCACTTTAATCATTGCAGTTTATCAACATGTCAACCTAGTAACAAAACTTAACAATGGTAATCATGCTTGCAGCCTCGATCCCGAGCATAAAAAAGAGTCCATGGAGAAATATTTGGGTCCTGCTGGAGTCAGAAATAGGTCAGTTTCTTTTCCTTTTTGTCCATTTGAATACTTTTTGGTCATTATCACTTTAATCATTGCAGTTTATCAACATGTCAACCTAGTACCAAAACTTAACAATGACAATCATGCTTGCAGCCTCGAACTCGAGCATCAAAAAGAGTCCATGGAGAAATATTTGGGTCCTGCTGGAGTCAGAAATAGGTCAATTTCTTTTCCTTTTTGTCCATTTGAATATTTTTGGTCATTACATCACTTTAATCATCGCAGTTTATCAACATGTCAACCTAGTACCAAAACTTAACGATGGTAATCATGCTTGCAGCCTTGATCCCGAGCATAAAAAAGAGTCCATGGAGAAATATTTGGATCCTGCTGGAGTCAGAAATAGGTCAGTTTCTTTTCCTTTTTGTCCATTTGAATATTTTTTGGTCATTACATCACTTTAATCATCGCAGTTTATCAACATGTCAACCTAGTACCAAAACTTAACGATGGTAATCATGCTTGCAGCCTTGATCCCGAGCATAAAAAAGAGTCCATGGAGAAATATTTGGGTCCTGCTGAGCCTCGGGAACAGATTTAATGGTGTAATAAATAATTTTTGCTGTGGTTATCTGCTATTGTTTTGCAATAGTTTCTTTCTTTTCTGCTTATGCAAAATCTTAAGATTTATTTTATTTTATATGCAGGGTATTGAAAACATGCCTGAGTTATTGAGAAGCTAGTTCTTTTGCTTTGCCACCCAAAAGAAAAAGCAGAGAAAGAAGCAGCGGAAGAAGAAGAACAAGAAGAAAAGGAGAAGAAGATGAAGAAGAGGAAGAGAAAGAAGCGGAAGGTCACTGAACCCGTCCATTTGGCTTCTGTGGAGGAGCCTCTTGTATCATGTGAGTAAAACCTCTTCTAGAATTTACATTCTGTTAGGCCTAAGATAAAACTTACTGTAGAATATTTCTTCTCCAGTAGCACAAGAAGAAAATGTTTCTGTTGCTATCTATTAATTCATTAAGCGCGAAAGATCCACGGTCTTATTATTGGTGTCAAATTGCTTACTAGTGTTTCTCATGCATTCAAAGCAATGCTGAAAAACAACTTTTTCCATCTTATAATTTTGAATTTCATTGTTATTTGATTATATTAACTGTTCTATAGAATACTAAATATCACGTAGAAGTGAAAAAATTGAAAATGCTGTAAGCACAGTATCAACCCTTCTACTTGAACCAACGGGTTCCTGGAGCCTCTCAAACGATAAGTCTATTGCTTGTCAACAGAGCTCTTTGTTTAATTATTAGATTCTATTACTTCTGTACCTGTTTCCATGAATTGGCATGAACTATGTATTTATTGATGCAGGTGTACAGTTAATGGAACTATTAAACAGATTCTTTCCCATAGGAACAAACAAGCCAGAAATCCTGTACAAAATGTAAATATCAGATGTGCTTTTTAAGTTTTTGGCAATATAGTTGAGCCTTGTAATTGTAATGATCTAATAGGCTTTAGCATGTTCTATTGTGTAATTACACGATACCGTTATTCTTTTGATGCCTTGATATAAAGCATGCCGCTTCTATTTGTTTACATGGTTGCAATTGTGTTTTATTCTCTATCAGCCTTGTGAGATTTACATCATTGTAGGTATGTGATCAAAACTCCATTAATAGCCTATAATGGTCTTTTGTTCCCTTCTTCTCAAGGGAATGATTTGTACAGTGTGTTTGGATGCTTTAATTTTTTGTCAACCCTTGATGACTTCTGCTGCTAGAATCTGATGGATTTGGTTTGTTCCTTTGTTGGAATGTTTCCAGGAGACTATATCCAGATTCATACTATCTTTTTTTTTTTTTTTTCCATAAATTTTTTCCATGTTTTGAATTAAGGAAACGTGTCAAGAGAAAAAAAACAAAGGTAGAGGCAAGGATGTCTTCAAAGGAGCAGCTTGCAAACTGGCAAATTGTACAAGGTTGTCATTTGAACCTTTGCCTTTAACAAGGTATGGACAGGAGGATTACCTCCTGCTCATGCTTGGAAGGTTAATTTTAATGGCTCGCAGCAGATGCTCTTAGAAGTCTTAGCTTTGCTGCTAATCTTTCCTTGAAAAAAAATTCATTTGCAGAATTTGATATGATCTGCCCATCCTAGACATTAATCAAATATTGGTTATGTCGATCATTGTTTTGTTTTTGGTAGTTCATATTTTCCTTCAATTCAACTTAAGGGCATAAGGAATTCAAGGAAAAAAAGCAAAGAAATTGTTCACCATTTGGTTGTTTCAACTTTAAGAGAGCTGACTGAAACATTAATTAGTGTCTAGGAAATATAGATGGGACCGAGACGAGCATTTAGTAAAGAAGTCAATCCAAAATTTTCCTCGAACTCCTGGGGTTGCGTGTTTAGTTTTGATTTTAAATCCTTCATTTTTTGGGTATTGGTGCTAAACATTTAAGAAATGCTCCCCAACAAAACGAACTTCTTTCCATAAGAGCCAAAGTGCACAAGGCTTCTATTTATTTATTTATTTATTATTTTTTAGGTGCAAAAACTATTTGTTATTTTCATTGTAAAATAATGGCATCGAAGACTTACCATTTTACTTAACTAAAAATAAGCATGCGTAATCAGATTTGATAAATTACATTAAGAACAGATACTGTCTCATAGAAGCACTTCAAATGCAAACCTTTGTACAAAAGAGAAATTGACAAATGCATTCTTTGAAGACCAAAGAAGGAAAAATTAGAGAAAATACAAAATAGAAATTGACAAATGCCTTCTTTGAGGATAAAAGAAGGAAAAATTGGAGAAAAAATGGAGAGGGAGAGAGAGGGAGGGAGAGATTAAGCAAACCACAAATTCCACCTTAGATCTAATTGTTATCCATCAAGTCCATAAATTAAGAAGAAAATATATAGTCCACCTCTTAATCTTTAGATCATAAACCTTGAAGGGAGACCTCTACAACTTCACCTTCCAATTAGAAGTACCTGTAACAAGAAACCAATTAAAACTAGCTCTAGTTCTTTCCGAATGTGGAACTTCTTTTCAGATGAATTCTTGAAAGAATTGGATTGAACCCTTTAAACTGTAACGATGGTTATGTTCTTTGAAACTATTAATCTCAGAATATTTTTCTCATTTACTTTTGATAAGATTTGGCCTAGACATAATTTTAGTTTACCCAAAAAGAAATTATATAACAATTAACAAGCCATTAGATCTAAGAATTTCCAAAAACTTACCATTTACCTGATCTTAATTTTGAAGTCTAGCCCCTTCCAGCTGAGTCTGGGGCTTCTCCTCAACAACTCTTTCCAAAGTCCCATCACTTTTGTCACCTCTTTTCAGACCAAACCTCTGTTTCCACCTGCCTGAACTCTTCTGCAGCCTTGGCAACACGTCCTCGAACCCATCATCATCATCATCCACAAGGAGCTCATCTCGCAGGGTCATCTTAGGCTTGGTGGGCAACAGCATCCCCTTGAAGAAGATCTCATCCGCAGAAGTCATATTGTTGTTTTTCACTGAGAATTCAAAGTCCGAAGACACAGGTGCTTCTCTGTAGTTGGTTTCATGCTTCTTGATGGGATGTTGGGTGTCTGCGAAATCATTGGAAAAGGAGATTCTAGGGCCCAGAGGAGAGGTATAGAGGTATGGCTGATCGTTGTTGAACATGTTTAAGCATGCCATGAACATTCAAACCAACACTCGCTCTAAGCCTTCTTAAATAGTTGTTCCTTCTCCAAGCACATGCGGTCTCTCGCAATTATATTGTAGGGGGCTTGTTTTATATGGCGTGCGAAGTTGGCATCTCATGTTACTTGGATTTGTCCCTTTGTGAGTCAAGTCTTACCCCCTCCTTTAAATGGGGGCACCAACAATTTGATATAGTTGTGACTATATATATACATTTGTCTTTATCGATGTATTTTTCTTCTTCTTCCTCCTACTCTTCTAGCCCCTTTGATTTAAATTAATTCAAGGAATCTTGGTGCATGCATGAACTTGTCTTTGTTACATTGACTGAAACATAATAAACAGACTTCACACTTATTATGATCAGTTGATGCCATTTCAGATCCATCCACTCCTAAAAACTTTAATCTATTTCTCACTCTATAATGTGTGCCATGATTACACCTATGGTATTTAGATTGGAGACTATTTCTTTGTTACCTGCATGCAAAGAAAATTCATGAGATAGACAGAGGGTTGAACTGCTAGAAATATTAGTGATCTATATACAAACATAATTTTTCGTATCCTTCCCAAACTTCAGACCTTGGACTTGAGCTAGTCTCACTCTCAATCTGCAATTTTAATATTATATAATAGAAATCAAGTAGTCTAAGTCTTACTGCCTCAGCCACAACAATTAAAAAAATTAAAAAAGAGTTTAAAACTTGGGATTCCCAGGGTTTCAGGTTCCTTCCGCTCCCTGGAAAAAAACACTGTTGAGGCTCATTGCTCACATGGCTTATCCACATTTCTGCTGCTATCTAAATGGATTTTGGACATGTGGCAGATTCCCAAACTAACATTTGACTAATCCCCAGAAGACATTGAACTAACTTCATGGGTTAATGGGGGAAAGCTAGGTTTAAGGGCATGGTCTCCCTCCTGTCTCCCATCTTCTTAGCATTAAACTTGTTTTTATCCTCTTTAGTCTTTCTTCACAAGACTTGGTTCACTGGCTCATTCTTCAAGGTTAGATCAGTGGTATACCCCTTCATTTACTGAATTGGTTGCTCCCAGTGTCACCTAAAACTTGTCCTACTAAAGTCTCTTAGCATAATAGACATAGGGCTTACTTCATAGTACTAATGGACTCTCTTCCTATTGTCGAAGATACTGAATACAATCCTCAAGTTCTTAAAAGTAGCTTTCATCTGCATGTGTTTGTGTTCTCTAAAACAAAAGAAAAAAAAAATTGACCAATTCGATTTTCAAGAATACGAGAAGCAGACCCTAGTGAATAGAAACAAATCATTTGAGCCGCCAAAATTTTTCACTCAAAGTCATCATCATGTTGTACAGAATCAGGAGACAATCTTTTCAGGGGTAATTGACTTCCAATAGAGAGTTTGGGCTTTAATGTTACAGATGGTGTGCCTTTTGATGTTCTCATTGATTTTATACCTGCCAGCTGAAAAGGCTTGGAAGAGGATGATGATATGCTGGTGATAGAATCTCCTTTGTTAAAAATTGGTGGGACTGACTGTTGATGTTTAGACAGTAACGTGGGTTTTTGGAGCAGTTTTCCCCTTTTGTCAGATTGGTTCTTATTTGCTTCAACTCCCTGCATATTTGCCCGTACTTTTGGTTCAACAGGTACAAGCTTCCCATCTACTTGGTTTGTGAAAACAAACGTGACCTACAGCAACATTAAGATCTGAGAGCTACTAAACAGCACTCACCAGTGCATTATGAAAAACAATAATCATAATAAATTATGTGGAATGCTCACTTTATCAAGGTTCTGCACCTTTCATTCTTACGAAAGCATATTTCATGGTGTTGTACTTGTACCTCATTTTCATGGAAAGCAAATTGGCTTAAGCTTATAAGATTTGAGTTCACAATGTATATCATGTTCTTTAATACCCTCCCTTAAGTGCGGCCTCATACCCACATATGGAGAGACACTCAAATAACCACAATCAACTTCGTCTAGGCCCACATGTGGGCTCAATGAATTGAGGAAATAAATATTATGTGGTAAGGTTCGAATACATGACCTCCCACCAAACAAGGCGGGATACCATGTTGAATAATCAATTTTCCTAGAAGTTTAAGCTTGTAGGATTTAGGTTTACAATGTATATCATATGCTCTTTAACACAAAAAAAAAAAAAAAAAAAAAAAGAAGGATCTTTGCACAAATATTGAATGTCAAACTTTATCAACTCAACAGTTATTCCTAGTGCTTCAATGGGTGCCAAAGGGCATATTATGCATAAAATGCAAGAGGAAGTATGTCTAATGCTCTGGTGTTGTGTCCTAATAAACATGTCATATATTGGTTAAATATTGTCCTAAACCTAATCCTTTTCCCTTTGTAATGCTGGACTGGCCCCACTAGATGTGAAACCACATCTTCAACCAAACAACAATGGGCAGCAAGACATATCATGAAAGTAGTGAAAACATTGTTTGTAATAAAAGCTTTTTAAAAATGAAATTAAGCAACCCTAAAATTGTTAGTTCAGGATTAGAAGATTCTTAACATGATTTTATACATTTGCAGCTGCTCTATATTTGCAATCCAATGGGACCCAGACACTAATCAAGTCTCCACAAACTTTCTAAATAAGTAAACCTCAGGAAAATATCTGAATCAGATATAAAACTTTTAACTGTTGACCCACCTCATCACCCGCTGAAGCTTGAAAGATGGCATCAGGCACTGATGTTGAGAAAAAATGATGCCCCCAACTTCCTAAATCCTCTTCCAAAGGAGTCCCCACCTGAAATAAGTCTCAGAGATGTGATAGATCAAATTAGATGTCTAGAAAGAAAGATGATGCTAGTACATCAAATTAGATTCTGACAAACCTGTTTCTCAGATCTTTTTAACTTATGCAAGCATCCAGTAATGCCTGCAAATCCACCTATATCATCACAATCCATTTGATAAGACTGGCAACATTCATTTTTTGATTCAACACCATCCTCCTCTCCCATGCTCTCAGGTCTTTCATCGTAATTTTGACAACGGTTGCAATTCATGTTTTCGTGAATTTCAGACCTACAGGAATCACATAGAAACAGGGTTAAAAGCATCAACTACCTCAATTAAAGTGAAACAGATTCAAGGCTTCATTGTTTCCATTCATTATAATAAAGTCATGGTTGAAGTAATAGATGCCATAAAAAAGGAAAGACCGACTGATAACTATCTTATACCGAGGCCAAATCTTTCTGTAGCTTCTTAATAATTTTAGCAGACTATTTTATTATCATCAAATATCATCTGATCCGATATACATTAATGTTGTCTGCAATTTATTCTATTGCTGGTTAATGACAGCAAAGTCAATACTTAAAAACTTATTTTCCATAAGGCTGCAATCATTTCAGCAATGTTTATGCTGATTAAATTTGACTTAGGAAATACATATTACCTCACAGTATCATGAAATGAGAAGAGATCACGTAAATCTTCTGTTGAAAGAAAGTTACCCTGCAATAAGAATACTTTATTACCACAGAGTCAAGAGCAAACACTGAAGGTAAAGCATGGGGAAAAAAAAAGCATGAACACAATAACCTGTGTCTTAAGGCTGTCTTTTTGCTCCTGCTGAATTACTTTTTGAAGCCCTTCTTTTGACATTTGACGCTGGAATACCTATCAAAACATTTGAGAAGTTTCATCAAATGGAATCAAAGGCATATTGCTGATTGTAATCTTAAATTATCACATGAATTTTGAAAGAAAAACTAGCAATTATATTAACTCAATTACTGCCACATCAAAACCTTTTCTTCGATTGTCCCAGTGCTTAAAAATCTATAGATGTATACTCTCTTCTTTTGTCCATCCCTCCAGACTCTTGCAGCAGCCTACTTATTGGGTAAGACAAGAAATGAAGACAATCAGAATGTTATAACCTCAGAGAATGACATGCTTCTTTTCTAATTCATATTCAGATGCACATTGAGAGCATAAGAAGTTACTTGTTTATCATTGGCAGGATTCCAATCAGGATCAAACAAGACTAGTCGGTTTCCACCAATCAAATTGAGGCCACAACCACCAGCCTTGCTGCTCAAGAGAAACACAAACTCATCCTGCAAGAAGTGTGTTAAACATGCAGCAAAATGTGCCCAACAGGAGAGAGAAAAGAGGAGAGGGGATGGGAGGCAGGCTGAATAGCCGATAATCATTAATCAGAAAAAGTTGCATTACCTTCAATGGGTCATTGAAACGGTTTACCAACTTCTGTCTTTTGTTGATTGATGTGGTGCCATCAAGTCTCAAGTATGGATATCTTCTCTCTCGACACAATTGAGCAAAAAGGTCCAATGTCTGGCAGATCACAGTTTATTTCATTTACCTTAAAACATAAATAGATAAAATCCAAGTTTCTTCCATGGGTAAAAGGATTAATTGCAGTAATGATTAATTGAACAAGTTATGTTGCAATAGAAATTAGGCCATCGATGACTAGACAGGCTTATTCTTGAACACTTATCAGCAAATTTGTTTAGCATAAATAGTCTAATCTCATCCTAAAAAGCATTCCTGCAGGCACTCATCAATATATTTTTTTGTAGGTAAAACAAAAGTGTATATATAAAAAGGAGCAGGCAGTCACCAATATTATTAACACAAAAATGAAATATTATCAGAGTTTCAATTAAACAGAGTCGACTGAAGGTCTTGACTTTTTCATGCAGCAATAAATGCCAAGAAGGGCAAAACACTAACACAAATACATCTTTTCCACTATTTAGGTTGGTTCATGAAAGGAATCACCAAATGAGATATCCAAAAATGGATCTGCAGTATCAGGGAAAAGAGTATTGCTAGGCTACTGGATGGTGCAAACCCAAAATAAACAATGCTTTGTAGCTTCCTACATCAGGTTGGTGCAATGACAATCTAGATAGTGTCATCCAGCAGATCGAATCTTGACAAGGCACCAGAATGTTGCCTGAAGGCATGGCATTGATGCTGTTGTCAAGCTACACACTGTCTTCATACCAGATGAAGAAAAGACACTAACACATGTAACAAGTCTGATTTACATTTCATATGTGATACTACTAAACTTTTTAGAGTAGCTAGATTCTTTATCTAAAACTACCTGAGTATAGTTTGAGACAAGGACAATTCGATCATCTGTTCTCTGACGCAGATGGGCCAGCAATCGGGCTAAGACATGCATTTTCCCAGACAGTTCAACCCAAATCCCTTCACCACCGGTCCATGCTCCAGATCTAACACATAAAAACAGCACCCCGTGAGGTCGTAAATAATTTGAAAGGAAATATATAAACAGAGCTTAACAAAAATTCTTACCTTCCAGAGAACATTTCTGGAGGGAAAAAGCGCATACAGTCTTCAAAACCTGATGTTCCCGGGCTTCCACTTTTTACAGTATCATAAATGAGCTACAAGATAGACTATTTTCAATGAGGACAGAAATAAGGTTAACTTCTAAAGATTGTAAACATGATGATCATGAAACATAGAGATTGTAAAGAGTAATGAGCCTATGTGTGTGAAAATCCAAAAATTGAGAAAACATTTTTAAGTTGACATAAAATAGCATCATAAATTGGTTTTCACACATATACAAAGAAATGTTGCCTTTACCTAGATAGCGTCCTCTATACAGCAGGTGCTTAGAGTTTTAACATAAATGACCCACTCTCCCTCTGTCATGTAATACAAGATCTGGTGAAATGCTATACATAGTGTTTCCAATTGTATAGATAACAAAATTTTCTGTTCAATCTTATGACCATTCATGTCACTGAATGATCACCCAAACAGATTGGCTTCCATGCTTTTGAATTTGATTATGGGAATTTTTTTTTTTTTGTCCAATTAGCATTTGAAAACTCAAATACCAGTAAATATGGATACTACTAAATTGCTTTGTTCTCTATTTCTCTGTATGGAGTAACTATAAGAAACTTCACGGTCTTATTGATTAGAAAGCTTAACAATGATCTCCCATTATCATCTTCATGCTAAAGAAATTTAAAATTTTCTTTCCCAACACTCAAGCACCTCTTTAGTCATATTACCATGGCTTTTTGCATTTAGTAATTTCTCCCCCCAAAAGAAAAAAAAGAAAAAAAAAAGTGTACCCAATTGGACCACAAGGTTTTTCTTATAGATGGCCAACATGCCAATCATATCAAATATGATTTCATCTTTAAAATTTATAAAAAGTCTGAACCAATCTTGAAAGAACACCAAGAATGAAATAAAGATAAATGATGAGAGATTGTTTTAAGAATAACACAATAAAAAGTTTCAGCAGGACAGGTGCTAAAATATAATAAAGAAAACTTTTAAACAACCACAGGGACGATCGAGGTTTAAAATTCCACCTGCATCAAATTACAACAATTCTCATAATCACCTTCCCAAAATATATATATCTGTGTGTCTTGTATATGTGTGTGTGTGTGTGTGTGTGTACAAATCATGATAATATTGTATCTGAAATGGTGCAGTAGAAGGCATCAACAAGAAGGTCAAATGAGTTTCTAGGTGCTTGCACCAGAGATCTGGGATTATATACCACCTTTATCAGGGTTGGGGAATTTAAGGTATGGAGCAGGACCTGCAGGAATACCTTATTGTGTAGTCCATTGATGCCTTTGGACCACAAAATGATGTTTAAGATTAATACCATATTTTCTAACCTAAATAAATTAAGGAAAGAAGGCTGAGACTATCATTATCCAATTCATAATTAAAGAACACAGAGTACAAATGTCAATGGATAGAAGCCTCAATTTACAGCTTCAGTTAATAGCAAAAAGTGATGTCAAGGCAATAGGACTCCTTTTAACATAAGGCGAAGGCAAAAAACAAGACAATAGCCGAGTTATAGTAAGGCGATAAAAAATATACAAATATTTACCTCTTCGATACTTAACCAATATAAGTATCATTTTCAACGATCGACACTATTAATTTTTCAACCCTCATGGAGTCTTATAAAATTAACAAAATAATAATTTTTATATTAAGTATTAAATATTATACGCCACATTAAAAGAAACACCATATTGTTGAGAGAAATTCATCATATCTAAATGTATATTATAATATTCTAGACATCTAAAAATCAAAATAAGAAACAAAATAAGAGAATAAACATCCTAGAGAAGTTTTGGGCATCATCATCAATCATCATTGAAATTAAAATTGTCATCACTTTCATCAAAACTAGGTTGATAATCCTCCATCTCATTATCACTATGATCGATAATATAATATTTCATCTTATACTTTGTTTAATCTAATGTTAGATTAAATTAAATTGCAATCCAAGTATGTTTAATCTTAACAAATGGTCAAAGGCAACTGCCTCTATGCCTTGCACCTTATCTCAAGGTGACTACCTAGGCATCACCTTTTTGAAGCAACCTTGCCTGGGTCTTCAAGAGGTGACTTTTATCTACCTCACTTGCCCGGTGGCCTCGGCAACCCAGGCAATCGACCTTAGTAACACTGGCTTCAGCTAGTTATAACCTTAGTAATAACTGATGCTACTACTTTATTCTCCCTGATGAATGAAATGTTGAAGAAACATGAGTATCAAGTGTCGTGTGAAAGACTTTGGATATATCTCCAAAGCAAACCTATGGACAATTTCACACAAGAAGCTTCCTTCCATTTTAACTTATACACAGATTAACCATGTCCTAATTTCTTGTCATTTGTATACAGGTCAAATCATGGCATTTTAAAGAGGTTTTTAACACCTTTAAGATGTGCATCTGGTTTTTGAGTTCTCTTATTCCAAAAACCTCTTCAATCAGAGAATAAAAACCTTTATGACTAATTATTACAACTGTGATGACAATTACTTTGTAGATTTTATTAGGTATATATATCTGGTCCATAAGCTAATTTTGCCTAATGTAGTTTATCTCAAGGAAAATACTATTCTCCACTGATATATACCTTTGGATGATTGCAAAGCTTCTTAAGAGCAGTGATATAAGCCAAAATCTTTGACTGCTTCATTTCTTCATTAATTACCTTTTTAACCTGTTCAAAAGGGTAACAGGTAACAGGTTTCAGTAAGATTTGCTTTGCACCAATCAGAAAAAGTCAATGCACATTTCAAAACATTCACGATAAATTAATATGAGCAAGAACCTACATTTTTAGAATGTATAAAATGGTTATACAGTTCTGATTGGAGAGGAGATAACCTGCAACAAACAACTTCAACTATCTGCAAATGAAAACAAAGTCATAGTAGATTTCAGTTAGCAAAACTCTTCAAATAACCACTGCTGTATTCCTATGAATAAAAGGTGAAAGTGATATTCAGAAGTTACCCAAAACCAAATTTTGAATTGATCAATGTGATTCACAATCCAGCACTTTTGGCTGACAGTGGTAGGGGAAGGTCACATGGACAACAAGGTCATCTACTAGAACTTTTAAAGTCTTCCTAGTTGGATAATAAAACATCAGTGACCTAGTTAACTATTATGGATCTAATATTTCTGTGTTATCTGGTCTGACTCAATCCTCTAAGAACCAACAGATTTTATCGTTTATTTTTAAACAAATGACGCTAAGCAAGTAGCAATGCTTTTATTAATCTTTTACTTCCTCAATAAGGTTTAAGTACTTCATCTGCCAGCTTCTGACAACCCAATAGTATATTCATATTTATTATTGCATAGCGATTGGGAAAAGAATTCTAATAACTTGCATTTTGTCATATACATGTATAACATTTCATTTGATGTAACTCTCTCTATCATGTCCACATTTTGGCCACTTCAAAACACACACCACACTGCCTAAGTTTATGGTTTCTTGCTCAGTTTCTTAACATAAGTAACTCTGCATTTGAATCAAATTTTATTTATCAGCCTAACTATGAATGTTCCTCAAACTAGAAAAATGATAAAAACAATAATCCCTGGTTAACCATACAAGGTTATAGCATTTTTAGTTAGTGAAATATATTAGATGCTGCTGCTTAGGTAGCAAAAGCTTATGATACAAACTTCAGATGTACTGTCAGACATGAGGAAAAATAATACAAAGAACTTCATTCATAATGCATTTAATCTGTCCAATACTTTTTCCACTCACAACACATATAAATCATCTTACTCGTATAAACATAATATTCATCCTACTGCAATGAGAGGTCCTCTTTTACAAGTAAATGCATTTGATTGGCAACTCAATAAGCTGATTCACCAGATATCACTTCGCCATACCCTAAAAGACAAAAGCCCTAAATAATCACAAGGTAGGTTCAAAATTTGCACTTTTTGCACCCAAAATTCATAGTAGATTTGGAATGAAATCTTCCAATATATTTAGATATTATGAGATGGTTGAACTAATGGATACCAAGGTGGATATCTACCCTCACTGATGTTTAATGTTAAAACTTAAGAAATTTTCTCATCTCAAAACAAACTTTGACCAATAAAGACTTGAATGTGCTAGAAATCATGCGTTTAAAGAGGGTAATGATACCCCAGCTGGTTTCTTCTAGAACTCTAAAGGCTTAAGACAAGGGGATCCCCTTTCACCCTATTCATTTGTTGTTCCTATGGAGGTGCTCAGATGGTTGTTAAAGAGGGCAATCAATGGAGTTTTTTTGATCGGTTGCCAAGTGAGGGGTAGGGGCGGAGGAGGAGTTAAAAATTTTCATTTGTTGTTTGTAGATGACACCCTTGTCTTTCATGAAGCCTTTAAGGACATATGACTTACTTAAGTTGGTTGCTTATATGGTTTGAGGCCATCTCGGGATTGAAAATAAATTTGGATAAGAGCAAGCTAATTCCAATGTGAGAGGTGAATGATATTGATGATTTGGTTTTTGAGCTTGGTTGTAAGGTGGGAAGCCTCTCTTTCTCTTATTTGGGTCTCCCATTGAGTGTCCCGTTTAAATCTGTAACAATTTGGGATAAGGTGGAAGAGATGTTTAGGAAAAGGTTGGCTATGTGGAAGAGACGATGCATCTCCAAAGCAAGGAGAATTACCCTAATTTGAAGCACCCTGTCTAATTTGCCTATTTACTTTATGTCATTGGTGTGTGTCCTAAGGTCGGTTAATTGAGGTTAGAGTAGATTTAGAAGGACTTTCTATGGGGTGATGGGGCTCTTGAGCGAAAACCACATCTAGTAAAATAGGATATTGTTGCTTAGACAAAAGGAAAAGGGGATTGGATGTGAAGCATCTCTCCATACTCAATAAGGCTCTATTGTGCAAATGGAACTAGCACTTTGCTAATAAAAGGGGGGCCATTTGGAATCAAGTTATCAATGGGAAGTATAGGAAAGAAGAAGGGGGTGGTGTTTTAGGGAGGTGAAGGAGGGGTTTGGTGTTGGCTTTTAGAAAGTCATAAGGATTAGGATTTTGTGAATAGTAGGATCTCCTTCTTGGTGGGCAATGGGTGGAGGGTCAAGTTTTGTAAGGATAAGTGGTGTAAGACTACATCTTTGGGTAGCTCTTTCCCATCCTTATTTGCCTTAGTAGTTTCAAAGAAGGCATGAGTGGATGATGTTTGGAATTCTTTTGTTCAAGGGAGAAGGGGTCGATTTCAATGATTGGGAAATGGGAAGCGTGAAGAGGTTTCCGACGCATTTGCATGGGTTGAGGTTGTATAGGGATGAGGAAGATAGGGTGTTTTGGATAGAGACAAAGAACAACAAGTTTACAATAAAGTTGCTCAATATTGTTTTGGAGCTGAAGACATCGGTTTCTTTTCCATTGAGTATCATATAGAAGGCAAGGGTGTAACCTAAAGTCAATTTTTTTGGTTGGGAGGTGACATAGGGAAAAGTTTTAACTTTGGATCAAGTTCAAAAAGATGAAGGTCTTTAGCAAATAGATACTTTCTTTGCCATATTGAGGAAGAATCCACAAACCCTCTCCTTGTCCATTGTGTAAAGTCAAGGGTCTTATAAGAATTGCTTTTTGCCCTTTTTGGGGTGTCTTAGGTGCTACCCTTATTGATTAGAGGGACACTTATAGGTTGGCATGGTTCGTTCGTGAACAAAAAGCATAGGAAGGTTTGGAGAGCAAGTCCTTTATGCTTATTTTGGACAATTTGGAAGGCAAGGAATAGAATTTCCTTTGATGGGGATGAGTTTATACTCTAAAGTTTAAAAAGTTCTTTTGTTTGTTTTTTATGGTCAGAAACTAAAATGTTTATAAACGATGTTCCTGCAATTCTTTTTAGTTTTTCAATTGGTTGGGATCTTGTTGAGAATGGTGTTGCTTAAGCCATTCTTGTTTTGTAGCTTTGGCTTTTGATGGTGCCTATTGGTAATTGGTGTAGATGTTTTGTATACTGTGGGTCCCTCTTTTGGCGACCCTTTTCAATATATTTATCTTCTTATCTATCAAAAAAGAAATCATGCATTTAAGAGACTAGGATAAGAAATATTTATTAGAGCAACGAACACAAAGAATAAAACATTTAGAAGAAACATTTGTTCTTTTTTCTTTTTAATTTTGAGACCTAGTGTGATTTGTTTGATGAGGTGGCAAGACATTTGAGATTTTGAAAATAACACCAATATAAAGCTTCTCATCAAGTGATGAAAAAAAAAAAAACAAATGTTACAAATTTGTTTTGAGAATTAATTGCAAAGGACTTAACCTAAAATTTTCTCAAATAATACTTTACATAAAGAGAGCGAAGGGGACATAACCACTTTATCAAAACTCAAGAAACAACTGAAAAATAACAATTATTAAAACAAATGTGTGAGAATTTGTGTATCATGTGTGTGCAAATTTATGCATATGCACACTGACTGCCTTATTGTGGAAGAAATAAAATTCCATGTCAACTGACATGTAACAAAATTATCCAAGATTTAACAAATTATAGTGGTATATATCCGCACATCAATATAATTCCATACCTTTGGTGGGAGGTGATTTGATAATAATGCATTAGTCCTCCTCAATATGAACTGAAAACACATCCATGAGTTCATAGTGAGAAAACAAAAGACAATAAAATCATCTAGCTCGTAAGGAAAGCACATTTTTTAGAAAGGAATATTTATTCATCAGTACGAATCAGAAGCCTATCTTTCCAAGAACAACAAAGGCACAACTCTATCAAGAAGGACATAGAGAAACATAGTTTTCATAATCCTACATCAACAAGATTACCTGGTTCACTTTTGAACTCAGTTCTGCAGATCGTTCCGCACCTAATTTCTTCTCTTCTTCAATTGCAGTAGGTTCTCTTCCACAAATGATTGGTGTCTTTATAAATTGTATTTCATGATAGGACATATAACAAACTCAGAATAAATGTCAAAAGAGTGAAAAGAAGAAAAATAACTTATCACTAAAAACCACAGACAAAAAAATTGTAATTGCTCATAGATAAGAAAGATAAATTCTCATATTACATACATTTAAATAAATATTAAAAAAATATTTATCATTGAAAATAATCTCAAGTTCTAGAAAATCTCCTAGGATGGTCAATGATGCAAGAACAAAAAATTAATTAAACAACAAAGTGAAAAAATAAATAATCAATCAAATGCTTAAATCCACGTTTCTCTATGTTTTGTTATGGATTAGGATGTACATAGATGGGAGTTCCCTAACCATGATAGATTTTATAGATTGGTTGGGGTCTTTGTGAAAATGCTTTTTTTTTTTTATTCACCCTGCATTTTTTCATTTTATGTCCATGGATGACCTGTGTAGTTCAGTGCACTTTTTGTTAAGCATTGTTAATATATTTCTTTGCTTGCCTATCAAAAAACAAAAATTTGAAAACATAAATAAGCCTACAAAATACTGTGTCAACAAAGGGAACCCCTTATACTCTGCAGTAATGAGTTGGAATGCAATTTATAATATTTATGGATATATTTTATGTTCACAAATTAGAATTCTGATGTTTTAGAGAAAAAGTGTAACCATCAGAGTTAGCTGTAATGCATCTTATGCTTAGCTTGGAAGGTAGTTAATTTATCAAAAGGATTATAGACATAAGCATAGCAACCACGGTATCCACCAACCAAAAGAAAAGGAGAAAACCCTCATAAGAAGATTCCCACAATGTTAAAAATTAATTACCACAAGGGATTCATATTACCTGCCCTAAGTAATGTCTAAAATACAAAGCAGTCAGCTTACCTCATAGTAACGACGGAAATATGTAGCATCGCCCAAGATTCCCGGATTAGTAAAGTTAACCATAGCAAAGAACTCTTCTAGGTCATTCTGCATGAATTTTTTTTTTTTTTTAAATGTATTAATGAGAAAAAACTTGATAGCATGAGACATATCATGAATCATGAATACACGCCTCTCACCTGCATTGGAGTTCCTGACAATAAAATGCGACGCTTGCATGCCAGAGCAGCCAATGCCTGATCCAGGAAAGAAAAGGAATCCATGAACAAAACTCATAAAAAGGGAGATGAGACAACACATTGGAAAACCAAAAAAAAAAAAAAAAAATCACTTCTGAAAAACTAACCCGATTTGTTAATGTCTGGTCATTTTTCAGTCTGTGAGCCTCATCACATATGAGAAGGTCACAGGATCCACTGTGACTAAATTTTGAAGAATGCATGCGAAATGTCTCATATGAAACAATCAGAACCTGCAACATGGTTCAATTAGTGCATAATTCTATAAAATTACCAAAATAGTTGCATAGATTTACCTGTAAAGGGCTATGGGGACTTGTAAAACTATCAATTCCAAATACAACATCATCTCGGGTACTTTCACACAGAGCAACAAGTTGAACTCTTTCTCCAACCCACTTCTTAATTTCAGCCTCCCAGTTACTTACAAGACTAGTAGGAGTAACAATTATTGCCTTTTTAACCATTGGTTTCCCATCAAATCCCTGACGAAGAAGAGTATACAACAATGTGATTGATTGCAAAGTTTTGCCCAGGCTGCAAAAGTGTGACCAAGAACAGCATTTTTGAGAACAAGTATAAAAAGTACATAAAATAAAAGAACAGCAGACATAATGTAATCAGAAATACAGGGGAGAAAAGATATTTACCCCATATCATCAGCCAAAATGCACCCAGAAATATTAGCAGTGCTAGATAACCCTGAAACACAATCAAACATGAACTGAACCCCCTCTCTGCAAGAAAAATTAGAGGACAGATTTTCATTAATTAAAAGAAAGTAGGGTGGGGGGCAGTGGGCAGCATAATAAATTGCTAATGTTCGAGTTTTTCCTGATAAATAGTTGCCAAATCCAATTCCAATCTACTTCAAAAGTTAAACTGTAGTAGAAGTACTAGATTAAAGAACTGGCAGACAAGAAATCGCTGCTATTGATATAGTAGAGTAGTTCCAATAATGAATATATATAGCAACAAAACTTTTGCTACTTAACCATACAACCTATGAACTATAGTGATGACATCAGACAACATTAGAGACATAAAAATTTAAATTGGTAAACATGATTACTTTCTAATTAGAAATATGTGCCATAGCATGAGTGGAATACCTCTGATGAGGTCGAAGGAAACGGACAAGCAATGGGTCCACCACTATTGGCATCAAATTATCTGCCTGCTCTTCAGATTCCTCAGGGTGCCACAACACCAAAGGGTCGATCCCTGCTGGCAGACTCACACTTTCCTCCAACACATCTTTCTCAGCAGCACTAGATATATTCACACGGTTGGTTATCAAAACCAAAGCTGGCCTTGAGGAGCCCCAAGGAACAAACCGTTTGCGAGCCCAAAGACGATGAACTAACTGGTCATTCCGATCATGGAAGCCATTAGAGAATGGAGGTTTAAAGGGTTTTCTAGCAACAGCTGCCCCATCTGTCACTGAAAGAACTCGTGGAAGTAATGATTGCCTTCTTACAACAAGGTTACCTCTGGAAGATCACAAGGAAAATTCCATGACAACTTGTACAAATTCTAATCTAGACTTAAAAAAATTGCTAATAGTAATTAACCAGCTTGACTAGGATTGGAGCCTTATAGGGAATTGTATGGTGAACTTTCAAATCAACAGTTTGACTTCCTTCATATATTGGTGAATTATAATCAAATTTAAGTTCCAATTTTACAAAAATCACTCTACAGTAATCAGGATTGAAATGCAATGTACAATTCAAGATAGGACAATGGTGATGAAAAGCCAATGTGAGCAGTGACCAACAAATTCAAAAGTGCCACATTGCAATAACAGCATGAAATTGAAATGGCATACTAAATTACCATCATAAGTTGACATTTACACTCCCTTTCAAATTGCCAACAAACATTCAAGAGAAGCTTAAAAACAAAAGGACGTAAAATATCAAATCTAAATACTGCTATTCAACTCAATAGACTTGAGTTGAGTTTCCCATTTTCCACATACAAAGCGCCAAAAGTAACAAGACTCAAAATTCATTTTCTTCTCTTGTCCTCGGTTCCCCTAATCGAAGCTAAAATAGTACACATTGAATAATCCTCGTAGTAGGAAACATAAAACAAACCTTGCATTGCAAATTTCACGCAAAACCATACAACACTACGAGATTGAATACATAAATTTAAAACCCTAGACTGGAACGAAAAAACTGCTCTCAAATCGGCACAAAATCTAAGTTGTTCGGCAAATAAATTATACGGACCTCAAGAGAGCGTCGACATTCTGCGATTTCCTACCTTCATCGGACGTTGGCGATTTGACCGCCGATCGTTCTTCGTCGTCGTTCTCCTCCTCTCCCTCCTCTTCCTCCTCTTCGCTTTCGCCAGTAAATTCGTCGCTGGAATCACTGGGATCGGACTGCGAAGGAACATCTTCGTCGTATTCTTCCATGGAAGACTTCTTCGTTCGTTTTACGGAGAGAGGTTCACTGTGAACTATCACTGTTCTCGCCAAACACAGAGCGGTGCCGTTTTTTAAAATCACCAAATTTGGCGGTAAATATGGCAGCTTGCTGGAGAAGCTAATTATTAATCGCAAAATTGTGCTTTCCTCCCCTGATATATTTGATTATTACAAAAACATCCCCCTCCAATTTAGTTAACGTTAATTAGTGCCTAAATCACATTTTTAATTAATAAAAGATAAGCTTAGATACCAAGCTTTTCTATTGTTTCTCCTTTATGCATAATTCTAATTTTTTTCATTTGAAAATTTGACTTCAAATCAAATAAAACCTAATGTGTAGGATTTTTTAATGACTTTAATAATTTTAAAAAATGATTTTAAAATAAAAATATTAACTCAATCAAAAAATAATAGACTAGAATCGTATTAAAATGAGTCATGACTTTATTGTGTCTTTACTATATAATATACTATGGACCCAAACCTCGGGTATCAACCCCTCACAACAATCAACACCAAGTAAATTTATCTGGTATCACACTATGGACCAAAACCTCGTAGATCGACCCCTCACAACAATCAACACCAAGTAAATTCATCCGGTATCATTAGTGACAGGATTTGAACGCAAGACCATATAATACTTATTGAGATTGCACTTCCCAGTATTTACCCTAACCAATTGGAGTAATATGACAGGTAGACTCAATGTTATAATATTAATTTTTTATAATAATTTAGAATTTTAAAATTGATTTAATTAACTACAAATTGAATTAAAACTAGTCCAAAATAATTTATTTGTAAATGAGTATTAAATAGACACATTTTGTAAAAATAATAAAATTGTGTTTGTTTTTAAATTCACTTTAAATAAAATATTATTAACCATTATTGTTTTTAAATTATTATTTGTCATTTTTAATTTAAAAAAATCAATTATACCTTCATAAAAATGTTAATATCCTTATTTTATAATATATACTAAAATACTATTATTTTTAATAAAAATATAATTTATGATTTTATTGTTAAAATAAACAATTAAAATTTTAATTTATATATAATTATAAAAATAATTTTATTTTTAATAAAACTTCAATGAAATTTAATTGACACTCTATAAATTAAATTTATGCATATTTTAAAAAATCAAAATAAAAAATATTTTTAAAAATAACTAAAATTTATTTATTCAAATGATTTTTTTTCTTAAAAGCGTCTTTATCAAACATCATTGATTTTAGAAAATACCAAAAAAAAAGTAACTTAAAAATAAATTTTAAAAGCGTGCCAAATGGCTGAGGTGTCAATGATTGTTTTTATTCTCAAAAAAAAAAAAAATGATTTTCATTCTCCAAAACATTTGATAATTTTTTAATAGGAAGTATATTTTTTGAAAATAATGTGTTTTCTTGTATCATATTTGAATTATTTTTAGTTATTTTATAAGATATTTTTTAAAAATAATTTTTATTTATAATATTTCATTTTCAAGTACAATTATTTTTTAAAAATATAATATTATAGTTTTGTTAATTGTTTTGATTATTTGGGTGTTTGGGTGGAAAGGGATTCTTACTACTTTAAAATATGTTTACAAAATTAATAAGAGTTCATATAAATTTTTTTTCCAATTTCATATAAGATATCACAAATATATTATTAAAAATAATTTATTTTTATTTTTAAAGACAATATATTTTTTAGTTATTTAACATTTTTTTCATTATTTTTATTTTTAAAATAAAAATTTATTTTCAAAAATAGTTTCAAAATAAAAACATAAGCTTTGAAATAATATTATTTAGTTGCTTTTGACACCTATGCATATCAACATGAGTGACAACTCTATAAACATTTAGGTTGTCTTTTGTTTTAAGAAATTTGAGGGAAATATGATTGAAAAAAAAAATTAAAATTAATAAATTAGTTTTAAGTGTTTTTAAATTTTATTTGTCTATTTTATATAAATATTAAATAATTTAAAATACATAATTTTTTTAACTAATTTTGATTTTATTTGATTTTTTTCTTATTTTTTCAATGTAAATTAAAGATCGGAAAATAAATTTTATTTTAATATTTTTAATACTTTTAATACAAAATTAGGTTTAAGGTATATATAACAAAAGGCTCTGCCATGTGCCTATCAAACCCAATACGCTACATTTTTTGGGCTATGAAATTATATATTAGTTTAAGGTAACAATATTAGGAGTGTTTTTTACAGTGATTTTTATAAGTGTTTTTAGTATTTCTAATGCTTGAAAAATAAAATTTTTCAAATGTTAGAAATACCAAAAACACTTTTCAGAATTATTGTCAAACACATTCTAAAACTTATTGCTAAGCTCCCCAAAGATTTAGTTACAAGTTAGTAGTTACCAACATATGATTTTTTTTTTTGAACGGTGGTTGTACCAAACTAGATTTAGGACAAAATCTAGGTCAAAATGAGACTTAGATAATGCACAACCAAACATTTAGCACTTTTAATATTCATAAATATGTCTATAGAATATTTTGAAAAAAATAATTAAGGGTATCAATTCTTAACCTACCAAATTTGCAATTTTAAGGGCCTGTTTTGTTAATTGTTTTGTTTTTTTAAAACAAAATAATTGGAAAACATATTTTAACAACTAGAAAACAAAAATCAGGTGTCTATAGAGGGGATATTTTAGTTGTTTTTATTTATTTATTAAATATTATTTTAAAAAATAATGGTATAAACATGAAGAATAATTGAAAATAAAGTAATATATATCGAAATTGTTTTTAAAAAATGTTTGAAAATATAGAAAAAGAAGTTGAAAACACTCTAAGATCTACAAATTTTTGTTATAAAAAATATCGTTGTAGTTGTTTTTTAAAATTGATTTTAAAAACTATCTTTTGAGAATAGTTTTAAAAAACATTCCTAAATAGACTATTAAATTACCAAATAGGTATTTACCACACTTTGCTATGGGTTGTTGAAAATATATGATAAAATTTTGATGACAATAGGGTGGGTTTTTCGAGCACCCGTCCCACCATGTCTCAAATGAGATGAGTTTGAAATTTAAATAAACGGGTTTGTAACATGTTTGAGGTTTTTTTAAAAACTTGGGTAGATTCGGTGTGGGTTCGAGTATTGTCTTATACCCCTCTTTAAAAATTAAATTTATTTTTATTTTTATATTTTAATATATAATAATAAAATAAATATTTTAAAAATAAGTTATAAATAGTGATAATATTTTAATTATTTATAAAATATATTTATTTTAATATAATTAAAAATTAATAATAATAAATTTTTAAAATTAAATATATATGCATATATTTTAAATAAAGTTAAATTTGGCAAGGCGAGATAGATATAAGAAATCCCCATTTTTTTTTTTAAATGAAATATAGATGAAAAATATTCTGAATAAATGGGGCAGGGTTGGGATGTGAGGCGACTCATCTTGAACTCGCTCTATTGCCATCCCTATTAAATGGACAAAAAATGAGATAAGACCAATATACAATCAAATGATTCCAAATTATAAAAAATAAAACCAAAATACAAGAAAATGAAATTAAGATATAAACGAATGAGATCTCATATATGATATAAATAAACAAGACTTTGATACAAAATTATGAATCTTGATTTATACATGTGACACTAATTGATTAGTGATCCATTTTTTATACTTATCGAAAAAGTATAGTTAATGGAACGTACGAAAAACAAGAAATGAGATATTATAATTACAAAATTATGTGAAGGTAAACAAAACCCTTTATATAATTTTTCGTATTACACATCTCCAAATTTGATAGTTTCAATATGAGTGACGTTAAAAGTTCATTCATATTCTTGTTTCCCACTTGGGATTTGTTAAAAATATAAAAAAATAAGACTCATCATCCGATTAGATCACAAAAGAGGAGCCCATGATAGAAATCCAAACTAATAATAAGTTAATGACAATTGTTTAGAGTAAAGAAATCAAGACTTTAAATAAAGGTCCATGTCACGTGGACTTGCAACTTGAGTCTTGTGAGAACAATAATTTAGAAGAGAAAGATGGTGATGATATCTCGAATCCAGCTAAGAGCTAGGGTGTTCACATTTACTAACAACCCACATTTCCAATCCTATAAATTATTTAAATTAATAAGTGGATATGCTTCTTTCCAATATATTAGAAATCTAGGATAATGATATTTAATCATCCAAAAAATTATTATTCCAAGAGAAAAATCGGAAGATAGTTGTATTGTGGGTTGTGAAGTCTCCTGATGAGACTTAAAATAATTAAAGTCTACAAATGTGTGAGACAGGTGTATATATATATTTAAATTAACTTTCAGAATAGACAAACATCTTGCAATGATTTGCACCAAAACTAGGATGGACATCTCATATTCGAAAATTAATAGTTTATTCTATCAATCCATCAAGGCCCAAATAACTCGATTTTTGCCCATGAACTATTTTTGTCAATGGATTAATTCGATCCAAAACTTGAGATAATAAGTGTAAGCCGAAAAAAGATTCATAAGTAGTTGTTATTGGAGTAAAAGTTACCAAATTCTAAGGAGTCAGTATTAATTTATACCTAATTGCTTCACATATAGTTTTTTGAACTACATTTTCTAAATGAATTAGAGCCATATTGTCCATTTTGGGTTCAAAAGGATCTTTACCACTTTAAAATGCGTTTATATGATTAAGAAGAGTCCATAATTATATAATATTAAGAATTTTCTCCCCAATATAATATGTGATATCATACACCTTATATATATAAAGGGTGACGCCCTGAATCCAAACATAGCATGAGGGCGACTGAATGTTTTTCATGTCAGCACAGCACAATTTAATATTACATAGATATAACAACCATACAGGGACTGGTATAGAAATTCAATTTAAAATTTTCCTATAAACTAGACTTGTAAATATATCTATATCATTAAGGAGCAACTAGGCAAGACTTGGAGCCAGCCATTGCTGATCAGTTCATTTTCAGTTGCAGAAATGAATCTTTCACATTCTGACCGTGAGATGTATGGTGCAGATGGGCATGTGGGTCATGCCACAGCCCCTGGATTCGCAAATCCTAGTCCAGCCCCACCTTATGCTGCCCCATATGTAGTGCAGTATCCCGATGGCACCATCCGCTGGTCTACTGGTCTTTGCCATTGCACAGATGATCCTGCAAATTGTAAGTACCCCAAATTCCAGCTATCTTTTCCCTATTTATTCCCATCATCATTAATTTTTTTTTTTGGCTGATTTATTTTAAGGCTTGATCACTTGCTGTTGCCCTTGCATCACATTTGGGCAGATTGCTGAGATAGTGAGTAAAGGATCCTCAAGTAAGCCCTTGACAATCCTTTGGTTTTTTTTTTTTGTTGGTTTAACCAGATTGGGTGAAGACTATAACTTGGGGATGGTTTTGCAGATTGTGCGGTGAGTGGTACGCTGTATGCGCTACTCAGTTTTACTGGTTTGTCGTGCTTGTATTCTTGTGCTTACCGTTCGAGGTTGAGGGCTGAGTATTACTTGGAGGAGTCACCTTGTGCTGATTGCCTGGTCCACTTCTGCTGTGAGGGATGCTCACTGTGCCAGGAGTACAGAGAGCTCAAGAACCGTGGATTGGACATGGGGATAGGTATGATTTTATATGTTACCCAGCAGTTTTTCCAGTTTATTTTCGGTTCATTGGATAGCAGATAGGTATTGTTACTAGACAAATTCCAAACTTTAGAGACCATCCCTCCTCTCAATCCCTCCTTGCATACAACCTGTGTACTCACCACCCACACACCCCCCTTTGAACCTGTCTAATAAACAAGGCAAAAATGCATAGTTATGGACAAGTTGTATTATTTGAGCCCATTTTATATTGTGAGCTAGCCTCTGACTTGCATCATTGTTGTTGGTGGTAGGTTGGGAAGCCAATGTTGACAGACAAAGGCGGGGAGTTACACTACCTCCGGTGGTGGTTCAAGGCATGACAAAATGAAATCAAAGACTGAGGGGGATTGCACTTGGTGACTTGGTGTGGATATGTTGTGACATGTACTTGGTTGTTGTCAGTGGCCGCCATGGCGCTGCCCTATCACCTATGTGTGCGACTGCAACTTGTGTTTCCATCTTCAATTATGTGGAAATAATGGTATTAATTAGAGGTAACCAATAAAAGATTTTCCTTGAATGGTAGTTGTGCCAAACACAATTTAGGACAAATCACAGGTCAAACGACAAGCAAATTATGCCCAAACAAACAATTAATATCTTTTACTATTCATAAATATTTCTCTAGTACATTTTTTATAAAAAAATTTGGAAAATATTGATTTGGTATCTATGAAATTTGTAATCTCAATTATGAAAAATGCATGATAAAATTTAAGTTGTTGGATGATGATATTAATATATGAAATGAAGGAACAAAAATATGAGATAGGCGCTAACCAATGAGATCAAAATACAAAAAAATAAAATTATGATATGAAACAATGAGATGAAAGTTAGATACAAAGTAATGATACCAATTTGTATATATGATATGATGTGATTGATTTTGTTTTTGATAAATACCAATTCGATAATGTAATTAAACCTTATATTTTTTTAATATCACTTATTACAAGATTCATTGTTTACGTTTGATGCATTGATGATGTTAGTTTATTTGGTTCTCTTTCGATGACATTTTTAATATTTGTTTTGGGTTCATCAGACTAAGTATACTGGCATCCTTAGTTTTGCAAATAATTATATCATTGAATGAATTTGAAAAAAATTTCAATTTTTTTTTTTTACTAATAGACATAATGATATTATTGTATAATCAATGTTAGGAAACAAATATGTAGACACAAACAAATGAAAGTAAGGTACAAAGGAATAAGATCTTGTATATAACACACATAAATAAGATTTGAATATAAAATTGTGCGATATGAATTATATACATAATACTAATTAATTGATGATTTTTTTCTGTCTTACTCAAAAAATGTTATTTGGTGCTTTAATAAACCTCGTTTTGTTAATATATTCACGAGTCTGATGGCGCATTAGAATCGCAAGAAGTGGGATATTAATACATAATTTTTCCTATTTTACAACTCCAAATTAACAAATTTGAAAGTTTTCAAGAAAAGTGATGCTAAGTTCATAGATGATAATCTTGTTTTCCCACTTTGAATTTCAATCTCATGTCAAAGACAAATAATGAAATTTTATTTTATGGATTTTAATTTTAAAATTAAAAAAAAAATTTAAATAACACAAATCATGATTCGTGATTGATGACATCATTTTTTTTTATGGATATAATTCTAAAAAATATTTGCAAAAAATGAAATATGATTTTTTTTTTAAAATGAAAAAAAAAAGGGATTCATCATCCACCTAATTAGATCACAAAAAGATTGGTCTATGATATAAATCTAAAATAATAATAAATTTAAAATAATTTAAAGCAAAAATAAAAATAAAAATTCAAGGCTTTAAAAAAAGGTCCATCTGCAACTTGAGTCTTGTGAGAACAATAATTTAGAAGAGAAAGATGGTGATGGTGTCTTCAATCCAGCTAAGAGTTGGGGTGTTCACACTTACAAAAACCCACACTTCCAATCCTAGATTATTTGAATTAATAAATGGATATGCTGATTCGAAATCTTGGATAGTAATTTTTTATTATTTAAAAAATTATTTTTTCCAAAAAAAGAGGTTTTTTTAAAGCACATGAACATAGAAAAATGATCATAAGAGAAGACTGGAAACACAAGTCAATATATCTTTAATATAAAAAATATTAAATTTTTCTTCTCTCCTTGGCTCGTCACATGGAAATTATTAATCAATCAATAAAACTGCACCACCATCAAGACGGATGGTTGATTTTAATACAAAAATGAGCAAGAAAAATGGGGGAGAGATTCCATCCTTTTAACTTCAGAATTTTAAAATAATTGGACCATTTCATTATTTGTAAAAATTACATTGATCGAAACTATTTTTAAAATGCCCAATAAATTTGCATAATCCCGATAAATTTTTATTCTTTCAATGAAAAGGCAAGAAGAGAGTAGATAAACAAACAAGAATGTAAGCAGCAGCAGCTAAGAGAATATCTGATAAATCAACTTAATAATTAGACATACGGTTAAAATTTAATATCGTAACAATTTAAAGTTAAAAATGACTTTAAGTATTAAATTAAAATAATTAATTTATTTTAAATTTTAAAACTCTTTTATTTTCTCGGATCTAATGAGAGAGTATGTGAGAAAGTATTTTATATCTATCACTTATTTTTTATAGTAAAAATAATAATAATAATAATTTTTGATAAGACAAACTTTTGAGTCTAATGAATACCTCCTCTGAAATAAACAAGATGGGTGCGTTAAAAATTTCTTATGTATCTTCAAATTGATTTTTCAGAATATGGAAACATCTTATAAAAAGCATGATGCCCCGAGTCCAAAGAGCCTGGACTTGAATATATACTAATGCTATTCTTTGATTTCTTCGTTAGGGAGCTACCAAGCAAGACTTGGAGGCAGGCATTGCTGATCAATTAATTTCAGTAGCAGAAATGAATCATTCACATTCTGAGCATGAGATGTATGGGGCAGATGGGCATGTGGGTCATGCCACTACTCCTGGATTCCCAAATCCCAGTCCAGCGGCTCCACCACTAGCACCAGCTTATGCTGCCCCGTACCTTGTGCAGTTAGGCGGCGGCACCAGGCGCTGGTCTACTGGTCTTTGCCATTGCTGCGATGATGCTGCAAATTGTAAGCACCCCAAAATTCATCTACCTTTTCCCTATTTATTCCCATCATCATTTCATTAATTTTTTTTTTCTTTTGCTGATTTTTTTCAAGGCTTGATCACTTGCTGTTGCCCTTGCATCACATTTGGGCAGATCGCAGAGATAGTGAGTAAAGGATCCTCAAGTAAGCCTTCAACAATTATCCTTTGTTTTTTTGGTTTAATCACATTGGATGAAAGGCTATATAACTTAAATGGTTTTTGTTATGGCTGGTTCTTCAGCTTGTGCGGTAAGTGGTGCGCTGTATGCGCTACTGTGTTTAACTGGTCTGGCCTGCTTGTATTCTTGTGCTTATCGTTCGAGGATGAGGGCTCAGTATGACTTGGAAGACGCACCTTGTGTTGATTGCCTAGTCCACTTCTTTTGTGAGGGGTGTTCACTGTGTCAAGAGTATAGAGAGCTCAAGAACCGCGGATTTGACATGGGAATAGGTATGATTTTATACGTTAGTTAGCATTTCTATGATTCTTTGCATATATATATATGAATCATACTATAGTTGAAGATGGAGTTTTTGGATGGGGAATGGGAAATTAAAACTGATTACAAGCATGCCTTATAAGGCCGTTTGTCATGACCCAACTCTCAACTTGACGTTGTTCGATTTAGATTATAGTGGTCCAGGTCCACCAACCAACCAACCCTGGTTTTGGGTTTTGATAGTGTTGTTGTGCAAACTCTTCATATAAGACTCTTTACCATTCACTCTCTAGGTGATGTGGAGACTGCATGATCCATTCCCTTTGCAGTCTAATGTCCTTGTTGGTACATTATTAATCGAAGATTAAACTTTGATATCATTCTGTCAAGGATTCAGTTTCCACTCAATATTGTCGGGTTAAAGGCTATAGTAGCGTGCGCACAACCCACTAACCAGTCTTGGTTTTACTTTTTTACTGGACCTATACCCTCAAGAAAAGATCTTCATAAATTATTATAAAAATCCTCTACATATAACTCTTCCTTATTTACTCTCTGAACGACGTGGGACATTACACAATTATGTTAAGATATGGACTCACACATATTTATCAATGATTCATGACTAAACTATTTGCCTTTTCGTATTTGTTTTGTATCAGTTTTCTACAGTACGGACCACCTTATGTGTAGAGCCTAGTGCTATAAAGAGTCTTAAATGATGGGCCTAAGACTCACGAGGCCCAATAGTCCAAAGGGTATGGTCCTTAAGGCATAGAGGGTATAAATATAAGGCAAAGTGTCTGTTCTTAATATCACATTTTTTGAATAAGAATAGAACCTGTTCTCTCCCGCTCCCATCGTCAGAAAGATTGCATAAAGGTGGATAGCCTTGTACAGCCTTAGAAGATCCGTACCTCTTCATCAAACGTATAATGGATTTAGGTTGGTTCCCATCTGGAGATGAAGACATGTTTACAATGATATATATATATATATATATATATATATCCTGTATCTGTGTTTGGTGATCATGGAGAATTAAAAGATTCAAACAAATTATTCCTAAGATGGGTTGATTGATGAAGGCATCTACAAAGATTAACCTAAAAAGATTAAACTAAGAATTCTGTCTCAAATACTATTTAATAAAATATATATATATATATAATGATCCCATTTTGTATCCTCAAGCACCGACTTTCACCATTGTAGGTTGGGAAGCCAATGTTGATAGACGAAGGCGGGGAATTACTCTACCTCCGGTGGTGGCACAAGGCATGACCAGATGAAATCAAAGTCCGAGTGGATCTTCAACTCTATGGAGATAATAAGCAAGGAAAATTGATTTGTGTGTCTATTCGTTACATTTGCCTTTGGATGTACTTACTGTGCTTATCATTTGGTGATTTGAGACCAGTTTGGATGATGAAATACACTACAATTATTTAAGAAGTTACATATTTTTAAATTTTTTTTCTTTGTATTGATTATTGTTTAAGTTAGTTGTGTGGGATAGCATGGGGGCAGAGGTCAATTTGACGGATGAAGTCATGTCATTATTGGATAGGCACATAAGTCATGTTGGTCCGACTACTTTTAAAGCTATAGTGTTTAGTTGTTTTAACTAACATATTGACGTGCAATTTTTGAAAGAGATTTTAGTTTATTAAGTAATGGACCACTCCCACCTTCACCTAAAAGTTAGGAAGTGGGGGTCATGGAAACGTGGGTTTACTATGAATACTGAAAGTCGCGAAAGAAAATGACTGAGTTTTGGAGCTCTTGGCACGGTGTGTGGAAGATATATAAAAGGTCATCCTTAACCTAAACATCCTATCATGGATGCAGTGATGTTTGATTTTTCGAAAGTATTAAGGAAATAAAAAATATATTTAAAAAAATTATTTTTTTATTGATTTTAAATTTATTATTTATTTTTTTTATATTTTATTTTTTATATTTTCCTTTAAATTTTTTAAGAACCAGGTATTAAGATTTTCTTAAATGATAGAATAATTTCTGCATAAGTACACACTTATCCATTATAGTGGACGCTACCTTGCTTCTCAATTATTATAGACATTGTTCAATTCAATTAGTTCAATAATTTTATACTATATATGCTTGGTTATCGGAAAATACTAACAAAAGAAAAAAAAATATTGATTTTCTCATGTTTGTTTTGACATGAAAAAAAAAAAAAATAAATAAATATAATTAAAATTATATATAAATTTATATATTTTTAAATTATTTAATCTTTATATAGAAGATGAAAAATAAGTGAAATAAATTTGAAGCAGTATATAAAATAATTTATTAATTTTAAATCTATTTTTTATTTTTTATTTTATTTTTCTTCTCTATTTTTTCTTTTCTTGCATTTATCTCATATTTTTTGGGAATCAAACATGACGTTGTTGTTGTAAGATTTTTTCATAGGAAAACTAGAAAAATGAGAATAGCGTATGGTGATCTTGTTACGGTTGTTGTCATGAAATTGGAGTCCTTTAAATTATGAAATTTGAAATTTTGTTTTCTATGCCATGTTTCATATTGCTCGTAGCCCCACCTTACCATCAATTACGGTTGTCTTTAGCACCACTTGGTATAATAGATAGGAACAACCAACTTCTTCAAATGCCAATTGGAATGATAGAAAGAAACAATCTACTTGATCGAGATATCAAATAAATGCATTAATCATAAACTAGTCAACAAATTTTGTAAACACATTTTAAAACTATGAAAATTTTTTTAGATTCAGAGTGAACAATATCTATACAGTTAAGAGCGGATTATTACATAAAAAGATTAAAAATATTTCATAATTTTATAAACTAAGCACCCACTCTCACTTCTATATAAAAATTAACTAATTCAAAATATATACATTTTTTACTAATTCAATACAAAAATAAAATAAGTTATTCCTATTTTTATATTTATTTTTTTGACAACTATTTTTTATTAATATTTTAAAAAAATACTATTTAAAAATATAAATAAAAATCCATAAGGCGGGCCGCGGGACAAGGCAAGACTTGGAGACAGCCATTGCTGGTCAAGTCATTTCAGTTGTAGGAATGCATCCATCGCATTCTAACCATGAGAAGTATGGTGCAGATGGGCGTCTGGGTCATGCCACAGCTCCTGGTCCTGGAATCCCAATTCCTAGTCCAGCACCGCCCAATGTGTGGATTGTCCCAGACTCCCAGCCAGCAGCACCACCCTCTGGTCCACTGGTCTTTGCCATTCCTCCCATGCTCCTGCAAATTGTAAGTACCCCAAAATTCATCTACCTTTTCACCCATTTATTCCCACATCATTACTTCTTCCTCTTGTTGATTTATTTTAATGTATGATCACTTCTTAGAAATTTTGAGAGAAGATAAGGTGAAAATGTATAGAAAAATGAAGAAGATTATAATGCCCTATGGGGTCCTCAAGTTTATTATTTTAGGGTTTTAAGGAATTTAGACAAAGTCAAGCTAAACAATGGACAATCTCGGATTGACGAAGACTTGGATAAGTTCAAGACCTTGAGAACCTTATGTAAGATTGGTTAAATTAATTTGCTCATACATTTAACCTCTTTAAAATATGTTTTAAATTTGAGTTTATTTTCTTAAAATAGGACGAATTCATATTTTACTCAAAAACTTAAACTTATATTTTTTCAAAACATATTTAAAGGGTTTATAAGAAGTTTTAAAAACATTTTCCGGTGTTCTAATTTCAAGTTGGTCTTAAAAAAGCAAAATGGTAGTACTGATTGAAGTACATAAGAATTGGTTGATCAATTCATTAGGCTCAACATGTTAAGAGGATCAAATGCTCTTACAATAGTATTTCAACCAATTGAAGTAAAAATCTCGATTGGTCGAACTTTTAAACCTCCAATAATCATTTACTAACTAAAATTCTTTCTTATCCAAAATATTAAGTTTAAATATATAGTATTCTGAGAGTCATTTCAACTTTTTTAGTACTTTGGGTATGCCCTTATAGATTAACTTGCAAAAACTTATCATTATCGGGCTCCATATAATTGATTTTTGTAGATTATGAATTGATAAAGTAAATCTAAATAACTCAATAAAATAATTAAAGGCTTTTTATTCTATCAATTTAAATGAAAATTAATTAATTTATGTTTAGGTGTCAACCTTTTAGGTCTTGCTAGTCTTGTGACGTGGACTTGCAACTTGAGTCTTGTAAGATTAATATTTTAGAAAGAGAAAGATTGTGATGTTGTCCCAATCCAGCTAAGAGTCGGGGTGTTCACATTTACCAATAGAAACTTCCAATCCTATAGGTTATTTGAATTAATGAGTGGTTGTGTTTCTTTCCAATAAATTCGAAATTTTCGATAATAATTTTTATTATTAAAAAAAATGTTATAAAAAAAAGAGATTGAATATTATTATTTAGAATATAAATATTACAAAAATATTAAATGGAGTTTCGATTAGAATTTGGTTATTCAACCTTGATTGAAGTTTAACCAAAATTGAATTTAGGTTAAAAAACTTAATTTGAACTCAACTCAAGCATTGAAAATATTTGTCCAAATCTGTCTAAACATTGGATCGGATATAGATTAGATCAAGCCAATCCATCTAAGTTGTGCGGTTGCACCCTTAATATTTATGAATAATACAAAAGTTTTAATTTTTTTTTCAATTGTTGTTGGGCATGTTATGTGGAAAACAATTAAAAATACTTAAAATTTATTTTATATTTTAATCAAATACTAATAATAAATGTTTATTTGTGTAAAAGTATTTATAAGAAAATGTTCATTAAATGGGTTCTCAACAACAAACAAACAAACAAACTTGAATTAAGGTGGTGTGGGTAGAGGATGGGATTGGCAGGAGAAATTAAATTCCGACACCCATTCCTGTCTCCCATCCCTCCATTTATTTACTAATTTCGGGTGGAAGATGGAAATTAATTACAAAAATAAATTGAAATGGAAAATTCAAAGGTCTTTTTTTTTTTTTTTTTTTTTTTTTTTTTTCTTCTTTTCTTAGAAAGCTCCAAGAAAGGAACTTGGAAGCTCAAGCGGCTCAACCAACACAGTAGCATGGAAAAGTCTCGGAGGAGACTGGATACACAAGTCAATCATCTCTAATAGACACAATGACAAGTGTTTTTCTTCTCTCTTTCGCTTGTCACATCTATGATTATTATCAATGAAATTGTACCATCATCAAGATGGGGTTGATTTTAATGCTAATGGGAAGAGATTCCACATAGTACAACACCCCTTTTAACCACAAAAATTCTAGATGAGAGGCCTATACATTTCAAAATTTGTATGAAATATGTGCATTAAAATTAATTCTAAAATACAAACTAAATTCACAAAAACAATTTTTGAGAATAATTTAAAAATTATTTTCTAATGTTTTGTAAAATAAATGTTTGTTTGAAAATCTAAAATATTTTTAACTTATTTTTTATATTTTTAAAAATAAAATTTATATGTAATGTTTTAATTTTAATTATTTTTTTAAATAGTGCTCTAAAAACAAAATAAGTAAAAATAATTAAAAGATTTTTATTTTCTAATTATTAAATATGTTTTTATTTTATTTTATTTTAAAAAATAGAAAATTGTTTTTAAAAACACTCACCAAACAAGTAATATCCTATAAAAAGAGAGAAGACAAACCAACTGAGCGAATGCTGTTCTTTCCAGCAGGACACGGTTTATCCAAACAGGCCACTGCTTACATGGATATAATATTACAGCTATATGGGGACTAGCAATATTACATTGGGTTTTGTAGACCCTTTGCGGGTTGACCACATGAAAATTTCCTAGAAAGTAGATTTATAAATATATATATACTAATACTATATTTTGGTTTCTTAAATAAGGAGCAACTAGGCAAGACTTGGAGGCGGCCATTGGTGACCAATTCATTTCAGTTGCAGAAATGTATGGCGCAGATGGGCATGTGGGTTATGCCACAGCTCCCGGATTCCAAAATCCTAGCCCAGCACCACCACCACCTTATGCTGCCCCATATGTTGTACAGTATCCCGGCGGCACCACCCGCTGGTCTACTGGTCTCTGCCATTGCTGTGATGATCCTGCAAACTGTAAGTACCCCAAAATTCATCTACCTTTTCACTATTTATCCCCATCATTATTTCATTTAATTTTTTTTCTTTTGCTGATTTATTTTTGAAGGTTTGATCACTTCCTGTTGCCCTTGCATCACATTTGGGCAGGTTGCTGAGATAGTGAGCAAAGGATCCTCAAGTAAGCCTCTGACAATCCTTTTTTTTTTTTTGGGTTTAGCCAGATTGGGTGAATGCTATAACTTGTGGATGGTTTTGCAGATTGTGCGGTGAGTGGTGCGCTTTATACGCTATTGTGTTTTATTGGTTTGCCGTGCTTGTATTCTTGTGTTTATCGTTCAAGATTGAGGGCTCAGTATGACTTGGAAGAGTCGCCTTGCGTCGATTGCCTGGTCCACTGCTTTTGTGAGGGATGTTCACTGTGCCAGGAGTACAGAGAGCTCAAGAGCCGTGGATTTGACATGGGGATAGGTATGATTTTATAAGTTACTTAGCAGTCTTATGATTCTTTCCAGTTTATTTGGTGATATGTATATGAATAAATAGTTGAAGATGGGGTTTTTTGGATCTAAGTATCTTGGGAATGGGAAAAAGGCTATTCTTCCTGAGATGGGTTGATCCTGAGGATGCCTTCTCTGAGTTGTTTTTCCAGTGAACCAAACAGGCATATTCTCTAATTCTACAATTTTTCATGAAATTGCTAAGATTAACACATCGTACCTTGTGGGATCAGCAATTCAGAGAGTTCAGTTTGGTATCTCACAGGACCTTCATGGTGGGTTGGAAGAGACCTTATTTATAGAGAACTTCCATTGAATCTGCCAAATTTTGCCATAGTGTAGTTGGTATTTTATGGACAACCCTCATCGATATAGCAGATATGTACTATTACTAGACAAATTCCCTCCTCTAGAGGCCATGGCTCTTCTCAATCCCTCAACCTGTGTCCACACATTTCTGCCCTCTCTGGGCGAAGCCAGTGATATAGGGTCCTATCAGGCTACCATCAACATTGATGATGCCCACACCACAAAAAAAAAAAAAAAAAAAAAAAAAAAAAAAAGGAAAGAAAAAAAATGAAACCCATCTCATATAAACACTAAAAATCTGGTTTGAACCTGTCTGAACAAGACAAAAATGCACTAGTCAAGTTGGAATGAATGCATAGTAGTTGTAGAATTTGAGCCCAATTTGTATTCTTACGCACTGACTTGCACCATTGCTTTTGGTGGGTAGGTTGGGAAGCCAATGCTGATAGACAAAGACGGGGAATTGTAGTACCTCCGGGGGTGGCTCAAGGCATGACCAGATGAAATCGGCCTTAGTGGCATTGCAGATTTGTGGATCAGTGGATGTTGTCACTTGTTTACTTGGTCTTAATTTGATATTTAGTTGTCGCCATTGCGCTGCTGTATGTGTGCTCCTGCGGCTTGTGTTTCCATCTTCAACTCTGTGGAACCATAAGCAAGGAAAATTTGTGGCATGGCACAATACTTATCATTGGTGTGTTTCTTAATTTCAATGGTTACTCAAATTTTGCTTAGTCATTTCTCTCATGTTTGCCTTTGGATGTACTTGCTGTGTTTCTGATTTGGTGATTTGAGACTCGGTACTTTGGATGATGGAAATTCTCAAATTCCTTTATTTGGTAATTTTTTTTAGATAAAGGATGGATAGATGATATTAAAAAAGTATAGTGGAAAGTTGTGTTTTGATTTTTTTTTTCAGACATTTATATTTTGAATTAATTGGTTAAAAGAGGTATTTGTGAATTGAACCCTTCTCATGTTTTTATTCGAAGAGTAATTAATTTTTATCACAAATATTCTTAATTATTTCAATTATTTACATATATATTTTAAACGAAGGAGTTAAAGTCTATTTCAGAATTATTTTTTAGAATAATTTTTTGTTTTTTAAAATAAAAAAACATGGAAAACACGTTTGACAATTAAAAATTATTTTCTATTTTTTGTTCTTAAGAACAAAAAACATGATTTTTTTATAGAACATCTTTTAATTATTTTATGTTATTTTCACTTTGTTTTTTTAAGGCTATTTTAAGAAATAATTATACAAATATGTTGAATGATTAAAAATAAAATATTAGATATAAAAATTATTTTTAAAACATGTTTAAAATATTAAAATAGGTTAAAAATATTTTAAATTTTTAAATAGATTTTTGTTTTATACAAATTAGAGAATAATTTTTAAAAAATTTCTCAAAAGTTATTTTTGAAAATAGTTACCAAACATGTTCTTATTTTTACAAGAAAAAAATGAGGTAAAACAACAATGAAGGGTTAGATTTCCAAAATCGGGTTTTCAAAAACCCAAAGAAAATGGCGTTAAAATTCATTTAAACAAGAAGGGTATGAAACAAACAAAGTTTAAAAAAAAAAAATTGATAGTCATACCATATTTTGCAATGTAGATGTGAGTGTGATACAACTTGGGAATTTGGGAACTCATATGGAGATCTTGGGCTTGGTCTTGGGCCTGGACTTGGGCTTGGAATTGAGACCCGATCCTGGAGCTGAGGATTTGACTCGTTTGAGAGAGAGCAGTGAACAAACGAGAACGAAAGGGTTTAAGAGAGAGCGAGCTAGGGTTTTGTTGGTTTTCCTCTGAAAATGAAAATGGCGTCTCTCTTGTCCATTCGACGTGCACGAACCCCACTAATCCTTTTTTATCAAGGTACCGTCTCCTTACTCTTCTCACTTCATCTTCAGCCTCACCAAAACGCTAAGCACCTCTGCTGTCCCAAATGACTACCAGAGACCCCAACAGCAACCACCTCTGAGCCTAGGGATTTTCAAGACCAGAGAAACCCTAACTACAACTGGAACTCACAGACCCAGAGTCAGAGCTACCCTCAACATATGAATTATGGGGATCAGAATCAAAGCTATCCCAATCGGGGATACCCTAATCAGGGTCAGGGTTATCCTCAACATGGGAACCCTAATCAGTGGAATCGCCAGACTCCAACGTATCCTCAACCTCAAAACCCTAGTCGCCCGAACCATCAGAATCAGTATTATCCGCCAACTGGAAACCCTAGTCTGGGTCAGGGCTATCCTCAGCAGAGAAGCCCTAATCAGTGGAATCCTCAACATCAAAACCCTAGTCATTTGAACAATCAGAATCAGAATTACCCGCAACCCGGAAGCCGGAATCTTCCGAGCAATCAAAATCAGAGTTACCCACATCAGGGAAGCCCCAGCCAATGGAACAATCAGAACCCGAATCATGCACAGATTGTGGAGAATCAAGTTTCACATGCGCTTCCTTCAGTTGCTGATTTGATGAATTTGTGTCAAGAGGGGAAGGTTAAAGAAGCTGTTGAATTGATGGAAAAAGGGGTCCGTGCTGATGCTCAGTGTTTCTATGCACTCTTTAATTCGTGTGGGAGTCCGAAGTTGCTTGAAGAGGCTAAAAAGGTTCATGATTTCTTTTTACAATCAACTTTTAGGAGTGATCTTCAATTGAATAATAAAGTGCTCGAGATGTATGGGAACTGTGGGAGTATGACTGATGCACGTAGAGTGTTCGACCATATGGCCAATAGGGATATGGATTCTTGGCATTTGATGATAAATGGGTATGCCAATAATGCTATGGGAGATGATGGGTTACAGTTATATGAACAGATGAGGAAGTTAGGGTTGGAGCCTAATGAGCAAACTTTCCTTGCTGTTTTATCCGCATGTGCCAGTGCAGAGGCCATAGAAGAAGGATTTATACATTTTGAATCGATGAAGACTGATTATGGAATCACTCCAACATTTGAGCATTATGTGGGGATTATAGATGTTCTTGGAAAATCAGGGCATGTTATTGAGGCTAAGGAGTTTATAGAGAAAATGCCTATGGAGCCTTCTGCAGTTGTTTGGGAGGCATTGATGAATTATGCTAAAATTCATGGAGATATTGATCTTGAAGACCATGCTGAGGAGTTAATGGTTGCTCTTGACCCATTGAAGGCTGTTGCTAATAAGACCCCGACACCACCACCCAAGAAGCGCACTGCAATCAACATGCTTGATGGGAAAAACAGATTAAGTGAGTTTCGGAATCCAACCCTTTACAAGGATGATGAAAAGTTGAAGAGCTTGAATGGGATGAAAGAAGCAGGCTATGTGCCTGACACAAGATATGTTCTTCATGATATTGATCAGGAGGCCAAAGAGCAGGCCTTGCTTTATCACAGTGAGCGCTTGGCAATTGCATATGGTTTGATTAGTACTCCAGCAAGGACGCCTCTTAGGATCATTAAGAACCTTCGTGTCTGTGGTGACTGTCACAATGCAATTAAGATCATGTCCAAGATTGTTGGAAGGGAGTTGATTGTTAGGGACAATAAACGGTTTCATCATTTTAAGGATGGGAAATGCTCTTGTGGAGATTACTGGTAAAATTGTCATTGCTTCATACTTCTGTTATGACTACCAAATGACATTTTCTGTGGATCTGCAGTATAGTTTGTGGAACATCAACTGCTAAGCCATGTCAAACCATCATTTACTATTGATGGGAAATGAACCACACAACTTCCACATAATGTCCTTGTTTGAACAAGATGTCCACATCAATTTCTACGGTGTTCTGAAGTTGAATCAATTACTTACTTTCTGAGATGCTCGACTGTGGTTGACATTTTTTTCCTCCTTGTATCGTCTTTCCTAAGTTTGGAAATATCTTCTTCTTTTTTTTTTTTTTTTTTAATTTTTAATTGATCATAATTTAGATTCTATCTAATCAACTTTCTCCAAGGGATCACTCTTGCTTTATTGATGTCGATAAGCTTTTAGAGATTGCATTCATTATCACATGGGCAGTGATTCTTTTGAAAGTAGTTGGCCTTTATATATGCATGGAGGTTATTACCTTTTTGAAGATTCATCATTTGGTATGCAAATTCTTCTTGAATTTAGTTGTGGAATGGATAAAACAATAAAGGATGTATATTGGTCATTAACAAGGCCAATCTCCAATAATTTTGTATGTAAAATTTTCTTGAATTTAAGTTGCCTATGCAAGCAAGTTCTTTGCTCTAGTTATGGTATGTTAGAACCATTTTAAATAAATGTTACATCTTAAAATGAAACTATCCTAGATTCGCTCTATTTTCACTGTTGACTCAAAATGATACCGTATTTATGGTGACACAGTGAGATTTTAGAAGCTGCTGGATTTCATGATACAATTAGTTAGGTTAAGATCATAAGATTGTTGGAAGAGATGATTGTTGGGGATGATAAATAGTTTCATTAATTTGAGAATGAGAAATGCTGTTTGTTGAGATTGTTTTTAACTTCTGTTGAAGCTATTCTGAACCATTGTTATTATTAACATGCAATTTATTAGGATTGTTTGAAACTGTACTTGAAAATGATTTTTTATTGAGAATTTGTTCAAAATATAAGTTGTTTTTTTAGAACAATTTTGGTGGTGTTGAAAAATATTGAAAATACTTTGACAACTTCTGCTACACAATACCCCTTTACAAAGATGATAAGCCAGAAAAAAACGTTTTTCATAAGTTTATAGCCAAAATCTCTGCCTGATGTCTTTGCTTGAACAAGATGTCTACCTGAGTTTCTATTATGTTCTTGTTATGAAGTCAAAGTGAGTTTCTATTGTGATTCTTCACAAGTAGTGAAAGTGCATGCATGCGTAGACTTGGGCTGTATGTCAGCATATCAAAAATTACAATAAATGACAGCCAGTGTCTGATTGAGATTGGGGAAGACAAAGAACTTGTCATATTGCTGGGAAACCAGTCAAGCTACATAGCATTTCTTTCCATGTATACCTAGGAATTATATTTTGCATTCTTTTAAGAATCGCGAAAAGACAAGTCTGTAACAGTGTCTTCCAAGAAAAGCATTAACAGAGATGCTCGATACACATTGCCGCCTCCCTAAGGTCATGATTTATTGTAAATGACGAGACCTCACCCCATGTTGATATATGCTTTTTATTTATTTACTTTTCTATGTAGGAGAATATATGACAGTATATTATACATGAGAATACCAGGGCAAAATACAAAAGGAAAAGTGTGTTTTGATGGGAAATATGAAAAGATAGTTTTCAAATGAGAATATAAAAACACTTTTTTTTCCCAAAGTACAAACATGGCTTCTAATAATTCCACTTTTATGTTGAGATGAGTTGAGAGATTTGTAGTACAAGTCCATGCCTGCCACTGGTTCGTTACCCTGTTAAGAGGAGGGTTTCATGGAGCGAGTCATCATGGTAGTGAATTCATCAATGTCAACCGCACCATCCCCATCATTGTCCACTCCCCTCACCATCCTCCTGCATTCCTCCAAGCTGCACCTCTCCCCTAGCCTCGTCAACACCTCCAATAATTCCTCTGCGTTTATTTTCCCATCCCCGTTCAAATCAAATGCCCGAAACGCACTCTGTATGTCCCTTGTCTTCACTCCCCCTCCCTTCTTGTGCACTTCCACAAACTCTTTGAAATCGATAAACCCGTCTCCATCAAGATCAGCTACCTGGAATATCTTCTCCACCTCCGTTCTTACACCTTCCTTCACCAAGGCTCTCACCACAGCCTTGTACTCCTCCTGTGATATCTTCCCGTCTTTGTTGGAGTCGAATTTATCAAACACTTTCTTCAGCTCATCCATGTTGAGATGGAAAATCGGTGCCAAGTCTGAATTCTGTCTGTCCCTAGAAGAAAACAGTCGGGATGGCTTCCGCAGGTATTTCCTTTTGGAAATATTGTACTGGAAATCAAGAAAACTTGGAGTTGACATGGTTGTGTTGCAAAGAAGCCGAAAGCCAAAAATGAGAAACAAGGATGAGATCAATCTCACACCAAACTTGGTCTTTAATATTAGAATGATAAGAACCGGCTGTCTTTCTGAGTTAGATCCTGTTTGCGTGGCGTAAAAGTGGGAGATATTCTGATGCCAAAGTTAAGAGTATAAAGTGAAACTGTGGTCAGAAACATATTCCTCTACAGCTTGTGGCAACCATGGAACAAAAGATTCCGAAGTGATGAGTTCAATGTGGAAAATATGAGGTGGGCGCAGAGGATGAACATACAAAAAAGAATACATTCTCTTAACAAATTGCAAAATACTTGCTTGATTCTCACCTCCTCTACTCTCCTTTTGGAAGATGCTTTCCACTATTTATAATTGAATCACAAAACTTTCTATTTATTAAAATTAAAGCCGAGGTGATCCCTGCAGTGCTCTCACTAAAAAGTAGTGAGACTCAATAAAATTATTATTAATATATTCCCGAATAGGAGAAAAAGGATCTATATTTGTTACGGTTAACGCGGTTTTCCATTATCCAAATCCTCCATCACTTCAATGTCATTGCGACTTGTTATCTTCTGCACATATCCTGCAGTCATGAGAATATCAAATATGAGCCTTATGTTTTAAAATTAATATATTCCGAATTGTTAAGAAGAAAGAAGAAAGTGATAAATTGTGCTAAAGCTGATAAGGGTATGTTCATCCTAGTTTGATTTGAAGGGTGTTTAATAAAACTTAATACTTATTATTTAATGGTTTTAGTGGACTTTAAGTTAAATTATACTTAAATTATTGACTTAAAACTTATTATTTAATTCTTACTTTTAAGTATTAAGATTGTTTGATAAAATTAACTTAAAACTTATTCTAAATAATCAAATTGACATATTTATCTTAGTAAATTATTATTGGGATAAGGTAGGTCGAGTAACGGTGAAGGTTATGGAGTGACAAAAGACAAATGAGGGTAAAAAGTTAAAATGAAGATGTGGACTTAATAATAAGTTAATTGTTTTACTTATTACTTAAAATTGTTTTTTATTTTAAGTCACACCATTAATTTATTTTATCAAATATACTTAATTTACTTAATGACTTAAATTAAGTTATTAAGTCACCTTAAATTATTAAGTTGATTTACCAAATACCTACTTGGTTGACCAAACACCACTTAGTTATTGTACATGCCAAAGAAACTGACAGTCATCTGAATCTAAAGAGATGAGAAGACAAATGAATTTTAAAGTTGAGCGCACCTGGACGCACAACCGACATAGAGTGGACTATGCCCAGATATGAACAGGCAATTATTTCAATACAGGATTTGGATATTCACCAAATAAGAAACAACCAAATTCCACAAAATTTGCAGTTTTTGGAGTAAAATTACATAAATAGCCAATATGTTACTCAAGAGCTGACTAAAAGGTCCATAAATAACTCAATGCAACTTGACAAAGCCTTATTTCCAAACATTACAGCTCCTTGAAAAATACACCCCAAAATAATTTCAACACAAAAACCATGGCTTTAAAATTCCCATAAAACCAATGAAATTGAATTTATAAAGCAACTAAAATTCATTTAAGTCCAAATTTTGATTTCAAATTCCAATGCTCCTAGACAAACTAGCGATTGAAACTTAAACTGTCTTGAACTGTAAGTTTAAAACCTTGACTGAAATAATGAACTGCAAGGTGTAATTTTAGGCCTTTGATCTTCATTACAATTTCATTAACTGCCTTTGAAATCATAATCTCCACATTGTAGAGGACAAATTGGTGAAGTTACATACCTCCATAACAAGAACAGAAAGCAAGGAGTTGGAACTTGCGAATTAAGGCTCCATAGAATTAACAGGGCCATAATTAGGCAGTCATGACCTAGGCTTGGACAAAGGATTGAAAGCTAGCTCTTGCAGGGGGGAAGAGTTTACCATTATGCAATGTTAAAGGATTGCATAACAAAACCAGGTTATATATAGTGCATAGCAGGGGTAGCAGGGTTCTAAGTGTTGGATAAATTGATATATGTCATCTAATTTCAAGATGGATAAATACAGTACTGCTACCAGCATTTTTACACTCTTGCCATATTTAATCTTAAAATTTATGGTTAGGTTTGTGGAAAAGAACACAAAACAGAATGCACTCATGACTCGACACATTTAACCAACAATAATGCAAAGAAAGAAGAAGAAAGTAAGTACCAATTCCAAGGCAGGGTATGCATTTGCAGATGGTCTCCTTTCCTCTTTTATTATAGTAACTAACAAATCCTGATCCTTGGCAACTCCGACATTTACCAGTCCACTCATAAACTACTTCCTTACAATCCTGCAACCCCAAAAAATGAAACAGACGACATTATCAAATTATAGAAACCTTCATCCTGTGAGGTTTTGCCCAAAGCAAAGTCAAACAATTTTGCAGGCATGAAGTCAGGTCACACAATATGATTATTGTGGCAAAACCACTACAAGACAAGCCCCATAAGAGATCTTGGATGCCAACTTTCATCATTAGTCGTGACGTTGGATCTTCTAAATTTTTTCTAAAATAATTTCTTCGAAACTAAGTATGAAAACAAAAACAGTCCAAGACTATTTGATCATCCTTGCCTGCCTGCACCATATGGATCACTTAGGTAGTTAGATGATACTAATTAATGATTTTTAGTTTTAATCTTTTTCTTAGCACTTATAAAGGAGCTCAAATGTTTTGAGGGCCATTTAAGTTGCATAATGAAATCAATGCTCTTAAACAAGCACCCAATTGTAAATGGGTGGGATAGCAACCAAAATTCAATTACATACAATTAGTATTCAGAAGTGTTGTACAGATGAAGGCAGGCTGGTCAAAGTCAACTCAACCCCAAGTTCCAAACCCAAATATAAAGTTTAGGAACCTAGACACACTTCAATGAAACCAAAATACTGGACATTACTAACCAATGCCAACTAAAAATCATAGGGTTCAAGCTTACACCAAACTTCATAGGCACAGGCTTGTTCTTCTGGGCATGTGGATGGTTGATTGTTCAGTTATGGAGGTGGTGTCAACTGCCTTGCCTTGCTTAGGAGTTAGAACCAGTTGGACAGAGAAACTCTGGAATATGTGAAGGTTGTTACCTTCGGCAGTTGGTGTAGGACAAACTTCCCTTTTTCATGCCTCACTGACGGAAGAATTTAAAGAGATGGCCCTTAATATGTTTTGAGGAAGTGGAAAGAGGCCTGTGCATTCAATAGAAACTTTCTTCCTTTTTCATCTAATTGGCTATTCCTCCCTTGAGGTGGTTAAACACCAACTTTCTTGGGTCTCCTTCAGGGAATCCATATCCAATAGGGGCACCAAAATTTTTACAGACCATCTGCTACAAGTTAAATTGGGTTTCTCTAGAGCTAGGGGTTACAGGGTGGTATTTCACTAGGGCTCTCACTGGAAGGTCTCAAAAGGGCTAGTGTAAGGAGGAGACCAAATAGCAGAAGATGATCCTTCTACAATTATCAATCAGAGAACTCTTTGGGATTTCTGAGGATTATATTCATTATAAGAGAAATCAAGAGGTTTTTCCAGTCACAGAAGGAGTTCAATTCTTGGTCAAAAAGGGTTGCTTTGGTTCTTCAGCTTAGAGGATATACTTGCCCTCCTTGAGCAGTTTGCCTTGTCCAAATAGAGAGAGGTTGTCTCTCTGGTCTTTTAGTTTTAATTTTAATTTTTTGCACTGCTTCTTGTGAACACTTTCTTATAGTTCTCCCAGTTTTTCAGGGTTTTGTCTTTATACCAAGAAATGCATATGGCCTGATCCCTGTGTCAGGTCAGAATCTTATTAAATTAATTTATTGCTCTTTGATCAATTATTATTCAAATTAACCAAATTAAATTTCAAAGTTCTACAAGAAATTGAATGATGTCACATGAAACTAATTGCTAATTCTATAGCTCCTTTTGAGCATAAATCTTGTACCATCATGCCCATGTTACATATGTCAAGCTTGCGACGAAATCATGAAACATGGTTGCCTAACAATTTAGTTTTGGTGGGAAAGGTATCCACAAAACTGAAAAAAAAAAAAAAAAAAAAAAAAAAAAAAAATTGAAAGGGAAAGGTTTTGGAAAGTTTGGGAAACTTGATGGACTTTTGTGGCAAATTCTTAGGAAACAACTAAAACACTTGTGAGAAATACATTTCCATAAATCTCCCTCCATAAGGTATAATTTTAACAATAATGACAAATTGGTAAATGTAAAGTAGTAACTAACAAGCTTGGAAGTGCTGTCATCATTAATTGTTGAACCTCTTTTTGAACTCTACAAGAATGTCAAACCCCTAATGGTACTATACCAGATCTTCCTAATTTCAGGATTATGACATTTCAATTGAAAAAGTTGGCTGACAACCACTAGCCTAAAGAATACAATACCAATTAGCACTCCACATACATCATAACCATGTAAACAAAAACTCTCAACATTAACAAATAATGCCTGATCACATAGTTAAATATCCTTTGTGATAACAAACTGTATGCAATGGCTATTCCATAAAGCTTTTGTTTGGGTAATTGATGAGACATTTCTAGAGTTCATATTTGTTTAGTTCATTATTCAGTAAGCCGTTAGTTTCTCTGTCAATTTAAGATCATTTCTCTGCTTCACTTCTACTTTTTGGCGATTACAATTTACAGGACGTGGCAAAGTCTTTAAGTCCTAGTATATTTAAGAAGATGGCACTCGAAAGTTTCAGTAACTACCCCAATCTTGCCATGCTAGAATTAGAAAGCAAGGAATGGAACATGGATACAAGATGTCCCTGCTTAGACAACTTTCAATCAATTTATTTGGATACATTTTTTTCAAAAAGATTTTTGCACTATATAGAGACTGGACAATGGCAACCAAGGTGGTCAACAAACCCATCTACAATGAAAAAGTTGCAGTGATTTATGTATGACGATTTACCAACTGGAATTCATCAAACACTGGATCTCATGCCATTATTGGTGCTGCCCTAGTGAGACTAGTGACAATGGTACTTGTTTTCCACTTCCTTCAAAGTTAAGAACTGAAACTGGATCCACACCATCGCTTCAAATGCCTTTACAAAGACTGCATTTAGACAGCTTCAGAGAGTACTAATATTACTCGTTCTATGTATTTTATAAGAGTACTTGATAAAAAGAGAAATGTTATTCCTAAAGAAGCTCTTTTAGTTGCTTCAATACAAGCCTTAAACCGCCTCAAAAGCAACAAATACTGGCCTGGCGATAACATCTCCCATTTTGATTAGGGTACTGCTAAACCTTAGGAATCAATCGTCCAAGGCGGTTAGGTTTTTCATACAGATAAAAAATACCCTTGATTCTTCAAAAAATTTGAAGCAAATGTCATTCTTTCTGTTTGATGGATAGCAAGAGAATGCATAGGTAACATCGACCATTTTCATTTGGATTACTTTAGGAAACGAATTAATAGCTGTAACATTGACCATTTTCATAGGTACTAAAGAAACACCTCCAAATTCAATGAACAACCTCGGAAACCAACAACGATAAAAGAAGAAGAAGAAGAAGAAGAAGAAGAAGAAGAAGAAGAAGAAAGCAATACCTCGACTTGGGGATCGCAACGAAGCCGACGATCGATCTCCTCCGGCGCCACAGGGGAGGAATCAGGATACGTCATCGGTAGTGGAAGAGCATCATCGTCATCGGCCAAGTAGCTCTCCCTGTTCCGCGACCAACGCTTCTCCCTCGCATTTACCTTAACACCACTGCCGGCGTTACCACTGCTTCTCCGAGCCGAGCCATCCGCTGTGCTTCCAACTCCGCCTCCGACTCCGATCCCATCCAGGTCCTGCTTGGACCGCACGCCAGCGGAAGCGTCGGCAGTGGTGGATAAATGGGGCCAGCGGGGAAATGAGGGGCCGGCGGGGAGGTCGGCGGCACGGCAACGTACGGTGGAGATGGAGAATTTGGGGAGAGAGAAGATTGAAGGGTTTGAAGAGTACAAAATGGAGCTAGGGTTTGCTGGTAACATTTCAAGATGGGCTGTTTTATATATGTGGAGGAGCAGGGGCCAGAGCTGTGCTAATCAGAAAATCTGGGCAGCCCAGTTTTAAGCCACAATATGCTTCAAGCCTTCAAATGAGCGCCATTTTTAGATTTTGTCCAAAGTGCCCCGTTTGCCTTGTGAGACTTTGGGACTTAAAAATGCGTTTTCCAAACAAGTTGGGTGAGATTCTCCTTTTGGGAACACAAACACCTTTTTCCAGGAAAAAAGAAATTTAAAAATTAAAGACCGGAAATGTCTCGACGGAGAATTCCAAGGTCGGTTTTTGAATCAAATTCAAAACGGAGAAAGAGAAACTGCCTTCTGTCCGGAAGAATCAGAGACCGAAAATCTTAACGTTGCTGACTGATGCGGAGAAATGCAATTGGATATGTTGAGGCCGGAAAGGAAACGGGGAAACTCAAACGGTGTCGTTCTGAAGAAAATGAAAAGGGAAAACTCAATGGGGGTCTGCCTCTGCGTGCTTCAAATGCTCGAAAACGCCCATAGTTGATTCACACTGCTAGTTTCTCTCTGATTTGGAGTCCGTTTCATTTGTGCAAATATAAATGCTAAGTATTATGTACTCATGAAAAACATGTCTTTATTTCTGGAAAGGTAATCTTGGAAGTAGGTCAAATCCACCGCTTTATTCGCTAATTTCCTTATGGAAGAAATACTTGAAAGAAAAAAATTTTTGGGGATTAGAAAAACTAGGAGCACTTCCAAAAATCACTATAAAATAGGTTCTAATAGAAAGTAATTTAAAAAAGTTATAAGTGTTTTTTAATGTTTGAAAGTGTTGCATGGCAAAAATGAGTTGTTTAATAAACTTTTAAAAATCTTGAAAATTATTTAAAGTAATTGTAAGAGAATTACTTACAATTACTTGGTTGGTGATTCTTCAAAAAAATTACTATTAAAAAATGCTAGAAACTAGGGATGATAATGGATGGGGTTTTTTCGGGTATTTGTCTCGCCATACTTGTAATGAGATGAGTTTGAAATTTAAATAAATGAGTGATGGAGTTTGAGTTTTTTTTTTTTTAAAACCCAGAATGTGTTTGTAACAGGTTTAAGTATTGCCTTATCCCACCCCAATTATATATAAAATTAATTTAATTTAATTTTTAATTTTCTATTTTAAATATAATAATAATAATAAAATACTTTAATAAAACAAGTTATATAAAATTATAATATTTTAATTATTTATAAAATATATTTATTTTAATGTAGTTAAAAAATATAAAAATAATTTTAAAAAAAATTAACATTTTTTCAAAAAAGAGTTAAATGAGATAAGATAAGAATAAGAATTATTTTGAATAAATTGGGTGGGGTGGGGTTGGGATTAGAGTAATCCGTCTCAAACCTATCTTGTTATTATATCTATTAAAAGTCAAGGAGTTGATGGTAGTTTTAGAAGGTGTTTTTAACTTTTTTTTTAACATTTGAATATTTTTATCTTTCGAGTATTATAAAGATCAGATAGACTTTCTAGAATTCATGACTAAGGTTATCTTAAAAGCACTTTAATCAAAATCACTCCTAACTGGCTAAAAGTTTGAGCAGATTGAGTTGTGATGGAGGTGTGAGCTTCACGTACATTAGTTTGATAGATTATTTATCAGACTTACAGCCTACAACTTTGGAACTTAATTTCTGTATTTGATATGTTGGATGTGAACGAGAGATGCAAAAGTCAAACAGTTAAGCTGCGTAAGTATCATTGTTTAGAGGAATACAATATTGAAGCCTGTCTCTTGATGATCCTTCTTTAATCACTCAAAAGAATTTTTTTCTGTAACTGAGCTGATTCTAATATATATATAGGATCGTTACAGTGAGTGGGACTCAGCTTGTTGATTTAGCATAACAATGCCTACAATGGGAGAAGCAGAACACAAACATGTAGCCATCCAAACAAACAAGTAAAGGGTATTCAATAGATGTCTTCCACCATTTTCGGCAGTGCTCATTTCCTATTTTCCAACTTGCCCAGTTTCATTTAAGGACTAAAAACTTCCCAATTACCTCTGGAACTGGTATAGGAAAACCTCCTGTTCCTTTCTCAGCTTTCCTCATTTACTTTATGCCGAGGTTGATAGATGATTTCCAGGAGTAACCCTAAAGTAGGAAAGAACATCATCAGTAGACAGTCATTTAATTTTAGCAAAGTTGCAGGAGTATATTGACAAGCTTCCTATTAAGATATGGGAGACTCATTTGAAAAGGTGGGAGTTTCATTCTTACTTGAGGTTTATGCCCAGTCTCTTTTGTAGTGTCCCTGGAATAGTACCATTTAGATTGTTGTTTTGAACGTAACTGTTGACAAAAGTACCAAGTCATTCAATGGGTAATCTAATGTTTGGAAAACTGGAAAATACTATTGGGTAGCTTGTTCTCAATGATGGAAACTTACATCTCTTGAAGGCTCGTAACCTGGTCTAATGATTGAGGGAACGATCCTTCAAAGCCATTGTCCTCCAAATGTCTTGGTCAGATTAAAACAGAAACAGATTATGTTGTTGCTCATAAATGTACAGGACCTGAGAAGTAAAGTGAAAATTTGTTGGGGACTTACAAAGTTCGTAGCTCATTCAATGTGCTCATTTCTGGGATAGGACCCGAGAGTTTGTTCCCCCCAAGCCAACTGCAAAGTCCAACGAACAATTTTGTGAGTGAACATCGTAATTAACAATCCAATTGAGTTGGGTAGGGTGATCAACATAACTAGATTACTTACAGATGCGTAAGTCCAGTCAAATTGGCTATGCTTGGTGATAGTGACCCGGCCAAACCGAAGTTTGTTAGATTCCTTCAAGCACCAAAACATTTAAAACCCCAAAATCAGAAAGAGGATCCATGATCACCAACAATATTTATCACCTATAACTTAGTTTCTATATAGTTAATTTGATCCGGCCCCTTCTTTTAGGTATGGCAGTACTACTATTTCTACTGTCACCCGAAACTGAGAATTGATTAGCAAACTTTGTTATGATTGCCCACCGGGCTTTAGTTAAATGTGTCAAAGAGCCTGGTACCAGTAATTTTAATGAACTCACAAAGTAACAACTCGAGTGAGTTTTCCTGTTGTACATGTAACTCCAGTCCATGAGTTGTTTTGAGGCAGGCATGGATCTCCACTCCAATCTGAAGGAGGGTTGTTAAACCCTCTTGCCAAATCTTCCATTCCCATGACTGTAAAATCCTCCAAATGCATTAAGGATCATTATGGAAAGAAAAGAACAATTCTGGTGGTGTATATGAGTAAAGAAATGGAGAGAGTGGCTACCATCCCTAGTGAGAGTCCTTCCACCCAGAGGCAGCATCTGAAAGATCTCCCCAGCATTGATAACAGGCCCAACGGGTATGTCAGCCCCAGGAGTCATGGCAATCTCAGTCAGCCCAGAGAGAGGCCATTGTGTCCCATACACCATCACACCATCAGTTGTAACATTAAGATTAGTGAAAAAGTTCTTGCCATTAACAGAAACACTGAAAACTCTCCAACTAAATGGGCTTGGTGTTCGATTATCTTGGAAGTAGAGTGAAATGTAGTATTTGCTACTAGGAAGAGGTTCAGTAGGCCACTGGACTTTAAGTGTTTTTCCTCTGCTTGTTGTGATTGCTGACTTAAACACCTTTAGTGGTGGCGTGTTCCAGAAATCTGAAGAAGTTATATTGGAATGGCTCTCAACAATGGGATTATTATCCATGAATGGTTGCCAGAACCGGTTGTATGGATCATCTGGAAAGCTAGTTTCACAGTTCATATATTCACTATCAGAAAACCCTCAAGCTTCATTCTAGCTATACACACACACACACACACCTTACCCCCCCCATGATCTCACCATTAGTATAGCAGGGAGTCTGCACAGGTTCTATCTAAAATTTTCTCAGATTACCACTGTTAAACATTTTGATATTGAATGGCTGGGGTTAAACATCTGCACAAACATTCCGTTAGCCTTTTTAGTAAACCTCAATATGGTTGTGGTCATCAGACATCAACCATATTTAGTCAGTTCCATAAGTAAGCTGCAACTTTAGCAGATTGAGTCAGGCTAATAGCTAATCCAAATTAAGAAGCAATCAGAGTACAACTTAACTTGACCTTTAACCAGAGATGTTCAATCCAAATCCAACTCAATTTCATTTTTTTAAACTGAAGGTGAGTTTGGGTTGGTATAGTTAGACTCAAGTTTATCATATTGTAATTCAAAATTCATCCATAATATTTTTTTAAAAAATTTCTATGTATTTATACCAAATTTTACAAAGTAAATGAGATAAAAATTTGATATTTTTTCTTAAAAACGTAAAAAGAAGAATATAGTATAGGATAATATAAAAATGTTAAGTCGGGTTTGGGTTAGATTTGGTTGTTCAAAAGTTAATTTGAAGTCAGTCCAAATTGTGTTTAAGTTGAAGAAAATTGATCAAAATCTAATTTAAGTATTAGAAATGATCATCTAAACTTACTCAAATATCATTGAAATAAGCCAATGCCCACAAATTGCACCTCTTTAATAACTATTAGGGTTAAATACACTTTACCCTCTTAACTTTTAACATGTTCATGCAAAATTCAACACTTTGCCCTCCAAACTTTTTTAAGAACAATACTAACCCACAAACTTATTTAAAAATCAATAAGCAATTTGTTAAATAAAAAAATAACACCAAAATGTAAAGAAAAATAGTTGCTTTTCAAATTCGAAGTTATCACACTTCGTAGTTACATATGAAAATTTCAAATAGTTGTATGAATGTTTCTCTAAAATCAAAAATCAAAATTGATGCCTTCCATATTTTGAAAACATTTAAGAAAAGTTTCACTTTCAAGCTATCAATTCAAAATTCATTGTACCTAAATTTGAACCAAAGTTGGAATTAGAGTGTAAAAAATTTCAAAAATTAAAGGTAAAGTTTTGCTATTTAATAAATTTGAAAAGCAAAGTGTTAATTCTTAATATTTAGTAATGCTTATACAGGCTTTATACTTAGAAGTAAAGAGTGAAGTTACCCATGAGAAGTGTACGTGTACTTACCTAACGATGTCATCGTTGGAGCCAAAACTGTGTCTAGCAACAACGTTCAGCGCATACTTCGTAAAATCAGTGGAATTATACACAGAGGCCTCCATATTCTCCAGCTCCAGAGCTGTAATAAATGGACTCGAAACCGTCTTCCCATTCCTGGCAAGGCAAACGCTGAGCGTCTTCCCCAAGGCAGCCACAACAATCTCGTAGTATGAGGTGAGCCCCTTTGCATAATCCTCGGTCGTGTTGACAATGCCCCACTTGGTTCCGTCAATGATCTGCTCAAAAACCGGTGGCTCATTCCCTCCATCAAACCCTCCATAATAGTAGGTAGTTCTTATCAGATACTTCCCTCCTTTGATCACCGGAATCACGTAGCAGTACTTCTGAGCCGACTTGTCCGGAAAATACCTCAATGTAGACAGTATTGGAAACAAATCTGGTGTTTTAAGGGTTGATGAGTTGCCAACGGAAATGAAGCCTTCATCGGTAATAAATTTCAGGTTCGTTGTGACTATCTCTTTGGTTGAGCCACAGTTTAAAAGGACACCTACCAAAAAACACCAAGGCCATTCAGAAAAAAACTGAATCCAAGATGGTAATCAGGAGATCAGTACTGTAAATCTGTTCAAAGAAGAGAATGCAAGGAGATATTGGACAATTGTAGGATTATATACCTCTGGGTGCAGGGAAGGCATGGAGGGAGAGAGGGATGGTTACAAGAGATAGGAGGAAGATGGAGAGAGACATGGCAGCAAGGCATAGAAAGAGAAGGCTTTTTTTTCTTTTTTCTTTTTTGTGGCGAGAGAGGAATGTTTGGGAATGTGTTTGGCCTGTGTATGGGGTTGACACACTAGGCCTCTGACCGAGTCAGCCTTTTCTGCCATCTCCTCCTTTGGTTTTTTTTTTTTTTTTTTTTTATATAAAAAAAAAGAAAAAAGCAAAAAATTAAACGCGCCAGGTAGGGGTCGAACCTACGACTTTCTGCTTAGGAAACAGACGCTCTATCCACTGAGCTACAGGCGCTTGCTGTAACTTTGATTTAATCTAAGAATATCAAATTCAGTTGGTCTTTAAAAGTCCAAACTACCCTTATTATTATACAAAAATTACGTTTTTCCCTCATCTCTTCGAAAGCCCTAACTTCCAGTGGAAACGGGAGAAATCAAGCAGCAGCCATGAAGGTGTTCGAAATCAATGGGCACTCTCTCTGTCTCGCCCTCTTCACTGACGTCTCGAACTCCAAGTACTCTCTTTCTCTCTCTAAATATTTCTTCCTTTTGTTGTACTCCACTCGGTTTGGTTTCCTAGAAAGGGGATGATAAATGTTCTTTCCTTTTGTTGTAATACGCTCCGTTTGGCTTCCTAGAAAAGGGAGGACAAGGAAAGAGGAGATTTTTTGGTCTTGTGTGTTTTATTTGCTTTCCTTCTCTTTTTTCCCTGTTTTGTTGGAAAGAATGAAAAGAAAACTCAACTGGTGACGGACTAGTGTTGTCAGGATTGCTTGAGTATGGTTTTTTTAGGAAAATTTTTAAATTTATTTTCCTAGCAATCCAACGAAACATTAGAAATGAAAACTGTTTCTACTTTATTAGAACCAAGTAGTTGACCCGTTACTGTGGAAATTGTTCAGTTTAATGCCATAGAAAGGATCATGGGAACTTGTGATACATATATATCGTCCTTGATGGTGATGATGATGATGATTGAACATCATGAGGATGTTTCTTTAGAATAAAACTAAACAATAGCTATGTTTGGTTCTGGAAAAATCATTTTTGTTAGCATTTTTTTTGCTTAGTACCTTCCGGGAACCTAACATAACCTAGGTGTTTTGGTGGAACGTAAGTTCTCATAGCAGTTTTTACACGATTCATTTAGAGTACAGACATGGGATTGTCCATCTGCTTGTTCTTTGTCTGGTGAGTGGAAAACTCTTTTGTATAGATGTATGTTAGTTTCTAAGATTCATTTAGTTAGAATTACTACAAAAAAAAAAAAAAAAAAAAAAAATTTAAAAGTTTTTTGGGACTGGTTTGTTAAGAAAAATAGTAATTTGGGACTTTGATTGTAGTAGTTGAGAGTATTCAAAGAAGGATGCTGAAATAACATGGTGCTTAATTCTGATTCTTAAACTAAAAATGTGGCACTTAGCAGTAAGGAATTTTGAAGAGGAGAGGGGTTGGATATATGGCATTGTTGATTAGATGAAAAGACAGTTTTATAACTTTGTTTGATCCAAGGAAGTAAAATTCTTTATGACCTTTTCATGAGAATGATGATAAAAATGAGTGGTTTTTTTTTATCATCATGTGTGCCTAGATTTGTCTCAGAAGCTTATTTTTATGGAAATTTCACCTTCATCCTCGGAGGAGATGTGAATTCTCATCTCCACTAGGACTTCCCTTGTTAATTTTTGTTGTGACAATCAATATACGCTTTATTCTTGTCATCCTTTGGGTAACCCTTTTGATCTGGCTTTTGATGATTTAGATCCTTGTATGATAGAGTTGAAGTATGCTTCATCAATGTGTTTTGCGGCATGGCCTGTGATTTTGAGATTCGTTTATGCTTTTATCCTTCTTCATTTAACCTGACTTTGCATTATGTATTTGGGCTGTTCTCCAACCTTTTTATATTTCCTGGTTTTTTCATATCTTGGTTGGTATGTGCATGAAGTTTCAATGGTCATATCATAATCTGGATTCAAGCAGGGTTTCCTATCTCCAATTATAGTTGAACTTGGATGCTGAAGTTTGGCTGACATTTCAGAAATTCAAATATTTAAGTTGGTAGAGTATCTCATATTTATTAGGTTGAAAGTTGGATTAAACTTTTAGAAAATAAGTGGAATTGTCTAAAAAATGTTTTTTTGTGAGCCTAATTAGTTGTTTAGCTGAAGGTGGATACTTCATTTCAACTTGAGGGTAAAGGTTTTGTTGCTCCCTGTTTTACAAATAATGAAATTTTATGTTTGTTGACTTTGTTCATGTATAGCTTCTGATGTACCTTGGCATGTGCCTAAGTGAAGTTCTTATTTATTTCTCTTGCCATGAGCCAGAAATATATGTGTATTACGAAGATCCATAAAATATATTTCATTTAGATTCTTTGGTAATCTTTTATAGATGAACCTTAATATAGTAATTCAACATAGAATTTTTTTTCCCTTTATTGTTGCACGACTAGAAAGATAACATATTTAAGTGGCTTTAGCCATTCAGTTTTGCTAATTTTTGGGGACTTAACATTTTTCGTAGCTCATTCAATGTGCTCATTTCTGGGGTAGGACCCAGAGGCTTGTCCCCCCCAGCCAACTGTAAAGTCCAACTAACAGTTTTTGTGGGTAAACATCATAACAATCCAATTGAGTTGGACAGGGTGATCAACATAGCTAGTGCTGTCAAATTGGCTATGCTTGGTGACAGCAACCCAGCCAAAATGAAGTTTGTTAGATTCCTTCAAGCACCCAAACATGTGGCACCCCAAAATAAAAAATAGGATCTATGAACACCTACAATATTTATCACCTATAATTTAGTTTCTATATAGCTAATTTAATCCACTTCTTTTGGGTACGACGGTATGACCATTTCTTCTGTTACCCAAAACTGAGAATTGAATGGAGAGATCATTTCTAAGTTCATGAAATTGTGTTTTGGTTTGTGAAATATTGACTTCCTGAAACCCAAACTTCATTATCATTGCCTTCTAGGCTTTAGTTATATGTTTCAAAGAGCCTGGCTTATATACATGTATATATATATATACACAAATAATTTTAGTCAACTCACAAAGTAACAACTCGAGCAAGTTTTCCTGGTGTACATGTAACTCCAGTCCATGAGTTGTTTTGAGGCAGGCATGGATCTCCACTCCAATCTGAGGAATGTTGTCGCCAAATCTTCCATTCCCATCACTGTAAAATATACTTAAATGCATAAAAGGATCATTATGAGAGGAAAAGAACAATTCTGATGAGTGTGTATGAGTAAAAGAAATGGAGAGAGTGGCTATCATCTCTAGTGAGAGTCCTTTGACCAAGTGGCAACATTTGAAAGACCTCCCCAGCATTGATCACAGGCCCAATGGGTATGTCAGCTCCAGGAGTCATCACAATCTCAGTCAGCCCAGAGAGAGGCCCCCATAAACCATCTCACCATCAGTTGTAACATTGAGATTAGTGAAGAAGTTCTTGCCATTAACAGAAACACTGAAAACCCTCCAACTAAATGGGCTGGGCAAGGATTCCCTGGCACTTGTTGTTTTCTTTGTTTGGGATGTCGTGGGTGCCTCCATTATCGGTTAGACAGACGTTGTTATGTTGGCACAAGTCTTTTGTGGGTAAGAAGAAGAAAAAAAAAGTGCGGCGAGCTATTCCTCTATGCCTTTTCTGGACAGTTTAGAAGGAAAGAAATAGTAGGACATTTGAAAATGAGGGGCATTCGGTTCAAGGGCTTAAACTTTCTTTTCTTTGTAACCTTTGGGCGTGAGTTAAGGTATATTTAGTTTCCAGCCCTTCTTCCATTGTTGATTTTGTGAATTAGTTGGGCTCTCGGTTTGAGGGGGTCTTGTTTTTTATTGGGCCCCCCCCTTTTTTTTGAGGCGCTCTTAAGCATCCTATGTATACTTTGTGTGTACTTTGGAGTGCTTTGTTTTAATATATTGCTTTTCACCGTTTAAAAAAAGGGGTTTGGGGGGGGCGGGGGTGTTGGTGTCCTATTATCTTGGAAGTAGAGTGAAATATAGTAGTTGTTACTCCCAGAGGCACAGTAGGCCACGGGACTTGAAGTGCCTTTCCTTTGCTTCTTGTGATTGCTGCCTTCAAATGCCTTTAGTGGTGGCATGTTCCAGAAATCTGATGGTGTTATATTAGAAGGGCTCTCAACGATAGGATTATTATCCATGAATGGTTCCCAGAATCGGTTGTATGGATCATCTTCATATATTCACTATAAGAAATTCCTCAAGGTTCAGTCTACATATAAAACTTGGTTTTATATTCCTCTGCCTTATAAGGGGTACAACATGCTGTGCCTGCACATATCTTAATTTTCCTTTCATTTTCTTAGATTGCCAGTGTTAAACATTGAGATATTGAATGGGATTGGGGTCATTACTTGTTCTTTTTGTTCTGGTGATGATCACTTAAATGAGTAGTGCTTAGAGAAGTTATACATGGAAAGTGTATTTACCTAATGTTATTGTTATTGGTGCCAAAATTGTGTCTAGCAACAATGTTAAGCGCATACTGTGTAAAATCAGTGGAACTATACACAAAAGCCTCCATATTCTCCAGCTCAAGAGCTGTAATAAATGGATTAGAAACCGTCTTCCCATTCCTGGCAAGACAGATGCTGAGCATCTTCCTCATGGCAGCTGCAACAATCTCATAGTATGAGGTGAGCCCCTTTGCATAATCCTCAGTCATGTTAACAATGCCCCACTTGGTTCCATCAATGTTCTGCTCAAAAACCAGTGGCTCATTCCTTCCAAAACCTCCATAATAGTAGGCAGTTCTTATTAGATACTTCCCTCCTTTAATCACCGGAATCATGTAACCGTACTTCTTTGCTGACTTGTCCGGAAAATACCTCAATGTAGACAGTATTGATAACAAATCTGGTGTGTTGAGGGTTGATGTGTTGCCAACAGAAATGAAGCCTTCATCGGTAATAAATTTCAGGTTGGTTGTGACTATCTCATTGGTTGGACCACAGTTTAGAAGGACACCTACCAAATAACACAAAGGTTTTCTTAAATTAGAACATCTACACCCTGCATTCATTCAGAAAAAAACAGAATCCAACATGGTAACATGTAATCTAAGATCAGGAGAAAATACCATAAATCTATTCAAAGAAGGGAATGCAAAGAGATTTGGAAAATTGTAGGATTATATTTTAATGTGGGTGCTATATGGTTGGGTGTAATTGATTGCCTCTGGGTGCAGGGACAGCATGGAGGGATGGTAACAAGACATAGGAAGAAGAAGGAGAGATGGTAGAAGGGCATAGAGAGGGTTTTTTTTTTTTTTTTTTCGTGGAGAGAGGAATGCTTGGATTTGGGTCTCATAAGGTAAACACACTAGGGGCCTCTGACCGAGTCACACTGCCTTGTGTTTTTTGCCTTTTTTTTCTTCTTCTTCTCTCTATCCACTAAGCTACAGATGCTTGATGAAAAATATAAAGTTAAAAAGTATTTAAAAAAAAAAAAATAGAATTAAGGAAAAGTAAGACTGGATTATTATTTATAAGAAAATTAAAAATAAGATTATTGCGCACCAGGTAGGGGTCAAACCTATGACTTTCTGCTTAGGAAACAGACACTCTATCCACTGAGCTACAAACGCTTGATGGAAAATATAAAGTTAAGGAAAAATAAGATTGGATTATTATTTATAAGAAAATTAAAAATAGGATTTTCTTGTGCGCCAGATAGGGGTTGAACCTGCGACTTTCTGCTTAGGAAATAGACGCTCTATCCACTGAGCTACAGGTGCTTGATGGAAAATATAAAGTTAAGGAAAAATAAGATTGGATTATTATTTATAAGAAAATTAAAAATAGGATTATTGCGTGCCAGGTAGGGGTTGAACCTACGACTTTCTGCTTAGGAAACAGACGCTCTATCCACTGAGCTACAGGCGCTTGATGATAAATTATGCATAATTTTATTTAAAGTAAGAATATCAAATTCAGCTGGCCGCCTTAGAAGTCTAAACTACCCTCATTATTATAGAAAAATTACATTTCTTCTCATTTCAAATTGCCAAAAGCCCTAACTTTCAGTGGAAACGGGAAAAATCAAGTAGCAGCCATGAAGGTGTTCAAAACCAATGGGCACTCTCTCTGTCTTGTTCTCTTCACCGACGTCTCTAATTCCAAGTACTCTCTTTCTCTCTCTAAATATTTATTCATTTTGTTCTACTACCTCTTTTGGCATCTAGGAAAATGGAGGAAAAGGGAAGAGGAAATTTTTTTGGCCTTGTGTGTGTTCTTTTTTGCTTTCCTTTTCTCTTTTCCTTGTTTGATTGAAAAGAAGGAAAAGAAAACTCAACTGGAGTTTGACAGAGTAGTGTTGTCAGGATTGGTTTGGCAGAGGATTTTGTTAGGGAAAGTTTCAAATTTATTTTCCTAGCAACCAAAGGAAGCATTAGAAATGAGAAAACTGTTTGCACTTTATCAGAACCAAGTAGTTGACTGATTGCTTTCGAAATTGTTCAGTTCTATACCATAGAAAGGATGATGGTTCAGAATGCACTGAAAAGTTGCTGTGGCCTGAATGTTTATGCAAATGTCTGCATTTGGTACTCATTTTAGGAAATCTATTTTCCTCCTATCATTGTTTTTGATGGGGTGGGAAGTTGTTTTCTTATGAGTGAGGAATTGTTTTGCTCTTCCTACTTAAGGATATATATACTAAAAACCCGAATTGATGGATGGTGGTGCATTTAGTAAAAGCTGTTACTTTCTAAAACTACCCTCATCCCAAAATTTGTAACCTAGCACAGTTTGCAAATTTTGAGAGCATGGGTTTGGAATTTTGTAAGTCCATGGAAGGAAATTTTTGCTAGTTGCTATTATGGAGTTTTCATATGGTGTAAAGAAGACCTGATGGGTTATACTAGTTCTCATCTCCTACCCTTGGTAATGCATGAAATTTTGTGTGAATTGCAGAGTGTTTGGTTGTGTAGTTGGTCACTCTTTTGGTGGATAACCAGAACAAGTATAATCCTAGGCTTTTAGCAACTATGAATTTTTATTTATTTTTAAATGATGTAGAGTGCCTGTTGATGTTTGGTGGGTTTTTTTGGGAGAGATGAAAAGGTGAATGAATTAGTCTTCATTTGTAACCAAATGTTATGTGTTTTGGTGGAACCTAAGTTTTCATAGGCCTTTTTTTTACATGGTTCATTTAGAGTGCAGACATTAGGTTGTCCATCCGCTTATTTTTTGTCTAGTAAGTGGAAAACTCTCGTTTCCAATTCGAGATGAACTTGGATGCTGAAGTGTGGCTGACTTTTCAAAAATGCAAATATTTAAGTTGGTTGAATATCTTGTATTGATTAGGTTGAAAGTTAGATTAGACTTTTGGAAAATCTAGAATATAATTGGAAATGTCAAAAAAAATATTTTTTTTGAGTATTATTAGTTGTTTGGGTCAAGGTGGATTGTTCATTTCAGGTTGAGGGTAAAGGTTTTGTTACTCACTGTCTTAAAGATAATGAAATTTTATGTTTTTTCGTGTATGGTGAAAAAGAATAAAATATTTTTTTGTTTATCCCCTCTGATCTGAAGCATCCATCACCCCTACCAGTGAGATGGGAGGGGGTTCACTCCTCCTATTGCCTTTACCCAGCGGCAAGATGCTCGGTGCATCTTGAATCCTTGACATGTGCCTAAGTGAAGGTCTTATTTGTTGCTCTTGCCATGAACCAGAAATATACATATACTATTATGAAGATCCATAAAATATGTTTTATTTAGATTCTTTGGTAATATTTTATAGATGAACCTTAATATAGTCATTGAACATAGAATCTTGTCTTTATTGTTGCACAAATTGGCAATGTCATAGATTGGGGTCCATCATTTTACATGCAACCCATGTAGGAGACAAGCTAGAAACATAATATAATTTGATTAAGTGGCTTTAGCCTTTCAGTTTTGCTAAGTTGGGTTTTGTTTTGTTTTGTTTTTTGTTTTTCTTTTATGGTAGAGAAAATTTATAGATCATTTCAAAGGAAAAAAAAAAATCTGCAAATCAGATGATTATCTATTCTATGTGCATTTCTTTACACTATTGAGCTCTTATTAAAGTTGGGTTTTGTTTTGTTTTGTTTGGTTTTTTGTTTTTCTTTTATGGTAGAGAAAATTTATAGATCATTTTAAAGGAAAAAAAATCTGCAAATCAGATGATTATCTATTCTATGTTCATTTCTTTATACTATTGAGCTCTTATTAAAGTTGGGTTTGGTTTTGTTTTGTTTTTTGTTTTTTGTTTTTCTTTTATGGTAGAGAAAATTTATCGATTATTTTAAAGGAAAAAAAAAAATCTGCAAATCAGATGATTATCTATTCTATGTTCATTTCTTTACACTATTGAGCTCTTATTTAAGTTCATCGGATTGGGCTTCTGCATCAGAATGAGCATTTCATGTGATACGCTGGATGTTTGACTCATAGTACTGCATGCTCTCTCTTTTTAGCAAAACAAATTCCACATCTCATGGCAAGAATATTTTCTTGTATGGCTTTCTTGGATAAGGCAACTATTTTCTAGTTTTATTTTTTATTTTTTATTTTTTATTGTTCTTTAATTTTGTTTTCCTTTGTTGTTATTGTTGTTGTTGGGGGCAGGGGGACGTGGGTTTTAGGGATTGAGGAATGGTTTGTGTTTGGCATGTTCCTTTTTTATATGAGCTTTCTTTTCATAGAAGGTCGTCCAAATTCCAAAACATAAAAAAATAAGTGAATTTTTGGTGCACTTTGTATAGATTCTGTGTACATGTGGTGCATTGCACATGATATTTTTTTATTGGGTGTCTAAAGCCTGGGATAAACTTATTATGCTGCAGGGAACTCCTGGATTCTATGCAAGCTGGAACACTGGAGCCAGAAGTTGCATTTCTTAATGCATCACTAGTAAAAACTTTAACCATTCTCTATGTCTCTCTCACACTGATTATATGTGCACACTCATGTGTAGCACGCACACATACAGCAGTGTTGTCTCATTATTTCTGGGTCTTAACATTGCTTCCATCAATAACTGAGACAGATTCCAGATGTTTTCCCTGTTCTAGCAGCTGCTCATAAGACACTTCTAGCCAAATCACGGGAGTCACTGGCCACACGCACTCTTCATTCTGAGCTTGTTTACAATTACTCAGGATCTAAGCATGTAATCATCTCCTGCTATTTTATTTTTAAGTACCTGTGGTTCATTGCTTGATTTTTTTTTCTTTTTTTTTTTCCTCCAATTTCATTATAACTTAAAGCATTCAATTCTTACTAGATTACAGAATCCTTTAAAAGATGTGGTATCTCTGACAGCTCGACATATGTCCTTGTCGCTCGGTTCAACACTTCTCTTGATGAGGTGAGATTATTACATCATGAATGATATAGCGTTGACTTGCTTTGTGATGCTATGGTTAACCAATGGTAGAAAACAATTACAGTAGCCGTGTTTTTGTGTTTGACTTAGATGAAAGACATAGACAAACTTATCCATGGAAAGGAAATTGATTTGGAGGAGATGGAAGGAAAAGCAGACCAAGCCCAGATAGAAAAGGTTTGTGAATTGAACAATTTAGGTTCGCTATTGATTTTTGTCCATCGTATGCTGGTTTTAGCTTCTGATGCTCAATGGTTTAATCCTCAGCACTACAAAATTCCTGGCTCGGAACTAGGAATATCCTCACTTGCAGATGCCATTACATGCCGGATCGCTTCACGTGATGCTTTGTGAGAAGCAAGAGTTTACTTTTCTTGTTTTCCCAATGTCCATCTCTTGTCATCCGCCGTTGTTTTCCTTCTCAGAGGATGATATTCTAGGATTTCCATCTGCAACTCGATGCAACACGGTGTTTGTAACGTTACAAATGAGTAACTTAAACATCTTTATTACAGCAAAAACCAGATCTATTATCAGCAGTACTCCATATGAGGACAATGAATGGATCATGCCAAACTTTGAAGGAGGTATTCGGCTATATGCTGCTATGGAATACCGGTGTCGATTTGCTATTTACTTATAAATTGCTCCCTGTTTGGCTCAAAGTTTTGATCAGCAAGGAAGTTCTTACAGAGTGTGAAGCTATAAGAGCTCCCAAGATATTGCCAAGATGGGAAGCATTATCCAGAAAGGGCTTAGTCCTACTATGTTAATTAGACTCTGCTAATTTCTGAATTCGACACATTTAATCCGGACACGCCATTAAATGTGCATGCTGCCATGTTTGCTATGTTCGTTGGAAGTTGGAAATGAAAGGAAATGGAGTGATTTCTCTCTTGATCTCAAGTGTGTTCTTTGGGATTCCAAGATTTGGCTTCACACATGGAATGAGTGTGGGTCTCATTTATTTAAATTGGAGAATATTTATTGGTACAAGTTTGTTTTAATGTGCAATTTCTTCTCTTGCAAGTTATTTTCAAATAAATATAAAATTTTCTGAATTTGTAAGGTATGCTTTGCTGGAATTTTCTGTCTCCAATCATTTTTTAATAAAAATAAATTAAGTACTTTTATTTTACTTTAGATTAGTTGTATATAATACAGTAAGTAAAAAAAAAATTAATTCAAAATTTATTTATTCAAATAAAACTCAAAAAGATTATATTAATAAGTTTTAATAAATGAGATTTTATTTTATTTTCCTTCACGATTAGTAAATAATTTAAAACAACTAGTTTCCTAATGATTTTGTAAATTCTTCAATGAAATTCATTATTATTGTTTGATTCCTCATCCTTTCCATTCCATTTCTGGAAAGGGATAGTAAAGGTGGCATTAATTTCTCAATCAGAAAGCACCCATAAAAATGTGAAACTTTTTGCAGCTACGCAAACTTAACATAGAAGGGAAAACCTTTACACCATGAAAAACATGTTCTCCATGTCCAAAGTATATACAAGCAGAAGCCAATAAAATCAACCAGTGAGAGAAAAAACCTGAAAAAAAAAAAAAAAAAAAAAAAAATCAAAAACAAATAAAGGACCCCATGGCAGTAGGATCCATTCTTCATACTCCCAAGAGAGAGCAAACATCTATACAATGAAGTCTAAAGAGAAAGGGATGTATCCTTCAAGAAGGCAACAACACCTAAAGAAAGACAGTTTAGAGATGTCATCGCTTATTAGAAATGCTGAAAGAGCTGACTTTCAATGGGGTTGCCACCACCAGTGGAGCTTCTGGTGAGTCACTAACTGCAAACTTGTCGTGCATGAATCGACTCTCGACAATGGATTCATCCTTCAATACAATCTTGTAACAATAACAGCTCTTGAGCCCTTGCTGATTCTGGTAGCACTCATGACTACTGTTTTTCACCTGCTGGAAGTTCCATATCACGCTGAACTTGCCCACTGTTGCAACTAGATGCCGCTCTTGTTTCCCATTCTCAGTCACCTGGAAATACAATATATAATGCAACACATCCATCAGTCTAATTGCTTTTTTTCTTTTTTCTTTTTGACGAGTAGTCCAATAGTTTATCTTTGACGACTGGAACTGAAATGAGAAACATGGAGTGTATTCGAAGTTTAAAGAAATTCTAAAAGATCCATGGTGTTTTGTTAATTGAAAAAAAGGCATCACTTGCTCTTTTATAAGAATCCATGTTTGAAGGTGGCAAAAGAGGTATTCAAGTTGCATGCACCCACCTGAGCTATTTTTCTTCTCCCCTACGCTCACCCCCCCAGCCCCAACAAAACCCCAAAAGTGAAAAACAAAATATTTCAGAAGAATAACAAAGTATCTCCACAAATGCTTCCTCAAATCTAGCATTAGAATGTAGAATAGCGTACTTTCATCTCCAGTATATGCAACCACATAATCCAAACAAAAACCAATGTGACATTGATATCCAATAAAAACCACATTCTAGCATCCATGTAAAGTAAATCTCCCTTAAAGCTGCCTCCAATCACAAATTAACCTAAAAACCAATTAGCTCGATCATTTTTATTTAGTGAGAAACTATTCATTTCAGTCTTCCAAATCGGTTAGATCAAATATCTAAAAAAACCATTCTGGCATATAAGTGGAGCAAATTTCCCTATAAAATTGCCTCCAATCACAAATTAACCTAAATCAATTAGCCCAATCATTTTTTATTTAGTGAGGAACTATTCACCTCAGTCTTCCAAACTTTCCAAATCAGTTAGATTGAGAGGGGCTCAATAGGTTCAAAATGACAACTGCATCCAAAGGAACAAGTCTAGCAACATTCTGAAAAATTCACCCTTCAAATGGGGAAAAAGACATGATTTTAAAATATTCAGGTTGAAACTTATAAAAAAAGACAGGTTGAAGAACCAAAAAAACACTATGAAAGGACATGATTTTTCTTTTTTAGTTATGCTATTAACAAGAAATGTGATTCTGATAATATGCACAAAGAGTGTGAAAAGAAAAGCTGAAATTGAACAGGATTGCCAACAACAAAAGTGACAATGAATAACCTGCAACAAACTAACAAAATATCATGTAAGCTCTTATCAACCAAATTTAAATGACCAAGATAGACATGTATGGATCAAGCAAGACATAGCATGAAATATGGAAGACATGAATCAACTTACCCATGAAAATTGGCCACCGTGAAATTTATTATCCACTCCAGCCATATGTGAATCAACAGGAGTCAGCTTCAACAGTCTGGGAGCCGGGATCTTATTTCCCATACGACCACTGAATCCAGTCTTTGTCTTCCCATCCTTGTCAGTGAACGAAGTGCAGATAAGGATCAAAAAAGTGTCTGCTGTACCCAATATCCATTTCCCATCATATGTAACATCAACATGGGTAATAGGTGAGCCAAGCCCCGGGAATGCAGTCTTAGCCTGTCTCATAGAGGTCCTCGAATACAACCTTATCTTCCCATCCAGTGACCCAACAACAATTGAACCATCTCCAGTAGTAGCAAAGCACTGAAAATTTGTCCCTCTAGAGAATTGATGCCCTTGTGTCCAATGCAATACAGGTGAACTAGCAGTGGTGATATTCTGCACCATTCCTCTCTTCTCCCGCATATCCCATTGGCACAATCTATTATCATCCAATCCCAAAAAGGTCGATTGCGAAGGATCCAATTGTGAACCCTTAGCATCATTTGTAACATCCCTCATGGTAATATCTGTCCCATCCTTCTCAAACTTCCATTCGGTCACAATCTTCCCCGTCTCAATATCAAGCTGGTGAAGCCCTGTTGCATGAGGCTTCCCATCCTTCAATGGGCTCATAAGAAGCATGTTTGTCTCCGCCTTCATCAAAAGCCCCTTCTTTGGGGTTGCACCTCCCTTATACCCCCCACTATCAAATTTGACATGAACCCCCTTTCCATGAATCCCATGGCTAAAATTCTTAACAACCTGAACACCTGAATCACCCACCAAGAAACTATTATCCAATGCCCCCAACGCCAAGCTCTGGATTCCTCCATTTGTGGCTGCCTCCTCAAACTCCTCCATCAAATCATTGGTCGATCTCGCCTGAGGGCTTTTCCACAGCCCCTCCTCGGCATCCTCCCACATGGAATCGTCAGCCACCTCTGGCTTCAACCACCCGATAAAGTCTTTCCCATAAACCTTTACTTTATTCTCCTCCGTCGCCTTCAACCCATACACATTCTCAAACAAGCAATCCTGAAACCGAGTCACAAAACTCCGATAGTCACCATCCCTGAAAAACTTCATCGCCCACACGCCTTTGCACACAAAATCAACCCTCCTCTGCTCCCCAAACATCTTAATTTGCATCTCCGTGGAAACCCTAGCTCGAATCTTCGACCCCACCTTCAACACCCAGAACAACTGACTCCCACTGCCACCACCACCCTCACCATCATCCTCATCCTCATCACCACCGTCCATTTTACACGTCTTCACGAGGGAATAGAAGGCAATTTTCTCGGAAACAATCCATTTCGCTTTGGGGGTGTTGCCACCGATGTGAAGGTAAAGCTTGACAGCATTGGGCAAATCAGGGCTCTGAGAAGGGTACTTGAGCTTGAGAGCCTTGAGCTTCGCATCAACCTCATCAAGAGAAGCTGAGATAGAGGTCGGGGTTAGGGTTTTGCGGTCAGTACCTGAAGAAGAAGAAGTAGGGTGGTCGGAAACGTCGTCGTATTGCTCCTCCTCTTCTTCTTCTACTTCGTCATCTGATGAATCAGAAAGGTCGAGACCTTCGCGACTGTGGGATCCTCCCATGGTTGGGTTCGATAGAAATGAAGAGCCAAATTCCAAATATTATTTTCAGAGCTTTGTGATCTGAATTCTGAAAATACGGTTAGTTAGTTAGGTTTTTATATATAGACGGTGCAGTCACCGGCTATGCCGGTTGGCGTTCATCTCACGCCGCGATTTGCTTCGTGTCCAAGTAATTAGTCGATGCGTGTACGTTCGGTGTGGTCTGATGACGGGCCTAAAGGTTTGGTCCAATCGCAGCCAATTTTTAGTAATTATTTTGGAGTTGGGCCATGGTTTATGGCCCAAAGTTGAATTTAGACTTATATTACGTCGGTTCAAATTTGATGGGAGACCAACTTTGCCATATCGTAATATCGTATGGTCATTGATCAATAGATAAGTGTACGCTCGGTGCGGTCTGATGACAGGCCCAAAGGTTTGGCCCAATCCAAGCCAATTTTTAGTAGTTGTTTTGGAGCTGGGCCAAGGTCTAAGGCCCAAACTGGAATTTGGGCTTATATTAGGTCGGTTCAAATTTGATGGGAGTCCAACCTTCCTATATCATATGGTCATTCCTATAAAGTCAATATTGATCAATTCAATTTTGTTGTTGTCCAATATTGCATACTTCCACATAGAATTGTGCGCTCATATTATAATGTGACATGTGTCACTCCATTTTGTTCTTGGAGGGTGACCCCTTATACATTTACCTTCCTTTTGAATCCTGTTGTAAGAGGGTTGATCATCAACTTCTTTTATAGGGATGATATTGAATTGAAATGTAAATATTTGTATCAATGATGTTGAAACTATAACATGTTTGGTTAGTCAGATATACCGTGACATATGATAACAAATATGATAACATATCTTATTTTATATTTTGTCGATGATGGGATATGATAAATTATCTTGTTAATTAGCGTATTATATGTTTAATCAAATATGAGGTTTGATAAGTGATTGAATATATTTTCCAACATTTTTTTTGTGTTCTTTTTATATGGATATGTTAATCATAAACTAAAATATGAGATCAATTGTATCATAATTTTTTTATATTATTTATTTTATAAAATAAAAATTTTTTATTAAAAAAATTAATTTTATGATTTAAAAAGAACTAAAAATATGTACAAAATGTATTATATAATAATACTAATGTATGTATTATTTAATACATGCAAATTATTTTTCGTATATTGAATAGTATAAAATATATATTTTTTTTATAAATTCCAAATATTTTATTCATGAATATTAATAAATAAATAATTATCTACTAAATTTCAAATTGTTGAATAATTTCCAAATAATACTACGCATGTGAGAGATTTCATATTTGTTTTAATAACAAATATTAGAATACAATATAATTTTTTATTTCAAACAAATATGAAATATTAAAAATTAATATATATTTTATTTCATTTTTTATTCATTTTATAAACCAAATATAAACATAAGATATCTTGATATACGACTTTGGGATATCATGCTCATTAGATATAACACTCAAAGATATCATATCCCATTAAAAATGATATTCTTTAATATCTTAAAGATATACATTTATATTTTTTCTTCCTTTAAATTTATCACTCCATGATCTTTTCCCTTGATTTTTGTAAAAGAGAAAATTAGAAATGAAATTTTGCTTTTAAGTTTGAACTTGCTAATATCCTTATTAAACTCATCTCAAAAATTATGAGCGACAAAATTTGACTGGATTCCTCAACACGATTTGAGTCTAATACATTTTTCATAGGTTTTGATTTAGTATAATTGTATTTAGGTCACATTTGTGTCAACCAACATCTAATAAATAGATTGTTTTTTTAGTGAATCTATGTAATACGAATTTAATTTGAATTCACTCATTTAATAATATAATTTGATTATTAAATAAATTAAGTAAATTACACGATAATTCAATTATTATTCATGTCCTGTTCGGATGGTATATGAGCTTTAAGACGACATAAAAACGAGACATCAACGACATGAATTGCAGCCTTACTAAAATCCCTGTCTTTGTCCACCATCCCTTGGATACCCCAACCCCTCGTCCATCCTTGTACCTTGTGACTCTTCCAAGCCCATGTTCTAAAGGCAACATAAATCCAAAAGATTATTCATTTATATTAAAATCAATAGAAAAGCATAAAAAAAAATAAAAAATAAAAATAAAATAAAGATAAGCACAAGGACCGTAGCTATCAACAAACCAATAATAGTAGTGTTGGTGGGCCAAAAAAGAAGAGACCATTTCACCCAATCTAAAACCTTTGAATGGTACCAAAAGTGGCATTACTCTACTCGGAAGTTGAAGGAGGGGACCAACGATGATCCCACTACAAATAATGCAAGACAGGTGGGTCCAGCAATGCCGTCATAGACAGTTGATGGTGGAAGTCACGAAGGCAGCCAAACCCCATCATGTATTACCCATATACACACATAGTGTTAGTGTGTTTCCTCTCATCATCTAACATTTTGGCACTTCTCAACTAAGCGTGTGGCCATTTTTGCATATTTGGCTGGGAACCATGTTGTAAGCCCATTATTATTAATTTGAATGCATGATTCTGTCTGTTGGGGTTCTAGAATCTCCCTAGTTACAAGGACACCAACTTTTTAAATTTTGTTCAAAAAAACCATGGTATTAAAAATAATTCTAAGATTATCATGATTTACGTGATTTTCACATCAAATTTGCTAAAAAAATGAATTCATTTTTTAAAATGATAAATTTAGTGTAAGATTTCTTAACATAAAATGTTAATTCGGGATACTGATCTCTTAGGGTTCATAGGATTATATAAACCTTTCTTTTAACCTTTTTAGGGTTGGCCACTTGGAGAGATCAAGCTTAACTTGCTTGGTCATTCCTAATCTCTCAAGAAAGATTCAATGATCGAATCTTGAGTTGTTGGAAGACCCGCATCCCTTCAATGAGGATGGAGATAATTCGTTGAAACAATTAGAGATTATCGCGTTGTGAATATGAATAAAGTTAGAGGTTCTGGAAAGTAACATAATATTTATTTATTTTTGCTAATTGGTTTTTTTTATTCAATTAAAAGTAATTTATTGATATCAATCAATATAATTAAATTGAATTTATTGATAACAAATTCACTTTAATTATATTAATTTATATTAATAGGTTATTTTTAACTGAATAGAAAAAACAAAATATTTTACCTTTTTATATTCAGCAAAAAAAAAAAAACACCATAAAGTCAGTAATTTTATATGACTCGATCTCAAATAATGAATTTTAGATTAGAAATCTTAGACCCTATAATTTTTTATCCCCACAATTAATGTGTGAATTTTTCATATTTTTTTTCCTCCTTGGTATCTCATGGAATTAAATTAGGTTAATAATTTAACTCTAAAATTATAAAATTTAAAAATAAACTCATTCACCTGTCTGAGTGTTACCTTACGGAACAACGATTTTTTACAAATTAATAATAAAAAATAATAATAATTTTATTCTTAATTTTTCAAACAACCAATTTTTCATTATATATGTAACCCCGATTCAAAACATCTGATAATAAATATAAGTTAATCCGACTCAAAAAATTGACTATAGTTATATAATAATAAAAGAATTATTATTAATTCCCTTTAAATATAATTTAACTCTATTATTAATTTAAATGGTCTTTCCTACAATTATTCATGTCAAATCCCTGCGCCCACATGGCAATGGCATCCCTCCATATCCCATCTGTCTCATTTTTAAAATCTGGAGCCAACGTGGCAGTACAATTGGCATTTTTCATCACCCACAGACAATGACAACCTGTGAGCCTAACAAAGCTTATATGTCAATTTGCCAATAATAATAATAATAAAAAAATAATTTGAAATTAAAAACATGTGCCTTAATATCAGTATTTTTAAATAAATTAATTGACCGTACGCGTGCAAGTGGCTGCCTCGCCGAGGCATTAGCGAGTGAAAGCTACCGCTTTCTCTCTCTTCTTTTTCTCTCTCTCCGTGTTTTTAACTTTATTATAAAGTCTGATATGAAATCATAAAATTACTTACAAATTCAACATGTGGTTAATCTGCCATGTGATTAATGTGAAGTGTGAACTTAATTTTTTATTCGCATCATGGATAACGCACATGCTAATTAAAAAAGAGGTCAGATCGCTTTTAAACTCAGTACACGTGGCAGATTGCGAATCCATTCTCGACAAAGTCGATGATGACTTGGCAATATAGTGGCAAGGAAACAGTCCTTCTGTGAAGTTAGATTTTCTCTGCCGCCAAACAGAGTGAGTGCAGAGATGAAACAGACTGCTAATTTTCGGGATTGAAGATTAGAGCCCTAATAAATGGAAGAGAAATGCCGTTATTTTTATTCAATCGCAGAGAAGAGATTGAAAGAATAATACTTTCCTTATTAGTTACATATACTTCCTTTTTCTTTCAAACAAAAACGGTAAAAGAAAAAAGATAATCGTGTATGTGTAGATATCAAGAGCTGTGGGCATTCCCGGTGGTAGCAGAGTCGGATGAATCACCTCCAGTAAAGCCTATCATCGTCATCCATTGATCATTTCCAATCATTTCCCAGAATCCACTTTCATTGAAATCTCCAGTTTGCGCCGAAAATTCACTGTTCCCTTGATTTTCCTGAAGTGGCTGCTCAGTCTCCACAGTGTTTTGCGTCGACAGTGTGTTATCTGGGAACGGAAAATTGAGCTTCGCCCTCGGTCCCCTAAATTCAATGGCGGCCTTGTCGTATGCTCGCGCCGCCGCTTCGGCCGTATCGAAGGTTCCGAGCCAGACTCTTGCCGCGCGACGCGGGTCTCTTATCTCCGCCGCCCATTTTCCCCACGGCCTTTGCCGTACACCGCGGTAGTTCTTCTTCTTCTTTTTAGTGGTAGTAGCAACACTGACGCTCTTACTCTCTTCTTGGAAAAAATTGCAGCCGAGGCAGCCTTTGATTTTGCAGAATTGACAAGGTTCGGGGTCAGAGATGGGCAGAAACGCGTTGCCGTGGACGTCGGAAGAGGTGGTGGCGCAGTCCATGCTGCTGGGAAAGAGGCGAAAGTCCTGAGCAGCCCCGCCGGAGATGACGGTCTTGAGTGCAGCGACAATGATAGAGCCTTCCTGTTCTGGCGTGAGGCGCTGCGGCGGAGACTGGAGGGAGGCGGTTTCGGCGGCGGAAAGCGGAGCAGAGGCGTGCTTCTGCCGCTTGGGGGTTCTCTGTTGCATAGCGTGTGGAGCGCGCCGAAGTAAATTTTCTTTTCCTTATTTGGTTTTCAGATGATTTTTGGTGGTGCCGACTTCTGATCTGTGATTTGTGATTTCTGATTTCAGAGCCAGAGGGAAAGAGCGGCTTATATATATATCTAACACAATGTCTACCTGGCAGCCAGCTGTAACACCGTTCACACACGGCTTTGAAGAAGGCATGGTCGCACGTGTAGATGTATAAGTGCGACGTGGGAGCGACAGTAAATGGAGTTAAATCAAGTGATGACGAGAGGCGAGTTAGTGACATGGAAGATGACGCCAGAGTGGGAACTCACGCGGTGTCCTCATCTATTTTTTGTGCTTTTGGGTGACGTGGAAGGTGCACATTTAAAGCAGAGAATCGAGTACTCGGCCCTACTCGGACCTCCTTCATGGGACGAGCAGAACGGTTGAATCGTATTTAAATTTATGCGTTATCAGCGACGCGTTGACGCCCTTGGTCTCGCTTTGCTACTCTCTGACTATATCACCTTCAATCTTTCCTACTAAAATAATATTAATTTAGATTCATGTACCACCATTTTATTTTTTCTATACTAATGAATTTTCAATTTATAATAATCAATAATTGTTACCCAAAAAATGAAGGCCATGCGTTTGTAATTTAAAAGAGAAAAAAACTATAATGAAATAAATTTTATTTGATTTTTAAGTAAATTATAAAAACCATCCATTTATTTTTTAAAATGATTTTTATTTAACCTTAGTATTTTTTTTTAAAAAAAAAAAAAAATCAAATCAAATCAATAAAGACTAAGAAGGCAATTGGTAAATTAATTTAATGACTTAAGCTGATTTAATAACTTAATTTAATTTATTAAATAGATTAAACATGTTCAATAAAATAACTTAATGTCATAATTTAAAGTTATTTTTAACTTTAAATATTAAATCTAAATAATTAACTTATTTTTAATCTTAAGTCATTTTTACCTCATTTGCTCATATTACTGAGAATATATTTTAGAATTATAATTCTACACTCATAATTCATTTTTTATAATAAATATTTTATGGTTATCTTATATATTTATAATATTTTAAATATAAATGTTTAAAAATGAATTTATTATTTAAAATTAGTGAAAATAAATATGATTTAAAATCAATTAAATGAATATTGGTTAAAATTAATAAGGGTAAATATGCCATTTTATTGATTTATAATAAATTTTAAGTTAACTTTAACAAACAATCTTAATATTTAAAATAAAAGATAAATAACAAGTTTTAAGCTAATAAGCTAAATATAATTTAACTTAAAATAAACTTAAAGTATTAAGTGATAAGTATCAAGAACCGTGAATAAAATTAACCATATAAATTAAAAAGATAGAAAAATATTAAATGAGGTTTTAATGAGACTCAAAGTTGCTTAAATTCTTATTATCAATACCATACAAAGGAAATAAAAAATTCAATCGAAACTCAATTTGAATTTTAAACTTTTTAAATTGATTTTCTGTGCTAACTAGGTAACACAATTTGAAGATGTACACACAATGTTGTTTCTATCTTTAGAGTGGTGTTTGTTTTTTGATTGAATATAAAAAAATCAAAATATTTGAATTTTTCTATTAAGTTAAAAGTAATATGTTGATATCAATTAATATAACTAAATTGAACATAGATAACAAGTTCACTTTAGTTGTATTAGTTGATATCAACATCTTGCTTTTAACTTAATAGAAAAAGTCAAATATTTTGACTTTTTTCCAAAAAAACAAATACTACCTTAGTTTAAAACTTCTAATTCACCTATTTTACATTATATTTTAGTCTGGTGTCATAATTTTCTTAAATTTGTGAAGTTGTTATGGACAAAATACAAGAAGTCATTGATAATGTTATATTTCATATAATTACTTAATATATTGTAAAATGAAATGGTATGAAATATGTCTTATATCGAATTTGTGATTCAAATGATTGAAGTGTATGGTTAAATTTAGATTATTAATTGATAGTACAAGATATTTGATTTAAATTTAAAAAAATAAAATACAAATACAAGAGATTGACGTATAAAAAATGGAACTTAGATATAAAACAATGAGATAATTTATGATGTACAAAGTAAGAAGATTATTTCTAATATATGATAATTTGCAACTAGGTGACACTTTTTCACTTCGACGATGTTGAAATAACTAATACGTTCTTTGAAAGTTGACATTACATCATTTTATTCATGTGGATAAAACAATTGAAAGTGACATTTGTAAGTATTTACGGAACTTTTGAGGTAAAGAATTAGATTGGGAAATGAAGAAAATGGAAATAATCATAAGCAAAACCACATGGACCAATCATAATGTACCATGTGCCGAACATATGTCATGTGAGGTATATCATGACATGATTGATCATAGAATGTTATGTGTTTGGTACATAGTAACACATTTTCAATATCACTTTCTACTTATATAATATGTAGCACATCTCACTCTTGATCTCCAACCGGTGAACAAATCCATGTTCTGCTGACGTATGTCTTAATAGTGTTGCATCATTTGGACATCTATGTCTATCTCCAAATATATTCTCAATTTATTCAGATACTTATAGAATATGGATACTTGCCTATAACAGAGGTTATGCGTATTTAGAGGATTTGATTGTTTAATTCCTATTATTGGAAAGAAGCTTCCTCCAAAATGCATGTGGTTGAATGATTTCCTATATCCCCTTAAAAGTGTCACTTTTGACGGAACGCCCTAATGTTAATACTTTTGCTCGAGTTGGGAGTAAGACTTGGGGTATCAAAATGGATTGAAAGCATCTCAATAGCGAAATCGACCTTTCCACCATTAAATACTTTGACACTAATTTAAGGGTCTTGATTTTGTATAGAAAAAAACTCCACATAAAAAAATAGAATGAAAATAAAATTGACATATTGTAATTTTACAAAGAAATAAGAAATATTAATACTAATATTAATTTTTCAAACAATCCTCATTTTTCAACATTATATTTTAAGATGACTATGTCTTTATCTTAAAAAAAATTAAGTAAAATTCAAAATTAGTCATGCAAAAATGTTATATATGCATTTAATTAAAATAAAATTTTAATTAAATTTTTTTAAGGATTATTAAAAATATATTTTTAATCTTTTTTGAGATGATTAAATAAATAATTATTAATATTTCCGTAAATGAAATAAAATAAATATAAAATATCATTCACTACTTTGTATTCCATGTGTAATATTATTTCATATAAAATATCATAAATTTATTTAGAAAAAATATGTAGATGCATTAACCTAGACTATGATATATTAAATCTCATTATTTGAAATTTTGATGATTAAATATGTTATTATCTCAATTAAAAATAATTAAAATAGTTCATTATCTAGTCATTATGTCAATATTTTTAATATTTTTAGAAACTATATTATTTTTTAAAATATGATATTATGTTAATTTAATAGATAAATTTAACATAAATAAACATATCATTATATTAATTTAAAGTAATTATATTTCTCCCAAAAATATATATTTTTTTTAGGAAAAAGGGAAATTATGTTTATGTTCATAAACGTTGGTGTTAATTAATTAGGCTAAGATAAATTCAAAATAGAGATGATAATTGGACATGTTTGATGTTTCGTTTATTTGCATCTATTCCTATTCCCATAAAAATAAAATAAAAAAATAAAAAATAAAAATAAAAATTAAATGGGCTTGGCAAGGGTAGGAAATTCCTATACTTGCCACCCTTAGTTTAATTTTTATTTTCATTTTTTTTCAAATATTGAATTCTATTAAAAATAAACACAATTTATTAATAAATAAATAAATATTTATAATATTAATTTATTTTTATGAAAAATAATATTTGTATATGTTAAAAACAGTGATGATAATTGGACATGTTTGATGTTTCTTTTATTTGCATCTATTCCTATTCCCATAAAAATAAAATAAAAAAATAAAAAATAAAAATAAAAATTAAATGGGCTTGGCAAGGGTAGGAAATTCCTATACTTGCCACCCTTAGTTTAATTTTTATTTTCAATTTTTTTAAAATATTGAATTCTATTAAAAATAAACACAATTTATTAATAAATAAATAAATATTTATAATATTAATTTATTTTTATGAAAAATAATATTTGTATATGTTAAAAACAGTGATGATAATTGGACATGTTTGATGTTTCGTTTATTTGCATCTATTCCTATTCCCATAAAAAAAAAATAAAAAAATAAAAAAATTAAAAAAAAAAATTAAATGGGCTTGGCAAGGGTAGGAAATTCCTATACTTGCCACCCTTGTTTAATTTTTCTTTTCAAAATTTTTTTAAATATTGAATTCTATTAAAAATAAACACAATTTATTAATAAATAAATAAATATTTATAATATTAATTTATTTTTATGAAAAATAATATTTATATATGTTTAAAACAGTAAAAAATGAAAAAAAAAAAAAAACTAAATAATTGGGACAAGACAAGATGAGACAAAATCATATCCGATGCTTTGAATGTGGGCTTTAAAAAAATTTGAAGGGAGAAAAAAACAGCCCTTGTCATCCCTAATTCAAAGTATATATAATATTGGGTTAGCCAACTTTGATTGTTTGACTAGTCCACACCTCATCCATGAGGCTACATTCTTTGTAACTCCAACCTTAACTTTCTCCTCTTGTGAACGCAGCTTTAAATGCACCCCAGAATGTATGTGGGGAAAGCGATGGAGCTGACAGTAACATGGTCAGCTACTCTGAATCCAGAAACCTCCTCCGAGAAAAATCAGTGGGTTGATATTCAGCTTACAAACATTATATTCAATCCATGGATATCTGACTTTTCAACAACGGTCAGCCCATGGCATGAGGCGGGGAAAGTCATCTTCATCCTTTCACTTTTGAACTTGGAAGAGGCAAAAAAGGTTAGAGATGGGGCTTTCATGGGCCAGTCTCGGTCTAATATTAACCCCAAGATCATGTCAAGGGGCACAACCCTTGCCACCCCTGGCGGTGGGGCCTCTCAAAAAGTCACATGAACGTCAAACTACTAATAAATTGAACATGTGGGAACATTCCAAGAGATACCCGCACGCCTGGTGTGATGACGTACATGCTTACACGTGGATATGAACAGGTTTTAGATTGGATTCGCGAGAATTTGCATGTGTTTTAAGAGGTGGATTTGGGCTAATCTGTATGCGTTAAAGGGTGGTTTTGAGTCTCTTTTGTCAGAGAAAAGTGATTCCATTTGGATCCATTAGGAGTGGCCGATGGTCCACCCTGGTCCAGGGTCGAGGGTCGAGCCCTGGTCAATACGTACCATGACCGTCCATTAAACATGACAGAGGGTACTACGTCTGTAAAGCAAAGTTGCTGATAATGAAACCCACTTTCCTTTCCTGGACCGAATAACCCTGTTTGATAAGGAAAAAGAACCTTTTTTTTTTTCTTTTCACTTTTTAATAATGGTAAAGTTTAACGTGTATGAATCAAAATAGAAGGAAACTTTTACATTTCACACTTAAAAGTGTCCAGACTGCTAAAGTAAAGGATATGGGTGTTGCAGTACAATAAAGAAATTCTTTTGAGACCGGTCCACTCCTCAAGGGTGGAATGATTGGTCATGGTCCTTTAAACCCATGTAATTTTTCATTAAAAAAAAAAGAACGAAATTGGAGGGGTATATAGGTCAACTCATCTTATCTGTAGGGATTGGGTCATCATGTTTGTTCTGCCATGGTTGAAATATGGTTTTTAGTGAGGGAGTTTATTGATCACCTTGTAAAGGGGCTGTTTCACTCGCCCTCCGAAATGTTAACCAAATCACACGCACAAATAGAAAAAAAAATATAATAGTGAAACTTAAAAAAATTATTACATAAAAAATGAAAAGACATAACCCTCTTTAAACCTCGTAAGCAATCTGATCAAGTAGCATGATCCTCATGAGCTTAGTGGGGAGCTCAACCCCGCAAGTTGACTAGGTAGCATAACCCCCGACATTTCGAAGCCAAGCACAACAAAATTAATTTAAACTTCACAATTCAACACAAAACCCCTTTCATAACTCAATAATATTATTTTTCAATTTTTATTATATAATTTTTTTTTTTTTTTTTTTTTTTTACAAAAATTAAAGTTTTCCAAATTTAATTAATAGAAGGATTCCCAAATCATTATGTGAACAAAGTACTTACTGGGTTTTTCATATCAAGATTATTTTTTCTCCCATACAACAATAATCTTTTCCAGAAGTGGCAATTTTTTTGAAGGATTGAGGAACAAAATTCCCAACATCAAACCTTGGCCCAATCTTGACAATGATATTCCCATCTATTATAGCAATGAGGAAAATATCGTGATATGTCAGCGATAAATCGTTGATATATCGTGTATCGGAGGGTATCAATATGATATTTCTCCAAATATCGGTTCGGCGATATTTCATGGAGAAATATCGGTCCAACGATATTTCGGGATAAGTCTCGAGAAATCGGCGATATCTCACGATTTTTTCCGATATATCACATGGTCAACGTGGGTCAACGGAAGTCAAACGCGCTACAATGCCTGAAAAGATATCACAGGATATATAGTCATTTTTCCTGATATATCATATGGTCAACACGGGTTGAGTCAACGGAATACGCGCAGTCATTTTTCCTAATATATCATATGGTCAACACAGGTCAACGGAAGTCAAAGGCTTTTTCCTTATGCTTCTAAGTTGTGACTACAGTGCCTAAAAAAAGCCCTTCTCCTTATGCTTCTAAGGGGATTCGAACCCCAAACCAAAAGGTTTGAGGCATACCCCACTACCATCTGAGCAAATTTGCCCATGTTATATATTGAGCACTCAACTTATATATACTTAAACTCATTATATAAAGAAAATATTAAAAGAATATTTTAAAGAGCAAATTAATTATAATTATTTTATAATTAAATGCAAAATTTTCTTTTAATTGATTACCAAAAATATAAAAATTATATAATTTTCTCCATAATATTTTTAATATCATTAATAATTAATTAAATATTAAAAAATTATATATATATATATATATATATATATATATATCATAATTTATTTTATATTGTTTAATAAAATTGAATTAAATGGATCATAATTTTAATATTAATATATATTTTAAAATTAGACATATTATAATCAAATATCATAATATTAGATGTAATTTAATAATAAATGTATACTTATAAAATTCATATTTTTATTGATGAATACGATATTATTATCAAATATGATAAATTATGTTATACATATATCAAATTTTTCAATAAAACAACTTTAAAATGTCTATTATACTTTTAATTATATTTCATTACATTTTTATGAGTTTTTAACAATTTTAAGGCTACCGATATTTTTTTCCAAAATATCTGTTAATATATCTCTGATATATCCGATATATCCGTAAAATCGAAGTACCAATATATATGTGATTACTGATATTTTCATCCTTGGTTATAGCTACATACATATAGGTTCGAATCAGAGGCTAGAATCCACACTGCGTTGTTGGGCTTGATCATGTTCTTGGTTCTGATCATGATCAGCTTCACAATCTCCTCTTACAGACCCCACTCAAAGAAATGGTCATAGAACTGTCACAAGAAAAATCATTGAACTATTTTAAAAAGTGGGACCATTGAACTTCTTAGCAATTGGTATTAATATGAGATTGATTACGTACAAAAATTAAGACCCGTGATTATTTTTTAAAATAATTTTCTATTTGAAAAAAATAATAATAAATTAGATTACTTTTATTTATTTTTTAAAAATTATTTTATACCACACAAAATGTAAGTGATATGTATTACTACGTAGACACAAAATGTAAGAACAAAAAAAATTGACCAAATTCTCCACTATTCAACATGGGGTTACTTTCCTTCTACTTTATTTTCTACGACAAAAGTATCTTTATCTCTAATATGATTATTTATGTTCTTGATCAACCAAATTTATATATATTTTTCTTTATTACAAATAATTATAATAAAATTATTTATATAATTTTATATATTATATGCTTAATTATTAATTTTATTTCAAAAATATGCTTTCTAACATTCTATATGTCAACCAAGTTAAAAATGAAAAATTAAAAAAAAATGATAAATATATACATAATTTTTTTAAAAAAAAACTTTTCAAATAATTGGCTATTTTTTTGGCCATTTTTTGAGACCATCCTTTACCCACGCATGCATTGCTCCAAACCTGATTTTTTTGCCGAAATTTCATTTATATATCAATGATTTTTTTTTTTTTTTGGCTTATTTTTCTCCCGATCAATTATTGGTGGCTAAATCGTTTCAACGACGGTCAATAATCAATTTTTCGCTGATATTTCAGTGAAAAAAAACCGATTTTTCAAACCTTAATACCAATATACTCATTCAGAAGTCTTATTCTCATAATCCATCTTTTCCTACTCATGAACATATTTCCAAAATTTCTATAAGGAACATATCATAGCCGAGATTGAATTATTGGGCATGAACAACTAATAACCTAATACTCCATTCAACTTGCAAAATCCATCCAACATACACTCATATACAAACAATCAAAAAAAAAAAAAACCATACATGCTTGAATCCATATATTCTAGGAGTGTTTCTATATGAAATCTTAGATTCATATGGAATAAATGGGCATGAATAAGAATAACGTTATAGCCTAATTATCCTTTCAAGTTTTAAATCTATAAAGTATAATCATATACAAACAATCAAATAAACAAAAAAAGAAAAATATTTTTTACAATTAAGATTGGTTTTAATAACAAGGAAGAGGAGAAAAATTAAAAACTTTAGTTTTATTTGGTAACTGTTTTTTAAAACAGTTTTGAAAAAATAGTTTTTAAAACCTGCTTTATGATATTTTATAAAACAAAAATTTGTTTAGGAATCTAAAATTGTTTTTAACATGTTTTTAATATTTTTAAAAATAATTTTTATGTCCATAGTTTTATTTTTAATCATTATATATGTTTGTATAATTATTATTTAAACTAACTTAAAAAAAATAACTGAAAACAATTAAAAGAAGTTATCTAAAAACCCTTATTTATCTTGTTTTCTATTTTCTGATAATAAAAATTATAAAGAAAATATAAAACAATTTCTTATTATCAAACGTGTTTTTAGTTTTTTTGTTCTAAAAAACAAAAAATTATTATTGAAAACAGTTATTAAATAGGGTCTTCACTTCCTTTTCTTTTGTTAGTTTTTCTGACAACCAAACAAAAAAAAGAATAATAATATTTAAAAGAGCCAATATTATTAAGAGAGTCAAGATTTATAAGGATATATCTTCTACAAATGAGAGATAAAAAGTAAATCTTTTCTTACATGAAAAAGGGAGAGACACAAAAGGCGAATTTAAATAATAGGTGGAGTACAAAAAAGTTAAAACACAAAATAATAGTCATAACAGAATGAGAATAAATTATGTGAATTGAAAATACATCATTGAGATATAAAGTAAACGAGTCGTTATGTACTGAAATAATATCATGTGATAAATTTTTTGACTTATCAAGTAATATAAAAATTTAAAGAGACTTGTAGGAAAATATATCTCTTTTAATTAAATAATATTTTTATATTCTTTTCAGATTGATCACTTAAGTAAAAAATCATATATAACTATAAAATTTGAACACATGAAAGTAAAACAAAATAAAATTTTGACATTTCACACTTAAAATGTGAAGTCATTTGAAGTAATGGAAACATGTGTCGTAGTACAATAGAGACCGGTCGACCCCTCAAGGATGGATTGATTGATCGTGATCCATTAAACCTATGTAATTTTTCATGAGAAAAACAAAAAAAAAAAAAAAAGGAAAAAAGAAATTGGAGGGGTATAGGTCAGCTCATCTTGACGGGTTGGGTCCATCATATTTGTTCTGCCACGGTTGAAATGCCTTTTTAGTGAGGGAGTCTATTGATCACGTGGTACAAGGGGTCGATTCACTCACACTCCAAAGCCTCTATCACAACTCAACAATATTATTTTTCAATTTTTATTATATAATTTTATTTTTTTTTGGACAAAATGAAAGTTTTCCAGATTTAATTAATAGTTGGGACTTACTGGGTTTTCCACAGCAAGATTATTTTTTCTCCCATACACAATAATCTTTTCCAGAAGTGGCAATTTTTTTGAAGGATTGAGGAACAAGGTTCCCAACATCAAACCTTGGCCCAATCTTGACAATGATCTTCCCATCTATTGCAGCTACATAGAGGTCCGAGTCAGAGGCCAGAATCCGCACTGCGCTGTTGGGCTTGATCCTGTTCCTGCTTCTGATCATGATCAGCTTCATAATCTCCTCTTTCAGACCCCACTCAAAGAAATGGTCATAGAACTGCCACAAGAAAAATCATTGAACTATTTTAAAAAGTGGCATCATTGAACTTCTTAGCAATTGGTATTAATATTTGATTGCTGATATACAAAAATTAAGACCTGTGACTACTTTTTAGAACAATTTTTTATTTCTCAAAATAAAAAAGCAAAATATATCGGACAATCACAAAAGAGAAAAACACTATTTGTAGAATAAAAAAATCGAAAATCAAAAAACGGTTTTAAAAATTGTTTTTTAAAACTGTTTTTCAAAAACACTTCTCAAACCGAGTCTAAATTTCCACTGCCCTGATATGTGTTTCTATGTTGATTTTGTTTATGCAGTTGAAATAGGGTATAAGAAATTACTATGGATGGAATCCCAGGCTGGGTGAGAATATAGGCATATCCCTGCATGACTTTGTCTGATGGGAAAGGCCAGTGTTGCAGAGTGGAACCTGTATCATGATTATCTATGAAAGTCACAGCATTTCCAGGCATTAACCCAATCATTCCTGGGGGCTTTCCATTCAAATCCTTCATTCTCCACAGTTCCCCTTCCACTGCAGCTTGGAGTATCCCTTTGGTTGTAAAATCAAATGCAGTAACTGCTCCTCCAGCGCCTCTCACCCATTCCACAAGCTCACGCCGATGACTATCTTGGTTGTAGCTTGGCTTACCATCACTTCTATAAGAAAGAGACTTCCAAATTTCCCCTACTGCAAATTTTGGCCTGGTCTTTGCCATATAAAACTTGGTAAAAGCTGGGGAGAATCCTCTAGCAAAATCAAATCGCCATCCATCAAACCCTATTTCAATCTTCAGCCAGTTCATCCAGTCTGTTAGCTCTTGCTGAACCCGTGGATTGATGTGGTCGATGTCTGGTGCGGCACTGTAGTCATCTCCAGAATCAGGGTTTCCGGTGCCGTCGGAATAAGGAGTGTCGTCCTTGCAAATGAAAGATGGGGTCCAGTCAAGGCGATCATCTGGGGTTCCTCCTTCAAAGATGGCCCATATTCCTCTTGCGTCTTGCTTCTCTGCAGTTCTGTGATTTATGACTATGTCTGCTATGCACTGGACCCCCTTGCTGTGAAACGCCTTTATCAGTGTTTTTAGTTCATCTTGGGTGCCATATTTGGATGCGTTCAGATCATAAAGCCTTCCTGGCATGTACCCTTCAAGTGAAAGTAATACACATTATCATAAGATTATCTTCAAGTGCTAGTAAACGAGTAGCCTCTCTTATTTTACTTAAGATCAAGTGCTAGTAAACGAGTAGCCTCTCTTATTTTACTTAAGATCAAGTGCTTTTTACTTAAGACCAAACCCGATGATAACTCAACGTCAAAGCTTTTCTTGAATGATGTGATATCCTTCCCTCTGTGTCATGTGTATGAAATCTTTTTAATTTTATAGTAAAATTTTAAAGCGATAAGAACTCTTTTAAGTCTAAATTAAACAATATCTATATGATAGAGAACAAGTCATTACAAAACTCGAGTGTGAAGGTTTGTTTTACTCTGACAATCCCATGAGACATAATAAACCCCCACAATCCTATCAAACACAACAAAAATGATGTATTTGTATGGCTTATAGACACGTTTTACAGCCGTAAAGGTTTTTGAGAGCAAAATTAATTTTCTTTATTATCTCTTTTAATTTCAAGTTCTTTTGTATGTTTTCACCAATCCAAGCCTTCTCTTGTAAGTTTTCTTTGGTTTTCCAGAGAGTTGTTTGAAAAGAAAACTCACAAGTTAAATAATTCTTCCAATTTCTCACATCAGTAGTGAAACAAAATATCACACCTACAAGACTTAGAGTTTGTTTGGTAGTGATTTTAGAAAGTGCTTTTGATATTTCTAATACTTGAAAATTTTTATCATTCAAAGTGTTAGAAATATTAGAAACACTTTTTAGAATCACTCACAAACATACTCTTAATCATCGATTCATACAATTTGATGACCAAAAACAGACTCGAGAAAACCGGATCATTGAATCACTATAATATTACTTATATAAAGAACCCATGTCCACTACATCTGATCCAAACTGACTGAACATCAAAGAGTTCTAATTATTAATACAAGTTTAGCAAAGCAACCCAATGAATCTTAATGTAAAATTTATGCCAACTTGAGAATTTGACAGTGGTTTACCTTCAGGTGAAACAGACTGAGAAGGTGGAGGAAGCCAAACATGAGTGATTCCAGAAGCAGCCAGTTCAGGAATGGAGTTGATGAGGAAGTTGTACCACCCTCCTTCCTTTTTGGATGATTCCCAATTGAAACCCTGATCAGTACCCAATCCCACAAACTATCATTAGTTACACACAAACACACAGATTTTTATATGTATAAATTGTGTGTAGTACCTGAAACAATATTGGAGAAGCTGTTAAGGCCGGAAGGATGGTGGTGAAGAACAGGAGACATGAAAGAGAAGCAGCCCTACCCATGTTTTGATATTCTGTGTGTTTTGATCTCTCAGCAATATAGTGCAATGATACAGTCCACCAACACAAGATGAAGGCTTGAAGACTTGTAGTTGCTATTGACTTTTAGAATTCCACCACTGTGATTCATTTGTTGGATTCCACCAATATGATGGCAAATTAACTGGCTGATAATCACTGCAACAAATTTGTTGGATTCCACCACTGTAATGATCGGGTATTTTATGCCACGTTAGCATTTTTAGTTTGAAAAGTCTTATACTGTGTAATGGTTGAAAAGTCAAAAAGAAAAGTGTTTGGAGAACACGTGTCACTTTCGGATTGGTGAATTTCGTTTTATTGTGTCGGTCAATTAAACGAGTTGGAATTTTATGCCATGTCAGCCTTAGGATAGAAAATTTCTTAGGATTTTAGAAATTGGAAATTTCCGGGAACGAAAACGAAAATGAAAAATAAATAAATTAGGATTAATTAGAATTAATTAAGAAAAATAAATAAATCAATTAAATTAAATTGATGAATAATAAAATTGAGAAAACTAGTTTTAGATTGGTGGTAATAAATAAATTGTGTGTTAAAAAAAAATAAAAAATGAAATGGAAATAAAATAAAACAATTAGAATAAACAAAAGAAAAGAAAATAAAAGAAATAAAATAAATATATGCAATGGGCTTTGAATATTGGTTGTAAGGTAATGGGTTGTAAAAGAAAATAATAATAATAATAGTGGATTGGGCTTAGATTTTGAGTTGGGCTTGGATGTGGGCTTAAGTGGCTGATGGCTTTTGAAAGCCATGTGAAGTGGGCTGGTGGCTTTTAAAAGCCAAGTGGGCTGTTTTAAAAAAAAAAAAAAGGGGGAAAAGGAGGAGTTTTGAAACGGCCAGAACGCGGGGAGAAGAAGGAAAGGAATAGTGGCTGTGGAATTAGGGCACTCGCCGGATCTTTGACCGGCCGTTTGGACGGCCAAACGATCTCCGTTTCGGCCCAAATTCGGAGGGAGTACTCTATTCGACTAGAGGAACAAGCCTACGGTGACTGATTTCGTTTTTAACGGCCAAATTTTCAGATCTGAGGTAGGGGAAAACTAACCCTAAAACTCAAATTTAATGTATTTTTTATTGGAAAGAATTATAAATCTGATAATTATGGGTTAATTAGGTAATTGTGATGTTGTGTGAATTTTCTGGAATGATTTGGGATTTTTTCTGGATTTTTTTGTAATTTCCGGAATTCTTTGTAATTAATAAATGATGATTTTAGATTGTTAAAAATTGCTAGAAATGTAGGAAAATTCCGGAATTAGGGCAAGATTTCAAATCTAGTGATTTATGAATTTTTGAAAACTGATTGGAATAATTGTGGTAATTTTATTGTGGAAAATTAGTTATTTTCACATATTAGGAATTATTAGAATTATTGAAAAATTCTGAAATTGTGGTATAAATTCAAGTATGTTGATGTTTGAATTTCCGGAAATTTGTTGGTATATTTTCGGGAATTTTAATGTGAAAATTTTATTTTATTGGCTTATTGGAATTGTTGAAATTGTTGGCAATTGTTGGAATAAATGAAATTGTTGGAATTGTGAAATTGTGGTGACACTTGTGAATGAGGGTAATTAACCTCATAGCATGCATTTGCATCATGATTGTGTGAAGAAAGGATAAAAATTGTGAAAAGTGCATGAAATGGCAAAATGAAGAGAAAATTGAAATAGTGATGAAAAGTAAAAGCCCGTGTGAGGCGAATTAAGAAGGGAGAGAGATCCCTAGGGTGAAAGACCCAAAAGTTTACCCCGGGAAGACTCCAAATGGGGAGTATATTTGGGTGCGGACGCGTATCCTTCGGTGAAAGCCCGAGAACGATAGTGCATTGTATGATTGTGTGTCACATGTTCATGTGCATTTATTTAATATTGTTGACATGTTCCTGTTGTGTTATATGAAACTTAGTAATCCCCCCTTAACCCCCCTTGGGTGTTAGGCACCCTACTGAGCAATGTGGAAATGCTCACCCCTTCCTTTTTATATATTTTAGATGCAGATATTATTCCTGAGGATCCACAGGTGGGACAAGGAGGACATCAGGATGCTCCTGGAGCAGCTTAGGGGAGCATATTATTTTTTTATTGTGTTTATGGTTTTGGGATCTATTTTAGTATTTATGAACAATGGATTGGTAATGAGACATTATTTTTGTTTAAATTGCTTAATGGTGAACCTCTATTTTTGGATTATAATGAAATTCATTTAAGTTTGTTGTTTTTGATAAATGTTGGGATATTGTTAGTAGTTGAGTATTCTTGTGGGATGTATATGTAGAAAAAAAAAAATTTCAGAGTTGTTTTGGTTGACTGCCAGCGTGGAATAGGAGAAACCCTTAGGGTCAAACCTTTGACCTGGGGTCACGGGTCAAATTTTGGGTCGCCCGGAATTTGGGTCGTGACAACCACTATCATTTTTATTTTTCTTTCACATTTTCTTTCTATTTTCTTTTCCTGGTGAATCTATTGGAAATCAAACATAATCTTTCAGTTGACGGAAAAGGTGGTCTAAAGGCTTTAATATTGGGTTTCGTGGTGGACTTGGGAGAAGTCCACCACTACAAGGTTGCTTGAAGGATTCCACCACTATGGAGACTGGCTGGGTGATATGAACCCCTACCTTCAATATTATACATTTGTTGGACCATGGGATGATGGTTTTCAATTCCCAAATCAACAGCCGCCTTTCTTTTTCTGGAGACCACTATGTCACACGTGGTTAGGCCTGAAATGGTAAGTAAAAAGTCACACGGGAAAAAAACTTAGAAGAGGCGGCGGGTAATTAAGTTGTAGAATGGGAATGGGAAAGGAATGAAGTGACGCAAGGAGAAGTTGGTAGAAGAAGAAAATGGGAAGATAAATGAGGGGGTTTAGATGGAGATAATATTTAATAATGATGAAAATTAAATAATAAATGAGTCTACTAAGTATTCAATATGATAGTTAAAGAAATTTCAAAGGAATCTTGCTTCCATGCCAATTCAAAAGCCAATTATATATCAATTTCCTTAAACAAAATTATATACAATTATTAAATTTCTAAAATATCACATATTTCTAAAATATCACATATTTCTAAAATATCACATATTTCATCACTCTTTATATCCACACCCTAAATCACGAACTTCTCGCTCTACCGGGTATATCCCATTCTTTCTTATAACTTTATTCACTCACCTATAATCTCTACAAGTACATCTCCATCTCACAACTTTTTTCTCTCATAATCTAAAATATTTATAGATATTTTTAATAATTTTGTTTATTTAATAAGGAAATATAATATTATAATAATGAATCAATTTAACAAATATTCTATATAATATTTTTTTATAAAAATAAACCTTTATCAATTAAGAATTTGAGATATTTTTCAACAGTTTACTTATCATTTATCAAATTTTTTTTTTAATATTTTCATAAGTTTTGATCAATTTTCATCTCATCGATTTACTTAGATTTTTCAATATATCTGTAAAATTAAGTTATTGATATATTCATCAAAATCACTATTTTTATTTTTGTTTGAATTACATATATTATTGAAAATGTTTTGTTTAAGAAATTTGATGTGTATTATACTCATTTCTTAAAGTTCTTTTTCTATATTTTTATGAGTATATATACCAATATATACGTAAAAACCGATATATCCTACTTGAGTGTCTTTTCAAAGTATAAATAAAAGCAATCCCAAATCCACAATTAGTAAGGACACAATGCGATACTTAATACCAACGTGGGCTTGGGCTTAGTTGGCTGTGTGGGCCTCGGATCAATTCTAGACCCAGCACCAGAAATAATGAATTTTGGTAAACCCAATTGGAAAAGGTGTTGACGCGGCACCGAAAAAATCGTATATCGGGCCGTCCATCGTACTTATCGTCCATCGGCCGTATGCTGATTGATAGGGAAGCCATAGCTCGGATTAGTGGATAAGTGCTGAACTTCCAAGTGGTTAGAAAGTTACAGAATTTGGCCCCTCGGAATTGGAATATTTAGGGGTGGTAACTACGTCCTTTTCCCATGTCTAGATCGGTATTGGTAATTAAATTCTTCTCATATGCCCTACGCTGACAGCTACATTTGTCTCATGAGGTTTGGGGGCAAAATAGCCCTTTTATAAAAAGAAACATTAGGTTTAACCCCTTTACAAAATTTATGTTCAAACTTCAAACTAGTGTCTTTATTGTCACATAACAGTTATATCATAAAAAATATATTTTTTAAAAAAATTTAAGTTGAAGGCTCAATTTTTAATTGAGGCTGCATATTTGAATTAAGATCGCAATTGATAATTGAGACTTTATTTTTAATTTGAAATCGTAATTGATAATTGAGATTTCATTTTTGAACTGAAGCTTGAATTACCAATTGAGGTTTCAGTTATTTTTTTAAAAAAAAATTAATTAAAAATATTAAATTATAAATTATTATTGAAATTAAAAATATATATTTTAATAATAAAATTTTTATATATTTAAACTTAAAGATCTAGTATTACTTCAATGAAGATAAATTTATAAATATAATACTAAATGAGTATTTTATTTATCAATAAATTAAAAATCTTAAAATAATAAAATTATATGACATATAAATAATACACAAAATTATATAATTTATTAATTTAAGATATTTAATTTGTTGTATTTTGACAAACTTATCTTTATTGAAATAATACTATACTCCTAAGTTTCTATTTATAGATTTTTTATTATTTTAAAGCATATGTTTATAATTTTATGTAAAAAAAAAAAAAAGACTATTATTTGTACACACAACATATATGACTTAAAAATACATTTCTAAATTAATTAAAAAAAATATACTACAAAATATAATATTTAGTAGTTTCATCGGAAGTCACAAAAAATGTCCACTAAACATTTATATAATGAGAAAAAAATATTATATAATCTCATAGACCTCCATGAAAAGATAACCTATATATAACTGGTACTTTCTTCTTTTTTGGTCACTCTCTCTAACTGTAATAGAAACTACATGTGATATAACTTAAATTAATAAATTACATAATTTTATATATTATTTATATGTCATATAACTTTATTATTTTAAGATTATTAATTTATTGATAAATAAAATATTTATTTATTATTATATTTATAAATTTATCTTTATTGAAGTAATACTAAATTCTTAAGTTTAAATATATAAAATTTTTATTATTAAAGTAAATATGTTTAATTTCAATAATAATTTGTAATTTAATATTTTTTAATTAATTTAAGGAAAAAAAAAAAAAAAACCTAAGCCTCAATTGATAATTAAGACTTTAGTTAAAAAATAAAGCCTTAGTTAACAAATTGAGGTTTCAATTAAAAAATGAAACCTTAATTATCAATCGCGGCTTCAATTAAAAAATGAAGTATCAATTGTTAAACTGAGATTTCAATTAAAAAATGAAGTTTTAATTATCAATTACAGCTTCAATTCAAAAATGAAGTTTCAATTGATAATTTAAGTTTTAAATTAAAATTTGAATTTATGACATGATACTTACATGGCAATAAATTAGCTAATTTGAACATAAGTTTTGAAATAAGGTTAAATAGTTTTTTTTATTTATAAAATGACTGTTTTGCCCCCAAAACTCCTTTCTCTCGGAGTACTATAAAGACATTGCCAAAATCAACATTTAATTAGAAAAAGTTGAAATAGATTTCCCTGTCACCACGTCCACCTCAACGGAAACCATCAGGAAAATCAATTCCATCACTACCAGAGATTAAGGCAGAAGATTTTCAATGAACCATAGTGGAGTCTTAACCTAAAAATGACAACCTTAACAGCCAAGAAAAAACGTCGGTAGCAGTGGACTGAGTCTCTCTAGCAAGAATTGAGTCTTGAAAATGGAGAAGAGATGGATATGTAGGAATATCGTCACCACGTGGACTTCTCATAACTATGTAGACAAGTTTTAATATTATGACAACTCATTAAATTCAAAAAAAATAATATTAATATAGTAGGGAGTGGATCATTACAAATGTTACGGCCTTATTGTAAAGGCATTAGGCCTATTTGGCCCAATCACAAATGGTAATGAAAGCTTTCTGGGTATAGAATGGATAATATTTATACGGGTAATGGAATGGAAGCGAAGATATCCACCCGCAACTAAATAATAATTTATTGGATTATCCCATACATGATATTTTCGATATCGAATACAGACCAAGATTACTGTTTCTCCCACACAGCATAATTGTTGCCAGAAGTGGCAAGTTTGAAGGTTGAAGGTACAAGGTTCCCAACATCATACCTTGGTCCAATCTTAGCAATGATTTTCTCATCTATGGCAGCTACATAAAGATCTGGGTCAGATGCCAGAATACGCACCACACTGTTGGGTTTGATCCCGTTCCTGGTCCTGATAATGATCAGCTTAGAAATCTCCTCCTTCAGACCCCAGTCAAAGAAGTGGTCATAGAACTGTCACAAGAAAGTAAGTTGATGAAATTAGTTCATAAGAGTATATTTTTTAACTCATTCTGAATCGGGACAATTAGTTTCAACTTCTTAGCCATTGACATGAACTTGATCAGACACTAATGGGAGGTTGAATCTACTAATTTTATGAAGTCAGGTGATTGTTATAGGCTGCTGTGATGACTTGAGATGGTAAAAGATCATGGAAATGGTCCAGAGAACTTCCATTAACCTGATCTTTCCAAACTAATTCTAGGGAAGCAATAGATATAGAACAAAATTATCTAGAAAAAGAAAAATGAAAATAAGGTATGAGAAATTACTATGGATGGAATCCCAGGATGAGTGAGGATATAAACATATCCCTGCATGACTTTGTCTGATGGGAATGGCCAAATTTTTTGTGTAGAACCTGTGTCATGATTATCTATGAAAGTCACAGCATTTTCAGGCATTAAGCCAATCATTCCTGGAGGCCCTCCATTTGAGTCCTTCAGCCTCCACAATTCCCCTTCCACTGCAGCTTGGAGAATCCCTTTGGTTGTAAAATCAAATGCAGTCACTGCTCCTCCAGCAGCTTTCACCCAGTCCACAAGCTCACGCCGATGAGCATCTTGGTTGTAGTTTGGCTTATTGTCACTTCCATAAGAAAGAGAATTCCATATTTCCCCTACTGCAAAGTTTGGCGAAGTGTTTTTCATATACAACTTGGTAAAAGCTGGGGAGTATCCTCTAGCAAAATCGAATCGCCATCCAGCAAAGCCTATTTCAATCTTTAACCAATTCATCCAATCTGATAGCTCTCGCTGGACCCGGGGGTTTACATGATCAATGTCTGGAGCAGGCTTGAAGTCTGCTCCAGTATCAGGATTTCCTGTGCCATCAGAAAAAAGAGTGTCATCACTGCAGATAAAAGATGGACCCCAGTCAAGGCGATCATCTGGGGTTCCTCCTTCAAAGATGGCCCATATTCCTCTTGAATCTTTCTTTTCAGCAGTCCTGTGGTTTATAACTATGTCTGCTATGCACTGGATCCCATTGCTGCGAAATGCCTTTATCAATGCTTTTAGTTCAACTTGGGTACCATATTGGGATGCATTGAGATCATAAAGCCTTCCTGGCATGTACCCTTCAAGAGAAAACAAAGCACACCAACATAAGAGTCTTGAATCTGAACCAATTTTCAATCATTTCTTGTGATTTCAAGTTCTATGTTATGACCAATTCAAATCCGTTCCATGTAAAATTTCAGTCTTTGATTCTCTTTTGGGTTTTCTATTTTCTAAATAAAATGAAAAGAAAATTCAAAGTTTCAAGGATTCTTCCAATTCCAACCAGGAGTACTGAAATCATAATTGAAACATAACTCCAAACCCTTTGTTACCAATCATTCTTAAGAAGAGAAAAACACCCAGAAGACTCTAATTCATTTGTTCATACAGCTAAGCTTCATTGCAAATAACTTTCAACAAAGTCAGATTCGGGAACAACTAAGAGAACCACATAAGTCAACACAACTTCATATAAACAACCCATAGCCAACTGGCACTGAAACAAGAATTTAAGATTGAGTAAACACCACAAATGGCTTGAATAACTAATACAAGCTGAACAAAACAGCAACCCAATTATGTTCAGGCAAATATTGATGCAATACACTGGTTTTTACCTTCAGATGCAGCAGACTGAGAGGGTGGAGGAAGCCAAACATGAGTGATTCCAGAGGCAGATAGTTCAGGAATGGAGTTGATGAGGAAGTTGTACCACCCTCCTTGCTTTTTGGATGATTCCCAATTGAACCCCTGATCATCCAACCCCTCAAAATTATCATTACATACACACGACACATTGGGAGGGGGAGAGATAATATATGTGATAAAATGATGTGTAATACCTGAAACAGTATTGGAGAAGCCGTTAAGGTTGGGAGGATGATGTTGAAGAACAACAGATATGAGAGGGAAGTAGTAATACCCATTCTTTTGTATTCTGATTTCTCATTAATGTAACTGTGAGTATATATAGATAGATATATTATGCTACAGAGTATGAAATGGAATGAAGGTAGGGAAGGAAACCTTGACTGCAATTTTGGGTTTGGGAATTGTCTTGGTCGCCAAGTCCATCTATACCATTATGACTGGCTTGCAAGCCTCTACCAATGTGAATGCCTGACTAACTGGTATAAATCCACCTTAATTCCATGTTGTGGGCCATGTCTCTATTGTTTTCTACTCCTAAATTAACGGGCACCCTGACACCCTCCTCCAAACTCTATTCCCTCCGAACCTATTATTATCCATTCCTCTCTTTCTCTCAATGGGAGGAATAGTAGATTGGGCATTTCTTTTCTTTTCTTTTCTTTTCTTTTCTCACAGTAACAAATCTTAGAATAGGGTGAGAGCGGGGGTTTATGGCACATCAATTTTTCTATGCCATGTCGAAAAGAGAAAAATGCAAGAGATAAACAAAAGGATTATTTTTTTATTTAAAAGAAAAAAAAAAGTTTGAATTCACTATTTTTCTTGTATATTTCTTTTTCAATTATTTTTTCTTATATAAAAATGAAAAAAATTTAAATAATTTCCTTGCTTTGCCTTTTTCTTTGTTTTACCCCAAGTGTAAGAAGAATACTGCCTATTGGTATGATCGTGATCTGATCAATTAGACCTGCATGTTGCAACCATGAGAGTGATCATTATGTGATCCGATTATTTTATACTAAAGATGTTTTTTTTCTTTTGTATCGATGGCTTCTAAACTTATAAAAAGGCTTAATTAAACCATACAAAAAGAATACATTTCAGTCGTTCAAATTTCACTTCAACTTCCTTATTGTGCCTGTTTGATCTCTTAGCAAAGCAAATACGCTATCGTACCACACGTTGATGGACTTGGAGTTGCAATACGAAATACGCTGATAGAGAATGATCATAATCTGACTTGTGCAACTGGTTTTGACTAGCCATATTGGTAGCCTGGTGAACCTGATCAGCAGAAACCACCGTCAAGGAGGAACTCATTCACTAGGCGCTTCTAGAAATCAAGAAGTTCTGTGGCTGCCAAGCCTTTAAATCAACCCTAAAAGACTGTTAAAAACTTGGAGATGAAGTCTTCTTTGTTCCTCAACAGTGAAGTAAGACCAACCTCATGAACTTATTATCCTAGGTGGGAACAAGTTGATAGGATCCCCTCTATTTCGCCCCCGTCTTTTACGTCTCCATGTCCCCCCCGACCGTCACAAACAGTCAGCAGGGTCAAGGGAATAGATATCTCTACCCAACCCAATCACCAAAGCCTCAAGCTCACATAAATATACATATTCCTCTTTCCAAAATGCAGAGTGGAAGCATGAAAACCAATTAGAACAAATAAATAAATAATTAAAGGAATATTTTAATGGCCGGTTCTTTTTTCCCCTTTTACTCACAGAAAGACAAACCTCAGGACAAGAAATCATCCAGAAAAAAATTATACAGGAATTGCCTATTATTTGTACAGCAAGGAAAATATAAAAGAAATGCTTAATGGTCCTAACTCCTTTTCTTTTTTTTTTTTTCTCTATTCCAAGAATATTTGAAGATAAATTAGGAATACATTAAATTCTTTAACCCTCTCCTATGGGTAATAACCAATTGAACTCAAGAGACAAACCTACAAACAAGTCAAAGTGATTTCCCCCTCTGGTGAGAACCAAAAAAATTGAACAAAATCTTCCACCTATTCATCGTCCTCTGAATCTGCAATTAGATAGAAAGAAGTCATTAGCTGTTCAATGGCAATACATGCGAATGCTAGGCAAGCTGATCAACGAAATGGAATGTGGCAATTTTTAAATGCTAGACTACTTTGTTTGGGAGAGTTTGGCAGATTTGAGGAGAAAATCCTAGAAATTTTTTCTGGTTAAGTGCAGTGGATGTTTTATGCAGCTCCATCTGGACATTGGAAATCATGCCAGAAATGACAGAGAAAGGAAAGAGTAATGAAAGAAAATGGGAAGGAGAAAAGAAAAAACAAATTACAGCTGAATAAAATTTTTCTTTGTCCTTCCTCCGACTTTAATCACTTTTTAACATAAAATGAAAATCTTGACCATGTATAAATTTACAAACAATTTTCATTGTATTTCATTTTCTTCCATATTTTCTCTCTCACAAGCAAATAAAAGAAATTGGGACTCAAGATTTTTTTTAATCATTTCTCCAGTAGTTTCAAAGATCCACATCCTTTTGGAGAAAAAATGAGATAAAAGAATTATCATTAGAAGATCAAACATTTGATGAAATATAGGCTGAAAAATCACATCAATAATATTACACTACACCTGAAGAAACAACCAATTTGGAAGAAAATTGTAATAGAAATGGCTGAAGATCATCCTTAATTATCCATATATCATCAAAAGAAAGCAACAAAGAAAAAATCTTATGTTCTTTAGATATTATATAAAAGAGAAATACAAAAGGACAATATGATAAATCCTCTCTTCAGAAAATGGAAAACATTTCTTTTTTTTAATTTCAATAGACATAATAATTAGTAGAAAGTAGCAGCATATACATCACAAGTACAGGTACCTCCAATTCAAAAAACAAAATTAAAAATCAAATCATCTTGGTCAAACTTTATATCCCATTCACGAAATCAAAACACAAGATCTTTTGCCTGAGATTCTTGGGTTTTTTTGGTGTGATTGAATCAAGATTCAAAGGTTTTGTTCTTACTTTTCTATTTTGACCTGATGCAAAAGGAAAAGTCCATTTCAGCTAATATCTCTTACAATAGTTTGAGAAAACCCAATCATAGAGACTTGTAACATGCACTCATCTTGAAAATTAGGGCTATAATGAGAATTTATTTAGCCTTGGGGGAGCCAAAAATGAGAGCACCACGAAATTCTGGACACAATTTTCAATACTCAATTTTTTTTTTTCCTAAAAGTGCTTCAAAATTAGATATGGAACCAAAAAATGCTCTCACCAGATCTTATATCTTCTCCAACTTGTCCTCTATTTTTCAGCTGTCTCATAATCATTGAGCATATAAGAATCCACCAGTATATATGGAACACAAGTAGTGTCAAGAGCATTGTATTGAAAACATAGTATAGCAACATGGGATAGGCCTCCGATAGATTCATGTAATTTTGCATATCATAGCTGGGAAATAAGAACCATAAGAAACGTAAGCAAAATGATGCAAATACATCCAGTTGTAGTGAAATTAAAACATCTATCAAGAGGACAAACCTTGATGCACTGATAACCCAAAAGGGAAAGAATATTAACCGTAGGACAAGCCATGAGATGGCAAAAAATCCAAAGCACACACTTGCTGCAAGCTCCTTCTCAGAATATTTAAAAACTTTTGCAGCTTCCATGAAGACATCACTTGCATCATGCAGGGCAAGGACAACTGAGCCGATCCGGACAAAACTGAAATGGGTGATACAAATTACTACTTTTAACAGGAAATTTCTGTAAAAATATTAATTGCTTTGTTTACACATCTCTCTCAGCCTAAAAAAAAAATGAGAACAAAGAGAGGCACCAAGCAACTGACAAGTTATGTAACTTATTAAAGCCCTACCTTTTCCCACCACCTTAAAAATTCTCTTATATTGATATAGACAATTACATTATCTACATTTCCCAACCCAATAATTCTTGACAGGAAATGGTTTTGAATAGGCTCAGTTTCAAAAGAACGTCCTGTATAATACTAAGTGCGTAACTAAAGAGGTCAGGGATGTGATGCCACCTCGTCAAAGACAACAATGACAGAAGAATTAAGGTATGCATCTCTGCACCACAGGATTACAATGACACAAGAATTAATGTAATCTCCTTCATATTATAGGTCTTCACACTACCAGTTTCATCAATAACAATTGGAACCAGTTTGAATGCTCTTCCTAGAAGATGGCAACATTCAATTTACCATCATGTGTGACAAGTCTAGAAAGTCATTTATAAAAGGATAGATACTGACCAGAATTTTGAAACACTGTACCCATTTTATATAAATGTATCACACATTATAAGGAATGTAGAAAAAAAATGTGAAGATGGTGAAAACAATTCAAGAGGAAACTAAAAATCAGATGCACAATGATATGGGCAGGTTTGCTCCAATCAAATCAACAGAATGGGAGATTGCATCAAGATGAGCTACAACTTATCCCCCCTGCACTTTGCACCAATTGTCTTGGGAATAGAATAGTTTGGTTGCAAGTTTCAAGCAGATCGCTAGAGAGTCATTAATGAAAGGATAGATACTGGAACATTGCACGCATATCATATAAATGTATCACACATCATAAGGAGCTTAAAACAAAAAAAAAAATGTAAAGATAGTTAAAACAATTTCAAGAGGAAACTAAAATCAGATGCATAAATTTTTTTTTTTTTGATAAGTAAGCAAAGGTATTGTATTAAAAAGAGGTGCTCAAAAAGCGGCCCAAGATGTACAGATAAAAGAAACTTACCCCCTTACAGCTGTATCCAAAAACAGACCAAACAAAGATGTACAAAAAGACCTCCCTCAATGGGAACCCACCCAATCAATGAAATCTATTAACGTCGTAGGACCATCTTTTATAAACAGTTTTGTCTCCGACCAAAGTGAAAAAACAAAAAGGCTTTCAGCCTTTGCATGGACAGCACCCCAACATCAAAAGCAATGCTATTTCTAACCTTCCAAACTGACCAAAACAAGCACAGGGGGGCCATTTTCCACACTGTTCTGCGCTGTTTGCCTACCCAAGCACCATCCCAACCCACAAGGGTCTCCCTAACCAAGGAAGTGAACACCCAACACACACCAAGCAAGGTAAAAAACATATTCCACACCTCCCTTGTCTTTTCACAATGGAGAAGAAGATGGTCAATAGACTCCTCATTATCTTGGCATAAAAAAACATCTATTTGCTAAAGCCCAACCCTTCTTCTAAACTTGGTCTAAAGTTAGAACTTTTCCCCAAGACGCTTTCCAAGCAAAGAAACTTATTTTTGGCTGCACCCTAGGGTTCCAAACTATCTTCACTGGAAAGCACACTGAAGAATCCGGCTCTAAAACTTTGTAAAGGGACTTAACCGAGAAGTTACCATCGTTGGACATCGACCACCTCATCCAATCCTCCTCATCCAACAACACTCTTTCCTCACATAAACACCCCAAAAAATCAGATGCATAAATATATGGGCAGGCTTGCTCCAATCAATCAACAAAAAGACAGACTGCATCAAGATGAGCTACAGCTTATTCCCCCTGCACTCTGCACCAATTGTCTTTGGAATAGAATAGTTTGTTTACAAGATTCAAACAGATTTACCCACCATTTACAACATGCCAATGGATGCATGGCCACTGAAAGTCAAGGATTTGACTGTGAATCGGCACACTTAATTAATTCTTGATTTACATGTCGTCATTATTTTATTCTTGGGCCTAATCTTGTTACTTTGGAGTAATAAGAAACTAGCTTTAGCTGTCTCAAGATTTCAGATCTATCACAGACAGAGTATGCCATTTTTCATGGTGCCAATTCTAATAAGAGGCTGCTATTAGACTTGCTTACAATGCTGTTCAACAAGACTGTAGAAAAACAAATGTGCCAAAAAAGAGAAGGTATGCATGAGTAAAAACTCATAGTCACTTTTCACTCAGCATAAAATTTTCTTGGGCATTTGGAAACATGTAGGAAGGGAGCCTAAAACAATGAACTAAGATGCTAATAAACCTACCTATAGGATAAGGAGATTTAGAGAGTGACAAGGAAGTGCTGATCACCTAAATTTGTGAAAAGACTGAACAACTTCTTCACATGTAGACAATTAAATGACAAACAAAAGAGTGAAATATCAATAGAAATTCTAATTTAATGAAATATAAGTCAAAAATTGACCTTCATCACAAATGTAATTTAATATTTTATGATGATGAAAAATTAATACCAAAAAAACAGCTAAAAGCAATAGCTCTCTAATTATTGTTATAACAATTCAATTTTCTATTTTCAGTAAAAGTTGCATTACTTGAAAACAAAAAAAAATGTATATTCAAAAAACAGTTCAACCAATAAAATTATTAGATCATAGGTCAATCATACTTGTCTAAATGAAACAAAAGCCTCTTGTCTTAAAACTAAATTTATAAATTTCAATTTTCTAAAAATACCTGTAGTTACAAAGATTAGAAAAATATAAGTACATTCAAAATTTCACCAGAAATGGATCATTCCATACGTTGACTCTATACAACTCTTTTAACAATCAATTTTTCATTTCTGAATTTCAGAAGATAATTTTACCTTTCCAGAAGGAAGAATAAAATAACAGAGAAAAGAAATATCATCCACAAGAAGAAAATGAATCAGGCACAGGTCAGACTCAAAATACATCCAAATTAACAGATGCAAAGACAGAACTAGGTCAAAATTGAAAAGAATTTAACAATGGAAATCCAACACATCATTACATGAATTCCTAAAGAATAATAACAATAATGGAGCTTCAGAAATATTCCAAATTATGTTTATGTTCTATGACTTGCTTAAAACATTTAGCTTACACATAGAACTGAAATGATACCTTGACATGTATGAGTACCCAATTAGGATAACAGTGACTACATGATGAGACATCATCACAGAGAAATCCCTCCTGCGAGTTTCCCATGTAAGAAGGGCAGCAATGCTGTAGATGTAGAACCCACATTGGCACATGTAGAAAAGCTTGAGGGGAAGCCTGAAGTCAGACACCGAACAATAGAGTTAAGACAATGAACAACAACATCCCTTTAGTTAAATAGAGAGTGTCTCTTCCCAAGCATGTGACTGATATGCTATCTCTTTTTTTCAATCGGAGACTGATATGCTATCTCCAGGAAGCAACTTTACACTAAGCATTATTAGGGAGAAGTAATTGACCAGTCATGATCAAAAGCAACGATATTTCAAATGAAAACTAGATATGGCATGGTTAAAGGGTGAGGGTGAGGGAAGGTCACAAATGCATAGCAAAATAAATGGTTTCAACTTTGAAACCCTTGAAAACTTTATGGATTTTTGAAAGAAAAAAAAAGGCGTATCTTTCTTTTCTGTTTACTTGACATATTATTTCTTATAATACAACCCCACGGTTTTCCAGAAATTGAACTTGAAAAAAAATATCAAAAGGAGCGAGTTTCAAGTTGTTATGAACCATAATTTCCCAATACTCCATGTTCAAATACATGGTCACTTGTAGAAATAACTCCAACAGATTAACAAACAACAACAGTTTTCACATCCTTTGTTTTAATTGACAAAATACAGAAAATGATTTAAGCTAAACATCCTCTTTCGAAACAAGATAAAGTCAGGGAGCTATTCCATATTGCATAGCAAAATTATCTTTTAATCAATATCTAACCTAGCTAAGTTGTGTATGGAAAGAAAGTAATTTGGAGGGCATGGGACCCTAGAGTTCACCTAGAAGATATATGGCATGCCAACAACTCAACAGATAATTGTGCAAAAAGTTCTTTCATATTCATATTCAAGACTGGGTTCTATCCATTTTATGAAACAAAGTAGATGCCTCTTTCCATCCTAATGCATTGGCAAGACATTCAATTCCCTACCCATTTATATTCTTCAAAAGATAGGTCCCTCAATGATTTGGCACTTTTTTATTTCTAGTTATAGTTATCAACAAGAACCTCGTATGCAATTTCATAAAAGTAGAACTATAAACTATAATACTGGGAAACAAGAGAATTAACAAGATAAACAGTGCTAGTATAGAAAGGACAGAAAGTAATAAAAAATGACAAGCTGTTTCTTTTGTGTGTGTGTGGAAAGAGAGAAGAGAGAGAGACTAAAATGTTGCAGATACATAATTCTTCTGTCCTTTAAATATTAAAGTGAAATATACAAAACTACACAAGCAACTGAGTCTGGAAATTACATATCAGGTCCAGAAATGGGGTTCATTTATCCAGCAATTCAACCCAAATAATAATAATAACAATAACAATAATCCAAGAAAATGTACTACTCACGTCAACTCTTCATTTGGCCACCCTCTAAAGTAATGCTTTGTATCTCTAAACCATGGCTCTTGGTAGGAAATAGCAAGAATGCATGTTTCAACAGTTGCATAGTATGTTAGTTTCCACAAAGACTCTGAACATTTGACAATTTTTCCCAGTGTAGCATCATTTTTCTTCAATGGAACAGCTCCCTTGCTCAATAACCAGATGGCCAACCTCTGAAAATAAGATGTACAGGTAAACATAAGGCACATTTCAAAATTATAGCTTTATGACTTCAAGATAACCATCATCACTCAAAGAAGGGTGGAAAGCCCTAATGAAAAATGACAACATACTTATCCAAACAAACTGACACTCTTCCAGCAAGGCCACATCATTACTGCACCAATGCCTTGTTATTGCGCAGGCAGCTCTAGATGTAAATGACCAAGGCCGTTGACCAATTTAATATGCTTTCAGAAGAAGCCAGTCTTCAAACTATTAGCATGAATTTTATCATGTAACTATAGTCCAGCTGTGTTTTCTGTTTTGAAATCTAACTTGACTCTTGTATTTTGGTCTAGTTGAAATTGCAGGATGTGCCAGTTTGGGAGAGATAGTACTATATAATGTGTATATATCATATTGGATTTACAGTTTTTGATATCCACATACTTGATTAATTCAAAAAAGAGTTATATTTTGTGCTCTAGTACATTGTAGTCTCTTTTAACTCTTATCCCTTTGGTGGGTACCATAGGGCGTGAGTTCTTAGTCCTTAACCCTTTGATGAATTTCTTAGAGTGCCGAATCCAATTTACCCACTTCTTGTCTTGCTCCAGATCATAGTTGATAGTTGATTCTCTCTTTTCCCATTTTTGGCCTATTACCAGAGCAAGTTTGACTCGTGATGTTAGCAAAAATGAGAAGCACCAGAGCTGATGAAGTTCAAGCACTCCAAAGACAAATTGATTAAATAAAATTGTGCCATACATGCTTTAACTCTACAGGCTTCAACCCTACAGGCTTCTCAAAAGCATAGAAAAACCTCTAGAAATTCTATTGACAAGCCCATCAGTACTTGATGTCCACAAGTAAATCAATGAATAGAGAAACTTTATTATACTTCAATTCTACCAGAATTAGAGTTCCATTACTTTCTTCATTTGGAGGAGTTTCATTATTTCTTTAACACATTATGATGCTTATGGCGATAGGAAACACGATAGAGATCATTGGACATGTTTCAACATAATAGAACTCAATGATAAGGTGAGTTCCATTCTTATCATTATGAGAGTTAGGAGAATCTTTCATCACAAAAACTTTAGAGGTGATAATAGGCAAAATCATGTTATTGGAAACTACCACCAATTTTTTATGGATTACATATGATGGTTACTTAATGAAACTTCAGTTTGTGAGTTTACATTCCTGAGGGAATGTTAAGTAAACCATATGAAGTCGAAGTAATATAAAAAGCATTCTACTCGAAGATTGGAAAAAAGAAAAAATGTACACCAATGAGCACCCTAGCACAGGCTTTAAGGTGGAAAGCTAAGGCATTGAGTGAGGTTAGACTTCATGATCAAGAAAAGACAAAGAAAAACATTTTTTTTTTATCAGTAAGTAATATGTGTATTGCAAAAGAGGCGCTAAAGAAGCGACTCAAATAGTTACAATGTAGAACAACTCACCCCCTTACAAAAGAACCCAAGCCACTAAGAAAGCACAAAAAACCCTCTCCCTTAACGCATAGCACCGACCCAAATTTGTTAGATCAATATTATGAAATTGCACTCATGTTCTCGAGAGAATATTCGATCCTTTTGGTTTTAATAAACATCCGTCAGGAAATCCAGAACCAAAACTTTTTGTCCTTGTTTTTACACTGACTGTACATTTCTCTGATGCACCTAGTCCAGACCATTTGATCCCAATCAAGCAAATATATAGCATGTAGGAGTTAAGAGTTGTTTCAAGGAAAATTTTTTGTATGCCATATTCCAAGGACTTCAGTGAACTTGTAGTTTAGTCAACCAACATAAAAGTTTGTAATGATTCTTTCGAGATGTTTGGTGCGAAATGCCTCCACTGCCAGTAGCTTGATTAGTTTACTTGGGGTCAACTTTTACCGTTCTTTCCCACCATCCAACGTAATCTATTCACAGCCCTAAACCACATTCTTTTCAGCCTTCACCTTGCACTTCTGCTGCTTTCAAATTGGCAGAAACAATTTGTTTGGAGTGGGATCCAAATAGGTTGGACACGAATAAACCATCTCATTCATCTTTCTGCTGCTTTGTCCTCAACTGGTACTACCTCCACAACTTCTCTTGAATGTTTTCACTTCTTGACATCTTTTCTAATGTCTTCTCATCCATTAATCTTACTATCCCCATTTCAGGTCAGCTCAATTTTTTAACATGTTATTTAGTACACAACATGGAACATAACAAGCCTTATAGCCACCCTTAAAAATTTCCTTTGATAACTACTCTAGAACCACATGGCACTCTAGAACTTTCCAATCTCACTTTTTTATGGATAATTGATCCAAGATATGGAAATGGACACTTTTGCATTTCTCCTTAGTCATGGCATACATTTATTTCTACTCCTAGTGTTACAAAAATTACATCCCAGCTATATTATCCCTTAGTCTTACTAAAACCATAAGTTATTACATTCTGAATCACCCTTGGTCTTATTTAACCATATATTGTAACTTCTAATGAAAGTGTGGACAAATACATTGAAAAAGTAATTGGGATTTGGTAAGGTGGTATTAGAGTCTCACAACGCCCTTGTGGAGGGTACGCAGAATTTGGTTGTAGCCTTGATTTCCAATAAGGCTATTGAGATTAGTGTGCAAATTGGATATAGAAATAATATATGATCATGTTAATTGGAAGTTCCTCTTTTTAGTAATGGACAAAATGGGCTTCGGAAATAAATGGATAAGGTGGACTTATTTGTAACATATTTATAGTGAGACTTTCACTTCTGGTGAATGGTATCAAAAAGCCACATAGACTTGAGGCAGGACATCCTCTTTCTCCTTATCATTTTGTTTGGTTATGGAGCTTGTCAGTTGCTTCATTTCAGGGGCAATGCAAGAAGGTTTCATTTGTGGCTTTAGGGTTAGACAAAGAGGAAAAAGAATAGATGCTAATAGGGCTAGTGTGAAGCAATTGAGATGCTTGAAATGAGTATTGATTTTCTTTGATCTTGTGTCCAGATAAAAATCAACCTATAGAAGAGTGAGATAATTCTAATAGAGGAGGTGGAAGGTGTGGATAGACTAGCCATATTTGTTTGGGGTTGAAAGCTTCCCCACTACATACCTAGGGAGCATCTCCCACATCTTGTACAGTGTGAGATTCGAAAGGAAAGTAGCCTCTTGGAAGAAGCAATATTTATATAAGGGGAGAAGATCAACCCCTTTTTTTTTTTATCAGAAACAAACAAATGTATTAATAGAAAAACAAAAGAAGGATGAGAGGTCCTCCTCATGAAAAACAAACCTAATCAAAAGTAACTAAGCAAACCTTCACAAAACAAAAAAGGCTATACAAAAGAACAAAAAGGCCTATACAAGTAAACCAACAGCAGCCCCTATAACCCAACCCTAACATGAACAAATCGAGAGCCAACTAAGTTGAATTACACTCAAAGGGTAGGGTTTAAAAATGTTTGTACAGTAAACCCTTATTATAAGCACTATTTCAATTTTGTCAATTTATCATTCCTTATATATATATGTATGCTTTTTTTTTATAGGTCATTTCCTTATATGTTATACTCAAAAAAGTGGGAACCATATTAGAAAAGATTCAAAGAGAGTCTTGTGAAGAAATCATCTTAGGGGGAGTAAGTTTACATCTAGCAATTAGGAGATAGTTGGCTTAGATAAAAAGTATGAAAGTAGGGAATTAGAAAACTTGATTCTCTAAACTGCACTTTGCTTGCTACATGGACTTGGAGATTTATAGAAGCGTGTGATAGCTTATGGAGGAGAGTACTTTGAGGTAAGTTTGAAGAAATGGATGGGGGATGGCATACACAAGAAGATGTTGTTAATAGCAAAAGGCGATGTCAAGGCAATAGGACTCCTTTCAATCTAAAGCGAAAGGCAAAAAACAAGGTGATAGCCTAACTATAGTAAGGCAATGAAAAATGTACATATATTTACCTCTTCAATACTTAACCAATATAAGTGTCATCTTCAACAATCAACACTATTAATTTTTCATCTCTCATGGTGTCTTATAAAATTAGCAAAGTAATAACTATTATTCAAAGTATTAAATATTATACCTTCACATTATAAGAAACACCATATTGTTTGGAGAAATTCATCCTATCCAAACGCATATTCTAATTTTCTAGATATCTAAAAATCAAAATAAGAAAAAAAAAAAAAAAATGAACATCCTATAGAAATTTTAAGCATCACATCATCAGTCATCATTGAAATTAAAATTGTCATCACTTCTATCAAGACTAGGTTGATAACCCTCCATCTCATTATCACTATGATTGATAATATAATATTTCATCTTATACTTTGTTTAATATAATGTTAGATCAAATTAAATTATAATCTAAACATGTTTAATCTTAACACATGGTCAAAGGCAGCCGCCTCTATGCCTTGTGCCTTATCTCAAGGTGACTGCCTAGGCCTCGCCTTTTTAAATTGGCCTTGTTTGGGTCTTCAATAAGCAATTTTTATCTACCTCACTTAGCCTGGTGGCCTTGACGACCCAAGTGATTGCCTTAACAATACTGCAAGAAGTGAATGAGACTTTTGGATGGGATTATGAAAAGATGTCATGAGAGAGTGGGATGAGGTTTAGTCTTTAGAACCTCTATCCTAGTGAGAAATGCTTGAGGACCAAATTCTAGTTGGACATGTAGGTAGGATAGTGCTCTTTGAAAGGGCTTTTCCAACATTATTTAGAATTGTCATCTATATGCCAAAGATGCAAGAGTTGCTAATTTGTGGAAGGTTAGGAGAGAGGAAGCCACTGATGACCTAGCTTTCAAAGGCATTTTTAAGATTGGAAGCAGGAAAAGGTGAGTCAATTTGTTGCTCACATTCACGTATTGAGATTGTGCGAGGAAGGGGAGGACAACCTTTTATGGAAGGAAAGGAAGGGAGGGAGGTTCCATGTGAAGTCTTATTTAGTTTCTTGTGCATAGTGAACTCGAAACATTTCAATCCAAAAGATGTTTTGGGCACCTGTGCTCCATTGAGAGCATGCTTTTTTGCTTGGGAAGCAATATGGAGAAAAATTTTAATCCTAAAGAACCTGATGAGGAGGGGATGGTCATTGGTGAAGCTATGTATTCTTTACAAATCCAGCAACAAATCAATAAATAACATTCTAATTCGCTATGATAAAACCTGGAAGCTATAGGACTTTTCATTAGCTATCTTCAAAATGCAATGGGTTTTAAAAGCATCTTATGGGATGAAATGTTGGAGATATGGATAAGTGATGAAGGAAGATACTGTTAATGCTCCCCTCTTTTCTGTTCTTTTCTTTTTTTTTTTCCTCTTTTTTATCATTTGGGAGTACTTGAATGCAATAGTCAGACCTTCAAGAAAGAGGAGTTTTCAAATCAAAATTTAAAGGAAGTCTTTATCAAGTCCCCCATGGAGTAGTCAAGGACTCCACTGGGGAAGCCGAATTGCTCATGACTAGATTTTATTCATAGTCTAAACTGAAGCTATGTGGCTATCTGTTATTGTTTTCTGCACAGTTGTTTTTTTTCTTTTTTTCTTTGTTTCTTTTTGCTCATCTTTTGGTGCATCTTATATACCCATTATTACATAGGGTGTATCCTCTTTTGTTAGGCGCTTTCTATTGCATTTTTTATTTGCCTTCCATAATAAAAATCCTACTCAGTCATCAGCTGAAATGCATCGTCACGTATCAAAAAAAAAGAAGAAAAATACTGTTAACATCAGCAAACAACATACGTCATAAGATATCATCATCGACAGGCCCAAAAAGTTTATCCACTGCAATCAAAAGAAAAGTTCATCTGCAATGGGCAACCATGGACCTAATGCTGATCCTTGATGCATTTCTGTTAAAATACACACCATACTCAAACCAAGACAAGGATGGTCGGGCATATTAAGCCACCGTTATAAACACGGCCAAATAGTATAAACTAGGAAATTTAGACTCAAATGTGTATTCCAGAAACCAAATAAGAAAGTACACATAAGCAAGTAAAGAAGAAATGACACGCTATCAAGTGAATAAGAAAGAATACAGAATTAAGGAAATGCAAAGCAAGTGATGAAGAAAGAACAATGGAACAAGTAAAGAAAAACTACAGAATAAATAAAGCATAACTTAGAAATTAGCTTGCATTCCTTCAGATATCACCAATAGCTTAGTGCGTTCTTCATCATCATAGACTCCAATTCAAGATTCAACAAACAAGTCCCAAATCAAAACCTACTCAAATGTGGCAAAGGTTGAGACCTTGAAAACAATCTACAGGTCCTCTATCATTATAAACCTCCATTTCATTATTCAACAAAGCAACCATTCTAGTCAAAATCAACTCAAAATGTGGCTTAAAAACAATCTAAAACGTCAACAAAGAACAAGAAATACAGCAACAATCTTACTCGATAGATGAATCTGTCCAAGAAAAACCTGGCCGCGATGAAGATGAAGGCGAAGTAGATTGCAGTGAGGAAGTCCGAAGCTGTGGACAGGGCACTACGACTCCAAATCGAGTCCATACTAGAACTTGAACGAGAAACAGAGAGAAAACATCAAACGACGGATCAATCTCCGGCGAGTTGGATCCGGCGCAGAAACGGGAAATTGTGAGAAATGTGGTTGCAATGTAAGCGTATAGAGTGTGGATTAAGATCTGATTTTGCCCTAATTCCTAGAGAGAGAAAGAGAGGAACTAGAGAGAGAGAGAGACTCAAGGATTTTCAATTTTGCTGGTTCGAAGCAACTGAAATGTCAAATGAGCCGAGGAAGTCGAGATCTCTTACGTATCACAGTATCGATAACGGCGTAGCGCTGGGACCCGCGTCCCCTTACAAGCCACGTGGCAAATGATAAAGACGTTTTAAGGTGGGCCACTCGCTCCATCAATCTTCGTTGTTAAAGTTTCTGGAATGATGAGTGTTAGGAAACTGCAATTTTATCTCATTTTCCATTTGTTTTTAGTCAATTTATTTGGTCTGATTTTCTTAATTCAGATTTAATAGGAAACTTCCATTCAAACTTCCATCTTTAACCCTTAGAAATTGCGGTTTCCATTCTAAAGGCTTCATATCAATTATTTTTTAGATTTCTAAAGATTTCATATCATTTTTTCTCCTTTTTAGAGAGTCACCTACTTCAAATAAAGTCTAAAATAATACCAATTAAAATAAGAAAAATTAAGAATTTAAATTTGAAAAAATATAGTTTTAGGGGTGATAATTTGTGCGAACAGAGTGAAATCGTGTAGTGTCAAAATCTAGGTATTCTATTATATAATTCAACTTAAACCCAATACGAATAATAATCGTGTTAAAAATATAACTTCAAATACTATCTAATTATTAAACAGATAACTCGTAATATAACTCATTTAATAATCCAATTATTTTCTAATAATTATTAAATCTCACAAATCACATTAATTTGTTGGTAGATAGTATCTCGACCCTTAACTACCCGTGCATTGTAAATATTAGGCATCTTGTCCAAAAAAGAAAACTACATTCAAGACCAGACCAATGATTTAAGCAATATGCTCTAGGTTTTTTTTTTTTTTCCACACATGGAAACCCCAAGATTAGAAGTAGTAGGATTTATTCTCATAATAATAATAATAAAATCAAATTAAACAAAAAAATTTATGAAAATTATCGAATCTAAAAGTTTGATAAAAAGTTGATTGGTTAATTCAATAAAAAATGGGAGTTAGTACTAGATTTCATTGGTATCATCTGATCGAATCCAATTCAATTGTTTACTTATTCAATGAGCTAATTTTTAAGTTACCAAGCCATTTTCAAAGTGATGATCTTCCTATTTATATGACTAATGTTTCAACCAAACATACTTATGAATCAATTAACCTATTTATTTTTAAAAAAAAATTAAAATAAGTCAAATATGGATTAAATAGTTTTAAAATATAATTAGATTAATAGTGTGAATTTAAATAAGTCAAATTTATGTTATGTAAGTTAACCAAAAATTACCTATTGACACAAATTTGATCTAAATCCATTTATACTTAATCCAAGTCTATGAAAAGCGTATTGGGTTCATGTCATGTTGGTGAATTGTGTCAAACTTTGCTACCCTTGTATAGTTTCTATTAGCATTTTTCGTAATTTATGGTCATGCATGATTATGTTTAAATTTATTATAAATTCATTCCTTTAGAAATGTAAATGAAAAGATCGATAGCCACGTGAACCAATTTATAAGGCATCCAAGATTCTTATATTAGAAGACTAACATTATCATGTAGGGAACTTAAAAATTCCTTCATTCCCATAATGCGAAGACACAACCTTTCTTTTTCTTTTTCTTCAATCATTCACAATAATAAAAAATAATTATAATCACATGGTATAGAGAGGTACAAGGAAAATAAAAAACGCGTCTAAATTTTTTATGAGTTGGAATAAATGAAAGCATAACCTACATGAATCTTTAATAAGATAGAATGAATGAAAAGATAGCCTACATGAATTTAAAATGGTCTTTTATGGAAAAACATAACTGATAAATACAATTTTAATTGATGTCTAGATAAATACCCTCAAAATTTTTCTAAGGTGGTATTACTTTGAAAACAACCACTCACCATACATTTTTCCCTTCAATCAATTGAGAGTAATAACTTGAAATTCTTGTGATTTAGTCGATAAAGTTACTCAAACTCGTATTTTTATCGTGGATGAAGGTTAAAAGTAATGTTACTTGATTAAGTTTATACTCTATCAATTTTAACTTATTACATTGTTTGATGAGACGAAAAATTAAAGGCTGATGAAGTTTTTTCTTTTCCTTTTTTTTTATTTTTTACCCAACTGCATTAAATTTGTTTATGTTCCAATGCTTTAATTTTGATTATAATTTAACTTAATGGAAGAATTATAATAATATACTTTTATATTTTGTGATTGTGATTCAACCCAATAGAAAAATTATAATTTCATTTGTTTTATGAATGAAATGATATCTAATTAATTTTTGTAGTAGTTATATTTTTTGGTATGCTTTTATATATTTTCATCACATGTCAATGAATTTTAAGAATTAAATTTTATTTTGTAGCAACTATTCTTGTTGTTATTACTAGCTATTTTTGCAATATTAAATCTTTAAGTAGGGCAAATTTTAGGAATTGGAAGGAAGAAATTGATATTAAACTTAGCTATAAGGATTTAGATTATACTTGAAGAGAGTCTACACCTACAAACCCTACTTTTGAAAGGAGTAAAAAATAAAAAGTTCTATATGGAAAATGAGAAAGCCTCTAATAGCATGAATCTAATGATTATAAAATGTTCAATTACTCTTGTAAGTCATCGAGCAATCTAGATTTAGATAAGGTAATGAGTTATATTAAATCGATTGAAAAGTAGTTCTTTACAACTTTCAAATGCCTTTCTAGTATCCTGATAATCAAAATGATGACAATGAAATATGACACTCACGGTAGTGTTGTGAACATATGAAGATGAATGATAGCACTGAGAAATTGAAATGAATGGACATGACAATTTCTAATGACTTTTTTTTTCTATATGATTTGGCCTTGTTAAAATGAGTTAAAGTACAAAGGAAGATGAATGAACTAATTGTCATATGTTGAAGAAGAGGAAATACTTAAAACAAAAAAGTTTGATATATCTCATCTCACCATTGCAAGTCCAAATGAAAAGTTACTTAAAAAAACAAGTGTAAGGAAAATAAGCAAAGAAATGATGCATAAGGGACAAAAAGATGAAAGTAAAATACAATATCATTTTTGTCACGAGAAAGATCATAAAAAAGAAATAAATCATTTAGATTTTAAGGCTTCATTGGAAACTAAAAATAAAATCCAATGTTTATTATTTCATGACTCCTCTTTAGCTAACATTTCACCAAACTCTTGGTACGATCTTTTTGTTTTGTAGTACCCTACACCTATTAATGAGACTTCTTGGTCTAAGCATGTAAATCGTGTTACTCTACCTATTGAAGCTAAAGAGGAAGAGTTCAGAGTAGTTGAGTAGGAACTTGAAAATTGTGATGTCCATACAAAAAAATCTTCATTTTTTTTAATGATTTTCTCATAATTTTTCCATTTAATCATTGATTTATTGAAATTTAATCACAAGCCACATCAGGGAAGTTTTAAAATTAAAATGAAAGAAAAGGGAACAAGAGCCTAAGCCCTCCCACATGACATTGGTGATCCACGCCACTAAGGCATTGTTGCCCTTGCTATATTTATGGATAAATATAATATATCTCTTACATTGTATCTTTTGATTCATAAAAATAAAATAAAATATTAAAATAAATTTTTAAAATAATTTAATTTAATTATCTTATTTTCAAATTTTATTTAAGTAATTGTTAAAATATAAAAATCACCATAAATATATACTTAGTATATTTAATAAACTTAAACTTATAAATAGAATTATAAATATTTTTAAATAAAAAAAAACATACATATATCTTCTTCTTCTTTTGTTTTTTTTTTATACATCTGAGTTAAGATTGATCATTATTTTTATTATTTCAATATTAAATGTGTTTTTCAAGTTATGTATATTATTATTAAATATTACAAATATTATCATAAATATATTATTTTTTCAATATGTATATTATTACTTATTTACCACTTTTTGGAGTTTTTCCCAATATTTCTACAACTTTTAATTAACTTTTGTCCACCAAATTTTTTTTATTATTTTCATCTGATATTTCTAATATTTTCATAAAATTCAAAAATTCAATTACCAATAATTTAGTAACTTTTAATATTTTGGTCCTTGGTTACAGGCACTACTATCATAGATTCTAGATTGGGGGCATAAACTTTTGAATCCAAAGGATAAATGGGCAATTTTGTGATAGATGTGTATTAGATTGCTTTACAACTAGATATAAGCTCATGTACATTCTTGCCTTGTGATATGGACTTCTAGTCTTGAGCATTCAATTTTTGGTGAGAGTGATTTTGGTTTTTGGTTGTATCTTGTTGCTTGATTTGGCTATATCCTTATTCACTCTCTCTAGTACTCTATGGATGTGTCTTACTTCGATTTGCAACATATTATTGTTATGTTTTCCCTCTCTTAGAAAATTTTCATTTGCTTTACTCTCGTCTCTATCATTGTAACCTACTTCCACATTTTTTATTTGTCATTTTGATGAGAAGAAAAAAAGAAGAATAAAGTTGAATTTGACAACCATTTTGAGAGTGATATATATGATTGTGTTTTCGTGTTGAGATAATTTGCCATTTTATATACATTTTTTTTGTCACATATTATTCTTCACACATTTATTGTTTGAATGTATGTAGATAATAAGACTGCTGATGAAAGTATTGCAACTAATGCAAAATGTTTAAGATAGTTTTAGATTAGGATTTAGTTAGGTTATGTTTTGAGAGATAAGGTAATCTCACAAAACTATAAAAAAGGGAGATCGGTATGGATGTATATATGTATTAAAGTATATAAGTTGGCAATTCTATTTCATTATTGCACTAAATCTAATACATCATATGTTTTGAAGGTCTTATTGGTTATAGTCAATTTCTAGCTACTTCAAAATTGATTTGAATTCAAGGTATATATGTGTTGGATGTATTAGAGTACAAGAAATAACCATTATACGTCAAAAAATTCAAAATTTAGGATAAATGTTGAAAAACAGAGCTAAAAGTGCAAAAATACAAGTAAACATTCAGCTGTTACAAAGGAGAACATTCAAACATCCATAAGCTGTTCAAACACTCTCTAAAGGAACATTTAATTGTCTATTGGATTGATCCCTTGTTCTTTTAAGCTTTTTTTTTTTCTTTTTTCTTTTTTTTGAACTTTTTAGTAAAGTAACTTTTGAGAAACCTACTTTGAATATTAATCTAAGATTTTAATGTAAAAACCTACTTTTCTAAACTAGAAAAAAAAAAAGGACACAAGAATTGATAGTCATCTCTTTAGCTTTAAGACTTTTCAAGACTATTATTAAAAGGACTTTCAAAGGAAAGGCAAGGTGCATGGACCCACTAGCCTCAATATGGGATCGAGGTAATCCACTAAGAAATAAAAGGAATTGCATCAAGATATGGAAGAATAGTATAGGTATTGACTTATATAAAACCCTTAGATGTAAGTGCATCTACATCAAGTAAAACCATGTACAATTCTTTTGTATTTGTAAGTGGCTTTCTACATATATTTAATGCCAATTGTGTGAGATTGTTTCCTTAATTTGGTTGATTATTAAATTAATGAACTAAAAAAATCTAAATATAAAAAACTAAAAATCGATGTAGATTGTTTTGCATACCCATATCACCTTCTAACTGGGTAGTTTTATAATCGGTATTAAACTATTAGTTTCATGTTTGATAAAACTTTTATAACATTAATATAAATCATTTAAAATTATGATTTTAACTTCGATTTCAATTTCTAAATAAAAGAAAAAATAAATTATTTTATCCCCAATTTGACCTAACCTTATTTTTAAGCTTGGTTTTCAAAATGGAGGGTCTTACCACCAAAGTATATCCTAATTAATCAGTCATTTTTACCCTTCAAGGTTCATGATCCTTCCTAATTATTGAAGGCATTGTTCACTTGTCTAGAAAATCCATAGTCATAACTCAGATCACTTCATGATGGTAAGTGATGTATTTGTTTTTTTGTCTTGTAAAAATGAGATGATGTATAATTTATTAATTAGCATGCAGGCTGCTGCAATCCATGTGTGGCTCTCACCCCAAAAAGACCTTGATTGATTAATTAATAGGGTATTAGTTCATCTGTCAGCCTCATTAGGCACTAATCATGATTACCTAATAATTTATCTAGCAGTTACTTTTGGTGGACTCAATAAAAGAAGTTTGATGAATCCATATTATTACCAGGGAAAAAACATGCGTCCTTTTGTTGAATATGATGTGCATTATCATGGAAATATGAAAGCTGGGGCCATCTTGCTTTATAAGTGGTTTGTTCCTATAACTAAACATACTGGGAAGAATGTTGAGCCACAATATCTATACATTGTGGTGCATGAGTGTGATTTCAGTGGAAATGATGGCGAGCATGGCAATGATGATAGTCATGACCCCGCCCTCCCAAACCCCAACCCCCATATTTGATCTTGACCCTGTAATTTCATGAAATACAATGAAGACGATATATTTATATAAGGAGTGATTATGATATTTCATATTAGATAAGGAAAAAAGTTTTTGAAGCTATAAATATATGAGTTTTTGTACTTTTTTAAAGCCACAAGGATTATTTGGGTGTACTCTTTAAAGCCACGAGGATCATTTGGGTGGAGAACGAATAATATCTACACAATTGAGGATAAATCAGTACAAATTATGTCGATTTTGTTTGTTTTTGATAATTTTTTGTGGCTTTGCTTATACCTTTAGCTGAGCAAACTTTGGTACACAACTTTTACTTCTTTCTTGTTTGAAGAGGAAATGACCTAGAAAGAGTCCCATTTTCATATCCCACACCAGTACTTTCCATGGTTGGACATTAGGAGAGGGTCAATTAATGGGCATTTTGGTAGGAACCATCCAAACAAAAGGTTGCATTAATTGAGAGCTTGGCTAGGACATTGTCCTTGGTGACTGGGACTATTCAAAAAATCATAGAAGCGACCACCGGCCACCGGCCAAAGCATGTATATTAGCATCAAGACTAGTGGGCAATACATGGCTTCAACTGCGGCATTCTTAGTCATGGGTCCCTTTTCCCCAATACATTAACGAGCTCTGGTGTCCTTGGGGACGCCCTCCAGCCTGGGGCACTTCTCTCCTCTGTTTCTTGCAAGTTAATCCAGTGACCAACCGGCACGTGGCACATTTGAGGCCACCGGTGCTGATATCCACATGAAGCAAGATGCTCAAGCTCACACCATGGAGACAAAAGAAATGGCATTGATTTAAGGGCAGGAAAAAATTTCCCCCCGTAGTACTCATCTGTTAATATATGGTCAAATTACATTTAGAGATGGGAAAGCCCAAAAATTACATGAGAGATAGGAACCAATCCCAAAAAAGAAGGGTTGGTTTGGAGACTAATTAATATAGTAGTGGGAGAAGTCATCTTGAATTAATAGGCACTCTTCTTGCTTTCCAGTCTCCAAAACCTGGCTGGGAGTCCACGCTGAGGAACAGGGAATGGTGCATACTCAATTCCACTTTGTGATCCCACCACTTCCCACCTGCAACCATAAACCATCAAACACCCAAACAAAAACCCTTGTCAAACTCTCAAATATCTGTAAAATCCCTGAAATTCACCAATTTTTGAAAAGTGTATGTGCATTTTTGCTATATATGATATATCCCACCTGAACTTTGTAACTAGATGATGAGTCAAAATAAGGATCTCGAGCTTGGCAAGCTCATTTCCAGGACAAGCATGGACTCCACTACCAAATGGCATAAAACTACTCGGTTTCGGAGCAACCTGAAAATACATAAATGAACACATATGTAAGGAGAAGGAGAGAACCAGAACATGATATAAACTATATATATCTGCAATATTGCATACCTCAAACCTAGATGGATCGAAATTCTGAGGATCAGAGAAGAATTCTGGATTGTGATGAATGTTCCTGAACAGTGGCATCACCTTCCAACCTTTTGGAATGAGATATCCTGCAAAAATTCCCGGAACAATTCAGAATATATTGAAGAAAAAGAACTAGGAAAAATTCATAACCATATGTAAGTTCTATTTTCTTTGAGTCCGTACCCTTGTACTCTACATCAACTACGGCTTCCCTAAAGGTGAAAGATATGATGCTTGCCATTCTCAAGCTCTCTAATATGACCTGAAAATTTCAAACATGTGCAGCTGAGAAAAGGGTTCATGAAGCTGATTCAGGACAAACTCTTAAAGTTTGAGCAGTTCGTACTCTATAAGTAAGTGGCATGTTTCTAGTCTGATCCCATGTCAAAGGCCGATTTCCTCCACTGTTTGATTCAAATATTGCTTTCTGCTCAGCCTGCCATGACAAAAAATGGATAGTAAATACAACACATCTGGCTCATTCAATGGTGAAATTCATGGCATTTGGGACCACAACAGTGGAGGTTAGCTTCTAAGGCTTTAATGGAAATCTAACCTTTACAGATTCTAGAAGTTTCTGATCATCATGGAGATATTTGAGGACCCAAGTTAAGACACTAGCCGTTGTGTCCTGAGCAGCAAACAGTACGCCAATGATGTTGTCGGCGATTTGGTCCTCAGTTAAAATTTGCCCCTTCTCATCTTTGAAGTTCAGTAGATGGCCCAACAGATCCTTTTCCACCAATCTCTTCTCTTCCTCTCACAAACGATCTCTCTCACAATCTGATTAAGCCTTTTCCTTGCCTTTTTGAATTCATAAAAACCCGAAAGGAAATATAAGAATCAGATTAAACAGCCCCTAACAAGCATATGCAGCTAGGTAGCATGTAGAGAGCTTACCAGGATTGCTTTGCTGTATGCAGTTCCTGGTATATTTGTGGGAAAGGAATTGTAACCTTTGTCTACTATGCTGTAGTTCTTGGTAAGCTCGTCTCTGTAATTACCCTCCAAGTGACCAAAAACAGAAAGAATGCCGACATCAAAAGAGAACTGTAGAAGATAAAGGAAAGCCATGTATCAGAAAAGCATGATCCAGACAAAAGTGTAAGGAACAGTGATCAGAAATTTGTAGAGATACCCATATATGAGAACATATCCCTAAGGAAGACAAACCAGTAAAAATGAGGAATAGGACAACAGAATCACAACCCCATATCACTGAAAAAAGGCCATGTAGATAAAGCCAAAAAGCCTGAAAACAACAAAGTGATGCAACTACACACTAAAAACATGCTTCTGATTATAACGTAATCATCTACAAGAAGATTACAGTAATTAGTAGAGTTGAGACAAAAGCAAACCTTCTTCATGGCATGAAAGGTGTTAATGACCTGCCCGCCGGCCCATGACTCCAAAGCAGAAATAGCCAAGGCTTCAATACTGGGGACTAGTTTCCGAATAGAATCTGGAGATAGTGAGCTCTGAACCAGCTTCCTCAGCTGAGCATGGTAGTCTCCTTGGTGAAAAAACAGTGCAGCAGGGCCAATCATCTTCTCTTTACTCTTGGGGTACGTAGGCTTGAACAAATGAGCCCGAGTCACCAGCACAAACCGAGCAGCCTCAGGGCTAGACAGCATGACACAAGGACACCCAAGCATGTGGGTTTTGAATATTTCTCCATATCTGAAGACAAATCAAAGATCAGCATTACTAACTACTTCAAAACACCCCCATGCAAAGACAAAGATCAAGAAAAAAGAAAAAAGCAAAAACAGAAAATTTTGGGGTTTACAGTACCAACCTTTCCTGTTTTGTATCAAAGAAGACAGTGGGGTCTTGGGAGTAGAGTTGGAGAGTCTCTCCAATATAAGGCCACCCCATTGAGCCTGGGGGAAGCTTATAAACTCTTTGCTTTGATACTTTCTTCTTTTGTTTCTTTAAAAATAAGAAGGGATAAGAGAGAAGAGTAGAGAGAAAGAGCAAGATATAACAGAAAATAGAAAGAATCTCCATACAAATGCACCAGCTCTCTCCCTCTCTCTCTGTCTCTCTCTCTCTCTCGAGCTTCTGGTGTGTTGCAGAAAGAGAGGACATCAGGAAAGATTCTGGTTATGTGATACAAGTCAATGAGAGGAAATTGGTAGAGTAGGGGGTTTATATAGAGCCAAGAGCAGTGAATTCGGATAAGACAAGCCGATTTTAAATTTGATCCACTCTTCTCCAAACAGTACGCGGGCAAATTCAATGTTCATCAGATATGTATGTTGATTCTTTTTCCCTTCTTCATTATATATACGTATTGAAATACTTGAATATTCGGTGGATTTTATGTACTGTCATAAAAAGGATCAAAATCAGATGGCCCTTATTTTCAAAAATTCAATCCCCATCTCCATTCCTTTTGGAGAAAAATTCTTCCTCCAATTTCTACCTTTTTCATGGGCAATCCAAATATGTGTATATACAAGACTCAGAGTCTAAGACTGCTCATATGGGTTGAAGAGATAAGAACAAGTTGTACTCTCATTTTTATGTGCCATTCCCTAGTTGAAAATGAATTGGATACGGACGAGGGTATCAAAGTATAAAATAAAAATAAATAAATAAAAATAAAAGATAAAAATATTTTTTTAAAAAAAATTAAAAATTATTTACACTTCTTTTTTTTTTTTTTTTTAAAGTAAAAATAGTCAATTTATTGACACCATTCACATCATGTTTAATTGCACAGGACTTGTGTATTGGTATGGAGTAAATCCTAATATGGAAAACTCTGTCCTCACATATTCATATTTTCTTTCCACGATAACCTTAGATTTAGAGCCTGTCACTATCTTCATCTACTTGGAAAGCAATAAGACCTTCACATTTCCCATCCATGGCAACAAAATAAACCCCTTGTGCTTTACACACTCTTCAAGCCTTTTATGTTGGGTGGTGTTTATTATTTTGACATTTATTTTTAAATTTTATAACTTTTTATTAACTTATTGTTTATTTCTTAAAAAATTTTACTGAATAAAAAGAATTAAAATATTTTTTTTAATATTAAAAATAATTTATTGATTTTTCTTTACTTCTTAATATTTAATAAAATTTAAAAAATTTTAAAATAAATAATTTAATATTTAACAATATTAAACATTATTTAGTTTTAAGGTTTATTTATAATTAAGTAAAAAAAAAAAAAAAAACACAAACACTACCTAGTTTGCATCATTTATATCTATTTTTTGGACTTTATTTTTAAAAAATAAATATTTCCATTTATGTTAAATATATAAAAGGGGGCATGTAGAGTTCAAAGGTGATCTATCTCTTGATCCGATTTATATATTTTTCAAAAATTGAATGATATCTATAATCTTAAACTATTTTAGAATATTATTATTATTCTTATTATTATTATCATTATTATTATTATTATAAAAATAAATGGAAAATTAGAGTAATTTGTAACCGTGAGGGGTGAGGTGAAAACAAAAGAAAGGTTAAGATTATGTTTAGTTTAAAGAAAGTATTAGGAAAAGAAAAAAATTGGTAAAAAAAATGATTTTTTCATATTTGATTTTATTATAAAAAATACAAAAAAAAAAGTTAAATATAATGAAAATTATTAAAAAATTTATATATTTTTAAATTAATTAATTTATATATATAAAAGAATTATATTCATAAAAAAATTTAAAATAATATATAAAAATAATTTATTAACTATAAATTTATTTTTTATTATTTTTTATTTTTTCTTTCATTTTACTTTTCCTCCGTATTTTCTTTGCCTCACATTTTCTTTCAACTTTCTGAACCAAACATCCCCTAAAAGTTGAGAGCGTGGAATAAGGTGAAGGCGGTTGAACGTGAAAAGGGAGGGGCAGGGCGGGGGTGGGACCCAGTGAATCGGCAGTGCAATCCAGCTCACACGTTGAAGACCGCTAAGATCTTCGACTTTCTAGATCGGATGGCCATCATGTCACGTCCCATTCGGGCATGGGTCCACGTGGAAGGTTCGCGAGAATGGGACCCCCACCATTTTGTTGAGCCTGCGCGTGACGTCCGTATCAGAGGAAGACGACGTCAGGTGGTAGTCGCGATCCAACCAAGCTGCATTCGACACGTGTCCATGTCTTGGTGGTCCACATCGAGAGACTTCTTACAGAAAACAAACCGTTAGCTGTTTATTAGGTCAACATGTTGGCCACCAAACTCTGTTCTTGCCCTTTTAAACCCACTTCCAAATTTACCTACCTTTGCCTTCCTCTCCTGCTTTTTACTAAATAAACCCAATACTATTTTTGTGAATAATAATATTTTTATTATTAGTTAAAAATGTGATAATACAACTATATAATTTGTAATTAAAAAAATATATATACCCCTTTAATATTAGTCTATGCTTTGAAATTATCAAAAATACTTTTTAAATTAAAAATATTTTTAAAAAACACTACAAATGATCTTTTAATCCTCATATTTATTTTATAATAATTTTTTATTTTAAAATACGGGCATGTGAGTATTATTTTAAATTATTCTTTTTTTTTTCTCAAATTTGTATTATAATTTAGAGTATATTTAGGAGTTATTTTAATAAAAGTGTTTTCTTCTAAAGTATTTTTAGTAGAAGTGGTTTGTCATCATGGCGTATTTGATAGTATTTTTAGAAAACATTTTTAGAATGTGTTTGATAGTAATTATAGAAAGTATTTTTAATTTTTTTAATATTTGAAAATTTTTATTTTCAAATATTAAAAATATTATAAATACTTCTCAGAATCACTTGTCAAACGCAATCTTAATCTTTTCCATCAAATATACTCGAAATATTTTTAGTGAAAGTATTTTCTCATCAATTATTTTTAAGATAATCATATATCAAGTATTTTTTAAAATATATATATAAACGCTTTTCTTCATTATTATAAGTGATTTTTAAAAATTTTAAAATATTTCTTAAATTTTATCCCACATCTAATCTAATGGTTTTTTAAATATATTTTTTAGGCTAAAAGTGATTCCAAGAATCATACTTGAATTTGCATAGAATTGTTGTCACAGTGTGAAAGATGTGAAAGAAACCTCTTCCAGTTTGGTCTTTTAAGGCATGCTTGACCATTTAAGGAAAAAAGAAATAGTTGGAATCCTAGGCCCACGTTGGGTGCATGTCATATTTGATATTTCAACATAACCGTCATCTAAAATGCAGGTAAGCCAAACATGTGAAATTCATCCCGTCCAGTTGACGTGGCAATCAACAATTGGTTAAACATTCCGCCATGTAACGTTCAATATATTTTCTTGAGATTTCGGTCAGGTCAGCACTTTTGGTTAATGATGTCTTTTCACGGTCTAAAAAAGATATATCCTTAAAATATATTTTTATTTTGATAATTTTAAAATTATTAAAATTTATTTCTAAAAATTATTATCATAAAAATTATTATCATCTTCGTTGTAATCATCATCATCATCATTATTATTATTATTATTATTATTATTATTATTATTATTAAACATTTTAAATGGAGTGATGAAGTATTCGTTAAACTTTTGTTGAATTGATGAGTTAAAAGGTTAACTCATTATGTCAAACGTTACATCAACCGTCAAACTTGAACTAGACTCATAGGAAATAATTGATGGTTATCAAACAAAATAATTATTTTAAAGCTTATAAAATATAAGCCTTCTTATGAAACTTATCTCAAAATTATAAAATAAATCATTAATTACTATTTTAATATAAATAATTAATCATAAACTTAAATTTCAAATATGAGAGATACTTTAACAATTAAAAAAAATGTTAAATTCACAAGTCTAATATAATTTTAAAAAATAAAAAATATTAGGGACCTATTTGATAACTATTTTTTAAAATAATTTTTTATTTTTTAAAATAAAAAATCATGAAAATACACTTGACAACCATAAAATATTTTGCATTTTTTAAAAAATATGGTGTTTTCATATAACATCTTTTAATTTTTTTTATATTATTTTTACTTATTTTCTGAGTTTTTTTGAAAATATAATTAACAAACATACAGAATAATTAAAACTAAAACACTAGATATAAAAATTATTTTTAAAATATATTCAAAAATATTAAAACAAGTTAAAAATATTTTAAATTTTCAAACAAACTTTTGTTTTATAAAACATTATAAGACAGTTTTAAAAAATGATTCTCAAAAACTACTTTTTGAAATTATTTTCGAAAACAGTTATCATACAGACCCTATAATTCTTATCATTTTTTTTTCTATATTTAAATAAGATAATACATAATATAATTAAACATAAATAAGTAAATGATAACTTACAAGTCAAGATTATCTACGGCTTCTATCAATATCAATTATAGTATTTTCGGGTTGGTATTTTGGAAAAATACCAACTCCAAAATACCAACCCGATTCTACCTCATTCAAACCTTATCCATACCATACCAACCTAAACATCGGATGCTCGCAGCCCTCATTTTCCTGTACTCTCTATACCTATAATTCCCCCATGCTGATGAACCAAAAATTCAATTTGAACTTTGATTCAAATTTTGAAACTCAAATTATTTTGCATGTGAGCCTCCATGTGATAATAATTTATAGCATGGAAAGTGGGGTAACTACAAAAAAAAAGGAAATTTCTAAGGATTCTATAAGTCCAAGAGAGTAGTAATCAATCATGGCTATATACTACTCCTCAGTGAGAAGCATAGTTTGTAGGTATAGAGAATAGGTGGACATGGAATCCTAGATGAAAATCAACCAAGGCAAAGAAAATTTTTGAGTAGGATTTTCAATGAGATTGCCAAGAGTGAATGTGCCACTGCAATACGGCACTGACTCAACCATCCCCACCTATTTCTATTTCATAGGATTTACTTTTCCACCCATCCCTGTAGCCCTCCCTTTTTAGGATTTTCCAAAATTGTTTTTCAAAAATATTTTTTAAAAATGGGTATTTAAAAAAGATAAATTGATTTTTTTTAGGGGGATTAAGGGAAGTTGACTTGAAAGGAGTTCTCTTTCAAAATGAAGGTGAGGAATAAAAATTTAATAAAATTTCAGTAGTTAACATCAAGAATCAAGAATCAAGAAAAAAGTAAAAGCAGAAGGAAGAAAGTGAGTCACCCACGGCTCTTGCTGCTGTGATTGAAGAAGCACAAATTTGACACCTCTTGTGTACAAATAATACACGTGGCAAACGATGGAATCGGAAGCAAGAGCATCAATCTCTCTCACAACATTACTATATAATATATAGTAGATAAAGAAATTGGTCATGCTTAGAAAAGGGTGACTTCCAATTTTTTATTCTCTACCCATAGTTATCACACTACCCATAGTTATCACTTTCTCTCCATGACTCATTTTTTTTTGTTGTATTTTCCAAAAACTTATTTATGTTAATATTTTTAAATTAATTGTTACCAATAATGAAAATCGACAATAAAAAACAAAATAGGAAAAACTACTAATAAAATAAAAGAAAATCCATTATATTAAAAATTAGTACAAAAAGAGAATGTCAAAAATTAGTACAAAAAAAGAGAAATACGAGTGAATATATATATATATCGGCCCGATCCATTAGCCAAAAAAATTCATAATTTTATATGTTGCATTGCAAGTTTTATAAGTCAGATCAAATAAAATTTGGGTAACCAAATTCTAATATATTGTTAGAAAATAGAATAATTATTGAAAATATATTTTAGGAATACTTAATGATTTTATTTTATTTTTCTCTCAAAAACAAAAAATTGTTCTCCCAAACATAGCCAAATAAGCTGAATGAAGGCAAAGAAGGCCATGTGGAGAGGAGGATAAAAAAATAATATGTTAGTAGTATGTGAAGGAAGTACATATAAAATGATTTGACTAGATAAGTCAACTGAAATGAGTATTAGTGGGGAGCCATGTGGGTTGGTTCCTTGAAGGGTGAAGAATGAAGATCCCCAAGATCCGGAGTTATCCCAGGAAACAAACAGAAGCAAGTGCCTTCCAAATACCCAGAATGATGCCCCGTATCTACCTAAATTAGCCAAACCAAGAGATATAAAGCTGATGCCCTACTCCCCGCTCTCCCCTCCTTGAGTACCAGTTTTGGAACATACGGCGGAGTGCCATCCACTCAACACCCTCCTCCACCCCTATTTATTCCACTCAATTAGATAGGGTAGGGTTGCGAGGTGGATGACTTCCCTCCCACCATTGCATCCTTTTTCTTTGATTGTCTATGTCACTACCATTCATTCATCTTGTACCCACCAAAACTGGAAAAAAAATATACATATACGAAACCCAATTTAGTTTTTATACGAGACCAAAGTTTTTGAATCAATGAAGAATTAAACCTTTGGTTAAATTGGGGAGTACGATGTGAGATCGTATATTGGGTCGAGAATGAATAACGTATATATAAGTACAATTATGGTATCTAATGTGAGATATATGAACAAAAATTTAATATTGCATGAGTTTTTCTTTAATGGTATAGACATGTTTTAAAATTTTGAAAGCTCATTTGATTAAGAACAAACAATATTCACATGAGAAAGAATAAATCGTTAGTAGTTGAAAGTATCTTTCAAAATTTTTATGATTTTGCTGCTCAAATTGCCATTGAAATCTTAACATAAATAAAAGAAATTAAAAAAAAAAAAGGTAAGATGATCCTAATGGACAATTGAGAGAGAGGAGCCAATGACATTAAAATGCGTGTAAAGGATGAGACCCCCATGCTGGCTAATGGATATCATCTTGGGCGGGGTATCTCCAAAAAAGAGCACACTTTATTTGATGGAATTTTGGTACGTGGGGCGTACAGTATCAGCCAGATTTAGACCTAGATCTTCCCATGCTACACACTCCACTTTCTCATCAATGGACCCCCGCACAAAGATAGAACTTTATTCTTCCATTTTATTTGCCCATGATATTTTACACTTGTTATTTTTGGGTTATGACACAATTCTGAAACCAAGAAAACAAAGAAGAAATGGACATCTAGTGCTTTGTCTTTGGAATCTTCACCAAGACATATCGTATCCAACCTTGTTGAGTATACATCTTGAGATCTTCTTCCTCACCAGTTCTGAGACAGGCACTTGAGTTTTATCTCTATCCTTTCTACGGTCTACAATGGAGGTTGAAGGCTTTGATATTTATCTGCCCGCAGACAGACCTTTGTCTATTCCCTAATATGCTCATATCATCATCCCAATAAAGATTGCCCACTCCTGATGATCTTCATGGGGCAAGTCAACTGTGCATGGAGGTAATCCCCACACATCTAGAGAACCACTTTTCAGAGTCTTGCCAAACAACCCCTAATTAAATCCTTGAGGCGGATTTGATATGAAAAATACATAAAATAATTATGATACAAGGGGGGGTTCCTCTCTCCTTCGCCACTACAAAAATGGAAGATGAACTAGAAGTATATATGATAGGTTGCTTCATCCATCAAATTCGTATATATTTGACCAGGATATGAGCAAAGCGACTCAATAGATTAACATTCATTCAATTATTATTATTCATTTGATTCAACTAAGGTTATTATTTACTCAATCAATTATTGTTCAACCAACTCAACTAGGTAGTGTTCACTCAATCGATTGAGGGCTAGTCGAATCAATGATTGATCGGTTGAGCTCATTATCAAGGGAAGAATAAAAGAGGACACAATACACTGAATGGAAAAAGGCAATATACAAAATGAAAAAAAAATAAAGCCACATAAAGTAATAATAAAAATCTATTTTAGTCGATATTTCTATGAATAAAGACCAATAAAATATTAATAATGTTTAATTCTCATAATTTAGGAAATAAGATTTATTTTTCTTAATTTTAGAATATTTAATATTTCTTTTATGTACATATATATATATATATATATATATATATATATATATATATATATATAATTCACAATATATTCTTATATAAATTTTTTAAAAGAAATAATAAAACACAATCATGTCAATTGCCAAATTATCAAACTCTTCATGATATTAGAGCTAGAGGTGTAGGCTCAAACTCGGGTCTAACCTTTTATTAGTGTTCTTTTTAGTTTGATCTTAATCAAACTAGACATCATATTTTTCCTACTATGGTGGAATCAAATCATTCATTCGTTTATGGCATCAATGTGAAATCAAATTATTCCATTCGTTCATGGCATTGGTGTTCTCCAACGTCTCTTAGGTGGAGAAAAAATTGTTGAAGAAATTAAGGATGATGAGGGAAAAAAATCTTATCCTCAACACCAACTATTGATTAACAGTGACAAATTTATCATTTTATGAGTTCATGGAACTATGAAAGAAAGCGATTTTAGTATGATACTAAGTGTTAACATGATATATATGATATGAACTTCTCTTAAAGAACAATCATTTACTGTTACATTTGAAAAATAAAAATTAATGATCTCTTGAAGAATATTTAAAAGACTTCAAAATATATGCGACAATTTCGCCACAATCAAAAGTAAATTTTAGATGAGGACAAAGTTTGTCCATTCACACATACCTTAAAATAAAGGTAGGAATATTTTTTATATATATCTAGTATGCTTACTAAATCACCTTATCATTCCTCTAGTCAAATCACATAAGTTTTTCAAGAACATAAACAATTAGTCATCACCAAAAAGAAGGAGAGAAAACGCTCTTAGAGCATGCACAAGTTTTTATTTGGACAATATAGGCCATGTCAAAATGGTTGAAGAGGCAAAAAAATTTAGTTTGAGGGGGAAGATGTTTTACCTTTCTTTCATGTTACAATTAAGTTTCGAGATAAGCTAGACACTCATATTTATTCTCATTACAACTTAAGGGAATATGTGAAGAAAAATAAAATCAAATAGGACAAAAGAGGATAAAGAGTAAGAAGACAAAAAAGGACACAAAATGATAAGTCACAAGTCATAAAATGGAAGAAGATGATGCACATGCATAACAATGAAAATCCTCTTCAATCAATATTTCTATAAATCAATAATAATTAAATATTAATAATATTTTATTATCTTAATTTAGGAAATAATTTTTTTTTTTAATTTTAGAACATTATTATTTCTTTCTTGTATAAAATTTCTAAAAATAAATAATAAATTACAATCATTTCGATTATCAAATTATCAAACTTTTCACCTATGTGACCTCGAAGTCACTTTCTATACCTTCTGCCACCCAATGGCTAGTAATTGATTCAATCGATTAGTCGACCAATCAACCATAACTAAGACGAGAAAAATGAATAGGAAGAGAATAACGTTTTCAAGGCATTTGAGGAGCCACTAGGGTAGTCTTGGTTTCCATTCAATTTCATGTCGTTGTCTATGGTTAGTATGCTGTCTTCCTTAGCCTTCAAAACATAAAGGCAAGTGTGAAGAAATTCAAGAAGGATTATGTGGTTTCCATTTGAAGAGGGCCATGGTGTGTATGTACAAATTAATATCCGGTTGCAGGCATTTGCTTGATTTTTTGGAGTCATGTCACGATCTCATTTATCTGGGACGACTATTTGGTTAGCTCCTGATTTAACTACTCATGCAAGTGGCTGGATTTTTGGGTTGAAAATGGAACCCCCCCAAGCACCATTGTCCATGGCGCCGCATTGCTGTGGGCCAGTCCCCACTCCTCACCTTGTATCTTTGGCAACATTTTTTTAAAAATAATTTATTTTAGAATAATTCTTTAAAATAATCTTATTTTATTTTTGAAAACAAATTTCATTTAAGAAGTCGGTTTTTAAGCTTTAGGTTGCTGCAGAATCAATCAAGATAGCATAAATAGTTATGATAAGTTATAGCTTATAGCCCAAGACAATAACTTTTTCAAATGACATATGTCATCGATTTAGGCTCTTCTTAAGCTCACGTGCGAGACTCAAGATGTTTCTAACTCAGCCTTTCCAGCTGTGACATTAGGCACTTGAGCAAGCCCAGAGACTCATTAACCTCATTTTTGTTACGAAGAGATGTGTGATGGGTAGTCTCAAACTCCAAGCCAAGTGAATGGGCTTTGGGTTGAGTGAAGCTGGGAAGCTTGGAAGTGGACTGTGGACCTGCATTTTGTGTACAGACTGAAGTCAGCCCAAAGACAAACCGCTTGGGCTGCAGGAGCTTTGAACTACTTCCCTCTCTGCCATGAACATGATCTGAAGACTCTTCTGCTCTAGGGTGTGTCTGCTGACATGAATGGAATTTCTTTACTAGTTTATTCCTGCATTTGATTGGCTACACATGTAACGACCCGCACCCAATTATATAAATTTTTTCAGCGAAAGTTTTTAGTACCATATAAATATGGACTCATTGAACTCCAATTAACCTTCTAAATGCACTTTAAAATCATAAGGCCTCCTTTAAGCCCAAAGTGGACAGTATTCATACAATTGAATACAGGATCGTTAAAACATATTAACCTTCGAATAGGAATCAAAATTTCAATCTCGTTATACGCTACCACTATGATTTTAATTTCAATCTCATAAATAAAAATTCTTGTTTTTCTTAAATTTCATTTTTTTTTTCAATCAAAATATTGAAAAATTAAAAAGAAAGAATAATAAAATATTTAAACTTGTTTAGAAAGTGTTATTAATATTAGTTTTCTATTTTTCAGAACACATAACAATTTTTCAATTGTAAAAAGAAAATGTTTGATAAAATTTTAATGAAAAATAATTTTTCAAGAAATTTAAAAATAGATTACTTTTAGAATGAGCAAAATCTCCATTACAAAGATTTAAAATTCCATAAAAACACAATGTTCAGCATTGATGGTAAATTGGTAATTCCTCCTCTTATTTTGATACATCAGCACAAACAGGGCTTCCCCACTTTCCTTCTTTTTTTTTTTTTTGTTCTTTGGGGTTGTATTAAACCTAGGAAAAACCAAACAGGTCAGAAACTGGGTTGAAGAATTCAAAATCATATGAAGTTAATCCAATAAGGCCCCTTTCAGTTCTTTATTTGTCTTCTTCAAGCGATTCCTTTCACTCATCAGTCTTCAGCTTCTTCTTCCCTCTCCCTGGGGACTCCTCCAAAGTGATTTACCAAAATTTCAGCAACCAAGGGCACCAGGTCTTTGCAAGGAACACCCTTCTTATAAACCTCTCCCAAATGAGAGTCGCTCCCAATTCTACCTCCTAAGAATACATCTGCCCCTTCACAAACCTTCCCATTCTCGTCCCTTGTCATGCACCCCATGAATCCGATATCCGCCACCTGCACCTGGCCGCAGGAGTTTGGGCAGCCGGTCCAGTGCATCCTCACTGGCTGGGTCACTGAAACCAGCCGCCCCACCTCCTCCGTCACCTTCAATGCTCTGGCCTTGGTCTCTATTATGGCCTGTCCGCAAAACTGATTGCCGGTGCAGGCCACCAAGCCTTTCATGAGAATAGGAGGCTCCGGAGAGAATCTGTCTCTCAAGAGAGGCTCTTTGAGCAAGGCTTCAAGTCTTGAGTTCTCCACATTGGGAATTATGATGTTCTGCTCTACAGTGAGCCGGAGCTCGCCTGAGCCATATTCGTCGGCCAATCGAGCTAGCTCGTCCATGTCATCTGCCTGGACTCGACCCACTGGAATGTGAATACCCACAAAGCTAAAGCCCTCCTGTTTCTGGGGATGGACACCAAGGTAATCTCTCCTCTCCCATTGCTTCTGAACCAGATCTTCAGAAGATGATCTGTCCAGCTCTTGTTGGGGCATTCTTTTCACCACCTCTGCCCGGAACCGCTCTATGCCCTGCATTCAGTAGAAAAAATTAATTAGATTTGCTCTCAAATGCTATAGTTGGTGTGGCGTCTGATGAATTAAAACCGCTACTCACCAGCTCATCAATTAACCACATCATTCTTGTCTTTTGGCGGTTTCCTCTGGTACCAAGATCCCTGTAAGCCTCTAGTACTGCTTGACAAACTAGGAGGACATCGTCGGCAGGGACCCAGGCATCGAGAGGAATAGCATCAGCACAACGTTTGGGACTAAAGAACCCACCTACTAGCAGATTGAATCCAAATCTTCCGTTCTTTGTGGCAGGCATGTACGCCAGATCATTGATGTGGGGATGCTCATAGAGATCATGGGAGCCTACAACACACACATTCCACTTCCTCGGCCTGTTCAGACAGACAAAATTATACGTTAGGCATTCAAGAACTATTATTTCATACATACATACATACATACATATATATATATATATATATATATATATATATATATATATTGTTCATTCACTGTTCTTCATCCTCTCAATCCAACCTAGTTTGCAACCACTTGAATAAATTCCTGATATGCAGACTTCCAATGAGAATCATATAAACCACAAACTAATGTGTTTCCTCAAGAAAGAAGCCAAAAGGAACTTACAAGTTAGTGAAGGCTGTATTCCCACGAGCATTGGCAGTAATGAATTGGGATAACAAGTTGGTATAAGGTCGTGTATCAACAATCTCATGAGGGTCAATGCCTGCAAGAGGATTTCCAACAGGATTCCTCACATTGTCCATGCCACTCTGCAGGCTCGTCAAACCAACCTCTGAAAGACCCTTTAGTATTTCAGGCACATCAGGCAGCACCACACCTCGAATTTGCCAGTTTTGCCGCGTAGTCACATCGGCACATCCCTCCTTCCCGTATTGCCTTATTGCACTGGCCAGGTAACGAGTCTGTGCACTTGATGTCACCCCATTTGGCAGCTTCAATCTCATCATAAATCTACCATCTAATCAACACCATTCAAAGAAAGTTTCAGCATAGAACAAATGAGGGGTCTGTGGAGGCTTTTCTTACTGGATGATGGGAATGCAAATGGTTGATTATAATAGTTATGCTCTGTTTGTTTCAGAGAGAAACATAGGGAAGAAATGAGAACTTTGAATTTCATAAGGGGATGGGGTTAAAATTGCATGTTTCCTTTTCTTTCCATTCAATTCCATTCATAGTCCCCTGTTGGTTGCCATGAAATAACAGAAATTTCAATTTTGATGTATAGAGACATCTTGGTTTTGGGGTCTCTGAAAACAAATCTCCCTTGAAGAGAGGGAATTCTACTGACCGACTTGGTTGAGGCAAATGCTTTCTTTCTGGGAAAAAAAAATATACAACAAAGACGGATATTTGAACTTAAACTGTCCAAGTCTCTTCCAACATTTTCACAGAAGCCAAACAGAACATCAGAGAAAATTCTATGAGAGCCCCAGCTCTGCTATTCATCACAACATCTCCCTAGTTCCTAGAAGGTGGTCCGGAAAGAGGAAAAAAATGAAAAGAACAATGATTTTCCAATGTTTGGATGGCATAGAAAAAGGTAAGGGATGAAAATGCTAAAAGATTTTCTTTCCATTTTTCTTAAATAAAGGTGAGAAAAATTTGGGGAATGCCCATTTTCACACAATAACATATTTTTTTTAACAAATTTTCCTCTTCATTTTCTTTCCTCACTTTCAGAATTTACACATAGCCTAATTAATACAACCATTCTTAGGAAAGTATTTGCTTGAAGAAACACGGAAAACCTAAAGCAATACAAGATTATGAAATTTAGCGAAATTTTTTACCTACTGATAAAATCATCAATCCATCACCTAACTATATATATATATTTTTTTTGGCTGAATTTGATTTTTAAATCGACACTAAGGATCAAAGAAAAAAATATCCAATCAGCCGAACCTAATAGAGCTACTTTCGTTTGGTGAGTTCCTTTCATTTCTTCTTTTTTCTCAGCATCCAAGCAGAGGGCAGATAAAAAATAAATAAAGAGTGCTGAAAGGCAACAAATTAACAATACCAAATTTTAAATGTCCTTTTGTTCCCCTGCATTTTCTCAGAAACCAAACAGATAACAGAAGCAAAATCTAAAAAACTTGTCGCCATATTTTCAACAAAATCAAAGCCAAAACTGAAAGAGCATTCAACAAAGAACAAAGAAGAATGAGTTGAAGATTAACTTACATTGATGCTTCCTCCTATGAAACAGTCCAAGCCACTTAAGCCTCACATCAATGTCATCCTTAGTATGCTTAGACTTTTCAATTTCTTCAAAAGACTTGCTGGCCAGCTCATTGATCCCATCTTCAATGAAGAGCTTCATAGGATCCTTCTCAATCTTCACCTTCTCCTGTGGATTTATACCTTCCCTGAATTTCTCCTTCAAAACCCAGTAACCCCCTCTCTCCTCCACCCTGGGCTCCATCCTGGAGGCGTCCACCGCCGCAGTGGACGACGGTCCAACCGTGGTTGGAGTTGGAGTCGGAGTCGGGGTGGCAGAGATCCTGGTTTTGAGACGGAGAGAAGTGGAGTTTGAAAGGTGGGTGGGTGCCTGAGAGAGGAAAGGGACAGAGATAGAAGCCATGGCGACGTAGTGAATGAGGGTGATTGTGGCGGTGGGTGGAGGTAGGAGTCCATTTTTGTAGATGGAGAGGAGAGCAAGAAGAGACTCTTGGCTGATGCTAAAGGTCGTTTTGCCTGTAGGACTATTATCAAGAGACGACCGTTTTTTTTTTTTTCTGATTTTACTAAAATGCCTCTTTTTTTTGCCCTTTTTAACTTCTGTTTTGGCAGCGTCCCATGTGCCATCCTTGGACGACTTTCGCACGTCCCTCAACTTGCGCGTGGGTACGACTTTCGCGCGTCGCTCAATTTTAGGGCCCTTTCTTTCATCGTCTTTTTTTTCTAAAAAGAAAACCTTTTCCGTTCAATTATTTTCTATGATTGTTTGAATTATTGAAATTATTTTTTACATGTAAGTTTTAAAATTTTTTTTAATATGTTGGAACTTGAATCTACAATCTCCTGTGAATCGAACTCAATCCCTTTCCCATTGGAAAAAGAAACAGAAAGTGTATGAAGTCCAAAGAATGTGCTCTTCCGGGGGAGGTGAAACAGGATAGAACATAGAAGTAACAGCCAGTGGCTGCCCAAAGTGGCGAAGAGACAAAAGGGGCTAGCGTGCCGCCACCACACCTCTAGGAACATGTGGCGCCAGAGGTTTCACTGCAGCTTCAGCCAATGGGTCTTAAGGGGCATTTCGATGGGCCTACTTCAACGACTAGAGGGTATACTAAAACAGAGACTTCAAAAGGAAAGAAGCATCACCAACTAAGATGGACAGAAATAAAAGACATATTACTTCGTCTCTTGCCATCTTCTTCATCACTATCTCTCTCTCTCTCTCTCTCTCTCTCTCTCTCTCTCTCTCTCTCTCTCTCTCTCTCAATCTCCTATTTCATGTTCAATATGTCTGATGTTAAGAAGAAAGAATTGGATCTCTATTTTATTCTACCCATCTGGTAGAAAGCATGCCCAGTAAGATTCCTACTAGTTTGATTTTCTGTTGCTGCATCAAAGAGACATCTAATGAATCAAATGCACCCAAAAGGAAAACAGAAAATTATGTGATCATCTTCAAACTAACCACTCTGATACAAATGACACAAATTTAAATTATTTCCATGTATTTTTTGGTCTCAGGATGTAAGTTTGAGCTCTCAAGTTTTTAAAGTCCTCAAGGATCCCGGATGGGCTGCATCCTCAGCCAGTCATAAAAAATTTTAATCATTTTCTCCTTCACAATCTAAACAGTTCATTCCACGGTTAATAAATCATGCAACAAGTATTGGACACCAGGATGAGGATGATCCAGAAGAGAAAGCAATTGGCTCAACTGCAAAATCTTGACCCTGCAAAATTTGTAGTGTAATTGCTGAGATTGGATCTTGCTTTAACTGAGAGAACAGCTTCTGGAATCTAGACAAATATGACTTCAAACTTCGCACATGGGTTGCTTTCAACATGACTTCTAAGATCAGCATCCCCTTCAAATTTGAATGTATACAAAGCTTGCCTCTGTGTCAACCCAACAGGATATATTCTGTATACTTTAAGTTTGTTATCTCCTCTTATGCTTTCTGGTCTTTCTTCTTTCCAAATGGGTACATGATTTAGAGACTTGAACTTCTTGAGAATCGCAGATTGCAGGGCCTCCAGAGTCAAATTCCCAGACCTGGCCACAAAAGTAAAGAATGAGAATCCCTGAAAACTAAAGAGAAAAAACTAGGGAGTACTTGAATATCACTCAAAAGACAAAATCAAATATTGTTTTACATTGCATTCCCACATACAAAATCCATACTTCCAGAATGGAGTCATGGCAAGAGAAAAAAGGAGTCATCAACAGAAACAGCAACAGAAATTTGAGAGTAAAGTGTGCTAAAATCCTATGCTGATTTTTTTTTTACTTGCAACAGATCCAGGAAAGAAAGCATTACATTTTAATCTTTAGAGAAAATGGTCCATCACATCCAATCTACTTTTAGATCCCTTGGGGACAAGGGTACCTACCCCTTTTGGCCCTCCAGTAAAACTCGACCTCAAGTGGTTCTTAATGTTGCTATTCTCCAGATGCATGTAAATGCCCATTCTAACCAGACCAATACAGAACCCACTCCGCAAATACAATAGCAATAGTAAATGAAAGAAAAACAAAAGGCATGGAATGTTATGAAAAGTTTCAATAAAAGTAGTCCATTTTCAAGTTGAATGGTTTGTTCTAGTGTGGCCTCCAGTCCCTTAATAAACTAACTTTAAGCAAGTGTTCCGGTTAATAGTGTTAGTGTCATGTTGTCTAAGCAATTCCAGTTCAAAAATCTGTTGCATTACTAGCTCAGGTGCATTGATCCTCTCCCAGATCCCTTGCCCTTCAAAGCTTCATTGGAGTCATTGTCATAGTGTATTTTGGAGCGGTTGGTGAAGGTAAGTATGATTTGGGTGGTTTGGACAGTACTTTCGTTAGAAAAATTTATATCTGAGCACGTGTTTAAAGCACATGTTTAGAATAGAGGATTTGATCAAATGGGCTATATGTAGGCATTCTTCAGTTTTCTGAAGGTGACTGATCAATCCACCCAAAACTGACAGGCAATCAGTTGTTAGAGAAAACTACAAGCTCATGGTCCATAGACCAATCAATCTCCACATATCAATGGCAGGTCAATGAATTGCCTTCTTTAATGCAATCAAGTGTTAAGTAATTTTGATCACTACCCAATTGTTCCATCAATAAGCAATCAATCAATGCTCAAAAATTTTCATGTCTTTGGATCAACCTAATCTGTTTGATATTTGATGAAACCCTAGGTATATACATTCCCCTTCTCTTTTCCAAGAATCTAGCAGAGCATCCATGCTTTTGTGAGAGGAAAACACTAAATTGGGAAATTCTTTAAAGGGAAAGAAAATGATTTTGCTTGGAAAATCTCAATTTGAGAGAAACTTCATTGTCCTCAGTTTTTCTAAATCAAACCATCCAACTCTTGGTTTTGCGACTGTTCAAGTGGAAATCTAATCTACCTTGAAAGGTAGAATCCATGAAGCACAGAATGCAAAGCCTGGTGAAGAGCAGTGCAAAGAATGTTTAGGCAGGTGGTCCAAGGGAGAACTAGGTGGCTTGCGCTAGGTAAATCTCTCTCGTACCATTTCAATTCCATAGTGGATTGTTTCTATAGCCTTACACTCATTGTTTTTTATCTCTTTGAAGATTTCCTACATACATTACATGTCTTGATTATATCTTCACATTAGTTGTGGAAGTTATTTGAGATAAGAATAGCTTAAGCATTGTATGAGATTTAACTGAATGCGATTTTAATTTGGTTAAGAGGGTGCTGATTTTAATATTTCACATGCGAGTTGGTTAAATTGTCGATTTAAATCAAGTAATGAGTATACTGTTATTGGGACTGTTGCAAACCCCAAGTGCATGTGAATGGAAATGGGATGGGTCCTCCTTACAAGCTCATGTCAGTGGACTCAAAAATTGAAATCCTTCCTGTTCATCTTTGGGGATGCTAAAGGGAGATTTGACCAGAGGTTGGTGGAAATAGGGAAAGCATAATCAAGATGAATAAAAATGAGCAAAAGGGGTTTGCCTTGGCCTCTAGAATCCTTGGACCTCTGCAGCAAATTGGAAAGGGAAGAGACTATTTTCATGGCGACCTGCTAGATAATGGCAGAAGGTTCAAAGTGGAGATGCAGCAAAACAAAGCAGAAAGGTATTTATTGGCCTCTGTTATGTCAGAGGATGAAAGAAGATACTTTGTAATTCTTCCGAAGGGCCTTGACCTTCTGCGGTGGGAAGCAGTAGCTCTAAAAATCAGAGACTTGAGAGACTTTGATTAAGGCAAAGCAAGAGCGGCAGCAAGGCCAGTCAGTTCCAAACCAGATCCTATGATAGGGGAGGCAGTACCATTGGTCTCTAACAGGGTAGATTTTGTGGGGTCTACAAAGAGACAAACGAAACAGATAGGATAGGGGAGTATGTGTGGGTTCAAGGGGCGGTGGGTGACTACCTATCTGAAATGGAAGCCCTTAATTGATCCCTAGGAGTAAGATGGGTTGATAAGGATGATCCCTTTCCAGAGCTTGCAGATGTGGCTCATTGGATAGATCACCACTTGAAGCCTTTTAGTGGGATGAAAGTAGTAGGCTTGAGTGATTCCCTTTTCTCTGTTTATTTTCTTCTCCCTAGGCTCCCCAACAGGCCCTCAAGAATGAAGAAATCCTCTTGAATCTCAAGTGCATGTAAATTGATTGTTAATCCAGAGAAAAATAAAAAATAAAAAAATAAAAAAAATAAAAAAAAAGGTTGAATCACACCTCCCCCACCCCACCCACCATCCTTCAAAAATAGGCTACTAACATTGAGGGGGTCCAGGTATTGGGAAATATACAAAAAGTACCCAACTTACAAAAATAAAAAATGAATAAACAAAACTCAACATGCCTTATTCAAGCCCAACACATCAACCAAGCCTGCAAAGGACCTGACCACAAAACCAGGATCTTATTTCTATTATCCAAAGATGGCTAAGCCCACTGAATGTTCACTAAAATTTCAAGAAAGAAAAAAGAAATATCAAATAGTCTATTAATAATGTGAGGCATCCAACCAAAATGAGTCACTTGTGCCAATCAATTCTCAAGCTGCAGAACAATTATGACCATGACCTACATTTCAACTTCAATTACAGATGCTACATACATTGAAGCCAGACCATTGCATTACTGAGAAGATGCCAATTCAGATAAGGAAAGGTGTTTGACATGACAAAAACAAAAAGTTAGAGATGCTATATAATTATGAACACATACATAGAAATCTAAAAACAATGTCAGTTGAGGGGGCTAAACTAATGCATATCTTCATAATTTTAATTTCAATAATCATGCCATGAGAACAGCAGAAACTAAAAACATTTTTACCATGTGCCAGAAAATTCTTCAATTTTGTTGACATTAGGTTAACAAAATAGGAACAAGGAAAAAGTTTGCCATGGATGCTAATGAGTTTACCTCAAGAAAATGGATTCCATTTCAAACCTCCCTCTTTCTCTTACGTATAAATGATACACCGTTTCTGAGCCTCTAGTGCACTTGCAAGGGCGTTTCTGGAAACCTGGGCTATTTTCTTCTTTCTCTCTAATTGCTGTTGCCAGGTGAATGCAAAGACGGCAAGAAGAATGGACCGCTGCCATATCTACAAGGGCCTTGAAAGAATCAGATGGGCCCTCATACTTCCACCTGACCAATGAACATCCAATTGTCACCCAGAACCCCCATTGAGAGGACCAAATCAGAAAACAAAGAGAACTTCATAAAATGAACCCAACAAAAAAATTAAATAATTGCAAAGGAAGAAGTTTCTTGGTAAAAAAATTCTACAACCAAAATTGAAATGAAAATTTTCAAATGGTCATTTTCACTAAGATGAGATTGAATTTTACCTTAATGATTGGTTGTATGCCAGAGGGTGTTCTGCAAGATATTTCATGGTCTTTGCAACTGGTTCAGCATCTTTTAGCTCCTTAATATGTAAAATAGAACCAGGAGAAGGGGCAAAATCTTGAATATTCGGAGCACCAATAACCACAGGTACACTTCCTACAATTCCGATTTCGACTTCCACAGTCAGCAATGTAAAAATTTCCTCAAATTTTTTTGAAGTTATGGTTTTCTCATCAAGGATCTATCCCAATTTTATCCCCTACTATAGCAAAAACCTCAATCATATTGCTAACAACTTCAGAATGATCTATGAAACAGCCTACTTAACCACATAATCATAGAAAATTCAAGAAATAGAAGTTTGTTTCACTAGCAAAGGTTGTGATTCCCCAACCATAATTCATAATAGAATCTTTTAAGACCTAAAATTTTCCCAAAACCAGTGGTTCTTCACTCCTTTCATGATATTTCCCTTAATCTCTGGACTCTTAGCTGAAATGGAGAAGACCAAGTTTGAATATTTAACAATTATCTGAATGAGACAGAAATGAGGAGGTGAGAAGAGATGCAGTTCAACTGTACCCCAATTTGAAGTAAATGACCAAGAATAACATTTGACAACAAAATATTTCACATAATGGGCAATTGCAGATGGCATATCTACAGATCATCCAGATTAAGATATTAGGCTAAAAAGAAGTAAGTTTTTGTACCAGCAACAAGAGACTGGAAGAATTTTTCAGTAACATAATCCTCCTCATTGGAATTCTCAAAAGCCAGGCTAAATTTGTAGCGCTTCAGTGCTTGTACTTTGTCCACTGCAAAATAAATGGGAAATCATAAATATTGGACACTAATTTTAGGTAAGAAGTGCTAAAGATAGAAAGTGTCAAACATAGAGAAAATCAGAGAAGTGGCACCACATGGTATCATTATCAAATATAAAAACTATTCACTACAAGACAGGTTATTCTCGTAAGATAGCTTGCACCAAACAAAGCATATATATTTACAGTATCAACACCTATCAATGATAATAATTATAATAATGAATGATGATATTGTGAATGAACCAGTTAATCTAGAATGATCGTTAAGCTTTGGATCCTTCATATGATTTCATTTGAACAGTTTTTTTGACAGGCATATGATTCATTAGAATAGTTAATTAGCTTCTTTTCCCTTTGTGTAGGTGATGCAAGGGAGACTTGCCTCTTTTTAGTGATAAATCCTACAAGGTCACATAAATTTTATCTTTTCCTTTAATGTAGTAAACCCCAGTAAATTCTTGTTCCACTGAATTCATTTTTCCGTTTTTTCTTGTGTAGAAGGAAATTTTCTTGTAAACAGGAAAAAGTTTAATTAGGGACCTTAAGGGCTTGTACCAATAAGTCAGATTTCATCCTCTTATCATTTTCTTTAATGCAAAGGTGCATTTGCACCAAAAGAAGGAAAGAACAAATTATGGCCCAAAACTCTATCACCCTGAAGTATAAACTGTAAACCCCATCATACCTAATGGAGGATATTTGACAATATAGATGTTAGGGTAATAACTGAAGGAAGTAAGTTTCACCCTAAATGAAGTGAAGACCTAACTAATGGCCCAAACTGATCTAGAAGTATAACCACTCATTCAAATAGTTACTCCATTAAATTCAATTGAGGATATTTGACAGTATACATGACATCAGAAACAATTCAGAATAATTAGAGAATGTTCTAACAGAAAAAAACTAATGATGAGAGAATGATTTCTTTTTTCTAAGTAATGATGAGATATTATAAGCACATGCCAAAGAAAGAGCACAACAAGGTACACAGGAAGTATACAAAGGGCGCCAAAAAACAACAACAAAAAAAAAAAAAAAAAAAAACCAAGGAACAACCAAGACAGTAAAACCAAAAAACAGCTCCCTCTCTTACCTACAACCTAACCAATCAAAAAAAATCAATTAGAGACAAAGTGTCATCACCTATATGCATCTTTACCCACAAAAAAATATTAATAAGGAAAGTGTTGTTCAAAATTTGGATAGACTGCTCCTCCTTCTCAAACAAGCTTTGATTTCCTCCATTCCAAATAGTCCACAAAATGCATAAAGAAGCAACTGTCCAAACCTTCTTGCACTTCTCGCGAACGAAAAACGCATGCTACCCTAACAGAGTCTCTCTGGTTGTGCCCAACAGAACCCAAGGAACACTAACAAAAGAAAACAACAACTGCCAAAGAACCCTTGCCGAGGGACAATGAAGAAGAATGTGATCTATTAACTCCTCTTCTACTTTATATAAACAACATCTATTGACCAACACCCATCCCCTTTCTTTTTTGTAGCTGCTCAAGAGTCAAAACCTTTTCCTAACAAGCTTCCCTGTAAAGAAATTTATTTTAGATGTAGCCCAAGGGTTCCAAATGACCCCCACCGGAAAAGAAGGTGAACTCATCAATTCTAAGGCAGCATAAAGATATTTCATTGAGATGGTTTCATTCCTTGAGAGAATGATGTGAATGATAGCAGAATAATTCATAATATTTGGTACTGACAAAAAATCCATTGACTATATGGTCTACACTGCACATTTCAAAAGTTCTAAAGAAAATATATATGTAATTCATCCAGTATCTTACTCACATTTTATGAGCCATGGTTAGGATACTGATAGGCGTGCCTAACAAGTAATATCTAGATGACTAAAAAGGACCAAAATGAAATAACCAAGGTCATACTGGCAAGGCAGTGGGAAATTTTACATTCAAGGTCCTTAATATTCTTGATAGGAACTCTACAGCGACCGCACCCTGAAGGTTGAGAAGGCATAATCTCTAACTCCTTGCAAACAAGTTTGTGAGGTTACCATCTAACTATAAGCCATTTGAACATGTGTGATTCTAATTTTCCTAACTTGAACTTCTTGAGATACATTCTCTCATAATCAAAAGTTAGAGCTCCATGGCCCTAGAAAGCAATCATTTTCAAAGCAGTGCTAATTGTATGAAACCTTATTTTACATATCAAAGAAAACACGTGTATGAAACCATATTTAGTTATACATTTCTACAGAATCATCAATAAAACAGGTGCAAACACCTAGAATTTCCCACTGCAAGGTCAAAGCTACAAAGATCAGCTGAGAGCAAACACCTAAGAAGCTCAGAATAACAGAATCATCACAAGAACTTCACTTGATGAAAGGCAAAGAACTTGATTGCATAAACAAGACCAGCAAGCAGCACATAAACTAAAAACATACAATACATATCAAAAGAATTAATACTAATAAACTAAAAACATACAATCTTCAAAAGCTACTAAAATCTCAGAATCTATAAATCTAAAAATAAGTATCTGGCACCTCATGTTTCTTTACTTTTTTTATTACAATATATTATCTATTGAAAAATATATTTGACATGCACACCTCTTCCATCACGGTTCCGATGGCAACCACCGTAGGAATCTATCTTGATCTTTGCTTTTTCAAGTGCTTCAAGAGCTTGTAAGCGGAAGTTACGAGCACCACAATTGGAAATAAAAGCAGCTGCAATGGCACTTTCAGTTTTTGGTTGCACTGGTGCCATAATATCATACTCAGCCCATGAAAAATACCCGACAGGAACATCAGATGAGAGACTGGTTGTCATTATAATATCATATCCCCTCCTAATACACCAATCAGAATATCAGTTCTACTGACATTTTTGGCCTCAAAAAATGATTTTTCAAGAGTAATAAAAGCCAACAGCAGGAATGATGATTGAGAAAGGATCAGAAATGATAACCTAAGTTGTCAGAGTGAATGCAGCTAACATGCTGACTATCACTTATGGATAAATCATTCTTTTGGGGGATGAATTAAGCACCACAAGAATTCTTTGTATAAGTTAAGCTCACCCCCACCCCCAGATTCTATAAGACTCAAGCAGGGCCAAAAGCCAGGGGTGGTTGTGGGAACAACTTCAGCTACACAAAACATTGAAAATAACAGGAAAGAATCCATAAAATTTACAGAAACCACAATTGGCTTCATTATGTTCACACGATTTAAGTGCCAGATGAAGTTATCTAAACCCATGATTTAGGTACTGTTTGTCCACAATGAATATGTTCAGCTTCAAACTTGTCCACTGTTTCAACCAAAGCTTCAGATTTAAAAGAAAAAAGCAATCTAACAGCCAGGACAACCTTCAAACTGATAGAAAAATTTTGCTTTGACGGTTGTGGGTGTTTGAATATGAATGAGGTCATTCCAGATTGTGCTTACCCACCGTCGTGCCAGATCGATATTGTTCTCTGAATAGTACTGAGCTGATTCCATTGATCGAATGACACTAGCTGTTCCAGCTGGTTGAGGCATACCAAATGAAGCATCAAGCTTACCATTGGAATTATATTCAAACTTACATCCCACAGCACAAGTTTTCCACTCCTGGATACAAGTGCAAATAAGAAAGTTCAGAATATATGAAAGATACTAACCAAACCAGAAAGAATCATTTAGTTACAGCTTCGAAACTTCTCGCTTAAGTCTAATAAGAGATCATGCAGAACTCATCACAACTGGGAAAACAATAAGTTTCTGAAGAAACATTAAGAATAGGCATTAGAAATGTAGAAACATTAAGAATCGTTTTTATAGAGAAGCATTGAGAATCATAACCAAACAGAAAGTTGAGTTAGAAACCCAGAAAAGGAGAAAGATCCAGAGTCATTTCTATAATATATTTCAAAGCATGTGAATCTACAAAATGAGCACAATGAAGCACATATCTACTTTTTCATGCTGCACTTAGCATAATTCCAAAACCAAATAATATCAAAATTTACATCAACCACTGTTAGACAGCTTCTATTTTGATAAATGGATCAGTATGGCAGGCACCCCGTTTTTTCAATTCTCATCCACTTCTTCTTCACCATTCTAAGGGAAGAAAATTCAAGCCAACCAAGGGTAAACTATTAGAGGCCTAAATTTTAAAATATCTCGCAATCTTTCAGATAACAATTCGAATCTGAATCTGAAGAGATTATGGTATAACAAAATGATGAAAGGCACCGCTAAACTGGCAAGATGATGGAAATGCACCATTAAACTTCCTAGTTTTGACATTGCCAGATTAAAAGGAGTAGGTCCAGCAATAATCTCTCTACCATCCATTAAGACCACTGTAAGATTTGATCGATCAAAACTCCCAATGATGGAATTCGCCACAATAAGATAAAATGCCAATCAAATCTCAAATTCGTACTGCCCTGCCCTATGTCATTGATCACTACTTCAAACAACTGCCAAGTTTAGAACCATTAATTCAAATTTCCAATTTGAAATATAATATTTTCCCCATTTGACTAAACAAAACCTACGTAACAACACAAACCCAAAAAGGCAAAAAAGGGAGTTATGAGAATATCCCATAAAGTACACTAGAAAAGAGAACCAGATTAGAGAAAATCCTGGAACAAATAAGGCACTGTTTGGTACCTGGGTTTAACAGATGAGCACTTCATTTCCAAAGGAAAAAAATGGAGGAAAAAAAAATCCCCAAAACAACGACATAAAACACAAAGACTCAAATTTTCATTTTCCTTACTATCCCTGAGTTTTCTTAGCGACCAGGCAGGGTATCAATCACAAACCTGCTCGGCACCGGAAACCAAGATGGGGTTCTTCCGAAAGTCCCTAGAGTATACCACCGCATCTTCTTTCTCCAACCACTCCTCACAACTCTCCGATTCCAACCCATCCAATCCCAAATCATCACCCCCCACAGCGAATTCCTTCGACGCCGGAGCTGAATTGAACGAGTCGGTCCACCAATTCACTACATCGACGTTCTTCGCTATGTCAAGCCGACCCAAGAACGCGATCTCCGCAACAACAACTAGGGCTACGAGCAGAGGCATCAGATTGGACCATTTCTTCTTGGTCGGTGTCAAAACCGATGAACCCTCTTGACTTGTCTCTGCTCTTGTGACATTCCTTCGAATTGGCAAAAAATCCATGAAATTTCTTCCCCTTTTCTGCGTTTTCCCGAGAATTCGAGATAGAATGAGCAAGAACGCTCAAGAAAATAGTTATAAATAAATAAACAAGCGATTTTCTATCTAGTTGAGTTGGTGATGGACATGAACATCCGAGGAAGAAAAAGAGAGAAGAGAAAATGGGTTTTATTCTCTGATCGTACCATTTTCTTCGAAGAGAAAAATGGAGAGGCCTCCAGGGAAGACTTTCTGCATTCAGAGTCCCTGGGTCTCTTGTTTATTTCTTGAATATGAATATTCTACCCTATTCGTATTCCTCTGGTATATGGTTTTGGTATGAGTGGCCAAAAGTCTTAGATGGAGGCCGGTGATTTGTATGATGGGATTATCGCAGCCGTTCAATACTTTTATCCATTTAAATTTTGGCTTTAACAGAAAATTTGAGTGTGAGTGATAATGCCTAAGAAATACCCTAATTCTACCTCCCTTCGACGGTTCCAAATCCCAAAACTAAAAGCAGTTGATTGCTCTCTATCCCTCTTTCTTTTTACCTTTTAAAAATAAATTATAAATATTTTTTAATAAATTAAGTTAGAGAATTTCAGATAAAGGTAATGGACAATACTTACCTTTAATGAAATAGATATGAGATATTCTACGTCGTGGAACCTCTTATTATCCACAAGTGATCCAATAGAAAAAAAGTTCCTAATGTTATGCATGTGCGAGCCCTTTAGATGCAGAGCATATAATATTTTTATCGATAAGTACTAGTCATTACAAATGTCGATCATCAACCCGATAAAGATCATAAGAAATATTTGTCTGATTGATCCTATAATTTCTTGGGACGTAACAAAAACGTTCAATATTATGTTTGTATAAAAATAATTATAATATCCCACATTAAATATAAAAGAAAGTTTCTAATATTATATAAGTATTGATTTTTTTTTAATCATGCATGCGCGTTTTAAAGTCATTAGGCTTTTTGGACCTAAAACAGATAATATTTACACGATAATTTCTTCAACCATTTAGACTCAGAAGTGAAAACTTTGATAATTGAGAAATAATATTCTCATCCAAGGAATGATTGAGTGGTTATGATGTCATATTAAAATAAAATTTCATTTTCATCCTGTAAAAATAAAAATTGAAAACGATTTAGAATAATTTATATATAAAAATGTCAATTAAAATGATTTTAATAACTCTTTAATATTATCATTATTTTTATTATGTTATTACTTGTAATTCTTCTTAAAAAAAATATACCATTATTTTTTATGTCATTATATTAATTAATATTATTAAATCAATTTAAAATAATTACAACCTAAAAACATTTTTATCCCCGTCTATTTCTCCATTTGATAGGAAATCAAAATTAGGTAGACCTCATATTTCTCTTTATTCCTCTGATTCTATTCCTTATTATTGAAGTAAAATGTCATTAGGGATTTGGGTTGGTTGAACTTTCAACTTTACCTCTAATTAATATGTCATTTGCTTTTATAGCATCAACATGCAAAATCAATTTCAGTACTTAGAGAATTGAGATGAACCCAAATGACAGCAAACAAGCAGATTCCTGGCTCAAGTGGCAATCTTACCCATTGAAAACAATAAGCACATGGTATCATGTATTTAAGTTTGTTTTTCTGTACATGAATATCATCATCAATGAAATGAAATGAAATTCCATCAGACTTCACGGAAATTTTAAGAATGCATCTATGTTACAAGAGGGAAAAAAAAAGGGGAAATCAAGAAAATGGCTGACCTCTCAATACAGTGAATGAACAAATCTAAAAAGTTCCAATGCCCAACATCCATTTATATATGCCTATTAAAACTTAGAATCCTCACACTCATATTAAGATTCAAGACTATATTCACCTTACAAAAATGAGGTCGAGATTGACCACCTTTTGATCTTATCTTCAGTATATAAGATGGGCTTTCACCAAAATCTTCTCCCAGGATTGTTGGCACAAACAGTTTCGTGAGAACCCCACAAGGCGAAATGCCCTTTTCTTCTGTATTTATTTGTCATTGGACTCGTTTCTTTGCGTGTTTTTCTTCAACTAGGGACAGTGTAGGAACCCTACTTTTTTTCTGCTTCATTTTTTTGGTTGTATTGGAGTTCATGGTTACCTTTCCAAACTTCGTTCCAAGAAGGAATTCAGCTCTCATCCAAAGAAGTGTAAACATCATGTTCTGGGGAGACAAGTCTCAGGCCTTTCTGAAAGTCATTCATGGCATGCCCTTTCTTCTCTTTCTGGAGATGAGTATTACTGACAGACGAATCTCCCTTCATAAGGAACTTCCCACTCGGCACACACTGAAAGGGAATGTAAAAGAGAGGACAAAAAGTGAGACTCTACTCTCCAGTGATCATGTGATTTCAAATATTTGTGTCAGTGTGACTCCTAAAAACAAATAGCTGCTACAAAATCAGCTCTATCCATTACTTGGTCTGTGCTCGTAGCATCAATCGTATCTGCCTTTCTCTTCAACTTTTTTGCCATGGACACCCTGCTTGACTTGTTTTCTTGGTCTTCATCTATAAAGTTCTGGTCTGAAACCTCTGCAAGAACCCAAATTGCTTAAACATTTTGATGATAAAAAGCATTAATCAACAAAACTGAAACAGATGAAATGACTTAAAACAAAAGATGAATGTAATTAACCCCAATAGATGTGAAGTTGAGAGTATTCGAGTGGTCTTAATTATCCAAAGCACACAGAAGGATCAATATGATTAAATATGGAACTACATCACAAGCAATCATGTAAGCACGTAACCATGTACTTCAGGGATATCCATATCAATTACCATAAGCAAAATAGTGGTTATACTTAATAGGTTTATCCAAGAGGAGAATTTCACTGAACACAAGTATTAAAGATAAGCATCTTCATAGGTTGTGAATCATCCTTTGATTTTAAAAGCTCTGGATATTTTAAAGAGAAAAAAAAGGTTCAGTGCTGGTCTCTTTTCAACAGTACTTCATTCGTTTCTTGGCAAAAATATGCTCTACAAAGACAAATGAGTTAATTTATTAAAGTTGCTCTTATCATGTGAAATACAAAGGAATGAAACTTTTTGGTTTTATCTTTCATAAGCCCTAGTAAAGGAAAATTTCTGAAACAGGAAAGTGCATTGAAAAAGTCAAAAGAAAAAAATGAAATGCCAATTTAAATAACTGAAATGCCTAATATATTATCAACCAAGTATTTTGGAGGCTTACATATCCATCCACCCTGTAAGACAGTAGAATGAAACCAAACCAAAAGGAATGTCATCTCTAACCAAGGCTGTCGGATAACACTCCTTTGCAAATAAAAAATGTACGAGTACTTAAAAAATGTTCAAGGTGCCTCAATGAATTAAAATGATGATAATAGATGCCATGAACATATAAATATGAACGAAATGCTCTAAGTGTGTAAATAACCAAACATCCAGAAGAAGGCTTCCTCAAAAGAATACCATCTTGCTTTAAAGTAGAGCACCATATGACCACAAACATCAACCACGCTATTTAGGTTACCATATAGTCACAGTCATACCACCTAAAAGTACAAATCTATATATTTAGGTCCAAATCTAAAAAATATAACAACAAATAATGTGATGTTGAAGAAGAGTAGCAGTAAGTGCATAAACTAAAGGCAAGTTTAAAAATTAATTGAAAGACTTGATAGAAATCGTTGATCCCTTCTACAATGTTATTTGGATTTTAGAACAAGTAAATGACACAAGGATGGATTATCATACAGGTATTTTTGAAAGTTTCAAAAACCAAAAGCCAAGGAATGAGAAAAAGAATTAACAAGAAGCACGTCTCTCCCATAAAAAAGAAATCAACCAATCAACAAAATCTAAAAAAGACATAGAGGCTCCACCTAAGGACTTGCTAGCCCAAAGCCAAAGAAGGCACAAGAAAAAATATTTGAGAGCTTGATCCATTTGTTATACATAGGCACCTCAAGTACATTCCCTCATAGTGGAAAGGATGGCCATAGTAAAAGGGCTGTTGATTACAAGCCAAGTTCCCACTGTTAGCAGGAGCACAAAGCAGTGAAAGAACTATAACTGTACAATGCAACCAATGCACATGGGAGCTATAAATTTTTTATTTTGATGGGCATAATAAAATTTATTAAGCAATCACCCAACAAATAGGGGGAAATCTACACACACAGGGAGTATGCAAAGACATGGACAGCTGGTATGGCAACCATACACAACATGTAAACTGCATGTCTTTGGGCTGAAACAGGAGCAACTGTGGCAAATTCAAGTCAAAGTAGGCAACTTAGTTTCTTCCAATGGTTATATGAATATTATTGGTGATCTGGACTAAAAATAACTTTGCCTGACATGACAAGAAGCAAAAGGCTCATTTATGGCATGCTTCCAACCAATGGTTGATCTAAATGAAGAGAAACTGAAAACCTTTAAAATTCTACAGCTCTGTTCACTCAACCCCACACAACAGTATGGTGGGTCTCCATCCTTGCTGCAATTACTCCTTGCCACAAGATTATGCATATCTTAATTTATCATGGTTGAGCATCCTGGTGATATCACTTAATTTGTCTTCGTGGTTCTATTAAGCAAAGGGGGGATCTTATTGGTGATATCACTTATATGTTATACTAGAAGTAAAAATATAAACAGAACAATTCAGAGTGTGGATAAATAATGAGTAATTTCAAAATTCAGGGCATAAATGTCAAGAAAAAAGAGAATCTTATTAGAGCTACAAAGATGATTCCAGCATTACCTGTAATGCCACCAACTGAATCTTGGAGCCATGAGTGACATGCAGAGAGGCGCTTGGAACTTGTTGCTAAGCCATGGGAGGCATTCCTCTTCCCTCTTAAATGGATTCCCTTGCTAGAATCCACACTCTGGTTCCACAAATCAGAAGATGTTACATCATGCTGCTGGCCTGCAGATTTAAAATGACAAATCCAAGGATTTTCCAGGATATCGCGAGACTCAGCTGCAGCATCCAATAATAGTTGATGCCTTCCAAAATTTATCTTCCGCCAACAGCCATCTTGTAGAACTGTGTACTGGAAAAATGAAAATTTTCCAAGAACAGATTATTATAACAAGGAAAAGGATGTAATGGCAGAAATTAATTTATTATATAAGTGCCAACCTCATCAGAAGAATTATAGGCATTCACAGCTAATTCTTGGAATGAATTTAGCTCCATCATTTTCACTTTTGAGCGCCGACCAAATAAACCCATAGAAGAGTGCAACTGGTTAACAAATGAAGATTCCAAAGAACCAAGATATAAACTGTGCTTCTCATCTGTCCATTCTGTTGTCTGGCCCTGTTATGGAAACTACCAATATGAGAGAACAAGAAAATTATTTAAAAAGAAGTGATGGAAATAATATATATGGTTATGTATGTTCTTTGGACTGAAGAACAACAATAGTTATGAGCACAAATGTTGATAAGTTTCTTTTAAAGAAAGTAAAACTAACTTTGTAATACAACCAAGAAATAAAAGTTTCATTATTCAGTTAGAATTATTCTTTTTTCTAAATAGTGGAAGCACCTATTTCTCTTGATGGGAATGTATTCATTCCAGCAAGAGATTTGAGACAAACCCTCATGAGGAATTTTATATACAATCCATACTTCAATGAGTAGTAAGGCACAAAAAGGATAAGCTAAACAGGAGACTTGGCAAGCAAACTCAATCAGATGGCCGACAGTGAACACATCCCAATTTGATGGAGAGCAAGCTTCATATGTTTTAAGCAAAAGTCATTCTACTTTTACAAAACAAGACATCCTTAACATCTTGATCATACCATCGGTCCATTGCAAACCCTTGTTAAGATAAGTTAAATCCATGACTAGCTCAAAACTTAATAAAATCATACTAGATCTATTTAAATAACAAGTTGATTTAGTATAATCCAACAATGTCTCAAATGGTTCAAAATATGTTTATCCATGTAAATTGAAAGCAATCATACTGCATCAACACAATTATAATAAACTCCAGAAATAAATAAACAATTACAACTAAAATGCAACTAATTTCTAACCATCACAATGACATAGCAGTTCTGTAAAAAAAGAAAGGAGTACTAATCATATGCTTGATATGATCAAGGACATCCATGACAGAGCAATAGAGTCATTAGTTTTTTTTGCATTGGTTATGGGTAAGCTTACTAGGAATGTTGACAAAACAAAAAGTGCATCTTGTCAGTGGGTAATATGGTCTTATTTGATAAAACTACAGCATAGATTGATTCCAAGATAGAACTATGAAGAGCGACTTCAGAATCTAAAGTTTTTAACTTAAGCAGGACTAAAAATATATGGAAAGTGATTTTAGTAAAACTAGAGAAGAGATGATACAGCAAAATAATTTAAGTGATCGTTTCTGTTATCTCAAATCAATTATACATAAAGAAGGGACAATTAAAAGGATATTACTCACATGTAGAGCAGAGACGTGCATCTTGTGTGATAGAACATGTTTCAATTGAAAACTATTATAGAATTAAGGCATGTTTCAGATGCCTACCTCGTTTTCCTATTAGTACTTCATCTCCTTATCTCATTGTACAAGACAAGTTTAGATCTACTTGATGGTATATAGAAATTTAAACCAAAGTTCATTCAACTGATTTCTGATGACCAAATAAATAAATGGGCTATCAGAGAAGAAAAGAGAATAAAAGGGAAACATCAAAGATCTCTATATACACCCCTTGTTTGCTTTGTAAATGGACAAGAGAAAAGAAGAGAAACAGGTGTATCTGGGGAGAGATCTTTCCATCCCACCAAAATTATCACCTCCAAGGCGAGTCATTTGAAAAGAACTACAAAACAAAGTTGAATGCAACACTTCTATACAACATACAAGAGTTTTTACAAAAACTTTGCATGGGCTGATTCTTTCCCTTGCCTTCCTTTCTTCCCATTCCATCTTATGAATAACCTAAGGTAAGTGCTCCACCTTCCCCCTTCTTTTCTTGTTAAATTTTTTACTTCTCTCCTCGTGTGGTGGACCAAACAAACTGCGAAGGATTTTGTCCAAAATGTTATGTAACTGGTAATTGTACTCCAAATTGTAATGCAAAAGTTGATGGGGTATCCAATCCTAGTTGACAATGAAAAGAAGGCTGAAGCTTTATCAAATTTATCTCAAGCATTTTGTTAGTTCTATGAAAAATTTTGTTTTTTTAAGTTGCATAGTTTTCTGAATTTCATTATGTTAAAATTTTGTTTCGAAAATTGCTTTCTGCCAAATAGAGAAGCTTATGTTTACAAAGTTATTTTGAAAGTTGCTAAGGAAAAAGTTTCCAGATTTTATTAATCTAAGGTTTCTATTATTTCCTGGAGCATATAAATTGCAAGTAACCCAGAAATGTTTCTATTTCAATGAAGTTCTTGTATTCTTTTGGAGAACTTTTGCCCAGTCAAAATCAAGTTCTTCCATGAACATCTTTCATTGATTTTGAATCCATACTCAAACTCATGTCTTTCACATTCCATGTGTTTGCAGATGCTCTTTGTAAAGAGTGTGCCTTAATGGAGTTTCAACATGTGCTTCCTTGGAGTTCCATGGTTTCGATCTTACTAAAGGTGAAAAAGGAGGTTTGTGGTGCTCTCATGGATTAGAGGCCATGAAAGGAGCAAGTTCAAGATTGCCTCCCACATTGGTGGGTTCAGGATTTGAACAGTCAGTGAAAGATTGCAATTCGGTTTAAACTTATAGCAGAGATTTGGAGAACAAGAGCTTGTGGGTTTTTTTATTTTTCTCTTTTTTAATAGGCATCATTTTTCCCCTAAGGTAGAGACATATTTAAAGGTTTCCATGCATGAATTGACCATTACTTACGGAAGCAAGCAATGGTCAATTCAATCACAAGTGTTGCAAAAGGAAAGAAGAATGAACCACATGATGATTGTGAGGAAACCCTAAAGTGTTGGTATCAAAGAGGGAAAACCACTGGCTCCCCTTAACTGAATCTTCAATAATGGTATACCACTATGGGAAGCAACCCTCAATCTCAAAAACTCCATGAATACCCTTGCTCATTTTTCTAGTGAGACACCATTCTTGAACTCCATTGAAGCACACCTGAAAATCCACGAAGGCCACCTTGGAACTCCATGGAGGCACTGTCTTTTACCCAAGAATGAATAGATAGTGAAGATGAAAAATTGGAAACATGGAAGCAAAATCTCAAAATGTTTCATGTACAATAGAGGATTTTCATAAAAGAAAACAATTCACCTTTTGCAGGGAAAAAAATGTAAGAAAATTTCCTAGGATTCTTTATTTATAGATATTAGAAAACAAGGAAACTTAATTACCACATAAATTTGGTATTTTTTCCAATTAAAATTTCTTCTCCTTCCTTTTTTTTTTATTTTTTTCATTGATAAGTAATGATGAAATATTATAAACACATGCCAAAGAAATAGCAAATCAAGGTACACAAGAAGTATACAAAGAGCATCAAAGAAAACAAAAAAAAAAAAAAAAAAAAAAAAAAAAGCGCCCAAGGAACAACCAAGGTGGGATTACCAAAAAAATAACTCCCTCCCTTACCAAGAACCCAACCAATCCACAAATTCAATAAGGGACATTGTATTATCACCTATATACAACTGTACCCACAAAAGAAGATTACTATGGAAAATGCTCTTTAGAATTTGGATAGACTGTTACTCATTCTTAAATAACCATCAATCTCTCTCTTTCTAGATAGTCCAAAACATGCATAAAGGAACAACTCTCCAAACCTTCTTGTGCTTCTTTCCAACGAAGGACCCATGACACCCTAACAGAGTCTCTCTCACTATGGCCCAACCTTCTAAAAATTTATTTTCCTTAAATATCTCACAATATTCAATCTTCATTTATTTCTTCAAAATTTTGATGGGCGAATTCAATCAATCATAACAATGACTCAATCAATCAAACTCCCTTTCTTGATTGATCAATGATGCAGCAACTTGAAGGCTTTTGGAAAACCCCAGTTTTTGGAAATCTGTGCACTTTCAAACAATCTTTTATGCAATCTGTAATGCACAAAAATTCCCAAACTTTGCTCTCAAACTCATACCTTAATTCGGAGACCAGATACCCAACAAAAATTCAATAAAGCTTTGATCAAGGTCATTGATAACATGGATTGGTTGCAAGAGACTCAAACAACTTCATAATACAATTTGGAGCAGAGTTTTACACTAAAGTTTTAACAAAATCCCTAATAAAAATAAAAATAAAAGACAATGGATATTAATTTTTAAGCTATAATTATGTGATGTATTGTTACCCAAGAATAATTCATGATGCAATACATGGAACCTTGAAAAAAAAGTTATCTATAGAATGGGGTGATTTAGTTGCTTAATACTCAACACAAGCAAACATTAAATCTGAATGCTTAGGCTCAGCCACATGGAGCCTTGGCAGATATCTATCTACAATGTTGTCCTTTTATAAATCCCAACTCTTGTGCTCCATTGCCTTCAACTTCAAATCAAATTACTCTAGCATATTAATGTAACCATTGGCTTGTGTTGCCAATGGAAGGGCCATCTTAGGTGACTTTTCACATCTTGATGCTGATAGGCGTCTCTTCTAAATATTGTTATTATCGAAGTTGTTCACCATTTTTATCCAAATATACATCAACTATTTCTAGTTTCAAAATTTGTCATGAATGAATAAATCTTCTTATTTTTTATTCTAAATGAACTTCATTGCACAAGTTGGTCATGGTAAATGGAGTGATCACCATAATAATTAAGTAATAATGTTCAACCCTACACTAAATAAGTGTTAAAAATTCTTCTTCCTTTCTTATTGCAAAGTGATCTCCTCCTGCAATGCCGTGCTCTTTAACCCATTCCTTTGTTCTAATATAACAATCTCTTATAAGATTCAAGAGAATAAAAATACAAAAGAAAGACCCACCTCAATGCTATGAAAAATACGCATAGATATGGAGTTCGAAGTGCTATGCAAAGACATAATTGAGTCATTTAGTGTCAAAATTACACCATTAATAACAGCTCAGGTAGTATACATTCAAACCCTAATCAAAGTATAACAAAAAAATCTCAAACAATCAAACATTAATACCCCCCAATTAACCTTATAACTCAAATCGACCACACAAAACCATAATATCAACAATATAAAAATAATTAGAACGGATGCGCCCGGTTTGGTTGCTAAGAAAATGCATGACGAGAAAAGAAACAACACAAGTCTTAATTCTCCTGTTTCTCATTATTCTCGACCCAAGAAATGAAAAACCTCCTCTCAACTAAGCACAACACAACTACTCCGCTCCGCTGAGTCAATCCCCCCATTTTCTCTTCCTTTCTTCCATTTTCTCACACCCCAAACAACCCCCACACCGAGAAAACCAATCCAGTACAAGAAAGAAAAGAAAAAATTACCGATCTCGCATCCCCATTCGAACGCAAGCAAGCTTTCGAGCCGTCAACCGCGGAAGCGTATGAGTCCGAACTCGCCCGAGTCACCGCACTCCCACAACCCGCCGTCCCCGCGAGATCCGAAGCCGGCGGTGGCACCGCCGGACGAAGATTCTCGGCCATATCTAGGTTTCAGACAATGAGAAAGTGTGCGAATTCAGAGAAAATGGACCCTAAAATTAAGCAATTAGGCAGAGGAGAGCGAAAGCAGGACGAAGAGACATAAAAAGGGGAAGATATTGGGGCCAATAAAGGCTCCACATGGCGTCGCTTTTACACGTGTCAGGTGCCACGAGCTGCTGCCACGTCAGTCATGAAAATATCTTTGCGGCCAGATATTTTTGCTAGCCCAAGTTGCCCAACAACCTCAAAAACCTATTTCATTATTCCTTCGCATCATTATTGTCATCAGATATTATTAACTTGTCTAAAAATATCTTCTTCAATTTATTATACCAAAACCCATCATTGACTTCACTTTATTTTCCTTTTCCAGCTGGAATATTAAGTTGAAATTTTATTTTATTAAATTTTTTATTATCTTTTCCATTTGTTAAAAAAAAATGTAAATTCTCCACATACCACTTATATACCATTTTATTATTATTTTTTTTATAAATAATAGAATTAATTTCATTTACCTCCCTAAAATCTTGATAAAATATATTTAATCCTCATAAATTTAAATTTTCATTATACACGTGAAGTATTTAATCAAAACTTTAAATGAGATAAATGAAATTAACCCCTATTGAAGTTGAATTTTGGTGTCCAAATAGGCTGACTGACGAAATCCAATAAATAAGAAAAAGGGAAAGCAATTTCTAGAGTTATAAAACTATTAAGAAAAAATATATTTTCTTTCTCTTTTGAAGTTTTATCCGAAAAAATTAAGGTTGAAATTCTTGTGTTGTGAGAAAATAATGATATGATTCTTGTATTCATGTTTCATTCATGGTTTGAAATAAGAAAATTGGTCAATAAAACAAATTTGAAAGTTTAATTTTAATCAATCCCAAATAATATTGGTATAGACAAATCATAATACCTTGTAAAAAAAATTATAATTATTATTATATTAATTCACTTTTTAAAAAATAAAATAGAATTTCTATTCTTATTCACTTTGCCTTAAATTAAATTAAAATTAATCTGCCATTTATTTTAAAGTATGTGAAGGTTTACTCGTGAGACCTCAGGGCGTTGACTATGACCTCGCACCTAAGATTTAGATGAGTCTTTTAGCCTTGTGTTTGAACATATTTTGAGAGCATTCCATTTTCATGATTAAGGGTTAAGTGGTCTTGTGTTGATGATGATGACTGATGAAGCAATGATTAATTTTTTCTCCGCATTTATTTACCATGAAAAGCATGAAGAAAGTTAAAAATAATTAAAATTTTATATATTTAAAATTATTTAATTTTTACTTTAGATTTTCTTTTTTTCTTTTTTTCCGTTCTTTTATATTTTCTCTCAAGCCTTTGTCAACCGTGATGATTTTTATTCACATAGAATTAGGTTCTACTTGAGAAGTATTTTCAAAAATCATTCTGAAAAATAATTTTCTAATATTTTGTAAAACAAAATTATATTTAAAAATCTAAAATATACTTTAACTTGTTTTCAATATTTTAAAAAATAATATTTATATATAATATTTCATTTTTAATATTTTTTATATTCATATAATTAATTATTTTTAAATAATTTAAAAGTAAAAATAATGAAAAATAATTAAAAGGGGTTCTTAAAAAGATCATATTTTTTATTTTTAAAATTAATAAACTATTTTTTACCTCATTTAAGTTTAAACTTGAAATTTGGGGAAAACTTATTGTTATTATTATTATTATTATTTACTTATTTATTTATTTTGCTAACTTAGATTATGATGTCCTTTCTTTTGGGTGGTAACATGTGGCCTAGGGCCTTGGCATATTCCACTGGATGGTGAAGGGTTAGAAAGATCCAAAAACCAGAAAGCTCAAGCTCAACACAAAGGACTGCAGGCCCTTGTTGATTTGAATGTTGAGCCGACTGTTTGTGGCTCTCCGTTTGAGATGCTCCTGTCCCTACACCTCCTTAAGGACAAGTTGGAAACTACCACAAAAAATGTCCTCTCTCTCTTCTTTTTCGTTTCCTTTTCTCAATAATTTCTCTCTTTTTGTTTTTTTTCTTTTCTTTAAACACAACAAGAGATTTCATAAGAAGTTCAACTATAAAAATTTAAATCATTATATACACGTAATACCACCTGATTAATAATGTCTTTTCAATACCTATCGAAAAAATACTATTTGATACCATGATAGAACCCTTAAAGATAATCATACTTTGGTAAATAAATTTATATATAAAATCAATACAAATCACTTATAACATGTAAATACTAAGTGTTATCCCAAAGTTTCCTTTAAGATTCATTTTGAAAGAAAGTGGGTTGTTTCTTGATTTTTTTAAATAAGATCGATATACGCATCATGAAGAACTTATCATGATTAAAGATTATATTTAGGTCAAATTTCATATAAGATTAGAGTTCACTTAGGAATGTGTATTATTATTTTAAGGCTCTGAAATCAATCGCATTAAATCAAAATATTTACTATTTTAAAAAAATTGGATGAAAAACATTTCAAATAAAAACAGAGTTCTGTTGTAAAACAAGGACAAATATAATGCAAATCAAAGTAGTAGAGATAAAATATATCTTACTTTGATATATAATATGGAAGAAAGAATAAAAAAAGAGAATTAAGAAAGTGAAAGAAAGAGAGAAAGAGAGAATGAGAGGAAGAACTTTCTTCTTTTTCTCGGGATACTCTTACAGGAGATGGGAAGCCCTTTTATAGGCTTTTCAAATGGCTTCCATTAATATCCCCATTAATAAATATTAATGAAACTCATAAATAACATTAATGGTTTCCATTAATGAGTATTAATGGAAGTCATAAATAATACTTAATTAACATTAATGTGGTGGCATTCATTACTACAATTATAACAAGTTCAAAATTGATGCATTTACTCTTAAAATGGTTTTCTAAAAATGCTAACCAACTTTTCCCCGAGCATTTTAGCAAAATAAATAAATATCTCAAAATTGTGATAATTTTGTTTTTTTTTTAAAAAAAAAAACAAGGAATCAATGACATTTAAAGGAGGTGTTTGCATTTTTAAGTGATAGTAGGCATAGGTTGAGCTTTGAAGGTCGAGTACCGAGTGCCGACCTTATGAGATAGTGGTACCAATCTTTTCTTGTAAACCTTGTGAGATGATGTTTAGGTATATTGGATCAATTGAGGGTAATTGTTGAAAACAGTTGAGAGGACATATCCAGGGAGACCAGCTCATGTATTTCAAAGTCTCATTCTCTACCATCACCCAACCAAGAATATAACACAAAAATAGATGAGAAGACCTTATTAGACTAGAGCTTGTATTCCACAAAAATTTCATTTTTACATTAGAACAGTATTCTTCTTTCTTAAACATCAAGCGAAGCTGCCAAGGATGACCGAGATAAGGAAAACTGAATTCGAAGAAATGTATATGTTCTTATGCTCACATGTAAATGCAGTGTTATGGATAGAGGAAAACGAATTAGAATTCAATTCTCTAGCTTTCTGATCTTCAAAACCCCCACAAGTTGGCTGACATGTGATGACAACAACAATCTGAACTAGGAGTCTTCTCAATACTTTATAAAGATCCATGTCACCAGTAGTCTCCACAAGAACATATTCCATCCTTGAAGTGATGGAAGCGATTAGAATCCCTCACTACAATCTCCCTCTGGGTAATCCTTGAGATGAATTTAGTTGCATTGTGGCAATCCCCACAAACCCTCAAGTTCTTGAAGATCCGGATAGGACTTTTAGGAGGGGTGCTAATGATTCCAAATGCAATGGCTAATCTCTCGCTATGACTAGTGAGGATATGCTCTTTTTCGTCTTCATCGACATCCTGCAACACAAAGCTATAGTCTGGAATATAACCAAGGCTCTTCATTTTGGCAGTCAAAACTCGCAACTCCTCATATATCTCCTTGCATTTTGGATGGGATTGGTTCCCAGTATAAAAGACATCAACCTTGCGGTTCACTTCAATTGTGCTCCAACCGGGAGTTTTCTTCAATCCCCTCTCTCTAGCCAGTGATCTCACTTTATCAACTCCCTCCCATTTCCCAACATTAGCATAAATATTTGACAACAGAACATAATATCCAACATTTTTTGAATCAACTTCAAATAAGCGATCTGAGGCGAATTTACCCAACTCAATATTTCCATGTATTCTACAAGCGCCAAGAAGAGCACCCCAGATGGAAGCATCAGGCTGTAAAGGCATGTCCGTTATAAAATCATATGCCATTTCTAGATAACCAGCTCGACCAAGCAAGTCTACCATGCACCCATAGTGCTTCAAACTAGGCTTAATTCCATACTCCTGCATCAGACGAAAGCACCATTTACCCTCCTCAACAAAACCCGAATGGCTACAAGCTGACAATAACGAGACAAATGTAACATGATCAGGCTTAACCCCCTGATCTAGCATTTCTCCAAATAGCTTTAGAGTTTTCTCAGCATGTCCATGAATTCCATGACAGGATATTATGGCATTCCAAGTGACAGAACTCTCTCGGGGCACTTGATAGAACAAGGACATTGCATCAACCAATCTTCCACATTTTCCATACATGTCAATGAGGCAGGTACCCACAAAAACATCCAAGTGGAGATTGGTCTTAATCACCCGCCCATGAATTCTCATTCCTTGTTGCAAGGCTCCAACATGCGCATAAGCTGGCAGAATGCTAACCCAAGTCCCTTGATTAGGTATGATCTCCTTGCACTCTTCCATCATTTTATATACTTCAATTGCCTCACTTGCAAGACCATTTTGAGCATAACCTGTTATCAAAGTGTTCCATGAAATCACATCTTTAACTGGGATTATCTCAAAAACTTTATGTGCAGAATCTAGAAGACCCAATTTTGCATACATGTCCACAACTGCATTTCCAATGACAACATCTTGCATAAGCCAACCCCTTCTCATGATGAATCCATGAACAGATCTGCTATTTTTACAATCCCTAGACTGAGCAACAATAGAAGCTAAACTCACTAGTGTTAATAAATCAGGCTGAAATCCATTCAGTTGCATTTTGACAAAGAACCCATGTGCAGTGACTGGATCATCATTCTGCTCATAGGCAGCAATTATTGAGTTCCACGACACCACATCTGTTATAAACATTTGTTGAAAAGCTTTCCGTGCATTCTCTAAGTTACCAAATTTAGCATACATATTAATCAAGGCATTAGACACAAATAAGTCAAACTCTAACCCATGTTTTATGACATACAAATGGATTAGCATTGCAGTTGAAATGTCCCCCAATTGTGGACAGACAGGAAGAATGCTGACAACTGTAACAAAATTCATCTTTATTCCCTCCAATCTCATTTCATCTAAGACATCCAATGCCTGTGCAGCATTTCCATTTTGAATGAGCCCAGAAATCATGGCATTCCAAGAACCCATATCTCGAAACGGCATATCATCAAACAAGCTACGGGCAATACCTGTAAAACCAAACCGAGAATACATATGGATCAAGGAAGCAGCCACAAATACATTCCATTGGAAACCCAGTTTAAAAGCCCAGCAATGAATCTTCCTCCCATCAACTAGAGTTCCGCAAGCTTTCAACACTGGAGGAAAAGTGTAGAAATCAGGTTGAATTTCGGGCACCAATAACAGCTGATAGAAACAGCCTATGGCTTCATGGAAATGGCCATTATGAACATAGGCAGATATCATCGAGTTCCAGGTGTAGACATCCTTTTGTGGGATCTGATCAAAGGTGCAGCGAGACAAGGATACATCACCAAGGTTAGCATAAAGATTGACAAGTCGGGTTGAGATAAAAATGCTTTGAACTTTTCCCGACACCACAAGAAGGGCATGAAGGCACTTTGCAAAGGGGGTTTTGGTGCTGGAGTCAAATAAAAAATTGAAATCAATCTCTTCATTCTGGTTTCCAAGGCCATATGACGAGAACCGTGGAGAACTTGTGGCTGCAGAATATAATTGGATACGTCGTCTACCCGGTGGCAGAAATTTTGAAATGTGCCTACCTTTCAAGGTTGGCCCCAATCTGGATATCAAAACAAACGCTCATATCAGCAATGGAGTGCAAAATCCCGAACATACACTCATGTTTTAACAAGCACTTGAACACAAAATATCAAAACCAGTGATTATTCTTAAAAATGAATGCATTCAGAGAACAAAAACACAACATTAACCTATCAAATTTTACACCCCAATTGGTTACTGATCAAATGCAGGAAAATAAAATAAATTAAAGTTCTGACTATTGAATTTTTCATTATTTCAAATAATGATATTACAAAAACCACTCTACTAAACCTTACACGATTATTACTTTCTTGGATATGTTTTTCATGTTTCTAAAAAGAAAAAACACAATGGAAAAAGAAGGTCATTCTACAATGCTCGTCCCACCAATCAAGTTCCAGATTCTTACCATTGCACCAGATAATAAATAATAATTAAGTCTCAATATTCTGTTTTCATTTTCCACCCTTTTCTTTCCAATCAAAAATTGCCACATAAACTTACATCAAAGTGCACTTCTTCTCCCCTCTTCATTACGTTACATACAAAACCTAGACTATACAATCAGAAGTTGTCCAATTTTCTTTTTAAAATATCAAAAACCTACAAATTCAAGCCAAAAGAAAAAACCCCACAAACGCATACCAATACATTTCGCTTGGTTACTGAGATGAAGACAATGGTAAACAAAAGAAAATATAAAATTGAATCTTGGGTCCCGAATGGCATGAAACATAGTATTAAAATTTAGGTTTTCTCCTCTTTGCTAAATTTTCTCGGCAACCAAACGGAGCAACAAGAGCAATCCTGGCAGAGAAGCCAGTAAATTTATTACGAAATTGAAGAACCATAGAACAAGAAACTGCACCTGAACATACATGTAGCTCCTCTGCAATAACGAGAGATCCACTAAAATTTGGAATCACTTCGATAAGGGTTTTGGAGTTAGGGTTTTAGAGATCTGGGAGATGGACATGTTAATCGGGTCACCCGACCCATCCCACCTTTGATAGCCCAATTACAAGTCCAGATCCGGCCCATTTTCTAACCCATGTCCAGTAGCCGAACCCAATTCTGTCGTAACCGACCCTTTTGGGCTGTTTGGTAACTATTTTAAAAAATAGTTCTTAAAAACAATTTTTGGTAATAGTTTTTAAAATTTAATTTTTAATGTTTTAAAAAAAATTTATTTAAAAACTAAAAATATTTTTAATATTTTTAAATATATTTTAGAAATAAATCCTTATGTCTAATATTTTATTTTTAATTATTTTATATATTTATATAATTATTATTTTTAAATATTTTTTAAAAAATAAGTGAAAATAATTAAAATATATTATCTAAAAACATCTTAAAAGGTATTTGGTAAAACTTAATATTTATTACTTAATGACTTAAATTAAGTTATTAAATCGTTTTAAGTTATTAAATTGATTTATCTAACACATACTCATCTATATTCTTAAAAATAAAAAATAATATTTTATCATAAAATACGTTTTTAACGGAACGTGTTTTCGAAAACAGTTATTAAACAGCTATTTTATTTTATTTTTTTAAGTTGGATTGGATTTGAAGAATCAAAACCAACCAATCATAAATAACGATAATTTTTTTAAAAATAAAAAAATAACATCTACTTTCTCGGGATTTCGAAGGGAATAATTTTTTATATTTAAAAGGTTATAAAAAGAAGAGAGATTAAAGGTTGGAAGCTTTTGTATATGTGTTGTTAATTGTTATGTTGAAAGGCACCCACATGAAGATGCTTTTCGAGAAGGTTCTTTGATGTCAATATTAAAAAAGCATATCCTCCATATTGAGATTATAATTTGTTTATAACTTTTTATCCCTTTTGATTCTTAGTCTTTTTCACCAAAATTTCAAGTGATTTTTTTTTTAATATTTGAAAAGTTTGAAAAAAATTTATAAACTATTTTAAAAAATCTATAGAAATATTGAGAGTGATTTTTTTGGATTAACACTTAACATTAAAAAATTTTACGGGATGAGTCCAAAATTTATGATGCAATACCCATCAGGCTTAGTTTAGAATTCCAAAATAAGATATTAAGTGTATATTGGGTAATTGTTTTTTAAAACAGTTTTTGAAAATAATTTTTTAATATTTTATAAAATAAAAGTCTATTTGAAAACCTAAAATATGTTTTAAAAATAATTTTTATGAGTAGTATTTTATTTTTAATCATTTTAAATGTTTATAAACTTATTTTTTTAAATAGTCATAAAAAAATAAGTGAAAATGGTATAAAATAACTAAAAAAATTTATCTGAAAACAACCTGTTCAAAAAACATTTTGTTAATTATCAAATAAGTTTTTCAAGTTTTTTGTTATAAAAAACAAAAAAAGTTTCAAAATAAACCCTAATTATTTATGGATAACATTTTCAAAGTCCATCTCAAAGAATAATTTTTGAAAATAATAAAAAAATAATTATACTAGGTTTTAAGTATCTAAATATTTAAAAAATAATAATTATTTGTAATATTTTATTTTTAATGTGCATAGGGATGGCAACAGGGTGGATTTGTGACAGGTCGGCCCCATCCCAATCCCGTCATGTTTATTCAAAATAATTCTCATCTCCGTTCCATTTAAAAAATTAAACAGGGCGATGCGGGTATAAGAAATTCTCATACCCTCCTCATCCCACCTCGTTTAACTTTTTTTTAAAATTTTTTAATTACATTAAAATAATATATTTTATAAATAATTAAATTATTATATTTTTTATAACTTATTTTATTAAAAAATATTTTATTATTATCTATACATTAAAAATAGTAAAATAAAATCAATTTTATTTAATTTAAAAATTAATTTTATATATAATCGGGACAGTACAAGACAATACTCAAACCTGCCCTAAACCCACCCTGAATTTTAAAAAAAAATTTAAACCCATCCTAAACCTATTTAGTTAAAATTGAAACCCATCCCATTAGGAGAAGGGCAGAAACCGACTCATTGTCATCCCTGAATGTACATATGCAATAATTAAAAAAAAAAACATAGAAAAAATAAAATTACTAAAATTTAAAACAGGTGGGGGAATTGGGGAGGGTAGTTTGGTAATTGCATGAGAAGGGAAGATGGCACGTGAAAAGAAATGTAAAAAAGAGAGACGTACACATGACGCCACATGGCAGAAGCTAGCGTCAGATTGGTGGAAAATGGGTGTGTAGGGCCACCATGACTTTTTCGTTTCGGATCCACCAATCAGACAGAAACACATGTTGGGTGGGGCCCCACCGGGCACCATCACGATCAGATATAGAATATTTCGTGGGTTACTTCGCCTTGATTCTCGCTGTCCTCCATGTCTATGCACATGCCCACACTCCACATCATACATTAAATACTACGCCACCTCATTGTATCACATCCCCAAGTTCTACGAAAAATTGAAGATACAAAGAAATTAAAAAATAAAATAATAATAATACAATTGTATTAAATAATATGATTCTATTGGACACGTGGCGTGTCATTTTAAGATTAGGATCAGCTTTTGGTATAGTACCAAAAAATAATTCTTTAATACCATGGTCAAATCCTCTATATATATTATATATATAAATATAACATCATCATAGCGTTTTTGCTTTTATTATTATTATTATCTTAAGCTTTGTGGGTAATCATAAAATGATATGGGCGAGGGCATCTCATTATTGCTATCATAAAATACCTCCTTTTTGCCCACACTAGATCCTTCTTGGCTCAATGGTTAGGGTTCATGGTGCATCCTACCTAGCTTCCACACACACGTGTAATAAAAAAAAAATTAATGTTAAATATTTTAGGGTTCATCTCGATCATCAAAATATGCTCACTAAATAGATGATGTCAAACATACATTTTCATGTATTATTATATATCCTTCAATTTTATTTGCATTTTTATATTTAAGTATCATTTGTTTGTATAATTGATGAATGACTTAAATTTTATCGTATGTATTCAACGATCGAGATTTAAAGTTCAATAGGTATCGGTTTGGTACCTTAACATCTTTCAGTATTTCATATTTAAGATTTAAATTTTTTAAACTTGGGTTTAATTTTTCAAACTAAAGTTTTTAATAAATTTATACTATTTTAATATGAAAACATGATATTGGATTCGATGTATCATACTTTCGGTTATTCTAAAAAATTTTCACGTATCTTTAAAGTTGCTAGCACTTTAGGTTTAATAAAATTAACATTATTTGTATATTATCTCATTGTGGAGCCTATTTTTAATTAGATTATATTCATGGCTTAGGCCTTATTTGGAGTGAGTATCAAGTTCATTTCCAAAATTAGAAAGAAAAAATTAGGTCAAGGGATCTTGTACCCTATTTCTAAGCTACCCCTTTGCCAAAAGATAATCCTACACCCTTTGTTTTATTTGTGTCCATGCCTAGGGCTTGGGGATGATAGTGGGGAGTTGGAAGGAGATAAGGGATCAAATCAAAGTTGGCCATTTGGGAATCCATTTGCACATGAGGGTGACCTTTTGTGCTTTTTTGACCTTATCCCATTCATTGTTTAAAGTTTAAAAATGGAGAAAGAAAATATGATATTTGTGTTTGATATTTTTTTCCTAGCTAGAATAATTGGTAGTCCCTTAAAGTACTGAATCGATTCATGTCAAAAAGAAATCAATGACAATGCGTCACATACGTAGTTACCTTTTATTACTACTTTATACCTTGATTTTATTCTCTTATATCTTGATTCTATTATTTATACCTAATGTCAATTTATTTTTATACTCCAATCTTATATTTATACCCCTCATCTAATGATCTGAATTTAGTTATACGTTTTCGACGATCGGGATTATAAGTTAAGTGAATATCGATTCAATATTATAATATTTTTCTAATGTTTTGCAAGAACATTGGATTCAAGATTTTGGGAGATGTTGGTTCATGTCCCTATATCACACGTTATAATCGTTATGATTGAACTTTATGCTAAAGTTAAAGCATTGGATTTGCTTTCTATGAGCATGGGACTCCTTCTATCTCAAAACTAGATGATTGTGGGTGTGTGGGGTGGAAATTTTATGATAAGTATTACTTGGTGGGGTAGTTGAAAAAATTGAAGGAAAGAGTGGTAATAAATAAATAAATCTAAGAAAATGGGGAAAAACAAATCAAGGAAGATAAGATATAAATTTAAACATAATAAATACTAAAATTTATTTATTATTATTTTTTTTATAAGAAGAATTTCAAAATATTACATTTGAATTTTTTTTTTTTTTAATTTTTTGTTGGTAAATTAAAGCATATTTGAAAGATTTTCTTAAGAGAATTTTTTTTATACTTATTTAAAAAGGTCAAATTATCAATTTTTATAGTATTTTTAAATCACTATTTCAATGCATAATAATAATATTTATTTATTTATTTATTATTATTAGCATTAAATATAGAAATTAATAAATATTTTAAATAGAAATTAAATAAGAAATTTTGAATCTCTTCGTCCATTTTTTCCTTTCCTTCCCATAATTTCTACTATTTAGATTTCTTTATGGTTTTTCTTTATTGAACATTAAATCATCCCATGAGGCAATTAAGTTGAGGTTGTAATGCACATTTATTTATTTTTTTCATAATTTTTTTACTTCTGATTATTTAATATTTAGGGTTTTATGCATTGACTTTTTTTCACAAGCTTTATGCACTTTATCAAAGGTGATGCCTAAATGGATTCCTTCGCTTTTAACTTTTATAAAGAAAACCATTTAGTGTGGAGTGAGTCTATTCCAAGAGTTATCATTTGGGTGATCAAATCCACATTTTAGAGTTGTGGACGGGGTCTATTCCAAGAGTTATCATTTGGGTGGTCAAATCGGGTTTTAGAGTTGTATTATTTCATCTTAACAATTCCTTTATCAATATGGTACTTTTATGACTTAAATTCATGACCCTTGATTTATGATACTAATTTTTTTTATAAGAGTTTTGACTATCTCATTTAATGATGGTCGATCAAACTTTTGATGGCATGCGAGATACCTCTTAAGAACTATTTTAAGAGGCATTATTTACATAATCTCTCTTAGCACTTAAGAGTTGTAATGATTCGCACCCAATTGTATATATATTATTCACTTTGGGCTCTCACGACTTTAAAACACGTATACATGATTAAAAAGAGCTCATAACGCGTCTATATGATTAAGAGGAGCTTATAACGCATCTACATGCCTCTTAAAGAACTATTTTAAGAAGCATTATTTACTTAATCCTCTTGGAACTTAAGAGTTGCAATGATTCGCACCCTATTGTATATATATTGTCCACTCTAAACTTTCATAACTTTAAAACATGTTTATATGATTAAAAGAAACTCATAACGCATCTATATGATTAAGAGGAATTTATATTTATAAAGCGTCAAGAACTTTCTCCATTTTCTCTCATACTCAATATGAGATATCACAAATAATCCCCTATACAGACACAACTGCAGAGCCAAATAGACAAACACCTCATACGGGTCAAACAAACCTACACCGAGGTTGGGGATCCGCACCTAATTGTGTAGATATTATCTATTTTGGGTCCAAAAAAGCCTCATAACTTTAAAACTTATTTATATGATTAAGGAGAGGTCATACTTATATAGTGTTAAAAACTTTCTCTCTTATTCGATATGAGATATCAAAAGAGTAATATTATTGAACCTCGATAAAAACAAATGAGGAAAATCTTAAATCTTGAGAAAACTTATAATAAAGATAATAAAAGAAGGGTAATTTAAATAATATCCTCAAAAAGGTGTTTATTACAAGATTAAGACTTTCAATATAAAAAAGATGCACATGCACAAAGTTAGGATTTTTGTCACCGCAATCAAATCAACGTTATACATATCTAAATATGAACAGAGATTAAGTATTAAAAAGAAGATGGTTTCGCCGAACAAAAGTAATAGCATCCGCTACACATGCCACAATGTCAATAAGTCATCTTAAATTATCTTAAGTACCCCACCACTTCTTCAACATCCATTAAGATAACTTTTTATTATAAAACTAATCTAAATATCTATACTTCACGGGAAAATAATAATTTCAAATATGATTTTTTTAACAATTGATTTATGCAATTTATTGTTGTTTTGCAAGTGGCGTGTCTATTAGACACATTGCTTCATATAATTTTAAAATTAATTTCTTTCACCTCTACTAAGGTATTGACTAAATATATCTGATCCTCGTGAGTTAGAAATTTTTATTTATTTTTTATTTTATTTAAAATAAGAAAGATATTCGATGAAATTTCGAATTTATTGGTTTAAGAAGTAACCCACATTTTTATCATATAAATAAATATTTGAAAAATAATTTTCTTTTTTCTATGTCTAGATTTGGGCCGTGAAAGAGTGGTGGGAATAGTGTGGGAAGGTATAAAAAAGACGTATGGACTCATCCACCAATCCATTCTTCCACAACAAACAAAATATCAACTGTCACAAAAAAAGCAGCATCCAACGGTCAGAAGCCTCCCACCTATCACTCGTTGATTGGGTACACATCACACCGCTGTCAAAAGACCACTGCCCATTGGTCCACGTTGCGCAACCACGACGTCTCCCTCCAATATTAAAGAAATATAGAAAATCGGGGCTTCCCCGTCCTTAAATGTCGACTCGTGTCGTGGTTGCCACGACACTTGTCGCCTCCACCGCAGAAGTTCAAGGAAACGACACTGCCACCAGTCACTGCGCCACCTACAGCCCAAATTTATTAAAAAAGGTAAACGGGTCTCTCTCTACACTCTCCACAGAGTGTTCTTTTTTATCTTTTTCCCTTTTCTTTTTTCTTTTTTGGGTTTAGGGTATTCGGTTGTTGGTTTTTAATTAATGGGTTGAATGAGTTTTTTCGTATTTTTGGAAAGGTTTTATTGATTTTTTTTTTTTCATTGACATGGGGGAATTTTCATTTTTCAGTTGGGGTGATTTTTTCTTTCTTTCTTTCTTTCTTTCTTTTTTTGTTCTTCGTTGATGGGTTTATGTTTTTGAAATTATGGGTTTAGTGTGGTTGAGGATTATGGGTAGGGATCTATGTTAATTTTTGATTGATCTTTCATGTGCAATTGGATCAGAAGTTGGAGAGCAAAGGCAAACATAATAGTGTTCGTCGCAAAGATGTGAGATTGAAAGACATGATTTGTTTGTCATTTTTGTGTTTGGTGGGTGGTTGGATCTAAAGTTGAAGACAAGAAAGCAAAGATGTTTGGGTTTTCAATTGATCTGTGTAATTCAATGCATGCACAGGACAATTTTGCTTGCTTTTGTCACTGTTTTTGTCCTATTCTTGAATATGGGTTCTAGAGTGATGTTTTACTCTTCATGTTTTCATTCTTTCAGGCTGGATTTGGGATTGTTTTGACTGTTTGACTTCTCAATTGTGTGTTTGTTTTCTAAATATAGTAGTGATGATTGTACATGATGTTCTATGTTTATGGTTTTTGGTTTTGAGTTTGAGTTTGTTAAGTTGTAGGGGTTTTCTAGTTTTGAATATTTTGGTGGTGGTTGGGTTTAGTTTTGGGATAATGATGAACCAAGTACCTTAATTTTGATGGGTCCTTAGAGCTTATTCATAGATAGCTTTTAATGTTCTGTCCTATCTTGCATATCTTTCATTGATTTGATGAATTTTGGGTCTGCATTTGAAGAAAGAGAGCAAAAAGAAACTGGGGTTTTCTTGCAGATCTGCTTCAATTGGTTGGATATATAAGACACCTCTCATTTGTTGGGTTTCAGTGAATTACTAAAAAATAGGATCAAACATGAATTTCAAGAACTTCAGTGATATGCCGCCAGAAGGAAATGGTGGTAAGCCAATGGGAAATTTCTCCTTGACCCGGCAGCCTTCTATATACTCCTTGACCATTGATGAGTTCCAAAACTCCTTGGGTGGAGTTGGGAAGGATTTTGGATCAATGAACATGGATGAACTTTTGAAGAACATTTGGACAGCTGAAGAGACTCAGAATATGACATCCTCCGCTGGTGGAGAAGGGAGTGTCCCTGGTGGGAATTTGCAACGGCAAGGTTCTTTGACATTGCCTCGGACAATTAGTCAGAAAACTGTTGATGAAGTTTGGAAGGACTTGCTTAAAGAAAATAGTGCATTGAAAGAAGGTAGTGTTGGGGGGCCACCAAACTTGCAGCAGAGGCAACCTACTTTAGGAGAGATGACTTTGGAAGAGTTTTTGGTGAGAGTAGGGGTAGTAAGAGAAGACGCTCAACCAACTGTTAGGCCAAATAATAGTGGATTTTACGGTTTATCATCGCAGCCCAATCATGCTGGGTTAGCGCTTGGGTTTCAGCAATCAGGTCGAAATAACGGTGCTTTAACTAATCGGATCACAGAGAGTAATTATTTAGTTCCTAATCAACCTCCTAGTCTAGCTTTGAATATGAGTGGAGCTAGATCTTCTCAGCAACAGCAGCAGGATCATCATCAACAACAGCAGCAGCAGCAGCAGCCACTCTTTCCCAAGCAAGCAACTGTGGCTTTTTCCTCTCCAATGCATTTAACAAACACCACTCAGCTAGCTAGCTCGGGTGTGAGGGGTGCAGTGGTTGGAATTGCAAATCCTACGGTTAACAATGGCCTAGTTCCGAATGGTGGGCTACAGAGTGGAGGAATGGCCATGATTGGTTTGGGAACTGGGGCTGTTTTGGGTGCCTCTGGATCTCCTGCAAACCACATATCTTCTGATGTAATTGGGAAGAGTAATGTGAACACATCTTCATTATCGCCTGCTCCTTATGTGTTTAATGGAAGCCAGCGGGGAAGAAAACCTGGTGCACTGGAGAAAGTAGTAGAGAGAAGGCAGAGAAGGATGATTAAAAACAGAGAATCAGCCGCAAGATCACGAGCTCGTAAGCAGGTGAATATCCATCATACATCTTTAGTGGTTCCACACTATTTATTTTGTGTTGCTTGTGATGCTCTTGTAGTTGTCTTTGTGATACTTCAAGCTAATCAAAAGGAAGCTGGTATGTCATATGTGTGTGGGCTGTTGGATTCTGGTAGTTTAATAGATCCTGAGTCAGACTCTGGCAGATTCATTTGAACCTTTGTATCATTTCATGCAGTCTATAGTCTTTCAAAATTTTCTTAAAATGAATTTGTGAAGTAAATTAAATCTGAAATCCTTTCTGGAAGTTGCCTATGATTTGTTTGGTGGGGGCCCTTGAGGCCTGGCTCAAGTGGTAAAGGGATGGGGAGGGTTTGTTGGAGGTTCCAGGTTCAAGTCCCAATGGGAACAAAAAATTTACCTATCAAAAATAAATGATTTGTTTGGAGGGGAATCCCTCATTATGCAAGAAAGTTATCTTTGTATAGCTCTTTTAGATCAACAGGGTAGCTGCTCCTATTTCTATCCTGAAATGCAAATTTAGAGCAGGATACTCATAAGCAGTTATGCATAAACATAGCATCTAAATGAAATGCTACTATAGTTATGCAACTTGTCATAAGATTTGGTTGAAGTCAATGTTATATTTTGTGGGATATTGCTTCATTTCTTCAATAACAACAAGACCTTAAATCACATTTATTTGGGATTGACTATGTGAGTCCTTCTGCCTTTCTGTTTTATCTAGGCCTAAAACAATCTGTGTCTTGAAATTGATTAGTGGACAACTTAGGCTGATATGGCAACAGTGTAGGAAAATCAGGGAGACCTTTGCTACCAAAACATAAATCCCAGCTGATGAAAGCTTAAGCATGCAGCATGTGCATGTGATGTAGGGTAATATTAAGTTGAAACTGTTTCATCTTGAATTGGGCATAAAGCATTGTGGTAGAAACCAGGTCCTCCAAACAGTTTTGATTTACAATGCACTTTGCTTGGTTAAATTGTTAGTCTTGATGAATCTACTTCTTGATACTACATTGCTTTTCTCTTTTGGGGTTTCTGCCAGGCTTATACCTTGGAACTTGAAATGGAAGTTGCAAAACTGAAAGAGGCGAATGAAGAATTGCAGAAGAAACAGGTTAAGTGTAGTCAAAACCTTGGTGTTTATAAAATGATATTTGGAAAATTAATGCCACTGACCCTTCTTTACTGCTCTTTGATTGCTACAGGCGGATATGGAAGTCCAGAAAAATCAGGTACAAGCCCTTTTTAGTTGTGCAGTTGCCTCTGTTCTGAGTTTACATTGGCAAACTCCAATTTTAATTGAAGATAATGTATACATAGTTCCTCTAAAAGCGCCATAGCCTACATTTTGTTAATGATCAAGTAATAGACAGAAGTGTAATTTAGTAGTTGGTAGCATCACCAATGTGGGTAATGATTTACTTGATCTTAATTGCGACAAAACCATGACCATAGTCCCATCCAAGGAGTTGAAATTGAGTCGTTTAATCTTTAATATGCTGCTCCTCTCTCTCTTTCTCTCTATGTACGCAATGGCTTCCCCATGTCTTAATTCCCAAGAATGCATTGTCCTTTTGACAGGCCTCTTGCTTTGTGACTGGGGACACCCTGTTCTTCCTGATAAATTTAAAAACAGAGCTCAATTTCATTCCTTGAATACAGTTGTGTTTTAAAAGGTAGCAGTGAAGGAAAAGAGACTGATCACCCTTTTTCTTTGTTTTGTCTTGGGCAGATCTTGGAGACAATTCGGCAAAGGGGAGGTAAAAGGCTGTGCTTGAGAAGAACACTAACAGGCCCTTGGTAGAGTAAATTAAATAATGTGTGGAGCTAATGACAAAGCATGGGTACACAAACTTGGCCCTTGCCAAGGTATAAGGATTGGGTGCTAAATCATCGGTAGGGGTAATAATGCTTTTTCCACAAAGGGTAGGCAGCTTGACTGTATAGAAGCTAAAAGTCGGTGTGCTGTAAGTAATGATCTGAGCTTAGTTTGATCCCGTAGATTAAACCTTTTTGTTGTGTGTTGTTTGCTTCTCATGTTATAAGCCAGGGCACCTAGGCTAGTTAAAAACAGAGTATGGGTCCAGTGTGCACCCTGGGCTGGTTACTTGAGAAGTTGTTAAATTTCCAACTGTTGGCCACAATCTAGCGTGTACTCTGCATTTTATGTAAAGCTAATTTATTAGCTTAGGTAATCGGATGTATGACATGCCCTTTTTAGCCCTTGAATTAGAAGTTTTATTTTTTGCTCATTCCTTTCTTATTTGCTTTGATGTTTAATGTCAAGTCACAAACAATATAAAATTGTTTAAATTAGTATATAAATAAAAGTAAATGCCAAAGGGATCTTTTCACCCTGCTATCCCAATTAATTAGTGGCTAGGAAAACAAACTAGAAGATCCCAACCAGGATTCTACATGAATTCAGCACCAGCATTCTTCTAGTCATCAGTTCTACTTCTCCGTGAAAATAAGTCTATTCGTAGTGTTTACCCCTTAGCATTCAACACGATGGAAGGCTCGAGCAAGAATCCCAAACTGCAGCAGTCCAAAGAAAAATCTACAACAAGAAACCAAGCTCAGAGTCATTAGGATATGAAGCCCTTGTACATAAAAGCACCCTAAAAAAGCATCATGTTTGAATATGATAGACATACCTGAGTCAGTCATGGAGCTTGTGATCCTTGAGACCTTTACAGAAATAGTCAATCGGTACGCACAAAATACAATCCTGAGATGTTGATTACAAAAACCCAATTCTCATTTCAAGCCCAAGCAGCTGGCAAGAAATTGACTCATTTCAACCAATGACTTGAATGGGTGCAGAGTAACTCCAACCATAAGTGCCAGACTCTGTCTCTCTAGCTCTTAGGGTACTCAAAAACAAGACCTTCAGCTACACTCCTTGCTCTTGCATGACTAAAAAGCTTGCTAACAATTGCCAATGCAAATTCTATTGCAGTTGCAAGCCCCCTGCTTGTAATCAGCTTGCCGTCAATAACTACCCTAGCTCCCTCCACTACTTCATTGGTGAGCTTGCTGGCTACAGAGGGATGAGCGGTGGCTCTTTTACCCTGTTTTTGGCCAAGGAAGCGTAAGTGTATAATACCACTGTTTAGAAGTATGCATACGTCAACTTGTCTCGACTTACCTTGAGTAACCCTTGTCTATGTAAGACTGTTGGCGAGGAGCAGATTGCTCCATATATTCTTCCTGCTGATCCTTGTTCTTTGAGCATCTTCTTCAGAACCTTGGATTTGTGCAGCCGCTCAGCACCAGCAATTCCCCCCTGAAATTTGGAATTAACCAACCTGTCAGCAATGTGGACTGAGTAGAAAAGACAGTCACTTTAAGGTTTATTATGTCCAGATTTTGAATTGCAACAGTGGGGAACACAATGCATTCTTGAAAAAACAAATTGTGTGTCCAGACACATCATTCCAAATAATGGATAAGTGTACCAAAATACTAAATAACTAGAATGCACATGTGAATGAAGTTGCAAGGATTGGAAATGTACCAGACTATCAATATCTGAGAGTAAACAGGTATTTAACCAAGAAGTGATTATTCCTAGAATCTACAACAAAATCAGTAGCAGACAACTGCATTTACCAGATATTCAGCATAACTGGAAATTAGCAGCATGCCCTTACTGACCCAATGGTCCCAAGCAATATAGAAAAATCTTAAAAGAGAATTTTGAGATTTCATTCTGACTCCAAGCAACACACACATAGAAATATATAACCAAAACCAGCAGTGCCATTTAATGCCAAAGGACAAAATCAAAATCTTACGAAGAATCTTTGACTTCTGATAATTCTATTGAGAAAACTAGAAATCAAAGAGAACTACTAGATTTTCAAGGCTTTCTGTTTGTCTCACCGGAAGAATGATCAAGTCATAAATTGATTCAGCAGCATTATCAATTGACTTGTCAGCAATAAGTTTTATGCCTCGAGATGCTAAAATCTGCAAAGATTTCTCAACTGAAGCAACCACAACATCCACCTTTGCTCGCCGTAGAATATCTACAACTGTAACCACTTCAATTTCTTCAGAACCATTTGCAACTGGGACAAGAACCTGTGACATACTTGAATGATGAGAAAATATTGAGTTTAGAGGGCTAAAATTAGACAGAAGAAAAGAAAAAGCACTGTGACCATTGGAGCCCGATGAATCTAAACAAACGTTATGGGAAGTGTTTCAGTTTACAGGAATTGAGGGAATCAGCAAAACATAAACAGAACATTTGGATGAACAATTTGGAAAAATGTGCAAATAGAACTGAACACACACTACAATATTTGCACACAGAGCATGATAATTGGGAAAACAAATTCAATGCTGGAAATCATTATAGCCTTCAGATTCACACCCTCTACTGATAAGAAAGTTCACCATAAAAGAAGAATCTCTGCAAACAAGACTATTGAATGGCTACAAATGTAGACAAATGAAAACAGCCACTTTGATGTTAAACATCCCATGATTCCCATCACATTTTATACAAGAAGCAGAAAGACTAACACTCCTAATATGGTGAAAGCTGTTAAGACACTAACCCTAACCCTGAAAATGCCAGTCTGGTTCAACTATAGATGCAACATTGTAGAAGCAACTTCTTCCAATAATATAGTGTAAGCACATACTTGCTTCAAGATTTCTAGTGAAAACTATGAAAGGGGATGAACAAACTGCAATCTGGTGCCTGTTATTTCACTTTTGGTGTGGAACAGGGTAACACTGGAAACAAAAACAGATAAAATCCTGGACCTCAATTAGAAGGTTGAGCAATAGTGATCATATGTTCAGTCAAACATATTCTAACGGACAAAACATATCATATGCCAAGTTGTCTGGATCAAAATATTCCAGTGGATCTAAAGGAACTTTTGTACTGTAAATCCTTGATGACCACCTACCACTACAACAAATGCTAGAATATGTGAACTTAATGTTACTTAGTAACTAATACAAAATCCAATTTAGTCACGTTGATAACCAAAGTTCAAGCCACAAAAGTTGGATCCAAGACATGAAACCACAAAAGCAAAGTCACCTCAAAAAATACCCCAAAACCAACAATCATATCCCTTGACAAAAATAGTTGAGAATAAAAGGAACTACTTACATGAGGACTATGATCAACTGACCATTCAACTTCATTAAACTCTTCCTTTTTATGATTGTCCTCAGCAGTACGCATCAACTGAGATGAAAGACACAAAATAGAGTTAGCTCAAGCTGATTAGCCACATAATACATTTAAAGAAAAGGAAAAGACACATAAGGGGAAAAGAGAGAAATCAAAGTCCATCTGTTGATCAGAAAATAGTTGACACTTCACGCAATATTTAAATAGAGAATATTGGTAGCAATGGCACAAAACAATAGTACAATGAGTTACACAGTACAGTAGTAGGTCTTACCAACAATTCTCCAACCTCCTTGGCTACAGACTCTCCAAAAAGTTGATCAACTAATGCTAAAGCAAACTCAAAAGCAGTTCCAGGGCCTCTGCTTGTTGTGAGCTCCCCAGAAACTTGTAGATTTGATTTAACAGCCCTGAAGGTTGGAAGCTTGTCCATGAATGCTGGGTGACAAGTCATCTTGCACAAGAAACTACATCCAAATCAGCCAACCAAATACATTCCTACATTCAAATTCATTAGAACTTAATCAAAAGACAAAGCACCTAACTTACCTGTTTTCTTCTCAGAAGGCCCCATGGTTGAAGTGTAATGGCTGGAGCAGCACAGATAGCACCATACAGCCTTTTTTCCTCAGCATGTTTGCTAGTAATTTTCCGGAGAATTTCACTATCCCTCAATCGTGCAGAGCCCGGCATTCCTCCCTTAAACAATGCACATGATGTAAGCCATTTATAAAATATCAAACCAGATCAGAAGAATAAACATTGCAAAAGGGAAAACAAATAACAACAATTGATTTCATCAATTGGGAAATGCAAACAAAAAAAAGAACAAGAAATCTAAAGCTATGTCTGGTTCTAGGAAAGCACTAATGAAAGGGAAAAAAAAAATGTTAAAGGAAAACCATTTTCTCATGATAGGTTTTACCATGAAAATTACGGAAAAGAAGCAAATATGATTAAAACTACTTAGAAACTTATGCATTTTCAAATTATTTAACTTTTATTTAAAAAGCTAAAATATGTTAATGAGTTTGACATACCATATAAAAATAATTTATTGATTTTAAATCTGTTTTTTTAATTTTTCTTTCCCTCTGTTTTCCTCTTTATTTTTTTCCCTTGCATTTTCCCTCGAATTTACGGAACCAAACATGGCCTAAAGAACTGGAATTTTTCCTCCAATTTTGAGTACTAGTTGCTTCTCTTCAATGGCCCTACCAATTAATGCAGGATCCCCATCTAACACCACAATCCCCTAAAACTCTTTGCTTCAAACAGTTGATAGGAACTTCTCTAACCTTATTCTTTGCCAAAATCTCCAATTGTCAATCTAATAAATTCTAGTTACCATCGCCGTTATCAGGCAACATTGCTGCAACCACTATCACAACAACCCCATTCTCCAATTCATGAATCATGCGATGTATAAAATCAGCAATAATGAAATCTACGTTCTTGAAAACTAACCGGCAAAGCTATGAGATCAAAAATTTCATCAGAGCATGTTGAAATGGAGGTATCAGCAACCAGTCTGGTGCCGCTAGAAGCCTCAATCTCGAGCTGGGGTTCCACCGACGCCACAACCACGTTCGCACCAGCTCGCCGCAGAACGTCAACTAGAATAACCGCTTCCATTTCCTCCGTTCCATATCCAATAGGCACCAGAACCTGCGTCCATAACACATAAACTCACAAAATTAAGACCTTCAAAACCCCAAAAATTTATCCCCTTAAAAAAACTGTTTGATTCCCGGTAAAATGCAAAAAGGACCAAAAAATTTCATTAGGCTACGTTTTCCCTTTTGGGTTTTGTCCGAAACCAAAAATAGAGAGTGCGACAACCTTTTTGGGAGGAAGAGAGGTGGTGGTGGTTGGAAAGAGAGTTTTAGCGGATTTTGAGGAGCGTTTGGGAGTAGGTGTTTTTGAGGGCGTGGAGGTGAGAGCCACCAGAAATGGGGTCTTGATGGAAGAAGAGAAGCTCAACGAAGGTGGTGAGAGAAGCGGCGATAGACTCAGACACTTCATTGCGTTTCATCAACTGCAAATTTCAGCTCAGGTGCCTCACTATATCCAGATTTTTTGAAGCTTCTCCGGTTTGATTTTGAGCCCCATTTTTTTTCTAATAAAAATAAAAAATCTAGAATATCCCCTAATATTATGAATTATTGCTTTAATGAAAATATTTTTTTCCCAAACAGTAAGAGATTTTGGTTTGAGTAATTATTGAAAACTGATTCAATTTTTCGTTTTAGTTTTTTTTTTTTCTTATGAGGATAAATTTTGATAGTAATTCTCTTATTATTATAAAGAAAATATCAATATAGTTAATTTCATATAATTTGAAAAAAAAAAAATCTATATTTGAATAAAATAACTAAAGTTGTCTAATATTCTATATTGAATATTGAATGGGGGAAAAAAATGAAAAAATTTATAGTTTTATATACGTATGAATTTTTCTAAATCATATAGACATGTTTTAAAATTATATAAACCTTTTGGACCTAGAGTGGATAATATCTCGGGATTAGGAGTTAACCATTACAAATGATACTATGTTCCGGTGTCCTTAAAGTGAATAATATTTACATGATTAAAAGTTAACTATTATAAATGATATATATCTTGATGTCCCCTATTCAAGTCCCACATCATTAGACAAATTGTAGCAGAGTTGAAATAAATATATATTAAACCCCTAGATCAATCATATATATATATATTTTGTTTATTTTAGGATCCAAAGGATTTTTATTACTTTAAAACGCCTCCATATGGCTTATTCTTATATATATAATGTCATGTTCTTTTTTCCTTATTCTACATGAGATATTATAATCACTCTTTCCCATAAAAACTTAACACACTTATTGTGTTTCATAGGACTGTGATGCCAAATAAACATATGTGCGTAATTGTGATATTTCATGTCGGATATGGGAAAAAGTTTTTAGAGTTATGTATATATGAACTTATTTTAAATTTATAAACACGTGTTTAAAGTCATGACCCATTAAGCTTAAAACGGGCAACATCAATGTTGTTGGGAACAAATCATTAAGGTCTGATCCTACAATCCTACGAGAACAATAAAAGTATTATATTTATATATGGGTAATTGTCATATTTCTAAATGAGATAAAAAAGTTTTTGAAACTATACATATAAACTTTTCTTAACAATATAGATATGTTTTTAAAATATCTATAAAGTGGTACTTATTTATTTTACTTAATTATAAATGGAACTTAAAACTAAATGATGCTTAATAGTGTTAATTTTTAAGTTGTTTGTTTTTATAATATTTTATTTCTATTAAATATTAAAAAAAAAATCTAATGTGTTATTTTTTCTATTAAATAAAAAAAATTAAATAAGTTTGAAAGTAAATTATTTTCAATAAAAAATTAAAAAAATAAACACCCTATATAAGTTTGGGAGTAGTCGGAAAATGTATAAATTATAATAAATTAACTTAATGTTCGTTAAGTTAATTTAAGTTATTAAACAAGTTTATTAAGATGGATGCTATTTTGGTTTAATCTAATTTTTAGCCAAACCAAATCAATTGATTAAACAAATTAAATTGATTTACCTAGTTAAACCAATCCACATAACAATGGTTTAAATTGGGTTGATTAATTGTAAATTGAAATAAAACTATTACACACGTGTATATATATATATATATATATATATATATATATATATATATATATATATATATATATATATATATAATTAATTAATTATAAATAGAGATAAATTTATTCAATAGGATTATCCGTGGCAGGCTGCCACCTAAGGGATATGCATTGCAGAGATGCCAGGTAGGACGATAAAAATGAAAGGTTTAATATAATTATAAATATAATTTATAAGCCCACTGCTCAGTGATCCCTTCTCTGTGGATACACAGAAAAAGAAGGATGCTGAGGGTATTGGGAAGAAGAGCATCCACGTCTCATCAATGGCGAAATCCGGTATCACTTCTCCAGAAATGTCAGTTCTGCATAGGAGTGCTTCCCGACGGCGTCGATCGTCAATCTCCTTCCTTCTCTCAGAACTCCGCTATCATGAACGATTACATTTCCCAACTCAAATCGCATGTCCAAAAGGTCTGTCCCTTTTCTAGTCTATGTGAATGTGAGTATATATGTGAGGCGTAATGGGTGATGTTTGTGCGTTTTCGGTTTGTTTCAGGTGCTTAGCGGAGGAGGAGCAGAAGCTGTGAGGAGGAACCGGAGCAGGAACAAGCTTCTCCCTAGAGAGAGAATCGATCGCCTGCTTGACCCTGGCTCTTCATTTCTTGAGCTTTCTCAGGTTTCTAATTTTCTATTTGATTTTTTATGTTGTTGCTTATTTGAGTTTGGTAGAGGCAGAATTTGGCTCTTTGGAAACTGCTTATTTTCCCCCCTCCTTTTTAGGTATTACCGACTAATATAGCTTGAAAATTAACCCTATCGTTATTAGGGTGAATTAGGTTTAAAGGAAAGATAACTAGTCAGTCCAGGAGTTGCTCAGCAAGTATAGGTTTTCGCGTAGAAGACGTGTGAGCATTTGATTATGAAATACTGACACCGGGGATTCAGAATTGGTAGTTAAATTTCGGAAAAAAAGGGGGGGGGGGGGGGTGGGGGTGGGGGTGGGGCGCGGGGGGTGCGGCTAGTTTGGATATGCTTTCTGTTTTCTGTTTTTAAAATCAGAAAATAGTTGAAATACTTATATAAGATACAAATATTTGTAAAGGTTTACATTGAAAAAGTCATGGGTTTGAAAACTGTTTTAAAAGATTGAGGTATTAAAATTTTTTTATTACCTTAAATTTTAAAATTTCTGAAAATGATATGATCAATCTATACTTTTTGTACAAGATATTTTACTTTTATGTAGAAATTTCTAATTTAAAAAACAAAAAACAGAAAATGTATCTAAAGTCTAAACCAACACTTAGTTCCTAGTGATTTCAATTTCGTCAAGGTGCGATGGGAGTGATCCCATTTGTGGTATTGCCAGGACTGCATGCATCACATTCAATCTTTAGTTCAAGAAAAAATAGTGTTATGAATCATCTGATTCATCCAACAAGTGGATCAAATCACTAGTCAAGAATATTGGGAACTCATGTTTCTCAAACTTCACAAGTCTTGACTGTACTATTTTAGATCAAACAATCATCTAGATCCATCACCAGCACTTCTCGATACTCTCACAACCCCATGTATACATGCAAGCAGGCCACTATAGCCGAGGAAAATATTGTGTGCTTTGGTATTAGCTTTGAATGAAAAATTTTTCTTTATCAATTGATTAAACTTGTTATATGCTTTGAGATAATTTATCGTCTATCTGCTTTTAGTTGTATTTTTTATGGTTAAAGCTTGCAGGCCATGAGCTATATGAAGAAACTTTACCATCTGCTGGGATAATCACTGGAATAGGACCTGTGCATGGGCGACTTTGTATGTTTGTGGCTAATGACCCAACTGTAAAGGGAGGAACTTACTATCCCATCACTGTTAAGAAACACCTTAGGGCACAAGAGATTGCTGCTCAATGTAAATTACCGTGCATATACCTTGTTGATAGTGGAGGTGCTTACCTTCCAAAGCAGGCTGATGTCTTTCCTGACCGGGATAACTTTGGTAGAATTTTCTATAATGAAGCACAAATGTCTGCAGAAGGTATTCCTCAAATTGCTCTGGTATTAGGTTCTTGTACTGCTGGGGGCGCTTATATACCTGCAATGGCGGATGAAAGTGTTATGGTCAAAGGAAATGGTACCATATTTCTAGCTGGGCCTCCACTTGTGAAGGTTAGTTCCAGATCTTTTGGCATGCCTAAATGCTTCATGCAGTGGCTGGATTCATAATTCTTTTTGCATGTTTCCTGAAGAATTATAAAAAAATAGATGCATGCTTTCACATACAAACATTTTTGTGTGTATATCCATGTGCATATGTATGGATCTATGTATAGACATAGTTATAGCTAGAGGAGTGGTTTTACTAGGCTGCTACAGGAGAAGAAGTCTCTGCTGAGGATTTGGGAGGTGCAACTGTGCATTGCAAAACATCCGGGGTTTCAGATTATTTTGCTCAAGGTATTCTCCTTCTGTTACCCTGTGCTATCCATCTGACATGGCTAACTTTTGAACTCTCTCTGATCTTTCAGTGCTTTCTTCTTGCACCATTGATTTGCAGTTTGAGTCAAACTTCTTTACTTAAGCTGATATACCACTCGGCAAGATGTGGTGTGATGAGTGTTAATTTGTGAGATTTAAACACAACCATTGTTTTGAATTTGGTGTCAGGACAATTTTTTCATATTATTTTATTTTAACCCTTTACATTTATTTTCTAGAAGCCCTATGAGTAATTTTTTGCCTTTTTTTTAACCAAATAGTCTGCGTGCTGACCTCTGAAAAGGAGGCATTGCAAAAATGCTGGTGGCATGCTGCACAATTGGATCCAAGCTTCTCACAGTGAACACTAGAGTGTGAATATATACCATGAATTTTTTTTTGATAGATAGTGAATATATACCATGAATATGTTGTCTATCAAAGCTGCTTTTACTTTTTGTTTATATGTCTATTTACTTTGCCCTCCTTTGCTATGGATAAAGTTGTGCATAATTCTCTTGTTTGAAAATTTATTTTATTAATTTGAATTTCATAAAGCATTAATAATGCTATTCAAATGTACAGGATCTTAATATGTAGCAAGGAGATCTTCCCTTCGAATGTTGCAGCCATGTTATAAGAGTTATTAGATCCCTTCAACTATATTAGTAGCTATACACACATCATTTAGAAATTTATGGAGATGAATTTGATTTTAAGTTTGACTGAGAAGCCATTCCCATATGATAAAATCCAAAATGAATTCAGTGGAATTCAGTATGCTTATTTAAGTTTTTGAAGCCTCAACCTGCAGCCCTGGAGTTCTTTTTTGAAGTAATCTTTTACAGCAACCACAACTTAAAATGCCTTTACGCTTCACTTTCCTGGTGTGCAATTTTGTTATTAGAATGACAATGTCTAAGGGAGAATTCATTGGTCCCCAAAGAATGAGAAAGAGAAGGAAAAACATCTCATCGTATGACAAGTTTTATGGGGCCCTTGTCCAAATGGAGTACTCATGTAAAGAAATTTGAAGATTTAAGTTTATTCTTCTCTCTCTCATGCTTCTCAGTAAAAATATAAGAAAAGAATATGGCCGCCTTCTTATTTCAATCATGGTAATCTTATTTGTGATTTTATGCCCATCTTGTAGATGAATTGCATGGACTTGCTATTGGGAGGAACATTATCAAGAACTTCCACATGGCTGGAAAACTGGGCATTGTAAATGAATTGCAAAATATTATTCCTGAATATAAAGAACCAGTTTATGATGTAAAGGAGCTCCGTTCAATTGCACCAGCAGACCACAAGCAGTCTTTTGACATCCGATCAGTTATTGCTCGCATTGTTGATGGAAGCGAATTTGATGAATTCAAGAAATTGTATGGAACTGTGAGGGCATTTTAATCTCTTAAAACTCTAAGCTAATTGCATGTTCTCTTAGGCAATTTCAAATTTGGTAATTCTAGTTGTTTCTATGCAGACTCTTGTAACAGGCTTTGCTAGAATTTTTGGACAACCTGTGGGCATAATCGGAAACAATGGGATATTATTTAATGAATCTGCTCTAAAAGGGGCCCATTTCATTGAAATATGTACTCAGCGCAACATTCCTTTGGTGTTTCTTCAGAACATCACTGGATTTATGGTATGTGATCTCAACTTCTCTTCCCATTACTCTGTTGATGAAGCTGTGCATCATTCTTGTGCCACTACATTCAAGAAGAATGCATTAATGTGGCAAAATGTTATGTTTCTGGTTATTCAAGTCCATTCTAGAGGGGTTGATGCAGTGTATAGCTCTGCTGATTGAGGTTTAGGGAATGACAAATGGAGAACCAAATAAAAGGGTTAAAGGGCTGAACTAAGTTGCATGGAGTTTAAGAAGGTCTCATCTAAGTTAAAGGTAATAAGAAGAAAATTAATATGAGATGAATAATGTAGGTAAAGGAAATGAAGATGAACCACGATGTGAAATGTTTTTTCTGATAATAGAAGATGGACTAAGACATAATCTAGAATAAGGTCCTTGGAAACTCATTCAGATGTCTAATCCAAGTAATTGGAGTTTCAACCATCAAAGAGAAGATGGATCTCTATAGTTTTTTCTGCTCAAGGGCAATCATATAATCTTCATCTTTTTTGTTAAAATGTTGTTTGCTTGGGTGTCTATAAGCTGTAAAATATTTTGGTTCTGTTATTTTGATTCCTTTTTCTTTTTAATGTTTCTTCTCGAACTACATAGAAAAGGAGTTTAGAGTGACCTTCATATAACATAGGTCTGAGTTTCATTGGAGAAATTTTTATTTTGATATTCTGGTTTTCTTTCCTTATTCACATGACAGTTAGTGACTTTCATATAATCTAGATCTGAGTTCTATTGAAGAAATTTATATGCAACTGAACTAGTTTTACTCTCTTCTTTTTATTTTTTTTTAATCTCAATGAACTTATTCTGCAAACTTCTTTTTTCCATTTTGTTTGACTCATGAAGTAGTATCACTTCGGATGGAACTCATGCAGGTTGATAGAATCATTTGGACCTGTAGAACCTTTTCATTGGTAGGTCATTTGATAAGTACTTGTTTGATAGGTTGGTTCAAGATCTGAGGCAAATGGGATAGCAAAATCTGGAGCAAAGATGGTGATGGCAGTTTCTTGTGCAAAGGTTAGTTTCTTCTGCTTTTCTTCACTTTTTTGTTGGGATGAAAATGTTTTAAATAATTTTTCTAATTTACATGACTGCATGTGAATCCTGCCTTAAGCTGGTATCTGCCCTACATGGTGAAGAGCCTAATAGAACCTTAACCCCTCTAACTGGATCCTTGATTTACATAGTTGGACCACTAAGGCCTGCAGTAGCCCAACTTCATATACTGGGCTTCTATGTACTTTGACATGAATTCTTGCGACTTTGTAATTCTCTTTCCTTTTTTATGCATTGTTGGCAGGAATTTTAGTTGCACACAATCTCAAACATTATTTACAATTTTTAAAACATTAGGACTAGACCTCCTGGAAAGCTCACTATTTGCGCATCTGTCTTAATTTATGACCTTAAGCATAGTGTTCTTAAGAGTCTGATTGTTGCTGATAATATGTTGAATGATTATTAATTTATTATTCTTATGTAGATAGACTTTAAAATCCCAAAGCTTCCTTTTTTATTGTTTTTATTTTGGTTAAGAAGCCCATAGGCTGTAAGCCAGCCATATAGCGTGAACTGTGATGGCTACAATGCTTAGTTATTGCCAATCCCCAATACACCTTTGGTGTGGGCCTCTAGGCCACCAACAAACTTGCTATAATGCGAGAAAATGGAAGAAAAATAGTGCTATTAGAAGAATGTCACTAGCTACAAGGTGCAGTGAGGCACACATTATGAACTCTCTCAATGGAAGACTCAAGCAAGTGTAGGCCTTTAGAACTCAGAGTAGGTGTGGGTGCACATTGGACTTATCACCCCAAGAACTGAACAGACTAGACCTCCATTGGTTTAAGGATACTGAATTGAATATTATGTTGTTTGAGGTCCATTAGATGTGATACATTCAGAATAATCTTTATTTAAGTGCTTTATCTATCTAAAAAGAAGGGGGAAAAAACAAAGTAATATCAGTTTTGTAATTATTAAATGATATTATTGTACCAAAAAAAAAGAACCAACTCTGTTGATTGAAATGCAGAAAAAAAATGTGAAATATGGTCAAGATATCCAATTGTCAACATATTGTTATGGCTTCAATCATAGAATTTAAAAGTTGTTTTGTGTGACATCTACAAATTAATGATGTTTATCTTACAGATGCCTCGTTTGTTTGTTTTTTTTTTTTTTTTCCTACCAATGGTTTTTATTTTCTTTTTCTTCTTCCTTCTCAAGTCATATTGTTTAGACCTTTTCTTTTCTAACTTAATGAGTGCAAAGCTTTTGAGCTACATTTTCCCTTTAATATGGTTCTTTTGTTAATAGTTTTGAATCACAAAGGAAATTAATACAGAGAAAATGCACAGGTTCCTAAAATTACTATTATTGTTGGCGGAAGCTTTGGTGCTGGAAATTATGCAATGTGTGGGCGTGCATATAGTCCTAATTTCATGTTCCTTTGGCCAAATGCCAGAATATCTGTGATGGGTGGTGCTCAGGTAGCCCTTTAGCTCAATATGTTTTGCATGTGACTCTAATGTCGAATACTTGTCATTGCTTAGTACTTTTCAATCTTAGTGTCTAACTTCTTCATTTGCCTTGTACTATCCTTTATCCATCTGTCTATATTTCAGAAGGTCATGTAGCTTGTATTTAGGAGGAGGTGATCCTCTTCATCTGCTATAGGAGGGAACTAACAGCATTCTGATTCTGTTACCTGTCTGATCATTAACATGTTATAATTTACATACTTTTTAAGGAGCATTCTTTTTGTTTTTCATTTTTGTTGGCAACTGGGCAAAAGGCTTAGAGATCGTAACTGAGCCCACTCAGGTTGATTTCTACCCTGATCCTTGACCACCCTGGTCAAGCTCCATAGGACTGGTTACAGTGCACTCTCCTATTGAAGAATGAAAATGAGCTAGGACATCAGCAGTTTGACTGGTCTCCTGATGGATATTGCCCAGTCTAATGAAATCAAATTTATGCCCTAAGAACTTTGATTTGTTGAATCATGATCCAGACACTCCTATGAGCTGAGTTTGGTAATGTGATAACATTAACTGAATGCTTGAATTTGAAAGATGCAATAAAGTGATCAATCTGCTTCTCTATTGCAAGCTTGATACTGCTTCTCTATTGTAGACACTATGAATCTACTTCCACCTCCTAAGGGGAGATTTGACGGCTAAACCCATTTTTTCCAAGAATCTTAATCCAGATATATGAACTCTATGCAATTTTGTTATGATATGTAACCCTTATGCTGTGTGTAATTTATAAGTTATTTTTGTGTATGATGAATGCTGACAATAATGTGTAAATGCAACACAAAATCCTAATAAAAGAAAAAAGAATTCCCCTTGCGCATGTTACCTTTTTCCCACTCAAATTCTTCCTGACCTTGCATGGTCCTGCATCTTCCTGATTTATTCCTCCAGTAGAGAGTTATTGGTCTGCGTCCTGAATCTGTTGGTATGCTCAAATTGTAGTTGTGATTTGTAGAAGTAGGCTTGTAAACTCTTCAGTTCTGATTGTATCATTCAGGCTGCTGGTGTGCTTTCTCAAATAGAAAGAAGCAATAAGAAAAAGCAAGGAATCCAGGTAAAGTTCTTTCTTGGTGTTTCTGCAAGGCACAATATTTTTTATTCTGAGCCAAAAAAACTGAACCATTGTGTGGGTAATGTGCTCATACGCGTTGTTGCAGTGGCCAAAGGAAGAAGAGGAAGCATTCAAGGCAAAGGTGGTGGAGGCATACGAGAAAGAGGGAAGCTCCTATTACTCAACTGCAAGACTCTGGGACGATGGCATCATTGATCCAGCAGACACAAGAAAAATCATAGGTCTCTGTATCTCTGCAACCACCACCAACATTGCCCCAAAAGATACCAAGTATGGTGTATTTAGAATGTGAACTACCATCAGTTTCTTTATAAAATAAACACACTGGCAGTGAAATGTTTACTGCCCAATAACCCAAATGGGTTCTCTTTGAAGTATTATGTTGCTCTGCTGTATTCTCCCCAAGAGTTCTTTACAAGGGATTTGGGTTTCATAGAAATAAAATTCAAATCTTGAATGAAAGAAAAAGATGAGTAGGTTTCACTGAATGTATACAGAAGTGCAAAAGGACCTGAAATGAAAGGATTGCTGAAAATTGCGTTTGGCTGTGAGATATGCGGACTGCGGAGGAAAGGTTTTGGGACCAAAACAATATTTTGAGTTACCCTGGTGATGCATGGCTCTTTGTCACAAGGTACCATTGCCACTTCTAATATAAGTGAGCTTTTGTACTATATACCTCAAAGAAAAGCCAAACACGTACGCTTTGAAAATGTTTTTGAAAAAGAAAAAAATTCAATATTCTCAATTTATTATTTATTATTTTTAAATTTTTTAAAAATAATTTTTATTTATAATATTTCATTTTCAACCCTTTACCATATTAATATCATTATTTTTTAAAATAAGCCTTACAAAATAATTAAAAATATGTTGTCAAAAAATACATTATTTTTAGAACAATTTATAAATAATTTAAGCTTTGTTTTAGAAGTGTTTTTGAATGCTTCTCAAAAACCATTTTTGAGAATTATTTTTTATAACTGTTTTATAATGTTTTGTAAAATAAAAAATCTATTTAGAAATCTTAAATATTTTATATATTTTAAAAAAATTTTATATAGTAACTTTTAAAAAATCTACTTTATTATTTTAATAATAACTTTTATATATACATATATTAATTTATTTTTAATTATTCTTATAATTATTTTTAAAATAATCTTTAAAGAACATGTGAAAATAAGTAAAAATAACTCAAAGATATTGTTTGAAAATACCTTATTTATTATTTTTAAGAATAAAAAACTATTTTCATTTTCTTTTATTCCGATGAATAAAAAATTGTTTTTGAAAACAATTATCATGTAAATCCTTTTTTTTTTTTTTTTTTGTTAAAAGGTTATCAAATATGATTCTAAGCCTAAAAAATAGTTTTATGTTTTAAATATTAGAAAATTGTTTCAAAAAATAAATCTCAAAATGGCTCAAAGTTCTCCAAATCCTCTTACCTCGGTTTGGTTCCTTGCACTTCAAATCCCCCCCAAGGGGATTTCCCTTCATGCATCCTTTTCGAACTCAAGACCCCTTGGCCGACCAAAACAAACTTGTAACTCATTTGAGATCACTCCATCTGGACCAAGATAAGTTTCACCTAGGGCCAGAAGTGAGAGGTCTCCTTCTTCCACAAGGTTGGATGGAATCGACAGGCTGGGCTCGTTGGACTCTCAGATGGACAAACTAGTTTAGTCAAGTCCTTAAGATTTCTGGTATGCGTGATCAACCACACTTGATATCTGAGCGCTAGCCCAGACACCTGACAACTAAGTGATGGATTAGACGCTTAGCGTCTAAGTAGTAGACAAAACTCTATTTACGCCCAAAAGTCAATGTCAATTAATTATTATACACAATCCTAGACATTGACATACTAAATAGATAGTCAACCGCACGACCTGAGATTCTGGGCACGTCAACAAATAGCACTAATCAGTCGCTCTTATCTGATATGATTGCCTAGTCACTCTAAGGACAATCATCATTACAAGAAAGGATAGAGTCCATAGTCAAGACAATAGTGACAATGCCATCAACTTTATATAAACTCCTTAAAAAGTATGAACAAGGTATGCGCGCACATATACCCATTCTCTATCACAAAATAGTTAGAGTTATTATTGTCTGAATTAAGCTTTGGAAGGGCATGCTCAAAACATTCGTCTGAACATCCTTTTATGTAGAGAAGTAGTCCGTTTAATTCCAGTGAAATTGGATGGACTCTTCAAAAAACACAAAAAAGGGAGGAGGTTCACCTATTTCCAATGAAGCTAGACGGACTTGACACCAACATCCCTTACTTTCAATTCCTTAAATTTTTGTTTATTTATTATTATATTTTTCGGCTGATCCAAGGTCCCTAACCTAGTTTAGTGAAATTTTCAGATCTTAATACCGCAGAAGGCTAAATTTGGAAAAATCAAATCATAGAATGCCCATAATTTATTTCCCAATAAATCTTTGGATCTACTTGGAGGCATAATCTATCTGATTTGATTTTAATAAGAATTTAACATGGCATGAAGCGCCCGTGGCCTAATGGATAAGGCGTCTGACTTCTAATCAGGCGATTGTGGGTTCGAGTCCCACCGGGCGTGTGCGTTTTTTTTTTTTTTTTTGCCCTTTATATATATAAATTATTCTTAAATTTTCCAAATCATTATTCCAAGAAAAAAAAAAAAAAAAAACACGAAAACGTGGTGGGGCCCAATGTTTTGAAGCTCGGAAATGAGAAAAAAACGTGCTCCATTCTCACTTTCCCATTCGTTTCTCACTCCACCCACCTTTCTCTCGTTTTCGATTCCCCCAAACGCCCCTCTCTGGTCTCTGCTCAACCATGGCTTCTTGCTCCAATCCTCCTCCTCTCTCTTCACCGCTCTCCCCTTCTCTCCAAACCCGAAAACTCTTCGCTCCTCTCTCCTATCCTCGCTCCGGCGGACCCTCCTATGCTCTTCATTTCCACGCCAAAAGGGGCATTAGGTTTTCAAACCCACCAAACCCACCTCTCCGTCTCAAGGTTCTTTGCTCCGCTGATTACGACAAAGGTACCCTTCCCTTTCTCTATTCGACCCTTCGATTCTCAATCTTGGAAACTTCTTGTTTTAATTTGAGTTCTTGGGAAATTTTTTAGCTTTATGAGTTGTTTTTATATTTTTCACTTGTGAAAATTTTGATTTGGTTTCGTTTGGTTTGGTTCTGTTAGGATCTTTTGGTTGCTGAGAAAATGTAGGGAAGTAGCAGAAACTGATTTATTTATTTATTCTTTATTTTTTTGAATTTTGGAGTTTATGTTGATGAGAAAATAATGAGATCAAGGCATTCACCGGAATGCGGTTGATCCGATCTTTTGACCACGATGAAGCCTTAAATTCTAGTTGTGTGGGCTTTGGTCACAGATTGAAATTTTCAATTGTGAGTGTTGGAAGTTTCCTGCAATCTGATTTTTGTTCTTGAGCTTTTTTAGTGGTTATTGGTGGAAATTTGGTTTGATGCGGTTAAAGTCTGTTTGGTTGCTGAGAGAACTATGCAAAGAGATGAAACTGAATTTTTGAGTTTTGTAGTTTCTGTCAATGACGCTGAAGAAATTCAGACTCATTGATTGTTTGGCTTGATTAAGTTTATTTTTGGAAGCTAGGGCATCGGAAACATAGCACTCAATTTTTTTTATGTTCTCATGTTCTTTTCTGTCCCTCAGTTTTCTCTGCAATCAAACTTAAGGATTTGGGATAGTGGCGGTTTGGGGCCTTATGAAAAGTCTTAGATTCATTAATGTGGGGTAGAACTAGCCAATTTCTTTATCTGTTTCAATCTTAGATGGGACATTTGGTTGGATGTGTCGGCATCTTTTAGCTGCCTCAGCAATTTTGTCAGAATCTTGTTAGGGGAAGCTTCTACCCTACTCTCTGATATTTTCTTTCATCTGCTTTATTGATTTACAAAAAGCTTATCATTGTGTTAGATGGGGTTGATAAACCATTTATCTCACTATAAATTGACCTGAGGGATAATGTTTTGAAAACCTCAAAGTGCGGTGTGTTCATTTGTTAGCATTTTGGCGAAGATGGAATCTTGAGAAAAAGCTTCAACTTTTTTCTTAATTTTTCCTTTTTTTATGGCATCTCCATAAAAACCAGATCTAGTTCTTGATTAAAGCCAATCGTTTGTAAAGGTTTGTGATAAAAGGCACTACCAAAGTCATTGGGTGTCATGCAAGAGTATCCTGATATTTATCTCTTATTCCAAAACCCATACTTTTTTGATGGCCAGAATTATATTTTTTGCAACTTTTATTTATCTATATTTATTTATTGGATTGGGGTGGGATTCCAGATTGTGAAGGAGGTTTTTTTTTTCCTTCTTTTTTCTGGCATGGAGATGGATGTTAAAGTTTAAAGTTTGCTTCGCGACGATGACCCAGCGATGGCAATTCATTAGTTACAAATAGAACCAATCACAGAAAATGAAGTGGTTCTCTTCAAGTTTGGACAAAAACATTGAAGCGACTTCTGTCCTATTTTTTATTATATATAATTTTTTAAATAAAATGGTGACCAGTTTGAAGTGTATTTCCTTTGCTGGGTTGGTCAAGTTGGGATTGCTTCTTTGAAAATTTGCAGAGGGAATAATGATTTTGAACTCTTGATACAATCTAGTTGGATGAAATGGTACAACGGAAACATATGTGCCTCCTAGGATGTGACATTAGACTCGTATGGGTTATGCTTATGTTGAAATAACTCCCAAAAAATTGGGGGAGAAGAGGTGAGGAGGCAGCATGGATGTGGTGGGGTTGGGTGGGGGTCAGGTGGTGGTGATGTTTAAATGCTAATGCTCTACATATTATTTTCTGACCCTTAATTTTTGCTCCTTTTTATTGTTTATTCACTTCTCTCTCTGTTTAGATTTTCTCGAGCAAGTGCATATCTAATTGGTTCATAACTTTTAGTTTGTTAATTATGTTCTTCTTGCTTATTTCATTTTTTGAACTAATTGCATCTTGTCTTTGACTTTTGTGTGTGGATGGAAATAAATGTTTATGGTCTTTTTCTTTTGTTTGTTCTATGTAGATTTTGAAATCAATATTTTTTTTTTCTCCTAGTGTTGTTCTTGTTTTTCACATAATTAAGTGTCTTTCTCCATAACCAATGTACAATATTTTTAGATCTCCCTTTGGTTTTCCTTCCATTGTCTGGACTATATTTTTATTTAACCTATTTGGTTCAGATGCTCCTTATTGTTACTTGTGACGCAATTTTTTGTTTTCTAAAATGTGTTGCTCATTTCTTATCCTTCCACTTTGTCTGTTGTTCTGTTTGATTAGCTGTATTCTTTTCTATTTAATAAAATATTTAATTTGAGTTTCTCGGGGTTGGAACATTGATTCTGTTTTATGGTGCCATTTTTAGTTTTTAACGTTTTCAATTTGTATTCTTCTTTGCTTTTGCCTTCAGTATATTGGTAATAGTTTACAGTAGCAAAATGGAAGAAACTAGAACAAAGTGAAAAAATGAAAGAAAAAAATGGATACCACAGAAATGAAATAACTGCACTCTTTAGTTTCAGTACTCTTCAAATATGTGGCAGAATGAAGGATTGGGTGAGTGCTGTGCTCTCTCTGTCTGAGCTTATCAGGTTTTTTTTCCTATTCTTACTCAACCCTCATTCCTTGCATGGTTTAGGGGTAGTTTATGTTGTTTAGACCATTTTCAGAAATTTGCAATCTGCTCAGAGGGAAAACTTTTGACCTTGAATGATTTTTCTCCATGTCAATTAGTCATGTGATTAAATCAAACATATATGCAGAGAGATATCTGTAAGGTAGGCATGTTGAAACATTGGATAGTCCTCTTAACCGCATTATGTTTGGAATGTGCAGCTGCAGTGGTCACTGGAGACTCGTGGGAAAAATCAATTCTGAACAGCGAAATCCCTGTCCTGGTTGAATTTTATGCTAGTTGGTGTGGGCCCTGCAGGATGGTTCACCGGGTGATAGATGAGATTGCAGAAGATTATGCAGGGAGACTTAAATGCTTTGTGCTGAACACAGACCATGACTTGCATATTGCTGAGAACTATGAAATTAAGGCTGTGCCAGTGGTTTTGCTGTTTAAAAATGGAGAGAAGCGTGAATCTGTAGTTGGAACCATGCCTAAGGAGTTCTATGTGGCAGCCATTGAGAGGGTCCTCTCATCTTAATCCCAGTTTGTTTCACAACTAGACCGTCCAGGGAAATTGATCAATTTTCCCCCATGTCATATCATTTTTATATCTTGAATTGTGAATTGTGCTGTCAGCCTGTCACAGCATGGTTGTACATTCTAGTTATCATCTTCCTCGTCTTCTTCTTCTTCTTCTTTTTTGAAGAATGAGCTGGTATGAGTTTATGTTTTGTACATATGACCTTGACTATGCGGCTTGTTTTAGGAATCTGAATGCATTTCATGTCTATGCAAGTTGTGCATCATTAATGTTAATGAACAATAAAAGGTTCAAAGTCAGTCAATTTGCTTTTATTAACTGTTTCTCTTTTATAAACTTGGAGGTAGAATGTGGTTGGCTACAAATGGATGGAATGATTCTCCAGTGGATGTTATTGGTTCTAGTTCAACTATCTTATCTCAATCCAACAAGTGCTTGTATTGCTAACCTTAGTTGGCCACCATGTTTTACCACAGAAATTGAAGTTGAGGGGCCAGCTAAAATCCTGCAACCACTTGTTTGTTGAGGATATCACAATTTTAAATCTTCTTTTAATCTGGATGGTCAAAATGGATGAAGATGAATGTGAAAGGGATTGTTGTGGATATGGGTCTTTTTCTTCTCTTCCAATTAGAAGAAGTTTGTTAATTCTCCACAATTGTTTGTTGCTGAACTTTATGCTAAACTTTTGATTGTAGAAGTGATAGAAATAGTAACTTTGAAATTTTAGCATCTTCATTTTCCTACCTTAAGCTTGTGATGGTAATGAACCATGCTTTAAGGTTTTTCCCATGATCCAAACATTAAGGAAATATTTGGCCTTATCCAATGTAAACTTAATGTGGTTGTTAAGACTAGTTCGGTATCAACATTCTCTCATTCACTCTATGGTAATGATTTAGTGTATTTTTATTAGATTCATTGAGTGATTATGTGTAATCATGATCATGGTAAGTTTTAAAATTTAATTTCTTGAACAAACAAATTGTTGATATAGATCATGTCGGTCCTATATTATATTTTCAGCGTAAATTTGAACGTGTACCATAAAATTAATATTTTGTTTAAACAAGCTTTAATTAAAAAATTAGGTAGGTCAAAATAATTATATTGTTTCCACGAGCTTTAGTGACTTAACTTTAATGTCTAAACAAGCCTCATGATGGTGAAACGGGAAAAATCATTAAACACATTCCAAACTCGAAACGACGTCGTTTACTGAGTTGGTAGAGGCGGTTAGTTGTCCCTCTAACTGGGCCGGTGACTCCAGTAAAAGGCCCAAGGTGTCGGCCATAAAAATGCCTCCCTTGCCCTGTTCTGCTCTGCTGTCTCTTCCCAAAATCTCAGTTGCAGAGTGCAAAAACCAGGGCACCCCCTTGTTCTTTCCCATACTCCACACACCTCTCTTTTTCTCTTTCTCGATATTGATTTTTCCAACGTCTGAATTCGTCTGAGGTTTTATATTCAGATATTTTATCGGGAAAACTTTGGATCGCTTTGTTTTTCCTTTTTCTTTCTACGGAATCTAGGTTTCTTCAGGATTCATCTTCTCTTCTTTCAGGACCTGTTTGGCAATGTTTCTTTGATCATCAATTATAGAGTGTGATATTGGATGAGCTGTTTTGGATTTTATTTTGGATGATTTAATTTGTTTGATTTTTTTTCGGGACAGGAGCCTGGGAAGCTGTGTAAATTTGAGAATCGCAACGCCAGGTACTTTTATTTATTAGATTCTATTTATATTTTTGGGTATGAAACATTTCTCTGGTGGGTGAGAAATTGAAGGAAGGGGCGAAGAGAATTGCATTCTGAATCTGTTTGTATTTTTTTTTTTGTTTGGTTTCTGTAAAATGAAACTTAAGCCAAATTGCTGTGTAAGGCTTAGTTAAGTTGATGCCACTATGTGTATGTGGAGTCGCGCGTCTAGGCGAATGGCCACACAATCATCCCTGAGCCTTTGGCCGATCAAAGGTTTTCAGTTCCACAAGTCATGAGTGAATTGGGAGGGGACTTGGGACCTAGCTATCGGTGTTGAGGTATGGCTGGTTGGCTACCGTTCTTAAAAGAAAAAAAGGGAGCTTAACTTGTATTAAAAAAAATGGAATTGATGAATAATGCACATAATTTGTTCTCAAAACAAGAAAGAATCAGTAGACCACCTCCTGCTTCATTGCACCAAAACAGGAATTCTGTGGCAGATAGTTTTATCTTTATTCAGGTTACAGTGTGTGATAACCCTCTTCAAGGGGGATGGATCCTTTGTCAGGAAGATGAGAAAGAAAGCATGGAAGGCTGCCCCTTTGTCCATATTTTGAACTTTTGGAAGGAGAGAAATGGTATATCTTTTAGAGATATGGAACAAATGTACTTAGTGCTAAAACACTTCGTGTGTTTCTTTTCAGAGTGGATAAGGGTGCGCTTAAATAATTCGACGCTGTGTATGATAGACTTTGTTGAGTGGTTGGGTTCTTTATAAGGGGAGGTGTTTTCTACTGTTTCTTTACTTTTGCTTTTTCTTTTTCTTTTTGGCGCCATTGTGCACAATTTACTCTGGTGCACCCCTTTTATAGGCATTGTTAATGTATTTTCCAGTTGCTTATCAAAAGAAAAAAAACATCGTCTCAAAACAAGAAGTATTAGGTGCCTTCATCTTACCACTGCCCATTTACATTGTATCACCTCATAACAGAGGAGTTAAGATTTCTGAAAGATAGAAAATGGGGGTTTCTTTTTAATAGGAAATTTTTTAAATTTTCTTTTATTGATAATTCTCAAATTCAAGCAGCTTCCTCTTTTCAACAGTTCCTTGAATCAACTTACCATTTCAATCCCTAGCAATCAACTTACCAAAGGATTTGCATTTGACGAACATTGTGTGATCTTGATGGTAGTTCATTTTTATCATTGTTTTTGTAAATCTCCTAAACCACGCTCTTGGAGACCGTTTAAGAAGTTTCCATGTCAGAAAGCATTGTTCACATCAAATTTCTGTAAGGGCCAATTGAGATTAGTAGCTAAAGACGATAGAATACAAATAGTATTCATTTTTTCCACAAGTGCAAAGGTCTTTGGTAGTTGATACCATAAGCTTGGGTGAATCACTTGGTTACCGACCTAGCTGTATACCTTTCTATTTTCCCCATCAATCTTCTATTAAATTGTTAGAATCCACTCACAAGCTACTGTTTTTTTCCCTTAGGAAAGCTCAACTATATCCCATGTTTCATTTTTTTTATAAGGCTTGCATCATGCTTATTAATTGCTTCCTCAAATTCTTGTCTCTAAGTGTCTCTTAGACCGTGTTTGGAATTTTAATCGAAGACATTTGGATAATAAAAACTCGGTATGTAGAAGATAAATGATGTAATGAGGTAAAATTTGAAATAGTATGTTGAGTGCATTTTCTAGTGTCTTTCCTCAATGAAATAGGCCAACACAGATTGTACTATTTTCATGACCTGATTCAAGGTTGGATGATGGGATATGAGAAGATGTTAAAGATTTTCCCTTCCTCAAATATACTTCTAGTTTAGAGGTGATTATTGGCAACATGTGCTCCCTTTTCTTGAGTTAATCATCCTCAAGTTCATTAGCTAGAATTTCAATGGACAAATCTTTTAAAATTTCCTAAGAGTTTGTTGTTGCTTCATTGAAATATTATTTTTTTGATAAGTAAGAAAATTTATTAAACGTGCAAAAAATGCAAAAGAGTGCATTAGAAGTATAAAATGAGTGAAAGATACAAAGCACAAAGGAAGGAAAACAAAAAAGAACTCCCTCCCTCAACTAGAACCAATCCAATCTATACAATCAAATAATGACAAAGAACCCACAAAGCAAGGTTGTTAAGAAAAGAACTTTTAAGCCCTTGATTTGATGTCTCCTCATCTTTAAATACTCTTCAGTTTCTTTCATTCCATATAGTCCAAAATATGCATAATGGAGCTACTCTCCAAGCCTTCTCACACTTTCTTCCCTCAAAAGAACTTTGCCACAGTAGGGCATCCCTTACTGAGGCCGAAATAACCCATTGGATGTCAAATAAAGAAAACACCACCATCCATAACATCCTTGCCTTAGTGCAATGAAGAAGAATGTGGTTAATGGATTCTACCTCCTCTTTGCAAAGAGAGTGTCTCATCTCTTATTTGTTGACGATACCTTAGTTTTTTGTGACTCAAGTAAGGAGCATTTGGAGGTATTGAGTTGGGCTTTCATGTGGTTTGAGGTGGTTTCTAGGTTAAAAATCAATCCAGATAAAAGCGAGTGGTTCTAGTGAGGGAGGTTCCTAATTTTGAGGTTTTGGCTAGGGCGTTGGGGTGTAAAGTGGGCTCTCTCCCCTCTTGTTATTTGGGCCTCCCTTTAGGAGCCTTTTTTAAATCTCCTCATGTATAGGATGCAATGAAGGAAACATTTCAAGAAGCAACTTGCTTTGTCGAAGAGGCAATACTTATCAAAAGGAGGGAGATTGATTTTGGTAAAAAACACCCTTTCTAGCCTCCTTGCAAGGTGAGCTGAAGGTAGGAAAAGATTCGAAGAGACTTTCTTTGGGGGGAAGGAGAGCTCCATAGTAGGACTCATTTGATGAATTGGTCTATTGTTTGCATGGAGAAAAAGGATGAGAGCTTGGGCATCGGAAATCTATCTACGTTGAAAAGGGCCCTTCTTGGAAAATAGTGTTGGAGATTTGCTTATGATAATTAGCCTTTTTGGAAATGGGTGATTGTAGGGAAACATAGAGAGGAAGAGGGAGGATGGTGTTTTGGTGCTTCAAGGGAAGGTTATGGAGTGGGTCTTTGGAAGGTCATCGGGAATGGGTGGATGAGTTTAGCAAAATGGTGGCTTTTAAGGTGGGGAATGGTAGAAGAGTGTGTTTCTAGAAGAATAGGTGGTGTGGAGAGGATTCCTTGGAAGAGCCTTTTCCAAGTTTGCACTCACTAACCTCCTCTAAAGAAGCTTGGGTAACTCATTTGTGGGAATAGATAAGGGAAGTGGGTCATTGGAACCCTGTATTCACACAACATGCCAATGAATAGGAAATAAGAGAGGTGGAAGCTCTTTTTAAAAGGTCGCATAGATAGTGTGTTTAGAAGGGACGATGAAGATGTCATGTCCTTACGGGCTTCAAAGAAAGGCCTCTTTACTTGTTAAGTCCTTTTACTCCTCCCTAGCTCTTTGCAATGCTAGAGTGTTCCCTTCAGGCATAGTTTGGAATCTTGGGTACTGAATAGGGTTAGCTTTTTTGTTTGGGAAGGGATTTGGGGAAGAATTCTAACTCTGGATTAACTAAAAAGGAAGGGCTAGTTTTTACCAAGTAGGTGCTATTTGTGTAATACGGAAGAGGAATGAATGAATCATTTGCTTCTTCATTGTCCTAAGGCAACCATGATTTGACAACTTATTTTTGCTCTTTTTAATGTTTAGTGGGTTATGCCTTCTTCAATCAAGGAAACGATAGTTAGCTGGCATAACTCTTTTGTTGGGAAGAAAGGAAAAAGGTGTGAAATGCAGCCTTGTTATGCTTATTTTGGACCTTATGGAAAGAGAAATAGAAAAGCCTTCGAATATATCGAATTGGTGGATCAAGCTATTGTGCAGTCCTTTTTGTACATTTTTTGGAATGGGTCAAGGTGCATGTAGGTTTTAGCTTGTGGTCTTTATTTGATTTTTTTGATTGGTTAGGATGTAAGTAAGGTGATGTTCTTTGTGTTTTCTCTTTTCTTTTTTGGCTTTAATGCCTTGTATGCGTTGTGTATACTTTCGAGCATTCTTCTTTAAGCACTCTTAATACAATTGCTTTTATTGATCAAAGAAAAAAAAAAAGGATAATACAAAGGTAGATCCTCCTAAGACCTTTATATATATATATATAAATCCTCCTAAGACTTAATCTTAGATCCATCTCCAATAATGTATCTAATGTGATGAATTGAGTCCAGGTAACTCTTGCAAATGGCTTGTTATGGATAATGATGTGAATCTGTAACTATAGGATTGACGTCTAGTCTCTTATTTTGTGCCCCCTCCCCCCATATTTACTTTTTATAATAGAATGATATCTCCTTAGGAGATCTCTTTGATCACTTACCAATGAAAGCTCAACCGTACACATTCCTTCCATTCTGAACCTAATTTCCGTTTAGCCTTTAGTTTACAAACCACCACGAACTTGATAGGATGATCTTTAGAACCTTCTCCAGGTATGAATTATAGGAAATCCCTTTGAATCGATGTAGTCCCATCTATAGGACAAATAGCCTTCTCAAGACTCTTTTGACAGTGGTATCCTAGATTTTTAGTGCTCAGAGGTTCCCCGTAGGGAAGGACCTTTGTATTTCAAAGGTCAATCACTCATCTCACAGCCTATGAAGGACATTGATCCCCCCAAATTCTCCTTGTGCATGTCAATGCCCAATATAGTGCTCTTGTTAATGGTAACTATGAGGCTTAAGTCCAGGTGAAGAACTCTCTGGGTGCCCTTGATGCTGGATATTTTACCTTATGAGCGAGATTAGCCAAACAATTGTGTCTATAAAAGGTGGGAGTTCTGAGGACGTGTCCTTTATTGCCTATTCACAAAAAGAAGAAAATTAACAGATCTTAGATTGACCTTTTAAGAGTGTGTATACAATTTAATAATTGTTTTGGTCTTATTAATTTCTGGTTGGTTATTTGATTCTGATTTAGAATCTGAAAATTTACTAGAAAAATTATTATAAGAAATTTCTTTGCTATTACAATTTAAGAGGTTCTACATTTTTAATCTGTACTTTGAATTAGTTGGAAGTTTTTTTTAGGCTTCAATTCAATTATTGAGGATGGGCTATTATATAGATTAGGTTTCTTTTAACATTTTTCTTTCCCTTTTTTATTTTTTAATAGTTTGTTGAGTTTTGAGGATGTTCTGAAGTCTATAAATAAGTATTGGAATTGTAAAGTGGGAATAGAATGAATTGTAATTTTTGTAGGCTTCGTTCACTTTAATAGTGAGGTTTATTGTTTTCTAGTCTATTTAGAGACTCTTAGAGGACCTTAGTCAGATTTCAAGGTTTATAGGTGTCCTTTTTCTTTTTTTCCTTTTATTTTTTAAAATTTTAATTTCTTTCTTTCTTGTTTCCATATTCCCTAATTCCTCATTTTCCTTCATAAAGCATAGATAACTAGCTTTTTCAGTTGTTCTACATTGGAAATACTGAGATACTCTCTCTTTCTCAAACTCATAGCTCTCAACTAAACCTAAACCCTGAGTACATCCACTACTAGTGCAAACAGAAAGGGGGATAAAGGATCTCCTTGTCTGGCCAGAAGCTTGGATCCAATGCTTTTCATTCCATTAATCATAACAGCTGAACTCACTGAGGACAACCAATCCTAGCTTGCTAGAGATGAAACTTCATCTCTATTTTTGAGTCCTCATGTAACAAAAGAATAAAAGCAGCACGTTTGGTTGGAATTTATATCACTATATCCAGCTTAGGTTCAACTTTGATGCCTTGTTTTCCTGCTCCTTTGTGAATCTCATAGTTTTCTCCTATTGCTAAATCTACTATTTTGTAGGCTGTGTTTAGTTTTTAATGTGATATGCTCATGGGAACTTTTTGTTCAACTTTTATGAGGGCATCCCCTAGAAGGTTCTTGTCAAATTAATGGAAGGTTTTTATAATGCAGCTGTGAAATTATCAATGCTTAATGGTACAGGATGATAAGTGGGTAAATGCACTGAGAGTAATTTTTTTAAGGAGTGAAAAGTGAAAATGAATTTAAGGTGATGCCAAGAAAAAAAATGTTGATTGGTGCTTTAAGAAAATGTTAGGCTGACCAGTTCAGATATAGAAGAATGGGAAAATGAAACCCTTTAGCTGAGAACAAGTAGTTTGGATGAGACTTGATTGAGTTGAGATGAGAGAATACATCTCTATTAGGTGGTTTTTATTTATTTATTTTTTATTTTTTTATTTTAATTTTGTTAAATTATTGGTGATATAATTATCATGGTATTTCTTAAGTTTGTTTTTTATATGCATCATGTTCATCACTTCATGGCTTATAGTTTTAATTTCCTGCTTGGTACTAATGGATGTTAAAATCAAAACTAAAATCTTGATGTTATTTGTTTATCAACAACATTTTTGGTTTAGCTTCTCTGCTTCTATGATTAGTAATACATGCAGAAAATGAACGCTGAACATTTATTTAAAAAATCAGTGACTGACTTGTTTCAGAGTGATGAGAAACAAGGGGTGTTGACATTGGAGAAAGTTTCATCCCTTATCAGTTGGAGATTTGCAGTTGGTTAGTGTTTCTTTTGTTGGGTTGAAACTTGTATCAAGTAGGGCCATTGCATTGTCAGATTTGTGGAAATTCTACTTTAGAATTAGGTAGTTTATGTTAATTGGTTGCGTGCCATGAGTTCAGAAATGAATTTCAACCAGGCTGTAGCTTTAAGTTCTTTTTCTCTCTGTTGTGTTTCATGGAGGTGATGTATGTTTTATTACCACATCAAAGTTGGGACATCATGCTCGAAGCTCATTTTTCAGTTTATCATTGGCCTACCTATTTGCGCAAGGATCCACTAAGCTAGATAGAGCTATTCTAATTTTTTTTAATTGATGTGCATCTGATCAAATTCAACCTTAATTTTTTTCTAAGCTCCTTCAACAATATGTGCTATAAAATACATCAAAATTTCTGTACACGGTTTTATTTGTGTGAAATACCAGAAAAGAAAACTTTGGATATGTTGATGTACCTTTGGAAGCCTCCTTGGCTTTCTGCACATAGTGTGGGACTCTACTAATTTTTTGGTGTCGCAGAAAGGTTTTTCAGGAAGCTACTAATCTGGGGGAGAATTGTGGAGATATTTCTTCAAGTTCATGCATTTATGATGTAGTTTTGCTTCCTTGTCCTGACTTTTGGATTGTGAAATCTAAATCCAGGTTAACTTCAACTTGATTGATTACACAATTGAAAGTAGCCAAGGTTTTAAATACTTATATTGAATGACTAAAATTTGATTGCTATATCTGGAGTGTTGTGTTTGAGGGCAACTAGTGAACACATGTGCTGTTAGTTTAAGTTTGCTCGTGTTTTTGTTTAGAATTCTAGTTTAAATAAAATTGGGTATAGTTTGAAATCTGAAGCTGGCTATATGATTCCTTTAGCAACAGTTTCTATGCATGGATATTGGGATGGCCGGGGTCAGCTATGCCTTAACAAATTTTCCCCTCTTTTGGCCCTTTTCAGGAACCCTTTAAGTGTTTGGTGAAGGACTAATGGCTGATCCAAATACATCAGCTTTGATAGTATCTTCAGAATCCTCTGAACAAAGTGGAACACATATGATGAATCCAAATGCAAATCCTCTTCAACCTCTTCTAAACCAGCAAGGTCGAACTTCCCCACATGGTTCTGTGGCTATCCTTTGGGACATTGAGAATTGCCCTGTCCCAAGTGATGTGCGGCCTGAAGATGTAGCTGGCAATATCCGAATGGCATTGCGTGTCCATCCTGTAATTAGAGGTGCTGTTACCATGTTTTCTGCATATGGGGATTTTAATGCCTTTCCCAGGCGGCTCAGAGAGGGCTGCCAGAGAACAGGAGTCAAACTCATTGATGTTCCAAATGGGAGGAAGGATGCAGCTGACAAAGCAATCTTAGTTGACATGTTCCTGTTTGCCCTTGACAATCCTCCACCTTCTTCCATCATGCTGATATCTGGGGATGTTGATTTTGCTCCTGCACTTCACATACTTGGTCAACGTGGATATACTGTCATTCTAGTAATTCCTTCTGGAGTAGGTGTGGCATCTGCCCTGTGCAATGCTGGAAGGTTTGTTTGGGACTGGCCTAGTGTGGCTCGTGGGGAAGGCTTTGTGCCTCCCACCAAGGTTTTGATCCCCCCTCGTGGAGGAGCAGCTGATATTGCTGGGTGTCTCATGGGTTGCCATATCAATGACAACCCAGATGGACAAAATGAAGAAGAGGCAATTGTATATAGGGGAATGTCACAAGGTTATTATAGCACAAGGGATTTCTCAATAATATCACAATCCTTATCTGAATTCAACAGTAATTCTTCAATCACCATGTCTTGTTTTCCTCCGACTTTGAGGTCACAAAGCCTCCCATCTGGTTTGAATGAAGCTTCAGCAGGACCTATTTCTTATGGTGAACAAAATGAATCGACCTTGTGGGTGCAGCCTGGGGACCTAAATGGACTAAAGGCGCAGCTGGTAAAACTGCTTGAACTATCAGGAGGGTGCCTGCCTCTTGCCCGCATTCCTTCTGACTACCAGAAACTCTTTGGACGGCCTCTTTATGTTTCAGAATATGGAGCTTTCAAGCTTGTGAATCTTTTCAAGAAGATGGCTGATACATTGGCCGTAGAGGGGAAGGGCCATAGGAAGCTTGTGTACCTCCGAAACTCAAAGGCTGGCCCAAGTGCTCCTCCATTGATAATGGCAAGGAAGGAGAAGAAAGGGAAGGGGATCCAGGAGGAGAACATGGACAATATCACTGGCTGTGGGTCTTCAGATGAGTTCTCAGATGATGAAAGGGTGGTTGTAGAAGAACTTGATGAGAGAAGGAGAGAAGAAAAGTTTGGTCTGTTGGCTTCTAGATGTGAAATCGATGATCAAAATATTGAACAGTTCAAACATGAGTTGCAAGAGATCCTAGTGAGCTATTCTTGTCGGATTTTCCTGGGTTGTTTTGAGGCAATATACCAACAAAGATACAAGAAACCACTGGACTATCGAAAGTTTGGTGTGAATGAGTTAGAGGGGTTGTTTGACAAGGTGAAGGATGTTGTCGTGTTGCATGAGGAACCAGTAACCAAGAGGAAGTTCCTGGATGCAGTTGGTGGCTAGAAGATCTGGTGGCTGCCGATTCTTGTAACTTGCCATGTTCTAACTTGTTTTGGATCACAGTTGAGGCATGCTTATTATTGCCTACCTCTTTTTTTTTTTTTCCTTCATTTATATAATAGGTGATAGGATGGGCTAGGGGCATGTTGGCTTTCGTTTTTACGTTTTCCTCCTACATGGGTCTGTAGTTCATTTTCAGAACTTCCATGTTGGACTCATGCCTGGTCGATGTAACTGAACAACTGCTAATGGGAGATCCATATGTAAATTAACTTGCATTTTAATCATTGTATTTCATTATCAGAATCCAGGGTTTACTGACTTAATTGTGCTTCTTGTTCTAGAATTTGCATAAAGCCTATTGTTAATACATTTTGGTTTTTACCTTAAGTTTTTCCTCAACTATTGCTTGTATCATCCCCTCTCATTTAGGCGAGCATTGCTTGTCTTTCTCCTATACATTTTGCTTCGTTTGCTTTACTGGCAACATGTGGAGGTTAACTCAAAAACATTGTATTAGGATAGTGGCAGAATGACCATCCGCATACAAATACAAATTCGCTTGCCGGCCTCAATTCTAGCAATGTTGTAACAACCTAGACGACCATGGCTATGCAAAATTGCTAGCCGGCCTCCACTGCATTAACTAGGTTACATCTGCTCAGGGTTCAGCAGAAAGTCCAAACGCTAAGTTCTCTTTCTTTTATTTTTTTGGTTTGTTTTCTCTCAAGTACCTTTAGATTCAATCGCTGGGAAAACTGTCCTCTACATCAAAACTGGCCTATATAAGTTCATATTGTCCTAATGTTTCTCTTCACATGGTTTCAGTGTTCCAACCATGGAACGCGTCACTCCTTTCAAGCTCCTATATCTCCTTCTTGTTCTGTCAACTGTTACAACATCTTCCATGTCAGAAGATATAAGAACTTATATAGTTCACATGGATAAATCAGCCATGCCAATTCCCTTCTCCAGTCATCATGACTGGTACTTATCAACCCTCTCATCCTTCGACTCACCAGATGGTATTCTCCCAACCCATCTCTACACCTATAACCATGTGTTGGATGGCTTCAGTGCTGTTCTGTCCCAGTCACACCTTGATCAACTGGAGAAGATGCCCGGCCACCTGGCAACATACCCAGAGACCTTTGGAACAATCCACACCACACACACCCCAAAATTTCTTGGCCTGGAGAATAATTTTGGTTCATGGCCGGGGGGCAACTTTGGTGAAGACATGGTTATTGGTATACTCGACACTGGTATCTGGCCAGAGAGTGAGAGTTTTCAGGACAAGGGAATGGCTCCTGTGCCAGATAGATGGCGAGGTGCCTGTGAATCTGGGGTGGAATTTAACTCTTCTCTTTGTAACCGAAAACTCATTGGAGCACGGTCTTTCAGTAAAGCACTGAAGCAACGAGGCTTGAACATATCAACACCTGATGATTATGATTCCCCAAGGGATTTCTTTGGACATGGAACTCATACATCATCTACAGCAGCTGGGAGTCCAGTGGCAGCCGCCAATTACTTTGGCTATGCCAAGGGTACAGCTACTGGCATTGCCCCCAAGGCTCGGCTTGCCATGTATAAAGTGCTCTTTTACAATGATACTTACGAGTCAGCTGCCTCAGACACATTAGCCGGAATAGACCAAGCCATAGCGGATGGTGTTGATCTCATGTCACTTTCACTGGGGTTCGCTGAGACAACTTTTGAAGAAAACCCAATTGCCGTTGGAGCTTTTGCAGCCATTGAGAAAGGGATTTTTGTGTCTTGTTCAGCTGGAAACTCTGGCCCTCATGGTTACTCTATATCCAATGGAGCTCCTTGGATTACAACCATTGGTGCTGGGACTATTGATCGAGATTATGCCGCTGACGTCTCACTGGGCAATGGCATATTGAACATCAGAGGAAAATCAGTTTATCCGGAAGACTTGTTAATCTCCCAGGTTCCTCTCTACTTCGGTCATGGAAATAGAAGCAAAGAACTCTGTGAGGACAATGCCATAGACCCAAAAGATGCTGCAGGCAAGATCGTGTTCTGCGACTTCTCTGAATCGGGAGGAATCCAGTCAGACGAAATGGAGAGAGTAGGAGCTGCCGGAGCCATATTCAGTACAGACTCAGGGATTTTTCTCTCGCCCAGTGATTTCTACATGCCATTTGTGGCTGTAAGCCCCAAGGATGGAAATTTGGTGAAGGACTACATAATAAAATCAGAGAATCCTGTAGTTGATATTAAGTTCCAGATAACAGTATTGGGTGCTAAACCAGCTCCTATGGTGGCTGATTTCTCTTCACGAGGTCCTAGTCGTAGGGCTCCAATGATATTGAAGCCTGATATATTGGCTCCTGGGGTGGATATCTTAGCTGCATGGGCACCCAACAGAGCAATTACACCAATAGGGGACGATTACCTGCTCACCGATTACGCTCTCTTGTCTGGAACATCTATGGCCTCTCCCCATGCAGTTGGGGTAGCTGCACTGCTGAAATCAGCACACCCAGATTGGAGCCCAGCTGCCGTTCGCTCGGCAATGATGACCACGGCGTACCTGCTTGATAACACCAAGGGACCCATCATGGATATGATCACCGGCGTTGCAGGCACTCCTCTTGATTTTGGAGCAGGGCACATCGACCCCAACAAGGCCATGGACCCAGGTCTTATTTATGATATAGAGGCCCAAGACTACATTAATTTCCTGTGTGGATTGAACTACACCAGCAAACAGATTCAGATTATCACCAGGAGATCAAAATTCAGCTGTGATCAAGCCAATCTTGACCTAAATTACCCTTCGTTTGTGGTCCTCCTCAACAACACCAACACTACAAGCTACACCTTCAAGAGGGTGTTGACAAATGTAGAGAATACCCGTTCCGTTTATCATGCTAGTGTGAAGCTACCTTCAGGAATGAAAGTTTCTGTACAGCCCTCTGTAGTATCTTTCGCAGGAAAGTACAGCAAGGCTGAATTCAACATGACGGTAGAGATCAATCTGGGAGATGCCGGACCACAGAGCGATTACATTGGAAATTTCGGGTATTTAACCTGGTGGGAGGCTAATGGGACTCATGTTGTGAGCAGTCCTATTGTCTCCGCCATTGCACCTATCATCGGAGCTTGACCAGCAACTGATCAATCTTATTTCATGACCTTGTGAGCTGTTGATTGATCATTTCTTTCGGAAGAGCATAGATTTTCATGGGACCTAACTGGCAACTTGATTAAGAAATGCATGTCAGTTTGACAGGATTCAAAACAAATAAACTTATTTTTACTTGATAGTTTTCTTCTCATCTACCCAATAAGCTGTCCATTAACATACAATTTCACTAGCACCATGCAAAATGACAATAAGTTTTAGTAAGTGATTACTATGCCAATTAGCACCAACCAAATCAATCTAAACTCTCAAATTGAACTCAGCTTTGCTGAATATTCTTATTTCTTTTGAGAACGAGGATAAGAATGTCCTTGGTTGAAGTCTCCTTGTGGCAAGCTCAAAAGCTAATGTACTCTGCATCCCATGCAAGAAATTGTAGTCTGCTACCCCTGTATCATACGGAATGCCGGGTTCTATAGCCTCATTGAGATAAACGTGCTGTCCTTAAAAATCAAGATGGGTCCCCGGAGCTGTTCAATTAGACCCTCATGGCTAGAAAAATACCAGCTGTAAAGTTGGCTTGGTACCCAACATCACCATCAGGAATTCAATATCAACTGCTGGATTATCCGATTTGATCATATAATCATTCATCAACTCGGTATTTTTTGGGGCCAGAAGCATTTCCACCTGAACGTGTCACAGATTGCTGCAAAAGCTACTTGTGCAATTGGGATGGTCATGTGATAAATATCAGGACATGTTCATTCTACCCCAGACAAAACCATTAGTACTTCTGTGAAACAGTAGCAGTGACAATTTTACAGTGTTCTGTGACATCATCAAATATCCGGGAATTCTAATAATAGAGGAAAATCAAATCCATCCTCATCTTATATCAAGATCAATATGGTTGTTGGCCTATCCTGAACATGTAACTATTAAAAAATGCTTGCCGGCTTCAATGGCAGCAATATTATACAAATTTGTTAGTTTGCTGGCCTTCAAAGCCGTAACTTAGTTTGCATCGTTCTTGCTCCGGCCAAAACTTCAAATCCTAGGTTTTTTACTAAACTATTTCATGGATTATTAGCTGGGAAAAACTTTTACAATGCTCACCTATATAAGTCCTTGTTGTCCAACCACCTCTTGACCCATTACAGTGTCCAGAAATGGAATGCTTCACTATTAGCAAGCTTCTCTTCCTCCTGCTTGTTCCCGTAATTTCTATCTCAACTTGCATGGCTGGAGATGTAGGAAGCTACATGATTCACATGGATAAATCAGCCATGCCCATGACCTTCTCCAGTCACCATGACTGGTACATGTCAACACTTTCATCCATATCCTCTCCAGATGGTAGTCTTCCCACCCATCTCTATACCTATAACCATGTTTTGGATGGCTTCAGTGCAGTGCTGTCCAAGGCGCACCTTGATCAGCTGGAGAAGATGCCGGGTCACCTGGCAACATACCCAGATAGCTTTGGAAGGCTACACACCACACACAGCCCAAAATTTCTTGGCCTGGAGAAAAATAGTGGCGCCTGGCCAGAAGGTAAGGTTGGTGAAGACATGATTATTGGTATACTTGACACTGGAGTATGGCCAGAGAGTGAGAGTTTCAGGGATAAGGGAATGGGTCCGGTGCCAAAGAGATGGAGAGGTGCTTGTGAATCTGGGGTGGAATTTAACTCTTCTTATTGTAACCGGAAACTCATTGGAGCTCGGTCTTTCAGTAAAGGGTTGAAGGGACGAGGCTTGAACGTATCAGCGCCTCCCCATGATTATGATTCTCCCAGGGATTTCCATGGACATGGGACTCACACATCGTCTACGGCAGCTGGGAGTCCAGTACGAGGCGCTAATTACTTTGGTTATGCAGAGGGGACGGCTATTGGCATTTCACCCAAGGCTAGGGTTGCCATGTACAAAGTGATTTTCCTCAGTGACCTCAGAGATGACGATGCCGCTGCCTCTGACACACTAGCCGGAATGGACCAAGCAATAGCCGACGGTGTAGATCTCATGTCACTGTCACTGGGGTTCGAAGAGACGACCTTCGAACAAAACCCAATTGCAGTGGGAGCTTTCTCGGCCATGGAAAAAGGGGTTTTTGTATCATGTTCAGCTGGAAACTCTGGCCCAGATGCCTACACTATGTTCAATGGAGCTCCTTGGATTACGACTATTGGTGCTGGGACTATTGATCGAGATTATGCTGCTGATGTCAAACTAGGTAATGGCATCTTAACCGTCAGAGGAAAATCTGTTTATCCAGAAAACTTGTTAATCTCTAACATCTCTCTCTACTTCGGCTATGGGAATAGAAGCAAGGAACTCTGCGAATACGGTGCTCTAGACCCTGAAGATGTGGCAGGCAAAATTGTGTTCTGCGACATCCCTGAATCAGGAGGAATCCAGTCATATGAAGTGGGGAGAGTAGAAGCTACAGGAGCCATCTTCAGTTCAGACTCACAAAATTCTTTCTGGCCCAGTTATTTCGATATGCCATCTGTGGCTGTAAGCCCCATGGATGGAGATTTGGTGAAGGAATACATCATCAAGTCACAGAATCCAGTAGTTGATATTAAGTTCCAGATAACAGTGTTGGGCGCTAAACCAGCCCCTCAGGTGGCCGAGTTCTCATCGCGTGGTCCTGGTAGTAGGGCTCCAATGATACTGAAGCCTGATGTATTGGCTCCTGGGGTGCATATTTTAGCTGCATGGGCACCCAACAGAGCAATTCAACCTATAAGAGATGAGTATTTGCTTTCTGAGTATGCTCTCCTGTCTGGAACATCTATGGCATCTCCCCATGCAGTTGGGGTAGCCGCATTGCTTAAAGCAGCCCACCCAGATTGGAGCCCAGCTGCTATTCGCTCAGCAATGATGACAACAGCATACATGCTTGATAACACTCAAGGACCAATCATGGATATGACCACTGGAGTTGCAGGGACTCCTCTCGATTTTGGAGCAGGGCATATAAACCCCAACATGGCCATGGATCCTGGTCTAGTTTATGATATAGAGGCCCAAGACTATATCAATTTCCTCTGTGGATTGAACTACACCAGCAAACAGATTAAGATCATCACCAGGAGATCAAAGTTCAGCTGTGATCAAGCCAATCTGGACCTAAATTACCCTTCATTTATGGTCCTCCTCAACAATACTAACACTACAAGCTACACCTTCAAGAGGGTGTTGACTAATGTAGAGAATACCTATTCCGTTTATCAAGCAAGTGTGAAGCAACCCTCAGGGATGAAAGTTACCGTGCTGCCTTCTACAGTTTCGTTCACAGGAAGATACAGCAAGGCTGAATTCAACATGACGGTAGAGATCAATCTGGGAGATGCCGGACCAGAGAGTGATTATATTGGAAATTACGGGTATTTAACCTGGAGGGAGGTTAATGGGACGCATGTTGTGAGAAGTCCTATTGTCTCTGCCGTTGCACCATACATCAGAACCTAACCAGCAAACGATCAATCAGCATACATGGAAAATAGTTTGCTCATGATCTTGTGGAGCAGTCGATTGTTCATTTCTTTTAGAAGAACATAGACTTTCATTTGCCCTAGCGGGCAACTTGATTGAGATATGCATGTCAGTTTGATAGCATTTTCAAAACAAATGAAAATTCTTTTGCTGGGAAGTTTTCCTTCTCATCTACCTAGAGAGGGAAATTGGCAAAAACTAAGAGCAATAATGCTTCTAAAGGGAATAAAGAAGGGTAAAAATGTATTAAACATATCATTTTCCAAAATATTTAGAAATTATTGGTTTTTGATGTTGAATTTCTTTATGACAACCATCTTAATCGAATTTATCATCTTATGATAATAATTTTCACTCACTTAATTATGCCAAGATATTTATTATTGTCTTAAATATTTATAATTTTCATCGTACAAGATTTGAAAATTTTCTTATTATTTACAATATCTTATATTAATAATTGAATTATCTTACATTTTTAACTTGCATATCTTGTACAAAATTCAATTCAATTCACATATTCTCATTTACCTTCTTTTTAAGCATCAAAATGCATGGTTTTGGATTAAACTACCCATCAAATAGTGCAATTAGATGGTCTTTTCCAAAGTGTTAATTTCATTCAAGATAGAGAAGGGTAAGAAACTATTACTAGGAAATTATTGATTTACAATCAAAAGGATGATTTGAAAATGGGTTTTAAAACCTAACCGCTTAAGAAAAAGTACATGTTTCAAGATGAATGGGTACCAAGCACATAAAGATGGATGTATATTTCAAAACAAAAGCTTAGGTCATGTTTGTTACAAGGAAATGAAGAGTCAAAATAAACATTTCATTTAAGTTCTCATCTATTATCATGTTTGGATAATTGAAGTGATAATAGAAATGAAATAAAAATGATTTTATAGAAAATGAAATCTTATTTATATATGAAATTTCAATTGATCTTTATCATGAGGTATTATGATTCCTTTGACGCAAGTTATTTTTAAAAATAGTTTTCAAAAAATGAATAACCCAAAAACTTGCTCAGAGAAGATGCTTTTAAAAATATTTTTTTATTAATTTTGTTTTATAAAAAATTAAGATTCAATTTATATAATATAAACTAAATTTTATTAAAAATAATTTTGTAATTACAAATAAATTAAAAAAATAAATAGTTTTTAATAAAATATGAATAGTCATATTATAATAAAAATAATAAATGATATGTGTTTTTATAAATAGTATAAAAATATGGATATTAACATCTTCATAAGAGCATAATTGATTTATTTTGTTAAAAATAAATAACAACAATTTAAAAATAATAATGGTAATAATCTAACAAAATAAAATTTAATTTTTAATATATAAATAAGTCAAGTTTTTCATTATATATATATATATTTAGTAATCAAGTCGTGATTATTCTAAAATTTTTTATTTAGTCTATAATTAAGTAATTAATTTTTTGAATTACAAATTATTCAAAACATTAATTATATGTCACTTAAAAGAGAAGAAAATTATTAATAATACTTGATAGATGACTAGACCTTCTATATATGTAGTAGTCATCAAATGGGAAATAGCTTTAAATTACCTTTCCATCGTTTAAATAAAATATCAAAATATTCTTTTGAACATAGCGTGTGGCTCTTCTAACCATTAACATCTTCTTCAAGGAGTCAAGTGTGGTCTCATTAGTGGCCTCCACTTGTGCATTGCTCTAAGAGAACCTTGAAATTAACTATGGTTTAGTGGTTGGCTTAGTATCGCAACCCACCGAGAAGATGTCCAGAGAGTGCAAACAAACTGGATAGCTAGCCCAATTCAGGCGTGCAACAGCCCCTCTCTTGCCTTGGAGGGCTAAAAATGAGCACTCGTACGTGGCCTAGACAGGCAAGTAGAGCCAAGCGGCCTGGGCAGTTAAAAGGACATCAACTCTTTCTCAGAAATATGGCCTGTGTTGACTTGTGCCAGGGATCACGGGTCAGGCGAGCCCTGGCCCAAAGGTGACCAGGCTGGGTTCTTCTCCCAATCCTCCAAATCAGAAGGCTAGCCGCCTGTGTTATATATATCTATGGTCATGTTTGTATTTGCTTGGCTTAGAATAATAAGGTGCGCGTGGTAGATCAAACCAACTGAAAAGAGATGGAAGAAAAAACAGTGTACATGTGGGTGGCCTCTGCATATTTCCAAACATGAACCATTTTGATTTTCACTTTAAAAATGGGTAAGTTTAGTATACTTGACATTCATGATATGATCCAACAAGTTTAAACTAATTTAACTAAAGTTCAAGTCCTATCCCCGTATGACTTGATCGAGATGTATATGCTCGTCAAATGGGATTCCAAATATGCAAATTTGTCTTTCTTTGAAACCTTCCCTTCTCTTCTTCATGAGCTAGCTGCCCATTAACTAGGCATTTGGTATTTTTAGTCTACAATTACAAAATATTCAGTTTTCATAATTCAGTTCACTCATCCCTTGCAACATGCTACTCATACTGTCTTCAACATGGTATGTCGTCCCACATGTCATAGACACTCATAGGTGCAAGATGACAACTTACCAGGCGTCAGTCCCGTATCAACATAATCAATGTGCTAACGCAATCCACTTCATAAAGTGTGACATTGGACGCAAATTAAACCTCCATCTATAATTCCTGCTGCAATATAGTGATGTGCATAAGAATAGTGATGTGACCCAGTCTAGATAGTACCGTTTGCGATGTAGCGGTGCTCGATCGGTTTATATTAGCACAGCAATAACCATAGCTATACAAAATTGTTTGCCCGCTAAAGTGCAGCAATATGTTTCCACGTACTAGAAGATCATAACTAGAACAAAATTTCTTGCCGGCCTAAATAATTGAGACTTTGTTTGCATCGATTTTGTTTTGACCAAGCTTCTAACCACTCCGATGTTGTTTTTCCCTGTTGGTTTTTCATGGATGGTAATTAGCTCCTTCAGCGGGTATGAACTTCCACTGCATTTGAACTGACCTATATAAGTTGTTCTTGTACTAGGTTCCTTACAAACCATGCATTTTCAGCGTCCAACAATGGAATGCTTCACTCCTTTCAGGCTCCTGTATCTCCTCCTCGTTCTCTCAATTGCTACGTCAGCTTCCATGGCAGAAGACCTGGGAACTTACATAATCCACATGGATAAGTCAACCATGCCATTGACCTTCTCCAGTCATCATGACTGGTATCTGTCAATGCTATCATCCATGTCATCCTCTGATGGAGTGCATCCAACCCATCTCTACACATACAACCATGTGTTCGACGGCTTCAGTGCTGTGCTGTCCCAGGAACATCTTGATCAGCTGGAGAGGATGCCGGGGTTCTTGGCAATCCATGCAGATACCTTTGGGAGACTCCATACCACACGTTCACCAAGATTTCTTGGACTAGATAAAAATGCTGGCTCATGGCCGGAAGGCAAGTTTGGTGAAGACGTGATTATCGGTATAATTGACACTGGAATCTGGCCAGAGAGTGAGAGTTTTAAGGATAAGGGAATGGGTCCGGTGCCAGATAGATGGCGAGGTGCATGTGAATCTGGGGTGGAGTTCAACTCTTCTTATTGTAACCGAAAACTCATTGGAGCACGCTCTTTTAGTAAAGGGTTGAAGCAGCAAGGCTTGATCATATCAACGCCTGATGATTATGATTCTCCAAGAGATTTCTTTGGACATGGGACTCACACTGCGTCGACGGCAGCTGGGAGTCCAGTGAGAGATGCCAATTACTTTGGCTATGCAAAGGGAACAGCTATTGGCATTGCACCCAAGGCTCGGCTTGCTGCGTACAAAGTGCTTTTTGACAATGACACGTATACTTCGGCTGCCTCAGACACATTAGCCGGAATGGACCAAGCCATAGCCGACGGTGTTGATCTCATGTCACTGTCGCTGGGATTCGAAGAGACAACCTTCGAACAAAACCCAATTGCAGTGGGAGCCTTTGCAGCCATGGAGAAAGGGATTTTTGTGTCTTGTTCAGCTGGTAACTCTGGCCCTGAGGCCTACACCATGCGCAATGGAGCTCCTTGGATTACAACCATCGGTGCCGGGACTATTGATAGAGATTATGCGGCCGATGTCACATTTGGCGGTGGCATCTTGACCATCAGAGGAAGATCCGTGTACCCGGAAAACTTGTTGGTCTCGAATGTTTCTCTGTACTTCGGCCGTGGAAATAGAAGCAAGGAACTATGTGAAGACTTTGCTCTAGACCCAAAAGATGTTGCAGGCAAGATCGTGTTCTGCTACTTCAACCAATCAGGAGGTGTTAGTCAGATGCGTGAAGTGGATAGAGCAGGAGCAAAAGGAGCCATCATCAGTTCAGACTCGGAGTTTTTTATTTTTCCTAGTTTTTTCTTTATCCCATTGGTGGTTGTAACCCCCGAAGATGGAGATTTGGTGAAGGACTACATCATCAAATCAGAGAATCCTGCGGTTGATGTTAAGTTCCTGATAACTGTGTTGGGTAGTAAACCAGCCCCTCAAGTTGCCTGGTTCTCATCTCGAGGGCCGAATAATAGGGCCCCAATGATACTGAAACCTGATGTATTGGCTCCCGGGGTGAATATCTTGGCTGCATGGGCACCCAAGTTTGCACTGACACGGGTAGGAGATAACGGCTTGCTCACTGATTACATTCTCCTCTCTGGAACATCTATGTCCTCTCCCCATGCAGTTGGGGTAGCTGCACTGCTGAAATCAGCACACCCAGATTGGAGCCCGGCCGCCATTCGGTCAGCATTGATGACCACAGCATACGTGCTCGACAACACCATTGGATCTATCATTGACATGGACACTGGAGTTGCAGCGACTCCTTTGGACTTTGGAGCAGGGCACATCAACCCTAACATGGCCATGGACCCAGGTCTTATTTATGACATAGAGGTCCAAGACTATATCAATTTCCTGTGTGGACTGAACTACACTAGCAAACAGATTAAGATCATCAGCAGGAGATCAAAGTTCACCTGCGATCAAGCCAATCTAGACCTAAATTACCCTTCATTCATAGTCCTCATCAACAATAACACCAACACTACTAGCTACACCTTCAAGAGGGTGTTGACAAACGTGGTGAATTCCCCTTCGGTTTATCGAGCAAGTGTGAAGCAACCATCAGGAATGAAAGTTAACGTACAGCCCTCCGTGGTTTCCTTTGCAGGAAAATACAGCAAAGCTGAATTCAACATGACAGTAGAGATCAATCTGGGATATGCTAGACCACAGAGCGAATATATTGGAAATTTTGGATATCTGACCTGGTGGGAGGTTAATGGTACCCATGTGGTGAAAAGTCCTATTGTCTCTGCTTTTGCACTTTAAATAAGTCGAACATAAAACAAGAAACAACTAATCAGCATTGGTGGGTATGCTATTTGGGCTAAGTTAGTTATAAGTCATTTGGTCTATTTCATGACCGTGTGAGCTGTATCCTTTGCCTTGTACCCTAGCTGGAGGAACCCCTGGACGTGATTGGAAGCACTGATTTCCAATATGTATTTGTCGTTCATAAATTGTTCAGGGATTTTCATTTACTGCAAAACAGTTTCTCTTTTCTTTTCTCCTCTTTAACTTCAGATAGAAAAATACCTATAGTGGGAATTTACTGACAGCAAGAATTGATATACAACCTCCATGAAATTTTTTTTTCCGCAAAGGGCATTGCTCTTGGGTGGATGATGTGTCAACACCCTCTTGAAGATGTGGCTACCTTTTTTAGTCTTCTTCAAGATTAATGTCAATGGAGGATAGTTAAGGTCCAGACTGGGTGGTTTACAGGGGAAACCTGATGTCCTTTTAAAGCATGTACCGTTTTGTTGTATAGTTCATCAATCCCACGCAAAAATAGATGTATGCTCGGCATCTATATCATAAGGCAAGGCTAGGGTAATGGCATCTTAACCATCGGAGAAAAATCTGTTAATCCAGGAAACCTGTCGATCTCCAAAGTCCCTCTCTACTTTGGCCATGGGAATAGACCTCTTAACAATGTGCCATGGATCCCAACGATGTTCATGAAGTCAAGATTGTGTTATGCGATTTTCCTGGATCAGGAGGAAATGAACGGCAGAGTGAAGTGGGTAGAGTAGGAGCTGTAGGAGCTGTAGGAGCCTACTGCCCTGTGCATTCAGCATACCATTTGTCTATGTAAGCCCCAAATTGTTGAAGAACTACATAATCAAATCAGAAAATTCTAGTTGATATTAAGCCCTACGTAACCAGCCCCTGTGATGGCGCCTGATTCCCGTCATGAGGACCCGGACGTAGCACTCTAATGATATTGAAACCTGGTGATTGGCTTATGGAGTGGTTTTTTGGGCTACCGGGGCACCCAACAGAATAACATGGATAGGAGGTAGCTACATGTTCAATGAGTTGGCAGTTGGCACTCAGAGTCTTGCAGTTGGGGTAGCTGCTTACCCTGATTGGAGTGAGGCTCCATTTGTTGGCAAATGATGGCCACACCATACCAACTCGATGATAGTATGGTACCAATCACTGATATGGACGCTGTAGTGGCAGGGACTGCTCAGCTTTGGAGCAGGGCACATCAACACTAGGTCATGGCCTGCATGCAAGGCCTGCAGCCTACTCTTCCAAAGTTCCTCTCAAGTATGTTTTGTATTATATATATAAAACGTCCACAAATCTAATTCTCAATACTCTCTTGATTTATGTCCTTTAACGGTAATATGGAGTTTAAGTCCAAAATAATCCTTTTGAAGAAAAACATGTCGTTCACTTGTTTTTGGTACTCAGCCTCCAGTTCTTCCTTTTGAACGACATATAGAAGAAATAACACTATTGTTTTCAATGAAATTTTGCACACTTTTATTGATGAAATAAGAGTTGACTTATATACATAGCTAGGAAAAACTATTTATGGCAATGTACATCAATTTGTCTAAAACTATTCAGCAGTTACAATTTGTTAAAGTCAATGCAACAACAGTTACAAGAATGTACAAAATTGATTGATTTTGAATGATCTTGCTTGATTGTAGGCTATTTGTTCAATCATTGCCTTGATTCTTGCAATCTGTCTTTATACGTCCCCACAAGATTGAACTTCCATCAGCAAACCCAATCTTGTATCTCAACATTTCGATTCTTTGTCTTGACAATGGCCCAATTGGTCTTGTGTATGAACATGTCGAACTTGGAGAGAACTACGTTGAACCAGATCACGAACAAAATAGAGATCAATTTGTATGTGTTTCATGTGTGAATGTTGGACTGGATTGAAACTTAGATGCGTAGCACCAAGGTTATTGTAAAGTAATAAGGGAGTTGCTTTTAGTGGAAAACCCAACTCGTGAAGAAGTCCAAGAAGCCACATTGTCTTAGATGTCGCATTTGCAAGGGCTCGATATTCAACTTCGGTGGTAGATCTTGCAACCGCTTTTTGTTTCTTTGAGCTCCATGAAATGGTATTTGGGCTTAAGAAGCTAATATAGGCAGATGTGGAGGTTCAATCATCAATATTTCCAGCCCAATCTGCATCAGAATAGGTGATTAAAGCTAGAGGTCTAGATTTTGTGAGCTGTATACCATGAAAGATGGTTTGCTTTAAGTACCGAAAAAGCCTTTTTGTTGCTGTGAAGTGAGTGGTGGTAGGCTTGTGCATGAATTGGGACAACTTGTTGACCGCGAATGAAATATCTGGAAGCGTTAAAGAAAGATACTGTAGGTTGCCAATGATTCTTCGAAATTTTGTGCTGTCCACATTTGCTGTGCCATCAAGCAATTTGAGAGACTGAGTTGTTGAAAGAGGAGTTGAGACATCTTTGGCACCACTCATGTTGGTATTTGATAGTAACTCTCGAATGTACTTGTGTTGTGAGAGAAATAGTCTTGCTGGAGTAGGTACAACTTCCACACCAAGAAAAAAATGAAGTAGACCCATATCCTTAAGAAAGAAACGATCTCCCAGTTTCTTGATAATGGAAGTCACAAAATTTTTGTTATTTCCTGTAATCACAAGATCATCGACATACACAAAGAAATAACATATTATAGAGTCCTTTCGATAAATAAACAAAGACAAATTAGCTCTGGAATATTCAAACCCAAGCTCAAGCAGTACATTTTTTAGTGTAGTGTACCAAGCCTTAGGAGCTTGTTTGAGGCCATATATTGCCTTTTTGAGCCTACAAACATGATTGGGCTTAGATGGATCTTTGAAACCCGGGGGTTGCATCATATATACAGTCTTAGATAATGCACCATGTAAAAAGGCATTATTAACGTCCATTTGCCTTAAATTCTAACCATTCACAATGGCAATAGACAAAACAGTTCTAATGGTGGCTGGTTTGACTACTGGACTGAAGGTCTCTTTGTAATCAAGCTTTAGACGTTGATATAACCCTTTGTAACTAAGCGGGCTTTGAATCGATCTACTGATCCATTAGGTTTTCTTTTGACCCTAAACACCCACTTGCAGCCCACTAGGTTACAATTCAAAGGGATTGACACTAAATCCCAAGTTCCATGCTTCATGAGAGCTGTAAGCTCACTAGACATAGCATCATGCCACTGTGGTTGAGATAAGGCTTGACCCACACAGGTTGGTTCAATGGTCTCAAGGAGTGGATGTTTAGACACAAAATTAGGTTGTTTGGGTTTAAAAATTATGTTCATTGACCGAGTGGTCATTTGGTGAAGACGTTGAATAGGTGGGTTTGAGAGAATTTGAGCATTCGGGTTTTGGGAATTTTCACTTTGTCCTATTGTTTGCTCAACAGGTGAGGTAGAACTAGGAGGTGAAGAATTCAAGTGCAAAGAATTTTGACCTAAATTTTCACATGAAATTGGAAGAGAAGAAGATAGAGGGTTGACAAGATTACTTGAGGAGGATGCGTCGACGTCAGCTACACCTTCTGAAGTCGTTGATGCGGGCAGCAGGACAGATGACGTTGGCGAGGGCACGGGTGTGACCTGGGCATCGAAGTTTAGAGGGGCATTGTGAGATTCTAGTGTTTGATTTTGCGGTTTGGTAAAAGACAGAGTGAGAGTGTTTGATTCGTTGAATATAACATGCCAAGAAATGTAAATCTTGTGAGTGTTAAGGTCAAGACATTTGTAGGCACTTTGGGTTTGAGAGTACCTGATAAACACACAAGGTGAGGATTTTGGTTGCATTTTATGAGTGTGGTAGGGCTGGGTAAGTGGGTAACAGAGACACCCAAATTTTCTTAATTTGAGATAATTTGGCTTTGACCAAAGAGAGCTTCAAAAGGAGAACGATTTTGAAGAAGAAAAGTGGGTTGCCTATTGATTAGATATGATGCTGTTTGGAAAGCATGAGGCCAATATGAAAAAGATAGTGATGTATCATGGAGAAGAGTGAGACTTGTTTCGACAAGATGATGGTGATGACACTAGGAGACACCATTTTGTTGTGGAGTGTGTGGGGCAATGGTATAGTGACCAATACCATTGACCAATAAAAAGGATTTTAAAGCAATGAATTCCCCACCATTATCATAGTACAAATTTTTTTATTTTGGTTTGGAAGTGTGTTTCTACATGTTTTTTGAAGTGAGGAAAAATTGTAGACACCCCAAATTTGATAGCCATCGGATAGAACCACATGTATTTTGTGAAGTGGTCAACCAAAATGAGGTAATAACGAGATCCGTCAATTTTGATATAATGTACAAGTCCCCAAACATCAATATAAATAAGTTCAAGTGGTGCATGACTTTGAAGTCTATTGGTATGAAAATGTTGTTGATGTGTTTTATTAATGGAGCATGAACTACATAATTGAGAAAGATTTTTTTCTTTGACAACGGGAAAAGAAAAATTTTTAACAAGATGTTGGACTATTCGAAGAGATGGATGCCCAAGACACTTGTGCCACCCATCAATTGAGGTTCGTTCATGCACATTAGCAACCATTTTGGAGGTGGGAGACATCATTGATTCCGAAAAATGTAGACACCATTTTCACATGCTCCTCGAAGTAGAATCGCCCTTGTGATCTTGTCCTTGACAAAGAAATGAAAAGGGTGAAATTCAACAACAACGTTATTTTGTTTGGTAAGATCATGAACGGAAATTAAAATTTTGGAACACAAAGGGTATCACTCAAGAAAAAAGTGCGGTTGGGTGAGTGTAATTCCAAAGAACCAACGTGTGAGACATCCAAACCTGAACCATCACCAAGAATTACTTCATCAGTAACATCATATTCATTGTGAATGGACAAATTTGCAAGATCACCCGTTATATTATGAGAGGCTGCTGAGTCCATGAGCCAAGTTTTGTTTTTTTATTTAGAAGAGGTTACGCAGTTGATTTTGAAATCTTTGGACTAGAGTTGAGGACAGTGCTTTGCGGTATGACCCATTTGCTCACAAAACTGACAACGCAGCATGTAACGTTTCTGGTTGTTATTGGGTTTGCCAGACCCATAGCTAAAATGACGTTCATCACGTTGGTGGCCATTAGATTGGCGGGCTGAGCTTTAGCCTTGATTACGTTGAGACCCATTTAGTTTATAAGACTTCTTTGAGAAGTCACCTCCAAATGAAGGTTGGCCTTTGTGAAGTTTGCCATCATCACCATCTATTGAGTAGCAACTTCCAGAATCCGAAGGTAGGATTCGTGACCCATTAAAAGGTCGTGTAGCTCTTCAAACACCAATGACTTTTCCTGTGCTTGGATCGGTGCATCGATCTCATGGAAATCAGGCCCTAACCTATTCAAGACATAGATGGTTAAATTGTCATAAAAAATTGGATGATCGATGATGGCGATTTCATCCGCCAAAGCCTTCACAGCATGCAAAAAGTCAGAAATTGACCTATTTCCACGTTGAATCAAGGTGAATTCCTCCTTGAGTTGCATAGCCCTTGTTTTTGAACGACTAACATATAACTTGTTGAGTTTATTCCAAGCCTCGTGTGATGTTTTTGCTGTGGCTATGAGTGGTGTAATTGTGAGGGATGTTAACTTTTCGTTGATTTGGGCAGTGATATTGAGGGCAATAAGTTGTTTATCGGTGCCGGAAATGAGATGGGTATTGAGTGGGATGGATTATGAGGAAGATGACATATTTGGGATCGGATGCTCTTGAGAGAATGACTCTTATACCATATAGAAGAAATAACATTGCTGTTTTCAATGAAAATTTTCACACACTTTTATTGATGTAATAAGAGTTGACTTATATACATAGCTATGAAAAACTATTTATGGTAGTGTACATCAATTTGTCTAAAACTATTCAGTAGTTACAAATTTGTTAAAGTCAATGCAGCAACAGTTACAAGAATATACAAAATTGATTGATTTTGAATGATCTTGCTTGATTATAGGCTATTTGTTCAATCATTGCCTTGATTCTTGCAAGAAATTTGCTACTAAGGGGATTTTGTGATGAAGATTGGGCTCGGTGTTCGATCAAAAGACGATTTGTGATTGGATATTGCATTTTTCTTGGAGGAGCTCTTATTTCATGGAAAATCAAGAAACAAGTCAAGGTCATCAGGTGAATTAGAATATTGAGTAATGGCTTCCATGACGTGTGAACTTACATGGCTCAAGTATTTGTTGGATGACTGGCAAGTAGAACATTCACAGCTAGCCAAACTATTCTGTGATAGTAAAACAACACTCCATATTGTTGCTAATCCAGTTTACCATGAACGTACCAAGCATATAGAAATCTATTGCCATGTTGTTCGAGAACGAATTCAGTCAGGTGCCATAGTTATTGCTCATGTTTCATCTGCTTGCCAGCTTGCTAATTTGTTCACTAAGCCACTCAGTTCATCAATTTTTCATTTCCTTCTCAACAAGTTTGATGTTTTTGACATACACACTCCAACTTGAGGGAGAGTATTATGGGAAAAGAATCAAGACTCCCATAATTTCAGGATGAAATTTGATTGTATATAGGAGATTATTTTTGATTGATTGTAACTAATCCGTTTACATATAGATTCCTAGAATAGGCTAACTAATGTTTTGTATATATGTATCTTCTTTCCCAGTTTTGAATATACAATAGATTTCCAGATTTCTAGATTTCCAAATACCACTCTGTTCTGCTCTGTTTAATCAAGGCAATGATTGAACAAATAGCCTACTATTAGCCCAAGGGTTCTCTTAATCGGGTTTTGATGATAACAAATCATGGTTAGTGACTAATTGGTTTAAATTGTTAAGAATCTCAAGCATAAACTCGAAAATTCATCAAGGACCAAACGGATACAAGATCGAGATCTTTGGGAAGACTTGTGATCATAGGAAATGAATGTAAGGTGATTGCATGAGTGCACTTAGGATATTCATACTATTTCATGCATCTTAGAAAACTCGGTTTATCCTTTAAAACTTGGTTTTCTTTAAAACCTGAGTTTTATCAAATATACCTTAGGCAAATTGATTCAAAATTGGCATATAAACTTACCTATAGACCTTGCCTAAGTATTGGAAAAGAAAGAAATTCAAAAAGATGGGTTTTCGGGGCCAAAAGGCTCAACCGGTAGAGGCTATGGCCAACCGGCTTAACCGGTTGGGGAACTGGTCGACCGGTTGCCCTTGTCTGGCCGAGGTCAGGTCAAGGGAGGCACAAAAACCTTCTCTCTCTTCCAGTAGCTTCCTCTTCCTGGTTGAGCCTCATCCTTGTCTGGTCGAGGCAACGGTAACCTATCATGCATTAAATGCCCCAATGGCTAGTGATCCGGTTGACCCCTTGCTCGACCGGTTGAGGTTACTTTCTGCTGTTTTTGACTCTCGAACTTAGAAACCTATAAATTGAGAGCCCCAGTTCATTTATGACTAAGAGAACCTTTGCAATCAATTGTTTACCTACGTATTCTTGATCAAAAAGTTCTCATTTATTTCCTAGTGCATTAAATCATCACTTGCATACCCTTAGTGCACTCTTGTGTATCATCCTAACTTTCTCTTGTATTTGAGCCATCCTTAAGCTAGGTTAAGAGTTTCATCATTGTATAAACTGAGTGTGAAAGCCTTCAAGAGGTTCAAATCTTGAAGAGATTGTGTAAGAGCCCATTGGAGCCGGAATCCAAGTGTAAGAAGATTGAAAGCTTGATTGAAGCTTCAAGTTAGTGGAACCCCCACTTGGTTAGGAGATTGAGGAGAGTGGACGTAGGTAAGGAAGTGCCGAACCACTATAAACCCGAGTTTGAATTCTCTAACTCTATCTTTTTACTTTATTTATATTGTGCATATATTGTTGTGTTTGAAAAAGTTTTGAAAAACCCAATTCACCCCCCTTTTTGGGTGTTTTCCTTAATTATTCATAGATTTTGTTTTATCACCTACAATCAAGCAAGATCATTCAAAATCAATCAATTTTGTATATTTTTGTAATCTGTCTTTATAAGACAAACCCCGTCCAAAGCTCCTGCAGCTCCTGTAGCTCCTGTCTCAACTGTCCAGCCTCCTCCTCAGTATTCTTTTTGCCAACCTCCATCTCCTCCTTCTCCTCGGCCAGCCGGCAAGTCTCCGCTTGAGCTACCTCATTTTCTTCCTCTGCCCTCCTCAACAGACCGATTCCTTCCTCAACAAGCTTTCGGGTAGTAACAGCCTCACTCTTTTTCGTCTCCAACCTGGTGGAGAGATCGTCACTACCATCCATGTTATGGGCCATGTATGCCCTCATGGTCTCAGCTACTTCCAGCCGGTAGAAGAACTGAGTGCGCTGCCGTATAAGGTTCTAGACTCCAGCTATCAACTGAAGGGGCAATAGGGAAATTGTTGAGAAACTAAATACTAAGGTAAAATAAGCAGTAAAGGGGAGGAGACTTACCACTTCTGTTGTCTTAGAAGCCATGTAGTCCTACATAGGCATGATGCGGGAGATGACGGTGTCCAAAGTGCCATACGGGAGTTGTGCCGTGAAGAATTGGTTGAGGTTATTCTCTATTTCGACCGGGATCCATTGAGTGGCCGAAAAAAGCACTCATGTTTTGTACTAGAGTTTTTCTCTCGGTGAAGGATGAAATTTGCCTTAGAAGCTCAACTACCTCTTCCCGGCTAGGGACGTAGTTTGGCTTTGAATGGGAGGGAGAAGAAATCATGCATTCAAACGACTCATCGCTGAAATGGTCCGAGTCGATAGAGAGCCTCTTTGGCTCATGATGAGCAATGTCATTAATCGAAGAAAGCTTTTCGTCTGACTCAGGAGTGATTTCTGCAGCAATAGTTGAAGACGCTGGTGTTGGTGCAGGAGCCGAAAAAGGTTTCCGACAGGCAGACTCCGAATAGGCTCTCTTTGAGGGGGTAGTGCTTATGTTACCTCTCCTGAAATCCAACCCTTAAGTTTGAAGCCATGTCTCCTTCCTCTTTCTCCTCACAAACAATGGGGGGCACCACCTGGTCAACCCCTGTCTCTGGCTCACTACTGGAATCCGAACAAGATGAAGACGATGAGGAAGATGAAACTGATAGAGAAGACGAAGGTGCAGGTGGTGGAGTCTTTGCCCTCTAAGAAGGCTGGGTAGCAAGTCATTTCTTCTTCTTTGTGGGAGGACGAGTTGTAGAACTAAAGGCCGGGCGGCGAGCAGCTGGAGTTTGCCTTAGCGTCCCTTCCTGACGCTTTTTCTCCCACTCCTCTAGGCGGGCCTGGTGTGCCTCTGAGTCTGCCAAATGACAACCTCATAAAAAAACAAGTCCTTTAGCACGAAGTGCTCGTCGGGCACCAGAGACGGGGGAGCCATACGAGGAAAGACGATGATAATGACTTAGGTTAGTTGATCAACGCCAACAGATTATTGTCTGACAGAAGGACCTTGTGATTTTGTTCAAACATGTCTATCTCGAATAGCTTTTTGAGCCAGGTGAATAAAGCTTTTTCCAACCACTCTACAAGACAGCCCCGCCTGCCCTTGCCTGCATCACACAAATAGAAAGATCAATAGTGAGTTCATGGTGAGGAATAAATAATTACAAAGAACAAACAAAAGTTACAGAGACATATCCTACTCGAGATCTTCAACGAGTGCTGTAGAGTAAAGACTCCGTCTGGCCTTTCTGACGGACCACTCCAAGGACTGGAGACTAGGGCATGTCCCTTGGCCTCGCCTTTGCCTAAGTTTGGGAGCCCGGTCACCAGCTGAAGGGAAAGAATATGAGCAATCAAGTTGAACCTTTCCTTCTGACTCATTTTTACTGTGTAGATGAACAAGACTTCCGGCAATGAAAGATCCAGTTGGAAGCTTATATCCATAACATTACATCCCATCAGCACCCGGACAACGTTTAGATGGAGGAAGACTGGAAGGATTTGTGTGAAGTGAAGGAATTGCTTGAAGAGAGAGAAGAGGGGTAGATAGAGCCCTGTAACAAATTGTTCCTTGCTAAAGTACATCACTTTGTGGGGCTATTTGACGGATGTAGAGTCTCGTCGTTTACTAGATGGATAGAGATTTTGTTTGGGATATGGAAGCGTGCTCGGAACTCCTATTCGAATAAGAGATCAACTAGATGCTCTGATCTAAGGTGCCCTGGCTCTAGTGTCTTTCCGGCCACTTTTTTTGGGGCTTACCACTTCCGCTGGTGGAAGCAACACCTCTTTTTGCCTACATGCTAAGTAGTTCTTGGCCGTGTGGAAACCTGCATAGGAGAATACGCTTATTAGAATCAATTAGCTGGCTCATCCGCCGTTTAGCGGTACCTCAGATGCACAACAAGAAACCTACACAAACCAAAAGTCCGAGTCTAAGTGGACCGTCTAACGAAGCTTGTAGAGCAAGCCTTTTGACTAATAATCAGCGGAAGGATCATCCCCATAGTACCGACACAATGGTAGCAGGATGAAATGCCTGAACCAACCTTTGAAGGTACTAGCAGTGAAGAAGCAAAAGGAAAAATCTGGAAAACCTTAAATCTGACAAATGATACAATCATCTTCTCCAAAGCGAAAACACAAGAAAACCCTAGAATCTGGATGCCATGACGTCCATTTTCTGTTTAAACTCAACAACCGTCGGTGCGGTCCTAAAATGAATAGAAAATAGAAAGAATGGCGAACGACGGGAAACTTATCGGGGTTAGAGGTGAGCACTCTTTAGTGAGAAGAAATCCGCCTAAAGCAGGCTTGAGAATGATGGTGAGAAAGACAGAGAACAACCAGCGGCAGGCGCAATGGCAGCAAAGTTGCAGAAGCGGGGAAGAGAAAGCTCCAAAGCAGGAAAAATAAAAAAATAACCCAAGGGGTGTCGGGGCCCTCTATTTATAAGAACCCAAAAACCTAGGAATCCTAAAAGACAAGCCGCCTGGAAATGCATCCCGAAAGGGTGCGCTGTTTGACAGTCAACCTCAATGGATGCGACCCATCATTGCCACTTCAAGTGACACATGTTCCAAAGAGGCCTAAGTAACATGAGAAGACAGATAACCAGTTCTATCTTTACCCGTTGGCTACTTGTTCGGGCACAGGACGAGTTAAGGGGGCATTGTGGGGGGTTCCTCTCCACGTATTTCTTTCAAGCTCAAGACCCCTTGGCGGTCTAATACAATTATGTAACCCATCTGGGATTATTCCGTCCAGGCCAAGGTAAGTTCCTTCATGCACCAGAAGTGAGAAGATTTTCTTCTCCCATAGGGCTAGACGAAATCGGCAGCCTGGACTCCCAGACGGGAAGGATTATCTAGCTAAGTCTTTAAGACCTTTGGCATGTGTGATCAATTACGCCTGACATCTAAACGGCTGATGAGACTCCATTTAGCCCACAAGTCCATGTCAATTAATTATTGCACATAATCCCAAACATTGACAAGCTAAAGGGATAGATAGCTGCACGGTATGAGATCTTGGCACGTTAGCAGAAGACACCTGCTAGCCGCCCTTAACTGAGATGATTGCCCACCCACTTTAAGGACAATCATCGTTACAAAAAAAGTTAGAGTGCATAGTCAGCAATATAGTGGCAGTGTCATCAGCTCTATATAAACCCTTCAAAAAGCACGAACAAGGTATGTGCATGAACATATGCTCATTCTCTCCCACAAAATAGTTAGAGTTACTCTTGTCTGACTTAAATTTTGAAGGGGCGTGCCCAGACAACCCGTTTGGACATCTCTTTGTGCAAGAAAGAAGCTCGTCTAGCTCCAGTACAACTAGACAAATTCTTCAAGGGGCACGAAGTAGGAAAGAAGTTTGCCTGATTTTAGTGAAACTAAGACGGACCTAACTCTAGTTGGCCTAGCATCAACAATATGGTCAAAGATCTAAGAACTGTTAATCCAAGTTGCCGGTGAAAAACTAAATCCCACTTGATCCCGCCTTTTATTAAGATTGATATGATTGGTCTGCTCAGAACAATGTTTTATTAGGATACCAATAGACATAACAATACAAAATTTCTAGTCGGCCTCTGTAGCAGCAAATTTTCCCAATACAAAGCTGTTTGTTGGCCAACAAAACTATAACTTAGATCGCATCGTTTCTTGCACTGACCAAAACTCCAAATACTAAGTTCTTTTGAACTCTTTCATAGATGAAATTAAGCATTCTTAGCTAGGTAAAGCTTCAATAGATTCAAGCTCACCTAAAGTCCTTGTTGTCCAACTATCTCTTGACTCATTTCAGCCTCAAAAAATGGAATGCATTCCCTACAAGCTTCTCTTCCTCTTTCTTGCTCTTTCAATTGCTATCTCAATCTCTATGGCAGAAGATCTGGGAACCTATATAATCCACATGGATAAATCCACCATGCCAATGACCTTCTCCAATCATCATGATTGGTACATGTCAACGCTCTCATCCATGTTGTCCCCAGATGGTATTCTCCCAACCCATCTCTACACATATAATCACGTTTTGGATGGTTTTAGTGCAGTGTTGTCTCGTGCACACCTTGATCAACTGGAAAAGATGGTAGGTCACTTGGCAACAAACCTGGATAGCTTTGGAAAATTACACACCACACACACCCCAAAGTTTCTCGGTCTGGAGAAAAATGTTGGATCCTAGTCGAAAAGTAAGTTCGGTGAAGACATGATTATTGGTATACTTGATAGTGGAATTTGGCTAGAGAGTGAGAGTTTCAAGGATAAGGGAATGGCTCCGGTGCCAGATAGATGGAGAGGTGCCTATGAATTTGGGGTGGAATTTAACTCTTCTTATTATAACCAAAAACTAATTGGAGCACGGTTTTTCAGTAAAGGGATGAAGCAACGAGGCTTGAATATATCCTTGCCTGATGACTACGATTCTCCTAGGGATTTCCTTGGACACGGGACTCACACATCGTCAACCACAGCTAGGAGTCTAGTAAGAGATGCCAATTATTTTGGCTATGCAAAAGGAACGGCTACCGGCGTTGCACCCAAGGCTAGGCTTGTCATGTACAAAGTTTTTTTCTTCAATGACATGTATGATTCGGAAGCAGCTGCCTCAAACACATTAGCTGGAATGGACCAAGCCATCACAGATGGTGTTGGTCTTATGTCTCTATCACTGGAATTTGTCGAGACAACTTTTGACGAAAACCTAATTGCAGTGGGAGCTTTTGCAGCCATGGAGAAAGGAGTTTTTGTGTTTTGTTCAGCTGGGAACGTTGGTCCTCATGGTTACTGTCACGCCTCAAATTCTGGGCAACCCAGAACTCGACTCGCGATCCCAGGTCAAGGGTTTGGCCCTAAGGGTTCCTCTTACTCCATGCTGGCAGTCAACTAAAACACTATTATTTTTATTTTTATTTTTATTTTTTTAAAAAACCAATAATTACACTAGAGTTTCCACCAACTAACAATATCCCAATCACTACTAAAAAGAAACAAGATATAATAATTATTATTACAGTCCAAAAATAAAAGTTCACAATTAAGGCATTTAATCAAAATAGGGTCTCATTACAATTCCATAGTTTAGAGTTTACTAATACAAGTTCTAATATAACAAACACAACAAATACACCATTCTCCACTAGTTCACTCCAAAACCTCCAAGAGTATCCTGAAGTCCTCCCTGTCCTACCTGTGGATCATCAGAAGTGATATCTGCATCTAAAAAGATGTAAAAAGGAAAGGGTAAACATTCCACATTGCTCAATAGGGTGCCTAATACCCAAGGGGTTAATGGGGATTACTAAGTTTCAATAAGCACAAACAAAACATTCATCAACATTGATCAAGCCACATATTTTAATCTCTATAATTATACACAATTCCACCATTTTTCAACAATTAAATGAAATGCATATGAACAGGTGACACATAGTCATACAATGCACTGTCGTTCTCGGACTTTCATCGAAGGATATGCGTCTGCACCCAAATACACTTCCCATTTGGAGTCGTCCTGGGGTAAACTTTTAGGTCTTTCACCCTAGGGATCTCTCTCACTTCTTAATTCACCTCACACGAGCCTTTACTTTTCATCACTATTCATTTTTCTCTTTCTTTTGCCATTTTATGCACTTTTCACAGTTTTTATCCTTTCTTCACACAACCATGATGCAAATGTATGTCATGAGGTTAATTATCCTCATTCACAAATATCACCAATATTATTGGAATTACAATCATACCACAATTCCAAAATTTCCCAACAATTTCCAACAATTTCAATACTCAAATATAATTATTTTCCCACAACAAACTTTCCAAAAATATTCCAACAAATTCTCAAAAATTCACATATCAATAAATTATAATTTATGCCACCATTTTGAATTTTTCCAATAATTTTAATACTCAAATATAATTATTTTTCCACAACAAAATTACCAAAAATATTCCAACAAATTCTCAAAAATTCACATATCAATAAATTATAATTTATACCACAATTTCAAAATTTTCCAACAATTTCAATACTCAAATATAATTATTTTTCCACAACAAAATTACCAAAAATATTCCAACAAATTCTCAAAAATTCACATATCAATAAATTATAATTTATACTACTATTTCGAAATTTTCCAACAATTTCAATACTCAAATATAATTATTTTTTCATAAAAAAATTACCAAAAATATTCCAACAAATTCTCAAAAATTCACATATCAATAAATTATAATTTATACCACAATTTCGAAATTTTCCAACAATTCCAATAATTTTCAATAATCAAATATAATTATTTTTTCACAATAAAATCACCAAAAATATTCCAAAAAATTCTCAAAAATCCACATATTAATAAATTATAACTTATACCACAATTTCATAATTTTTCAACAATTCTAATAATTTTAACAACCATTTATCAACCAAACAAAATTTCTCGAAATCACAAAAAATCCAAAAAAATAATTACAATCATCCAATAAAATTCCTATATCACAAACATTACCTATTCAACTTATAACGACAATATCTACAATTTATTTTAAGGAAAAATGCATTTTATTAAAGTTTTTAGGTTAGATTTTCCTACCTTAAATATGAAAAATCTAACCATTCAAATTAAAATGGGACACTGTAGGAGTGTTCCTCGCCTTGAATAGAGCATTTCCTCAAAATTTCACATAGAACGGACAATATTCGGCCATCCAAACGATCGGCCAAATAACTGGCAAAAATTTTCTTCCTTACAATGCCGAGCCTCCTTTTTCCCATTTCCTCTTTCCTTTTCCTTTGTTTTTTCTTTTCTTTCTTCTCTTTTTAACTCCCACGCATCTCAATTTATATATATATTTTAATATTATTAAAATAAATCCTAAAATACCATGCACATCCCTTTCTCTTAATAAATTAAAACCATTAATCTTAAATCCACCTTCCGTAATTATGAATTATGCCTAACTTATAATTTTCCACCTCACGAAAAATACTGTTGTATTTGTAATTTAATTTACTATAAGTCTATTCTTAAAGAAAATATAATTTAACTATAATTACCTGAAGCATTTTTACTCTGAAATTCACTTAAAACATAATATAATTAACTATTAACAAAAATTCAATTTCATAAAAAAATATTAAATACATAAAATAATTTTTTGGCAACCAAGAAGTTGAAATTTGTAATAACCCTTAACCCGTTAATTTTACCAATATTTATTTACCAACAAAAATTTAAGTAATATTCTAAAACTTTTTTCCATAAATTAATTAATCATTTAATTTATAAAAGTCAATTTCTCAACCCTTTGGTATAACTTTTATTTAATTTACTTAATTTGTCAAATTATTCAATTGCATCAAAATTTCAAAAATTAAATTCATAAAATTTATATTTAATTAATTTACCCATTATATATATATATATATATATATATATATATATATATATATATATATATATATATATATAATTTTTTCTAAATTCACATATCATAATTTACTCTTTATTTAATATCAACTCAACTCCGTTTAACGTTTCGTAATTCTATAAAGTTAAATTCCAATTATAAAAATCAAATTGATTTGTTATAAAATTAAATTCAATTTCTTTTTAATTATCCATTATAACAATTTGATGTAATATAAATTTTTACCAAGTTTTTCTTACTACCATTTTTTTGATAATTATCCGATAATAATTAAATTAAATTATGTAACGTACTTAATATTTAAATTTTCAAAACTTAATCTCAATTATTTGATTGTTAATTTTTCTTCAAATCTAAATTTAATTTCTAAAATTCCCACTCCTTACATCTGATGTGACAAATTTTTTAAATTATTGACTTTTGACCAACTTTTCCAAAATCCCTCTCAATTAAATACTAACAAGTGAATCTTCACCAATTTTTTTGACCATATAACCTATAATTTTATGAAATACTTTATGCTTCTAAAATCTGAACTGTCCTTAACAACTCGGGTATTACAGTTACACTATCTTTAATGGAGCTCCTTGGATTATAACCATTGGTGCTGGGTCTATTGATCGAGATTATGCCGCTGATGTGACACTAGGCAATGGCATCTTAAGAGTCAGAGGAAAATCTGTCTACCCAGAAGACTTGTTCATCTCTAAAGTTCCTCTCTACTTTGGCCATGGAAATGCAAGCAAGGAAACCTGCGACTACAATGCTCTAGAGCCCCAAGAAGTTGCAGGCAAGATTGTGTTCTGTGACTTTCCAGGAGGCTATCAGCAGCATGAAATAGAGAGAGTAGGAGCTGCAGGAGCCATCTTCAGTACAGACTCACAAATTTTTCTCAGGCCGAGAGATTTTTATATACCATTCGTGGCTGTAAGCCATAAAGATGGAGATTTGGTGAAGGATTACATAATCAAATCAGAGAATCCTGTGGTTGATATCAAGTTCCAGAAAACAGTGCTGGGTGCTAAACCAGCTCCGCAGGTGGCCTCGTTTTGGTCACGGGGACCGGTCGTAGGGCTCCAATGATATGGAAGCCTGATATATTGGCTCCTGGGGTAGATATATTAGCTGCCTGGGCACCCAACAGAGGAATTCAACCTATAAGAGATGATTATTTGCTCACTGATTATGCACTCCTGTTTTTTAAGAATGGGAAAATGTTAGGCTGACCAGTTCAGATATAGAAGAATGGGAAAATGAAACCCTTTAGCTGAGAACAAGTAGTTTGGATGAGACTTGATTGAGTTGAGATGAGAGAATACATCTCTATTAGGTGTTTTATTTTTTTTATTTATTTTTATTTTTTTATACATATTTTAATTTTGTTAAATTATTGGTGTTATAATTATCATGGTATTTCTTAAGTTTGTTTTTTATATGCATTATGTTCATCACTTCAGGGCTTGTAGTTTTAATTCCTGCTTGGTACTAATGGATGTTAAAATCAAAACTAAAATCTTGATGTTATTTGTTTATCAACAGCATTTTTGTTTTAGCTTCTCTGCTTCTATGATTAGTAATACATGCAGAAAATGAATGCTGAACATTTTATTTAAAAAATCAGTGACTGACTTGTTTCAGAGTGATGAGAAACAAGGGGTGTTGACATTGGACAAAGTTTCATCCCTTATTAGTTGGAGATTTGCAGTTGGTTAGTTCTTTTGTTGGGTTGAAACTTGTATCAAGTAGGGCCATTGCACTGTCAGATTTGTGGAAATTCTACTTTAGAATTGGGTAGCTTATATTAATTGGTTGCGTGCCATGAGTTCAGAAATGAATTTCAACCAGGCTGTAGCTTTAAGTTCTTTTTCTCTCTGTTGTGTTTCATGGAGGTGATCTATGTTTTATTACCACATCAAAGTTGGGACATCATGCTCGAGGCTCATTTTTCAGTTGATCATTGGCCTACCTATTTGCGCAAGGATCCACTAAGCTAGATAGAGCTATTCTATTTTTTTTTAATCGATGTGTATCTGATCAAATTCAACCTTAATTTTTTTCTAAGCTCCTTCAACAATATGTGCTATAAAATACTTCAAAATTTCCGTACACGGTTTTATTTTTGTGTGAAATACCAGAAGAGAAAACTTTGGATATGTTGATGTACCTTTGGAAGCCTCCTTGGCTTTCTGCACATAGTGTGGGACTCTACTGATTTTTTGGTGTCCCAGAAAGGTTTTTCAGGAAGCCACTAATCTGGGGGAGAATTGTGGAGATATTTCTTCCAAGTTTATGCATTTATGATGTAGTTTTGCTTCCTTGTCCTGACTTTTGGATTGTGAAATCTAAATCCAGGTTAACTGCAACTTGATTGATTACACAATTGAAAGTAGCCAAGGTTTTAATACTTATATTGAACGACTAAAATTTGATTGCTATATCAGGAGTGTTGTGTTCTAGGGCAACTAGTGAACACGTGCTGTTAGTTTAAGTTTGCTCGTGTTTTTGTTTAGAATTCTAGTTTAAATACAAATGGGTATAGTTTGAAATCTGAAGCTGGCTATATGATTCCTTTAGCAACAGTTTCTATGCATGGATATTGGGATGGCCGGGGTCAGCTATGCCTTAACAAATTTTCCCCTCTTTTGGCCCTTTTCAGGAACCTTTTTAAGTGTTTGGTGAAGCACTAATGGCTGATCCAAATACATCAGCTTTGGTAGTATCTTCAGAATCCTCTGAACAAAGTGGAAAACATATGATGAATCCAAATGCGAATCCTCTTCAACCTCTTCTAAACCAGCAAGGTCGAACCTCCCCACATGGTTCTGTGGCTATCCTTTGGGACATTGAGAATTGCCCTGTCTCAAGTGATGTTATCAACCCTCATCATGACTGGTACTTATCAACCCTCTCATCCTTCTACTCACCAGATGGTATTCTCCCAACCTATCTCTACACCTATAACCATGTGTTGGATGGCTTCAGTGCTGTTCTGTCCCAGTCACACCTTGATCAACTGGAGAAGATGCCCGGCCACCTGGCAACATACCCAGAGACCTTTGGAACAATCCACACCACACACACCCCAAAATTTCTTGGCCTGGAGAATAATTTTGGTTCATGGCCGGGGGGCAACTTTGGTGAAGACATGGTTATTGGTATACTCGACACTGGTATCTGGCCAGAGAGTGAGAGTTTTCAGGACAAGGGAATGGCTCCTGTGCCAGATAGATGGCGAGGTGCCTGTGAATCCGGGGAGGAATTTAACTCTTATCTTTGTAACCGAAAACTCATTGGAGCACGGTCTTTCAGTAAAGCACTGAAGCAACGAGGCTTGAACATATCAACACCTGATGATTATGATTCCCCAAGGGATTTCTTTGGACATGGAACTCATACATCGTCTACAGCAGCTGGGAGTCCAGTGGCAGACGCCAATTACTTTGGCTATGCCAAGGGTACAGCTACTGGCATTGCACCCAAGGCTCGGCTTGCCATGTATAAAGTGCTCTTTTCCAATGATACATACGAGCCACCTGCCTCAGACACATTAGCCGGAATAGACCAAGCCATAGCAGATGGTGTTGATCTCATGTCACTTTCACTGGGGTTCCCTGAGACAACTTTTGAAGAAAACCCAATTGCCGTTGGAGCTTTTGCAGCCATGGAGAAAGGGATTTTTGTGTCTTGTTCAGCTGGAAACTCTGGCCCTCATGGTTACACTATATTCAATGGAGCTCCTTGGATTACAACCATTGGTGCTGGGACTATTGATCGAGATTATGCCGCTGACATCTCACTGGGAAATGGCATATTGAACATCAGAGGAGAATCAGTTTATCTGGAAGACTTGTTAATCTCCCAGGTTCCTCTCTACTTCGGTCATGGAAATAGAAGCAAAGAACTCTGTGAGGACAATGCCATAGACCCAAAAGATGCTGCAGGCAAGATTGTGTTCTGCGACTTCTCTGAATCAGGAGGAATCCAGTCAGATGAAATGGAAAGAGTAGGAGCTGCCGGAGCCATATTCAGTACAGACTCAGGGATTTTTCTCTCGCCCAGTGATTTCTACATGCCATTTGTGGCTGTAAGCCCCAAGGATGGAGATTTGGTGAAGGACTACATAATTAAATCAGAGAATCCTGTAGTTGATATTAAGTTCCAGATAACAGTATTGGGTGCTAAACCAGCTCCTATGGTGGCTGATTTCTCTTCACGAGGTCCTAGTCGTAGGGCTCCAATGATATTGAAGCCTGATATATTGGCTCCCGGGGTGGATATCTTAGCTGCACGGGCACCCAACAGAGGAATTACACCAATAGGGGAGGATTACCTGCTCACCGATTACGCTCTCTTGTCTGGAACCTCTATGGCCTCTCCCCATGCATTCGGGGTAGCTGCACTGCTGAAATCAGCACTCCCAGATTGGAGCCCAGCTGCCGTTCGCTCGGCAATGATGACCACGGCGTACCTCCTGATAACACCAAGGGACCCATCATGGATATGACCACAGGAGTTGTAGGCACTCCTCTTGATTTTGGAGCAGGGCACATCGACCCCAACAAGGCCATGGACCCAGGTCTTATTTATGATATAGAGGCCCAAGACTACATTGATTTCCTGTGTGGATTGAACTACACCAGCAAACAGATCAAGATCATCACCAGGAGATCAAAATTGAGCTGTGATCAAGCCAATCTTGACCTAAATTACCCTTCGTTTGTGGTCCTCCTCAACAACACCAACACTACAAGCTACACCTTCAAGAGGGTGTTGACAAATGTAGAGAATACCCATTCCGTTTATCATGCCAGTGTGAAGCTAACTTAAGGGATAAAAGTTTCTGTACAGCCCTCTGTAGTATCTTTCCCAGGAAAGTACAGCAAGGCTGAATTCAACATGACGGTAGAGATCAATCTGGGAGATGCCAGACCACAGAGCGATTACATTGGAAATTTCGGGTATTTAACCTGGTGGGAGGCTAATGGGACTCATGTTGTGAGCAGTCCTATTGTCTCCGCCATTGCACCTATCATCGGAACTTGACCAGCAAACTGATCAATCTTATTTCATGACCTTGTGAGCTGTTGATTGATCATTTCTTTCGGAAGAGCATAGATTTTCATGGGACCTAGCTGGCAACTTGATTAAGAAATGCATGTCAGTTTGAGAGGATTCAAAACAAATAAAATTGTTTTTACTCGATAGTTTTCATCTCATCTACCCAATAAGCTGTCCATTAACGTACAATTTCAATAGCACCATGCAAAATGACAATAAGTTTTAGTAAATGATTGCTATGCCAATTAGCACCAACCAAATCAATCTAAACTCTCAAATTGAACTCAGCTTTGCTGAATATTCTTATTTCTTTTGAGAATGAGGATAAGAATGTCCATGGTTGAAGTCTCCTTGTGGCGAGCTCAAAAGCTGATGTACTCTGCATCCCATGCAAGAAATTGTAGTCTGCTACCCCTGTATCATACAGAATGGCGGGTTCTATAGCCTTATTGAGATAAACGTGCTGTCCTTAAAAATCAAGATGGGTCCCCGGAGCTGTTCAATTAGACCCTCATGGCTAGAAAAATACCAGCTGTAAAGTTGGCTTGGTACCCAACATCACCATCAGGAATCCAATATCAACTGCTGGATTATCCGATTTGATCATATAATCATTCATCAGCTCGGTATTTTTTGGGGCCAGAAGCATTTCCACCTGAACGTGTCACAGATTGCTGCAAAAGCTACTTGTGCAATTGGGATGGTCATGTGATAAATATCAGGACATGTTCATTCTACCCCAGACAAAACCATTAGTACTTCTGTGAAACAGTAGCAGTGACAATTTTACAGTGTTCTGTGATATCATCAAATATCCGGGAATTCTAATAATGGAGGAAAATCAAATCCATCCTCATCTTATATCAAGATCAATATGATTGTTGGCCTATCCTGAACATGTAACTATTAAAAAATGCTTGCCGGCTTCAATGGCAGCAATATTATACAAAATTGTTAGTTTGCTGGCCTTCAAAGCCGTAACTTAGTTTGCATCGTTCTTGCTCCAGCCAAAACTTCAAATCCTAGGTTTTTTACTAAACTATTTCATGGATTATTAGCTGGGAAAAACTTTTACAATGCTCACCTATATAAGTCCTTGTTGTCCAACCACCTTTTGACCCATTACAGTGTCCAGAAATGGAATGCTTCACTATTAGCAAGCTTCTCTTCCTCCTGTTTGTTCCCGTAATTTCTATCTCAACTTGCATGGCTGGAGATGTAGGAAGCTACATAATTCACATGGATAAATCAGCCATGCCCATGACCTTCTCCAGTCACCATGACTGGTACATGTCAACACTTTCATCCATATCCTCTCCAGATGGTAGTCTTCCCACCCATCTCTATACCTATAACCATGTTTTGGATGGCTTCAGTGCAGTGCTGTCCAAGGCGCACCTTGATCAGTTGGAGAAGATGCCGGGTCACCTGGCAACATACCCAGATAGCTTTGGAAGGCTACACACCACACAGCCCAAAATTTCTTGGCCTGGAGAAAAATAGTGGCGCCTGGCCAGAAGGTAAGTTTGGTGAAGACATGATTATTGGTATACTTGACACTGGAGTATGGCCAGAGAGTGAGAGTGTCAGGGATAAGGGAATGGGTCCAGTGCCAAAGAGATGGAGAGGTGCTTGTGAATCTGGGGTGGAATTTAACTCTTCTTATTGTAACCGGAAACTCATTGGAGCTCGGTCTTTCAGTAAAGGGTTGAAGGGACGAGGCTTGAACATATCAGCGCCTCCCGATGATTATGATTCTCCCAGGGATTTCCATGGACATGGGACTCACACATCGTCTACGGAAGCTGGGAGTCCAGTACGAGGCGCCAATTACTTTGGTTATGCAGAAGGGACGGCTATTGGCATTTCACCCAAGGCTAGGGTTGCCATGTACAAAGTGATTTTCCTCAGTGACCTCAGAGATGACGATGCCGCTGCCTCTGACACATTAGCAGGAATGGACCAAGCCATAGCCGACGGTGTAGATCTCATGTCACTGTCAATGGGGTTCGAAGAGACGACCTTCGAACAAAATCCAATTGCAGTGGGAGCTTTCTCGGCCATGGAAAAAGGGATTTTTGTGTCATGTTCAGCTGGAAACTCTGGCCCAGATGCTTACACTATGTTCAATGGAGCTCCTTGGATTACGACTATTGGTGCTGGGACTATTGATCGAGATTATGCTGCTGATGTCAAACTAGGTAATGGCATCTTAACCGTCAGAGGAAAATCTGTTTATCCAGAAAACTTGCTAATCTCTAACGTCTCTCTCTACTTCGGCTATGGGAATAGAAGCAAGGAACTCTGTGAATACGGTGCTCTAGACCCTGAAGATGTGGCAGGCAAAATTGTGTTCTGCGACACCCCTAAATCAGGAGGAATCCAGCCATATGAAGTGGGGAGAGTAGAAGCTGCCGGAGCCATCTTCAGTTCAGACTCACAAAATTCTTTCTGGCCCAGTTATTTCGATATGCCATATGTGGCTGTAAGCCCCAAGGATGGAGATTTGGTGAAGGACTACATAATCAAGTCACAGAATCCAGTAGTTGATATTAAGTTCCAGATAACAGTGTTGGGCGCTAAACCAGCCCCTCAGGTGGCCGAGTTCTCATCGCGAGGTCCTGGTAGTAGGGCTCCAATGATACTGAAGCCTGATGTATTGGCTCCTGGGGTGGATATTTTAGCTGCATGGGCACCCAACAGAGCAATTCAACCTATAAGAGATGAGCATTTGCTCGCTGATTATGCTCTCCTGTCTGGAACATCTATGGCATCTCCCCATGCAGTTGGGGTAGCCGCATTGCTTAAAGCAGCCCACCCAGATTGGAGTCCAGCTGCTATTCGCTCATCAATGATGACAACAGCATACCTGCTTGATAACACTCAAGGACCAATCATGGATATGACCACTGGAGTTGCAGGGACTCCCCTCGATTTTGGAGCAGGGCAGATAAACCCCAACATGGCCATGGATCCTGGTCTAGTTTATGATATAGAGGCCCAAGACTATATCAATTTCCTGTGTGGATTGAACTACACCAGCAAACAGATTAAGATCATCACCAGGATATCAAAGTTCAGCTGTGATCAAGCCAATCTCGACCTAAATTACCCTTCATTTATGGTCCTCCTCAACAATACTAACACTACAAGCTACACCTTCAAGAGGGTGTTGACTAACGTAGAGAATACCTATTCCGTTTATCAAGCAAGTGTGAAGCAACCCTCAGGGATGAAAGTTACCGTGCTGCCTTCTACAGTTTCGTTCACAGGAAGATATAGCAAGGCTGAATTCAACATGACGGTAGAGATCAATCTGGGAGATGCCGGACCAGAGAGTGATTATATTGGAAATTACGGGTATTTAACCTGGAGGGAGGTTAATGGGACGCATGTTGTGAGAAGTCCTATTGTCTCTGCCGTTGCACCATACATCAGAACCTAACCAGCAAACGATCAATCAGCATACATGGAAAATGGTTTGCTCATGATCTTGTGGAGCAGTCGATTGTTCATTTCTTTTAGAAGAACATAGACTTTCATTTGCCCTAGCGGGCAACTTGATTGAGATATGCATGTCAGTTTGATAGGATTTTCAAAACAAATGAAAATTCTTTTGCTGGGAAGTTTTCCTTCTCATCTACCTAGAGAGGGAAATTGGCAAAAACTAAGAGCAATAATGCTTCTAAAGGGAATAGAGAAGGGTAAAAATGTATTAAACATATCATTTTCCAAAATATTTAGAAATTATTGGTTTTTGATGTAGAATTTCTTTTTTCCCTTTTTTTTTTAAGGGAAAATTATGAGTTTTAAAGGCGATGTTGAATTTCTTTATCATAACCATCTTACATTGAATTTATCATCTTATGATAACAATTTTCACTCACTTAATTATACCAAGATATTTATTATTGTCTTAAATATTTATAATTTTCATCGTACAAGATTTGCAAATTTTCTTATTATTTACAATATCTTATATTAATAATTGAATTATCTTACATTTTTAATTTGCATATCTTATACAGAATTCAAATCAATTCACATATTCTCATTTACCTTCTTTTTAAGCATCAAAATGCATGGTTTTGGATTAAACTACCCATCAAATAGTGCAATTGGATGGCCTTTTCCAAAGTATTAATTTCATTCAAGATAGAGAAGGGTAAGAAACTATTACTAGGAAATCATTGATTTGCAATCAAAAGGATGATTTGAAAATGAGTTTTAAAACTTAATCTTTCAAGAAAAAGTACATGTTTCAAGATGAATGGGGGTACCAAGCATATAAAGATGGATGTATCTTTTAAAACAAAACCTTAGGTCATGTTTGTTAAGAGGAAATGAAGAGTCGAAATAAACATTTCATTTATGTTCTCGTCTATTATTATATGTGAATAATTGAAGTGATAATAGAAATGAGATAAAAAATGATTTTACGAAAAATGAAATTTCACTTATATATGAAATTTCAATTGATCTTTATCATGAGGTATTATGATTCCTTTGATGCAAGTTATTTTTAAAAGTAGCTTTTCAAAAAATGAATAACCCAAAAACTTGCTTAGAGAAGATGTTTTTAAAAATATTTTGTTTATTTTTTTCTTTTATAAAAAATTAAAATTGAATTGATATAATATAAACTAAATTTTATTAAAAATAATTTTTTAATTAAAAAATAAATAGTTTTTAATAAAATATGAATAGTCATATTATAATAAAAATAATAAATGATATGTGTTTTTATAAATAGTATAAAAATATGAATATTAACATCTTCATAAGAGCAGAATTGATTTATTTTATTAAAAATAAATAACAACAATTTAAAAATAATAATTAATAATAATCTTAAAAAAATAAAATTTAATTTTTAATATATAAATAAGTCAAGTTTTTCATTATATATATATATATATATAGTAATCAATTCGTGATAGAGTATTCTAAAAATTTTTATTTAGTCTATAATTAAGTAATTAATTTTTTGAATTACAAATTATTCAAAACATTAATTATATGTCACTTAAAAGAGAAGAGAATTATTAATAATACTTGATAGATGACAGGACCTACTATATATGTATTAGTCATCAAATGGGAAATAGCTTTAAATTACCTTTTCATCGTTTACATAAAATATCAAAATATTCTTTTGAACATAGCGTGTGGCTCTTCTTCTGAACATCTTCTTCAAGGAGTCAAGTGTGGTCTCATTAGTGGCCGCCACTTGTGCATTGCTCTAAGACAACCTTGAAATTAACTATGGTTTAGTGGTTGGCTTAGTATCGCAACCCATCAAGAAGATGTCCAGAGAGTGCAAACGAACTGGATAGCTGGCCCAATTCAGGCGTGCGACAGCCCCTCTCTTGCCTTGGAGGGCTAGAAACGAGCACTCGTACGTGGCCTAGACAGGCAAGTAGAGCCAAGCGGCCTGGGTAGTTAAAAAGACATCAACTCTTTCTCAGAAATATGGCCTGTGTTGACTTGAGCCCTGGCCCAAAGGTGACCAGGCTGGGTTCTTCTCCCAATCCTCCAAATCAGAAGGCTAGCCGCCTGTGTTATATATATCTATGGTCATGTTTGTATTTGCTTGGCTTAGAATAATAAGGTGGGCGTGGTAGATCAAACCAACTGAAACGAGATGGAAGAAAAAACAGTGTATATGTGGGTGGCCTCTGCATATTTCCAAACATGAACCATTTTGATTTTCACTTTAAAAATGGGTAAGTTTAGTATACTTGACAATATTCATGATATGATCCAACAAGTTTAAACTAATTCAACTGAAGCTCAAGTCCTATCCCCGTATGACTTGATCGAGATGTATATGCTCGTCTAATGGGATTCCAAAAATGCAAATTTGTCTTTCTTTGAAACCTTCCCTTCTCTTCCTCATGAGCTAGCTGCCCATTAACTAAGCATTTGGTATATATGGTCTACAATTACAAAATATTCAGTTTTCATAATTCAGTTCACTCATCCCTTGCAACATGCTACTCATACTGTCTTCAACATGGTATGTCGTCCCACATGTCACAGACACTCATAGGTGCAAGATATCAACTTACCAGGCCTCAGTCCCGTATCAACATAATCAATGTGCTAATGCAATCCACTTCATAAAGTGTGACATTAGACGCAAATTAAACCTCCACCTATAATTCCTGCTGCAATATTCTGTTGTCATTCCCTGCTGCTATAAAAGCTTCTTGTGCAATAAGAATAGTGATGTGACACAGTCTAGATAGTACTGTTTGTGAAACCGTAGCGGAGCTCGATCGGTTTATATTAGCACAGCAATAACCATAGCCATACAAAATTGTTTGCCCGCTAAAGTGCAGCAATATGTTTCCACGTACTAGAAGATCATAACTAGAACAAAATTTCTTGCCGGCCTAAATAATAGAAACTTTGTTTGCATCGAATTTTGTTTTGACCAAGCTTCTAACCACTCCGATGTTGTTTTTCCCTGTTGGTTTTTCATGGATGGTATTTAGCTCCTTCAGTGGGTATGAACTTCCACTGCATTTGAACTGACCTAAATAAGTTGTTCTTGTACTAGGTCCCTTACAAACCATGCATTTTCAGCGTCCAACAATGGAATGCTTGACTCATTTCAGGCTCCTGTATCTCCTCCTCGTTCTCTCAATTGCTATGTCAGCTTCCATGACAGAAGACCTGGGAACTTACATAATCCACATGGATAAGTCAACCATGCCAATGACCTTCTCCAGTCATCATGACTGGTATCTGTCAATGCTATCATCCATGTCATCCTCGGATGGAGAGCATCCAACCCATCTCTACACATACAACCATGTGTTGGATGGCTTCAGTGCTGTGCTGTCCCGGGAACATCTTGATCAGCTGGAGAAGATGCCGGGGTTCTTGGCAATCCACGCAGATACCTTTGGGAGATTCCATACCACACGTTCACCAAGATTTCTGGGACTAGATAAAAATGCTGGCTCATGGCCGGAAGGCAAGTTTGGTGAAGACGTGATTATCGGTATAATTGACACTGGAATCTGGCCAGAGAGTGAGAGTTTTAAGGATAAGGGAATGGGCCCGGTGCCAGATAGATGGCGAGGTGCATGTGAATCTGGGGTGGAGTTCAACTCTTCATATTGTAACCGAAAACTCATTGGAGCGCGCTCTTTTAGTAAAGGGTTGAAGCAGCAAGGCTTGATTATATCAACGCCTGATGATTATGATTCTCCAAGAGATTTCTATGGACATGGGACTCACACTGCGTCGACGGCAGCTGGGAGTCCAGTGAGAGATGCCAATTACTTTGGCTATGCAAAGGGAACAGCTATTGGCATTGCACCCAAGGCTCGGCTTGCTGCGTACAAAGTGCTTTTTATCAATGACACGGATGCTTCGGCTGCCTCAGACACATTAGCCGGAATGGACCAAGCCATAGCCGACGGTGTTGATCTCATGTCACTGTCGCTGGGATTCGAAGAGACAACCTTCGAACAAAACCCAATTGCAGTGGGAGCCTTTGCAGCCATTGAGAAAGGGATTTTTGTGTCTTGTTCAGCAGGTAACTCTGGCCCTGAGGGCTACACGATGTTCAATGGAGCTCCTTGGATTACAACCATTGGTGCCGGGACTATTGATAGAGATTATGCGGCTGATGTCACATTTGGCGGTGGCATCTTGACCATCAGAGGAAGATCCGTGTACCCGGAAAACTTGTTGATCTCGAATGTTTCTCTGTACTTCGGCCATGGAAATAGAAGCAAGGAACTATGTGAAGACTTTGCTCTAGACCCAAAAGATGTTGCAGGCAAGATCGTGTTCTGCTACTTCAACCAATCAGGAGGTGTTAGTCAGGTGCGTGAAGTGGATAGGGCAGGAGCAAAAGGAGCCATCATCAGTTCAGACTCGGAGATTTTTATTTTTCCTAGTTTTTTCATTATCCCATTGGTGGTTGTAACCCCCAAAGATGGAGATTTGGTGAAGGACTACATCATCAAATCAGAGAATCCTGTGGTTGATGTTAAGTTCCTGATAACTGTGTTGGGTAGTAAACCAGCCCCTCAAGTTGCCTCGTTCTCATCTCGAGGGCCGAATAATATGGCCCCAATGATACTGAAACCTGATGTATTGGCTCCCGGGGTGAATATCTTGGCTGCATGGGCACCCAAGTTTGCACTGACATGGGTAGGAGAAAACGGCTTGCTCACTGATTACATTCTCCTCTCTGGAACATCTATGTCCTCTCCCCATGCAGTTGGGGTGGCTGCACTGCTGAAATCAGCACACCCAGATTGGAGCCCGGCCGCCATTCGGTCAGCATTGATGACCACAGCATACGTGCTCGACAACACCGTTGGATCTATCATTGACATGGACACTGGAGTTGCAGCGACTCCTTTGGACTTTGGAGCAGGGCACATCAACCCTAACATGGCCATGGACCCAGGTCTTATTTATGACATAGAGGTCCAAGACTATATCAATTTCCTGTGTGGACTGAACTACACTAGCAAACAGATTAAGATCATCAGCAGGAGATCAAAGTTCACCTGCGATCAAGCCAATCTAGACCTAAATTACCCTTCATTCATAGTTCTCCTCAACAATAACACCAACACTACTAGCTACACCTTCAGGAGGGTGTTGACAAACGTGGTGAATTCCCCTTCGGTTTATCGAGCAAGTGTGAAGCAACCATCAGGAATGAAAGTTAACGTACAGCCCTCCATGGTTTCCTTTGCAGGAAAATACAGCAAAGCTGAATTTAACATGACAGTAGAGATCAATCTGGAATATGCTAGACCACAGAGTGAATATATTGGAAATTTTGGATATCTAACCTGGTGGGAGGTTAATGGTACCCATGTGGTGAAAAGTCCTATTGTCTCTGCTTTTGCACTTTAAATAAGTCGAACATAAAACAAGAAGCAACTAATCAGCATTGGTTGGTATGCTATTTGGTCTAAGTTAGTTATAAGTCGTTTGGTCTATTTCATGACCGTGTGAGCTGTATCCTTTGCCTTGTACCCTAGCTGGAGGAACCCCTGGACGTGATTGGGAAGCACTGATTTCCAATATGTATTTGTCGTTCATAAATTGTTCAGGGATTTTTATTTACTGCAAAACAGTTTCTCTTTTCTTTTCTCCTCTTTAACATCAGATAGAAAAACCTATAGTGGGAATTTACTGACAGCAAGAATTGATATACAACCTCCATGACAAATTTTTTTCCGCAAAGGGCATTTCTCTTGGGTGGATGATGAGTCAACATCCTCTTGAAGATGTGGCTACCTTTTTTAGTCTTCTTCAAGATTAATGTCAATGGAGGATAGTTAAGGTCCAGACTGGGTGGTTTGCAGGGGAAACCTGATGTCCTTATAAAGCATGAACCGTTTTGTTGTATAGTTCATCAATCCCACGCAAAAATAGATGTGTGCTCGGCTTCTATATCATAGACAAGGCTAGGGTAATGGCATCTTAACCATCGGAGAAAAATCTGTTAATCCAGGAAACCTGTCAATCTCCAAAGTCCCTCTCTACTTTGGCCATGGGAATAGAAGAACCTCTTAACAATGTGCCATGGATCCCAACGATGTTGAAGTCAAGATTGTGTTATGCGATTTTCCTGGATCAGGAGGAAATGAACGGCAGGGTGAAGTGGGCAGATTAGGAGCTGCAGGAGCCTACTGCCCTGTGCATTCAACATACCATTTGTCTATGTAAGCCCCGAATTGTTGAAGAACTACATAATCAAATCAGAAAATTCTAGTAGATATTAAGCCCTACGTAACCAGCCCCTGTGATGGCGCCTGGTTCCCGTCATGAGGACCCGGACGTAGCACTCTAATGATAATGAAACCTGGTTCATTGGCTTCTGGAGTGGTTTTTTTGGCTACCGGGGCACCCAACAGAATAACATGGATAGGAGGTAACTACATGTTCAATGAGTTGGCAGTTGGCACTCAGAGTCTTGCAGTTGGGGTAGCTGCTTACCCTGATTGGAGTGAGGCTCCATTTGTTGGCAAATAATGGCCACACCATACCAACTCGATGATAGTATGGTACCAATCACTGACATGGACGCTGTAGTGGCAGGGACTGCTCAGCTTTGGAGCAGGGCACATCAACACTAGGTCATGGCCTACATGCAAGGCCTGCAGCCTCCTCTTCCAAAGTTCCCCTCAAGTTTGTTTTGTATCATATATATAAAACGTCCACAAATCTAATTCTCAATACTCTCTTGATTTATGTCCTTTAACGGTAATATGGAGTTTAAGTCTAAAATAATCCTTTTGAAGAAAAAAATAGTTACATATACTCGGTAATACGAGTGTAACATAATCGAAGAAATGACAAGGAATAAATTGAAGCATTAATGGTTCTAGAATACTAAATTTGCTCGGAATTTCTGCTTCCGTTTCTTCACTTGGATACCCTTAGATGACATTTGAATTAAGGCGACAGAAAATTATGTTTCCTTTAACATCGGATTTTTGATAAGATTACGACAGTTTTAAAAAATAATTTCTAAATTATCGTAGTAGGAAAAATAATTTCAAATCTACCATAGTTTTGTCCACGTAAAAGTGAGAAATCGTCTCTTGCAGAAACGATTTTCACAAAAAAAAATTAAATAAATAAAAAAGTGAGAAATGGTCTCCTTAAGAGACTATTTCAAGATATATAAATAAAAATAAATTAAGTGGAAATCGTCTTCCATACTAGATAAATGAGAAATTATCTCTTAAAGAAACGATTTTCACATGATAAATTAAAAAAACTTTTTTGGTAGAAATCGTCCCTTCAAGAGACTTCCCATTGGGTTCAACCTCACACCTCCTCTCCACTTCCTCCACTCTCCTGCAATCATTTTCAGGGTCGAACTCCCTCACCACCACCACCACCCTACCTCCACCACCACCGCCACCCTCCTCTCCCATACTCTTCCAAAACCCACAAACAAAATTCGAAACCTCACTCTTCCCCGACTGCTGACGAGTAGAGGCGACTCTAAGGGAGCGAGTTTTATAGAAGGAGAAGGATTAGATTCCTCATTCTACCCTAATTATTTAAGTTATGCCTTTAAAGAACTCCTTTTCAAGGGACCAACTTTCATGTATAATGTATTCTTCCTGAGTTTTTCAGTGGAGAGGCATTTTACGATTTAAAAACACAGAAAGAGAAAATTTTGTACAGAAAGATCAGGTGACCCGCCCATTAACAGCATTTCTTCGATTTCTCACCATTTCTGCACAAAGTTTTGGGAGAAATGATAGTGAAATTGCAGATCTAAGGAGCAGCAAAATTTTTGCCCATTCACTTTCAAATCGAAGGTAGCCTTTTGCCATCTTGCTGTCCAATGCCACCATTCTGCACAAATTGTTGAAAAAAAGGGCCAAATTACGCAGAAATTCGAAGCTCGACTCCTGCAAAATTGCAGATCTAGAAACACCGATCTCAACGTCAGTAAAGTCTGTAGCTACAAATCAATCCGATTGCTGACGAGTAGAGGCGACTCAAAGGGAGTGAGTTTTATAGAAGGAGAAGGATCAGCAGAAGGTTGAATCGCAGTTTTTTCAAGGCTTCAAACTAGCCTGAATAACGTGTGTTATATAAGCAAGGCAAAGACACCTACTCGATTAAGTGGAAATCTTGCCTTGAATTTCCATTCCTTAATTTTTTATTTATTTTTGAAAATGGAAATCGTCTTTTCAAGTGACGAGTCCCATTTTGTTTGAATTATTATTATTATTTTTTTTTATGAAATTGTTTTTTCAAGATATGATTACGATTTTGGTTAATTTTTTTTTGTGAAAAAAAAAATTAGAAATCATATTTTAAAAAGACGATTTCCAAGTTTATAAAGTCTTCTTTTTTTCTATTCGGCAAAAACTACCATAAATTTGAAATTATTTTAGAATTTTTTTTTAAAGTTACCATACTCTTATCAAAAATCCCTTTAACATCTTCCGTATGGTAATGTAAAGGAGTAGGCAGTGTATTTGGTACAAAATGAAGAGGCCACCAAGGGCAACATACCAACAAATTTCAAGGATTGACTAGTAACAGTAATGATATTCCATCACCAAGTGCCAAATGGGATGCAAAATCCCAGTACATGCCAAAAATATCCCCTTCTCTATTGCAGCATAAGATCCCAGCATGGTAATAAATTGATTTCCTGGGTTAAAAAAAAAGTCATCTGATGGCTAACACTCATCATAGACCTTATCATGATTGTCAAGGAAAACACTTTTCAGAAACAAAACAGATCTATACACAGTAGAATGAATGGTTTCATCTTTTCCATACATAAAGTGCAGCAAGTCCAACCACACCAAACACAATCAATATTACAAGATAAATTGTACTTGCTAGTTGCTACAACATTTAAACTGCATTATCCATTTTGACTTTTCCAATAACAATGATGAGAAATTGTTGCATTCCTACAATGCTTAATGTCAATACACAAGCCAAAAGAATAAAATTATACCTCATTTCTAATAAATTTATACCTCATTTCTCCCAAAATTTAACACAATATGAGCCCTAAACAAATGCCACAGGCTACTTCAATTTCTCATTTGTTTCTGTTTTTCCCTTTCACCAGGCCTAATAATACTCTCAAAATCCTTTGACATGCTCTATAGAAGCAATTCTTTTACCCATTCAACATTAAAGAAACATGTGAGCATACCTGTCAAATAGAAACTGTGGTTCCATGCTTCCTAAGCATGACCATAAACAAGAGCTGCACTCAAAGGTTTTCAGTCCATCATCAGTGCCTGAAGCAGACGAAAAGTTCGCCTCAAACAGAGAGTATACCAGAAGGAGACTGTGGACAGCCATTTTCAAGTAAAAAGCTTCTACTACAATATGACCTAGATGTACTTGAAGAAGAAGCAAGACATCGTCCATCCCCACTGTGAAAAATCCCATCACCCCTATTCATTTTTCCTTTGCTTGTCCTTCCCCTCTCTTCAGTTTCCTTCATACTCTTCGTCTTCCACAGCTTGCACAAACCCATTATGCATTGGATCTGAACTCTCGTACAAAAGCCTTAGGACTTGTTTAATTGAAGGCCTAGCTCTCGCTTCTCTTTGTGTGCACCATCTCACAATCGTCACAACCGTTTGAAGCTGATCAAAATCAAAGGAGTCCCCAATACTGGGGTCCACTAGTTCGGCTAGTCTTGATTCTGATGCCATGAATATTTGGGACCATTCTACCAAATTCTTGTTGTCTTGTATCGCTCGTCTTGCAGTCACAAGCTCCAATAGTACCACACCATAACTGTACACATCACTTTTCTCGGTGAGCTCTTGAGTGATCACATATTCAGGATCCATATAACCTGCAAGCCATATAAAAATTAGGTCCTTCTAAAAGAAGAGGAGGGAATTCATGTTCAAACCATTCACAAACCTAACCTGGAGTACCCCGAACATCAGTGTTTACCGGTTCAAAGCAAATGGAACCATCTTTTGAAGCATGTGCAAGACCAAAATCCGCAACCTGGATTTAATTAATTTGGGAGAGAGGGGGAACAAGAGTAAAAGAGTGTCATTTTAGAGCGCATTCAAGTGAGTACTCAACATGCATTTTCAAGAAACAGGGAACCATTGAAAACAGGGCTAACATAAAATGTGTTATCTTCCTCCATGTCATTTGATTTAAACATAGCAAAGTTGAGTTACATCCATAAAAAGATACACATACAAGTGGAAAAACCACCTTGGCAACAAAATTCTCATCCAGTGAGATGTTGCTGGACTTGATGTCTCTGTGGCAAAGCGGAGGATCACAATAGAAATGGAGATACTCCTGTATGTTAGAAAATCAAATGAGGAAGGTAAAGTAATTTCACAAGATAATGGTATGACAATAATTTTGTGAAGGGAATTAAGCAGAATACTCAATCTGTGAGAAATAAAAAATAGAGAAAAAACACATGCTAAAGAAAAATAATCACATGCACAAGACAGTATTTACGTGGTTCGGCAATTTGCCTACGTCTACGGAGTTGCAGGGATATCACTATTATCAGGGAAGAATCCAGAGTACAACCCACGGTTACAATAATTTTTTTCTATATAAAACACTGCAACCACCCCACACTAAAAAACCCTAATTACAAAAGGCGGTTCCACAATGGGCTAAACGGGCCAAAAAAACCACGCAATATTATTCGGCCCAAGCCTTCGCTCCATGGACTAAGCCTCAGTAAATCTCCCATTAAAAAACCATGCACTATTATTCGGGTCGGGTCGTCAAACCGGATCAAACAAAACTAGGCTCCACAAAGCCCGACATTTTGGAGGTTTCTTCATCTAAGCCATTGAAAGTTTTTGAAACTTTGAGCATGATGTCAACAGATTACCAGAGCATTTGCCACGTCAATTGCAATTTGGATAGCTTGTCTGCCAGCTTATTGGAGTTCTACCTGGAGTTGGACAAAGTAAAAGACCAGGCTTAATCCAAGTACAGAATGAGCAAATATGGATAGTCCATTATTTTATGTTATGTAGCATCAATTAAAATGGAGTCATCACCCAAGAGAGACTCATTTCATTTCTAACCAAAAACAAGATAAGAAAGATACGAAAAACAAAATAGAATTATTCGACTTCCATGATGTAGCTTACAACATCCCCATCACACCTGACCCCACCCACACACTCCTGCACTATGATTAACCTCCAACAGAGCACACTCAAAACCAACAAAAGAAGAAGCGCCTGACCCCACACACACGCTCCTGCACTATGATTAACCTCCAACAGAAAACACTCAAAACCAGCAAAAGAAGAACACACACTCCTGCAAGAAGATTGAACTCCAACAGATTACACTCAAAACCAATAAAAGAAAAGTAATTAATTTTTTGAATTACAAATTATTCAAAACATTAATTATATGTCACTTAGTATAAAATTTATTTACCTAGTGAGAAAATTAGGAAAATATAGTTATGTGGATAAGAGAAACAATAAAGTGATTACTCATATGTATTAGTTTTTATCTATTATTTTTTTATAATAGTTATATATTTTTTGAGTTTCAAATTATTTCTAAAAATTATGAAATTCATTAATAAATACAATATAAAGTCTTACTTGTTTTGATATTCATTTCTCTAGTAAAAAAATATAAAAGAAAAATGGTTTATGCAAAATAAAAACAATAAAATCATTCTAAACCAAATTTTGTCCATAATTTTTTTTATATTTATTGATCAATATTTGAATTTTAAATTATTTTTCAAAATTGCTAGACTCGTTAGAGAATCCAATATACTAATTTTTGTTTAATTTGAAGCTTATTTACTTAGTAAAAAAATTCATAAAATTATGATTATATATATATATATATATAAAAGTAAAGTCATTCAAAATGAAGGTTCTAGTGTAATTTGACCATTTTTTAAGTTTCACGACTTTCTAATACTAATTGATTCAATTTTTAAATTTTAAATTATTTTTTTAAGATTAATAATTATTATGTATTAAGAGTTGCTTGATTTGGAATGCATTTGCTTAATATATATATATATATTAGCATGGGGTGGTGGAGAGAAAATGAAAAAAAAAGAAACATATCATGTTCTACTTTATTTACTTTCATTTTATTTTTCTATATTTTTCTTTTTGTTTTTATAATCTATTTATTTTCTAGAATCGATTCTCTTTTTCACTTTGTTTTTAAAAACTATTACTAAAGAACAACAATCAAATAGTGCAATAAATTTTTAAAAATAACATTTTAAAAAAAATATTGTTTTTAAATCACATGATCAAACAAGATTTTATCATTTAGCCAAAAAGAAAATATATATTTTTTTAAATAAAAAATTATTTAAAACTAATTGTATATGGAGAGTTTTTTTTATTTTATTTTTTATTTAAATGAAAATAAAATTATTTTAAACTAATTGTATGGAAATTATTGTTTTTTCTTTTTCATTCTCATTTCCCTTATTAGTCACATTAAATGTAAACAAATAATCATTTCAACCTTACGTTCTTATCTATATCCAAATACAAAAATTTGAACAATCAAATTTATTCTTATTCCAAATAAAATAAAATAAAAATAAAATATTTATTTTCATTCCTAAAATCCTATGCCTACTCCTATCCTAGTAGGTTTTAAGTATCATGAATATACAATTCCTACATCAACATTAGTACTGGTCCAAGGGACTCCTTAGCAGATTATTTATGCCTTAAGGCTACATTTCCAGTCGAACGTGCCACGAATATATCAATATCTAGACATGTATATTCCAACCTAGACAATCATTCTCTTCTTTTGTGATGTTACATGGTGATATGTGTGGGAGGTTCCTCTCCACGTGTCCTTTTCAAGCTCAAGACCCCTTAGTTGTCTAGGACAATTATGTCACCAATCTGGAATCATTCCGTCCAGACTAAGGTAAGTTCCATCTGGCATGAGAAGTGAGAGGGTTTTCTTTTCCCATAGGGCCAGACGAAATCGACAACTTGGACTCCTAGACGGGAAAGACTGTCCAGCCAAGTGTATAAGACCTCTGGCATGCGTGATCAATCATGCCTGACATCTAAACGACTAGCGAGACTCCATTTAGCCCACAAGTCCATGTCAATTAATTGTTGCATATAATCCCAAACGTTGACAAGCTAAAGAGATAAACAGTTGCACGGTCCGAGATCTTAGCACGTCAACAGATGACACCTGCCAGCCACCTTTAACTGAGATGATTGCCCAGCCGCCCTAAGGACAATCATCATTATAGAAAAGGTTAGAGTGCATAGTCAACACTACAGTGGTGGTGTCATCAGCTCTATATAAACCCTCCAAAAAGCACGAACAAGCTACGCACATGCATATACGCTCACTCTCTCCCACAAAATAGTTAGAGTTACTCTTGTCTGACTTAAGTTTCGGAAGGGCGTGCCCAAACAACCAGTCTGGACATCTTTTTGTGCAAGAAAGAAGCTCGTCTGGCTCCAGTACAGCTGGACGGATTCTTCAAGAGGCACAAAGTAGGAAAGAAGTTCGCCGACTTCAGCAAAACTAGACAGACCTGACTCTAGTTGGCCTAGAATCAACATTATGGTCAGAGATCCAAGAACTGATAATCCAAGTTGCTGGCAAAAAAACTAAATCCCACTTAATCCTGCTCTTTTGTCAAGATTGATATGATTGGTCTGTTCAGAACAATGTTTTATTAGGATACCAATAGACATAACAATACAAAATTTCTAGCCGGCCTCTATAGCAGCAAATTTTCCAAATACAATGCTGTTTGCTGGCCAACAAAGTTGTAACCTAAATCGCATCGATTCTTGCACTAGCCAAAACTCCAAATACTAAGTTCTTTTGAACTCTTTCATGGATGAAATTAAGCATTACTAGCTGGGTAAAGCTTCAATAGATTCAAGCTAACCTAAAGTCCTTGTTGTCCAACTATCTCTTGACCCATTTCAGCCTCCAAAAATGGAATGCATTCCCTACAAGATTCTCTTCCTCTTTCTTGCTCTCTCAATTGCTATCTCAACCTCCGTGGCAGAAGATCTGGGAACCTATATAATTCACATGGATAAATCAGCCATGCCAATGACCTTCTCCAGTCATCATGACTGGTACATGTCAATGCTCTCATCCATGTCGTCCCCAGATGGTATTCTCCCAACCCATCTCTACACATATAATCACGTTTTGGATGGTTTCAGTGCAGTGTAGTCCCGTGCACACCTTGATCTACTGGAGAAAAATGTTGGGTCCTAGCCGAAAGGTAAGTTCGGTGAAGACATGATTATTGGTATACTTGACAGTGGAATTTGGCTAGAGAGTGAGAGTTTCAAGGATAAAGGAATGGCTCCGGTGCCAGATAGATGGAGACGTGCCTGTGAATATGGGGTGTAATTTAACTCTTCTTATTGTAACCGAAAACAAATTGGAGCACGGTCTTTCAGTAAAGGGATGAAGCAACGAGCCTTGAATATATCCTTGCCTGATGATTACGACTCTCCCAGGGATTTCCTTGGACACGGGACTCACACATCGTCAACCGCAGCTGGGAGTCCAGTGAGAGATGCCAAATATTTTGGCTATGCAAAAGGAACGGCTACTGGTGTTGCACCCAAGGCTAGGCTTGCCATGTACAAAGTTTTTTTTCTTCAATGACATGTATGATCCGGAAGCGGCTGCCTCAGACACATTAGCTGGAATCGACCAAGCCATCGCAGATGGTGTTGATCTTATGTCTCTATGACTGGGATTCTTCGAGACAACTTTTGACGAAAACCCAATTGCAGTGGGAGCTTTTGCAGCCATGGAGAAAGGGATTTTTGTGTCTTGTTCAGCTGGGAACGCTGGTCCTCATGGTTACACTATCTTCAATGGAGCTCCTTGGATTACAGCCATTGGTGCTGGGACTGTTGACCGAGATTATGTCGCTGATGTGACACTAGGCAATGGCATCTTAAGACTCGGAGGAAAATCTGTCTACCCAGAAGACTTGTTCATCTCTAAAGTTCCTCTCTACTTTGGCCAGGGAAATGCAAGCAAGGAAACCTGCCACTACAATGCTCTAGAGCCCCAAGAAGTTGCAGGCAAGATTGTGTTCTGTGACTTTCCAGGAGGCTATCAGCAGGATGAAATAGAGAGAGTAGGAGCTGCAGGAGCCATCTTCAGTACAGACTCACAAATTTTTCTCAGGCCGAGAGCTTTTTATATACCATTCGTGGCTGTAAGCCATAAAGATGGAGATTTGGTGAAGGATTACATAATCAAATCAGAGAATCCTGTGGTTGATATCAAGTTCCAACAGCGCTGGGTGCTAAACCAGCTCCGCAGGTGGCCTCGTTTTTGTCACGGGGACCCGGTCGTAGGGCTCCAATGATATTGAAGCATGATATATTGGTTCCTGGGGTAGATATCTTAGCTGCCTGGTTACCCAACAGAGGAATTCAACCTATAAGAGATGATTATTTGCTCACTGATTATGCACTCCTGTCTGGAACATCTATGGCATCTCCCCATGCAGTTGGGGTGGCAGCATTGCTTAAAGCAGCCCATCCAGATTGGAGTCCGGCTGTTATTCGCTCAACAATGATGACAACAGCATCATTGTCTAGTTTATGATATAGAGGTCCAAGACTACATCAATTTCCTGAGTGGACTGAACTACACCAGGAAACAGGTTAAGATCACCACCAGGAAATCAACGTTCAGCTGTGATGAAGCCAATCTTGACATAAATTACCCTTCATTTGTGCTCCTCCTCAACCACACCAACACTACAAGCTACACCTTCAAGAGGGTGTTGACAAATGCAGAGAATACCCATTCTGTCAGGAGGGTGTCATCCTCTTGCTGGCGTTCCTGCTGAGTAACAGAAGATTTTCACTAGGCCTCTTTGTGTTTCAGAGATGAAGCCGTAGAAGAGAAGGGGCACTGGAAGTTTGTGAACCACCAGAACTCGAAGGCCGCTTGTGAAGAGCACTTGGTGAGAAGCCTCTTTATCCTCCATGGGTTGTGGAATGAAGGACATGAACGGGAAGAGAATTCAAGAAGAAAACATAGGGAACGCCAGTGATTTTGGGTCCTCAGATGACGGGAGGAGGAAAGAGATGCCAGACCCATCAGCTGCTAGTTAGATGTAAAATTAATGATCAAAATATTCAATTGTTCAAGCAGGGTTTCAAGACCTCCCATGCAGATAGGCATTCTTGTGGGTTATCTTAGAGGCAAAGGTCAAAAGAAACCACTGTGATATCATAGGTTTAGTATGGAGGAGTAGAGGGGCCATTTGACAAGGTCTGTTGTGATCTTGTATGATGAACCAAAGAGTACGAGGAATTTTCCCTGGTTGCAGCTGCTGTCTAGAAGAATCAGATGTCTACCACTTCTTCTAATTTCAATATTTTATCTCATTCAGTTTCAAGGATGAGTTATGAATATTTTGTTACTGCATGCATCTCCAAAAACTCTCACGGTTATCAGAGCAGAAAACCGCAAGCTTTGATATAAAGTCTTCATCATCCTTTTTCGTTAGAAGCCAAAACAAAGAGCCCAGACTCATGAGTATCAATTATTTCATAATAACTCAATTCAATTCTAGTGGTAGAGAATTCACCCCGATTGAGCGCTCTATCTCTCAAATCAATGGATGGAAAAAAAACAATTATGAGCAGCTTAACAACAAATATGTCTCAACCAAAAGCTAAAAACATGTCTGCAGCAACAATGTCAAAATAATTCCAACAATAATGGTAATGTCACTTGTCAAATTTGTTGGAAAATTCAATCACTTTTTCATTGATTGCTAGAACATGTTTTAATATTCATTTCAGTCTGAAGACTTTCATCAGACCCTAGCCCCTCTTGTCCTTGCTGACTCAAACGACCGCTCCTTTTATGCTGATTTTGGAGCCGTGTCTCATATGACAAATGACACAGGTAAATTATCCCATATCGAACCATATAATAGTACTGATGTTACTACAAATGAGGATTTTGTTGTTAAGGATCACAATTAAAGGAAAATAGCAACGGGGCATAAAAAAGGGGCAGATCTATGTCTTCGATGAAATTTGTCAAAGATACTATCTCTCTTAAAAGAGAAGAAAACTATTAATAATACTTGATAGATGACTAGACCTACTATATATGTATTAGTCATCAAATGGGAAATAGCTTTAAATTACCTTTTCATCGTCTAAATAAAATATCAAAATATTCTTTTGAACATAGCGTGTGGCCCTTCTAACCATTAACATCTTCTTCAAGGAGTCAAGTATGGTCTCATTAGTGGCCTCCACTTGTGCATTGCTCTAAGACAACCTTGAAATTAACTATGGTTTAGTGGTTGGCTTAGTATCGCAACCCACCAAGAAGATGTCCAGAGAGTGCAAACAAACTGGATAGCTGGCCCAATTCAGGCGTGCGACAGCCCCTCTCTTGCCTTGGAGGGCTAAAAATGAGCACTCGTACGTGGCCTACACAAGCAAGTAGAGCCAAGCGGCCTGGGCAGTTAAAAAGACATCAACTCTTTCTCAGAAATATGGCCTATGTTGACTTGTGCCAGGGAGCACGGGTCAGGCGAGCCCTGGCCCAAAGGTGACCAGGCTGGGTTCTTCTCCCAATCCTCCAAATCAGAATGCTAGCCGCCTATGTTATATATATCTATGGTCATGTTTGTATTTGCTTGGCTTAGAATAATAAGGTGGGCGTGGTAGATCAAACCAACTGAAAAGAGATGGAAGAAAAAACAGTGTATATGTGGGTGGCCTCTGCATATTTCCAAACATGAACCATTTTGATTTTCACTTTAAAAATGGGTAAGTTTAGTATACTTGACATTCATGATATGATCCAACAAGTTTAAACTAATTTAACTAAAGCTCAAGTCCTATCCCAGTATGACTTGATCGAGATGTATATGCTCGTCTAATGGGATTCCAAATATGCAAATTTGTCTTTCTTTGAAACCTTCCCTTCCCTTCCTCATGAGCTAGCTGCCCATTGACTAGGCATTTGGTATATATGGTCTACAATTACAAAATATTCAGTTTTCATAATTCAGTTCACTCATCCCTTGCAACATGCTACTCATACTGTCTTCAACATGGTATGTCGTCCCACATGTCATACACTCATAGGTGCAAGATGTCAACTTACCAGGCCTCAGTCCTGTATCAACATAATCAATGTGCTAACGCAATCCACTTCATAAAGTGTGACATTGGACGCAAATTAAACCTCCATCTATAATTCCTGCTGCAATATAGTGATGTGTATAAGAATAGTGATGTGACCCAGTCTAGATAGTACCCTTTGCGAAACCGTAGCGGTCCTCGATCGGTTTATATTAGCACAGCAATAACCATGGCTATACAAAATTGTTTGCCCGCTAAAGTGCAGCAATATGTTTCCACGTACTAGAAGATCATAACTAGAATAAAATTTCTTGCCGGCCTAAATAATTGAAACTTTGTTTTGTTTTGACCAAGATTCTAACCACTCCGATGTTGTGTTTCCCTGTTGGTTTTTCATAGATGGTAATTATCTCCTTCAGCGGGTATGAACTTCCACTGCATTTGAACTGACCTATATAAGTTGTTCTTGTACTAGGTTCCTTACAAACCATGCATTTTCAGCGTCAAACAATGGAATGCTTCACTCCTTTCAGGCTCCTGTGTCTCCTCCTCGTTCTCTCAATTGCTATGTCAGCTTCAATGGCAGAAGACCTGGGAACTTACATAATCCACATGGATAAGTCAACCATGCCAATGACCTTCTCCAGTCATCATGACTGGTATCTGTCAATGCTATCATCCATGTCATCCTCGGATGGAGAGCATCCAACCCATCTCTACACATACAACCATGTGTTGGACGGCTTCAGTGCTGTGCTGTCCCGGGAACATCTTGATCAGCTGGAGAAGATGCCGGGGTTCTTGGCAATCCATGCAGATACCTTTGGGAGATTCCATACCACACGTTCACCAAGATTTCTTGGACTAGATAAAAATGCTGGCTCATGGCCGGAAGGCAAGTTTGGTGAAGACGTGATTATCGGTATAATTGACACTGGAATCTGGCCAGAGAGTGAGAGTTTTAAGGATAAGGGAATGGGTCCGGTGCCAGATAGATGGCGAGGTGCATGTGAATCTGGGGTGGAGTTCAACTCTTCTTACTGTAACCGAAAACTCATTGGAGCACGCTCTTTTAGTAAAGGGTTGAAGCAGCAAGGCTTGATCATATCAACGCCTGATGATTATGACTCTCCAAGAGATTTCTTGGGACATGGGACTCACACTGCGTCGACGGCAGCTGGGAGTCCAGTGAGAGATGCCAATTACTTTGGCTATGCAAAGGGAACAGCTATTGGCATTGCACCCAAGGCTCGGCTTGCTGCGTACAAAGTGATTTTTATCAATGACACGGATACTTCGGCTGCCTCAGACACATTAGCCGGAATGGACCAAGCCATAGCCGACGGTGTTGATCTCATGTCACTGTCGCTGGGATATGAAGAGACAACCTTCGAACAAAACCCAATTGCAGTAGGAGCCTTTGCAGCCATGGAGAAAGGGATTTTTGTGTCTTGTGCAGCTGGTAACTCTGGCCCTGAGGGCTACACCATGCTCAATGGAGCTCCTTGGATTACAACCATTGGTGCCGGGACTATTGATAGAGATTATGCGGCCGATGTCACATTTGGCGGTGGCATCTTGACCATCAGAGGAAGATCCGTGTACCCGGAAAACTTGTTGGTGTCGAATGTTTCTCTGTACTTCGGCCATGGAAATAGAAGCAAGGAACTATGTGAAGACTTTGCTCTAGACCCAAAAGATGTTGCAGGCAAGATCGTGTTCTGCTACTTCAACCAATCAGGAGGTGGTAGTCAGGTGCGTGAAGTGTATAGAGCAGGAGCAAAAGGAGCCATCATCAGTTCAGACTCGGACATTTTTATTTTTCCTAGTTTTTTCTTTATCCCATTGGTGGTTGTAAACCCCAAAGATGGAGATTTGGTGAAGGATTACATCATCAAATCAGAGAATCCTGTGGTTGATGTTAAGTTCCTGATAACTGTGTTGGGTAGTAAACCAGCCCCTCAAGTTGCCTTTTTCTCGTCTCGAGGGCCGAATAATAGGGCCCCAATGATACTGAAACCTGATGTATTGGCTCCTGGGGTGGATATCTTGGCTGCATGGGTACCCAAAATAGCATTTACACGGGTAGGAGATAACCACTTGCTCACTGATTACATGCTTCTCTCTGGAACATCTATGTCCTCTCCCCATGCAGTTGGGGTAGCTGCACTGCTGAAATCAGCACACCCAGATTGGAGCCCGGCCGCCATTCGGTCAGCATTGATGACCACAGCATACCTGCTCGACAACACCATTGGATCTATCATTGACATGGACACTGGAGTTGCAGCGACTCCTTTGGACTTTGGAGCAGGGCACATCAACCCTAACATGGCCATGGACCCAGGTCTTATTTATGATATAGAGGTCCAAGACTACATCAATTTCCTGTGTGGACTGAACTACACTAGCAAACAGATTAAGATCATCAGCAGGAGATCAAAGTTCACCTGCGATCAAGCCAATCTAGACCTAAATTACCCTTCATTCATAGTCCTCCTCAACAATAACACCAACACTACTAGCTACACCTTCAAGAGGGTGTTGACAAACGTGGTGAATTCCCCTTCGGTTTATCGGGCAAGTGTGAAGCAACCATCAGGAATGAAAGTCAACGTACAGCCCTCCATGGTTTCCTTTGCAGGAAAATACAGCAAAGCTGAATTCACCATGACAGTAGAGATCAATCTGGGATATGCTAGACCACAGAGCGAGTATATTGGAAATTTTGGATATCTAACCTGGTGGGAGGTTAATGGTACCCATGTGGTGAAAAGTCCTATTGTCTCTGCTTTTGCACTTTAAATAAGTCGAACATAAAACAAGAAGCAACTAATCAGCATTGGTTGGTATGCTATTTGGTCTAAGTTAGTTATAAGTCATTTGGTCTATTTCATGACCGTGTGAACTGTATCCTTTGCCTTGTACCCTAGCTGGAGGAACACCTGGACGACGTGATTGGGAAGCACTGATTTCCAATATGTATTTGTCGTTCATAAATTGTTCAGGGATTTTTATTTACTGCAAAACAGTTTCTCTTTTCTTTTCTCCTCTAAATACCTATAGTGGGAATTTACTGACAGCAAGAATTGATATACAACCTCCATGACATATTTTTTTCCTCGAAGGGCATTGCTCTTGGGTGGATGATGAGTCAACACCCTCTTGAAGATGTGGTTACCTTTTTTAGTCTTCTTCAAGATTAATGTCAATGGAGGATAGTTAAGGTCCAGACTGGGTGGTTTGCAGGGGAAACCTGATGTCCTTTTAAAGCATGAACCGTTTTGTTGTATAGTTCATCAATCCCACGCAAAAATAGATGTATGCTCGGCTTCTATATCATAGACAAGGCTAGGGTAATGGCATCTTAACCATCGGAGAAAAATCTGTTAATCCAGGAAACCTGTCGATCTCCAAAGTCCCTCTCTACTTTGGCCATGGGAATGGAAGAACCTCTTAACAATGTGCCATGGATCCCAACGATGGTGAAGTCAAGATTGTGTTATTCGATTTTCCTGGATCAGGAGGAAATGAACGGCAGGGTGAAGTGGGTAGAGTAGGAGCTGCAGGAGTCTACTGCCCTGTGCATTCAACATACCATTTGTCTATGTAAGCCCCAAATTGTTGAAGAACTACATAATCAAATCAGAAAATTCTAGTTGATATTAAGCCCCACGTAACCAGCCACAAAATTTAACACAATATGAGCCAAAAACAAATGCCACAGGCTACTTCAATTTCTCATTTGTTTCTGTTTTTCCCTTTCACCAGGCCTAATAATACTCTCAAAATCCTTTGACATGCTCTATAGAAGCAATTCTTTACCCATTCAACATTAAAGAAACAGGTGAGCATACCTGTCAAATAGAACCTGTGGTTCCATGCTTCCTAAGCATGACCATAAACAAGAGCTGCACTCAAAGGTTTTCAGTCCATCATCAGTGCCTGAAGCAGAGGAAAAGTTCGCCTCAAACAGAGAGTATACCAGAAGGGGACTGTGGAGAGCCATTTTCAAGTAAAAAGCTTCTACTACAATATGACCTAGATGTACTTGAAGAAGAAGCAAGACATCGTCCATCCCCACTGTGAAAAATCCCATCACCCCTATTCATTTTTCCTTTGCTTGTCCTTCCCCTCTCTTCAGTTTCTTCATACTCTTCGTCTTCCACAGCTTGCACAAACCCATTATGCATTGGATCTGAACTCTCGTACAAAAGCCTTAGGACTTGTTTAATTGAAGGCCTAGCTCTCGCTTCTCTTTGTGTGCACCATCTCACAATCGTCACAACTGTTTGAAGCTGATCAAAATCAAAGGAGTCCCCAATACTGGGGTCCACTAGTTCGGCTAGTCTTGATTCTGATGCCATGAATATTTGGGACCATTCTACCAAATTCTTGTTGTCTTGTATCGCTCGTCTTGCAGTCACAAGCTCCAATAGTACCACACCATAACTGTACACATCACTTTTCTCGGTGAGCTCTTGAGTGATCACATATTCAGGATCCATATAACCTGCAAGCCATATAAAAATTAGGTCCTTCTAAAAGAAGAGGAGGGAATTCATGTTCAAACCATTCACAAACCTAACCTGGAGTACCCCGAACATCAGTGTTTACCGGTTCAAAGCAAATGGAACCATCTTTTGAAGCATGTGCAAGTCCAAAATCCGCAACCTGGATTTAATTAATTTGGGAGAGAGGGGGAACAAGAGTAAAAAGAGTGTCATTTTAGAGCGTTCAAGTGTGTACTCAATATGCATTTTCAAGAAAAAGGGAATCACTGAAAACAGGGCTAACATAAAATGTGTTATCTTCCTCCATGTCATTTGATTTAAACATAGCAAAGTTGAGTTACATCCATAAAAAGATACACATGCAAGTGGAAAAACTACCTTGGCAACAAAATTCTTATCCAGTAAGATGTTGCTGGACTTGATGTCTCTGTGGCAAAGGGGAGGATCACAATAGAAATGGAGATACTCCTGTATGTTAGAAAATCAAATGAGGAAGGTAAAGTAATTTCACAAGATAATGGTATGACGATAATTTTGGAGGTTCTTCATCTAAGCCATTGAAAGTTTTTGAAACTTTGAGCATGATCTCAACAGATTACCAGAGCATTTGCCACGTCAATTGCAATTTGGATTCTTGTCTGCCAGCTTAGAGGAGTTCTACCTTGAGCTGGACAAAGTAAAAGACCAGGCTTAATCCAAGTACAGAATGAGCAAATATGGATAGTCCATGATTAACCTCCAACAGAAAACACTCGAAACCAGCAAAAGAAGAACACACACTCCTGCAAGAAGATTAAACTCCAACAGATTATACTCAAAACCAATAAAAGAAAAAGTAGGATTACGCCTGACCCCCCACACACACTCCATGTAGCTTACAACATCCCCATCGCACCTGACCCCACACACACACCCCTGCACTAAGAGTAACCTCCAACAGAGCACATTCGAAACCATCTTCGTAAGAGCATAATTGATTTATTTTGTTAAAAATAAATAACAACAATTTAAAAATAATAATTGATAATAATCTAAAAACAAATAAACTTATAAGTCAAGTTTTTCATTATATATATATTTATATATATAGTAATCAATTCGTGATAGAGTATTCTAAAATTTTATATTTAGTCTATAATTAAGTAATTAATTTTTTGAATTACAAATTATTCAAAAAATTAATTATATGTCACTTAGTATAAAATTTATTTACCAAGTAAGAAAATTAGGAAAATATAGTTATGTGGATAAGAGAAACAATAAAGTCATTACTCATATGTATTAGTTTGTGTCTATTATTTTTTTTATAATAGTTATATATTTTTTGAGTTTCAAATTATTTCTAAAAATTATTAAATTCATTAATAAATACAATATAAAGTCTTACTTGTTTTGATATTCATTTCTCTAGTAAAAAATATAAAAGAAAAATGGTTAATGAAAAATAAAAACAATAAAATCATTCTAAACCAAATTTTGTCCATAATTTTTTTTTTTTTATATTTATTGATTAGTATTTGAATTTTAAATTATTTTTCAAAATTGCTAGACTCGTTAGAGAATCCAATAAACTAATTTTTGTTTAATTTGAAGCTTATTTACTTAGTAAAAAAATTCATAAAATTATGATTATATATATATGAAAGTAAAGTCATTCAAAATGAAGGTTGTAGTGTAATTTGACCATTTTTTAAGTTTCATGACTTTCTAATACTAATTGATTCAATTTTTAAATTTTAAATTATTTTTTAAAAATTAATAATTATTGTGTATTAATAATTAATTGGGTCATGAGAAAGCTCTAGAGCAGGAAAAGTAAAAAATCAACCCAAGAGGTGTGGGGGCCCTCTATTTATAAGGACCTAAAAACCTAGGAATCCTAAGAGACAAGCCATCTGGAAACGCATCTCGAAGAGGTGCGCCGTCTAACAGTCAGCCTTGATGGATGCGACCCATCATTGCTACTTCAAGTGACACGTGTTCTAAAGCGCTCAAGTAACCTGAGGAGACAGATAACCCTGTTTTACCTCTACCCATCGGCTACTCGTCAAGACACAGGTAGACGGGTTAAGAGGGCATTGTGGGGGGTTCCTCTCCACATATCCCTTTCAAGCTCAAGACCCCTTGACCGTTTAGGACAATTATGTAACTCATCCGGGATCATTCCGTCCAAGCCAAGGTAAGTTCCGTTTGGCACCAGAAGTAAGAGGGTTTCCTTCTCCCACAGGGCTAGACAAAATTGGCAGCCTGGGCTCCTAAACATGAAGGATTGTCCAGCCAAGTCTTTAAGACCTTTGGCATGCATGATCAATTATGCCTAACATCTAAACGGCTGACGAGACTCCATTTAGCCCACAAGTCCATGTCAATTGATTGTTGCACATAATCCCAAACATTGACAAGCTAAAGGGATAGATAGTTGCATGGTTTGAGATCTTGGCACATCAGCAGATAACACCTACCAGCTGCCCTTAATTGAGATGATTGCCCAGCCGCCCTAAGGAAAATCATCATTACAAAAAGGTTAGAGTGCATAATCAACACTACAGTGGCGGTGTCATCAGCTCTATATAAACCCTTCAAAAAGCACAAACAAGGTACGCACGCGCACATACACTCACTCTCTCCCATAAACTAGTTAGAGTTACTCTTGTCTGACTTAAGTTCAAGATAATAGTATTGGGTGCTAAACCAGCTCCTATGGTGGCTTGGTTCTCTTCACGAGGTCCTAGTCGTAGGGCTCCAATGATATTGAAGCCTGATATATTAGCTCCTGGGGTGGATATCTTAGCTGCATGGGCACCCAACAAAGGAATTACACCAATAGGGGACGATTACCTGCTCACCGATGACACTCTCTTGTTTGGAACCTCTATGGCCTCTCCCCGTGCAGTTGCGCTAGCAACACTGCTGAAATCAGCACACCCAGATTGGAGCCCAGCTGCAGTTCGCTCGGCAATGATGACCACGGCGTACCTGCTTGATAACACCAAGGGACCCATGATGGATATGACCACCGGAGTTGCAGGCACTCCTCTTGATTTTGGAGCAGGGCACATCGACCCCAACAAGGCCATGGACCCAGGTCTTATTTATGATATAGAGGCCCAAGACTACATTAATTTCCTGTGTGGATTGAACTACATCAGCAAACAGATTAAGATCATCACCAGGAGATCAAAATTCAGCTGTTATCAAGCCAATCTTGACCTAAATTAACCTTCATTTGTGGTCCTCCTCAACAACACCAACACTACAAGCTACACCTTCAAGAGGGTGTTGACAAATGTAGAGAATACCCATTCCGTTTATCAGGCCAGTGTGAAGCTACCTTCAGGAATGAAAGTTTCTGTACAGCCCTCTGTAGTATCTTTCGCAGGAAAGTACAGCAAGGCTGAATTCAACATGACGATAGAGATCAATCTGGGAGATGCCAGACCACAGAGCGATTACATTGGAAATTCAGGTATTTAACCTGGTGGGAGGCTAATGAGACTCATGTTGTGAGCAGTCCTATTGTCTCCGCCATTGCACCGATCATCGGAACTTGACCAGCAAATGAAAATTCTTTTGCTGGGAAGTTTTCCTTCTCATCTACCTAGAGAGGAAATAAAGAAGGGTAAAAATGTATTAAACATATCATTTTCCAAAATATTTAGAAATTATTGGTTTTTGATGTAGAATTTCTTTTTCCCTTTTTTTTTCAGGAAAATTATGAGTTTTAAAGGCGATGTTGAATTTCTTTATCATAACCATCTTACATTGAATTTATCATCTTATGATAACAATTTTCACTCACTTAATTATACCAAGATATTTATTATTCTCTTAAATATTTATAATTTTCATCGTACAAGATTTGAAAATTTTCTTATTATTTACAATATCTTATATTAATAATTGAATTACCTTACATTTTTAATTTGCATATCTTATACAAAATTCAATTCAATTCACATATTCTCATTTACCTTCTTTTTAAGTATCAAAATGCATGGTTTTGGATTAAACTACCCATCAAATAGTGCAATTAGATGGCCTTTTCCAAAGTGTTAATTTCATTCAAGATAGAGAAGGGTAGGAAACTATTACTAGGAAATCATTGATTTGCAATCAAAAGGATGATTTGAAAATGGGTTTTAAAACTTAATCGCTCGAGAAAAAGTACATGTTTCAAGATGAATGGGGTACCAAGCATATAACGATGGATGCATCTTTCAAAACAAAACCTTAGGTCTTGTTACGAGGAAATGAAGAGTTGAAGTAAACATTTCATTTATGTTCTCGTCTATTATCATGTGTGGATAATTGAAGTGATAATAGAAATGAGATAAAAATTGATTCTATGGAAAATGAAATCTCACTTGCATATGAAATTTCAATTGATTTTTATCATGAGGTATTATGATTCCTTTGATGCAAGTTATTTTTAAAAATATTTTTTTTTAAATGAAAAACCCAAAAACTTGCTTTGAGAAGATGTTTTTAAAAATAATTTTTTTTTTTTATTTTATAAAAAATTAAAAATTCAATTTATATAATATAAACTAAATTTTATTAAAAATAATTTTGTAATTACAAATAAATTAAAAAATAAATAGTTTTTAATAAAATATGAATAGTCATATTATAATAAAATAATAAATGATATGTGTTTTTATAAATAGTATGAAAAATATGGATATTAACATGTTCATAAGAGCATAATTAATTTATTTTGTTAAAAATAAATAACAACAATTTAAAAATAATAATAGGTAATAATCTAAAAACAAATAAAATTTAATTTTTAATATATAAATAAGTCAAGTTTTTCATTACATATATAGTTAGTAATCAATTTGTTATAGAGTATTCTAAATTTTTTTATTTAGTCTATAATTAAGTAATCAATTTTTTGAATTAAAAATTATTCAAGACATTAATTATATGTCACTTAATATAAAATTTATTTACCTAAATTAAGAAAATATAGTTATGTGGATAAGAGAAATAGTAAAGTCATTACTCATATGCATTAGTTTTTGTCTATTATTATTTATAATAGTTATATATTTTTTAAGTTTCCAATTATTTCTAAAAATTATTAAATTCATTAATAAATACAATATAAAGTTTTGCTTGTTTTGATATTTATTTCTCTAGAAAAAAATATAAAAGAAAAATGGTTTATGCAAAATAAAAACAATAAAATCATTTTAAACCAAATTTTGTCCACAAATTTTTTATATTTATTGATCAATATTTGAGTTTTAAATTATTTTTCAAAATTGCTAGACTCGTTAGAGACTCCAATATACTAATTTTTGTTTAATTTGAAGCTTATTTACTTAGTAAATTTTTTTATAAAATTATGATTATATATATATATATATATATATATAAAAGTAAAGTCATTCAAAATGAAGGTTTGTGACTTTCTAGTGTAATTTGGCCATTTTTTAAGTTTTATGACTTTCTAATACTAATTGATTTAATTTGTTAATTTTAAATTATTTTTTAAAAATTAATAATTATTGTGCTTTAAGAGTTGCTTGAATGCATTTGCTTAATATATATATATTATTGGTATTGGGTGGTGGAGAGAAAATGAAAAACAAAACATATCATGTTCTACTTTCTTTTTGTTTTTACAATTTATTTGTTTTCTAGAGTCGATTCTCTTTTTCACTTAGTTTTTAAAAACTATTACTAAAAAACAACAATCAAATAGTACAATAAATTTTTTTAAATAAATTTTTTCTAAAAAATAAAATATTATTTTTAAATCACACGAATGAAACAAGATTTTATCATTTAACCACAAAGAAAATTTATATTTTTTTAAATAAAAACTATTTTAAACTAATTGTATGAAAATTATTGCTTTTTTTTGTTCATTCTCATTTCTTCTTGTTAGTCACATTAAATATAAACAAATAATTATTTCAACCTTACGCTTTTATCTATATCCAAATACAAAAATTTGAATAATCAAATTTATTCTTATTCCAAAGAAAATAAAAATAAAAATAAAATATTTTCCTAAAATCGTGTGCCTGCTCCTAGTAGGTTTTCAGTATCATGAATATTAAATTCCTGCATCAACATTAGTACTGGTCCAAGGAACTCCGTGGTAGATTATCTATGCCTTAAGGCTACATTTCCAGGCGAACGTGCCACGGATATATCAATATCTGGACACGTATAGTCCAACCCAGACAATCATTCTCTTCTTTTGTGATGTTACACAGCGATATGGTCAAAGATCCAAGAACTGATAATCCAAGTTGCCGGCGAAAAACTAAATCCCACCTGATCCTGCTCTATTGTCAAGATTGATATGATTGGTCTGTCCAGAACAATGTTTTATTAGGATACCAATAGACATAACAAAACAAAATTTCTAGCTGGCCTCTATAGCAGCAAATTTTCCAAATACAAAGCTGTTTGCTGGACAACAAAGCTGTAACTTAGATCGCATCGGTTCTTGCATTGGCCAAAACTCCAAATACTAAGTTCTTTCGAACTCTTTCACGGATGAAATTAAGCATTATTAGCTGGGTAAAGCTTCAATAGATTCAAGCTCACCTATATAAGTCCTTGTTGTCCAACTATCTCGACCCATTTCAGCCTCCAAAAATGGAATGCATTCCCTACAAGCTTCTCTTCCTCTTTCTTGCTCTCTCAATTGCTATCTCAACCTCCGTGGCAGAAGATCTGGGAACCTATGTAATCCACATGGATAAATCAGCCATGCCAATGACATTCTCCAGTCATCATGACTGGTACATGTCAACGCTCTCATCCATGTCGTCCCCAGATGGTATTCTCCCAACCCATCTCTACACATATAATCACGTTTTGGATGGTTTCAGTGCAGTGCTGTCCCGTGCACACCTAGATCAACTGGAGAAGATGGCAGGTCACTTGGCAACATACCCGGATAGCTTTGGAAAACTGCACACCACACACACCCCGAAGTTTCTCGGTCTGGAGAAAAATGTTGGGTCCTGGCCGAAAGGTCAGTTCGGTGAAGACATGATTATTGGCATACTTGACACTGGAATTTGGCCAGAGAGTGAGAGTTTCAAGGATAAGGGAATGGCTCCTGTGCCAGATAGATGGAGAGGTGCCTGTGAATCTGGGGTGGAATTTAACTCTTCTTATTGTAACCGAAAACTCATTGGAGCACGCTCTTTTAGTAAAGGGTTGAAGCAGCAAGGCTTGATCATATCAACGCCTGATGATTATGATTCCCCAAGAGATTTCTTTGGACATGGGACTCACACTGCGTCGACGGCAGCTGGGAGTCCAGTGAGAGATGCCAATTACTTTGGCTATGCAAAGGGAACAGCTATTGGCATTGCACCCAAGGCTCGGCTTGCTGCGTACAAAGTGCTTTTTGACAATGACACGTATACTGCGGCTGCCTCAGACACATTAGCCGGAATGGACCAAGCCATAGCCGACGGTGTTGATCTCATGTCACTGTCGCTGGGATTCGAAGAGACAACCTTCGAACAAAACCCAATTGCAGTAGGAGCCTTTGCAGCCATGGAGAAAGGGATTTTTGTGTCTTGTTCAGCTGGTAACTCTGGCCCTGAGGGCTACACCATGCTCAATGGAGCTCCTTGGATTACAACCATTGGTGCCGGGACTATTGATAGAGATTATGCGGCCGATGTCACATTTGACGGTGGCATCTTGACCATCAGAGGAAGATCCCTGTACCCGGAAAACTTGTTGGTGTCGAATGTTTCTCTGTACTTCGGCCATGGAAATAGAAGCAAGGAACTATGTGAAGACTTTGCTCTAGACCCAAAAGATGTTGCAGGCAAGATCGTGTTCTGCTACTTCAACCAATCAGGAGGTATTAGTCAGGTGCGTGAAGTGGATAGAGCAGGAGCAAAAGGAGCCATCATCAGTTCAGACTCGGAGTTTTTTATTTTTCCTGGTCTTTTCTTTATCCCATTGGTGGTTGTAACCCCCAAAGATGGAGATTTGGTGAAGGACTACATCATCAAATCAGAGAATCCTGTGGTTGATGTTAAGTTCCTGATAACTGTGTTGGGTAGTAAACCAGCCCCTCAAGTTGCCTCGTTCTCATCTCGAGGGCCGAATAATAGGGCCCCAATGATACTGAAACCGGATGTATTGGCTCCTGGGGTGAATATCTTGGCTGCATGGGCACCCAAGTTTGCACTGACACGGGTAGGAGATAACGGCTTGCTCACTGATTACATTCTCCTCTCTGGAACATCTATGTCCTCTCCCCATGCAGTTGGGGTAGCTGCACTGCTGAAATCAGCGCACCCAGATTGGAGCCCGGCCGCCATTCGGTCAGCATTGATGACCACAGCATACCTGCTCGACAACACCATTGGATCTATCATTGACGTGGACACTGGAGTTGCAGCGACTCCTTTGGACTTTGGAGCAGGGCACATCAACCCTAACATGGCCATGGACCCAGGTCTTATTTATGATATAGAGCTCCAAGACTATATCAATTTCCTGTGTGGACTGAACTACACTAGCAAACAGATTAAGATCATCAGCAGGAGATCAAAGTTCACCTGCGATCAAGCCAATCTAGACCTAAATTACCCTTCATTCATAGTCCTCCTCAACAATAACACCAACACTACTAGCTACACCTTCAAGAGGGTGTTGACAAACGTGGTGATTCCCCTTCGTTTATCGGGCAGGTGTAAGGCAACCATCAGGAATGAAAGTTAACGTACAGCCCTCCATGGTTTCCTTTGCAGGAAAATACAGCAAAGCTGAATTCAACATGACAGTAGAGATCAATCTGGGATATGCTAGACCACAGAGCGAATATATTGGAAATTTTGGATATCTAACCTGGTGGGAGGTTAATGGTACCCATGTGGTGAAAAGTCCTATTGTCTCTGCTTTTGCACTTTAAATAAGTCGAACATAAAATAAGAAGCAACTAATCAGCATTGGTTAGTATGCTATTTGGTCTAAGTTAGTTATAAGTCATTTGGTCTATTTCATGACCGTGTGAGCTGTATCTTTTGCCTTGTACCCTAGCTGGAGGAACCCCTGGACGTGATTGGGAAGCACTGATTTCCAGTATGTATTTGTCGTTCATAAATTGTTCAGGATTTTTATTTATTGCAAAACAGTTTCTCTTTTCTTTTCTCCTCTCTAACTTCAGATAGAAATACCTATATATTGTGGGAATTTACTGACAGCAAGAATTGATATACAACCTCCATGACAAAATTTTTTCCGCAAGGGCATTGCTCCTGGGTGGATGATGAGTCAACACCCACTTGAAGATGTGGCTACCTTTTTTAGTCTTCTTCAAGATTAATGTCAATGGAGGATAGTTAAGGTCCAGACTGGGTGGTTTGCAGGGGAAACCTGATGTCCTTATAAAGCATGAACCGTTTTATTGTATGGTTCATCAATCCCACGCAAAAATAGATGTATGCTCGGCTTCTATATCATAGACAAGGCTAGGGTAATGGCATCTTAACCATCGGAGAAAAATCTATTAATCCAGGAAACCTGTCGATCTCCGAAGTCCCTCTCTACTTTGGCCATGGGAATAGAAGAACCTCTTAACAATGTGCCATGGATCCCAACGATGTTGAAGTCAAGATTGTGTTATGCGATTTTCCTGGATCAGGAGGAAATGAACGGCAGGGTGAAGTGGGTAGAGTAGGAGCTGCAGGAGCCTACTGCCCTGTGCATTCAACATACCATTTGTCTATGTAAGCCCCGAATTGTTGAAGAATTACATAATCAAATCAGAAAATTCTAGTTCATATTAAGCCCTACGTAACCAGCCCTTGTGATGGCGCCTGGTTCCCGTCATGAGGACCCGGACGTAGCACTCTAATGATATTGAAACCTAGTGCATTGGCTTCTGGAGTTATTTTTTTGGCTACCGGGGCAACCAACAGAATAACATGGGTAGGAGGTAACTACATGTTCAATGAGTTGGCAGTTGGCACTCAGAGTCTTGCAGTTGGGGTAGCTGCTTACCCTGATTGGAGTGAGGCTCCATTTGTTGGCAAATGATGGCCACACCATACCAACTCGTTGATAGATGATAGTATGGTACCAATCACTGATATGGACGCTGTAGTGGCAGGGACTGCTCAGCTTTGGAGCAGGGCACATCAACACTAGGTCATGGCCTACATGCAAGGCATTCAGCCTCCTCTTCCAAAGTTCCCCTCAAGTATGTTTTGTATTATATATATAAAACGTCCACAAATCTAATTCTCAATACTCTTGATTTATGTCCTTTAGCGGTAATATGGAGTTTAAGTCCAAAATAATCCTTTTGAAGAAAAAAATAGTGACATAAACTTGGTAATACGAGTGTAACATAATCAAAGAAATGACAAGGAATAAATTAAAGCATCAATGGTTCTAGAATACTAAATTTGCTTGGAATTTCTGCTTCGGTTTCTTCACTTGGATACCCTTAGATGACATTTGAATTAAGGCGGCAGAAAATCATGTTTCCTTTAACATCTTCTGTATGGTAATGTGAGGGAGTAGGCAGTGCATTTGGTACAAAATGAAGAGGCCACCAAGGGCAACATACCAACAAATTTCAAGGATTGGCTAGTAACAGTAATGATATTCCATCACCAAGTGCCAAATGGGATGCAAAATCCCAATACATGCCAAAAATATCCCCTTCTCTATTGCTGCATAAGATCCCAGCATGGTAATAAATTGATTTCCTGGGTTAAAAAAAATGTCATCTGATGGCTAACACTCATCATAGACCTTATCATGATTGTCAAGGAAAACACTTTTCAGAAACAAAACAGATCTATACACAGTAGAATGAATGGTTTCATCTTTTCCATACATAAAGTGCAGCAAGTCCAACCACACCAAACACAATCAATATTACAAGATAAATTATACTTGCTAGTTGCTACAACATTTAAACTGCATTATCCATTTTGACTTTTCCAATAACAATGATGAGAAATTGTTGCATTCCTAGAATGCTTAATGTCAATACACAAGCCAAAAGAATAAAATTATACCTCATTTCTCCCAAAATTTAACACAATATGAGCCAAAAACAAATGCCACAGGCTACTTCAATTTCTCATTTCTTTCTGTTTTTCCGTTCCACCAGGCCTAATAATACTCTCAACATTAAAGAAACATGTGAGCATACCTGTCAAATAGAACCTGTGGTTCCATGCTTCCTAAGCATGACCATAAACAAGAGCTGCACTCAAAAGTTTTCAGTCCATCATCAGTGCCTGAAGCAGAGGAAAAGTTCGCCTCAGACAGAGTATACCAGAAGGGGATTGTGGATAGCCATTTTCAAGTAAAAAGCTTCTACTACAACATGACCTAGATGTACTTGAAGAAGAAGCAAGACATCGTCCATCCCCACTGTGAAAAATCCCATCACCCCTATTCATTTTTCCTTTGCTTGTCCTTCCCCTCTCTTCAGTTTCTTCATACTCTTCGTCTTCCACAGCTTGCACAAACCCATTATGCATTGGATCTGAACTCTCGTATAAAAGCCTTAGTACTTGTTTAATCGAGGGCCTAGCTCTCGCTTCTCTTTGTGTGCACCATCTCACAATCGTCGCAACTGTTTGAAGCTGATCAAAATCAAAGGAGTCCCCAGTACTGGGGTCCACTAGTTCGGCTAGTCTTGATTCTGATGCCATGAATATTTGGGACCATTCTACCAAATTCTTGTTGTCTTGTATCGCTCGTCTTGCAGTCACAAGCTCCAATAGTACCACACCATAACTGTACACATCACTTTTCTCGGTGAGCTCGAGTGATCACATATTCAGGATCCATATAACCTGCAAGCCATATAAAAATTAGGTCCTAAAAGATGAGGAGGGAATTCATGTTCAAACCATTCACAAACCTAACCTGGAGTACCCCGAACATCAGAGTCTACCGGTTCAAAGCAAATGGAACCATCTTTTGAAGCATGTGCAAGACCAAACTCTGCAACCTGGATTTAATTAATTTGGGAGAGAGGGAGAACAAGAGTAAAAGAGTGTCATTTTAGAGCATTCAAGTGAGTACTCAATATGCATTTTCAAGAAAAAGGGAATCACTGAAAACAGGGCTAACATAAAATGTGTTATCTTCCTCCATGTCATTTGATTTAAACATAGCAAAGTTGAGTTACATCCATTAAAAGATACACATACAAGTGGAAAAACTACCTTGGCAACAAAATTCTCATCCAGTAAGATGTTGCTGGACTTGATGTCTCTGTGGCAAAGGGGAGGATCACAATAGAAATGGAGATACTCCTGTATCTTAGAAAATCAAATGAGGAAGGTAAAGTAATTTCACAAGATAATGGTATGACGATGATTTTGGAGGTTCTTCATCTAAGCCATTGAAAGTTTTTGAAACTTTGAGCATGATCTCAACAGATTACCAGAGCATTTGCCACGTCAATTGCAATTTGGATTCTTGTCTGCCAGCTTAGAGGAGTTCTACCTGGAGCTGGACAAAGTAAAAGACCAGGCTTAATCCAAGTACAGAATGAGCAAATATGGATAGTCCATGATTAACCTCCAACAGAAAACACTCAAAACCAGCAAAAGAAGAACACACACTCCTGCAAGAAGATTAAACTCCAACAGATTACACTCAAAACCAATAAAAGAAAGAGTAGGATTACACCTGACCCCCCACACACACTCCATGTGGCTTACAACATCCCCATCACACCTGACCCCACACACACACCCCTGCACTAAGAGTAACCTCCAACAGAGCACATTCGAAACCATCTTCGTAAGAGCATAATTGATTTATTTTGTTAAAAATAAATAACAACAATTTAAAAATAATAATTGATAATAATCCAAAAACAAATAAACTTATAAGTCAAGTTTTTCATTATATATATATATACATATATAGCAATCAATTCGTGATAGATAGAGTATTCTAAAATTTTATATTTAGTCTATAATTAAGTAATTAATTTTTTGAATTACAAATTATTCAAAAAATTAATTATATGTCACTTAGTATAAAATTTATTTACCAAGTGAGAAAATTAGGAAAATATAGTTATGTGGATAAGAGAAACAATAAAGTCATTACTCATATTTATTAGTTTTTGTCTATTATTTTTTTATAATAATTATATATTTTTTGAGTTTCAAATTATTTCTAAAAATTATTAAATTCATTAATAAATACAATATAAAGTCTTACTTGTTTCGATATTCATTTTTCTAGTAAAAAATATAAAAGAAAAATGGTTTATGAAAAATAAAAATAATAAAATCATTCTAAACCAAATTTTGTCCATAATTTTTTTTTATATTTATTGATTAGTATTTGAATTTTAAATTATTTTTCAAAATTGCTAGACTCGTTAGAGAATCCAATAAACTAATTTTTGTTTAATTTGAAGCTTATTTACTTAGTAAACAAATTCATAAAATTATGATTATATATATATATATATATATGAAAGTAAAGTTATTCAAAATGAAGGTTGTAGTGTAATTTGACCATTTTTTAAGTTTAATGACTTTCTAATACTAATTGATTCAATTTTTAAATTTTAAATTATTTTTAAAAAATTAATAATTATTGTGTATTAATAATTAATTGGGTCATGAGAAAGCTTCAGAGCAGGAAAAGTAAAAAAATAGCCCAAGAGGTGTGGGGGCCCTCTATTTATAGGGGCCCTCTATTTATAAGGACCCAAAAACCTAGGAATCCTAAGAGACAAGTCGTCTGGAAATGCATCTCGAAGAAATGCGCCGTCTAACAGTAAGTCTCGATGGATGCGACTCATCATTGCCACTTCAAGTGACACATGTTCCAAAGCGCTCAAATAACCTGAGGAAACAGATAACCGGTTTTACCTCTACCTGTCGGCTACTCGTCCAAACATAGGTAGACAGGTTAAGGGGGCATTGTGGGGGGTTCCTCTCCACGTATCCCTTTCAAGCTCAAGACCCCTTGGTCATCTAGGACAATTATGTAACTCATCCAGAATCATTCCGTCCAAGCCAAGGTAAGTTCCGTTTGGCACCAGAAGTGAGAGGGTTTCCTTCTCCCATAGGGCTAGACGAAATTGGCAACCTGGACTCCCAGACATAAAGGACTGTCTAGCCAAGTCTTTAAGACCTTTGGCATGCATGATCAATTATGCCTGACATCTGAACGGCTGACGAGACTCCATTTAGCCCACAAGTTCATGTCAATTAATTGTTGCACATAATCCCAAACGTTGACAAGCTAAAGGGATAGATAGTTGCATGGTTCGAGATCTTGGCACATCAGCAAATAACACCTGCCAGCCGCCCTTAATTGAGATAATTGCCCAGCCGCCCTAAGGACAATCATCATTACAAAAAAGGTTAGAGCGCATAATCAACACTACAGTGGCGGTGTCATCAACTCTATATATAAATCCTTCAAAAAGCACGAACAAGGTACGCACGCGCACATACGCTCACTCTCTCCCACAAAATAGTTAGAGTTACTCTTGTCTGACTCAAGTTCAAGATAACAATATTGGGTGCTAAACCAGCTCCTATGGTGGCTTGGTTCTCTTCACGAGGTCCTAGTCGTAGGGCTCCAATGATATTGAAGCCTGATATATTAGCTCCTGGGGTGGATATCTTAACTGCATGGGCACCCAACAAAGGAATTACACCAATAGGGGACGATTACCTGCTCACCGATGACGCTCTCTTGTTTGGAACCTCTATGGCCTCTCCCCGTGCAGTTGCGCTAGCAACACTGCTGAAATCAGCACACCCAGATTGGAGCCCAGCTGCAGTTCGCTCGGCAATGATGACCACGGCGTACCTGCTTGATAACACCAAGGGACCCATGATGGATATGACCACCGGAGTTGCAGGCACTCCTCTTGACTTTGGAGCAGGGCACATCGACCCCAACAAGGCCATGGACCCAGGTCTTATTTATGATATAGAGGCCCAAGACTACATTAATTTCCTGTGTGGATTGAACTACATCAGCAAACAGATTAAGATCATCACCAGGAGATCAAAATTCAGCTGTGATCAAGCCAATCTTGACCTAAATTAACCTTCATTTGTGGTCCTCCTCAACAACACCAACACTACAAGCTACACCTTCAAAAGGCTGTTGACAAATGTAGAGAATACCCATTCCGTTTATCAGGCCAGTGTGAAGCTACCTTCAGGAATGAAAATTTCTGTACAGCCCTCTGTAGTATCTTTCGCAGGAAAGTACAGCAAGGCTGAATTCAACATGACGATAGAGATCAATCTGGGAGATGCCAGACCACAGAGCGATTACATTGGAAATTTCGGGTATTTAACCTGGTGGGAGGCTAATGGGACTCATGTTGTGAGCAGTCCTATTGTCTCCGCCATTGCACCGATCATCGGAACTTGACCAGCAAATGAAAATTCTTTTGCTGGGAAGTTTTCCTTCTCATCTACCTAGAGAGGGAATAAAGAAGGGTAAAAATGTATTAAACATATCATTTTTCCAAAATATTTAGAAATTATTAGTTTTTGATGTAGAATTTCTTTTTCCTTTTTTTTTTTTCCGGAAAAATTATGAGTTTTAAAGGCGATGTTGAATTTCTTTATCGTAACCATCTTATATTGAATTTATCATCTTATGATAACAATTTTCACTCACTTAATTATACCAAGATATTTATTATTGTCTTAAATATTTATAATTTTCATCGTACAAGATTTGCAAATTTTCTTATTATTTACAATATCTTATATTAATAATTGAATTATCTTACATTTTTAATTTGCATATCTTATACAAAATTCAATTCAATTCACATGTTCTCATTTACCTTCTTTTTAAGCATCAAAATGCATGGTTTTGGATTAAATAGTGCAATTAGATGGCCTTTTCCAAAGTGTTAATTTCATTCAAGATAGAGAAGGGTAAGAAACTATTACTAGGAAATCATTGATTTGCAATCACAAGGATGATTTGATAATGGGTATTAAAACTTAATCGCTCAAGAAAAAGTACATGTTTCAAGATGAATGGGGTACCAAGCACATAAAGATGGATGCATCTTTCAAAACAAAACCTTAGGTCTTGTTACGAGGAAATGAAGAGTTGAAATAAACATTTCATTTATGTTCTCATCTATTATCATGTGTGGATAATTGAAGTGATAATAGAAATGAGATAAAAATTGATTCTATGGAAAATGAAATCTCACTTGCATATGAAATTTCAATTGATTTTTATCATGAGGTATTATGATTCCTTCGACGCAAGTTATTTTCAAAAATATTTCAAAAAAAATGAAAAACCCAAAAACTTGCTTTGTGAAGATGTTTTTAAAAATAATTTTTTTTTTTATTTTATAAAAAATTAAAAATTCAATTTATATAATATAAACTAAATTTTATTTAAAATAATTTTTTAATTACAAATAAATTAAAAAATAAATAGTTTTTAATAAAATATGAATAGTCATATTATAATAAAATAATAAATGATATGTGTTTTTATAAATAGTATAAAAATATGGATATTAACATCTTCATAAGAGCATAATTAATTTATTTTGTTAAAAATAAATAACAACAATTTAAAAATAATAATAGGCAATAATCTAAAAACAAATAAAATTTAATTTTTAATATATAAATAAGTCAAGTTTTTCATTACATATATAGTTAGTAATCAATTTGTTATAGAGTATTCTAAATTTTTTTATTTAGTCTATAATTAAGTAATCAATTTTTTGAATTAAAAATTATTCAAAACATTAATTATATGTCACTTAATATAAAATTTATTTACCTAAATTAAGAAAATATAGTTATGTGGATAAGAGAAATAGTAAAGTCATTACTCATATGCATTAGTTTTTGTCTATTATTATTTATAATAGTTATATATTTTTTAAGTTTCCAATTATTTCTAAAAATTATTAAATTCATTAATAAATACAATATAAAGTTTTGCTTGTTTTGATATTTATTTCTCTAGAAAAAAATATAAAAGAAAAATGGTTTATGCAAAATAAAAACAATAAAATCATTTTAAACCAAATTTTGTCCACAAATTTTTTATATTTATTGATCAATATTTGGGTTTTAAATTATTTTTCAAAATTGCTAGACTCGTTAGAGAATCCAATATACTAATTTTTGTTTAATTTGAAGCTTATTTACTTAGTAAATTTTTTTATAAAATTATGATTATATATATATATAAAAGTAAAGTCATTCAAAATGAAGGTTTGTGACTTTCTAGTGTAATTTGACCATTTTTTAAGTTTTATGACTTTCTAATACTAATTGATTTAATTTGTTAATTTTAAATTATTTTAAAAAATTAATAATTATTGTGCTTTAAGAGTTGCTTGAATGCATTTGCTTAATATATATATATATATATATTATTGGTATTGGGTGGTGGAGAGAAAATGAAAAAAAAAAACATATCATGTTCTACTTTTGTTTTATTTTTCTATATTTTTCTTTTTGTTTTTACAATCTATTTGTTTTCTAGAATCGATTCTCTTTTTCACTTAGTTTTTAAAAACTATTACTAAAAAACAACAATCAAATAGTACAATAAATTTTTTTAAATAAATTTTTTCTAAAAAATAAAATATTATTTTTAAATCACACAATGAAACAAGATTTTATCATTTAACCACAAAGAAAATTTATATTTTTTTAAATAAAAATTATTTTAAACTAATTGTATGAAAATTATTGTTTTTTTTTGTTCATTCTCATTTCTCCTTGTTAGTCACATTAAATATAAACAAATAATCATTTCATCCTTATGCTCTTATCTATATCCAAATACAAAAATTTGAATAATCAAATTTATTCTTATTCCAAAGAAAATAAAAATAAAAATAAAAATAAAATATTTTCCTAAAATCGTGTGCCTGCTCCTAGTAGGTTTTAAGTATCATGAATATTAAATTCCTGCATCAACATTAGTACTGGTCCAAGGAACTCCGTAGTAGATTATCTATGCCTTAGGCTACATTTCCAGGCGAACGTGCCACGGATATATCAATATCTGGACATGTATATTCCAACCCAGACAATCATTCTCTTCTTTTGTGATGTTACACAGCGATATGGTCAAAGATCCAAGAACTGATAATCCAAGATGCCGGCGAAAAACTAAATCCCACCTGATCCTGCTCTATTGTCAAGATTGATATGATTGGTCTGTCCAGAACAATGTTTTATTAGGATACCAATAGACATAACAAAACAAAATTTCTAGCTGGCCTCTATAGCAGCAAATTTTCCAAATACAAAGCTGTTTGCTGGACAACAAAGCTGTAACTTAGATCGCATCGGTTCTTGCATTGGCCAAAGCTCCAAATACTAAGTTCTTTTGAACTCTTTCATGGATGAAATTAAGCATTATTAGCTGGGTAAAGCTACAATAGATTCAAGCTCACCTATATAAGTCCTTGTTGTCCAACTATCTCTCGACCCATTTCAGCCTCCAAAAATGGAATGCATTCCCTACAAGCTTCTCTTCCTCTTTCTTGCTCTCTCAATTGCTATCTCAACCTCCGTGGCAGAAGATCTGGGAACCTATGTAATCCACATGGATAAATCAGCCATGCCAATGACCTTCTCCAGTCATCATGACTGGTACATGTCAACGCTCTCATCCATGTCGTCCCCAGACGGTATTCTCCCAACCCATCTCTACACATATAATCACGTTTTGGATGGTTTCAGTGCAGTGCTGTCCCGTGCACACCTAGATCAACTGGAGAAGATGGCAGGTCACTTGGCAACATACCCGGATAGCTTTGGAAAACTGCACACCACACACACCCCAAAGTTTCTCGGTCTGGAGAAAAATGTTGGGTCCTGGCCGAAAGGTAAGTTCGGTGAAGACATGATTATTGGTATACTTGACAGTGGAATTTGGCCAGAGAGTGAGAGTTTCAAGGATAAGGGAATGGCTCCGGTGCCAGATAGATGGAGAGGTGCCTGTGAATCTGGGGTGGAATTTAACTCTTCTTATTGTAACCGAAAACTAATTGGAGCACGGTCTTTCAGTAAAGGGATGAAGCAACGAGGCTTGAATATATCCTTGCCTGATGATTACGATTCTCCCAGGGATTTCCTTGGACACGGGACTCACACATCGTCAACCGCAGCTGGGAGTCCAGTGAGAGATGCCAATTATTTTGGCTATGCAAAAGGAACGGCTACTGGCGTTGCACCCAAGGCTAGGCTTGCCATGTACAAAGTTTTTTTCTTCAATGACAGGAATGATCCGGAAGCGGCTGCCTCAGACACATTAGCCGGAATGGACCAAGCCATCGCAGACGGTGTTGATCTTATGTCTCTATCACTGGGATTCTTCGAGACAACTTTTGACGAAAACCCAATTGCAGTGGGAGCTTTTGCAGCCATGGAGAAAGGGATTTTTGTGTCTTGTTCAGCTGGGAACGCTGGTCCTCATGGTTACACTATCTTCAATGGAGCTCCTTGGATTACAACCATTGGTGCTGGGACTGTTGATCGAGATTATGCCGCTGATGTGACACTAGGCAATGGCATTTTAAGAGTCAGAGGAAAATCTGTCTACCCAGAAGACGTGTTCATCTCTAACGTTCCTCTCTACTTTGGCCATGGAAATGCAAGCAAGGAAACCTGCGACTACAATGCTCTAGAGCCCCAAGAAGTTGCAGGCAAGATTGTGTTCTGTGACTTTCCAGGAGGCTATCAGCAGGATGAAATAGAGAGAGTAGGAGCTGCAGGGGCCATCTTCAGTACAGACTCACAAATTTTTCTCGGGCCGAGAGATTTTTATATACCATTCGTGGCTGTAAGCCATAAAGATGGAGATTTGGTGAAGGATTACATAATCAAATCAGAGAATCCTGTAGTTGATATCAAGTTCCAGAAAACAGTGCTGGGTGCTAAACCAGCTCCGCAGGTGGCCTCGTTTTCGTCACGGGGACCCGGTCGTAGGGCTCCAATGATATTGAAGCCTGATATATTGGCTCCTGGGGTAGATATTTTAGCTGCCTGGGCACCCAACATAGGAATTCAACCTATAAGAGATGATTATTTGCTCACTGATTATGCACTTCTGTCTGGAACTTCTATGGCATCTCCCCATGCGGTTGGGGTGGCAGCATTGCTTAAAGCAGCCCATCCAGATTGGAGTCCAGCTGTTATTCGCTCAGCAATGATGACAACAGCATACCTGCTCGATAACACTCAAGGACCAATCATAGACATGACCACTGGAGTTGCAGGGACTCCTCTGGATTTTGGAGCAGGGCACATCAACCCTAACATGGCCGTGGACCCTGGTCTAGTTTATGATGTAGAGGCCCAAGACTACATCAATTTCCTGTGTGGACTGAACTACACCAGGAAACAGATTAGGATCATCACCAGGAAATCAACGTTCAGCTGTGATCAAGCCAATCTTGACATAAATTACCCTTCATTTGTGGTCCTCCTCAACCACACCAACACTACAAGCTACACCTTCAAGAGGTTGTTGACAAATGTAGAGAATACCCATACCGCTTATCATGCCAGTGTGAAGCAACCGTCAGGGATGAAAGTTTCTGTCCAGCCCTCTATAGTTTCATTTGCTGGTAAATACAGCAAGGCTGAATTCAACATGACGGTAGAGATCAATGTGGGAGATGCCAAACCGCAGAGTGATTATATTGGGAATTTCGGGTATCTAACATGGTGGGAGGTTAATGGGACGCATGTTGTGAGAAGTCCTATTGTCTCCGCTATTGCACCTTATATAAGATGAATATGAACCGTTATCATCAATCAGCAGAGATTAGTTACATGCCAAATCATTCATGACCTCATGAGCTGATGCTTGTGACCCAGCTGGTGGAATCCCTGGACGGGGGTCAGCATTCTGATCGCTAATATGTATTTGTAGTAGATGAGTTGTTCAGGAATATCTTATTTATTATAAAAGAGGTCTTCTTTTCTTTTGTTAACATGAGATAAAAGGGAAGAAGGTAGAGAATAGTCAAAAGCAAGAACCTTTCAATAGGTGGCAGCAAATTTATATGGCGACAGAGATGCATATCCAACCCACAAGCCTCATCATCTTGGCTGCTTAAAAGTCCATATTTTGATAAGCAATGAGCATTTCAGTTTTAAATAAAATGAATTAATTTTCTTATCGGTGGATGCAGAAGTTATAGGACTTTTCATCACATGCCACGAGTTTATCTCATACAAGATAAGAAATGCCATTAAATCCCTAAGTAATTGAATGTCAGGAGGGTGTCCTCCTCATGCTGGAGTTCCTGCTGAGTAACAGAAGATTTTCACTAGGCCTCTTTGTGTTTCAGAGATGAAGCCGTAGAGGAGAAGGGGCACTGGAAGTTTGTGAACCACCAAAACTCGAAGGCCTCTTGTGAAGAGTACTTGGTGAGAAGGCTCTTTATCCTCCATGGGTTGTGGAATGAAGGACACGAACGGGAAGGGAGTTCAAGAAGAAAACATAGGCAACGCCAGTGATTTTGGGTCCTCAGATGACGGGAGGAGGGAAGAGAAGCCAGACCCATCAGCTGCTAGCTAGATGTACGTAAAATTAGTGATCAAAATATTCAATAGTTCAAGCAGGGTTTCAAGACCTCCCATGCAGAGAGATATTCTCGTGGGTTATCTTAGAGGCAAAGGTAAAAAGAAACCACTGTGATATCATAGGTTTAGTATGGAGGAGTAGAGGGGCCATTTGACAAGGTCTGTTGTGATCTTGTATGATGAACCAAAAAGTACGAGGAATTTTCCCTGGTTGCAGCTGCTGTCTAGAAGAACCAAATGTCTACCACTTCTTCTAATTTCAATTTTTTATCTCATTCAGTTTCAAGGATGAGTTATGAATATTTTGTTACTGCATGCATCTCCAAAAACTCTCACGGTTATCAGAGCAGAAAACCGCAAGCTTTGATATAAAGTCTTCATCATCCTTTTTCGTTAGAAGCCAAAACAAAGAGCCCAGACTCATGAGTATCAATTATTTCACAATAACTCAATTCAATTCTAGTGGTAGAGAATTCACCCCGATTGAGCGCTCTATCTCTCAAATCAATGGATGGAAAAACAACAATTATGAGCAGCTTAACAACAAATATGTCTCAACCAAAAGCTAAAAACATGTCTGCAGCAACAATGTCAAAATAATTCCAACAATAATGGCAATGTTACTTGTCAAATTTGTAGGAAAATTCAATCACTCTTTCACTGATTGCTAGAACATGTTTTAATATTCATTTAAGTCTGAAGACTTTCATCAGACCCTAGCCCCTCTTGTCCTTGCTGACTCAAACGACCGCTCCTTTTATGCTGATTTTGGAGCCGTGTCTCATATGACAAATGACACCGGTAAATTATCCCATATCGAACCATATAATGGTACTGATGTTACTACAGATGAGGATTTTGTTGTTAAGGATCACAATTAAAGGAAAATAGCAACGGGGCATAAAAAAGGGGCAGTTCTATGTCTTGGATGAAATTTGTCAAAGATACTATCTCTCTTAAAAGAGAAGAAAACTATTTATAATACTTGATAGATGACAGGACCTACTATATATGTATTAGTCATCAAATGGGAAATAGCTTTAAATTACCTTTTCATCGTTTAAATAAAATATCAAAATATTCTTTTGAACATAGCGTGTGGCTCTTCTAACCATTAACATCTTCTTCAAGGCGTCAAGTGTGGTCTCATTAGTGGCCTCCACTGGTGCATTGCTCTAAGAGAACCTTGAAATTAACTATGGTTTAGTGGTTGGCTTAGTATCGCAACCCACCAAGAAGATGTCCAGAGAGTGCAAACAAACTGGATAGCTGGCCCAATTCAGGCGTGCGACAGCCCCTCTCTTGCCTTGGAGGGCTAAAAATGAGCACTCGTACGTGGCCTAGACAGGCAAGTAGAGCCAAGCGGCCCGGGCAGTTAAAAAGACATCAACTCTTTCTCAGAAATATGGCCTATGTTGACTTGTGCCAGGGAGCACGGGTCAGGCAAGCCCTGGCCCAAAGGTGACCAGGCTGGGTTCTTCTCCCAATCCTCCAAATCAGAAGGCTAGCCGCCTGTGTTATATATATCTATGGTCATGTTTGTATTTGCTTGGCTTAGAATAATAAGGTGGGCGTGGTAGATCAAACCAACTGAAAAGAGATGGAAGAAAAAACAGTGTATATGTGGGTGGCCTCTGCATATTTCCAAACATGAACCATTTTGATTTTCACTTTAAAAATGGGTAAGTTTAGTATACTTGACATTCATGATATGATCCAACAAGTTTAAACTAATTTAACTAAAGCTCAAGTCCTATCCCAGTATGACTTGATCGAGATGTATATGCTCGTCTAATGGGATTCCAAATATGCAAATTTGTCTTTCTTTGAAACCTTCCCTTCCCTTCCTCATGAGCTAGCTGCCCATTAACTAGGCATTTGGTATATATGGTCTACAATTACAAAATATTCAGTTTTCATAATTCAGTTCACTCATCCCTTGCAACATGCTACTCATACTGTCTTCAACATGGTATGTCGTCCCACATGTCATAGACACTCATAGGTGCAAGATGTCAACTTACCAGGCCTCAGTCCCTTATCAACATAATCAATGTGCTAACGCAATCCACTTCATAAAGTGTGACATTGAACGCAAATTAAACCTCCATCTATAATTCGTGCTGCAATATAGTGATGTGCATAAGAATAGTGATGTGACCCAGTCTAGATGGTACCATTTGCGAAACCGTAGCGGTGCTCGATCGGTTTATATTAGCACAGCAATAACCATAGCTATACAAAATTGTTTGCCCGCTAAAGTGCAGCAATATGTTTCCACGTACTAGAAGATCATAACTCGAACAAAATTTCTTGCCGGCCTAAATAATTGAAACTTTGTTTTTGTTTTGACCAAGATTCTAACCACTCCGATGTTGTTTTTCCCTGTTGGTTTTTCATGGATGGTAATTAGCTCCTTCAGCGGGTATGAACTTCCACTGCATTTGAACTGACCTATATAAGTTGTTCTTGTGCTAGGTTCCTTACAAACCATGCATTTTCAGCGTCCAACAATGGAATGCTTCACTCCTTTCAGGCTCCTGTATCTCCTCCTCGTTCTCTCAATTCCTATGTCAGCTTCCATGGCAGAAGACCTGGGAACTTACATAATCCACATGGATAAGTCAACCATGCCAATGACCTTCTCCAGTCATCATGACTGGTATCTGTCAATGCTATCATCCATGTCATCCTCGGATGGAGTGCATCCAACCCATCTCTACACATACAACCATGTGTTGGACGGCTTCAGTGCTGTGCTGTCCCGGGAACATCTTGATCAGCTGGAGAAGATGCCGGGGTTCTTGGCAATCCATGCAGATACCTTTGGGAGATTCCATACCACACGTTCACCTAGATTTCTTGGACTAGATAAAAATGCTGGCTCATGGCCGGAAGGCAAGTTTGGTGAAGACGTGATTATCGGTATAATTGACACTGGAATCTGGCCAGAGAGTGAGAGTTTTAAGGATAAGGGAATGGGTCCGGTGCCAGATAGATGGCGAGGTGCATGTGAATCTGGGGTGGAGTTCAACTCTTCTTATTGTAACCGAAAACTCATTGGAGCACGCTCTTTTAGTAAAGGGTTGAAGCAGCAAGGCTTGATCATATCAACGCCTGATGATTATGATTCTCCAAGAGATTTCTTGGGACATGGGACTCACACTGCGTCGACGGCAGCTGGGAGTCCAGTGAGAGATGCCAATTACTTTGGCTATGCAAAGGGAACAGCTATTGGCATTGCACCCAAGGCTCGGCTTGCTGCGTACAAAGTGATTTTTATCAATGAAACGGATACTGCGGCTGCCTCAGACACATTAGCCGGAATGGACCAAGCCATAGCCGACGGTGTTGATCTCATGTCACTGTCGCTGGGATTCGAAGAGACAACCTTCGAACAAAACCCAATTGCAGTGGGAGCCTTTGCAGCCATGGAGAAAGGGATTTTTGTGTCTTGTGCAGCTGGTAACTCTGGCCCTGAGGGCTACACCATGCTCAATGGAGCTCCTTGGATTACAACCATTGGTGCCGGGACTATTGATAGAGATTATGCGGCCGATGTCACATTTGACGGTGGCATCTTCACCATCAGAGGAAGATCCGTGTACCCGGAAAACGTGTTGGTCTCGAATGTTTCTATGTACTTCGGCCATGGAAATAGAAGCAAGGAACTATGTGAAGACTTTGCCCTAGACCCAAAAGATGTTGCAGGCAAGATCGTGTTCTGCTACTTCAACCAATCAGGAGGTCCTAGTCAGGTGCGTGAAGTGGTTAGAGCAGGAGCAAAAGGAGCCATCATCAGTTCAGACTCGGAGTTTTTTATTTTTCCTAGTTTTTTCTCTATCCCATTGGTGGTTGTAACCCCCAAAGATGGAGATTTGGTGAAGGACTACATCATCAAATCAGAGAATCCTGTGGTTGATGTTAAGTTCCTGATAACTGTGTTGGGTAGTAAACCAGCCCCTCAAGTTGCCTGGTTCTCATCTCGAGGGCCGAATAATAGGGCCCCGATGATACTGAAACCTGATGTATTGGCTCCTGGGGTGAATATCTTGGCTGCATGGGCACCCAAGAGAGCACTGACATTTGTAGGAGATAACGGCTTGCTCACTGATTACATTCTCCTCTCTGGAACATCTATGTCCTCTCCCCATGCAGTTGGGGCAGCTGCACTGCTGAAATCAGCGCACCCAGATTGGAGCCCGGCCGCCATTCGGTCAGCATTGATGACCACAGCGTACCTGCTCGACAACACCGTTGGATCTATCATTGACATGGACACTGGAGTTGCAGCGACTCCTTTGGACTTTGGAGCAGGGCACATCAACCCTAACATGGCCATGGACCCAGGTCTTATTTATGATATAGAGGTCCAAGACTATATCAATTTCCTGTGTGGACTGAACTACACTAGCAAACAGATTAAGATCATCAGCAGGAGATCAAAGTTCACCTGCGATCAAGCCAATCTAGACCTAAATTACCCTTCATTCATAGTCCTCCTCAACAATAACACCAACACTACTAGCTACACCTTCAAGAGGGTGTTGACAAACGTGGTGAATTCCCCTTCGGTTTATCGGGCAAGTGTGAAGCAACCATCAGGAATGAAAGTTAACGTACAGCCCTCCATGGTTTCCTTTGCAGGAAAATACAGCAAAGCTGAATTCAACATGACAGTAGAGATCAATCTGGGATATGCTAGACCACAGAGCGAATATATTGGAAATTTTGGATATCTAACCTGGTGGGAGGTTAATGGTACCCATGTGGTGAAAAGTCCTATTGTCTCTGCTTTTGCACTTTAAATAAGTCGAACATAAAACAAGAAGCAACTAATCAGCATTGGTTGGTATGCTATTTGGTCTAAGTTAGTTATAAGTCATTTGGTCTATTTCATGACCGTGTGAACTGTATTCTTTGCCTTGTACCCTAGCTGGAGGAACCCCTGGACGTGATTGGGAAGCACTGATTTCCAATATGTATTTGTCGTTCATAAATTGTTCAGGGATTTTTATTTACTGCAAAACAGTTTCTCTTTTCTTTTCTCCTCTTTTAACTTCAGATAGAAATACCTATAGTGGGAATTTACTGACAGCAAGAATTGATATACAACCTCCATGACAAATTTTTTCCGCAAAGGGCATTGCTCTTGGGTGGATGATGAGTCGACACCCTCTTGAAGATTTGGCTACCTTTTTTAGTCTTCTTCAAGATTAATGTCAATGGAGGATAGTTAAGGTCCAAACTGGGTGGTTTGCGGGGGAAACCTGATGTCCTTTTAAAGCATGAACCGTTTTGTTGTATAGTTCATCAATCCCACGCAAAAATAGATGTACGCTCGGCTTCTATATCATAGACAAGGCTAGGGTAATGGCATCTTAACCATGGGAGAAAAATCTGTTAATCCAGGAAACCTGTCGATCTCCGAAGTCCCTCTCTACTTTGGCCATGGGAATAGAAGAACCTCTTAACAATGTGCCATGGATCCCAACGATGTTGAAGTCAAGATTGTGTTATGCGATTTTCCTGGATCAGGAGGAAATGAACGGCAGGGTGAAGTGGGTAGAGTAGGAGCTGCAGGAGCCTACTGCCCTGTGCATTCAACATACCATTTGTCTATGTAAGCCCCAAATTGTTGAAGAACTACATAATCAAATCAGAAAATTCTAGTTGATATTAAGCCCCACGTAACCAGCCCCTGTGATGGCGCCTGGTTCCCGTCATGAGGACCCGGACGTAGCACTCTAATGATATTGAAACCTGGTGCATTGGCTTCTGGAGTGGTTTTTTTGGGCTACCGGGGCACCCAACAGAATAACATGGATAGGAGGTAACTACATGTTCAATGAGTTGGCAGTTGGCACTCAAAGTCTTGCAGTTGGGGTAGCTGCTTACCCTGATTGGAGGGAGGCTCCATTTGTTGGCAAATGATGGCCACACCATACCAACTCGATGATAGATGATAGTATGGTGCCAATCACTTATATGGACGCTGTAGTGGCAGGGACTGCTCAGCTTTGGAGCAGGGCACATCAACACTGGGTCATGGCCTGCGTGCAAGGCCTGCAGCCTCCTCTTCCGAAGTTCCCCTCAAGTATGTTTTGTATTATATATATAAAACGTCCACAAATCTCATTCTCAACTCTCTTGATTTATGTCCTTTAACGGTAATATGGAGTTTTAAGTCCAAAATAATCCTTTTGAAGAAAAAAATAGTGACATAAACTCGGTAATACGAGTATAACATAATCGAAGAAATGACAAGGAATAAATTGAAGCATCAATGGTTCTAGAATACTAAATTTGCTTGGAAATTCTGCTTCGGTTTCTTCACTTGGATACCCTTAGATGACATTTGAATTAAGGAGGCAGAAAATCATGTTTCCTTTCTTCCGTACAGTAATGTAAAGGAGTAGGCAGTGTACTTGGTACAAAATGAAGAGGCCACCAAGGGCAACATACCAACAAATTTCAAGGATTGGCTAGTAACAGTAATGATATTCCATCACCAAGTGCCAAATGGGATGCAAAATCCCAATACATGCCAAAAATATCCCCTTCTCTATTGCAGCATAAGATCCCAGTATGGTAATAAATTGATTTCCTGGGTTAAAAAAAATGTCATCTGATGGCTAACACTCATCATAGACCTTATCATGATTGTCAAGGAAAACACTTTTCAGAAACAAAACAGATCTATACACAGTAGAATGAATGGTTTCATCTTTTCCATACATAAAGTGCAGCAAGTCCAACCACACCAAACACAATCAATATTACAAGATAAATTGTACTTGCTAGTTGCTACAACATTTAAACTGCATTATCCATTTTGACTTTTCCAATAACAATGATGAGAAATTGTTGCATTCCTACAATGCTTAATGTCAATACACAAGCCAAAAGAATAAAATTGTACCTCATTTCTAATAAATTTATACCTCATTTCCCCCAAAATTTAACACAATATGAGCCAAAAACAAATGCCACAGGCTACTTCAATTTCTCATTTGTTTCTGTTTTTCCCTTTCACCAGGCCTAATAATACTCTCAAAATCCTTTGACATGCTCTATAGAAGCAATTCTTTTACCCATTCAACATTAAAGAAACATGTGAGCATACCTGTCAAATAGAAACTGTGGTTCCATGCTTCCTAAGCATGACCATAAACAAGAGCTGCACTCAAAAGTTTTCAGTCCATCATCAGTGCCTGAAGCACACGAAAAGTTCGCCTCAAACAGAGAGTATACCAGAAGGAGATTGTGGAGAGCCATTTTCAAGTAAAAAGCTTCTACTACAATATGACCTAGATGTACTTGAAGAAGAAGCAAGACATCGTCCATCCCCACTGTGAAAAGTCCCATCACCCCTATTCATTTTTCCTTTGCTTGTCCTTCCCCTCTCTTCAGTTTCTTCATACTCTTCGTCTTCCACAGCTTGCACAAACCCATTATGCATTGGATCTGAACTCTCGTACAAAAGCCTTAGGACTTGTTTAATTGAAGGCCTAGCTCTCGCTTCTCTTTGTGTGCACCATCTCACAATCGTCACAACTGTTTGAAGCTGATCAAAATCAAAGGAGTCCCCAATACTGGGATCCACTAGTTCGGCTAGTCTTGATTCTGATGCCATGAATATTTGGGACCATTCTACCAAATTCTTGTTGTCTTGTATCGCTCGTCTTGCAGTCACAAGCTCCAATAGTACCACACCATAACTGTACACATCACTTTTCTCGGTGAGCTCTTGAGTGATCACATATTCAGGATCCATATAACCTGAAAGCCATATAAAAATTAGGTCCTTCTAAAAGAAGAAGAGGGAATTCATGTTCAAACCATTCACAAACCTAACCTGGAGTACCCCGAACATCAGTGTTTACCGGTTCAAAGCAAATGGAACCATCTTTTGAAGCATGTGCAAGACCAAAATCTGCAACCTGGATTTAATTAATTTGGGAGAGAGGGGGAACAAGAGTAAAAGAGTGTCATTTTAGAGCATTCAAGTGAGTACTCAATATGCATTTTCAAGAAAAAGGGAATCACTAAAAACAGGGCTAACAAAAAATGTGTTATCTTCCTCCATGTCATTTGATTTAAACATAGCAAAGTTGAGTTACATCCATAAAAAGATACACATACAAGTGGAAAAACTACCTTGGCGACAAAATTCTCATCAAGTAAGATGTTGCTGGACTTGATGTCTCTGTGGCAAAGTGGAGGATCACAATAGAAATGGAGATACTCCTGTATGTTAGAAAATCAAATGAGGAAGGTAAAGTAACTTCAGAAGGTAAAGTAATTTCACAAGATAATGGTATGACGATAATTTTGGAGATTCATCTAAGCCATTGAAAGTTTTGAAACTTTGAGCATGATCTCAACAGATTACCAGAGCATTTGCCACATCAATTGCAATTTGGATTCTTGTCTGCCAACTTAGCGGAGTTCTACCTGGAGCTGGACAAAGTAAAAGACCAGGATCAATCCAAGTACAGAATAAGCGAATATGGATGGTCCATTATTTTATGTTATGTAGCATCAATTAAAATGGAGTCATCACCCAAGAGAGACTCATTTCATTTCTTACCAAAAACAAGATAAGAATGATATGAAAAACAAAATAGAATTATTCCACTTCCATAATGTAGCTTACAACATCCCCATCACACCTGACCCCACATACACACTCCTGCACTATAATTAACCTCCAACAGAGCACACTCAAAACCAACAAAAGAAGCGCCTGACCCCACATACACGCTCCTGCACTATGATTAACCTCCAACAGAAAACACTCAAAACCAGCAAAAGAAGAACATACACTCCTGCAAGAAGATTAAACTCCAACAGATTACACTCAAAACCAAAAAAAGAAAAGGAAGGATTACACCTGACCCCACACACGCACCCCTGCACAAAGAGTAACCTCCAACAGAGCACATTCAAAACCAACAAAAGAAGATGAAGAAGCCAACAAAAGAATAAGAAAAAAAAAAAGAAGAAGAGGAGGAATAAGAAGATAAAGAAGAAGAGGAGGAAAAAGCATACAATGAAGATGATCCTTTAGGCTTCCATTTTCCATATACTCGTACATGAGAAACCTGCCATTCAACATGCACAATTGTTCGATTACACAGATATTAAAGAGTAATTTATAGATAGATAGAGAAAGAGAGAGAAAGAGAGAGAGAGAGAACACCTATTATGTTTTTCAATGCAAAAGCCTCTCAAGGCAACAAGATGACGATGATGCAGTCTGGCAAGAAGCTCTATCTCTTGGCAGAATTCATCCTCCCCCTGCTCCGAAACTTTGTTCATTCGCTTAACTGCTGCCACTGAACCATCCCTAAACTGAGCTTTGTACACAGTTCCAAATCCTCCTTGTCCAATGATAGTGTTGAAATTGTTAGTTGCCTTCTTTGTCTCCTTGTAGCTATACTTCTGAAACATGGATGAAGAACCTGTATGCAGTTTCAGTTCCGCCCACCCCCACCCCAAAAGAAATGTTGTGTAAGTATGTATGCCATAACTGAGAAAGCATTTAACCAAAAAAAAAAAAGGGACCTTCTTGAAGTTTTCTTATAGGCCGAGGAGGAGGGGGGAAGTATTTTGAAGAAGTCTTGCCAGTATTCTCAAAATTCTCTAGCTCTCTGTTTTTCCTACGTATGAGAATTATCAAGACTACCAGCATTATAACAGCAACGGCAGTGACTGCAATGCCAACACCTGGAATTAACGTGAGGTGGTAGGCATGGTGATTTTCATCAAAGGTTACGGTGGAGACGACCTGGCTAGGGCTGGCAGCAACCAATGGACTTGGAGACACCTCAGGAGTGTGCACAGGTGGCGGTGGTTCTGAAACTAGCATTAAAAATTCAGCAAAATAGTAGATAAATGGTTGGATGAAAAAACACAAAATTAGATAACCATATATCATCTAAACCCAACACTACATGATGTAAAGTACATTACAGACTAAACTGATACACAGTGTAACACAATAACAACTACCAATATCCTAACATATATCCCATGCTAACCCCAAGAAGGAATGTAACAAGAACTTGATAATTAGTTTTTTATAGAACCGAAATTTACTTTTCAAATTGGTTTATCTTGAAACATTAGTTGGTTGAATTAAATTACACATTTTCTGGGGAATTTCCTTGATAGCTTCTGCTGCTTCTTGGAAACCCTTACAAGAAATCAAGCAAATAAGTAGAAGGAATAATCGATGCCCCCATGATAAGTCTAAATCAAGGACAAAACAAAATGAGGTACTGTTGGAAAGATTAATTAATACCCTTATTGCAAAATCCACCCCCTTTCAACTCTACCAACTCACATGTTTCCAGTCAACTGTGTCAGAATCATGTATGAGGTGAATGTAGATGTAGGCTGTCTTTTTTTGTCTTTTTCTTTTTTTGATAGGCAAAAGAGCAATGGATTAAAGAGCCAAAAAAGCTACACAAAGTACACAGTGAGTATACAGTGTGCTCCAAAGCAAAAAAACAAGAAAACCCTCCTCTTACTGGATTGTAGACGTAAGCCGTCCAGAAAATAATCTGCACTATAATCCAAATCAAGGACAGAAAAAACCAAACATTTTAGAACACCATGGTTCCTTTTAGAGAAGGTTCATTTTTAGTTGGATACAATAGCTAAACGTAGTGACACAAAAATGGTATATCTAAATTACTAACTAGACATCCTGGCAGAAGAGAATAATATTGTCAATAGAAAATTAGAATGAGGAAAAATTGGCTTTTGTCTTACTACACTCTTAAAGAAACTCCCCTTTAAAGCTTTGGAAAGCATCTACCATATACTTTCTACAGCTAAAATGAACAAGCAAATGTCCATCTGCAGCATGCCACCAAGAAAGAGCTCTAATCTCTTTCTGTATTGAAACACCATTTAGTTCCTCAGTCCCAATGTAAAGATTGTGAGAACACCTAGAAACCTGATCTTCATCTAGAATGGTCAGATGAATTAACAACAAAATGTCACATAGACATCTTCTTAGAAAGGCCTTCTGAGAAAGGATGATACAATACTAATCCAGAGCTAGGAAGAAAAATCCTTAGTCAAAATCTTATATGGGATCCCCAACAATCCAATAGAGCAGAGAATCTGGTTGAAACAACTATAAAAGTTACTGATAAAAGCACCAAACTTCACCTCAATTTTGCTCTCCCCTGAAACCAAGTCAACATTTAGCCTTCTGAAGAACAGAGCTCACATTTTCCTTCAGTCAGCAAACCCTTTTGAGCCCTGCAACTCTCCTCATTTGTAAATTGTCTTAACCAAATTTTACTGGAGTAAGACCTTTCTGGAACTTTATTGAGGCCATGTGCCTGCTTTTTTGAGACCAGAAAAGCTATAGTGTCCAGGCTTCATTTTTCATTCTATATATTTGCTAGAGAAGCCCCATCATTCCTCAACCAAACCTGTAAAGGACTCTTAAACCACACTTCCAAATGAGGAAGTAATCAACTATGACACTTAAAAAGAACTGGAAGATAGCTGCAAGTTGGACTAGATAGAGCGACTTGACTATCATAGCTCAGAAATGTTTCCCAACCTGTTAGTATCTCCACACTCAAAATGTGAAACCAGTTCCACTTAATGTACAACAGGGTAAGAAATTGATGAATCTTCATAGATATCCTCCCCATTGTTAACTGATCAAACTTTAGTGACACCATTGGGCGCCAAAGTCCCTACCCTCCTTCATATAAAATTGTTATGGAAAAGCAAACAACCAGTTAACTACATCAAGTTCCTCCGAGAACATTGCCCTCATCTCATCATGATTAGAACTGCAAATTAATACTCCAGTGCATATAGTGACCACTACTTTTGCCATGGCACAAATATTTTGTTGTGACAATGAGAGGTTGGATAGCATGTATTGGAGTAATGTGTAAAATAAAGTGAAACCACACATCAATAGACATGTTTTAATGTGGTTCAATCAACTATACTTACATGAGTATATTCAAGGACGTGAGAGAACCAATCCAGCATACTATAGGTAACTGACAGAGCAAAAGGAAAACATGTATAACTTCCAACCCCAAAACAATTCCATGAATCTACATCCCTGAAGCCAAGCCTTGCTCCATTGGGTGTCTTTTGCTCTCCCTCATATTTTTGCAGACTTTACATATTTATCTCAATGTGATGAAGATATTTCTAACACCTTTCCCTATCCTATAAGGAAACCTATTTTCACAAGGAAATACCCATACATAATATGTTCTATAAAATATTTATTAGCAAAAAGTAACATATACCAGACACTCTTCAGCATATTTCTTAACACCTTTTTTTTCTATAGACAACATTCCTTAACACCTTTAAAGTCATGAGTAAAAACTAGAATAGAAAGACAACGAAATTATATATACAAATGGTAGATACTCCTATACATTTTAGAATTTGGTTGCAATTCCATGAACAGACACACAAAATCCAATGATAAAATAAAAAGAAGTACCAGTTAGAGGTGGAAATCCAGAACAAGAATAAAAATTTGACTCATGACAACACATCTAACAGAAAGAGCCTGATTTATATGATGTCTAATACAGGTTAAAACCCCATTTTCTTCAATCCAATCATACCTGGAGAAATACTCAGCCCTTGAATGCCAAAGAAACAGCTTGCAATGTCAACAGCTGATGTGTTGTCAACTTGGCTTGCAAGTGCAGCAAAAGTTGCATCCCTGCATGTACTCAGTGTCATATTGTTTTCTGCTCCTAGCAGGCGATGAAGATAGTTAATTCCTGCATTTAAACATTTTTTGCATTTGCTTTCCTCTGAAAGGGGCACTTGGCAATTTTCTGCGACATCGGCAAATCTTGGCGACTCCAGCATCTGCACCACAGTTGTTCGGCCCTTACAATCATAATTAACAGGAATCTTCGTCCCAAACCCGCAGAAAACTGTTGCATTTGGTGGAACTCCATATAGCTCTAAGGTCTCCGATATGGAATGAAGGCAAATATCAGATAAATCTGAAGCAACCCCCAGGGTACTAGTTTTATTTGCATAACGAGCAACAGAAATTGCGATAAAGGCATTAATATAGCGACAGCACTTTCCTCTATCAACTTTATTAGCGCATACAGAGGCCACCAGAGTAAAATTTGACCCACTCAAATCTAAAGGGCAATCTGCACAAGTAGGACAAGCAAACATCACTTCTGATATACCCATTTTTCCTCTTTAAACATATATTATCTGGAACAACCGCATTTGGTTCATTTCCACTCACAAAGGAAAATATAAAAGCATGTCAAAGTCAAAAGAATAAAAAGAACATAGCATTGTCTAAACTCATGGGAAAATTTTTCTAATATACTTTTGCCAAAGGCCTTGTTTCTGTGATTTCTGGTTCATGCATTGAATGATAGGGTTGAATCAAAATAATCAGCGAAGTAAAGAAAAAATGTCCTCCACAGAGATCACCAAAACACAAACATACCACTCAACCCATAAAAACCCAGTTGCAGACAGACTAACTGAGCCTAGATTCCTCGCACAAACCCAAATTTGTCGAAGAAAGATTTTACTAAAATGCTTCTCCTTAAGCCAAAACCAAAAATAGAAAAACTATTCGGACAGTGAGTTCAATACAAAGATACAAAAGAGCCACACAACACCTAGTACCAAATTCACAACCCCCCAAAACCCATAAAACACACATGCCCATAAAAGTGAAGAACAGAACAAGAAAGAAAATGAAACAAAACAACAGCTCAAAGAATCAAACTCCCAAATCAAACCCATTTCTACCCAAAACACTCCCCACAAGTCCCACAGAGAAAATACTGAAATGGGTTTCAAAATCCGACATTACCCACCAAGAAGATGATCAACAAAAGCGAGTTCCATACGTGGCTTCAGTACTGTAACTTCACACAAATTGCAAGACCGAGAAGGGAAAAGTAAAGCTAAGAAAGATCACAAAGAAAGGACAGGGTCCATGAGAAATGCAGAGAAACCTCACCTCCCATCACTAGTGGAAGCTGCATTCCAAGAAAAACCAGTGATCCCAGAACGGCGGCAGCTCCGTACACCGCCATTGGGAAGAATGGAGAGTGGAAAGTGGAGAGCAACACCACCTGCGTACATTAGCACTTAGCACTTAGCACATCTGGTTAAGATGGAGGTCTCCCAGGCAGGGTGTTAATGCGGCTTTTTCGCTGATTTCAGGGGCCCCACCCTCGACTTGTCAAAACCATATGATTTCTTTTAATCAAATTTAATTGGACGGTGCAGATGTGGGTTGCATTTAAGAGTGATCTACACTCGGTTGCAGTGAGATTCTCCTCCAATATTAACATCAACTATTATATCATCCTCCTTTAAGCTTTCCAATTAAGAAAATTTTGAAATTATTTTACATATTCACTTCAAATCCACCTTCTTAAATATTAATTGAACGAATTCTTGCCATTTTTACACCTTGTTTTTTTTTTTTAATTTAATTTATTTTCTAGTTCAAGATTAGACACATATATCTAAACTGATGGGTTCAACTTAGACATGTTTACCCTATCTAACTCAATCCCAACTCAGTATTTAAAAATATTTAAATAATTATTTTTAATATTTGAAATGAATTTGGATTATGATTTTCAATTCTAACTTAATTTGGATTCAATTCACGTCAAATTTAGAATAATTCAAACATAAGTCAAACCCAATTTAATATTTTTATAATAATTATAATATGTATCATTCTATATAATAATATTTATTTTTCTAGAATTTTAATTAAAAAAAATTATAAATATATCATATATATTTTTAATTTTTAAGAAAAGTATATAAATTCATTTTTCATATTTTTGTTTTACCTTCAAATTTTATCTAAGTTTTTAAAAAAATATCGATAAATTTTAAATCATATAACATGATCAACCCGACCAACTAAACTTAACCCATGTATCCAAGTAGGCCATTTAAAAAATTTTAGACCAAAAGGTTGAGGTTTTAGCCTATAAATCCATCTAAAAATTCGAGTATATTTTGGCCTAAGGATTTTAATTTTCACCTCCTCTTGTGACAATTGAAGGAATAGGGAATTGAAAGGCTCATTTGTGGAGGAAAAAACAAAAATCACTAACTTCCAAGAATTTAAGCCTATAAGCCAGCATGTATGCTTTGATTTGCCTTTTGTTTTGGGCGCTGCTGCCCCCCACCCACCACCCTCACCCACCTAATAAGAATTTAATTTTAATTATATTATTTGTAAAATAACCTTGACACCAATGCATTGAATGACAACAAATTTGTCATGTTTCTCTTAACTTTTTATTTATTTATTATTATTTTCATTATGAGCATTTATTAATTTTGAATGGCTACAATGATGTCCAGAACAAAGATTTACCGAAAAAGTAATTTTTAATAGATTTATTTTTTGTTATTTTTTTAAATACATTTCACTCTTTTAAACTTTGACGTGTTTTACACTTCACCCCTTCATATTAAAAATATGATATTTTTAATATCGATGTTTTATCACTAATTACAAATCCTTTCATAAAATTATAAATAAAAATAGATTTTTTTTATACTTTGACTAGAACACTATGATGAAATTAGGTAAAACTAATTTTGAATTAATGGTCTTAAAATTAAATTTTTTAAATGTTTTTAAAATATAGTAATTATCAATTTAAATTTTTATTTGAAAAATATATTGTATGATTACTCGTGATTTTTTCATACAATTGCGAAATAAAGCGACTTTGAACCTTGGGTAATAGATATTTTTTTATCACATTTCAACCGTTTTTCTTTATATTTTAACATTGTTTCTTTACTTAATAAATTATTTATTGATTTTTTTAATAAATTTATGAGATAAAATATCTTATTTTAACAAATTTGAGGAGCGACGTATCGGGTTTTAGTGTGAGAAACTAGGGTATAAAACACGTAAGAGGTTGATAGAGTAAAATATATTTAATTTTTTTTATAAAAATAAATTAAAAAAATTATAATATTCTTTCAAAAAAATGGAAAATAATGAAAATAGATATAAATAAATAGGAGGATTGGGCATGGGTGACCCGCCCCGAACCCGGGGTTGCCATCTCTGCATCTCCTTTGAGTTACTAACTTACTGCATGCCCCACAAGACGTTGATGATGATCCAGTTGCTGTGTATTAGCTGCATCGCATGCGCTTTCCTGTCCGACTAAACAGAGTATGAAAACGACAGTGCCGATGTCTGGAGGCCCGGAAAATTTCTGGTATCATTTCACTATCATTTCCCTTCTTGTGATCCTGCCCATTGCTCGTATATCGCTCTCAGTTCGTGAGTCTTGTTTTATTTGATGATTTTGTGAACAGTGAACTTAATCAATTAAGTTTGTTGCTTTATGGGCTTCAATGAAATGAGCTTTTAGTCTCCTTTGGGTATTGTTTATTCAGACAAAAGTTGGTTTATTCTTCTTGTTTATGATTGTGTGTGTGGTGGACATACGGTGGATTTTGCTAGTGCTTCATGTGAGTGATTAACTTAAAGTTGTCCAAATTGATATGAATTGAAATTTGACTCTAATTGGTAAGTAGAAATTATGGGTTGAAATCCACACTTTCCACCACTTTCCTCTAGTATGATTATAATAAATAAAAAATAAAAAATAAAAAAATCGTATCATTGTCTTCTGTATTATCATTTTTTATTTATACATCCGAAAAGTAAAAGAAAATAAAATAAAAAATAAATTTAAGATTAATAAATTATTTATATATATTTTTTATAACTATTTTATAAATTTAAAAATATAAATTTGTAATTGATTTTAATTATATTTTATTTTCTTTGATATGTTTTATAATATAATCAAATATATATATATATATATATATATATATATATATATATATATATATATTTGGGGAATTAAATATAACCTAAGAAAATTAAAAGAGAAAAATATTATTATTTTTTTCCATTGCTTTTATGTTTGTTTCTTATGGATAGTAATTGGAGACAAATTTGTTGTATTTGATACAAATTAATCACATTGAAGCATGCAAAAAAAATAATAATTCAATTATAAATTTTCTTATTAAAAACATGTGAATGTCAACTTTATCAAACATAACCTTGTAATAAAAGTACTATGAATTTTTTATAATGCAAATTAAAATCAAAATAAAGAAATTAATTAATTAAACTATATGTGATTTTCTCTTGTGGTTTTAATTTTTTTGGATTTTTAAGCCATCCCATGGCATATGCAAGCCTAAAATGGAATAATTGTAGGCTTTCTTCATAATCCTCAATTCCATGTCCGCTTGGAATGGTCTAGAAATAAACTTGAGTTTGTTTGATAACTGTTTTTGAGAATAATTTTATATTCTTCAAAATAAGATCAATAAAACATCTTAACAATCAAAAACTAATTTTTTTTTATTCATAAAAACATAAAATATAGTATATTTAGAGAACATTTTTTAGTTGTTTTATATTATTTTTACTTATTTTTTAAGGGTTACTTTAAAATATAATTATACAAATATGAAAAATGATTAAAAATAAAAATATTATTTTTAAAATATATTTAAAAATATTAAAGATAAATTAAAAATATTTTAGGTTTTCAAATAAACTTTTATTTTACAAAATATCAATGAACAGTTTTTAAAAACGGTTTCAAAAATAGTTACCAATCAGACATGAGGATTGTGCCCCATTATATGTCATTTAAAAAGTAAATAAATAAATAAAATTATTGTTATAACATTGAATGAAAAATAACTCCTATATTGTTGCCATGCATACGTGGGTTAGAGTATATTATTATTATTATTATTATTATTATTATTATTATTATCATTATTTTAAAGAAAAAAAAATGTAGTGAAATATTATTGTTGTCGTTTCTTTCTCCCTCAATTCCCTTTATATATATATGTTGTTTTTCATATTTTTCATGTTTCTTTTTTAAAAAAAAACATAGATAAAGAAAAAAAAAAAAGAAATTTTTTTTTTTGAAATATAGATAAGGAAAAACAATTTGATAAGGAAATATAAAAAAAATTCAATTACATAGTATTAGAAAGACAACAATAAGCTAAATTTTTTCTATAAATTAAGAGAGCATATATGGTTGCAGTTTTCAGGTTTTCACTTAGAGGCATAGTCAAGAGGTATTAGTTTTTGAATTTTCTCCCTTTCTTTTAAGGTTCTATCCACATGGATCCGGATGAATGAACAAATTAGATTGGAAATCATGTTAGTTGGGTTTTTATTTTTAAATAATTCTATTCCGGTAAAGAACTTTTTGTGAAAACAAGGGTCAATCAAAGTTTGGTATGGTATGGACTCCACTTAAATATTCCACATGGGGATGAGAAAATGAGTTTTGATCTTTTCTTCCCAATAGTCCACCTTCTATTCATACACACCCATGCATGTTGTGCCAATCCAAATGTAAATGCAAATTGCTAATAAAAAAATACGGAAAAAAAAAATTCCATATAAAGAATATTGTAAATAATAGAAAATAATACAATTATTGAGTCCGACACATCCTATTTTGTCTTACTCTTTATTTCCCAACCTCGTTAGGTGTTTCTTACTCTTCTTCGTATTTACACTCTAATAAACCCTCTTACTTCAATAAGTGTCACATGAATTCATATTTGTTTTGTACTTTTTTTTTTCTCATAATCACGTATAAACTTAGAAAATATTCATATATTATTCCTTTTATAAAAAGAAATATATTGTAATAGAAAAATCCCTTTCTTACTCATCATTTGGAAATGGATTTGAGAGAGTGTATAAGTTAGTCTCATGTATGCTTAGAAAAGACATTTTTAAGTCTAGCTAGGAAGGAAGGAAGGAAGGAAGGAAGGAGGAGGAGGAGATAGCTTCAAAGGAAAAGTGTAGTGTAGTGTTTGAAGAAGCATTTTGGTGGAATGGTACATTGAGAATGGTTTCTTGTTTAAGCAATTTCACTTGAAGGTGACATTCAGTTCTCCAGGAAAGCTTAACCTAAGCTGACTTTAAGAATCAAAGTTGTTCTCTCTAACTTTTCACTTCCCTTTGTCTTTGCTTGTCTTTGGTGTTTAAAGCCTCAACTTTTCCTTCCCCAACAGTTCTTACTTTTCAGGGGAGCCAAAGCTAAAACCGCATGCCTAACTTGGAGAAAGATAACGAGGCTAGAAGTGATTAAGATCCTTCAACCATAATTTACACTTACCACTTACAAAGCTAAAAAAGGAATGCCAAAGACTTTTGATAGGTGAGTTTGACAAATATGGTTAGTGCACAATTTCCTTTACAAATTATTCAAAATATGTTTTTTTAATTAAATAAAAAGAAATAAAATAACATATTGATATCAACATATTACTTTTAGCTTAATAAAAAAAATATCAAATCTTTTTACTTTTTTCATTTGGTCAAAAGATAAACACTACTCTACTCTCTTAAATATTATATTTTCGAAATAAATGCAAGTAAAAAATTATTTGTAAAGATAGTTACTAAGGTCCTATTTGGTAATATTTTTTAAAATAGCTATGAAAAATAATTTTTAAAAACTGTTTTTGATATTTTATAGAACAAGAATATATTTGAGAACCTAAAATATTTTTAACCTATTTTTAAAAATAATTTTTATATTTATAGTTTTATTTTTAATCATTATATAATTTTTATAATTATTTTTTAAAAACAAATTTAAAGAAAAACTAAAAATACCCTTTATTTTCTATTCTTAAGTAAAAAACAAAAAACAATTTTTTATAATCAAATGCGTTTTCCAACTTTCTCATTCTAAAAAATAGAAAGTTGTTGTCGAAAATAATTATCCAATACGCTATAAATACAAATAGTGGTTTTGAAGGATGTGGACGGAGGGAAAAAATAATAATAATAATAATAATAAAGGTAATTTTGTAATATTAAATGTTCAATTTGGTCTAAAAAATATTTTAATGCCACCAAAAAATATTATATACCTTCCATCAAGCCCATAAGAAAAAGCCATTACCACCACCTTTTCCTTTTGTTAAATTAAGGGGAAAAAACAAGGAACTAAACTAATCATGAGACCAACTTGATCATGCACCAGTAATCAAAACTCCCCACTTTAATTTTAAATCCCAGATTGTCAATGGAGTAGGTACCATCCACAGCTCATAGCTGCTCTCTCTGTCTCTCTGTGAGTGTGAACAGAACCAACCTTTAAAAGTCCTCCAAAGTTTTTGCAGTTCATCTGTCTCAACTTCAAAGGCACCGTAAGAAACATAAATACGCCAACTACAAAATATAAATTTGGTTTTATTTGTTATTAATTAGATTAAATTTCGGAAAAATATCTAAAAAAACTGGTTTTATCTATTAAAAATGATAAAAATTTTATAATTTTAAAATGCAAAACAGAAACCACATGTTCTGTGGAACTTCCATTGCTGACACAACCTCTCACCCTCACCCCCACCCCTCACCCCTCACGTACACATTTTCTAGAGAGAGAAAAATCTTTCTTCTTCTTCTTCTCCCCTAAGCCATTGGTGGAGGTATTTCATCTTCATTTCTCAACATACAGTCGCTTGTATATCAGTTGAGAGTCCTAAAAGTGTATATTTTGATTGTAGAGGATGGGTTTCATTTCAACTCTGTTCATTGCAGCTTTTCTCTTGGACTCTGCTTTTGCTCTCAAGGTACTTCTCGCATTTTCAGCTCTTATTTTCAAAAGGAAAACAACCCCACAAAACCCTTTTCGGATCCAAGTGAAAAAGAAAAGGAAGTTTGAAATCTTATGCTTTTTTGCTCTTTCTCCTGCATATTTTCCTGGTAACCAAACAGAGTGTCATTTACTTTTTTGCAGCTGGGACAGACATGCGTGTCGGATGGAAACTGCGACTCAGGATTGCACTGCGAAACGTGCCTCGCGAACGGAAACGTTCGGCCCAGATGCACGCGTACAAGGCCTGTGAACCCTACTTCAAAGGTCCGTACATTTGTTTTTCTTCCTCTCTTTTTTTTTTTTTTTTTGTTTCTTTAATTCTGTGTTTGTTTGACGTGATTTTGAATCTTCTGTGATTGATCAGGTAAAGGGTCTGCCTTTTAATAGGTATTCGTGGTTGACGACTCACAATGCTTTTGCTAAGTTGGGGGTGAAGTCGGCGAGTGGGTGGCCGCTACTGACTCCGACGAACCAGCAAGACTCCATTACCAGTCAGCTCAATGTGAGTTCCAAATACTTCTCTTAGTTTTTGAAGCAGAAATTGTATTGATAATAGTTGTTGAAAGCAAGAGAAGTGCTTCCAGAAAACAGAGGATCAGGCCCCTGGCTTTTTGGTTGTTGTTTTATATTGTCGTGGATGATTAAATTAATTAAAAATCCCTGAGGTTTCACATCAAGTAATGGGAAGTCTAAAGGATCCTTGTAGATGGGAATATATGCAAAAATTTTCAAATTTGAGGGTTCTGATTCTTCTAAATATTCAAGCCAACGGGAAAAAAGAATATAATGTTCTAAGTGTTTTTTCTAATTAACACACTGTTTCATCTACTTTATCAAACCACTGCTTGGAGTTTTGGATGAAAACCTAGAAACAGTCCTGGACTTGGAAGGGAATGTGGAAATTTTTTCCATCTTTGGAATCTTAGCTTGCCAAGAGGCCCTTGTGTCATATGAGCTCCACTTAGAGGTTCCAAAGCACTGTTAACTGTCTTTAAATGCCACTGTTTAGGTGTTTGTGTTTTCTGATTGTTATTTACAGTTCAAGATTCCATCCCCTTGTTTGTTCTTCTTTATCTTATTGAAAACACAAGGACAGTGTGGCCTTCAAATAAAAGAAGGGAAGGACCCCACAAAGTGAGGTTGGTTGGGTTGAGGAAAGGCTGAAGGAAGGCTCCGTAGGGTCTTCTGAAAAGTAAGAATCTTCTTTCTATGTGAAGAAATAAATATTTAAAGTGCAGTGTTTTCTTCCTCATTGTTTCTTTGAGAAAAATCATTGAACTTGACTTCCAAAGTAAACCTGACATGCTTTGTTTGTAATATAAGCATCTCCTTGTTAAAGAGAAAGTGGTGGTGCTGGGCGGGAGCCAATTAGATCACCCTATTAATGGAATTTAACCTAATCCAGAGAAGCAATATCATTTGTGATACATTTTGTCAATGGGGTCCCAATCAAGTGTCGTGGCCAAGCTAGCTTAGTATTTGACTTGACTTAGCATGAAGTAATCCTTTGTCCCAACCAGGGCCTGCAAAGGCCCTATTGCCTGTAAATTTGATGCGTCTGGTGAGCCTTAGAAGGACTAACATAAGGAGCTGTATTCCTTGACTTTTCCTTGTCAGTCATTTCTTTGCATTAGCTGTAAAATTTGGATTGGCCCTGCCAAAATGTCAATAATCTGTTTTCAATTGGTAACATTAAGAAAAAGTCTAATGGGTCTTACCTACGAATGCTGAAATTTGATGTATGGACCTACCATTAATCCCAGCTGTAGCCTGTATGTATGGTTTTTGAACTTTTTCGAAGTAATATGACTTTGTTGGCAGGAAGTTCAAGGTCTGTAGGTGGACCATACAGGATCATGACCTAACTATCGACTTGTTACATGTTCTCCCTTTTCATTCCAGAATTAGTCCATCTTGCAATTGTAAATGGATGAGTTCCTTAGTTCGTCAAGAAGTTGGTTTTTCAGTCTTATTCATTAGTCTAAGATGCATTTCTTTTCAATAAGCTTCTGTTTAAGACTGGTTTTTTCCCTTGCAGAATGGTGTCAGAGGGTTGATGCTCGATATGTATGACTTTGACAATGACATCTGGTTATGTCACTCCTATGGTGGTCAGTGCTACAACTACACCGCTTTTGTAAGTGTGAAAGAGTTTGTTCGATTCTATTTTCCAAATAATTATTTTGATATGGCTACATCTTACAGAATCAATTGTGTTCAGAGAGAAATCAAAGTGTATTTTTACTGTCCTCGTACTTTACATGCCCTTTAACTGTAATTCTATTTGATCAACTATATTCTTCAAATGACTAACTGATCTGCAATCTAATTCATCAGCAACCTGCCATTAATGTTCTGAAAGAAGTTCAAGTGTTTCTTGAAGCAAACCCATCAGAGATTGTCACCATTATCATAGAAGACTATGTCACATCACCCAAGGGCCTGACCAATGTGTTTAATGCCGCTGGCCTGAGGAAGTTCTGGTTTCCAGTATCTCGAATGCCAAGAAATGGTGGAGATTGGCCAACAGTAGATGACATGGTCGAAAAAAATCAGCGGTTGGTGGTTTTCACCTCAAAAGCAGCTAAGCAGGCTTCTGAAGGGATTGCTTATGAGTGGAGATACCTAGTAGAAAACCAATGTGAGTCTTATTTTTCTTTGCCTCTAAAATTTCATGGAACTGGAAAAAAATAAAAAGAATGAAAAATGATATCTTAAAACCAGATGGCAATGGTGGAATGAAAGCTGGATCATGTCCAAATCGCGGCGAGTCATCTGCCATGAACAACACAAAGACAAAGTCACTAGTCTTAATGAACTATTTCCCAGACGGACCAGATGTGACCCAAGCTTGTAAGCATAATTCAGCTCCATTAATTAGTATGTTGAACACTTGCCATGAAGCAGCAGGTGAAAGATGGCCAAACTTCATTGCAGTAGATTTTTACAAGGTACTGAGATGATATTTGTGAAAATCATTTACTACCCAATGCAGGGTAGAATATGGAAATAAATCATTTGCATCTGATGTTACAGAGAAGTGATGGAGGAGGAGCCCCAGAAGCTGTAGATTTGGCTAATGGGCAACTAGTGTGTGGGTGTGGAAACATTGCCTATTGCCAGGTTTGCAATACCTTAATCTCAGCTTGATTTATATGCGCATAAATGAAGGTTTTATAGCAGAAGGCCATGATTGGCATATAATTGATTTGATATTGGTTTGATTGTTTTGTGCAGGCAAACATGACGTTTGGCAAATGTGAGCTACGGAAGCCTGTTGTTGCCTCTACACCAGGACCGGTGGCTCGTGATTCCAGTTTTGCTAATCCAGTTAGCAGACCACTTCAACTTCTGTGGTTGTTGATGGTAGTTTTGGTGGTATCCATCTTATAACCTACATTGTTGTTTCTTATTCTGCATAAACAACACGAAATTACCGACCAAAAAAAAAAAAAAGGAAGAAAAAGGAAAAAAAATTGTTTTAAGACTGACAGATAATCCTAGTTGGGATAGGCTGATGTGGGTTCCATGTGGTTTATGTCTTGTAGAAACATAAGCATTCTTGTGGTTAATTCTCTTGTCACTATGGATTCCTTTTGACACATTATATTGATTTTCTTTTATAATATGATATTAGCAGTTGCTTTTCTTTATTATAAACAAGGATAAAAAGAGAAGCTTGTAACAGGCAGATGATGCATTTGGAAGAATTTTTATTTTTTTAATGGGTATCATGTGACTGCAGTTTGTAGTTTTGCTCAAATAAAGAATTGAGGCTTGTTTGGACGAATTATCATTAATTAATGAACAGGTCAGGTAGGGCCTCTCAAGTCACAAGTCACTCTTTTTTCTTCCTCTGTTGGTTGGCTCTGGGTTGGCCTGGGACCTAAATGGGCTAAAAGCTAAGGCCATTCAATCTGCTAAGCTTTACACGATCCCATGCAACTGGGTGTCCTTGGAAGAAACAGAAATTTGAAATCTCATGGGGTGTTTAGTTTGATTGTTTTTGTCTCTTTGTTTTGGGTAAGGCTGTAACTTGGGCGGATTAGAAGGTTAACTCACACCAAACCCGCATACTAATATATTCATCTTGAAGGTTGGGTTAGAAATTCTTAATATAATTAAAAATAAATAATGATATGTCGATTTGGGTTTCGCACCTGGATCTTCAATCCATACCAACTCTAATATTTTCAGATTAACTCGTTGGAACCTTTACCTGTACCAACCCGAAACAGCGGATTGGGGAGTCAAGTTGCAGCCCTAATTTTAGGCCTTGGGTAATTTCTAATGTTTGTAGTATGAGAGGACAGTAATGCAGATCTTCAAGGCACTGTAACTTACATTTGAATTTTGAGTGAGCAATGCTATTTAACAGGAGTCACCATCAGTTTTATGAGTGATAGAGATGGGGAGGGGGACCTCAAATTCACGAGGGGGACCTCAAATTCACCCCTGTGCTTTTCTGATACTACTAACTACTAACAAATAATGTAGGAACAGAAAGAAGACAAGGATAAGTCATGAATCCTTGTTTCTCCAAATAAAAAGTATCCATTTAACTTTCACTGTCGTGTTTCACAAAGCAGTAGCAATTTATTGCATCTGCAGGCTGGAGAAATGGAAAGCTGGAAAGGGTCGTTTATTTGGGCCCAAAATGGTGGGCTGGAAACCAGCTTCAATTGGGCTTACATCTAATCACCCACAAACGAAATCATGCTACCTCAGTGTAAATAATTGTTTTTAAAAATTATTTTAATAACTATTTTTGAGAACTCTTCTAAAAAATTGTTATCAAATAGACACGTGGTATCTCCATTCTCATTCATTGCATCAAACGAGTTTAGTTAAATCGCAAAGTATTAAACCAAGTTATCTCCTAAATGTGATCAACTTACTTTTTTTTTAGACAAGAGTAGAGTCAATTAGAAGTGATTATGAAAGGATTAGAAGTATTTCATGATAGGATCCTGAATTTCCATGGCATGTTTAATCTACGTGCATGAGAAACCACTTGTTTAAAGGATATCCTTTGATACATGAGGCACTTAGGGATCACCTTGAATAAGATGTTTCGCATAAAATAGTAACCAAGAGTAGTACCTTCTCGAGCCATTCGTTTGCCAAGAAGTGGCATAGATAGAGATTATCAACCATCTTTGACCACGATGTTGTGCTCCTTAATTAGCAAACAACAGAAGAGGCACATCAAGTTTGTATGGCCAGACAGGCAAAAGATGTGAGTGATAGATGATTGATGCCTTGTTGATTGTCCTCACCCATGGTACCACTATTATATATAAGACATAGGAGAAGCAGGCAAACATCTTTTTTTGGTTCACTTATAAGAAGAAAGGGTATTTGATCACTTGAAGGGGAGGTTGACTTAACCATTAGAGAGGGTTTCCCTTATCCCCTAGGGAATTCCCTCTTTTGTAGGTTGCATCTATTCTTCTTAGTTGTCCCTTCTTTTTTAAGGAATATTTGAATTTCTTAATTCACATTCTTGGATTGTTAGGATATACACAAATCTTCCTAAGGCCCTTTAGATCTTAGCAACAGAAGTAAACAAGCATTTAAAACTTTTAGATATAAAATATTAGTGTATAACCTTGATATGGATGTTCCTAGATCAAATCTAGTTAATGAAGATGTGTCAAAGTCGTGATAGATCTTGAAAACTCAATTACTTTCCGCTCGATGGTTCTTCCTGAATCTTAACACACAAGTGGTGGAATCCTCTAGGAGGATTGGTGGCTAGAATTTTCTTCTCTCTAAAGAATAGAAAATTGAATGGTAAGAGTGAAGCCTTAAGCCCCTAAAAGGGGGTTTATATAAGCTTTTAGTAGACTTAAGTAACTTGAGCCCATCCTAGGCTTGAATCGCTTAAACCAACCTACTTAAGTCATAATTGATTAATTAATCCTATTAGGCTATAATAAATCAACTAACTTAGTATAGAGAGACCATTCACCATTTTTTGTGCAACTTTATATATTTATTAAAATACCCCTATGCATACAAGTGAATAAGAACATAACTACCCCTCATAAACTGTCACCATAGAAAATGAGCTTGAGTAAGGACTAATGAGACTTATAGGACAATACTAATTCTCTTAAAATCCAATTATGAAATTAACTCAATATCCCATTATAAAGAGTCAATTACACTCCAATATCCTATGAATATTACAACAAGATTTAATAACTTGAGTTTATGATCTATTATACACTGTATGCATCCCCTCTATGAACTAGTGTTCGTAATCTAACAAAGTGAATGTTATTAACCTCTCACGGTTACCTCTACAAACCTTGAGTCTTATATTCTCCTTATTTATGCTTGAGTAACATCTTTTAGCTTACAAAAAACATATATCAAGTTCCAATTAAAAAACTACAATGACTATAGATTTCTTAAACATACGTCGTTAAGATTTTCCAAAGGGACACATTGTCTATATCTCATGAGATATCATGATGCTTCTATTGAGAATGCTTGTTACTAGCTTCCATCAACAATAACCCAATTCATGGGGAATATATGATCACATTAGGGTTTCACTCATAGGTCAAAATCATTGCAAACTTTAGCACAAGTTCAATTTCGTCTCTATCATAATTCACCATAGATTCTTTCTAATGAGTAACCACAAACACTAGTATGATCACCATAGGAAACTCATCCCAATTACCAAAATTAGTAATTCTTCTAATTAAGAGATAATGTATTACAACCTCAAATGAATTTTCTAAGTCCATGAACTAGTTATAAACAAATCATCTATTTGCAATGAACCTATGAATTGAATCTTTCATGCAACTCGTAATGCACTCAAGTTATATATAATGCAAAAGATGTCAAACTAAAATCCTCAGAAGAACAATGCATGAATATAATAGATAAAATGGGAAATATGAATCTTATTAATAAATAACAAATCCATCATTGTTACATTATGTCATGCTTTTAAGGACTATGTCCTAACATCTATCTTATCATTGATTAGAGCATTGATGTTGCCTCATCTAGAAGTCAGTTTCAACAATTGGTAATGTATGTGGGACTACCTTATGTATCACTAGGCCATCTCCCTTCTTTGCACTCTTTACTCGAAACCTAGGCATATAACCTAGGACCTTGATACATGGTGGGGCATCCTCGGCGACTAAAAGAGATAGCAAAAAAAAGAAAAAAAAAGAAATTGAAGGTAAACCTCAAAGTCCTTAAATACCTTGTTAGGTAAGGGCCTCGAGAAACAAAAAGGCACTATCATTATCGGCTGCTAAAAGCAATTAAAATGATGTGAATTATGAGCCCTAAGGAGACTTAAAGAGCCAACTCCCCTTGGCACCACTTGTAGAATTGATTAGGTGCCACATGAAAAGTTGATTAGGCATCATTTGAAATTTGAAGCACCTGGGAAATTTTCCTACCTAACCCTATTCAAGGTGGATGAAAAAAAGGGTGGAGGGGCGCAATTGAGGAGACCCCAAATTTCCATGGCATGTTTAATCGATATGCATGAGAAACCACCTGGCTAAAGGAAGTCCTTCGACACATGAGGCACTTAAAGACCATCATGCACAAGATGCTCTTCATAAGACAATAATTGAGAGTGGTCCCCTCTCGAGCCATTTGTTTCTTAAGATGTGGTGTACATAAAGATTGTATGTCATTTTTGATTGCGATGTTACACCTCTCAATCAATGAACGACAAGAAAGGCACATTAAGCCCATATGACCAAATAAGCATAACCAATGGATGATGGACAATTGATTCCTTGTTGGTTGCCCTCGTCCATGGTCCCGTTATTATAGATAAGACATGGGAGTGACGAGTACGCATCTTCTTTTACCTCATGTATAAGAAAAAGGTATTTGAACACACAAGACAAAGACTAACTTAACCATAAGAGAGGGTTTCTGTAAGGATTAAGGGGAATTCCTCATTTTATAGGTCTCATTTGCTTCTTTCAACTAGCCCCTCTATCTCATCCATGATTAGAGTATTGGTGTTGTCTTCTTCTAGAAGTTAGTTCTCACAATACATAATACTTGAAAGTAATTTCCTTAAAATAATTAGACATAAAATTTAAAATATCACTTTTTAAAAAATATCTAAAGAATTACCAGGGTTGATTATTTAAATAACCTTCTTCCAAAAATTACTTTTTAATTATATAATATATTACTAAGAATGCTCTTAAAATCATTTTTTCTATGGTGTTGAAACATTAAAGTGTTGTTTGTGATTGTGTTTAACTTCTATTTAAATAGTAAAAAAGTAGACATAATTACTAAAAAATAATAATTATACATATATCATTAATTCTTTTATATTCTTAAGTAAATTCAAACTAAGTTGGTCCTCATTTTAACATTAAATATGTTTTCAAATATTGCATATTATTACTTAATATTACGAATTTTATCACATATATATAAAGAGAGATTGTATTTAAAAATAATAATTTTAATCTATATTATTCCTTATTTTATCACTTCTTGGTTTTTATTTTTTATTTTTTTATTTTACAAGTTTTTAATGTATATATTTCAAGATTTCCATATGATATTTCCTTATATTTTTGGGAAATTCAACCACCCATATTTTCATATTTTTCCAATATACATTAGATCATTGGCCTGTGGGAGGATCATAGATGAGGGGTATTTCTAAACATATTTGAAACTAGTGTTCCACTTTGACGCCTCTTCAGAAAGGGGGTTATTAAGTGTTAGAAAGGCAAATCCTAACCATCACAAACCGACAAATTTACTTTCCGAGGTTATAATTATCTTACGACAATTCCTGCCATCATCAAGTATTACAGCCCAAACCCGGTTTTATTTTAAAAAGTATTTTAAAAATTATTTTATAATATTTTGTAAAGTAAAAGCCTAAAAACCTAAAATGTTTAACCTGTTTTCCATATTTTTAAATATCTTTGAAAAATAAATTTTATATATAGTAATTTATTTTTAATTATTTTTTTATATTTTAATTATTAAACATGCAACAAAAATACTGCTTTTAAAAACAGTAACTAAACAGGACCAAGGCAGACATTGGAATCAGGTCCAAAAGAATATTGGCCCAGGTGTCTCCCAACCCAGCCCAAACTCACGTGGGGAAGGCCCAATTGCAGTGCAGTGTCAGAGTTAAACAGGCTTCAATCAAGGGCACTTCCCCTAAACAAACATTACATTGTCCATTTGCGCACTGCTCAATGAAGCTTAATATCCCATTTAGCAGACCGAGGTTAACGATACGATTAACATGTCACTAACCTCCACTGAAACCCTTCTCATCAAGCACTAGGACCAATAACCTTGCTCCCTTTAATTGACTATCACATGTTGTAGGCTGTAGGCAGGTAGGCAGGTAGGGGGGAATCAGGCAAAAGCATAATGTGTCTCAGCCCTAATAATAAATAAATAACCCACACAAACTATAAACAAGATGGCATATTCTCGACATCTTACCCTTCAATTCAATCCACTCTAAGCCACACATAACTACGTATATTAAATTTTGGTTCCTAATATTTTATGTCATTTGTTCAATGAACGACAAAAGTCATAAGCTAAGTGCTCCACTGATTTTTTTTCTTTGTGGAGTCATCTCGAATCTAACTTAGGTGCCTTTCGTTCTTATGGAAAACGACTGCATTGAAACCCACTTATATGTCCTGACAAAATTAATTTTCTATGGTGTAGGGAGAATCTCTACTTGTACTTTTGAGATTTTTTTTAATTTTTTGTTGTGGGTATTCAATCCTGATCCTCCTAAAATATTTGATGACCTTGGAGAATAAAACCCCCCAAGCACAAAGCACGCCTTCTCAAGTTTCAAAATCTATATTCCTTTCCAATAGGCACCCCCCCCATATGTAATGTACCCTAATGCTAACACAAAAGCATCCATGGCAATATTATTTTCATTCTTTTGTTCTTCTTCATTTCCCTATTAGAAAAATGATTTAGATTCCAACCGGCTCGAGTCATAAAAACAATGACATCTAAAGAATCAAGAAAAAAAAAAAAAAAAAAAACATGAAGTTATCAAATATGTATAAGCAAAAAAAAAAAAAAAAAAAATGTATGATAAAATTGAGATCATTGAATAGAAAATAAAAAATGATAACACCGAAGCATATAGTAACATGACCTTATATGATATAAATTAATAAAACTTGAGTCTGAAGTCATGAGATTCAAGTTACATATGGGACATTAATGTTAATGTTATTCTTTTGATATGTCTTTTTAATTTTAATCAAAATCTTGAGTTGTATATGGGAAGTTAATGTATTGATATGTCTTTTCAATATTTATAAAAAAAAAATTTTAAAAAGGTTACTATTTGATACTGTTGGAGAACCAAATGGCTGAAGTAGGACCCAAAAGAATATGAATGTGCATTATAATAGTCATGAAACTACGACAGCACTCGCCCAACCAACATATTCTTCTCAACAAGCACTGCAACTGGTCAAACTCACTGTGAAGCTGAGGTGAGCACCAATATTTCCATCAAGAGGCCTATTCGCCATCATTTCTGGTGCTCCATGGGCCTGATTGGGGGGCACACAAAGACCAAAGGTCATATCCGACGCCAAATCCATACAGTTGGAGGGTGACACAGGGGCACCCATTTTGCACTGTGCTTGGGCCTTTTCAGGCACAGACTTTCCACTTGCTTTTAATGTTTTGAATTAATTAAGATTTGAAAATTCTGACCAACGGCTGCCCCCTTCCGAAAGCTACTTCCTTCCCCACCTTTTTAAATTAAAAAATTATATAAAAACAAAATTTTGATGGGGGCATTGCTGAGTCATTGCTTTAAGCACAAACCATGTAAATCCTAAACATTATCCATTGAATTTCATAACTATCCATCCATCCATCCATCCATCCATCCATCCCTTCTTAGTCAAACAAAAAGGGCTGCTCAATGCTGAATGGTAGCTGTGCGTATTTGTAATAGGATTAATATATAGTTTATATAATTGCTTTCTGAATACTTTAGACTTTAATCTAAATATTATCTTAATATGGATTGGACCCATGGCTCTAGAACTTAATAATTGTTTATAGTGAAATACTTTAGCATATAAGGGTAAAGAATTGTTTTTATTAAAATAAAAATAATTTATTTCAGGAAAATATTAGAATTAATATCATGGAGATCATCCCATATTCCCAACTAAAGCATCAACCCCCATAATCTTCGTCTTTGACAAAAATCAAACAACTTTTTCATGAGTTGAAAGTGAATCAATGCCACAATAACTTTAAGATGTCTTTTAGCTTTGGAAGGAACAAAAGACCCATGTGGATGGCTCTTGCACATATACAGATTTTTTGTTGAAAAATGGACGTTAGTTATGGACCACATCAGATTCACGATTGAGGGAGTACACGTGGTGAACGCATAGAGAAGCAACGTGGAAAGAGGATTTCAATTATTTCATTAGAGGACCACTAGGATAATGCCATAGGCCGAATCACAAACCAACTACAAGCCTACAACTAGCCTTGGCCCTTTACACTCTAATAGTGGGTTACATATTTCTAAAAGTAAAAATAAAAAATAAAATAATAGAATAATTCCTAAGTTTGGAGTTTAAAGTTTAGATACGAGAAACTAAAAGGTTTTTGTGTGTGAATCAAGATTTATTTATCTTGAAATCTTATATTAATATAAATGAATTTTGAATTCTTAAATATTTTTGCAACGACACATTTTCAATCGTGTAGATATTGTCCTCATGACTTTAAAATGGTTTATAGGATAAAGAAAAGTACATATTTATATGGTGTTAAGAAATTTTCCCTTTATCTTATGTAGAATATCACAAACACTCCCCATGCAGATACAACGTCTTTGTGTTTCATGAGATTACGAGCCAAAGGCCAAACAAATGGGATTACGAAACCACATAAACAAACACTTTTACGAGGTCAAACAAACTTCTACATCAAAATTAGGGATTAGCTTTGATACCATTTCTAATAACCCACTCTCAATCATGTAAATTTTATCTATTTTAAACTCAAATGGGTCATCATAATTTTAAAATATATTTACAGAATTAAGAGAAGTTCATACTTATATAATGTTAGAAAATTTTCTCTCTATTCGATTTAGGATGCCATAATTTTTCTTAAGAATTTAAATAAAGTTAAGGCAATTATGAAAATGGGATGCCTCTAATATTCTTGTTTAAAAGGCTTTTGACTTATTATTTTAAAATTAAAAATGGGGAATCCACCTTTCGAGACGAATGTTACGTGAAATGATTGGTTCAATTGAATTCGTGGATGGGAGAATCACGGGGAGAGAAGCCACTAAAGCATTAACACAATTATGTTGGATGCCACCACAACAGGTAATGGAAGATTGGCTAAAAGGTAGGACGTAGGAACTTTTTCCCACTAAAAAAGTGCCTAGTGAAATCGTTTGGCAAAGTAGTCCTTTTCCCATATTGTATTTTAAACTATATCCATCAAGCATTATTTTTAGTACGTTACTGCCGTTAACCCAAATTTAAAATATATCTCCTGTAGCTTTACACGTTGCTCAAACCAGTATAATGGATACTAAATTGGACTTCCTAAGAAGGGAATTTGGTTCCACCTATTGTTTATGGATGTGAGTGAATTAGTGACGAATAAAACTTTATATTATAAAAAATAAGCATGACTTTGATGTGTCATTAACTCCCATTTTTATCATTTTCTAGATTATATTTATTTTAGTTAGGAGAGATTAAAGGCTTTATAATATAAATTTAAAAATGTACCGCTATGGGAAGATTGAGACACTGACCGTGTCGGGGGAGAAGGGCCTAGTAAATCTGGACGGTGCTCCACCAGAGAATGTAAATGGGAACGCTGGAAGTTCCGTACTCCAGCTGCCAAAAAAAACACACGTGTGAACAAGGAGAGCAGAGGCGGAGTAAAGAGTAATGGGTCAAAATGGCCCTTCCCTGAAACAAAATGTTCAAAATGACCTCCTTTTCAAACTATTGTTCAAACTAGCCCTTTTGAATCCACGTAGGCGCCATGTAATTAAAATTTTTTTTTTTTTTTTTTTTAGTTGAAGCCGCAGTTGGCAACTGCGGCTTCATTGTTGCATTAAAGCCGCAGTTGGTAACTGCGGCTTCATTTTTGTACTAAAGCCGCAGTTGCCAACTGCGGCTTCATTTTACACTAAAGCCGCAGTTGCCAACTGCGGCTTCAGTTTTACACTAAAACCGCTTTTGCCAACTGCGGCTTTAGTTAAATTTTTTTTTATAATTTAAAATTTAATTAAAAATTATTAAATTACACCATTTATGATTAAAATTTTAAAAATATACTTAAATAATAAATTATTTATATTTAAATTTAAAAATCTAATATTACTTCAACAAATTTAAGTTGATAAATAGAAGATATTATAAATGAATATTTTATTTATTAAAAAAATTGTATATTAATTTAAAATATTTAATTTGTTGTTTTTTAATATATTAATTTATTTGGATTATGATAAATTTATCTTTATCGAAATAATACTATACTCTTAAGCCATAGTTGATAACTGAGATTTCAATTATAATTTTTTTTTACTTTCAAATTTAATTAAAAACTATAAAATTACAATTTATGATTGAAATTTCAAAAATATACTTAAATAATAAATTATTTATATTTAAAATGAAAAATCTAGTATTACGTCAATAAACATAAACTGATAAATAAAATATATCATAAATGATTAATAATCTTAAAATAATAAACTTATATAACATATAAATAATATATAAAATTGTATAATTTATTAATTTAAAATATTTAATTTGTTTTTTTTTAAGATATTAATTTATTTGGATTATGATAAATTTATCTTTATCGAAATAATACTATACTCTTAAGCCGCAGTTGATAACTGAGATTTCAATTATACTTTTTTTTTACTTTCAAATTTAATTAAAAACTATAAAATTACAATTTATGATTGAAATTCTAAAAATATACTTAAATAATAAATTATTTATATTTAAAATGAAAAATCTAGTATTACTTCAACAAACATAAACTGATAAATAAAATATATCATAAATGATTAATAATCTTAAAATAATAAACTTATATAACATATAAATAATATATAAAATTGTATAATTTATTAATTTAAAATATTTAATTTGTTGTTTTTTAAGATATTAATTTATTTGGATTATGATAAATTGATCTTTATCGAAATAATATTATACTCTTAAGCCGCAGTTGATAACTGAGATTTCAATTATACTTTTTTTTTACTTTCAAATTTAATTAAAAACTATAAAATTACAATTTATGATTGAAATTCTAAAAATATACTTAAATAATAAATTATTTATATTTAAAATGAAAAATCTAGTATTACTTCAACAAACATAAATTGATAAATAAAATATATTATAAATGATTAATAATCTTAAAATAATAAACTTATGTAACATATAAATAATATATAAAATTATATAATTTATTAATTTAAAATATTTAATTTATTGTTTTTTAAGATATTAATTTATTTGTATTACGTCAAATTTATCTTTATCGAAATAATAGTATACTCTTAAGCCGTAGTTGTCATATATAAATTTTTTGACAAAATTAGTTAATGAAATTAATTACAAATAGTCTACTACAAAATGTAATTTTTTATAGTTTAATCAAAGTCACAAAAAATAAACACTAAACAGTAATATAGTGGAAAATAAAAAACATATATAATCTCACATGCCTCCATAAGGAGAGAACCTATGTGTAACTAGTACTCTCTTCTTTTTTGGACATTCCTCTTTAACTGTAGCAGGTACTGCATGTGACACATGAGGAACATCTATCTGCGATGGGGCTGGAGCCGGAAATAGAGGTAGTGGTGGAGGTAGCAATCTAGGTCGACGTAGGCTCCACCTGCCCCTCGGAATGGCCGACGGTAAATCTAGCTGAGTAGATGTGTCAATCTGCACTGATGGTGGGTCTGAAGAGGTAAGGGGTTGTGCTGATGGTGGGTCTGAAGAAGAACGAGCCTGAAATATTGGAATGTAACAAAACTTCATGTCTAAATAATAAATTCAACTCAAATGAAAGCAATTTATAAGCAAATAAGTGTATAAGCAAAGAGTAGGATGATATTACATGTGTTTAGGTTGCAAACACGTTTAGTTTATTTTTCTAATTTGATAATTAGGATGATTAACTTTTGGATCACGAAAATGACGTACAACCCAATTGACAAAGGATCACATAAACAATATGGTCCCTACCCACATTCAATTTCTCCAACCCATAATCAAAGTTTTTCCACATGGGTTCACTTTTGGCCTCCCTTTCATCCTCCTCCACTCCCATCACATCCACAATCTAGTAGTCTAAGTGGAGTCATCAAACATGAGGTATATGGTCTATTTTAGAATAGGTTTTTGTAGAGTTGGACCATTCATTTTTTACTTTTACTATTTTATTTTAATAATATTTTTATTAAAAGTATGGGTAATTTTGAAATCTTTAAAAATTATAATTAAATAAAAAGTAAATTTTTTTATATAACCAAATACAAAAGTCTTTTTAAAGAGAAAGTGTTTGTACTTTAAGAATCTGGCTTTTTTTAAAAAAAAAATGTTTACTCATATTTTAGAAGTTTTCTAAACATGAATTATAAAATATAAGTAATTATTTTATTATCTTATCGTATGTTTTTTAATAAAAGTTTGTATTTTCAAAATATAGATAAATTACATTGAAAGGTATAAAATTTATATTTAAATATTTTTAAAAATTATGTTTATCTTTTTAACATTCTAGAAACTTTTATTATCAGGATTCATTAACAAACACCATATAATTCATCAATCACCTCTAACATAACAACAAATATTATCTAATGTCACTAATTGCCTCTAACATATTATTATTATCATCCATTATTAAGTATTTACTTTGATTTTTCCACTCAATATAAAAAACAAACAATAAAACAACTATTCCAATTCCAAAGTTTCAAATTTCAAACCAACCAACTACCCTTTTGATTTGAATAATTAAGGGTTACTAGGGTGGGTCCCCTTGTCTTATTCAAAAGCCAGCAATTATCTAATTGAAATTTTTTTTTTTGATGGATAAAGAGAAATTTTTCTAATTGAAATTTGATAATCGATTAATGACCATCATGCATAACTGTGGTATTATGTTAACTAGTCATGAAATTAAATAATATTTTTTAACAAAAACAAGATATTAAGTAAATTAGCAATTGAAAATATGAAAATAAAAATAAATAATACTATATTTTATAAAGTTTATTTAAAAGTGAAGTATTTAAATATAATATATTTATAAAAATGACTCTACTACACCTTCAAAATTTAATTCTTATATTCATTTATTCCTTTAAATACTCAAATAAATAAATATTTTATAAATTTAGTAATTTACTTAATATCAATAGGAAAATTTAATAATATTAATATAAATTTAATAAATTCAGTTAATTCCATAGGAAAAGTGATAAGCTGATATACCAATACCAAAACAAACCCATAATAATAATTCCACAGGAAAATTTCATAATAATAATATGAAAAAATTATTTTTATTAATATCTTTTTTATTTAATGTTTAATTTTATTAAAAATTATAATATATTCTATTAAGATGAGATAAAATTGTTCTCATGATTTGTTTTTTTTTTTTAACTGTATTAAATCTAAAAATCAAAAGGCCACCCACTTCTCTCAGTCGGGCATGAAGAACCCCTTTTCTGAAGTTGCCCTCCAGCCGGGAGAATCCCTAAAAAAGCCCTTCTCTCACTCTGCCACTCTCAATCCTCGCAGGTACTAATCTAATCATGTTATTATTATTTTTTTTACAACCCCCCTTTGATTCCCAAGAAAATCCATGCCCGATTCGATTTCCGGGAAAATTCATCCTCGTTTGATTTCCGAGAAAATCCATGCAAAACCCCCAAGGAAAACCAAAAAAATTGCTTTTCTTTTGCTTTCTGCGTTTTCTGGATCCGTTTTAGGGGTCTCTTTGCTGTTGTGCCATTGGATTTAAATTTCAAGAACCCTAAATCAAAACTGAGAAACGGGAAAAATCAAGAATTTTTTTCTTTCTGTTTTCATTCTCGTTTCCCACTTTTCTCAGCATCCAACGGGAAAAATAAAAATACTAACAACACATGATAAAAAAAAGCTCAGATCTGAAAAAAATTAACACTAACCTCAACCTCCAACGTCTCCCTCAGTGGCCCACTGGTGGGGCTAGGATTTTTAAGGAAAAATGAGCACGGGCTGGGAATAGAGAGCAGCTCGGATGGAAGTTGTAGCTCCAACGTCTCCCTCAGTGGCCCACTGGTGGGGCTAGGGTTTTTAACGAAAAATCCACACGCAGAGCACGGGGGAAGAGAGCAGCTCGGATGGAAGTTTGGGATTGGGAAAGTAAATATGCAGCTGAAGTTTGGGAAAGTAAAAAATAAAAAGAATAAAAAATTACTTTGTATGCTGACGTGGATTCAAAAGGGCTAGTTTGAACAATAGTTTGAAAAGGAGGCCATTTTGAACATTTTGTTTCAGGGAAGGGCCATTTTGACCCATTACTCCGGAGTAAATTTGAAAGAGAAGTTAAAAAGAAAAAATACAGGCTGAGCTGGGGACACGTGCGAGGGTGTTTAATCACGTGCATCGGGGGGAACCATTGTGTAAGCTGTAGCGGCAATCATGCCCGGTTGACCGGGGACATCACCATCCAATGGGGCGTGGCTCCGTGGGGCGCACTGTCCCCCCCTCCCCGCACGCGTGTGCGTGCGCCGCTAAACGACACCGTTCCCTACCTCCAATCTCACCCAAGGCAAGCATGTGATTGATTCGCTCTACAGTACTCCAGCCACAGATCTAGGGTTTTAGGGGAATTTTGGTTGGGCCCCACTTAATCAACATCGTCCGCTTCTGGTGGCCCCACCGCTCCCCAGACCTACCACCACCACCGTGTTAATGTTATCCAACAAATGCTCCCATTTAATTTATATATATATATATATATATATATATATTTTTTTTTTTTTTTTTTTTGGTGTGTACTCGAATAAAGAGGTGTCGAGACAACCTGGACCCGCACATTCCTCTGAAATCTGTTCATCTTTGACCTTTGACCGCCAGCCACAGTAAAATCAAACCTAATCAGAATCGGTGTTGTTCTTTGGACGCGTGCTCAGTTCCTGTTTTTGTTTCTATTTTGTTTTCAATGTTCTCTGTACTGTTCTTTTCCTAATTGCTGGATAGTATAGATTCGCTTCACTTACTGCCTTTGCCTTATTCTTTTTCATTCCAATTATGCCATTTTTTTTTATTTTTAATTAACCTAAAAATAAAAATATTTGATTCTGGTTATAGGGATAAAAATCATATTTATAAACTTTCCTTTGAATGCAGAAATAAGAAAATTTATGTTTTAGTTATAATTATTCTAATAATAATATTTTATAAATCAATGGTCACCCATTCGAGTTCCTGAAGGATTTATCCGATCGTTAATTTCAGGTAGGATTAATTGAAGTGGGTGTAAGGTAGTTAGGACACCCATGATTATAAAAAAAATAATAATAATATTTTATAAACCAAACTTTTAGGCATGCCAGAAATCAAATTAATCAATGGGGAGGGACATGAAAGGGAAATAAATAGTAGTGGTGAGAAGGGCAAAATTGCAAATGCGACCATTAAAAACATAATGAACAATGAGGAAAGAAACCTCAGAAACAGTACTAAACAGGGACAATTAATAGGTGATGTAAACGTGAGTAAGATTTATGGAGGAAGGTGGGCCCAGTAGTCTCACCTTATTTTTGACCAAACTTTTCCCAACTAGGGTTGGAGGTGAGTAAATGGAGACACACGTGTGAAGCAGAGTCAGAGATAAGGGGCAGAGTCCAGCCCAGTCCTACGGCTGCTGGTATGTCCCTCTGTTTCAAATCGTATAAGAGAAAGCAAAGAGTGAGAAAGTGAAAGAGAATTTGCAGTGAGCTCAGATATAGTATTGCTCGTCCTATTATAGAGAGAAAGAAAAAAATGCCTGGGAGTTTAGAGCCGTTGGATGTGGGTGTTCAGATCCCATACCACTTCAGGTGTCCGATCTCGCTCGAGCTCATGCGCGACCCTGTCACAGTTAGCACCGGTCAGACCTACGACCGAGACAGTATCGAGTACTGGGTCGCCACCGGCAACACCACCTGCCCCGTCACGCGCTCTTCTCTTACCGACTTCACCCTCATCCCCAACCACACCCTTCGCCGTCTCATCCAGGACTGGTGCGTTGCCAACCGGTCCTTTGGAGTTGAGCGTATTCCCACTCCCAAACAGCCTGCCGACCCAGCCTTGGTTCGGTCTCTGCTGACCCAGGTCTCTTCCCAGTCCATTCCTTCCCACACCAGGCTTTCGGCGGTGAAGCGACTCAGAGGACTCGCTCGTGACTCGGACAAAAACCGCTCTATCATTGGTTCGCATAATGTTCGGGAGGTTCTTCTCCCCGTTGTTTTTTCGTATTCGGAGTGTGACTCGGCTGAGTTGAAGCACGAGTCACTCGCGCTTTTGGTGATGTTTCCTCTCTCTGAGTCGGAGTGCGCGTTCGTAGCATCCGAGCCGGACCGAGTCGCGCATCTCGCGTCGCTCCTATGTCACGCATCGATCGAGGTTCGGGTCAACTCGGCCGCACTCATCGAGATCGTGGTCGCCGGAACCAGATCACACGATCTCAGAGCTCAAATCAGCAATGTGGATGAAATCTTCGAAGGAATAACCGGAATTCTCAACTATCCATTGGCCTATCCTCGCGCGCTCAAAGTTGGAATCAAAGCCTTATTCGCCCTATGCCTGGTCAAGCAAAACCGCCACAAGGCGGTCGCCGCCGGTGCTGTGATTGCTCTCATCGACCGATTGGCCGATTTTGAGAAGTGCGACGTGGAGCGAGCCCTGGCAACAGTGGAGCTGCTCTGCCGCGTTCCGGCGGGTTGCGCCGCCTTCGCCGTACACGCGCTCACCGTGCCCCTCCTCGTGAAAATAATTCTAAAAGTCTCCGACCGCGCAACGGAGTACGCTGCCGGAGCGCTGCTCTCGCTGTGCTCGGCGGCGGAGCAGAGCAAGAGAGAGGCGGTCGCCGCGGGGTTACTGACTCAGCTTTTGCTGCTGGTACAAAGCGACTGTACGGAACGAGCAAAGCGCAAAGCAAAACAATTGTTGAAGCTTCTTCGGGATTCGTGGCCAGAAGATTCGGTAGCCAATTCTGACGATTTTGCTTGCAGTGATGTTGTTCCATTTTGACGACGATGACCACGATCTCACACATTCCATTCTTCTTCTTCCCTAATTCAAATCTCTATTCTATAAAAAAAAAAAAAAAAACCAAAAGCAGCAAAATTGAGGGTAGATCGGTATATAGGGAAATGTATTTGTGTATGTATGTATTTTTGTACGTAAGAATTTTTGTTCAAAGGCAAAGGAAAAGATAGATGTGATGTTAAATTTCTGTTTTGTAGGGGCCATTAGTGTCTTAACTGTGATTAGTTTCAGGACGAGGTGATATTTAGTTCGTGGGATGCATTGCATTATGCCATTATCCGCTACGCTCAATCTTCATTGGCCACCATTATGTTCTCTCTTTGACCATTCTCTGACCACTTTTGCTTTCATTCATATATATATTATTTCCGTAATTAAATCCAAAATTAATAATTCCAAACAAATCCTCTGAGATTTCTAAATTTAGAGGGGAAAAAAAATGCTATTTTGGAGGGAGAGGTGCATGATTGCAAAATCCCAACCCAAAAAAGTGGGAAAAAAACAAGTCTCCGTAGCTTGACTTCTCTACTTTAATGTAGATGTCAATCATTGTTACAATATCAACAGCCTGTCATTTACCTTCCCCTAATAATAAAGACAAAAAAAAAAAAAAAAAACTATCGAGGGAAAATTGTTTACTTAGTTCAAAGTGATTTCATGACTAGATACGTAGCATCGAGAACTTTTCTCTTTTCTGGATATCACACCTTCTAACTATCATTATTGATTTATTTGTAAATTATATTTTCTAAAGTCGGGTAATTCTTAATCATTGCTTTGTGGGAAAAAAACCCCAATAGAAGTAAAAATTAAGAATCCCCCATGGAAAGAAGAGAGGAGGAAAAAGAAAAAGGTGAAGTAAAACGGATTTCTTTCCTTCCTTTTCTTTGTGTGATGTCGAGCATTATAATGATGAGATGGGGGGACGTGAAGGCATTACTGAAATGGTCAGCCATAATAATGGATCTGTGCATGGAGATGGTGGTTATTCAAAGAGTAGTCTTCCAAATCATCGATTCCCTTGGGTCACCATGTTGTGAAAAGGGGACATGTATGGTCATAATTCACTGTTTGTAAGCCTTTTTCTTTACACCAAGTGTTAGGTCACTTTTGATATTGGTTTATGAGGGTAACATTATTTTTGGATCGATCCCCTTAGGTGGGGAATTGGATGGTTCATCTTCCTCTTGGAATGCCCCAAAAAAGGGCTCTGCCCATGCAGGAACAAACAATGGCATGCTAACAATAGTGTCCCACACCCTAAATGGAAGCAAGGTGTGTCAGTCATCACCGGTGTAAGTAAAAAAAAAAATCCATTCAAAGCAATGAAAACTGATCATATCGGTTTTTGGTTTGAGAATTTTGAAAACCAACTTTATCGATTCAATTTTGAATTAGGTATAAACCTATCATGTTCAATTTTTAGCACATGACTTGGTTCCTTTTTACTGTCTCTTTTTTTGCCTTTTGTGATGGCTATTAGTGTTCACATGCAGCCCAACCTAACACTGTTCCCTTATCTCCTTTGAAGCTCAGCACCTCAAATCAGACCTATATTCCCTTGGACCAAAGGTATACTTAAATGCTCCACTACCGAACATGGGAGTTTTGTTCAACTTGTTCTGTATGCCCGCCAATCAGTCTTTCAACTACTTGCAGGATTTGATCATGCATTCAGGCTTTTGGGCCCAGAATTGGTATTATGTGGGCTTTTTTCTCTGAAGATGGTTTTGAAAGGGTATGGGCCGAATGAAGTTTTAGCGAGCTGGGCGAAGCCCATTTGGGAATATATATATAGAGAGAGAGAGAGAGAGAGAGAGAGAATTTTGGCATATTAGGCTTCTTCTAATGGATTTGGGCCACAAGAATTGGACACCGGAGCAGCCCATATTAGGCTTATGATCTTCCCACATAAATAGCCCAAAATTGGGCTCAAGTTGCTGCGAGAAACACCACGCATTGGGCTTCTTGTGCTATCAATGACTAGTCCATCAACTTATAAATAATTTGTTCAATGTTTGATAAGTTTTTTTTATCTTTATTTTTATTTTTTATGTCTGACTCTATTAAAGTAATTTATTATTTTAAACTATAATTAAACTAATTTTTAAATGCGTTCATCATATTTTGAGCATTTAAACTTCAAATCCAAGTTGGTTTTAATCAAGTCTTATTTGATTTACTTTTTCTATCTCTACAAGTTCAATTTGTTTTTATTCAAACATGAACCAACTATGTTCGTTCAACTAATTTTTCATCTAAAATTCGATCAAATCACAACTTTTTTACATCTCTACGTCTACGGGTGATCATTCATGTTAATGAGTCATATTCATGTAGTGTCAAGGCTCAAACATTTTATACTAATTCAACCCAAACATGATATGAATAATAATTAGGTTAAAAAAACTTAGACTCAAATACTACATAATTATTAAATAGGAAACAAGACATGTAGCTCATTTAACCCGGTTTATAATTAGGTTCTTCTATTTCGTAATCAAGTTGAATTAAGTTTTATTTAAGTCTGATTAATTCTCCGATTTGATATATTTATGATTCAATTGACATGTTTATTCAACAATAAATTAAAATGAGTTCAATATTTTATCGTTATAATTATGTTAATCAACATAATTATTAAATAGGTCAATTTGTGTTAAGTTTATATTAGTTTATATTATAGAAGTTGATAAAAACATATTTGTTAAATGGGTTATATCGTTGAACACAAATTTAACCTGACATAATTATATTTCGTCCAAACCCATGAAATACATGTTTAGTTTGAATTGAGTTGGCGAATTTATCAAACTTTATCGGCTCTACTTACATCAAATGATTCTCATATGTTAGAACCACCAACACATGCTCCAAAAATCTCTTCCTCCAACATAGGAAAAGTAGCCTAAACCCCTTGTTCATGTTGATCATTAACATCACATTAGACTGGTATTTTTATAATGGTCCTATCTTAGCCTCTAATAAGACAAGTTTGTAATATTTTTAAAACTCAAGGTGTGTTTATATATTGGTACAATCAATTATATGTAAATGTATATAAAAATTAATTTAATTTAAGATTTTCATTTTGCCCTTTTTGAACATATAGAAAAAAATGTAAATTTATTTCTTATAAAATTTATTTATTCATTGTATGTTCTAATATAATTAAAAATTTTAAATGGATAACATTAGTATGAGAATCTTACACCCTCTCGCTACCTCATCAAAGAGGTAGCAATTTTGACATGATAAAATAATATAGCTCGAAAACAATAAGAATTTTTAGTGGGTTTGAATCAACTAGATTTGTATCCATATTATAATTGTTTCAACCTATTTTACTTGTTTAATAAACATGTTATGTTTGGGTTTAATTACTCAAACATATTTAACTAGTTTATTTATTTATGTCAAAATAACCTATTTACTTAATCATGTCAAAATTATCCATTTATGATCTCACCCATTTGTGACCCGTTTAATCTATATAAATTACTTTTATATATTAAAAAAATATAAAATATTTAAATTGCTTTTTATACAATTAAAAATTTTGAATGGGTGGGTGGTATAGAACTTTCACACCCCCACCTTGTCTTGCCTAAGGGGTGACAATTTTGGCATGACACAATGATATACTTAAGAATGGTACAAATTTTAGCAGGTTTGAGTTTAGTATGTCATAATTGTGTCAATGCATATAACCCAATTAATAAACATGTTGGGTTTGAGTTTAATTACTCAACTCATTTAACATTTACTTACTCATTTCAAAATGTATCCTTGCTTAATCATATCAAAATGATTCATTATGTTCCTACTCATTTATGAACCGTTTAACCTATATAAATTTCTTAATTTTATATATTAAAAATTTATAAAAATAAAAAATTCTTTTTTTCATTTTAAAGATACACTTTTTTTAGGTGTCATTGATACATTTCTTGTTTTCTATTTTAGAAAAATGAAAATAAAGTAATTTCTATATAAAATATAAGAACAAGTAATAGACTTTACTTTTTATATAAAAAAAAAAAAAATTAGAGCTAGTAAAAAAATTTACTTCCTTAAATTTTATTTTTTAAAATAATTTTTAAGGACATAGAATAAGTGCATACATGATGTATAAGAGTTGTTACTATATTTTCCATAAAAGTTACTACTATTTTCTATTTGTTAAAATAGAAAACAAATGTCTCGTTTGAATAAATTTCAATTTTTTTTTTTTGTTCTAAGAAAAAAAAAAAGTTTCATATATATATATATAAAGATTTCTATTATGTCTTTAAAATTACTTTCAAAAACTTCAAAATTTAAGGTAATAGTTTTTTTAATAGTTTTTTCTTTTAAAAAAAATTAAAATCTATTTCCTTTAAAGTATAAGCCTTTAGGAATTCTTATATTTTATATAGAAGTAACTTGATTTTTCATTTTAAAAATAGAAAATATATAAATGTATCCAAAGAGACAAGTAGGCTGTGATTTGGACACACTTCTTATTTTGTTTGGAAAAAAATGAAAGTAACATGAGATAAATTCATAATTTTTATGTTAAGAGTTTTTATATTTTATATACAACTTACAAATATTTTTTGTTTTAGAAAAACAAAACAGATTATCCAAATGAACACGAATCAAAACAAGCACTAAGTAAAATTTTATATATTCTATTACAAAGATTAAAAATATTTTATAATTAAAACATTAAATAAAAGTATAAATAAGTGTAAAATTAAAATTTTTATTTACCTTTTATATTTTGAACATATTATAATTAAAATAATTAATATTAGAAAATTAAAAAATTAAAATATTTTAAATAATATATTTATAAATTTCAAATTTTAAATAGGTTAAATAAGTTAGAGTCGTGTGTCAACAGGTTAAACGAATTAGAATTTTATCAACGAGTTATCTATAACAATTTATATATTGTTAATCTTAATCTATATATTTATTAAGGAGATTAAAAGGGTTGTATTCAAGTTGAGTAAAATATTACTATCACTTATCTTAACAATGATATGAACATGACATATCATGACCCATTGTTATCCTCCTCCTTAATTTAAGTTTAGGAGGAAGATGTGAATGCATTTAAATAATCACAACCATCAAAATAACCGGGCCTTCCCCAAACTTACCCCATTAACATCCCTACTCATTAAGCTAATACACAAATCAAGTTGCCTCTTTTAACTTTATTACATTTATCTCTTCTTTAGTTAAACCGCCTTTTATTCAACTACATCGATTTCTCAACCATTCATATCTCACATCAACATGCTTAGCATGGGAATGGAGCATGTAATTTTCACAATACATCACATATACTTTGTGTTTTCAACCTATTTTTCTAAGAAAACCCTTCAACCACAACATATCCTACATTGCTTTCATTAATAGCAACTAGGTATATAGCAAGACCAAAATAATTACTTTTATAACTTACACTATTATGACACAATTCCCCCTTAGAAAAATGATCAAATACCCAAATCTAAATTTTCGTTGTCAATACCACTAGGCATATATATTTATATATATATATAGATGATAAGCACACTTAGTTGGGAATTCATGAATCTTATCTTTGAACTATGTCGCACCATTTTGAAATGTACTTATTTGGAGTACAACACCTACTATGGTATTAGCAATGGACCACCATGGTCCATGATGGCTTCATTTTCTCTTTTTAACTCTGGTATTCTCAAAACACAAAATATGATAGCATCTTCATCATCATCAGCAAGATCATTCCCTTTAAGATACTTCTTTTTCCCCTTTTCTTTAGAGGGTTTCTTCTATATGGAAAGCTCTCTTCTTCAACCTTCACAAAAGGTCCTTAAATGTACAAAAGCCTGCTTGTTCATGCACAAATGAGGACCTACCTTACTGGTTGTGGTCTTGACTTCATGATTCTGAAATTAATGACATGAAATTTTCATTTCTAAGGTCTTCTTAAATACAGCAGAAATAGAATCACTGAATTTAAGCTTATATTTCGAAAAGCACATTTCTGAGTCGCAAGTCGCAAGTCGCCACTTATATGGAACTATGGCTAAAACATGCCATAGTAATCCAAATCAGTAAGCTACCCAAACTATGAGAAAAAGGGCTTGCATACCCATTTTGCTGATCGAAAACGGAGATTGTCCCATCCTAAAAAGAAAACTGCCATAGCAAACCTACACTTGTAACTGTGTCCTGATCTTGAGGATCATGTTCTTGAAATTCTGGCTGGATATGATCAAGAGGATGCCCAGAACATTATCTCTCCTGCAGCTTGCTTGTAGACTTCTTCCATTGGAAATCCCACAGGGAACTGATCCAAAGCTCCATTCGCCTGCCATATACCACAATGGAAAAAAAAAAAAAATCAGAAACATGATTTGTAAGGAGATGAATATCGAATAACTGGCTTCTAGTAATGGATGTTTCTATTCTCTCCTTCTATTTCTTAGCATATGCTCTCGTGTGTGCAGTTTTCAGAATAATATGAGGGGATTGGCACTAATCCCAGGACATTTAAATTAGGGTTAAATAGCGTCAGATGTGTATCTTTAATTATAATCAACACAAACCCTAATTCACAGTCTTTTGCAGTTCAATTACAGCTTCCAGATACAATCAAGCTGGGACCTAGTTGAAAAGGTCCCAGTTTAGAAATGTCTTTTAAAGTCTTGGACATGGCCAAATTATGTTCAGGACTTCAAAAATGATCAATCTTAAAACATCAAGAGCCAACTAGCAACACAGGATAGCAAAAGAATCAGTAGTGAAAAAGGAGAACTGTCAAGGGAAGAATAGCAGGCTTACATTGGTCTGGATCATGTACATACTCCGGTTATAGTCTGAAGAAACATGAGCAGATATCACCTCTAGTTTATGCTTCTCCAACACGTAGCAGATGGTGGTCAAAAGACCGGGCTTCTTCGGCGAGCACACGCTGATTTGTGCTTCATTGCCACAAACATTCAAAGTGACATTAGGAGAAGTCCATGTTTGGAATACTGCAGGAACCCGAGCGACTGAAAGAGAGTTGGAAGAATTCGATGGTGTAATGGCTAAGTTACTGGAAGATCCTTGATCAGCTAAGAAAGCCTCCCTTGAGTCGAAGGCTAGCTTTTGCGATGTGATTATTGATGGCTCATAGTTGACAGTTGTTGCACCTTGAAGCCTTTCTAGCTTTTGTTTTTGAAGCTTCTGGAGTGTGTGCTGTAGGGTTTTGATGTAGTTCACTGCTTCATCAACAATGGTGGACTTGTCTGCCTGTACAAAATTCAATGAGAGGATAATTAGGAAAATAAAATTCTACCTGTTTTAGATACCAAGTATCATATGAACTGTCCTGGTAAAGAGATGATGTGGTGCGATGTGAATCCTATTTACTTCTTGATATGCTGAGATCTTGCACTGACCCAAAAATGGAAATCCCCTGGGATTATAAAAATCTTAATGAAAGTTCAAATTTAAATGGGGATGAAATCTGCCAACTTGATGTCTCGGGATGTGACAGTAAGGTACCTATTTGAGCCACCATTTGAAATCCAAGTTGAAGAACTTTTGAGGAAACAAACCACCAATTTTCAGTACTTTCAAACTGAGAAACAAGGGGAAGCAGCTGAGGATTATGGATTGAAAAGGAGAAATAGGGATATGCGTGGAGAAGGTGCCTCCATAGAGGTCATACCCATGAAACCCTACTGAAAGTTTTGGTATTTTAGTTCGTTCTTACACCAGTAATTCAGTAAAAGCCCCAAAAGGAAAGGAAAAATAGGGCTGCCCTTTATATGTATAGTTTGGGACCTTTGTAGAAAGAAAAGCTATATCTAGGATGAATTCTTAATTTTGACTGAGAACCAGGTATGGATATCCTGTGGGTAGGATTAGAAGATTCTCCTGATATGCTAGAGAAGGACGAGGAGTAAAAAAAAAGAAAAAAAAAACACACAGAAGGAAAGAAACGAAAAAGACCACACCTTTCTCATCAACTGCCCATGAAGGAAACAAATTGAAAACCTGAGACAACTTAGAACTATCATAAAGAGTAATTTGAGAGAGAGAGAGAGAAAACACCATATTTTTCAAAATCTCAACCTTGAAGAAGGTGTAATTACCTTTGGAGGAAGTTGAGGAAGCAAAGCATGAAGACTAGAAAACATGTTCCTCATCTTCTTCCGCCTTTCTCTCTCTGTCCATATATGTATCTCATGATCTGATTCACCGCCACCACCACCACCACCTTTTCCTTCATTCCCCTCACCACTTCCCTTTCCATTCTTTCCATTCTTGATGGCTCCGCCTCGCCCTCGCTTCTTATCAGGCGGTACCAAATCCATTCCAGTGGCTGCAGTCTGGCTATTAGAGGCCGAACCAGGTTGCTTCTCCCCAGATTTCTTATCACTCCCCCCAGAGTTATCCGAATTCGAGAAACCCCATGACTGGTTTTCCCATAAGAAACCCTCATGGCCTCCTCCTTCAGCCATAGCTACAGAGAAAGAGAAAGAGAAAAGAAATATATATAGAGAGATAGAGAGAAAGAGAGAAGAGATATAAGGAAGTGAGAGAGGGGAAGGGGTGAGGAGGCGTTTAAAAAGGTGGCAAAGTTTAGGTATAGTGATGATTCTCTTGGCAAAGAAGAGCCCAAAATACAATCATAAGGCAATGCCGTTACTGGCTTCAAAACAAAAACGGATAGCTAAGCGTGTTCTGCAGAGTTTTCTCAACCAGTGGCCCCACTCAGCTCATGGGGTGCACCACTTGGCTCAACCATACATACCATACCTACTAAAATCCTCAATTCCACAAGCTTTGCCAATTCTCACTTGCATTCAAAAATCTGCCATTTATACATACATGACATCTTTAGCAAGTTCAGCACAGCTATGGCTTCCTCCCACGTATGCTAATCAAACCCCAGTCGGTGGAGAAGTTGATCAATTAATTCCTTGATTTCCTTCCATTAATTTCAAATCAAGATACAATGTTTCTCTAATAAATGTCTTCTTATCTTGCAAATAATGCTAACTGCGTGCCTAGCTGTTTTGGACTGAAACCAGGAGCGTTACCTGTGTATGCAATGATTTTGTGTTGGGAATGCCTTTTGTCACCTTCCTACCAATAAACCACAAGCCATTAGCAACTAAAACATCGATCCAAATTCAGCTAATTTTTCGTTTTTATTTAAGTTGTGTTAATCATCATCAGAAACATCTCTGACATTATTCAACTTAAATTTGAAATCTGAAAACTTGAATCGATCCAATCGCACCTAGGGTACCAGATGATCCATGATCATTTAAAGGATCCTTACTTGTATTTATATGTTCTTATATATGATCCAAATGTGGTATCATATTGACTATCATTTGTGGAATAAGGTATATATGATGCAAGGTCTTCTCCTGAATTTTTTTATTTTTTTATAGATTAATTTATGAACTGATTTCCAAAATAGAAAAGTCAGATGAAAACTACTGTTTTAGGAGCTTTAATAAGAGGGATTTGGTTGCAGACTTCCTTCAAACGAAATCCAGCTCACATCATACTTAGCTAAAGTAGACACCTTTTATTTTTTATGTTTTCTATTTCTGTTTTTTGTTACTGGCTATGTATGAATACGTAATTAATGTTAGCATAATAGAAAGGAAAATACAATCTATTTGAAGCTTGCACCTCAAGCAAAATTTTCAAGTGGGGATGTAAACTTGGCAAATACTCAACAGATAAAAAAAAAAAAAAAAAAAAACCTTATTACTAATGTCTTTTTTTGTTAGATTTACTTAACACCGATAACTTACCATCGCTATAGTCCTATGAATATCTTAGGAAGAGTGCTTTATGTAAGAATTATCCCATAAATATATTATTATAATCTTTAAAGTTGTTGGTATAAATGAGTAGTTCTTATTAAGGAGCATGATATGCATATTGAACCCAAATGCTTTGAACTTAAACTTTTAGAAAAAGTGGTTATTTAATATGGTATTAGAATTTGGTTTGACGGGAGGTTATGGGTTCGAACCCATTTAGGCCACCCAAGCTGGCCATGAGACATGATATGAGAGCACCTTCTATGGGTATCAAAGCTATCAGAGATACACATGGATCGCTTGCTTCAAGTTGGTGACCCCTCGTGGCACAAAATGAAGCGCAGCATCATCACATGTAGACTGATTAATGTGTAGTGTCAGTGTGGGCCGGTGTGGACGTAGGTTGAGTATGTTGATGCTTGTTATATATCGGCCATCCCATGTAGTTAAAGGGCTCAATGTGACGCACTCAATTATTCCTCCATTGTTGTCCTGTATCTTATGCATCAAACTCCCAACTTTTGACTTGATAATTTGCATGATTTTGAATTTTGTTCATTAATAAAATTTCAGCTTCAAATACACTGATATCTGTGGGTCAGTGGGTGGAATGAAGCTCACGCGATGAGGGAGAGGAAAAAAAAAAAAAAAGGAAACGAGTGAAGAGGCGTCATCACAAGAAGCAGAAGCAGTACAAGGCATGATATATGGCCGTTATTGATATTCAAGAAAATAACCAGCGCAGAAACTGCGGCGCTCTGAATACAAAACAAGAAACAAATTGCGGCTGCTTTCTTTCTTCACTATTCTTCTTTTAGATTCCCTAGACAATGCCCTTTTCTTCCAGTCTGATGTATATTCATACATACATACCCTACACGTAGTCATGATCCTTCCCAACATGGATGAAGTTGTGTACGTACATATTGTATGAAAAAAACACATACTATTAGGAGTAAATTGAAGGGTTGATCATCTTCTATTAACCAACAAGAGAAAAAGAGTGTGTACAGTCTCTTTTTGGAGAAGCCAGCTCTCAAAGAAACAAATTTATAACAATACACAACACAACAAAAAGTCAAACGGGGTGGAAGACAGTGGAAAGTGGAGATGACTCAACAACCTCCATTTTTAGTATTTTTAAGTACAATGCTCATACCATAGACCAAGTAAATATTAGGTAGAAGGAAAGAGAAAGAAAAAGAAAAAGAAAATGAAGAGGAATGGTGGAATAAGGCTGAATGAAGTGTAGGGAGAGAGAGGTAGAAGGCGTGAGAGACTAATGATGAATAGTGGAATCCAAGAGAGAGCCGTTTTGGGTATTGGAAAATGATTAGTGTGGGGGTGTGGTGACGTAAAAGTCCTTTTTTTCTAATCAGAAAAAACAGTGTGAACCAGGTTTCAAAATTTATATGTATATGAATCTGCATTCTGCCGTTTCTCTAATCATATCCTCTACCCTCTTTGCAAAACGCGCTTTCTGCACCACCTTTCTAACCTCAACGTGTCCGGCCACACCCCCACTCCCTATTTCTCTAACTTACGTGGCTTCAGCCCTCCCCCACCTCTTTACAATTCCCCTACAAAACGGCGTCGTTTTTACCTTCTCCGTCTGTCGAAGAAACGACCCCGTCTGGACTCCGGAGGGTTCACAAAAAGGCAGTGAGTTTCCTACTTTCCTTGTTCTCGGAAACGACACCGAGCTTTTGTGGAATCAGGTCCGGGTCCGTCCAGGCCCCACCGTCAAACCTCTGCAACTAAAAGCATAAGACGACACCGTTTCCGAAAAAGGCCTCGGCTTATATATTTGAACTTTTGTCGCCTATGAATTAGCCTCCCTGAATCACTAGTCACGGTCGGACGTTACGTTTGGTCTAAGGCAGTATTCCACTACCATTTCTGCCTCAATATTTTGCCAAATCTTCCACCCCCTTCATCTGCAAATAAGTTAAAATTCATTTCCCAAATTCATGTAAGAAATGACCAATTTTGGACTCCCAAACCCAGTCGAAAAAAGCTGTCGAAGGCAAGTATTAGGACTATGGAGCAGCTTATAGAAAAGATTAGAATATATATAAGCAAGCATTATATAAATTAATCATATACTGGACCGATGAAAGTTGGATAATGTTAAATATTATTTCAATAGACGTCTGTAATGTCATAAAGCTATGAAGTTTTCTCCAATTCCCCAAGGTATAAATATCCCATTTCACCATTCATGCTGCAACATTTCCATGACCCAGATAACAGCTCATTCCCATCTCTCCATGAGATTATGCAGGCAATGAGCAAGCAAAAACCGGTTTCAGACAGAAGAGAGATTAAAGAAGATATAATCCACCAAATGTCGGATTTAATGATCCATAAGCAAGAAAGTAAAGTTATGAGATTCTGCATATGATGGTGATCCCCCCTTCTCATGTAGCCAAGCCTGTTGTTTTACAAATGGGGCACAGATTCTTCTGCATTAACCATTGTTTGATGCAGTTGGTATGGAAGTCATGTCCACAATCCAGTATCCCAAGGTCATCTCCAACAGCATATTCTTCCTGTATATTATTTTCAAGGAATGGGAAAATATGTTTATAACTAATAAACCGAGCAAATTTTAAACAACTAAATGGAAGCATCTCTCGCTATATAGAGATTTTCAACTATCTCTCACCTGGCAAATACAACATGGCTCCACCTTAGGTGTTGGACTGGATGAATATTTTTGCCTTTTCATACACTTCAGTATTTTTTCCTCGCTCAATCCAGTGTTCACGTCTCCTATGCGTTCTTCTAAATCCAGTAGTTCCTGGTATCCCAATCACTAAGTCAGAGAACAACTTTCCATGGCAAATCAATGAGGAGACAATAAATTGGCCGTTTTTACCTCATATGACATATTATCAACATCAAGCCGCATATCTCTGTGCCTATCCTGCAATTCGGACATCCCGTGATATATGAACGGGTCAAAGAGCATATAATCCTGACATATCACCCATTTGCAGGTCAATATGTTAGATGGTAACATCTGTACACAAGCTGATTTTAAGTCTACAATATGAGAGCTCAAAGTAGCTTCTCAGGATCCTTTTAAAAAATAATTTAATATTCTGGGCTTTTATTTAGGCAAAAAAGAAATCTGAAATATTTCAAAATATACATACATACATACATACATAAATACATAAATATACATATAGATGCATAAGCATAAGCATACTCGCCTTTTGCCACCTTAAGAGTTTTCAATAAGTCAGAACGATAGAAAATGACCATACATCAAAACAGTCAAATTAATCTAAGTTGTTTCCAGGATGCTAAGTTCACAACATGAAATTTTGAAGAGAACAAACATGAATCATCACAAAAGTTAAAATCAAACCTCAGCCCGCAAGCTCTCGCCCCTACGCATGGCAGTCAAAACCTGACGAATCTGCCACATAAAGAACAAAAGTAGTTAGCTCCACCAGAAAACTGATAACCAAACTTTGAAAGCAAATGAATAGAATTTTGTAGGCAAAAGAAACAGAAACTACAACTGGATACGATGTCAACATTATATATGCAGACAGTTAGAGAACCTCGATAATTCCAAATCATAATAATGTAATATTCTGGATTTGGATTTGGTTGAAAAGCTTATATCTACTTGGAAGTCGTAACAGTACCCTATATAGTCCACTACTAAAAATTCTAAATTTCCAGCAGCAGAATTCTGAACACTTGTTATTTGATAAAATTATAAATTCTACATATAAAATACCTTCCACAAACTTCTAAATTTCTAAGTTCCTAACCAAGAATGATGTGTTCTGAACTTTGACAAATGTGCTCTTTTATCAATATACAGACCTTTTACTAAGATCAATGTAACACAATCTGATCAAGAAAAATATCAACATAACACAAACCCTATAACTTAAAGTACACATGTTGACAGTGCCTAGCAAATGTGCATCAAAGTATACATGACGTCTACAGAGGATGCCCCAAAAAAAACAAACACAACAAAAAACCCCTTCAAGAGGACCCTAACCCGTCTATAAAATCTAACATGGCTAGGTCACCTGCACCTATGCCCTCCATCAAGTCCCATTAGAACCACCATCACTAGCCCTACAATCTTCAGCTCTACCACCACATCCCTCACCACCAACACCACATCTACCATGACTAACAACTGCTTGGCTACATACTACAGCTGTCAACAATTCTCCATCATCATAATCACCACATCCATAACAGCCCCCTGCTGTAACAAAGCCCTTGCTATCCAAATTGACATTGCTGGAATCATCATCAATCTAATCTGCTAGCCGTCACTGAATGTCAATGGAGTGGATTTTGATCTGAACCATATCATAAATCCAAACATGGAAAGCGACTTCCAATCCAGGTATCATTGATGATCCAAATCAGCCAGACCTATAAGCTAACAGAGCAAATGCATATAGGCCAATTTGATCTGATGAGGACCCAACCAGAAAGGTCAAAATAGATGAAATTATAAATGGAATATATAAAATAAATAAATAAACAAAGGATTTAAATCAATTAAGCCAATGGATTAGGCTTCATTCAAGAGAGTTTTCTGGTCCTATCATTCAAACCTTATATTCAGTCCGGCCTCCATCTCCTTCAGAAGACAAGAATTGAAGCTCCAAACCCCAAGCTTGAGATCTCCAACAAAAGCATAAGGCGCTTTGTTGAGGCTTACATTGTGAAATCTGAATCTCCAAGAGGTCAGTCAGGGAGAATCCCATATGCATAACACCTTTGATGGGTTCCATCAAGGTAAATTTTTCATGGGTCTTCTTTTGGAAACCCAGGACAACGAGATTAAAGCAGTACTTAAGAGACGAAGGTGGTATGGTGTTAAAAGCTTTATATAAATCTGCAAGGGAGGGTTTCGCCATCGAGGTAAAGAATCTATAGCTTTATGAAAGGCATGATGTAGGTTAAACCCTCGAGTCTACCAAATTCTGGAGTGGAGGACACTTATGCTATTGTCGTTTTGTGGAGATCTAAAAAGGAAATAAGTTTGTGGAAATTTGATGTGTGGCATCACCAAATCATTGGTCTAGCTAGAGATTTAGGATACTCCTTTTGTTAGGCCCCATACTAATATGGCAATTTGGCAAATCATTTCACCAAGAAGCCAAGTAAATTGTTTCTCTTGTAGGAATTTATTTTTTTTATAGACAAAGGTAGATTGAATTAAGAAAAAGCCAAAACAGGGGGTGCACCCCATGTATACAGGCAGTATACTAAAAGAGCCAAACCAGGCTGCAAAAAGAAAGAAAAAACCTAGAGAGAGAGAAAGCTAGCCACCATGTCAATCACCTAAAAATTCAGAAAATAGGAAAAGTCTAAATCCAAAAACTGCTAAGACCACTTTAAAAGTGAACGAAAAAAAAGGTTCCTCAAACTTTGGTCTAACAACTCTTTCTCTTCGAACGTTCTTCGATTTCACTCTCCCCAAATACACCAAAAAAGACAAATCGAAGACAATCCCCAAACTGCTCTCCTCTTCTTCCCTAGCCCCTTAACTTTCCATTCTAGGAGAAGATTTCTCACCGAAATCGGGAACACCCACACCAGTCTGAAAGATGATAGCAACAAAGTCCATAGCTCCCTTATCCTATCACAATGAATTAGAACGTGGTCCACCGATTCTTCACTATCTTTACAAAGATTGCACCTATTGACCATGGACTAACCCCTCCTCATTAACATGTCTACTGTTAAAAATTTTCCCCAAACTACTTCCCAAACAAAAAAAAATGAGTTCTAATAGGAGCATACGAACCCCAAATCTCTTTGGCTGAGAATAAAAAACTATTCTCAGCCCTTAAAGACCTATAATATGATTTGACACTAAACTTTCCCCTCCCATCATTCTTCCATACTAAGGAATCCTCCCTTTCTTGAACCTTTATCACAAAAATATGTTCCAAAAAACAAGTCACCTCCTCCAATTCTCAATCTTGGAAAGATCTCTTCTAAAGTGCACCTCCCAACAGTCGCCTCCATCTCCTTGCCTCCCCCATAGGTCAGCCACCGAAGCAAATTTATGGGCTACAATTCTGAATAGCGTAGAAAAAACATCCTTTAGCTTAGAATCCCCAACCCAAATGTTCCACCAAAATATTGTGTACCATTTCCAATACGAATACTAGTTCTAAGAAGAAATTTGTTGTTCTAAGAAGGAATCTCGTGTGTCTCTTGTAGGGATTTATTACCTCCCTAAGTTATGTTAAGTGGTTCTAGGATTATATAGTGTTTGTAACCTTGTTCAGATAGGCAAGTTGTTTTGATTTCTTGTGAAGCTTCTAGAAGAGGTTGCTTTTCTTTTATTTATTTATTTATTTCTTTTCTAAGCTTAATTTTCTCCCCTTATATCTAGATTTCTACATTTTGGAAAGATATTTCATCCCTCATTTTGTTTACTAATTCAATGCAATGAATTTGTTGTTTTTAATAAGGAGTGACATATTGATCTCACAAACCACAAAACAAACTTGTGCACCTACTTGACTATATAATGGGCCAAAAAGATGAAACCCCTCAAACCCAATATCAAAGGGTTGCTCAACTAGCAGGTGCTTCAACTCACAAATGGAATGTCCTAAGTTCAAGTCTTGCAATTACCTAATGCACAATCTTTGTGGGAGGTGGTTGTGCACCCATGGCTTATTTCTTCCTACTAATGGGCCCACAACCTCCATAAAGGAGGCCATACATAACAAAATGGCCCTATACAATATATATTGGCCCAAAAGCCACATAAGATACTTGTAACCTACATAAATTATGATTTAACCTTAGTTTTTTGCTACATAATAGAACTAAACTATGACATAACACTAAGCTTTCCCCTAGCTCACTATCAACTTTTGTCAACCCCTTCTCCGCCCATAAGCCATTAGATAGATGATGAAATTAATCATGATGCACTTTGAAATTTCAAAAATGCAAAGAGTAAATTTTTGCTGCATCATTGAGAACTCACTCATTTACCATCCTCACCTAATTCACTATCATCTTCATCTTTCTCACTTGCCATAAAGCAATTTTCTTTTTGATGCCATTAAAGATCAAACAACAAAGAATTGAACTACAATCACTTGATGCATCACTTTCTTCTTCAATCCAAACCACACAACTACCAAACAAAATCCCATCACTATGTCAAAACTACAAGCTTGTCAACCCCAACACACGTCATCATTGCAAAACCAAGAAATTCCACCAAAATCCATGCTACATCATCTTCCCCTCGCTCCAACACCACCTCATTGATTATTAAATCCATTCAACTTCCATCTTCTTCATGCTCATCATTTTTCTTTGATAGGTAATTTTTTCCTTCTCTTTTCCCTTTTTTTTGTCACATGGAATCAACCCAAGAGCCTACCCCATCCCCACACCAGCCTCTTACCATCCAGGGACACTTACACCCCGCCATTTTGATTATAGCCATCACCCTACTTAAAGGCCCATGGCTATCATGACGAGTCACTATCAATAACCCACATAAAAGCCTTACCAAATCAAATGTCATCACCACAATAATTTCTATGACCTTTCTAATCAACCTTTTGCACTTAAACTTGTCAAATACAATACTAACACCAACTTTGACCCAATGTCCCCAGAAAATCTATTTTACTATAAATATTATCATTTGATTTGGTCATAATTTTGAGTTGGAAATGGCATTGAATGGGATATTTTTAGTTTGTGAAGAAGAGATTTAATGGAGATTTAATTTGAATTTTAGCAGAGAAGCAATTGAAGATGAGAACAATGGTGGTAGTGCATGAAGATATCAGTACCAAAAAGAGCAATTTAGGGCTTGTTAGGTAACATTTTCAAAAAACAGTTCTAAAAAAAACCAAATTTTGAGAACAATTATTAAAAATGGTTCTCAATTGTTGTCATGAATAAAATTATATTTGAAACTCAAATATAAAAATAGTTTTCTTGATTTATTCTCCATGATGATACTATTCTTGTATATAGTACAAAAGTTTCCAAAGCATTTTCCATCTTTTCAATTGTTACTTAGAAAACTCTACAAAAGACAATTGAGAACACCTTAAATGTGTTATAAAAAACATGCTTTTAGAACAAACTCTGAATAAAAATAAAAATAAAAAAATAAAAAAAAAAAAAAGGAGAACAATTTTATGTTAAAAGTTTGACAAACGTGTTTTCTAAATTAGAAAACTGTTTTTGTTCTAAAAAAACAGAGAACTAATTTCAAGAGCAATTACCAAACAAGCCCTTAATGTCCTCTTCCCTTGTCCCCTTTTTTACTTTCCCTATTTTTCCTTCTCACTATTTAAACATGGATATCAAAATTTCAATGTTCAATTAGTCTTCTATGATTCCAACCAATCACCATTTACCAAACTCTAGCACAAATCTTGAGCAAAGCAACTTATTATTAACCTTTCGGATGCTACATTTTTTATTTGATTTAAAAGATGAGTATTTTCATAATTTGCAAACATCATTACCTATGTTATACAAACAAACAATATTACTTTAAACATCTAAGAGGAGCTCCCAATAATAGTAAAAAACGTGTAAGTAATTTATCCATCCCCAACAATTCTTTTATTCATTTTATCTTACATCCAAATTCTTAGGATGAGAATTAAAGATCATGAAGATGGAAAGAAAGAGTGTTAAGCATCTTTGCATTCATTGCTCAATGGAAGGTTAAAGCTCATCTATCCTATAGAGGAGTTATTGAAGGTTTGACAATTTAAAAGTCATAGATTCCTTGCTTGCAAAGATTTGAGGATGGCCATTTTTTCTTGGAAACAAAAACTGTAGACATAGATTTCCCTAAGTAAGTTAGGATATAAAAGTTGTACACTATCAAGTTTAAATAATTTCCAAGATTGTTAGATTATAAAATAATATTTTGATGACACAAGAATATCTTAAAAATCTACCGCATCCGACAGATATGTGGATTTGGAAAAAATTAATGGGCCACAAAAAATATATATATTTTTTTTACCAAGAACTTGATAACAACTCAAGAACATTATAAATATTTATGGCAAAAGGTACTCAGGTAGGTGCCCTAGCATTTCTGGTTTTAGTGGTTTTGCATATGTAGTAGAAAATATCAATGATAATGAAGGAAAAGATGAAAAAATGGTTAGTATTTATACATTTATATAATTTCCTCATGATAGATTGTTAAAAGCACTTGGTGGAACTGGAGCTAGGGAAGTGACTTCTAACGGAAGAACATGAAAAGCTCTGTCTTGCACATAATGAAAAATATTGAGTGTCTTGAGAGCTCGGACTAAGGAAGTTTGAAGCTTTAAATGGATACAGAATTGCAACTAGGGTTAAACCAAAGCAAACATTAGCTCAACACATTTTCTATACAATTCTCACCTAAAAGGCAAAGTCACCTATCATCCTTGAACAAATAGCCATTTTGCAATTAATCTATGCTCTTTTATCCTTAGCAAAATAGGTGACAGTACAAAAAGAATAGAAATTTGTTACTCATTAACTATGCTTTTTACCTTTTACCTAGCCCTAACTCACCCTACTTTGACAAACAATGAAGAAGAACCCTTGGGTTTTTTTTAGGCACTGAAGCCTCACCAATGTTTGCATTACTCAACCAACATTCTCGATTCCACTTAATCAACACTTGATTGCAAGTGCTTCCCACAGAGGTGAAACCCTTTCTCATTGACGCATTTATACATCTTGTGGATTGAAGAACCACTTCATTTCATTTTTGGGAACAAGGATATTCAATCAATGAGCTTTTTTTAATAGTCAAATAAAAAAAAAGGTAGAAAGGTGTCTCACTAAAAAAAGGCCACAACTCAAGCACACAAAAAGCATACAAGAAGCATTGGAAAACCAAAGAAACTAGAAGCGAGAATAAAACATCTTTCCCTTCACCAAGCTTGCGTGAGCTCTTCACTCTAAAGCAAAATGCTACTTGATCAATGCATTTCAGAAGAGTACTCAATCAATGAGCTATTGCAACAATGTTTGCACTAGTAAGCTGAAATTCTTGTTTCCACTTCATCAACACCTCCTAGCATGCTTTCCTCCTTTTAGCGAAATGCTTCTTGATCAATGTACTCGTACATTCCACAACTTTGCGATTAGTTGATCAGATTTGCTTCATTCTTTTTCAAAGCAATAATACTTAATAAGTCATCACACATACTTTTCAATGATGGTTATTTATTGACAAACCAATGATTTTTCAAAAAGTGCAATTCATTTTTCCTCATTTTTCATTACCTTTTTTCTTTTTGTAGGAAAAATAGAACAATTATATTAGTATAAGAGCCTAACAAAAGAAGGGGCAAAACATGTGTACATTTACACATGCAACATACAAATCAACAAGAAAAAACCACAAACGACTAACCAACCAATCCCTGAGCTATCACCAAATCCATCAACAACAAAAGAGTTTGGCAAGATCCTTCGTACGTGCAAATCAAGGAACAATGTCTTTAGAAACACATCTTTCACCACTAAACAAGACATCATTTTCTCTTATCATAATAAATAGCAATCTTTTTCCTTTCTTCTTTTTTCCGTGTCAGAACATTTTGGCAAAATACCTTACTATATCAAAGCCTATCAATATGTTAGCCAAAAAGGTTATCTACAAATCTAGCATTCTCATATTTAATGAGGCACTATAGCAATTAATATATAGGATACAAACTCTATCACTTGATCTATATCCAAACTGAACAAATATCTGGTTGAATTTATAATCTAAAATATAATAGACCCTTAAAAGTTTATTCTAGTTTTCTAGCTAAAAATGTATCAAAATATGGTTGATAGCAGTTTTCATTTCCTAACCTAGAAGTCAATTTAGGTCTTCCTTTGAGAATAGAACAAAAAGCCATCAAATCACTAACCACCACCATTCAGCAAAAATAAAAAATGCCTTTTATTATCTAGCAAAGTATTATGTTTTCTTACACATTGCATACAAGAAAAATTACACTAAAAACATCTAAAAGTAGATAATAAAAAATTTAAAATTTAAAATTACAAATAATAATAAAAATAAATAAATAAATAAAAAATAAAAAATAAAAAGAACCTAACAACTAAAGGTGCCTTGGTGTTGTTTTCTCTCAATGAATAAGATAATGAAATTTAAGATCCCAAACAGAAAGATATTTGCAACATTAATAAGCTATATACTACTAATGTTAACTAAAAAGCTAAATGATGGGATTCTCTAAAACTCACTCATCTGAGAATTTTAAAAGTCAATGATTACTTAACTAAAAGGAAATTATATATTTAAAGGTGTAATTAATACATTATAATTAATCCAAAAATCCCACAAATGGAATATTATAAAGGGATACACTAATAGTATGGAAAACTACTACTGTATAGAATTGAGGCAGCTATCATTCAAAAGAAAAGGTCAATAAATAAAACTAAAACTAAAATGGTAATTACTTAACTTTGTTTATTGAGGAAAACTCACAAGTCAACTATTACACACTTATGGAACCCACGAGCACTAGCAAAGAAATGTAATTTCACGAAAGAAAATGTTTATTGGTCCACTTTATGTACATCATAAATGTACTTTAAGCATATATTATTTTTACGATATAGTACTAAATCAGGCCAGGTAGCTGATTCTGTGATAGCTAGTGAATGAGCTTACCATAATGTTTACAAATTTACAGCACAAAAGGAGTAACTTTATCACTTTATAGGTCAAACTTTAAAAGAATATTTGAGGGTTTGAGACAAATGAATTGAACCATCATCATAGTGCAACTATAGCTATATTAACAAAACACAACTTCTTTCTTGGGTTTTGCTGTAACAAATATAATTGCCCATTTTTCCATAAGAAAAATGCTAAAATGACACAGGTAAAACTTAAAACCACAGAATTAAATAACTGAAAATTTTAAAACTTACATGGGGAGTGAATAGTTGTCTCTCAAAGAGCATACAACTTATTGTGGAGAGGGGGGAAGAGAGATGATGTCTGGGTAGGTGGACAAGCATACTGTTATTCAAAAGATGTTCCACAAGTTCCAAAACATAAATAAATTTCTTACAAATAATTTTTTGAAAGTCTGGTATTTTTTAAATTAAAAATGAGAAAAGTAAAAGGATTTTAACATAATTTAGACATGTGGGGATAACTAAAATTTTAAAAAATAATAATAAAACAATTGGAAAAAAAGAAACACTTGGCAGTCATCACAGATTAGATTATAAGAAAATTGTACATAGAATTACCATAATCACAGTTCAGTAAATAAACAAGGATAAATACAAAATAATATAATACTACTATTAGTATTAGTAACAAAAATAACAACAATGATTGTGTAACACCATCACAGGATAAAAAATTTCAAAATGTGAGATAAACTGGGGTGGGGGGGTGAGGGGCATGCCATTGGACTCCATGTTTCTCAAGACATCTCCATGATTGTGAGTTGAATAGTGTTGAAGCATTCTTTTGAGACTACAAGGAAAATTAGTAAGAAGGAATGTTGAAGATACGGTAGAATGGATGGCCTCAAAGAGTGGCAACCTTTCAGTTAAATCCTATTACCTTGGGGCAAGAGAGACCACGGTTCCAGCAGATGTTATCTGGAATTCATGAATTCCAACAGAAGTGAGCTTTTTTTGCTTGATAAGTGGTTTGAAACGGAATATTAACCATGGACAATTTAAAGAGGAGAAGATTGACTTTGGTGAATAGATATTTTATGGGTAAAGGCGAGGAGGAATCTGGTAAGCACATCCTCCTTAACCGTTCCAAGGCAAGAATTCTATGGCAGATAATTTTCTCCTTGATTGGAATTGTATGGGTGCCAAATTCATCAATTAAAACAGCATTACTAAGTTAGCATGGACTTTTAACCAGGAAGAAGAGGAAGAGAGCATGAAAAGCTTCTTTATGTTTGTTTTAGATTATTTGGAAAGAAAGAAATAGAAAGGCTTTTGGAAATATTGACTTGTTAGAGCAAGAGTTTAAATCATTTTGCATGTGTGATTTTTTGGAGTGGTTCAAAGGGGATTTAGCGGATGTGTCCTTGTCTATGATTGATTTTGTTGATTAGCTAGGATGCAAATAAGGGGAGGAAGTGTTTTTTGTTCTCTCTTTAGAGGACGTGTCCTTGTCTATGATTGATTTTGTTGTTTGGATAGGACGCAAAAAAGGGGAGGAAGCATTTTTTTTTTCTCTTCTTGTTCTTTGCCCTGCAGCTCACTTGTATACGTCATTTATACTTTGTGCACCTTTTGTGGCATTGATTAATACATTGCTTTCTTGCCTATCAAAAAAGAGATAAACCAAGGATTAGAGAAATAATATTGGTCAATTGCAAATTTTAACAGAACAATAGGCATATGCCTGATGACTTGAGGACTATAAAGGCACACCTTTTGATCAAGCCTTGACTGGTGAGGCATATGGCCAATGAGATCACTACTTGTAAAGCCTCATGATGTTTAATCCCCAAGGCAAGTCTCAAAGTTTAAAATCCAAATTCTAAAACCAAAAGGATTGCAAGATATGTTTAAGAGAAATGGATAATCACAACAAACTTAATCATAAGAATGTTTATGACAATCATGACATCAGCAGCAATAAGACACACAGTCATGTTTTGTTATGTGGATTAAAATGTTGAAAAAAATTCAGATGGATAAAACTGAAGCAATTATAAATAAATATCAACCCATGCAACCTGTTGTAATCCGAAACATAATACCTAAACACTACTATCTAGAACTCCAAATTATAAGCAGCGTCAGTATTTCACTTTTAAGTGAAATATATCATACCAAGGTACCCTAGCCTTAACTAAGAACATACAGAAATAGTGAACTTAATAAAAGAAAATATTTATCTCAATAACACGAACCTCAGATGTTAGCCTGTGTCTCCCTTCTATGTTAGCTGCTAAAGCACGCAATGAATGGAGCATACCAAGAACATCATTTCCTTGTCTCTCCATCAAGAATCCAGACCTTGGATATGTTTGCTGATGGACTTGGCTAATAGCTCCAGCTGATATAACTGTCTCCCGTGTGTTAGCAGAAGGACCAGAAGGCAATGGTGAAAAAGGACCACTGAGACCTCCAGCTTCAGACTCAATAGATGGGAATAAAGTCCAAGGAGCAATTTCTGATAATCTTTGCTGATTTGATGTTGGGGGATTGTGAACAGGAATCCAAGCAGTAGGCAACGAATGAACACTTGAACTCAGGCCCATTCGAGAAGTTGAAGGACCACCTCCATTAGTGCTAATATTTCCTGTGGCCAAACTCCAATGTGTTGGATCCTGTGCCAAATTTCTAGTCTCAGTTGCAGGAATAAACATGGGATGCTCTGCATTGTTTCTGTGGTTGCTTCTTAGGTTTGCTTCCTCTTGTAACACAGCAGCTCTCTCCCTAGAAAAGTTAAATGAACGTGATGAACTGCCAGCTCTTGAATTGGAAGCCCCACTCCAAGGAAAAGGATGCATATTTCTTGCCAAGCCAGGAATATGTAGTACATGAGACTGGCTCTGGGGAGCAATCTGGGGTGCATTTGCATTGGCTGCTACCGCTGCATTTGGCCTCAAGTCCAAAGAATCACTAAATGTCAGAGGCCTAGATGATTGATGATTGGAATTAACATTAGAACGCCTAGTAATTCCTGCTGATGATAAATTAAATGCCACAGGTTCCTGTTGATGTCCCGGATTTACTCTCCTGCCAAAGTTTCTCTGGGAGTTTTCTGCATTTCCTGTAACACTTGAAGAAGGAAAAACATCAGAAGGAGCTACTCCTCTCATGCCAATCCCAGACTGTTGGTTTGGCAGCCCTGGAGATTCACACTGAGAGAATTCCCTGAGGGTGTGGATATGCTTAAGCTGTTAGAAGCATTAGAATGAGCAGGAACAGCAAGCCAAGCACTGGGTTCAGCTTGTGGAGAACAGCTTGAACTTCCACCAGGATAAGACTGTCCAGAAGTACCTTCAAGAGCCTTTCTCTTGCAGGATAAGCCCCAACTGCCCAAAGAAGAACCTGATCCACCATTGTTTTCCTCAATCAACGAACCAGAACTTCCAGAAGAGGCCCCTATATTATCAGCAGAAGCACTAACAGATGAAACCTGCTCTGTTCCTAATCCACCTGACTTGCACAGGCCTGCTCCCATTCCCTGCCCACCACTACCAGAATTACCCACAATTTCAGCATTTAGATTTACATTCAGAGGGATACGAGTAGAACTGGAATCCCGAATAAATAAAGGCCCCCTTGTAATCTGATTGCCACTAGTGGCACTCTCATGAAGAGGGCTATTAGCCAGATCAAGTCGCCTGTCTTCCAAATTAGGATCAGTCCCTGCAAGAGTACCAGATGAAGACCTACCATGTTCCATTCTTACACCAGCATTAATCGCCTGGTTTTGTGGATTCATACTAGAGCTAGATTCACCCAAATGCCAGCCATTAAAGTTTTGAACATCATGATTGACAGCATTTACACATGTAAAATTTGCCTCATTGGAAGGTAACATATAGTTTGACAACCGGCTATCAACTGGATTTAGCATGTTATTCCATGAAGTCTGCTGATTCATGCCAGTGTTATTGGAAACAGAGCCCTGCCCAAAATCAATGGTCTCAGAGAAGGAACCAATGGAACTTCTTTGCCCTTGCATCAGACCAGATGAATTCCCCCCCCAAAAAGTTTGAAAGTACAAAATATTATTCCAACACAAACAGTGTGCTGCTAAGAATACGCCTGGGAAGGACCTGAAATCAAGCAACAGCAGAGGAGGATACATAATAACTCAAAAAGGTAGCTCGAAAACTGTAAAGCCCTGCATGAGATGAGAAGGCTATGCATGCAGTAACACCAATAATTGCAATAGTGGTATTAGTAGGAGTAACTGTAGTGCTAGTGGCTGCAAAATTGCAAAACTGTGCACAGTCACAAGCTATTAAGATATAATGACACTGATGATATGATAACAGCAGTAATAATATACATTCAAAATGTTAATTCACCCTACAATTACATGACCTGCAAGGAGCAAAACTGGAGTGAATATCATAGGAACAATAAATACATTAACAATGAACAGAATTATGATGAAAAAATAATATAAAAAAAAAATGAAAGAAAGGTAAGAAAAGTTGAATAAAAAAAAAAGGGTTCTTGAAACGTGTATTTCCCACCTGCAAGCAACGATCAAATTCTATAAGACCATAACACTTGGATGGCTCCCAATTCATTGACTTTAACAACTAAAATCCATGGCCAGTAGCAACTGAAAGTTCAAAGAAAGAGCCATCTTTAGCACCAATAGACAGTGATGATTTCATCTAATGAAACAGGACTGTAGACAATGCAGATGCGACAAAGCAAAGCATGATATGCAAGTGGTCATACAGGAAACCTCCATATTTAACTGGAAATTCAACATGTTACCTGAGTTAAATGATATGCCATAAGAACCATGGTTGCAACCGTTCAAATTATTACTCAATGTTTCGACACAAGCCAATTACGAGGCAAATTTAAACTGCAATGAGAAAACCAGAATTTAAAATTTAAAATGATGCCTGTTTCTACAGATTTAGCACATTTCAGATTCATAGTAAAAACATAAAAACAAGTGGATTAGCTGATTCCATAAGAAATAAGAAAGTACCAAACATTATACATAGGGACAAGCACACATAAATATGGAAAACTTAATCAGTACTCTCTGGTAAATAATGTTGATCAAGTTTCCAGAATCTAATCTAAGTTACATATAAAAATTAAAAAAAAAAAAAACCCAAACTGAAGCTTAGAGAAGCAATGAACTATATGCATGAATGCAGTCAAGACTGAACATTTGCATTCTTGAATGCAGAAACTCCATCATATCAAGACCCCCACAAAGCTGACTGATAAACACAGAATAATGAAAGCTTACAACTTTGGGAAGGGCATCAAACCCACTGTTCAGAGTAGCTCAGCTCCTGAAACACCAATTATAGTACCAAATCAAACTATAATAAAGATGGCCCAAACCTAAAGAATCAAACAAACCCAGAAAATCCGCACATGCATGCACACCAAAAAAACAGAAAACCCAAATTCCAACCCAAACCCTAAATGGGTTTACCTGATCCCATTTCTCTTCACAATTCCACCAACATGCACAGAAAGAAAAAAACAAAATACCCAAGAAAAAAAGGGGGGAAAAGAAGCCAAACATACAAACAAACCAAAAAAAAAAAAAAAAAACCCAAAAAAAACCTTGAAATTCAGATGATTAAAAAAGTAAAACACCATAATCCTGATCATCAAAAAATTTGTTCAAGACACAATCAAGAACAAAAATGAGATGTCTTGCAACAAGTACCTGAGAAGACTGAGGGAGATAAAGATCAATGGGGGATGAATTGAAGAAAGAAATATTAGATGAAAGAAAATATGAAACGGCTCTGACGCCCCCTCTCAGTTTCTTCGGTTACTTTTAATCTCTGAAAGATAATGGGTAAACGACAAGGCCACTGAGCAATGGATGAAAGAGGTGGGTTGTGGGTTGGGGGTTGGGTTGTAGAGAGAGAAACAAGAGAGAGAGTGTGCAAGCCTGGTAGGAAATTAATGTGTGTGACTGATTTTCTTATTCAAGACTTTTCTTGTCAATGATTTTTTCTATTCAGAACCATTTCTTTCCTTAATTTTGATTACAATAAATATTATTTTTTCCCAATATTTTAAATTATTTTTATTAAACCATTTACTCTTTTATTATTTCTATTATTACATTTATGGTAATAAATATGTTTGGGTTCTTATATCAATAATGACTGCCAAATGTCCATCACCCTTTCTACCAAAAGCATCCCCTCTTAAATATCATGTACTTTTTATTAATTTTATTAAATTATTTTTTAAATAATATTACATTAAAATATTAATTATTCTACCATATATTTTCACATCAATATTTTACTTTTTCTTAAATTAGCAATTATAATAATTAACCATAATTATTTAGCACTATTTGAAACAAATGTGATGCTTTTTTTTTCTAAAAATGTCTAAAATTATTATTTACTTTTATTATAAAATTATTTTATGGTGATAATAATTATTGAGTCTTTTGCAACACAACCCTCCTCATGATTGTGTTATTAGTCTTTTTATTTTTTTTTAATAGTTACTCCTTACCTTTTATAAATAAAAAAAAAAATCAAAATTATTTTTTAATATATTATTTGTAATATTAATATATGGTATATATAAATGCTATATTTTTTAAATGTATGTAAGTATAGTAAAATATTATTAATTATTTTACACATGACCCATAATGATAATTGTGTAATTATTGTTCTTTAATTACTATAGTAATTGCTTACCTTTGTTCAAGAAAAAGCCATTTCAAAATCACTACATAATATATTATTATAATTTTATTTTATTTTTTTCGAAAACACATCTTTAAATTGAATGAGAATAATGTAGAATTTAGGAATAAGGTACGAAAATCCATTACAGTAATTTAGGGCCTATTTAGTAACTATTTTCGAAAATAGTTTTAAAACACAGTTTTTAAGAATAATTTTTTTAAACTATTCTTTGATTTTTGTAAAATAAAAGTTTGTTTGAAAATCTAAGATGTTTTTTATATATTTTTAATATTTTTAAATATGTTTTAAAAATAACTTTTATTCTTAATATTTTATTTTTAATCATTTTACATGTTTGTATAATTATTATTTTAAATAATCATAAAAAATAAGTGAAAATAAAAAAAATAATTAAAAGATATTCTCTTAAAACATTTTATATTATGTTTTTAAGAATAGAAAATGTAAAATATTTTTTTGTTACCAAACTTGTTTTCTTTTTCTTTTTTTTTCTTTTTTTCTTTTTTTGTTATGAATAACAAAATTATCCTTAAAATATTCCATTTATAAATATTAATAATTTTTCCCCGTATATATATATATATATATATATATATATATATATATATATATATATATATATAATATTTTATTACAATAATTATGTTAATAGTAAATATTTTTTTTCCCCGAGTATTTATCCATTCAAATATTACTTAAAAAAGGGTATATTATACCAAAATAAACCCATATTTAAAAAATAAAAAAATAATCTATGTTAAATTGAATCAACATTTTCATTATATAATTTCTTATTGTGATCATTGGATCACTAACTATCATGATTATATGCCTTCAAAAATTACATATTTTAAACAATTTTCTTTTTTGCAAAAAAAAAAAATAATTGATATCATTTCAAATTTTGATATTATGTTTTAAATAATCATTACATAAAGATAATTATCAATTATATACTATGTAACATATTAACCTATAAATTGACTAATTTCTTTTAGAAGTTGTAAATTATATTGCTTAAAAATAATTTATAAACTAAATTAAATGAGTTGTTTCAGTAAAATTTAATATTTATTACTTTATAATTTAAGTTGACTTTAAGTTAAAGTATATTTAAAGTATTGTCCTAAAACTTATTACTTAATTTTTACTTTAAGTATTAAAATTATTTAATAAAATTAACTTAAAACTTATTCTCAATTATCAAATTGACATATTTATCCTTATAAAATTATAACTAGAGTAAAAGAAATTGAGTAATATTGAAGGTCGTGGAGATAATTAAGATAAATGAGGGTGAAAATATAAAATAAAAATATAAACTTGAGAATAGGTTAATTGTTTTTATTTATTACTTAAAATTATTTATTTACTTTAAATCATATTGTTAAGTTATTATATCAAACATACTTAATTTATTTAATAACTTAAATTGAGTCATTAAATCACTTTAAATTATTCAATTAATTTACCGAGAAATAAAAGTATACAAATGATTCTTATAATTTAATATAAAGGGAATGCACCTTAGGCAAGTATAATGTATAATATACATTTAGGTGCAATAAATTTGTAGCAGTCTAATATTAATATATGTGCTTCCACTGTTTATGTAAAATTTGAAGAAGTATGAAAAAGAATTATTAAATTGACACTTTTTTTTTTCCTAACCCAAATGGAGATTAAAATATTCAATATTTTTAATTAATGACTTATTTATTTATTTATTATTATTATTATTATTATTTTAATGTTGAAAGGACCATGACCAAAATTATTTTTTGATCAAATAAAATGTTTGAAATGGTTCTAAAAGCAACATTATAATTCTCATAGTTACACTAATACTGCCTAATAAAATAAAATAAATAGAATAATTATGAGAAAAATATTATTCAAGAAATTAATTATGAAAGTAGCACTACCCATTAATAGAGAGAGAGAGAGAGAGAGAGAGAGAGAGAGAGAGAGAGAGAGAGAGAGAGAGAGAGAGAGAGAGAGAGAGAGAGAGAGAGAGGGAGAGAGAGGGAGAGAGAGAGGGAGAGAGAGAGAGAGAGAGGGAGGGAGGGATTTAGTTTATGTAAAATTTTTGTTGTAATCATTCTCCATACTTTTGGAACTAAGTTCCAAGTTGCAAATAATTAACAGATCTTGAATTTGTCATGGTGCATATACACCACTTCTAAGGTCAAATACAAAATGAATAGGGGGCATGTCATGATGGCCCCCCCTCCTCACATTTGCATTCTAATCCAATTGATTGGATTGTTCCTTTAAGCATTTACAAGTATTATTACTCACTCATATGGGTCATATCTCCATGACTCATCACTAATACATTAGTTGGGCCTGCAAATCCGGGCCTCCCAAATTCTAAGCCCAATCTCCATTGCATACAATGGGCTCAACATAGGTAACCCAGCCCAACCAAATTTGTATGCCAATTGGTATTACTCACATCAAAAAGTAATTAGACAAAATTATCTTTTAAACACAACCAATTCTTAGTTTGATGGCATCAAGTAATTGAACTAAATTACTTCTCAAATATGATTAGACTATTTTCCGATTGTTTCAAGATTATCATTTTTTTATATAGCCGATCGAGCCATAAGAAAAATTAATATTCATAATTAAACTTTATTAATGGGTATTAAAAGGTTAAGAAATGTAGTAGTGAAAGCAATTTAATAGAAGTGTACAAAAGTATAGGACAAAGGAAGCCAAGGAAAAGATTCGGTGGATGAAGTTGGGTAGGACTATATGGAGCCTTTGTGCCATATATAGGGGCTACAACTTCTCAATGTGCATGTGGAGTAGAGATCTTGCCACCACTTTTGACTACCACCTCATTGAGGAAATATTTTTGCACCCATACATATGTAATCATATTCCTACGCGAAGGGGAATGGGCATGGACGGGGAATGGGACAAGTAAAAGTGGGTAATTTCCAATTTTATTTTTAAATTAAAATCCTTTTTTGGGAGTAATTATAATTAAATGATTTTTATGTAGTGGTGATTTTATTTTAAGAAAAATGTTTAGGTCCTGTTTTGACAACTCTTTTCAAGAACAATTTTCTATTTTTTAGAACAAAATAATTGAAAAACACGTTTAATAATTAAAAATTATTTTCTGTTTTTTTTTCTAATTTCTATAATTAGAAAATAAAAAAATAAAAAAACAGAGTATTTTCAGAGAACTTTTTTTAGTTGTTTTTTGAGAACTGTTTTAATGAATAATTATATAAACATATATAATCATTAAAAATAAAGTTATGGACATAAAAATAATTTTTAAAATATATTTTAAAATAAGTTAAAACTATTTTAAGCTCTCGAATATAATTTTATTCTACAAAACATCATAAAATAGTCTTTAAAAATTGTTCTTTAAAACTATTTTTTCAAAATTGTTTTAAAAAATAGTTACCAAACAAGGTCTTATTCTCGATTGGGTGACTATTTTTCATAAACAAGTTTTAAGAATAATTTTTAAAAACTAGTTTTTATGTATTATAAAATAAATATTTGTTTAAAAACCTAAAATATTTTTAATCTAATATGTTTTAAAATAACTTTTATATACAATACTTTATTTTTAATCATTTTTCATATTTATATAATTATTTTTTAAAATAGTTTTTAAAAAATATTTGAAAACAACTAAAAAGATATTACATTAAAAACACCATATTTTATGTTTTTAAAAATAAAAATCAATTTTTTTTATTAAACATATATATTGGAAAATAGAAAACCTTTTTAAAAAACATATAATTTTAAAAGTATTTTTATTAATAAAAATTTAATTTTTAGAAAATTATTTACCAAGAAACCATCTTAAAATCAAGTCAAATGATTATTTAGATTTTTAAAAATAATTTTAAAAAGTTTGTTAAACACATAATGTTCATTTTAATATCAGTCCTATTTTTGTTTTTAAAACAAGTTTATATAATATAACGAAATTGTTAGATGTTGACATTGAAAATGCAATTGTTTTAAGAATTATATAAAAATTGAGGAATTAAACAAATTTTATTATCTTAATTTTAAACATTTTCAAACATGATCTTTAAAGGTAGAAGGTAAATTTACATTTTTTATACAAAAGGTTTTATTTTTTATATACAATGTATTGCTTCATTCTACTACTTAAAACAAAAAATAAGTAGGTTATGAATTTAATATTAGAAACTTTATTACACAAATTGTCTAATTAAATATAAACTTTCATATTCTTGTAAATTTTCAAGTTGGTTCTTTAAGTGTTTCAAAATTTATTTCTTAAAATACTTTGTACAAATGTTAAGAATGTATGTTATATTTATATTTTATTATATTAAAATAAATTTATTAAAAATTAATTTTATTGTAGAATTTGAAGTTAGGGTCAGGTCTAAAATTTACTTTTAATTACCTAAAGGGTATTTGATAAATCAACTTAATGACTTAATTTATATTAATCTTAATTTTTTTTCTTTGTAAACATAACTTAAGATTTAAATAAGAATAAATTAATTATTTTAACTTAATACTAAAAATCATTTTTAATTTTAAATTATAATATAAGTTATTTTAACAAACATATTTAATTTATTTAATAACTTAAATTAAGTTATTATGTCACTTTAGGTCATTAAGCTGATTTATCACATACTATATAATAAAAATTAAAGTAAGAATATAAATTATGTCAATATTTATATTTATGTTAATAAATGTTAAAAATATGAATCATTTTTGTGGGATCTCGCATTCATCCAAATATGATTACCTTCCTCGTCTAGGTATTAGTTAAATAAAGCGTATTAGTTAAATAAAGCGCCAACCGGGCGGCTTCCACATTCAATGTGTAGGTAATAAATGATGCAACACCATTACAACATGAACAATCGTGAGCATAAACATCTGACTTTAAACCTAAAAGTTGTTATTTGTAAAGTCAATTATTAGTATTTAAATCAATCAAAGCGAGTAGGGAACGTTGCAACTTGGTGAAGATAAACATCTATCAAACATCAAAAAACAGGTATTTGAATAAGATAAGTATTTAATTTAATTAAGCAAATAAAAGCTAAAATAAATACCTAATTGGAGCAAAAGCAAAAACCACATCTTCTTTGATTTTGCTTGATGTTGATGTTTAAGACAATCGTGTTACAAGAAAAACCCCTATATTTTCTCGCTTTCGAAAACACACAAAGTTCTTTCTAAAAACAAACTAGACACTCACAATAATACAATTTCATAAAAAACATAACATTCTTAGTGGTATTGATACTAATTATCGTCCACAAAGATGGATTTTTTCATAAAGCATCAAAGAAATTTAGATTCCACCAAGCCCAATCGAAATGAAGAACACGACTACAGTTCAAAATTCTCTCAAAGAACCACCCTCTCTCCTCACTTTCTTTCTTCCCCTTTCATAGCAGACCCCTCCTCCTTTTGCTAAAGGCATTTGGGCTGTAATGGCCACTACTTGGTCCAAGGCCCACAAATGAAACGGACCCAACAAAGTGAAGTCAATGAGTAGATGGGAAGGAGAAATATATGTTTGGTGATTTACTTTATTTGTTTTGGGTGATTTATTTAATAAATTAGTTTTTGTTTGGACATTTTTTTTTTTTTTATTTTTAAAAGCATATAATATTTTACCTTTTATATAAAAATTATAAACTTGCTTTATTTTTTAAAAAACTTTTAAATTAAGGATTAATATAAAATAATATTTTATTAAATTGGTTTAATACCTTTAATACTTCCTTGGAGAAAAGATTGGAATAAGAGCTTATTGTAGCAAAAATTCTTTAACTTAAATTAATTTTTAGAGTACCTAATTTTATCTTATTCCATTCAAGTCTCGTTGTAGTTATTGAATCGGCCTATTTTTGTCCATTTTATGAAATCTCAACTTATTATGAATTAATTTATATCTTTTATTCCGTATCCTCCTCGTATTTATAATATAAATGGATAAAAGAACTTAATAATAAATTATATACTCAATTAGAAGAATTGAAATAAACCTATGATAAATTGCATAATTTAAGGCAAAGTGTAAAAGATTTAATTAAAAATGTCTAAAAACTAACTTCTCTTAATTATTTAAATGAATATCAATTAGTTATAAAAAAAGCTGTATGATCAACTTTTTATTACTAAAACCTTGATTGAAAAAGAAATTGTAAGATTTTATTTTGATAATTTATATGCTAGTTCCTCTATATAAATAGATCGGTGTTTTAGAAAACTTATGAACCTTCATTCAAAAAACCAAAAGGTGAGATAATTTAAAATTTTAATGAATAACCCGTTAAAAATAACAAATAGAATCTTAGAAGAACACAAAAACCAAACTAGGAAGAAAACATAATCAACATAAACCATCTAAAGAAAGTTTAGAAAATTCAACAAAAAGCTTTATCAAATTTTAACACAACTTAGAAAAGAAGTTGAAGACTTTAAAAATCATAATTTGTTTAGAAGCAACCTAGGTCATATTAAAAAATAATTAGCTGAAGAAGAAAATTTTGTCATAAAGAAAATAGAGCAAATAAAATTAGAACAATAAAACTTGAAAGAAATATTAGAAAAAGTCAACTAAAAGATAAATAACCTTTTAGATCAAATAGAAAAACTAAATATAAATAACTTTTTAAAACAATTTGATAAATTTAATTTGGGAGAAAAACCAATAATTAGATTAAAACGAAAAATAAATCCTTTTGAACCAAAAAGCTTAACAATAAAACCATAGAAATAATATAAGTAATAAATTCAAGAGAAAATGTGAAAGAATTTGTTGAAGAAAAATTAAATGAGAATAGAAAAATCTTACTTTTATTAATTGCTACTTAATTTACAAAGATTTACAAGGGTTGAAGAAGAAGTTGAGAGAGTTGGTTTTTCTTATATGGGTTTTTTTTTTTTTTTTTTTTTTCTGAATTTTTTCTCCGATGATTCACTTTGTTTCACTCTTCCTTTTTTATACAAAAACTCATTACAAGATAACAAAAGGTATGTCTGTAGGTTTTCAGTTAATGGTAAATACGGGGATGACTACTTTTTCAAAAGAAAGACAAGTGACTCACATGTGATGAGATTTGTACATTTATGTGTATAGTGTAGCATACCGTATGTATTTTTTGTCTTTTTGTTTTTTCTTTCTTCAGTTTCATTTTTCTTCTTCTATCTTTATTTTTCTTTGCCAAACTACCATGTATTCTACTAAGATGACCAATTTTTAACAAGACCACTTTAATTTGGTTGAGATTGCAGTTATTGCTTCAAAAATGTCATTGTTGATGCTTTCTTTATTGTCTTTTTTTTTTTTTTTTTTGTAATCATTTCATCATATTTTGTAAGTTCTAATAGCTTTCTTTATCAAGATTGTTCTAAAAGCATGCATTATCATTGAGGTAGGAAGAAGATTCTGATAATTTTACGGTTTACTTGGTTATAAAATTTTTTTCCTTTAGAAGTTATAGAAGGTTTTGGAAGTATTATGTGTTCTAAATGTTGATTTATCTAAATTGACATGGTTTTTATTTTTCTGATAGATGAAATAATTTATTTTTGATTGGTCTAAGATCATAAATTTGAAAGGCTCTGTACCTATTGTGAAATTCCGGAAATTGATTGGAATAGGTCATTTTTCATTCTGATTTTTGTTGATGAATTAATGGTGGTTCTTTATTATGTTTTATGTACACAGTGGTAAGCTAGTACCAATGATCCATTGCTAATTAAACTAAGTAATTGAGATTGACAAACTAAACTAGTTTGACTAGTTGATATTGTGTTGGTTTTCAAATCATTTATCAATTTTTCTTTGGTTTTCTTGGATTTTGAGGTTTTGAAAATTTTGAGTTTCTAAAGCAATGGGTTAATTTTGAAGGTTTTGAAAATGTTTGACTAAGGTTAAAATGGTTTTTCCATAAGCTTATTCTAGGTTTTGGTTAAGAAAACTTTGTGGTTTTAAAGACAAAAATTTGTCCACAAAGACCTAATGTTCTTCAAAAAGGTTTTGAGAATATAAAGATTTAAATCTCAAATTTGGATTTAACACTTTGTTCAAGTATATGGTTCCATACTAAAAGGTTGTAGCTTTGGTTGGTTTCCTTTTAGTCATGTTTTTGTAATCAAAATAAAAAGTTAATCATTGATAATTATTTTCCTACTACAATTTGCTAATATATTATCATTTCCTTTAATATGTTCAAATTCGGGTTTAAAACCAATTAAAGAGTTTTAGAATTTTATCCATCTTTAGTTAGATAATTTTGAAGAATTTTTATTTTTAAAGAATTTCTTAATATTTGGTTCTTAAAGTGAATTAAAAATAGTTGGAATTTTTCTAAGACTAAAATTATTACTTCTATTTCTAAGTTTGTAGAACTAAGGTATTTTTGGTAATCATTAAAAGTTCCACTACAATAGTTATAAAGTTTTTCTTCTTCACCATTTATTAATGCTGAAAGTAAACCTCCTCCTCTGTTTGGTTTGCATCAATTTAGACCATCTTATATTCACTTTCTAAGGGTAAATGTAAGGTTGGAAGATGTTTTATAAGTTCTTTTATTTTTTTGTACAAATTTAATATCTTAAAGGATTTCTTAATATTTGGTTCTTAAGGTGAATTGTTCTTGGTTAAAAAATAGTTGGAATTTTTTTAAGACTAAAACTATTACTTCTATTTTTAAGTTTGTAGAATTAAGGTTATTTTGGTAATCATTAAAAGTTCCACTACAATATTTATAAAGTTTTTATTCTTCATCATTTATTAATACTAAAAGTAAACCTCCTCCTCTGTTTGGTTTGCATCAATTTAGACCATCTTATATTCACTTTCTAAGGGTAAATGTAAAATTGGAAGAAGTTTTACAAGTTCTTTTATTTTTTGTACTAATTTAATATCTTCTTGGTTAAAATATTTTTGGCCTATATTGTTTGTTTTACTATAAAGATGTCTAACTAATCAACTAAGATTTTTAATATAAGGTCTAGCATAAATTAATAATCTTAAAAAGCTTTTAAGAGTTTTTTAGTCTTCTAATTTATTTGAAAATTTATTTATTTTTTGTCTTATATGGTTTTACAATTTTATTTGTTTATTTTCTAATTCTAAAAATTCTATTTGGGTTTTAAATAATTTTATTTTATTTTTGCTTACTCTTAATCTTTGACTAATTAGTTCTTTAAAAATAAGTTCTAGATGTTGTACACACTTTTAAAAAGAATACAAAACAAATTAGAATATCATTAATATATACAAAAACAAAATAACTTTTATTAAAAACTTTGTCTAAATATTTGTCAAGCATTTTTTGGTCCAAATGACATTATCTTCCATCCATACAATCTACAAGAACATGAGAATGTTGTTTTTGATAACTAAGAAAAACATTTGCATACTTAAATGAAATTAATTAAAAATCTTTATTTGATATTTTAAAAGCATCATCATATGTATTATCATTTAATCTCTTATAATTAATCACTATCCTAGATTTTTCTTGTTTTTCTTCATTAACGGTTTTAATTAAAAAGGCCGATGATCCATGAGATTTAAAACTTGGTATAATGAGATTATTTTGTAATAGTTGTTCTATCTGAATTTTAAATTCCTTTGTACTTATAATCTTACATGCTACATTTATTGTTTTTATTGTCAAATATGAGTTGTTTATTGGTATTTTACTAGTTGTTTTTCTTCTACTCCAATGTTTTTTAGGTTCTTTGCCTATGATTTCCATTTTTTCTACTTGCGATAAAAAGTTTTTTAAATTTGTAAATTTTTTTAGTTGGTCTAAATAATTACTTGTTATACTATCTACTCATTCTTTTGTTTTATTGGTTTTATGAGAGATTAGATTATAAGATTTTTTTGATGTATTATTTTTTTGTATTTGTATAAACAACGGTTGCAATTTTAGAATGAAAACTAACTTGGTTATTTTATATTTGTATACTAAATTAATTCTAGTAGTCGAGTTAATGATTGTTGGTCATTTTAATGTGCTAAGGTTTCAAACAAAATGTTTTTAATGACTCTAGTATCTAACATTGCATCTATTTTCAATTCTAAGGTTTTTAATTTAATCATCATTGAAAATATAATAGCTTTAACCTTGTTTGTCATATTAATTTGTTATTTTATTTATATGGTTGCATCTACAAGATTTATTGTTTTTACTTAATTTTATTTTTTGAGAGTTTAAATTGTTTTTCATTAGTTCCTTTGTAGGGGTGTTTTTTTTTTTTTTTTAATCTTTTTAAAAATTATAAGGGTTTACTTTACTTTCTAAAGCTTATACAAGGTTTTCTAAATTTAAAGGAGTTTTCGTAGGTTGATTTTTTTCTTTTTCTATGATTATGCAAATTTCTTCCTCTTCAGTTTCATTATCATTTAAACTGTACAGACTTGAATTTTCACTTTCAAAATCTAATTCACTTATAAGTTCTTCTTCCTAACTATTTATTTGATGTTCTTTTATTAGGTTAATTTTAACTTGACTTTTTTCTTACTTTTGTTTATTTAGTGGTTTTTTAACTTTAAGACATTCAAGTCTTATAAGGTCTTATCGACCACATAAATAACATTTATATTGTTTTTTCTTTTTTTTTTTTGGTTATTTTTCTTTTTTATCCAAAGTTTTTCAAGTTTTTTATATCTTGTTTGGAAATGTCGTTTTCTAAACAGTTTGACTTTCTTTTTAAAAATTTGTTGCATCTCTTAGGTTTTCTAAAATTATATTCTTTACGTCCTATGTCTATATTTTCTCTTATATGCAATTTTCTATAAAGCTGTTGATTTATAAATTGTTTCTTTATTTGACTTCTTTCTTCCATATTTATGCACTCTCTTTCTAACCAATTTTTTTACAAATTCTATTTTAGTCTTATGTAAGGAGAGTTTTTGTATTTAGAGGTTGAAAATTCACTCCATAATCTAAGTCCCATGGGTCCTTTTATTTTCAATATATATTTATTTAAATATTCAGATGTTCTATCTACTTTAACAAGGATTGCATATTTCCTAAATTTTTGCTCATATTCTTTTATATAAGACAAGTTACATAATTTCAATTATTATAATTTATGGAGATATATTGTATGCTCGTTTACTTCTTTTTGAGTTGTTATTAAAAAGTATAACTTTATTAAATTTATAAATACTATTATACTAAAATTATTTCTAATTCCCTAAAAATAATTATTATTTTCTTGTTCCATGTTTCTAAAGAGTTGTAATACAATTCCTCTAAGAATATTTTTATAAAATTCATATATTTCCTATTGATTTTCAAAAAATACTACTACTTCCGACTAAATTTAAAGACTATTCTTGGTTTTGTTTTTTTTTTTATGATTTTCTTAAGATCTTATATATTGTCTATATTTAAAATTGTTCTATATTCATAAATTAGTTACAAAAAACTAAAATGTTTTGTTTTTGTTTTCCATTGAGGTTCTTTTGGTTTGCTATGCCTTACCATTTTGGTTTTTACATTTACAAATCCTTTTTTATTTGCTTCTTTTTTTGTATTTACTAACTCTTCTAGAATTGTTTTCAATTTTTGGTTGAATAACAACAAATTGATTTATTGTCTTTATATCTATGAGTTTTTTTAATCAGATTGATTTTATAAAATCATTCAACTATTTGTTTATTTATATAATTTTTACACATTTTGTAAGTAAAATTGTTTTGGTTTGCTTGTTCTACTAATAATCTTGGATTACAAAATTCTTCTAACATCATGTTAACCAATTCTAAATTTTTATATAGGTTTTCTATTATTTTATATTTAGCAAAATGTTTTCTTCAATTATGATTATATTTATAGATGCTATCTCAACATTTATAATTTTGTAATTTTCAAAAACTATGTTACTACTCTCTTATTTGTTTATATAAATTACTAGAAGTTGGATATTACATTACTGAGTTATTTATTTGGGGTAATTCTCATTTTCATCTTACTAAATAGTCTACTTCTATAGGCTTTGCTTCTATCATATTTACAGCTATACTTCCAAAGATTTTACTACATCATCAAATTCCATCATATATTTTAAACTTTAAGTATTAGTGATTTTTCCAATAAATCCTACAACGCCTCAAATTAATTTTTAGGGGTAAAATAATAAATTAGAAACATAAATTAATTAAATAAATTTAATAAGAATACAAAAGTCTTTTCACATTAAAAGCCTTAAGTATAAATTATTATTTTTGTACGAAAAATCAGAAAGCATATCACAACATGAGGCTAAAGATTTAGGAGATTAAAGTTTGAAGATCAACTCTTCAATTAAAATTTTAATCGTTAGATTAATATTTTATATTTATTAATTAATTTTGAATACTTTAAATATTTTAATTTAGATCAGGGTCTGTTTATTTAACTTTTAAATAAAAAAGATTAAAAATTTATGAATATAAATAGAGTTATTGATGAAATTCAATGGAGTAGGTCTATAATAATAATAAATAAAAATATAGAAACAAAAAAAGATTGGAGTGTCGACATGTGTGAATTGGTGGGTGGAGTCATGGAGGTTGAGGTTGAAAGAAACAAAAAGAGAAAAGGAAAGAATGAAATTTTGAGTAGGATGCCTTGTACCACATGAATTGTCAAAGAATGGGTGCAGGACATCAACATGAATTGTCAATGCCTTGTACCACATAGTAAAGAATGGCGGTGAAGAAAAGAAAAAAAGGAAAAAAAAAGTCTTGTGATGAATAGATGATAACGACATGTGGCAGATAATTTTGTAAATTTGTACGTTGGAAGGAGACAAAAAGAATAGTATGGACTATTAAGATAAAAATGGTGATAAAAAGGGTATAAATTAAATATTTTTAAGGAAATTAATCTAATTAAATAAGAAAAAGAAATAGATTCCTAAAATATAATTCGAAAGGCATGTGGGTTTTATAAACTCTCAAATATCGTCTACTCTGAACCTAAGGATTTGTATATATGATTAAGAGAGCACATTACATATATGATAATGAGATTTTTTTTATATTTTTTTTCATTTTGCTAATATATGATTTCATCGTAAATCTCCCATGTAGATATTGTTTGTCATCAACGATATGAGATTATATTATTTGTTTTGAGCCTATAAACTCTCAAATATTTGAAATGCATTTATATAGCTAAGAAAAGCTCGCTTTTATATATAGCATCATTAAATTTTCTTGAAACTAATATAAGACCTTACAATCACCTCCCATGTAAATATGACCTCCTTCTCGTACTTTATGTGATGTTAATATCAAACAAATAAACATCTCTTATTTAATAAGTAGAAAGACTGTTTTTCTTAATAAAATCTTTTAAAATGAGGAAAAAGGATATCAACATGTATCTCTTAAAAATCTACCAAAAGGTTCATTTGACATCATGATAATAAAAATAAAATAGGACTAAAAATCGGAATAGTATAAGAAATAGAGATCAATCATCAATATTATTATAAGAAAATTTAAGTTTATACAAAAATTAATTTTTGATTCAAGTTTTTATTTTTAATTATAATTCAAATGCAATATCATCTATTCTATTAAACCAAAGACGACTAAAACAAATATGCACCAAAGAGAAAGGCTAAAAATGGTGATTAAAGACATCAGATATTATATTTAGATGATGATACTTATTTGCAATTGTTTTGAAGTTTAAAATATGTCTTTAGCTACAACTATGACATGATGATATTAAACCTAGGAGGAAGGTTAATTAATTTGGTCATATTTTAACCAACTAATGTTTAATAATTTTAATCATGTAAACATTGTTTGTTTTGAATCGATCTTTATAACTTTAACATGCATTTACATATTTAAGATAAGTTTACAATAATTTTTTTTTGCCTCTATCTGATGTGGGTTGTCACATATTCATCCAACTAACTAAAAGACATTAAAAGATAAAAATCATTGAATCATGACAAATATCGACATATATTGGTGTCCCTTTTTCTTTTTCAAGACATGATTAGAAATTTTTCTAAAGACCTAAATTAAAAGTACCCAAAAGTTTTTGTAAGTCCTCTTCATTTATTTACATAAAAAAGCTTTACACCTTTAATTTTCAAATTGAAGAATGAAAAAAATATAATTAACCCAAGTTCCATTTTTAAAGGCAGTGTCAAAATGGAGAAAGTTATTAAGATATTTTCTTTTTTAAGCATGTGTTTAGTAAACTAACTTAATAACTTAATAATATAACTTAAAATGAAAAAACAACTTTTAAGTTACGAGTAAAAATAATTAACTTATTCTTAAATTCACATATTTATTTTACTTTTTTTACCTTCATTTGTCTTAATTACCTCTACAATCTCTTTTACTACTCAATGATCTTTACTGTTACTCGATTTCATTTGCTCTAATTATAATTTATGAGGATAAATATGTCACTTTGATTATTAAGAATAAATTTTAAATCAATTTTATCAAATAATTTTAAGTTAAGTCAACAAGTTAAGTATGATTTAACTTAAAGTCAACTTAAAATAAGAATCAAATAATAAGTTATAAGTCAACAAGTTAAGTATGATTTAACTTAAAGTCAACTTAAGTCATTAAATAATAAGTACTAAGTTTTACCAAATACCCCCTAAAACTACATTTAAAATTAAGATTTTTCTATGACACCCATAAGTGATTTTAAGTTAAAATACCAAAAAAAAAAAAAAAGTATCTAACAAAAAAACAAAGGTATCTAATCGGAATATATAATTTGGTAAACAAAAAAATTAAATTTCTCTATAATTTAGTAATGATCTGTTTATTTGGTTCTAAATCCATTTTTACCTACTTTATTTTATTTGTTTGTATGGGAATTTTATTTATTTATTTAATATTTAAGATTTAATTAAGAAGGAGTGGGATTTGTAGCTTGATATGAAATTAAATTTAAGGACAGGTTTGGTATGAGGTTATAACGTTGGATTAACTTTCACATCAAAAATTCAATACGCACAACTGGGCAGAGTTGACTACTGTGGGTCCAAATTCGGATCACCGTAAAGTCTGACACATGTACGGTCAAATTTTTTCTGAACATGTAACTCACTCACGTGCGCTTAAAGAAACTTCCATAGACTCCATTGGGCATGTGTGCATATGTATTTGGCCCTGCCAGATTCTCCCCCATCCACGCACACTTCGATTCCTGAGAAAATCAAACATCCAATTCCCGAGAAAAACCAGGAAAAATGAATTCTCGGGCTTTGGCAGCTCTACTGTCGTCTCTAATTTCAGAACTCCTCCTTCTCCTTCTCCTCCTCTTCCCTTCCTCTAACCCTCTCACCATCACTTCCAATTCTAATTCCGGTTCCAATTTCTATGAAACCATTTTCCCTCTGATTCACCATTTCCTCTCTTCGGCGGAGCTTGTTACCTCTCTGTCTCTCCTCTCCATTTCCAGGAAACGCAAGAGGACCCACCAGCCAGACCTCGACAACGAGGACGAAGAGGATGAACCCGGCTCAGAACTCGCCCGATTCGAACTGGGTTTGACTCAGAACCCTGACTCGTTCAAGGGTTGTTTCAGAATGACCTCCTCCACCTTTGAGTGGCTGTCTGGCCTGCTCGAGCCATTGCTCGATTGTCGCGACCCAATTGGCTCTCCCCTCAATCTCGCCCCCGAAATTCGACTCGGAATTGGGCTTTTCCGGTTGGCCACCGGCTCCGATTACCCCGAAATCGCTCGCCGATTCGGGGTTTCCGAGTCCATAACCCGGTTCTGTGTCAAACAGTTGTGCCGCGTTCTCTGCACCAATTTCAGATTCTGGGTCGCTTTTCCTAGCCCAATTGATCTCGATTCCTTGTCCGCTAGCTTCGAAGCTCTCACCGGATTGCCCAATTGTTGTGGCGTAATTGATTGTACTCGGTTCAAGATTGTGAGAAATAATGGGTTTAAGCTATCTCCCGAAGAGGAGGTTCGTGAAGAGAGCATTGCTGCCCAAATTGTGGTTGATTCATCATCCCGAATCCTAAGCATTGTTGCTGGGTTTCGTGGTGATAAGGGCGATTCTCGGGTCCTTAAATCCTCAACTCTGTACAAAGACATTGAAGGAGGAAGTTTATTGAATGCTCCCCCAGTTTATATAAATGGGGTTGGTATAAATCAGTACTTGATCGGCGATGGAGGATACCCTTTGCTTCCCTGGTTGATGGTACCTTTCGTTGATCCAGCTCCTGGTTCATATGAGGAGAATTTCAATTCAGCACACCATTTGATGCATGTTTCAGCCCTCAGAGCAATCGCTAGTTTGAAGGACTGGGGTGTCCTGCGCCAAACTATAGAGGGGGAGTTCAAGATGGCTGTTGCCTATATTGGGTCGTGTGCAATACTTCATAACATTTTGCTTATGAGGGATGACTATTCGGCATTGTCGGACGGGTTGGGGGATTACAGTCAGAGCCCTCAGTATTGGAGGAATGCCAGCTTGGAGGAGAGCCCCATTGAGAGGAATGCTTCTGTTATTAGAAGTGCTTTAGCTACCAGAGCGAGAAAGTTTCATTCTTCCAGCCACTCTATGGACCCTGGTGGTTCTGTGAAAGAAGAGCCCAGATGATTTTGAAAACAAGGCAGCTGAGGTAGATTTGTTCCACAATTTTGAGTAGGTAATTGGGGATTCTTTCAATAATAATCATCATATTCTTTGAGACTATAAATTCCTCTGGCATTTTGCCTTTATTTTACTATAAGGATTCCTTTTCCTTCTAATGTTTTCTGATTGATTTTTGAAGAAATACTCAATTGAGTATCTTTTCCTTTTAGCAAATGGTGACAGTAGGGTTATGTCCTGTCAAGAATGTATATATACTCTTTGTTGGGCATTGTTAGGGTTCTTTTTATCTTTTAAGAAAAAGAAATAATGTGAGGCCTTGTTCTCTTTGATTTTGCTCTTTAGAACTAAATATTTTGTTTAGCTTTGTAACGACAGACTCTGCATTTGCTGATAGATGCAATGCAAGAGGGAAACAAGAGCACAGGATTGTTTTCGATGTGAGGGCACTGAACAGCGGTAATTACATATGATGATTCATAGTATTTCAATGCTTTTAGTCTAGGCTTGAGATTGGTAAATGTTGTTAGCCTCTCAAATCGATTCCTTTATGCAGATTATCGATTCTGGGATCCCCAAAGTGACAACATTTTGCATTCTTCTTGTTATTTGGTTAAATGTCACACTGGGGATATCTTAAAGGTTAGATGATTCAGAAAAAAAAGAAAAAAAGAAAGGAAAAATAGAACCTTGGTTATTTGTGGTTCTTAATAGAGTCTTACACATCAAGTTTGGTTGATCATTTTAAGATCATATCTGCTTATGCTGTTGCAACATCTATGATGCTTTCATGATTTAATTGAAAATATGATACTCTGCCCCCATATTAATCTCTGAGTACTTGGGATTTGGTTTTTGCTCGTTGTTTATGGTTTCGCTTTATGTAGACTGCCAAAGCTTAGATACCCGGGCATGGAAAATTGGACAAATGACTTTCTAATGGATATACTGGAACTTTTGTTGTTCCTTTAGTGGGTATGGGGTGGGTGGGGAAGGAGGCTTGTGCTTGTTTGGCCCATGATCACAGAGGAATTCTCCACTGGCCTATGCTTCTATGTATTGGAGTCTATTGACTCTCATCTTACTTTGTTCCGTAGTACACTAATCCTCTTTCTTCGGGACTGTTTAACCTTTCTTATGAATTAATGGGATAATTTTTCCTCGTACACTTCTGGGTTTTGGCTGAAAGAAACAAAGAAAAATGAAGGTATTTTTGCAGGATAAATGTCCTATTTCTAGGGTTCTAGAGAAAATCATCAAGGTGAAAACATAGTGAGTGGGGATGTGTCTAGGAAATACTTCTTCTGCAATCTCTGAAATGGACCATTTGAACATCTGGTAAAGTAGTCAGTGCTTGCTAGATGCCACTTCATAGCTAACATCCAAACACATCATATGGGAAACTGATGTCAAGATCCCAGTCAGTTGCTGATCAAAGATCGGTGGCCACTTGAAACCTTTTTCTTTTCATATACAAGTTTGATACCATCAAATGAAAGCAAAATCTCCTTCAAATTTGCAGAGGCTTTTCTCTGTCAAATTATTTACAGTAGAAAGCCCTTTTTCTTGTGGGGATATCAATTCCAAACCTCAACTCAAGCCCTAATACTTACCATTTACCCCATATGAATATGCTGCACTCCTCCTATTCTATGTATCTTCGCATTATTTGATGATCGATATCTGGCATGCTCGGTTTTTGAAACTTTTTTGAAACTAGTTCATAGCAGATTGTGCTAGCTATTTGTGTACTTATTTCAGCCGATTCTGGATCTATTGCTTGCCCTGTATGAATGATATACTTATGGATAACTATTAAAGAAAAGACGAAAAGAAATACAACTAAATATCAGGATAGTGTTGTATAATACCACAGCTAAGAACGCAATCAAACGAACAACTTAGCTTAAATCTATATCATAGATGGGATGCTTGAGCTACCAGATGAATTTTGTTTGCTGAACTGCCATTCAAGAAGATGTCGGTTTTGAATAATTAGGTACTGCAATTCACTTTTCTGGTGCTGACTGAATTTCCAAGATTCTTGGATTTTGAAACAAATATTCAGTATAAGAAATGTAGTATTTGTGGGTGAAGGTGATGATAGGTATTTAAGGGAGAAGTAAGTCTGATTGTGAGAAAACCAGTAGGGTCTAGTTGGGGTTGAAGGTGCAGGCCAGCAAAGAAAAAGGTGATATGACTCGTTGCCTTGAAGAACCTCACAAATGGGGACCGGGTTGTGGAATAGAATGACGAGAAGAGTCAAGAGTTAGGATGAAGTATCCATCCAAGACCACAAAATCTGGCAGGAGAAGATTTGTGTGCAAGTTTAGGATGACTGGATGAGGTGGATGATGAGTAAAGTCAGGTAAAAGACAAACGGAGAACTGAGCCCTTAGGAATTACTTAAAGAAAAATCTGTTTAGTGGGAGTAGGAACTGGTGGACCTTTCCCAAGGAGCCAAACCCTAAAAGCATGTGGGGAGGACTGAGGAGTCTTCATCTCTCTCCTCAACATGATTGGTGCTTTTTTTTTCCTAGGCTTTGACCACCAGGGAAGTAAGCCACTTCTCACCACCAATCACACACTACTTGTCTATGGAGACTATAAGTAGCCCTCTTTTGATGCTTCACCTTTATCTCCTGCTAAAACTAGCAGGCCCTAGTAAGTTGAAACCATATTCACCATTTTTAAAAGATAATATTAATATAATAAAAGTTTTGTTAAATATAAACCGACTTTTTATACTAATCAAAATCAAAATAGATCTTCTATAAGAAACAAAATTAGCCACACAAGCTTACAAGCTCTCATTGAACTTTTCTGACTCCTTAAAAGTTGATCCAAACATGTCTGTATCATATGTTGCGTGTGCATAAGGTGCGACACTAGAGTATCCTATAATTTATTGATGACATTAAATTAAATCTCTATTTGCATAAATTTAATAATTATTACTTCATGAGTTAAGTTGACTTTAAATTATTTATAAGTTGTTGACTAAACAAATTTATTACTTGATTTTTTTTTTAAATTATCAAATTAATATTATTATAACTAATTTTAACTCATTGATTTTAACCAATATGTGATTTCCTTCATCTTAAACAATAAATTTATTTATTAATCAAAGAAATTAAAATTAATATAATAATAATAAAATATTTAATATAAAAAATGAGTTATAAACGTAAAATAATGGATGTAATTGAGGTTAAATAAATGCGAGCAAATAAGGAAAAAATAAATTCAAAATAAGTTAATTATTTTAACTTAATATTTACAGTTATTTTTAAATTTTAAGTTATTATATTAAATTATTTTATCAAATATATTTAATATGTTTGATAACTTAAAATTAAAATATTAAATTGTGTTAGATTATTAAGTTAATTTATCAAAATGTGAAAGATTATTTGACTTTAAATCTGAGGAGTGTCACATCATGTAATGACTATTTAAATGTATTCGATATAATATACAAATATTTTTAAAATTAAAAAACTTATAAACATATAAGAGAATATTAGAAAAGAATTTAAGTTTTGTTATTAACTTTGACTGACCCCAAAACAAAACGATGAGACAAGGATTAATGGAGACAGACATGAAGGAAGTAAGCATATAAAATAAAATAACAAGGAAAAACACAAGGTTGGCTATAGATGTTTTTGTTAACCCAAATTTCATAATTATAACGTCGTGGCTACCAACTCTGTAACAGCACTGCAGGCCAAACTCCACTCACCAAACTCTCACCAATAACTTTTGCCACGTGGAATATTCCCAATCATGGGTCCCACCACGTCAATCCGCTCGGATTCACGCATGAGTGACGATCATACTCTACGCAAGTTGTATCCTAACAGAAATACTTTAGACCCATCTGGCCGTTGGATCAATCGTCATTGGTAAGATGACAGCTCGTGACGTCATCACCACCGAAGAGTAACCGACAGATTCGCGTAGGCGCATGCATCAATTGTGGGTTCAAAGGGAAGACACAGTACCAAAATTCACCAACCCCCGACCGGGTAGTGGGCCTTCCAACCACTCCATAAGCGTAATTTCACCGGTTCGAGCCGGACCCAGCCCCATTATAAACACTGCCATTTCCTCCTCCTAGACTCAGGTTCACGGTTAATCAGCGACAAAGTTTCCGGCGAATACTAGAAGGAAAGGAACAGAAGATCTCTAGAAATGGCCACGAAACAGGAAGCTGGGGGGCACCAGGAGGTTGGCCACAAGAGCCTTTTGCAGAGTGATGCTCTTTATCAGGTAAGCTCTTCATTCCCCTCGAGGCTTCTTCAGTCTTCGTCCTTTTAATCTGTATTTTCTCGTTCTCTGATTTTTCTTCTTGTTGTTGCAGTATATACTTGAAACCAGTGTGTACCCAAGAGAGAATGAATCCATGAAGGAGCTCAGAGAGTTGACTGCCAAGCATCCATGGTGAGCTTTTCTTGATTCGGATTCTCAAATCTTTGAATACCCGTTGTCTATTTGATGCTTGTTTGTAACGTTAGTGTTGGTTTGAAAACGAAACAGGAACATCATGACTACGTCTGCTGATGAAGGGCAGTTCTTGAGCATGCTTCTCAAGCTCATCAATGCCAAGAACACCATGGAGATAGGCGTCTACACTGGCTACTCTCTTCTGGCCACAGCCCTTGCTCTCCCCGATGACGGAAAGGTCGGAAAATGGTCATAGATCAACACAGTAATCATCCAAGCACGTATAAAAAAATGTTATGGCTGAAAAAAATTGGCTCTTGATTGTTGCAGATCCTGGCTATGGACATCAACAGAGAAAATTACGAGCTGGGTCTGCCAGTAATTCAGAAGGCAGGGGTTGCCCACAAGATTGACTTCAAAGAAGGCCCTGCTTTGCCTGTTCTTGATCAGATGATCGAAGATGTAAGCTTCAAAAAAACCCATCATCCCATCATCCAAACATTCTATTTAAATCCAAACATGATTGAAACAAGCTAATTGACTTTGTTTCTGTGATGAAAAACAGGGGAAGTATCACGGGTCGTTCGACTTCATATTCGTGGACGCAGACAAGGACAATTATCTGAACTACCACAAGAGATTGATCGATTTGGTGAAGGTGGGGGGAATCATCGGCTACGACAACACCCTCTGGAACGGGTCGGTGGTGGCGCCACCCGATGCTCCGCTGCGGAAGTACGTGAGGTACTTCAGAGACTTCGTGTTGGAGCTGAACAAGGCTCTTGCTGTTGACCCAAGAATCGAGATCTGTATGCTTCCGGTTGGTGACGGGATCACCCTTTGCCGTCGGCTAAGCTGAATCTCCTCGTCAGCCCCACCGACGGTGGCTCTTGATCGGCGACTCAAAAACTCAATGGAAAACTGATACTTCTATTTGCTTTCTTTAATTTTCCTCTTTTGAGACGAACTTTGGGTTTGTATTTCAACGAATTGGATGATTTTTGATAATAATAATAATAATAATAATAACCATCTTTAATTTCGTTAATTTAAGAAAATTTAAAATGTTCATATAATTTAGCTTTTCATTCACAGGCTTATGTTGATTTTCGTGCAAAAGGAGATTTTTTAAATTAAAATATATTAAATAATAATAAATTTAAAATTATCTTTGATGATACATGGGATTTCTTGTCCATACATGTTTAGAGAATCTTCAAATGAAACTTTTCATGGCATCCAAACAGACATACAGAAAGGGAAATGGGCAGGTGGGTTAATTGAACAAGGAGTCCATTGCCGACGACACAGTGGTTAAGTTGTTTACGACTAGTAACTGCAACAAAAATGACAACGACCCCCCACCAAAAACGACAACACTCCTCCAACGAGAACACTTTCATCCAAACATTACGAGATTTGTCTCGAATACTTTTAAATTTTAATTTTTCAAAAGATTTTAGATAATACTTTTAAAATAAGTTATTTTTTATTTTTTATTTTAAATTTCAAACTATATTAAAAATAGTTTTTTATTTTGATTTTAAAAAAAAAGTATTTGAGAATGTTTTTAACTAAATAATAAAAGTTTGTTTCACATTGTGTTTTAAAAACAACATTTTATTTTTAAAAGTAAAAAAAATATTTATAAAAATTTATAGCGTGTTCGATTATTGTTTTATAGAGACATTTTTCAATCGTTTGTAGGGATCAATAAAAGTTATTTCACCGGTTTTAAAAACTAATGGAAAATATATATATATATTTTAAGAATAGTTAAGTGAACAGAATTAATACTTTAAATCTTTAATGAATGTTGTAATTTTTAAAATGTATAAGTATTACTTATAGAATATGATTTATTTTTAGAAAAAATCATGAAAAAAAAATCATAAAAGTTATGAAAAATATGTACAATCTTTATAACTAAAAGTTATGAGGTAAATTACAAAATTATGGGGTGAATTTATAACTAGAAGTTATGAAAAATATGTGTAATTCCTATAACTAGAAATTATAAAATAAATTACAAAATTACAAATACATGTCATAAGTTATGTATATGATCTTTAATTATTTATTTTTAATTATACAGTATAATTGAAAGTTATACCAAATAATATTATATAACCAAAAGTTATAACAATAAATAGTTCATAGTCTGAAATTATGTACAAATCTACATAATGAAAGTTCATAGCATGAAGTTATGCACAAATTTGCACATTTTTGTTATGACAAAATAATCATAACTTGAAGTTATGAATATATATATATATATATATATCTTAGATTTTAATTCCTATTTCGTGTTTATACATTTTTACAATATTTATAATTGATAAATTTTAGGTTATTATATTTTTAGATATTATTTACTTAAAATATTGTGAAAGCATTTTATTAATTTATTCATAGTTTATTCCAATAAATTAAAATAGTTTTCTAATTAATATTATTTTATATATAGTTTTAAGATAAGGTCAAACCTTGCAAAGCTTGAATTTGTTGCCTTTAATATTTCGAACAAGAACTACTTATCTTGGGTTCTAGATGTTGAAATTCATTTAGATACAATGAATCTTGGAAATACCATTAAAAAAAAAATGAATCTTGGAAATACCATTAAAAAGGGAAATGGATCTTGGAAATACCATTAAATAAGGAAATGAATCTTGGAAATACCATTAAAAAAGAAAATGACGCATCTCTACAGGATTGCGCCATGATATTCTTATAGATATAAAAAAAAATAGTGGATTAAATTACCACTAATTTGGTCTTAAAAAAAAAATCCTCTCATGGATAAGTTTCCTAATCTCCAAGGATAATAATAATAATAAGAAAATTATCATTATTATTTGATTTCTTTATCATTATTATCCTTTTTACTATTGGAGATTTGGGAAACTTATTCATGAGAGGATTTTTTTTTTAAGACATAATTTTTTTATGTCTACAAATGCCCCCACTTCAAGACGCATCATGTACATGCATTGTCATGTGGATGGGGTGAGTTTTGAAGTAATTTTTTTTTTTTTAAGAAATATTTTAATAGGAAGTTTCCTATTTTTTTCAAAAAAATATTTCTTTCCCACTTTTTTCCAAACTCCACTTTATTTTCCTACTTGTTTTACAGTTTAAATCCTCTTCCAATTTATCATCCTTATATACATTTTTTTTTATATATAAAAGGAACAATAATTGACAAACTTGACTTGAACTTTTCAGATAACTCTTTTGATTTTTGAGTGTTCTTCAATTAATTTGAGGAAGCCGACTTGAATTCACTATGAGAAGTCCTCACCTCAGGTAGTGTTTTTTTTTGTTTTTTTTGTTTTTTTTTTTTTTTGTGATATATATATATTTTGGAGCTTGGTGGGTGCATGCCGAAGTCAACTAGGATGGAGCCACAATGTAGGTGGAGACGTGAGCCACAGTAGTGGTTGCACCATTGGCATATATATATATATATATATATATATATATATATATATTGGAGCTTGGTGGGTGCATTCTTAAGTCAACTACGACGGAGCCACAATGGTGGTTGCATCATTGGCTTACATATACAGATAGATATAGATATATATATATATTGGTGTACAACCATTCACGTGATTTTTAATATATATAACAGGCTTGGAAAAAGTCAAACCCTCCATAATGCTTTCCACATATATATATATATTGGGGAGAATTACCTTAAGGATAGGATGAAAAAAAAATTATTGAAAAGGGCGGATAGATTTGATAATTCTTTTGAAGGGCTAATATTTTTATTAGATCAATTTATCTTGAATTTTTTATATTTATTTATCAATTGAGAAGTACATCTTCTTTCTTGACAATTAAATCAATCTATTTCATAATATTACAACCAAAATTTTTTTTACAACAAATACAAAATAAATAAATGAAAATTATAATCAATTGAGACATAATTTATATAATAAAGAATAATATTTGTTGTATATTAGACATGTTAGGGATATACTAAAAAACCCACAACTGCCTAATTTCATAAGAAATTTGAAATTTTCAAAATTTTACCTTATTGTAATATATCGTAATGTTATTGTATTTATATTGTAATTGTAATATATTTTTATTGTACATTTATATTTTTATATAAAAAAAACCTACAACTACCCAGTTTTAAGAAATTTGAAATTTTCAAAATTTTACCTTATAACGATCTATCATAATGTTATTGTATTTATATTGTAATTATAATGTATTTTTTTTGTATATTTATATTTTTATATAAAAAAATTAATTTTATAGATTTTTTTTTATACATCATTGGATTACCATCAACAACTTCATATATTGAAATTACAATAGTGTATTTTTGTTGTCTTTTTATAATTTTGGCTTGTAAGGATGCTTTATGATAGGAATACAACATGATAGCCTAAAAATGCTAGTTCAATAAAAAACAAATTCAATATTTTGTCATTTTGGTGTATTGTAATGTATCGTAATGTTAATATTTTTTCAGTGTAACTATATTGCATTTGTATTGTACTTATATTTTATAACTTAAGTAATGGTTTTTTTACACAACCTTTAAACTCCTAGGCATTCAACACATCATACCAAAATAATACTTATACAAAATTCATAATGAAAGACAAAGTGATCTCATACAAAAGGGATTTCAGTTTTCAATGAAAATCCAAATATGTTCATAAATACACAAACAAAGTGATTCCAAACAAGCACGAAACAATTGAGAAAATTTTTTCTTCTGCCATGTCAAACAAGTCTCAACAACAAAACTAAAGTGCAAACCTTTTCAATGGAAATCAATAATAATCATATCAAACAACCCATTTGGAAAATAAATTAAAAATAAAAATACATCTTCAATACGACCCAAATAATATAAAAAATTTCAAAAAAAAATTAAATAATATTTTACACAAAAAAATATAATTTCTTTCTCAAAACCTCCTTCAATATTTCAAATCTAATATTTTAAATTTACATTGTTAAAACCTCCTTCAATATTTAAAATTTAATATTTTAGATTTACATTGTTAAAATTGTTAACAATTCGTTCCTTCAATCCAAAATTTAAATTATTTATTTATTTACATAAACCATTGTTTTGAAAACCGGACCCAGCCGAACCGTTGACTAGTGAGCTTTCTGGTTCAGTCCATCTTAATAAACAGTTTCATGGTCAAACCAGTATTGAACCGTTCAAAACGATTGAACCGCCAAATCGGACAAACCGCCTATTTTATACAAACCCGTCAACCCATACTTGTTACAAAAATTTATTAACTATTAAGAGGCCCATTTCCACGCCCAATAATATCAAAACTGAAACCAAATAAATTTGGTCCAAGCCACTTGGCCCAGTCCAATGACAAGCTGATAAAACTTAAATTTGGGTCATGTTTTCAAGCCCAAATTGCTGGCTTGATATGCTTGGATGTTGAAGGTATTTATAGGGCACTTAGATCACATAGAATCCATGTGCTTCTGATGTGGGACTAGTACTAGGACTAAATAGAGGCAAAACATTGCTTGGCTAGACGGATCTCAAAGTTGGAAGCCTTTGAAGTTTGAAACATTGAGCCACCATATTTATTAAATGATATTATTAAAAAATATATATAATAAGAATCTAAGATTAATGATTTTATTTCAAATTTTTATCATATAAAATCTTTAAAGAAATGTAAATATTTAAATTCCTGTTTATTTTTATAATAATAATAATATAATAATAATTATAAAAAATAATATAAATTAATTAATACAATAATTTTAAAACAATAAAATACAAAGAAAAAAAGATAAAACTAAATATTATAAATTTTTTCATTTTAAATATATCTTCATTCTTAAATATTATATATTTCTATTTAATAAAATTTATAATATTGTGAGTAATATTCATAAAAAAATATAATTTATGACTTTATTATAATATTACTATTGATACTTAATTAAAAACTATTTAATTTTTAATTTATTTGTAATTCTAAAATTATTTTTATTTTTAGTAAAACTTGAATTAAATTGTTTATATTATATAAATTGAATTTAGTATTTTTTTTTTAAATTCAATTTATTTTATATTTAAATTGAATTTCTAACATAAAAAATGTTTTTCAAGAAAAATAAGATGTTTGAAAAATTTAGAAAAAATTTTAAAAAGTTGAAAAATCACTTATAACACTTTATGATTCAATATATGATTCGTTTAAAAAACACTTTTAAAGAAAATACTTCCATTAAAAGTAATTTGAATAGGAATTAAACACTCTTATAATGTGTTTGATAGTAATTTTATGAAACGTTTTTAACATTTTCGACACTTGAATGATAAAAATTTTCAAATGTTAAAAAAATTGAAAACATTTCTTAGAATCACTGCCAAATGAGGTCTAAGAGTATATTTGATAGTGATTTTAGGAAGTGTTTTTACTTCTTCTAATGCTTGAAAGGTAAAAAATTTTAAGTGTCAAAAAGGTTAAAAATATTGTTTAAAATCATTATCAAATGAACTCAAATCAACTCATTTTGTTAGAAATTTCTCGTTCAAACATGATTTTTAGCTTACATGATCAGAAATTTTTCTCAAGGTTCAGATTGTTGGGCCTAGCCCAGGAGTTTGAGTTGAAAATAAAAATGATTATCCAAGCCTTACCAACGGTGCGGTTGGAATCGGGTTGGGTTGGGCCAGCCCGGGAAGCTGGAGAGGTGGAGGAAGATGCGATCCTCTACCCAATAAATAATCGCCTGTCCAAGGTTCAGACGGCTTTCCAGGCCCAAAAGGCCCAAACAAATTTTAGTCGTAACCTCCTTGAGTGGCAGAGTTGTAGTTAAGGTTTGCATCAAGGCCATTTGCTCTGCCCTGCAAAACCCTAACACGCCCAATAAATAGTCCCATCCCTCTCTCCACTCCAAAATCTCTAGGGTTAGGGTTAGGGTTAGGACTTGCTTGCGATAATGGCATCTCCTGTGGAATCAGTCCAGTGCTTTGGGCGTAAGAAGACCGCCGTGGCCGTCACCTACTGCAAGCGCGGCCGAGGCCTCATCAAGATCAACGGATGCCCAATCGAGCTGGTGGAGCCCGAGATCCTCCGCTACAAGGCGGTGGAGCCCATCCTCCTTCTCGGTCGCCACCGTTTCGCCGGCGTTGACATGCGCATCCGCGTGAAAGGTGGTGGTCACACCTCCCAGATTTACGCAATCCGCCAAAGCATTGCCAAAGCCCTCGTTGCCTTCTATCAGAAGTACGTCGATGAGCAGTCCAAGAAGGAGATCAAGGACATCCTCGTTCGCTACGATCGTACCCTGCTTGTCGCTGATCCTAGGCGCTGCGAGCCAAAGAAGTTCGGTGGTCGTGGTGCTCGTGCAAGGTTCCAGAAATCGTATCGTTAGGACGAAACCCAAGAGGTTATGCGCTTCGTTTTTTGTTGTGTATCGAATTTATCTTTCTGATCCTGAAGAACGTTGTCGTTTTAGGGTTTTTTTGGATACTTTATAATTACTCTCGCGTTCCTAGATATTTTGAAGTTTGGATTTAATGTTTTACATGTCAGAGATTTTTATGCTGAATCGTGCTTATACATGGGTGTCGAACTCTGTGGAGTTTTGAGGTTCTTCTTTATGCTAATTCCTAAATGCTTAAAATTCGTCGTATTTATAAATAAGGGTGTATTGTGGTTGATTGCAGTACATTTTTCTTAGTGGGTTTTGTAAATGGTTCATGTTGTGGAATTCTGTTGGAGGCCCTCCTTTTGGAGTATGATATTTAGGTTATTTCTGTTGCTTCAAAATCTTAAGTTAGAGCTGAACATTAGAAGTAGCTGCTTTATGTATTCATGAAGGAACTGGTTCTATATGTATGCCATCTCCCTTTTGTTGGTTCCTGCTGGTTCATAATGTAATATAGAGTTAGGATGTTAGTTGTAGCTGTTTGGAAACACTTGTGTAAATGATGCAAATGGTTACATTTGCGATGTTGTCATGGTAAATATGAATATCATCATTGTGCTAATTGTCTGAAGCTTGAGACGCGGGATTGTTTGTGGACTAAATTTTTATCTAAGAGTTATCCTTTGAGGGGCTTATGTTTTCATTGCTGCAATTGTGAGGTTTCTTTGAGTGAGTTGATTTTGTTGATTAAGCTGAGAATCTAGAAATCTAGAGTCATTTGTGCTGCGAAATCTAGAATCTACAGGTATGGCACTCTTGAGCTCTGGATTTGGGTTTTGATTTGGTCTTAGTATTGTTAATTTCCAATTCAGGAGCAGTGTGTGCTTTGCTATGAGCATAGCAATCTAGGAAGTATGCAAGTCTAGTAGAACACTGATTCCTACTTCTGATTTTAAGTTTTTGATCATTCTCAACCTGTTCGAATGGCAACATTAAAGAGTTCGATTATTAGAAAACAGGGTCCTTATCTGTGAAGGATTATCTATGCCCCTTTAGCGACATTTCTAAAACATTACCAGAAGCTAGAGGAGCTTGTCCAGTAAGATAGTTTTTTAATGGACATCTGTTATTTCCTTGGAATCATTTTCCATCATCACTTGTTATGATCATCTTTTGGAATGTCAGTGACTTGAGAAAAATTAATGGTTCCCACCCTGGCTTGTGGTGTCCTTTTTAGCAGTATTTTGAAGGAGTGTTGATTTGGAAGGCTTTTATAATGTGTTGTAGGTTTTCATTGGAGTACTTAATGTCTGTGATGAGGTTCCTGGTTGTCTTCTTGGGAACTTACTCCTCCCCCCCCCCCCCCCCCCCCCCCCCCACCAACAAGGTTTGCTGTAATTTGTTCTTGATGATTTGATTATGCTTCTGGCCTCCTGCATCCAAAATGTAAGCCTTTCAATCTTTATGGGGGGAGTTCAAATGAGCTTACAGAGGTCTGGTGGCCAGTAAAAAGGGATGACCATAGCTAGCTTTTCTATGAGGGCTCTAGTGGCTGTTTGGTAACTGTTTTTAAAAACAGTTCTGAAGAAAATAATTATTGAAAGTAATTTTATAGAATAAAAGTTTGTTTTAGAACCTAAAATGTTTTTTACTTATTTTTAATATTTTTAAATATATTATAAAAGTAATTTTTATATCTGATATTTTATTTTTAATTAATTTATCTATTTGCGTAATTACCACAAAGACAATTAAAATATGTTGGTTGAAAATACCTTGTTTTCTGTCCTTAAAAAGGGTTTTTGATTGTTAAATATATTTTTTTGGTTTTTTGTTTTATATAATAGAAAATTATTTTTGAAAATAATTGTCAAATAATCCCTAATTTAGTTCACTTCCTTAATTCAATTTTGGGAGAATTACTCTTAAGGGTAGGCTGGGAAAAAAATTTACTGAAAAGGGTGGGTAGATTTGATAATTCTTATGAAGGCCTAACAATTTTATTAGACCAATTTACACTTAATTTCTCAAGTCCATTCACCAATTGAGAAGTACATCTTCTTCCTGACAATTATAAAGTATAAGTACAATACAAATGCGATATAGTTACAATGAAAAAATATTAACATTACGATATATTACAATATACCAAAACGAAAAAATATTAAATTCGTTTTTTACTAAACTAGCATTTCTAGGCTATCATGTTGTAATTTCAAGACATGAAGTTGTTGATGGTAATCTAATGATGTATAAAAAAAAATTTATAAATTTAATTTTTTTATATAAAAATATAAATGTACAATAAAAATACACTATAATTGCAATATAAATACAATAACATTACGATACATTATGATAAGGTAAAATTTTGAAAATTTCAAATTTCTTATGAAACTGGGCAGTTGTGGGTTTTTTTTATATAAAAATATAAACGTACAATAAAAATACACTATAATTACAATATAAATATAATAACATTACGAGAAGGTAAAATTTTAAAAATTTCAAATTTCTTATGAAACTGGGCAGTTGTGGGTTTTTTGGCATTTACATGTCTAATATACAACAAATATTGTTCTTTATTATATAAAATATGTCTCAATTGATTATAATTTTCAGTTTTTAAGTAAAATCCAAATATGTTCATAAATACTCAAACAAAATGGTTCCAAACAAGTATGAAACAACTGAGAAAATTTTTTCTTCTGCCATGCCAAACAAGTCTCAACAATAAAACTAAAGTGCAAACCTTTTTAATGAAAATTAACAATAATCATATCAAACAACCCCCCCAGAAAATAAATCAAAAATAAAAACACATCTTCAATATGACCAAAATAATATAAAAAAATTAAAATAAATAATATTTTACACAAAAAATGTAATTTCTTTCTCATCACCTCCTTCAATATTTCAGATCTAATATTTTAGATCTACATTGTTAAAATTATTAACATTTCGTTCCTTCAATCAAAATTTTAAATTATTTATTTATTTATTTGCATAAACTGATGTATTTTTATTTTTATTTTTTAAAAAATCATACATTTAATGGATTTCTTGCTAGATTCACACAAAAATGCAAGCTTTGTGGAGACGGTTTCAGATCATAACCTGAAGTGCTAGAGTTTTTTCCTCTTTCCCTTTTTTCTTCTTCAATACCGACATAAGGAAACCAATGAGACTAGAAGGCATTTTAATGTTTACCAAAGGAACAAAAAATTTAGAGATGCGGTCTGCAAATTTCTGCACAGGAGCTTTAGCCATCTGGGTTGAGTTGTGGCTGGTTTGGGGGTCCTACGACGAGGGTTGCTGTTTGTGGGATCATCCAGAACGTGCCAGCTACGACAGCGTTGGGTGGGATCATCATTCTGGTGTTTTCAACGGCCTATATGGGTATGAGTCCTTATGAGGCCAAGCTACAACCGGGTTAAAGAAGATTTTTTTTTTCCTATTGCTTTTCACTTATTAAGGGTAGTTTTGGCATTTAAACAAAATAAGGCCTTTGGAAGAATTATCATAATTTCACCCTACCCTTCAAAGGAATTATTATATCTACCCACCCTTCTCAGTCATATGTTTCCCCAGCCCACCCTAAAGGGTAATTCTCCCTTCAATTTTTAAGGATATAACGGGGCGGTGGGCTACAGCAGTGTTTGTCTAGAAGTGCTTTTGGTGAAATTGTTTTTTTTGGTAGAATCGTCCATCAAGGGGTTTTATTGGTAGTACTATAAGTGAAATTTTCACTTTATAAAAGTGTTTTTAAATTTGGTCATAATACAGTTTTTTTTTTTTTTTAGCACTTTTTATATTAGAAATGATTTTTAAAAGTATTGCTGGGAGTCACGAAATAATAGCATTAGCATGTACACCACAGTGCGTATGATTCATTTGTTTGCCGGATGGATGGAGAGGGTGAGGGCAACTTGGAACCTTTTGATTGTTGGAATGAGTTGGGTGATTGATAATGGCTTTTGTAACCGAGATGTTGAAGCGAAATCTATGGGCCTATTTGGTTGCTGTTTTCAAGAACTGTTTTCTGTTCTTGAAAACAAAAAATATTGAAAACGTGTTTGAAAAAGGGGGTAATTTTTGTTTTTGGTGTTTTCCGTGTTCTCGAGAGGCCTCATTTTAGAGAACAAAAAAAAGATGTTTTGGTTGTTTTCTTCACTGTTAAATAAAGGGTTGTTCTCCATGTTTTCTTCTTCTATTTTTTGTGTTTCCCTACATGTGTTTCTCCTTCAGCAACAAGAAATGAAGGGGATGAAGATGGCAGTCATGTTGGCTGACTATGGTCTTGGTGTGAGTGAATGGTTGTGGGTGTGAAAGGCATCGGCAAGTCCGATGGTGGTCCGGTACGACTCGACCGAGTCATACCCGTCTTGACACTGATCACACCAAGTCCGATGCTAGGCACAACCAATCCGATTTTGAGATTCTCAAATCCTAATTTCAAACCATCACTCTTGTCCACCATGAAGATTAAAAAAGAAGAAGAAGAACTATTCTCATTTAACCCAACCGTTACCTCTCTATTGAGATGAGAGATCAGGGGATGAGGGCTCCTTTACCTCACTACAATTGACGAATCGTGAGAGCTTCAATGTCAGTGGATGGTAACTCATCGTCACTGACGTTGGACTGAACTTAAGATTCTTCTCCAGCTCCGACGACCCTTGACTGTGATTGGGATTTGGGGGAGAGCTTTGGGTTTGGGGATTTGGGCGATCGTTGTTGGGATAGGGAGAATGGTGAAGTTGTAATTTTATAATTTATAAACATCAAATTTAATAAATATCAAATTTAATATTTGGTAATTATATGTAGCATCAGATTTAATATTTGGTAAAGTAATATTTAGTAATTGATAATTTATACATTATAAAAAAAACTTGTAAATTTTATAATTTATATGTAACATCTAATTTAATATTTGGTAATTTATATGCAATTGCATATTTAATAAATAATAACATGGTTTGTATAAAATACATTATGTATTTATATGATAAATAGATTATATTTACATTTGAATCATTTTTAATTTATTATATCATGTAATTTTTTTTTATCTTATAATATTTTAAATTGCGTTAGAAAATCAATAATTATTTTAAAATGGTATAAAAATTATATGAATATTTGAATTATTTTTTATTTTATTAATTTTTTTACCTTATTTATCTATATGATATTTCATGTTCATATTTATCTATTAAAAATTAACAAAAATTAAAATTGGTGTAAATAAATTTAAGAATATTTTTTAAAATTTTAATAAAATGTGAAAAGTATGTTGCTACTTCTTCTTCTTTTTCTCTTCTTCCTCTACTTAGTTGCTTCTTTTTTCTTCTTCTGCACTGATGAGACAAGGAGATCTAATCTAGGCTAAGCTTTTTTTTGTTTTTTTTTTCAAATTTTTTTTTGGGTCAAAACTAGTTGGGCCCTTTTTTTTTTTTTTTTTACTCTAATCTGGGTTGGACCTTTTTTAGAAAAAAAAAAAAATTGTTGGGTCAAAACCCCAATATGGGTTGGCCTTTTTTTTTTTAATTTATTTAAATTTTGTTTGGTTAAAATGCAACATTTTGGGTTGCAAATGTTCTAAAGAGAAAGGGGTCAAAACGAATTGAAGAGAAAGGGGCCAAAATGATGTTGTTTTGGCCCATTTTCCTTTAAAATATGCTGCAGCTCAAAATGCTGCATTTTGACCCAATTAAAAAAAGAAAAAGGCCCAAATTAGGGCTCTTTGCTTTGCCTCTGCAACTCGTTCATGGTTTGTGAAGGGGGAAGAAGGGAGAAGAAAAAGTGTACCTTTTTTGGGCTTTGCGTTTGGTCGAAGGCGAGTGCTTTGTGCGCCTAAATTGCGTCTCCTTCAATAGGCGTCGCCTAGAGTATGGCGAGGTGCTGACAACTCGCGTTACGCCTGAAACATACTTTTCACAACTATGCATAAAGGTATAAAAAGTTTTAACAGGGTTCAACTAAACATACTTACATCTATGGAGATTCACAAATGAGAGAAAAAACATTTCATTATACATAAAGAAAATCATTCAACCGTACTATAAAAAATATTATAAACAACAAAATTCAGATATAATTATTGAGTTCTTAAAACATCTCATATTTCTTCATTGAGATATTTTCTCATTCTTTGTATTTATAGTTTGAATCACGAGTTTTCTCACCCATCAAGTATCTCTCATTTTTCCTCATATCTATCTTATATAGGTTTTATAAATTCATTTTCATCTCATAACATTTTCCCCTCATGACTTTGAATATTTATAAAAGTATTTCTAATAATTAAAATAAGGAAATACAATATTATTATGACTTATCACCTTAAAGATATATTTTATACAATATTTTTTACATAAACGAATCTATAACAACTAGAAATTTGAAACATTTTTCAACTATTTACACATTCAATCAAATTTCATCAAGTTAACTCTTCCATCTCTTTATGATACGTACTTTTTGTATCATATAGTTACAAGAGAATAATCAATTTCACATTCAATTAAAATTCCTTTTATCATCCTTTTGTGCACTTTGTTCTTTTTTATTTTTCTAGAATTCTGAACCTGAAACTTCAATATAAAAATTTTAGTTTAAGAATACAAAGATAAATAAACAAGGAGTTAACATGGTTTGATCAATCATATCAACACCAATAAATGAGAGAATCATTTATATCAATTAGTATCTTGAGACATTTTTCAATGAAGTCAATTCAAAGTCTAACTGGGTTACTAAGAATGATTGAGCAAATCCATTACAAATTGGGTAACTCCATCCGACCAAGTTGCATTCGTACTTCCCAAACCCAAAACTGTGCTCCGTTCGTACGTCTAACAACTTTTTAGGATATTTTCTTTTCTTTCTTTTCTTTTTGGGTTGGTAAAGCCCCACAATAATGAATTTGGTGAGCCATATATGCCAAATGGCTTTCCAAAGGAGGTTGTGTTTGCGACACCTCTCAATTTGGGTAAAACTAAGCATTCCAACCTTTTTTAATTGAAGAAGTCTCAAAGGCCTATCCTCATAATTAATTAAAAAAACTCACTCAAATTAATTTTAATCATTTTCTTTACTCTTAATTAATTAATGCCTCCTATATTTGTCTTCTTCCATCTCCTCCCATTCCTGTCTTAATTTCCGTCATCCTTGAAGTTATGTCAAGAACTTCTTCCTCTTATTTTTCAATAAGTAATAAAAGTAATAAATGTAGTAAAAATTTGATATGAACATTGAAATGGATATCAAAATGAATACAATGAACCATCGGTTAGATATTATGAGACACTAGCATGAACTAATCTTATGAAGACCGTATTCTTAAGAATTTCAAATATTCTTCTATTACGAATGTTTATTAATCCAAGCAATCAAGAGGTGACACGTGGAACTATGGTAAAAGATAAAAGCCGAGGAATGTTGTAAAGGAAGTTAAGGGAAAATTCAGTGTTCCAACATGCATCTTTGACGATGATTAATCATTGGTCTGCTATGATAATGTATCAAATTTCTTGTTATAAAGTGATGATTTGATTTTCCTTATTCTAGGGTACAATTTTTTTAACAAACAAACCTACGTCCACCGAGTCTTGACCTACTATTGCATGTTCTATAAATAAACCATACAGCATTATCACGTTGGCGCCGAGGAAAAAAGAGGGGGGGGGGGGGGGGGGGGGGCGGGGGGGGGCGGGGGGGGGGGGGTGTGGGGGTTGGTTTGGGGGGCGCCCTGTTTTTCCACCATCACCACTGCAGATGCCCGCCGGCACCATGCCGTTTGTCAGGTCGATGCACTGGAAGCGGTTCTGAATTTCCGCCTCTTCCACGATTTATTACAAGTTTATAACTATAAATGATGTTGTGATGGCCATTATTTACGACGGTTGAATTAAAAATAAAATGAATATATTTTTTTTTAAATAACAGACTAATAGTTTCCAACTACAATCAAAACTATAAAAATATATATATATATATTAAAAATAAATAAATAACAAAGAAGGTTGGTATGTTTGAGAGTGCATAACTTTATTTCATAACTGTTTTTAAAAATATTTTTTTTTAAATAGTTTTTAAAAACTATTTTATGATGTTTCATAATATAAAAGTTTGTTTGAGAAATTGAAATATTTTTAATTCGTTTTTTTATATTTTTATATTTTATTTTTTAACATGATTTTATATATAATGTTTTATTTTTTGAATTAATGGATTAAAATAGATGAAATCATTTTTAAATTTATAAATTTAATCATTTTTAGCTTTTTAATTGAAAGATAACCATTTTTGACATAAATGATTTTTACTATTTTAAGTATTTATATGTAAGTTTTAAAAAAAATATATATTTTTATAAGAAAATAGTAAGGATATTTTTAATAAAATAAGATTAAAAAAAATGATGAATGGTTAAATTTTTAAAATTGAGTTTTCAATTATTTTTTTAATCACATAACTCTTATTTTTAATTATTGTTCATATTTATGTAATTACTTTTTAAAATAATCCTAAATAAAAAATAAAAAAAATAAAAAAGAACTATATTATCCGAAAACATCATATTTTTTATATTCTAGTTATTTTAAAATTTTTTTTTTTTAAAAAAAAAGTTTTTTGTTCTCTAAAATAAAAAAATAGAAAAACATCTTTAAAAATTTAAAAAAAGTTTTTTATTTTTAAAAACCCAATATTTGAAAATAACATCATTTAATTATTTTTAGTCATTTCTACCTGATTTTTAAGATTATTTTAAAAAATAGTTATACAAATATATATATAATAAAATTTATCTTTAAAACATATTTAAAAATATTTAAAGTACTCAATCATATATTTATTTTATAAAACATCAAAAAAATAGTATTAATAAAACTGTTTTCCATAATTGTTTTAGAATACAATACAGTTACTAAACGAAACTATATGTGTTTGTTATTTTTACTAAGCATAAATGGAAATTAAGATTTAAAATATTAAAATAAAATTCCAAAAAAAGTAATAAGGAAGGCTAGATAGAAACATTGTTGATGTGAGTCAATAATAATAATAATGTGTGAAGTGCTACTAAATTTATTGAAGCATAAAGATGCGGTCCATACGGACCATACTGGTTATCAGACATAAGATTATAATGTGGAAACATATGGACCACTTGGTGACATCTAAAGCAAGGTCCAATCGTGTGCCATATGGCCCATACCCTCTCATTTTTTTATTTGGCTGAGACAGCTGCCACGCTTCATGGTGAACCAGAAATTGGTGCACCCATTGTTGACACAAAAATTTCTGATTTTTGACTCCACTAGCTGCAGACATTTTTTTTCAAACCGCCATTCTCCTTTCTTTCTTAGCTGCAGCTCCGCTCTCTCATGGGGTCGCCGGAGATTGAGAGAGATGAACCAGTGACGCCGGCCGGCAGGCTATTTCTCCGGCCAGAAATGGACCAGATCATCAATTGTGTTATTGGAGCCAAAAATCCCTTTGAAGTGGACGCCGTGAAAAAGGAGATGGCCAACTCAATGATGCTGAAGCACCCTAGATTCTGCAGCCTCATGGTCAGGGATCGCCATGGAAGAGAGTACTGGAGAAAAACCGAAATCGAGATCGACCGCCACTTCATCATCCTGAATGACTCCCTTGACGGCGATGATGACGAAGATGCCGTCAACGGTTATTTAGCCGATCTGGCGGTTTCGTCTCCTCTCAGCACCGATAAACCCTTGTGGGAAATTCACTTCCTGACGGCCCACAAGTGCGCTGTTGTTCGAATCCATCACGCCTTGGGCGATGGGATCTCCCTCATGTCACTGCTTCTCGCCTGTTTCCGGCGGTCCGATTGTCCTGATCAGCTGCCCACCATGGGCTCCTCCAGCCAGCCGAAACCGAGGAACAGCAGGAGACGCAATCGGCTGTGGGAGCTACTGAACATAGCATGGTTTACCCTGGTATTTGTGGTGGAGTTCATACTAAGGAGTTTGTGGGTCAAGGACCGGAAAACAACAGTCTCCGGTGGCGCCGGTGTGGAGCTGTGGCCGCGAAAGTTGGCGACGGCGAAGTTCCTCCTAGATGACATGAAGACGGTCAAGAATGCGATTCCGAACGGGGTAAGTCAAACCGTCAAATATAGTTTTATATTGATATATTAGAACATATTTTTTGCCGTTAGAAATACGCACGGTGACGTCATTATCTATAAAAAGATGTAAATCTCATTTTTTTTTAGTACGAGTTTAAATTTAAAAACTTTAAAATATATTTTTAAATTTTTTTTAAATAATTATACATGAACTTAATGCATTAAAATAATTTACCGTTGAGATATCAGTTAAAAAAAATTAGAGTAGCAATTGAGCTACCACTTGTGAGGGAAAAGACCGACAAGTGGGGTGAGCATCAAAAGCAGCCAGCTGAAAAAGCAACTTATTTTAAGATCTTAAAGGTTATTTTGTGAGCATCAAAAGTTGCCAGCTGAAAAAGCAACTTATTTTAAGATCTTAAAGGTTATTTTTTTAGTTTTTTATTAAAAGTAATTTATTTTTATATGATTTGTTTATTTATTTATTTTTATAATTTATTATAAATTTTTTGTTAAATAAAAAAATTTAAAATATTTTATTTTATTTTAAGTAAAAAAAATAATATATTAATTTTTTATTTTATTTTTAATATTTGATAGAAATAAAATATTATAAAAATAAATAACTTAATACTTAATACTATTAAATATTAAAATTTTATTTAGAATTAAGTAAAAAATTAAACACCATATTACATATTTGTTTCTTTTTGTTAATTTTTTATTTAATTTTTAAATAATGAATAGAAAAAGATATTATTTAATTTTTTTTTAAATCTTAAAAGTAATTTATTAATTTTTTTTAATTTAATATTTAATCTTATTAAAAATTATTTAATCTTCTTTTTAGAATTAAGTAAAAGTAAAAAATATGCCGATAACATGTTTTATTCTTTGCTAACATGCAGACCATTAACGATGTTCTTTTCGGGGTGATATCAGCTGGGCTCTCTAGATACTTGGATCATCGATCACCAAATAGTAAAAACTAATCTTTTACACCCAACTCCCATTTTTCCACCCCAAGTTTTTAATCACTCAGAACTAACTCGATTTCAATCTCCTCTGCTAGAATTGCAGGAGGGGATTCAAATCACAGGGGTGGCCATGGTCAACTTAAGAAAACAGCCAGGGTTGCAGGTCAGTGTTCAGTCAGTCATACCCCTTTTCATCCGCATTTAGTTATAAGGTTGAATTGAAATCACACTGCGGCTTCATCAGGAAATGGCGGAGTTGATGCAAAGCAAGTCAGGATCCCGGTGGGGTAACAAGTTCGGTATGCTGCTCCTGCCTGTTTATTATCATAAGGGCCTTGTTGATCCCCTAGACTATATCAAGAAAGCTAAGACAATGATCGATAGAAAGAAACAGTCTTTAGAGGCTTACTTCTCATACAAAATTGGCTACTTTGTAATGAACTTTTTGGGATCAAAGGTGAAGAATCAAGATCAAATTTAGCCAATTTGAATATCTTTTGCCGTTAATAACTCTTTCCTTGCTGCCTTGTAGATCGCTTGCGTGCTTAATTACAGGATTGTCTGCAACACCACTTTCACAATCTCAAATGTTCTTGGCCCAAGAGAGGAAATCACAATTGTAGGCAACCCTGTCACTTACATAAGGGCCAATTCCACGGGCTTACCCCATGTACATTTCTGGACTCAAATTGCTATGGATTTGTGTTGATGAACTGTTTTCGATTTCGAGTTTTTGTGGGTTGGTAATGCAGGCAATCACAATGCACATGGTGAGCTACGCAGGAAGGGCTGACTTGCAAATCCTTGTCGCCAAAGACATCATCCCGGACCCGAAATTTCTGGCCAAGTGCTTTGAAGAGGCCTTGCTCGAAATGAAGGAAGCTGCAGCAGAAGCCACAAGTAGAAGCTAGAATGAAAGTTCAAAGATACATTTTGCAGATAAATGACACAACAAATAAACAGATTTTACATGTAAAATGGGTAAAAACTTTAGCAATTGTACCAATCTCAAATAATTGTACCAATCATACAATTTCAGCAAATTGCTTATTAGGATCCCGAATACGTCTCCTTTGTTGTAACGTAGTGAAACCTTAAGCTGTATTTGTGACTAAATTCAAGGGGAAAATGGCTTCTGATGCCAACTTTTGGACTCATGCTAGATTTTGATACTGCAATTTGTTTGATGGCGATGGGTCATTTTGAACATGAATGGTGCCGTATGTATTGAGAATGTCGTCTCTCCATTGTGGTCATTAGTTTGTCTTGTGTCGTTTATTCATGAGATGGTATTGGAAGAAAAACTTTCTGAAAAGGCATGGATGGATCAAAATGGAAGATTGAAACTATGCCACATGAATTAGAGGTTCCGTGTAAGTCAGTCCCCATTTTTGATCCATTTGATTATTTGTCTTTTACCTTAGGACAAAAAATAGGATGTGAAATTAGGGTGCACATCTAGCATCTTTGTTTTTTTTCCTCGAGGATAAAACGTGGGAAGCTGAGACGATGGGTCGACATTTTTGCACGTCAATTTTTATAAATTTATTAAGACCGTATTTGATTGATCAGATATAATACATAATAGAAAAAAAGTCAGACTTAATATATATTATTCTATATCTTATTAACGATGAAATATGAAAAATTATATAATAAAATAAGTTATCTTATTACTTATTATATCTTATATTAAGAAATACAATAACCCTAATAATTTAATATATACATATATGAAAAATAAATTCATTATTTTTACCTATTTCCATTATTATTTTTTAGTGTTTTTTGTGTTATTTATTTTGTAAAATAAAAGTTTTTTAATTAAAAACTTAGGTAATCTTTGTTTTTATTTATTTATTTATTTAAATCTAAATAAAATTTAATTGAACTTAATTTTATAATAGTATTAAATATTAAGTTTTTTATTTTATTTTATTTTACTAAGTATTAATAGAATAAGGGTCATGTTGAGATTGTATTTTGATTATTTTAAAAAGTTATTTTTAATATTCAACAAAAAGCTAAGTATTTTGATTTTTTCAATTCAAAAATTTTTTAAAAAAGTAATAAGTAAAAGAAATATTAAAAATAAACAAATTACATTCAATATTAAATTAAAAAAGTAAATACCACATGGTGATTTGAAAAAAAAAACGAATTATATATATATATTAATAATATATTATGATATTGTTTATTTATAAATTTTAAATCTTTTAATCAATATTATTAAAAATAAAAATACAATATTTTTTATTAAATCACAAATTACACAACACAATTTTCAAATAATACTAAATATAAGAAAATCAAGGATAGAAACAAAAAGCCCACAAGCATAAGAATGAAAATTCCACCTATAAAAACCAACATACAAATGCTTAAGAATGGAAATAAATATGCCCAACAACCACCAAACTTCTTAATTTGTTCATTTTTGGTCGTAACTCCACTTTATAGTAGGGTTGGTAGCCAATTTCTTAAATTATAGACTACAACTAGACAGCAAGTGAAGTCAATTTAGATGTAGCTCATTTGTGCCAACTTGTCGAATCTAAACATAACACCATCTTAGTTGCATTTAAATCTTGGTAGTGACTCTACATGGTGGATGACTTACCACTAGGAACGTGGGCCAACTTGCATTATTAGACTTAACGTAGACAATATGGTCTAACATTATGCTTACGCATATGCGTGGAAGGCATTGAGAGCATTCAAAGACGATTTGAGTTAGCCCTCCAAAACCGAGTTGAAAGGGTTCAAATTAGAAAAGTGGTTTCGCAAATAAGGTGAATTCATCGTGTCCTATTTTTAATGGGTTAATTTCATTGAAACTCCTAACGTTTGGTTATCAAATATGTTTTACTTAATTTTTTGTTCCGAAGAACAAAAAGTTGTTTTAAAAAATAGTTATCAAATATATCTTTAATGTCTTGTTTCATGAAATTTACTAAAGGAATAAATATGTGGTTCTTTATTAATTAGTCCAATTTTTTTATTTTTTAGAAATTATATATATATATATATATATATATATATATATAGAGAGAGAGAGAGAGAGAGAGAGAGAGAGAGAGAGAGAGAGAGAGAGAGAGAGAGAGAGAGAGAGAGGGTAATACCTTAGTGTATTTGGACTATTTTTCAAATCTCAAATTTTTAAAACAAATTTGTCAAATATACGACAAAAAAAATACAGAAAACTCTGCAAATTATAAAATGATAGTTTAGACTTCGAAAGTTTGAATACTAGTTAAGTTAATTTAAGCAATTTTAACACTTGAGCGTTCTTAAGTAGCACTTGGATGTCTTATGAAAGCACTTAACCGCCCAATCTAAAATCTAATTTTTAATTAAATAAAAAATTGAAAATTTCTCTATAATAATTGTAAAAATGATTATCCTTTTTTATAATATTCATTTCTACTATCAATCTTAAATCTTCAATGCAATCTAAGTGATGGGAAAATATTAGAAAACCTAAACTAAGATGAATGAAACAAAATCGTCAAATTAACTAAGACAAATTAATACATTAAGGTCATCCTATGATGGCAATACTTTTTTCCTTAATTGACTAAAAACAGCACTCTAGAGGGCTCTACTTGTTGGATAGGAACTTTTGCCAATTTAATTAATTATATGATTTAATAATTTTATTTAAGTTATTAAGTATAAAAATGTGTTGGTAAAATATTTATATCATAATTTAAAGTTAAAAATTATTAAATAAATTAAAATAATTAAATTTTCATAAATCCAAATCATTTTTTACCCTAATAGAGCATCTCTCTTTCTTAATTTAATTGATTAATCTCATTGTATAATAATTAATTAAATAACAGATGTTTAATTAATTACCTATTTTATCATTTCTATTTCCAACCATTTGATTTATAAATTAGCATATAATTAAAAAGGGTTTTCCAAAAATAAAAATAGTGCCAAAAAGGACAAGATTCATTGATTCACCTTTTTTTTTTCCTTTTTTTTTTTTTTTTTTCTCAACATGAGTTTCACATTTTCAAATATGATTTTCTCTCATTTTTAATGAGCAAAAAACTTGTACTATTTTTCAAACTATATGATAAAGAGTATTTATCTGTTTGACTCCGCAATTCCATGGGAGTTGTTTGTAATATCCTACATTAAATATGAGATAAAGTTCATGATTATACATATGTATTAAAAAACTTGGCGTTGAATAAAGAAATTAAGATTATGTTGGTTGCGGAAAATATCACGAAAAAAAAAAATAGTAAGTCTATATTTGGTTCCTAGAAAGTCCAACTGAAAAAAAAAAAGATAAAAAGATTATTGTTTTTTTTTTTTTAATGTTTGATTTCACTATAAAAAATGGTAAAAAAAAAAAAAATCAAATATAACTAAAACCAATAAAAACTTATATATTTTAAATTATTTAATTTTTATATAGGAGATGTAAAATAAATTAAATGAATTAAAATTAATATAAAAAATAATTTATTAAATTTAAACCTATTTTTATTTTCCTTTACTTTTTTTCTTTCTTTTTTACTTTTCATCTTTATTTTCTTTCACCTCGTATTTTCCCTCAAATTTTCGAGAAATCAAATATAACTTAAGGAAAATGATTTTTTTATATTTAATTGCATTATAAAAAATGTGAAAGAAAGTCAAATATAATTAAAGTTATGTTTGGTTTTTGAAAATGTGTTATAAGAAAGAAAAAAATGTTAAGAAAAATAATTTGGGAAAAGTGAGTTTTGAGTCACTAATATGAAAATATATGAAAAATAAACTCAATTTTTTTAAATCAATATTATCTTCATCTATTTAAAAATAATTTAAAATACATGTACTTTTTAATGAGTTATATAATTATTCACTAAAATGTCATTTTTACTTGTCATGTCATTAACAATCATTGACAACTACATTCCTCCACGTAAATGTTTTTCTTCCTTATAGATATGTTCTTTATTATTATTATTATTATTATTATTATTATTTCTCTACAAAAACAAACACTCCATTGGAAAAGTTAAGAATTTTATTTCGTAAACAAACATCTCATAATAAATGAGAGGTAGTTTGAAGATTGTGGACATTAGTAGTAGTGAACTGTAGTTGAGTTTGAGTTTTGCTGGAAATAAGATTTGTAGTTCTCATGATCTCTTTAGAATTTTTTTCATTAGGGTCTTTTGAGGTTAATTTCAAGGATTCTGGTTGTTTGAGGCATTTTCTTTGTTTTTAGTTTCGTATTCAATTCAAAAGACAGATACAGATAAAATGTAATATATTATCATTTTTAAAAGTAAGATGAGTTTGAGTTACATTTATTAATGGAGAGAAGGAAAAAAAAAGTCCTTGTGTTTATTTTTGGAGAAAAATATATATCGAATAATAATAATAATAATAATAAACATATCTAAAAGGGAGGAAAACATTTCCGCCAAGGAGTTAGTGGTGTTGATGACATGACAAGTAAAAAGGGCATTTTAGGAAATAATTATATGACTCATTAAAAGTATATATATTTCACATTATTTTTAAATAAATGAAAATAACACCAATTAAAAAAATTTGGAATTCTTTTTTTCATATATTTTAATATTAGTAAGTCAACACTCACTTCTTTTCCCAAATAATTTTCTCCTACTTGGTTTTACTATGAAAAATACGGAAGTCCACTATAATTTTAATTATTAAGAAATTTTATATTTTTAAATTATTTAATTTTTATATAAAAAAGTTAAATACTTGAAAATATTTAAAATGATATATAAAAATAATTTATTGATTTTTAATATATATATAATTTTTTTATATTTTTTGAACTCACATTTCTATTCAAACTTTTAGGGAATTGAGTATAACCTAAAATTAATAAAAAAAATTATATAATTTTAAATTATTAAATTTCTATACAAAATAGTTAAGTAACGAAAAGAGTTTGAAATGGTATATAAATTTAATTACTAATTTTAAATTTATTTTTTATTTTCTCCACTCTTTTTCTTTTTTCTTTTTCTAAGTTTGGGAGCAAAATAATATATCTTACATAAAAAATTCTCAAATTAATTCCCCACAAAAAAAATTCCTAAACTAATTCTTTTTAGCCATATCGTCATCCTTGGCTCTTCAGAAATTTTATTTCTTAACATGATAAAGTTGTAGTTAGTAATTACAATGTTGAATTATTGTCGGAATCGTAGTTATTAATTATGGTTTAACTCGGGGTTAAAACCTAAAAATAATATTAAAAGAACTTGGGCCACGTGGGTGCCATGTGGCAGAGAAGCACTGGTTTGTTGGGGAATTTAATATGAAGTTTTTTAATACTTGCAACCTGGAAAAATCTATCCGTTTTATTATTATTATTATTATTAAATTTTTCTATGAAATGGTGGTCAAGACCAAATGCTTAAAGAAATGAAATAAAATAAATCCACTAATTGAATATTTGGGAGGCAAAACCAAGCATGTATGGCTATGGTTAAGGGCATTGGACTTCTTATCCTGGTGGTGGTTGCTGCTTGCAGAAGAACACCACAAAGCAGAAAAAAATGAACGTGGGCGTGGGAGTGGTGCACAGACCCGCTTGTGCAACTGCCCTGCCTCTCCGCCGCGGCAGAGCTAGGGTTCAGTGCTCTTCATCTTCCTCAGGTGACTGGGTTTCCGAATCAGCTGAGTTCTGAAATTTTTGGATTGTGAAAATTCATGAAGATTCGCATTCCAATTGTGATGAAATTGGGATGCAAAGTGAACCTTTAATGTTTTAATTAAATATGGATGATTTTTCCCTTTTTTGGGAAATTGGGTTGAGTTCTGGATGAACCCTTGAATTAGATCCTTCAAATACAGTATCTAAGGACACTATATTTTGGGCGTGGCATTCCTTGACAATTTTTCTGAATGAAATGCAGGGCATGTATCATTCATCAAAGATGTAGCTGCCACTCAGCCTCCTGAGCACCTTCATTGCTTGTTGAAAATGCTTCAAACGAGAGGTGGGCTGTTCTCAAGCTTTTTTTTATTGTTGCAATTATGTATTTAGAATTCAGGCAAAGTATTGTATAGCGCATTTATTTACTTGCGAAGCAGTGCTGAATTTATTTACTTGTGAAGCAATGCTGATGGACCATTATCTGCTTTTGGGAAGCTGTAAATGTCTCCATTGATCATTGATTTGGGTGGGTGGTCTTTGTTTTCCATGGGCCATTCTGGAACTGTCATTTGCATCAGCAATTATCAATTGGAATCGACATTGTATCTGTTCACTTTCTTTAAGGTCACGCTTGGAATGATGGAATAGAGAATGGGAATGGCAATGGAAAATCAATTCCATTCCCATTCATTATCGTGTTTTGATTGTTTTTGAAAATGGGATTGGGGGATAAAAAGTTCATTAGTATGGAAACCAAATCCCAATCTTTCTAGATTTTAATTGCTCTTTCCGTCATGGTATTGTGATTCGCCTTGATTCCTATCCTATTTCCATTCCTATTCCCATATAGAAAATGCACCCTAAGCATGTTGATTTTATGCTGCCCTTGTTTCTTTGGGTCCTCTAATTCAAGACACGTCTAAATGTTGTAGAAAATGTCATTTTTCTGTCTATTTCTCATTGATCAGCTCTTTATGTCTGCAGTGACATTTAATATTCTGGAACCACCAAGTTGAGATTTCATCTGTTTGTTATGTTTGATAATCTATTGTTAACATTGCATAATCCTAAAGTTGAAACCCATTGCTCCTTGCCATTTATAAAATCCTTTTTGCCTTCTAAGTATCTCAACTTCTATCTTGTTTTGTTTGATTGATAACAGGTGAAACTGTGATTTCTCCTGGAGCTAGGCAGGGGTTGATCCCCCTTGCTATTCCTCTGTCACAGAAGAACTCAGGTTAGCTAAAACATGTGCTTATATTAGTAGCTACTCTGAGCAGTTTTATCATCAACCTGTCCATTTGTTATAATTTATTTGTCAATAGGTGCTGTGACTGCACTGCTGCGGTGGCCAACAGCACCACCCCGGTAAGATACTTGGATCTCTAATGCTCATTCTATTCCTTTTTGCTGCAAATCAATGTAGATTCATGGCAAAGTTTTTGTTTATTTATCTTCATACTACTGTTGCTATTCACACAGAATGGAGATGCCAGTTGTGGAAGTTCGCAAGCATGGGGTGTGGCTTTTAGCCAAGAATGTAATTCAATAAACTGAAAAGCATGCATTTAGTGTCCATGATTGAATGAGTATATTTAATATTGAAGCATCTGGCATCTCAGAGGCTTCATTGTTTCTTTTCGTTGGTAACAGACCTGAACATGCAACCTAAGGCTCAACACCCTTTTCTCTAGAACTATTTACTCATTTTCTCTAGCAGACAACTTATACAAGCTTCTGCAACACAGGTAGATCAATATATTCATAGACTGTTGGTTGAAGAAGATGCCAACAACTCACATGAAACTAATGGTGAGCTATTTCATGCTTCCTCTGAGGCTGGTAAGAAGCTTTATAGAATGGGTGATTTTGCTGATTCCCAGATTGCCAACATTGATGTCTATCTCTTAAAAAAGGTACAAAAGGAATAGTTTAAATCAGTTTACATAATGAACCCACTTGATACATAGTGATAGTCTGTCCCTCTTCTAGGTTGGGTTGTTTCCAGATGTGTTGGAGCGTAAAATCATGCGCCATTTTGAGGAAGGAGATGATGTGAGAACTCCTGGATTTTGGTCATGTTTTTAAGCTGCTTGATCTAGTGGGATTTGTTTTAATAATTTCTTTTCACATTTGTGTTGAAGGTTTCAGCATTGGTGACAGGGGAGTTCTACACAAAGAAGGATTTGTTTCCAGGATTTGGGCGACCTTTTGTATTTAATGCAGAGGTTTTGCTGAAGTTCGTAGGAATCTTGTCTGAGTAGTTTTATGCCTTTAACTGTTCTTGAAGAAGGTTATCTGAAATATTTTGAGGTTGCGCTTTTACTATTTATCAAGAGAACTATTTTTGCTATTTATAGGGTTGGACGTAACTCAGAAGCTAAAGATGCTGCGAGGGTGGCTTTAAAATCACCATGGTGGACTTTGGGTTGCAAATACGAGGCATGAGACCTTTGGACAATATCAATCATTTTTTTCATGTTCCATTCTGAATTCTTCTTAATTTTGTTCATGTGTATATGAGAGGGTGTTGTGATATCTGTTGGTCGTGATCAGGAAGTTGCTCGTATTGCACAATGGGAAGATGAGCAAATTGAATATATCAAAGAGAGAGTGACAGAGGAGGGTAGAAATGAAGATCTTAAGAAGGGGAAAGCTCCTGCCCAGGTATCATTCAAGTAGACCTTATTATTTGATTGGTGACTGAAGTTTTAGATACCATGTTATGGCTTTTTCCAATTTTCCCATGAAGGTTGCATTGGATGAAGCTGCATTTTTGTTGGATTTAGCTTCTGTTGAAGGGACTTGGGCTGACTCTCTGGAGCGCATAGCTGAATGTTACAAGGAGGCTGGACTCAATGATATTGCGAGATTTATTCTATACAATGATTGATACCCAACCACTGAGGTTTACCTTAACTGGTTGATTGATTAAGAAGTAAAGAAGAGAAGTACATATCTAAATTAGTTGATTGGTTGAGAAGTAGAAAAGCATGCCCAGATTTTTGGTTGTAAATGTCCTTTCTAAGAGAGCAAAGAGGGTTCCCCTTTTTTTTTTTTGGTAGGCATGTGCATAAACCTCTCGTAAACCGTATGGTACAAGGAAAGATAAAACTTGGTTTCATGGTTTATTGATAGTGAGAAAGGCATGCTACTTTCAATTAAAAGAGACAATGATAAATTTGGTTAAACAGATGATCAGATTAGTAATAAAGGAAGGTATCTGGTTTGTTGTAGATGAGTTTGCTCCATGGCATTTTTATAAACAGTGGCCCCCCAGTCACAGCCATTTCTTTCCCAACCATATAGACAAGGTCTTGGCACCCAGAAATATACACACTGGCAACACTTCTAATACTAAGCTCTCTCTTTTTCTCTCCAATTAGAAAATAACTAAAGAAGCCCAAACTTCACCATTTTCCAATTATCAAGGCAGCAAAATCAAACACCACACTTATCAACAGTCAACCCATTCACACTGGTGGCAAACATAGATTTCTTTTGGCTCTACACCTTGGCATAGGAGAGAGACCTCTTACTAACTCCTTTCTTCCTCCTCTGCAATAGCTTCCTTAAGAAACCTGCCCCTCCCTTTTTCTTGCTTGGCACTATTGCAAGTGACCCGACAGCAGGAGTGGCTGCTCTGTGCTTCGAAACATGATATGCATCTGGGGCTTCTACATGGATATCAGGAGCATCAAAGGAATTGGAATTATTGGAGCTAAGAGTGGATGGTACACAGGCAGTGCTTATAATTTCTTTTATCTTGGGGGACTTGAAAGCCTCAGCATCAGCATCATCATCAGCTAGCATTCGATCCCGAAGGGAGGAGCGATGGCTCAACTTCTTGTCACTTGTAGCCGTGCTGGTTGTAGAATAAACTTTGTCAAAAATTGCTCTATCCCTTGGTGAAGCTAGAGCCTTTAACTGCTTCCCTAGGTTTAGGATGGTTTCTTGGCACTCTGCCAACTTCACCTGAAGCTGCTGTGATCTCCCAGCCCTGCAAATTTTGACAGTAGACCTCTATTCAATATTGTATAATAATTTTTTTCTCTAAAATTCTGGTTGACTATTAACAAAATCTGTAATGCAAGCAAAATGAGAAGATTTTAAGAGTCATGTTTCTTAGAGGGCTTTTTTCATTTTTTTTTTTTTTTTTGGCAGATAACAAATTTGCAATTTTGAGATAAGACAAATCAAGCTTAACCCCTAGCCATACTATCAATAAAAGAAAATAAGTTTCCAACCATCAAAGAACCCTCAATCAAGAGAACAAATAGTTGAGCAAAAAATATTTAAAACCAGTTTCAAAAGCTCCATGCCATAAAAATCTGTACATTCTTTTCATTTTTTTTCTCTTTTTCTTTTCCTTGTGAGTAATTATAGGTATATGTTTCAAATCTACACAAGGGGAATGAATTGGAACTCAGGTCCTCTATGTAGAAGCACACCATGTCTCCCTGCAATCTTAACGCCCTAGGGCCTCCTCAATGGGGACTAATGGCTAGACAAAAATGAATGGAGCAGATAAAGGGAGTACAAAAATATTATGCTATGCAATGACAAAGAAATATTTTTAATAATCTGGAAATAACTTAGTAATGAGTATATGGTATTCTTGTTTCAGTTAGAATATATTTCTGTAAACAAACGAGGAACTTACAGTTTGGAGTTGCTTTCCTTCTTGATCTTGGTTGGCCTCTGAAACTTCCTTCTCCGGGAAACTGTGGATCACATTACTAGAAATCAGAAATATCTTTCCAATCAAACAAAATTTTTCTTTATTTCCTACTTATAATCAGAATTTAAAATTTTGAATCGTGGATACTTCACTATTTGGACCCTAGACAACAAAAACCTCTACTCAGCTGTTGCTTGATACAACTATTTGGCCTAGTTTGGTTGAGTTTGGGAATCAAAACAGGAGATTAAAATTTTGATTTTCATATCTTTTCCTCAGTTTTCTCGTTAACCATAGAAAGGGTTAGGAATATGCAAAAAGACCAATATTTACCTTTCTAGCTGGAGCTGAAGCTCAAGACATGTTGTTTCTAGTTCTTGGCAGGAGTTACTTTTATCCTCAAATTCCACTTCCAACGCTGAAAACTTCTGGAGAGCCTCGTTCAGTCTAGCTTTGGCAACTGTGAGCTGGGTGTTGAGCTCTTCATTAATCAACTTCTGATTCTCAATTTGATCCTCAATCAACCCCTTTGAGTCTTTCAAGGTTTCCAGTTCTGTCCTTAAGCTTCCAATGCTCTGTTCTGATTTCTCAAGCTGATTCATCAAGGCCTGGCTGTTATCAGTTGCTGACTGTAGCTTTGCTTCCAAATCTTTCTTTGCAGATTCTATCTTCCTCAACTCATCTTTCAGCCCCCTATTTTCTTCATGCAGATTAGACTGAATCTTCTCGATTTCAAAAACATTTTGATCATTTGAATGAGCACCCAAGGGCCAACCATATGACTGCCTTTTGGATTCATGATCGCCTTCGACTCCAACTTCAGGTTCACTTTCACTTTGTGATGCACCCCAACCAAAATGCCTCTTTATCTTATCTCTCATGCTCGAACCATCTTGAAGGGTAATGCAGTTGCTCATAATCCAGTGCAAAGAAAATGCCAATTCCCCCACAAAATTTTCAAGATCAGCTTTTTCACTCAAAAGATCATTACAAATGTTAATGAGTTGAAATAGAACAGTACTTAATTCAGAGCTCTTCCATTGAAAAACATGAACCAAGCAATCTGCTGGTGTTGGTGAGTTCTTACACGGTGAGGAACTCTTGTCCTCCTCTGACCCTTCATTTGGAGCATTACTATTGGTTAGAGATGTTAGATTGAATGATTTGATAAGCTCTATAATTTTGCAGATTGACTTGCTCAGATCAGATTGATTCTGCTGACGGCTTGCTCCTTCCACTGAGGTGTCAATAACAGAACCTTCGTGAAGTGAACCCACCATGGGAGACGTATCCATGGACTTCCAAGTGAGGTAGCCACTAATAGGTTGAGAGTCAGGTTCTCCCAGATGCCTTGAGCTTGCTGCTTTATCAGCTTCAGCAACACTTGGATCATTCACAAAACCCAAAGCAATTTTAATGTCATTGAGAAGTTCATGAAGGCTTCTTTTTGAAACACGGTTCTGCTCCAACATCACCTTCAAAACATCCTGAAGCCAATCACGAGATTTTCCAATGGATCCATCCTTTGATTGAGTCTCCCATTTTGTGTCAGTGGAGCTGGAGTAATCTTGCACTACTGGAACTAATTCCTTACCTGTTGAATCTGAGAGAAACCCACCAGACTCCTTTTCCAGGGTATTTGCAGAGGCATTTTTTGTGTTTGAAGGAACATGAGAACCTTGAAAATGTGTATCTGCAGAAACTATTGCTAATTTCTCCATCTCAACAAAATCATCCATTAAACTCATGTCTGATACAATAGTTTTGCATTCTGAAGGATTCTTGGGCTTCGCATGTCGGAATTGTTCCAGTTCTGATATTAAAGCACTGGCCCATGAACCTGAGCTGCTAATCCCATCATCGCTGCCAATGTCAAAACCAGAAGGTAGAGAGTGTTCATTTGATATGGGACTACAGCTTACCAGATCCATAGTTTTCTGGCTTTTTGGAGACTCCCCAAGCTGAGCTTCAGGTTGTCCAAATCTAGAGGGTGTTCGAGCACACAAAAGTCTTGGTGAATGGAGTTCCTTGTTTTTCTTGGTTAGAATTTCTTTTAGAGTTTTGTTTTCCTCTTCCACTTCACATAACCGCTCGATAAGGAAACTCATCTTCTTACTGGGAATTTCAGAAGACTTTTCCACAAGGCCATCTCTGGCGATCAAACCTCCTGTCATGGGATTCAACTTTTTTCTCCTCATCTCTGTCTGATCTCTTCCCAGCGTTTCAACTTCACTCTTCATCTTTGCCACAGCAGCAGGACCTGGAAGTCTCTTTCGCACTAGGAGACGTAATCTCTGGCATTCTGCTTCTAACTTTGCAATTTTCTTCACACTCTCCAAGTGTTGCTTGTGTATTGCCTCAGCAGATCTCCTGTTAAATTCCCTCTCCTCATTCCGGATCTCAAGCTCCTTCTCAAGCATGCGAAACTCATATTTTAGAAAAGCATTTTCTTTCTCTGTGGAATCTAGTCTAGCCATTAGTGCCTTGAATTCTGTATCTGCCTGGGACTTTAATTTACATAGATCTTCAATCAATTTCTCTTTGGCTAGAAGGGCCTTACTCAGATGAGTATTCTCAACAGTTAAGTCTGTAAGCCTTTTACTTGTTTCTGTTAAATTATCTTCTAAGTTTTTCTGTGTCTTTTCAAATTCTCTCAATGTCTTCATAACAGCATCACGAATTCTTTGCTCCTGTTCTTCTTTTAGAGAATTTAACTGCTGCATACATTGCTTCAGTGCAGCATCCAAGTGACTCAACCTTTCTTTTGCAGCTACACCCAGATTTAACGCTTCATCTAATTCTTGTTTCAGAGACAATGCTTCTGCTTCTGCCTTCTCCCGGCCTAAAAAAAGAGACGTTTTAAAATGGCATCAACCAAAATCTACACTACACTGTTGAAAAAGCATCAACAAAACAAAAGCCAGAATGCTTGATCTCAATGGGAAGCATCATAGAAGGGGGAGAAAAGATAACAGTTACCTGCAATGGCTTCTTCTGCCATTCTTGCATATTTGGTCACAAGATCATCTTTAGTTTTAGATTCATCCACAACAGCAGCAAGCTTCTCATTTAGGTTTTTCATGGATCCCTCTAGACCTAATGTCTCTGTTAGAGGCATCTGTATGATCCAATGAAACATTGACAATTTCAGAAATTTGATTCGAGATGTGCAGTATGAATTAAACTTGAATAAAAATGCAACCAACAAGCATACTTTGTGCTCATAATGTGATAGAGATAAAACTACAGTAATAGTGTGAGGTAACATTCTTTCCCCAGCATAACACCTCAAATCTGTCCTGACTGCCCTGGAAGTGAAAACCTTAACAAGTAATGTAAAATTCCATAATAAAAAATAGAGAAGTCGTCCTTTCAGAAGTACCAGCAGCACCTTCAGTGAATTAGATGTAGCTCAGCTCAGGCACTTCTCTAAGGTCATCCTAGACCCGCTCACCAAGAACTTCCCCAGGTTTTTCTTACCAGTCATAATTTCATTTCCAATGTAATTAAATAGAGATTCAACAAGTGAGTCTACAGATAAGGTGGTATAAATGCCAATTGCAACTGAGAGTTTGGCCTTGAGTTCTGGCTGACTGATGAATGTTAGCCACTTAAAGTTGCTAGGTAAAAAATTACAGGGTTTAGAGAGCAGATCACTTACGAGCCCATTTGGGAGTGATTTTGAGAGAGTTAGAAGTGCTTCCTTGCAGAAATTAGGTATTTGATAAACTTTTGAAAATCACTGTTAAAAAACTGGAGAATCACTTGTAGTGATTCCTGGAAAATCACTCGGTAGGAAATTCTTTCAAAAATAACTTTTGACAAACACCACGAACTAAAAGTGCTTTGATTAAACTCCCAAACAGGCTCTTAATAACATTCGCATCTTGGAATGATTTGCTTTAGTACTCAAAATACAGGAATTCACTGGTTCAAAATGCTTGACAATGTCTGCAGGCAAACAGCATGAGCTGTCACTATGCAAAAGACTAAAGAATGGACAGGACGTAAGCTAGAATTTGACAGCTCAAATAAATTGGCCAAACCATTAGCAACTTGACTTTAAAGGGACAGGTAGCCACAGTTCAATATCAAAACATCCCCAATACAGAACTTCATTTTTTTTTTCCTTTTAATGTAGAAAGCTGCATTGTTTATGCATGAAGACTGTACTCATCTATCCCCCAAGAAAGTGATGGAAAGAGAAAAAAAAATATCTCCTTCCTAAAGGCCTCAGAATACTTAGCAGCTCTCATTCATGATGCTTTTGTCATCAGTAAGAGCTAGGTGGATAATTAGATTCAATTTAAGACAAATGTAACAAAGTTCTTCGGCTTTGAGAGACTTTCCAAATAAATTTTCACTTCATCCAGCCAGAAGAGACGAAAAATAACGCAGAATGGACACCACCCCCACCCCCACCCCACCCCCCCCACCCCAACATGTCTTATTTGTCTAACTGCAACAAGAGAATATACCAGCTCCATCACCCCAACCAAGATTTTAACTAAACAAGGCCCAAATATATATGAAAACTGAGCAAATAAGAAGACTCATCCCTCCCCATCACCTCCAATGATGGAATGAGAAACACCAAAAGCAATATTGAGATGCTCATTTGGAAGTCAAATCATTTGATGTCTTTCCTAATTGGAAACCAGCAAGTGTTAATTATAGTCACAGAGTACATAAGGTCAGCTTTCCATTAATGCCATCAAACAAATGAAAAAGCAAATTCTAGAACCAGCTTCCATAGCATTCCAAGGGAAAAATCATACCTACCATTGGGCCTAGAGTTGAAATAATCATAGATAAATGTTCAAATTGTGGTTGAAAAAAGTTAAAGCTTCATAACATAAATGAATGAGATGCCTTCTATGCTGCAGTTCCAAAGGTAAATGCAGAAAATGAATGAAAACAGGAAAACCTAAGAAGTTAAAAACTACTCAGTTGGAAAAACATGAACTTGGATTACCTCTTCTTCATGTCCTTCCAAATACATTTCGGGCTTGTCACTTGCAACAATTGTTTTCGTGGAGGATTTTTTCCTCCAAAGCCATGTCTTATGGTCCATAATTTCAGATTCTGTTCAAGAATAAGGGAAATATTAAGCATCTTCAACTTGAGCTAAAAGAGATTATATGAAAATCAGACACAGACAATAATTATTTTCATTAAGAAGGGAAATATTAAGCATCTTCAACTTGAGCTAAAAGCGATTATATGAAAATCAGACACAAACAATAATTATTTTCATTAAGAAAGGAAATATTAAGCATCTTTGACTTGAGCTAAAAGCAATTATATGAAAATCAGACAAACAATAATTATTTTCAAAAACATTTTGGTTTAACATGAAAGTTAAATGCATATAACCATACAATAAGAGGCAAAGTTATCTCTATCAATTCCTTGGACAGATGGTTAAATTAAGATGATGCACAGAAAGGAGTATTTCATACTTGAGTTACTTCTCACCTCTAGTTTAATATGAGGTTCTGATAGTTGACAGGCTCAGCTGCATCTCTTATGATCTAATCTATCTTATTAAAGTTGGTATCAAGAATTGTTAAGTAACGTGTCAATCATTAGATGAGAACCCTATTGACTTACTGAACATTTGAAGATACATTTAATGAGCTCAGTTACTAAATTTATATTCAAAGGGCATCTCCAGAACACAGAAAAACTGAATCTTATCCCCCCTCCAACAATTAATGAGTTTGTATAGAAATTACAATGAGAAACATGTGAAAATACGTAAAATTAGAAACTCCCAAAGATCAAATTCATACTATTAGTTAAAGCCAATACCCCTTTCCTCCCCCAGTGATTCTCTTTGATGTTCCCACTCATCTTCTATTTATACCATAACTATAAATTTACTATATATGTATCTCTAAATTATTTTGATCCATTTCATGATGTTGTGAGTCTACACTCATCAAACGTATTAACCACCTCTATTTTGTATCATTACTACTTATTAACAAAATACCCTATCTCTCTCTTCTTGTTATCACCTTCAATGTCCATCTCATAAAATTTCACTCTTCTTCTATTTTCCCGCAAAGGTGGTTAGGTGTATTAAGGACAGTATAATGAAAGGCAATTGAAGCAAAACCAAAACACTACAGAACACTTTAACACAGACAATAAATCAGTACTTCTTGAAGCAGTGAATAGTATACATAGATGTACAACACATAAATGCCTTCCCACTCACCCTAATTAGAGGCCCATCCTCATTTTACCAAAAGAGCTAAAGGAGTGAATTGGAACCGGTGAAATGTGATAGGTATCAAAGAGGAGCTAATAGGAGAAAAACCAAGCCCGTTTGGAAAACACTAGGAACTGAATTAATGAAAAAAAATTGCCAAATTCAACACTGTCTGCTGTATATGATTGATCCTCAACACCTGCAGACTACCAATAAGTCAGAGATGATATGAATACAGCAGACAGAAGAAACCCTGACATCAAGAATCCGATTATATCTACTTTGTATTGATTAGATTAACAAGCCATTTTAGACCAAATTAATGGTCTTGGAGTTAGAACCCGATATCCAAAAATTAATTTATTCATAAGAAATACCCAAAAAATTAAAGAGCATCCAGTTATAGCTAGGCCTGAGCCAGATCAAATGTCTTACAATCAAATTAAAAAATATCTTGATCTGGTCATGTGAGAAATGATTTTACAAGAAGATTCTGACCCAGAATAAACTGTATGACACTTAGAACTTAAAGAACATATATGGGTGTTGCTACCTTGCATCCCATCAATGGGCTTACAATTAAAGGCCAAGTCACTTAATCAGACCATTTGAGACTTGGAACACATCAATGGTTTCTTAAATTAAAGCAGAAATTAGAAAACTCCATCTGAAAATTATAGCTAGAAACGAATGTCCCGACAGTGATCATAAAAAATACATCATGCTAACTCGCTTCACTTTTACAATTACACCCGACCGCATTTGCAACCCGATCATACACTGGTTCAATTACAAGAAGACAAGACGCCATGAAAATGAAAACCCATATAGAAAAAGGTAAAAGAGATTAAGGGTAGGTGTGGTTTGAAGCTGTAACAGGTTTCTCACTTCTCACCTGGTGTCTCGTAGCATCAAGATATGGCTACAGTTGAAATTCCCAAACCCAGAGAAAGTTGGTTGGAGACTTGAATGCAGAAAAAGCATCAAAAAAAAAAAACTCTTAACATAAGAGATGAGAGTGAAAGAAAGCTGATCAGAAGCCTCTGCAACCACAAGTACCCAAGTAAAAACTCTATCAAGGCGCTTCTACAGTAAGACTCCACCGACAGTCACCCTGGAAGTAATAAGAGAGAGACAGTCTGCAATGATAGTGAGGGGCCAATAGAGAGAAAAGGCCATAAAGGAGAGAGAGAAAGAGAGAAGAGAGCGGTGGTAAAGGGGATGAAATGAAAGAAAGAGAGATATGGAGGGGGCGAGAGCAGCTGTCAATAGTTGACAGAGAAGCCTCATCCCACGCGGAGCAAAACCCAAGCAGACGTCCACGCTCTGTTCAGACCCTTCCTCCTAAATAAAAATAATCAAAGTATGGTTTTCCGTTACGTTTGGAAGTACCGTAAAAATGAAAATAATTTGAATTTAATAATTTTTGTAATTAATTCTCCCGTTTTTTCTCACAAAATTTTCAACTATGCTTTAAATGAAAAATGCAACATTTTAAAATTTCAAAATATTTTAAAACGGTCACTTTTTAATTTCACTTTAACTACACAAAAGCCAAGTACTTGCAAAAGTTGAAAATATTATTCTAAAGTATGTTCATAAAACAATTCTAAAAAAATGTTTTTAAAAATTATTATTTGATTTTTATAGAATAAAAATTTATTTAAAAATCTAAAATAATTTAAAATATGTTTTTAAAATAAATTTTATATTTCATATTTTATTTTTAATATTTATATAATTATTTCTTAAAATGATACTTACAATAATAAAAACAATGAAAAATAATTAAAAAATATTATCAAAAAACACCTTATTTTCTAATTTAAAAAATAAATAAAAATTAAATTTTAATTATCAAATGTGTTTTCTATATTTTTTTAATTATTTAAGTATTTTAATTCCAACCAACCCCTAAGATTTTTGTAATTTGGTTTTATGTGGGTACTATAATTCCCCCTGAGCATCCATGAATGATTAGTGTCCAACTCATTATTAGTGAATTCATAGGTTCAATTCCTACTGGATGCAGGCCAATGGGACCCTCCAATAAGACTATTTTTGTAACAATGGAATCTCATCATCCATATATAACGAATTGGTGTGGTATATTCATATCATAACATATAAACAATAAGAACTAGCATTCTTATTGAGACTAGAACTCATAAAGAAGAAAATAGATTTATGGATTGAATTAAATATGCAGTATTTACAAACAAAAGTATTCGATTATTGGAGAAAAATCAATATACTTCTAATGTTGAATCAGAATCAACTAGGACAGAAATAAAACATTGGGTCAAGCTCTTCTTTGGTGTCAATAATAAAACAAAATTTTAATGTTTGTTTTCCTTAATATTTTTCCGAAATTAAATTTGCTAAATTTTTAAAGATAGAAATTAAAAATTATATAATAGAAAAATATTCTTAGTATAGAAATAAAGTATATAATATAATATAATGGTTCGTTGAAATTTTGTGTGGAATAAAATTAAAATAAATATTTAAAAAAAAAATTGTTTTCGTAATTAAATTATAGCGGATGTGATGAGAAGTAGACAAGAAGAAAAGTGATTTGGTATGAGGTCCTTTCATTATGAAGAAATGGTGTGAAGCGCGTAGACGCTTTGCTAGGCGCGTGAAAGGAACCTGACACAAAAATTTCCAAAGGCCAATGAATTAATTCAAAAAAATAAATAGAGCCCATAAAAATAAAAATAAAAATTCCTAGGTATTTTTTTTTCCAATTAAAAAAAAAAAAAACATGATAAATAGTAATATTGTCTTACATTCGTTTTCTATTCCTACTTTTTATTTTTATATATTTTTCTACTTTTGATGGCCCCCTTTTGTTCTCTTTTTGACTTTGGGGTCACGATCAAAGGCTTCCTGGGTGGGGGAGTGTTTGGTAAGGGTCTATTTGGCTCAATTTTTTAACTGGCTAAAACTTTGTTTGTTCTTTTGAGAAGGGGATTTTAGAGCTATGGAATGTGTCTTTTATTCACATTAAAAGAAATTTTTTTTAATGTTTAAAAGTTTTCATATATTAATAAAATATTATATTCATATAGACTATGTTTGATTCCTGGAAACTGTGAAGGAAAAAAATAGAGAGAAAAGTGAAAGAAAATAAAAAATAAAGGAAAATAAAAAATAGATTTAAAATCAATAAATTATTTTTATATGTTTTTTCAAACTCATTCTATTTAGTTTTATCTATTATACAAATATTAAATAATTTTAAAATATATAAATTTTTAACTAATTTAAATTATATTTAATTTTTTTAAAAAAATTAGTGGTAAAACCAAACATGAGAAAACCATTTTCCTTAATATTTTTTTCCTTTCTTAATACTTTTTGAAAACCAAACATAGCCATAAGATATATAAAAAATAATTATTTTAAACAATTGAATATAAGGGAGAAAAAATTATGATGTGTGATAAACATTTTAAACATGTAATCTAGATTTTGTAAAAAGTTTTAAATGTTATGTTTCTATTGTCTGTGGGATCTAGTAGCCTTAGGAGGAGGATTGTTTCCATGGATGACTGAAGTCTTTCTTCCACAAAGCTAATCATTGTATTTTTCCCCAAATCTTGTGGTTTTGTTGAATGGTTTTCGTCTCGAGTTTGGGCTACGTATCATAGGCTAAACCTCTAGCTTAAGATTAAACCCTTGGGTAAATGATGAATCAAAGAAACTTGGGATAGGTTGACCTCTTTCTTGAGTCAAGGGATAACGAGGTTTCCAAATGGTTTTGAGAGCGAGGGTGTGTAACTTCACCAATGGCAGTTTCCATATTTTAGTCTCTATGACTAGTCAACATATTGCTTATTGAATTATTTGATAACATTTTTTTTTCTTGCAACCATTACATTTCTTTTCATTTGCTTATCCCAAGTCAAGGAAACTTTATCCTTACCAAATGTTATTGTTTGGCCAACATTCTTGTCCTCATAAAGTTTAGTTCATAGAGAATTTTAGAAACATTAGTCAAAGGGCATTGAATGCTCAAATCAAGTCTATTCTTGATAGTTGAAAAATGGGTAGACACTTAGGTCTATGAGAGCAATTTCACTATTTCACTTTAATTTAAAATTCACTTGTATTTCCCCCTATCCATATTCATTTCTATTTTGGTTAATCCTCACTGCATCTTCAACTTAAACTTTATTACACAATCAGTAGTTCTTAATGCCCTATGGCAAAATCATTTCTACCAACTTTGTTATTTCTAAGGAACAAGTACTATATTGCTTGCTGATGGATGTTTTAATTTCTAACACTAAACCTGTCTTGCCATTCATTTTATTTGCACCTTCATTTAGTCATATGATCTACACCATGAAATTTAGAAACTTGTGGATCAAGAATGGCTCCAAGATCGTCTAGAAACATATTTGTATGAAACCACGACCCATTGCTTATATGGAAGAAGAACCTTGGTATAATAAAGATGCCACAATCAATTATAGAAGGATTGATTGATAAGTCGAAGGAGAATGCCATAGAAAATTTTTCCGATAAGTTCAAAGAGTTCTAAAAGAACTAAAAAGAATTTTCTTTCACAAAATTATGAATGAAATCTATATTATTTTTCAATAAGTTGGTGGCTATTTAAATACAAAGAGGTCCACGAATTTGGCAGTTAGAAAATCCTCAAATATTCTGCCTAGATTTCATAAATAACCAAAAAAAGGAAACTAAAATATTGTGAGTTGGATTCTGAAAATTGAATCCATTATTTCCTAAAATCATGTCTACCCCAAAGTAAAAAGGAAACAAGGAAATTTGCAATTTATTAATTTCCCATAAAATTTGAAAATTAAAATATAATAATAAATAAGAAAGGTAATTTAGCAATCTTAAAATATTGTTTTAGATTGCGCTAGCAAACCTCCTTGATGAGTCAAAAATTGGGTAATTACAAATTTAGAGAACTTCATTCGATCCACGCAATTTATGAGTTGTTCTCTTTGAAGGATTCTTTTAGATTATTCCAAAGTTTGAATCATGTAAATCCAACCTTGTGAAACATGTAGGGCATCTTTCTTGGGCCTCCACGAATTCACCTCAACCCAAATGTTTTGAATAAATCCATTGAGAGTTTCCTTGAACTTTTTAGCTCGAGCCCTTATAACTGCACCAACTAGAACTTAAATAGGATCTGTATTCCATTTGTTAGCCATGCCCTGATCATTCCCTTCCTCTTAAAAAGGATTTGTCCTCAAATCATCACCTACATCAAAATGACTTAAATCAGTAACATCGAAAGTGACACTAACTTTGTACTTACCTGACAAATCCAACTTATATACATTGTCATTAATGTGCTCAAGGACTTGAAAAGGTTCATTTTCTCTCGAAAACAACTTAGATCGCCTTTATGACAGAAATCTTTCTATCTGCTTGTGCAACCAAACCCAATATTTGGGTTCAAAAATCAGTTGTCGGCGCCCTTTGTTAGCTTGTTTTCCGTAGAGTTCCATCATCCTCTCAATGTTGAGTCTTGCTTTCTCATGTATTTGCTTAACAAATTCAACATTTTTCTTTCCATCTTAGTGAAGCACGTTCAAATAAAGGTAATGTCGTTAAATCCAATGGAGTTAAAGAATTAAAACCATAAACAATTTCAAATGGCGAAAACTTAGTGGCAAAATGTATAGTATGATCATAAGCAAACTCAACATGTGGTAAACACTCTTCCCAAGTTTTAATGTTCTTTTTAATGATAGCCCTCAACAAAGTAGACAAAGCCCTATTCACTACTTTGGTTTGACCGTCAATTTGTAGGTGACAAGTAGTAGAAAATAACAACTTAGTTCTTAACTTACACCATAAAGTCTTCTAAAAGTAACTTAAGAACTTAGCATCTCTATCTGAAACTATTGTCCTAGGTGTACCATGTAATCTTACAATTTTTCTAAAAAACAAATCAGCAACTTGTGAAGCATCATTGGTTTTGTGATAAAGAATGAAATGTGTCATCTTAGAAAATCTATTCACAACCACAAAAATTGAATCTCTATCACGTTTGGACTTAGGCAAACCTAACACAAAGTCCATCAAAATATCAATCCAAGGCTTATTAGGAATAAGTAGTGGCCTGTATAAACCATGGGGTTGCACTCAGGATTTTGCTTGCCTACATGTGACACATCAACCACAAATTTTCTCAACATCTCTTTTCATGTGTGGTCAATAGAAGTTTTATTGCAAAACGACTAAGATCTTAGCAACTCCAAAGTGTCCCATTAACTCTCCACCACAAGATTCTCTTACCAACAATTCAAGTAAAGAGCAATTCGGCACACACAATTTATTTTCCCAAAAAAAGAAACCCTTGTGCCTAAAGAACTTACCCACCACATTTTTCTCACAGGCCCCAAAACTTCTCACAAAAATCATGGTCTAAAGGATACAATTCTTTAATGTGCTCAAAACCAAGTAATTTTGCATCAAGAGTAGAAATTAAGATGTGTCTTCAAGAAAGTGCATCGACAACGATGTTTTCCTTACCTTACTTATATCGGATGACATATGAAAATGTCCTAATGAATTCCACCTATTGTGCAATGTCTCCTGTTCAATTTGTGTTGGTCCTTTTAAATGCTTCAAGGACTCATGATCGGTGTGAATCATGAACTCCTTAGGCCAAAGATAGTGTTGCCATGTTTTCAATGCTCGAACCAATGCATACAATTATTTATCATAAGTAGGGTAGTTTAAGGCTACCTCGCTTAACTTCTCGCTGAAATATGTAATTGGTTTTCCTCTTTGCATAAGAACCGCGCCTATACCCGTACTTGAAGCATCACATTCAATTTCAAATGTTATAGTAAAATCAAGCAAAGCATGTAAAGGAGCATGAGTTAATTTTTCCTTAATCACTTGGAACGCCTTCTCTTGTTTGTCTTCCTATTTGAATCCAACGTTCTTCTTGATGACTTCAATAAGCGGTGCGGTGATGCTACTAAAGTCTTTCACAAACATCTTGTAAAAACTAGTTAGTCCATGAAAGCTACAAATATGACCTACAATTGTGGGACTTGGCCAGTCTTGAATCGTACAGACCTTCTTTTCATCAACCTATATTCCTTGTGCACTCACAACAAAACTAAGAAACACAAGCTTATCAGTGCAAAAGGTGCACTTTCTTCAAGTTAGCAAATAACTTATCTTTTCTAAGTACATCTAAAACTAAATTTAAGTGCACAACATGATCATCCAAATTTTTGCTATAAATGAAAATATCATCAAAATCAAATTTGTCTATGAAAGCATGCAAGACATGGTTCACTAATCGCATGAAAGTACTTGATGCATTAGTTAATCAAATGACATAACTAACCACTCATATAAACCATGTTTCATTTTAAAAGCAATTTTCCATTCATTGCCCTCTTTTGTTCTTATTTGATGATACCCACTCTTTAGATCAATCTTAGAAAATACAGAAACATCATGTAATTCATCTAACATATCATCTAAACGAGGAATAGGATGACGATACTTTACCATTATGTTGCTAATTGCTCGACAATCAACGCACATTCTCCACATCCCATCCTTTTTAGGAACCTAAATCACCTGCATGACGCACAAACTCATATTTTCCCTTATGTACCCATTTTTCATCAATTCACTAACTTGCCATTGTAGTTCCTTTGTCTCTTCGGGATTGCTTTGATAGGTTGGTTGGTTTGGAATGGAAACACTGGACACAAAATCGATTTGATGTTCAATTCCTCAAATAGGAAGTAAACCATGTGGAACCTCCTCGGGAAAGACATCATTGAACTCTTGCAAAAGAGAAACAATTGAATTAGGCAAAGACGCGTCAAGTTTATTAGTGTTTAAATACGTCTCTTTGTACAAAAGTATAATTATTTGCTAATTTAAAAACATCACTCTTTTTATTTCACTCACTTTTGCATAGAAATTTATTTTCTTTATGTTTTTCTCTCAATTGTCGAATCTGTCATCTTGTTTTCTTTCTCATTTTTCTTGACATTTTTTTTTCTTTCTGATTTCCACTTGTTTTCTTTTTCTCACTCTCTTTTTGTAACCTCACTTGATCTTCATAGACCTACTTTGGTGACAAAGAGACTAGAGTGATTGTTCTTTAATTAAGCACAAAGGAGTATTTGTTGGTGAAACCTTCATGTTTAACATGTCGATCAAATTGTCATGGTCGGCCTAGTAACAAGTGTCCAACTTGCATCAGAACTACATCACACAAGACTTCGTCTTCATATTTCCCGATGCGAAAGGATACTATCATCTATATAGTAACCCTCACCTCACCATTATCATTGAGCCATTGTAACCTATAAGGTTGGAGATGTTTAATTGTTGGTAGCCCTAATTTCTCCATCATTGTAGTGCTAGCAACGTTAGTACAATTACTTCCATTAATAATCACACTACATACCTTGTTTTGCACGTGGCATTTAGTATGAAAGATGTTTTCTCGTTGCACTTTGTCATCTTATTTGGCCTACATACTTAGAGCTCTCATTGCAACCAACAATTCACCTCGGATAACATATTCTTCATCATCCACGTCCTCCAATGGTTGCATAGATTTAGTGTCATCTTCATCATCAGATTCAATCTCACTATTATCTCGCAATATCATAACTTCTTTGTTTGGACATTGGCTCGCTATGTGACCCTTGCCTTGGCATTTGAAACACTTAATATCATGATTCCAAGTGGTGAAAGAATTAGATTTACCTTGATTTCCATGACTAGTTGTTTTTTTTTTTTTTTTTTTTTGCTCAATTTTAGGCTTGGCAGTGGCTTGTTTTTCCTTTTTATTAACAAAATTCAGCCTCCATGATAATCCCGAGTTAGGGTTTTGCCATGTATTGCTACCCCTTCTCTTAAGTTGGTTCGCAATTTTGATAGCCATGTGCACTATATCTTCCAACTTCACATAATGTTGCAATTCCACCAAATTAGCAAATTTCCAATTCAAACCAACTAAGAACCTAACCATAGTAGCCTCTCGGTTCTCCTCTACATTTGCTCGGATCATAGCGATTTTTATTTCCTTATGATGATCCCTCACACTTCGATTACCTTGTGTAAGACTTTGCAATTTTTGGTACAACTCACGATATTAATGGCTTGGAACAAACCGTTTCCTTACCATAGTTTTCATCTACTCCCACATTTCTATTAGACACTCTCTATTTCTCCTCTAGCTTAACACTAGTTGATCCCATCAAATAATCACATAATCGGAAAATTCAATGGATGCAAGTTTTTCCTTTATAAGCTCGAAATAATTGTGATAGTCAAATAGTAATTATATCTTCTTCTCCCACTCAAAGTATGCTTCAAGATCATTTTTGCCGTGAAACGACGGAATCTTCATCTTAATACTACCCAAGTTATTATCTTCTAAATTCCTAGCTTATCTAAACTGCCCATCATATCTCTTATTACCAACAATTAAATCCCGATCATCTTTTTCATCAAAACTGCCCCCATAATATTCTTCATCTTCAACTCTCACTTCCCTAGGTTGAACTTTCTGTTTTACACACATTAGGAGCGTTTTGTGGCTGCTCTACACGTGCATTCTCTACCTGATTTATCCATTCATGAACCTACTCCATCTCCACTCTCAACACTTTCCTCGTCTCACCCATTAAAGTTTTCGTGAGAAACTTCAGATCAACCTCAACATAGAATCATTATTTAAAAAAAAAAATTCACTAGGCAAACGAACTTCAAATTAAATAAATCTTAATGTATTGGATTCATTAACAAGTCTAGTAATTTTTAAAAATAATTTGAAACTCAAATAATAAAGTAATTAATACATAAGTTTATGGATAAAAATTGGTTTATAATGATTCTAGACAAATAAATTATAAATTAAGTGAGACATAATTAATAATTTAATTTTTGAATGAATTTTAAAAATTTTAAGAACAATTTGGAATAAAAAGCCGATCCAATTAATTGCAAATTAAAACTCATTTACATGTTAAAAAGTTGAACTTTATTCCTTATTCATTTTAAATAAAATACTATTTACATGAAAATTATTAGTATTGTTATTCATTTTTAACAAAAAAATTAAGAAGATGTTAGTATGGTTATGTTTATAACATATAATAAAACAACATATTTCTTAAAATATATATATATATATATAATTTGTGATTTTATTATAATATATACTATTCATGATTTACTAAAAACTATTATTTTTAATTTATTTGTGATTATAAAACTATTTTTATTTTTACTAAAACATGAATTAAATTAAATTACTATTATATAAATTGAATTTACAATATTTTTACAAATAAAAAAAATTATAAACAATTTATTCAAATAAATTTTTTATTTTTTATCTTTAAAAATAACTTTATGAACATCCTTACTTTTATAAAACAAGCGAAAATTTATTATTTTTATTTTTTAACTTAAAATCAGTTTTTAAAAACAAATTTTTAAAAACATGTTCAAAGAGCTTAGCTAACTAAAATGATGACATCATGGAAGAAATGCCTTACAAAATCATGAAAACAAAAACAACACTCAAATAGATGGGTTTGGGTTGATTTTTAAATTCATGAAAAAGCAAGTTGATTAATTTTTCTAATGGGGCCAAACAACTTTCCATAACTAATTAGAATATCGATTAAGAATGCAAAATCCTTTTCATTCTTTATATGGATTATAAATAAAAATATGAACATAAAAAAAATAAAAAGATTTATAAAAACGAAATTCTATTTTAATAAAAAGAATTTGACTCCTTTTCAAAGTGACATTCTAATTTACTTTGCATTTGTATTGTTGTGCATGGGCTCCTATTTGTCTAGCCCATGAGACCCATTTGAGAGTTTCTTAAATTACGAGTATATTTGTCAATGTTTATACTCAAAGTATTTTTAGTAGAAATATTTTTTTTAAAGTGTTTTTAATAAAAGTGTATTCTTTTTTAGAGAATCACTTATCAAATATTTTTTTCAAAAACACTAAAAACATTTTTCAAAATTTTAAAAACGTTTCTAAAATTTTATTTAATATCTTTTTTTTTATATAAATATTTTTTAGGTTAAAAGTGTTTTCCAAAATCATGTCAAACAGACTCTAAATTCCTAGGCCCTGTAGGACTTACCTCCATCCTACTCTATTAAGGTATGATATAATTTAAATATTAAATATTTTGTGTATTTGATAAATCATCTCTTAAAATCCATGTTGTTCATCTACCAATGTTTTGGTTATGTATTGGACAAATTTTTTCTTGGAATCCAATTTCAGGTTCTTTGATTGGGATTTGTAATAGATTACGTATACTAAAATTGTATTGTTGAATTGATAAATTAGCTTAAGATATTGATATTTGTTTGCATTCATGAGACTGTTTATTTATCTCCTTTTTCTACCACGTGTTCAATCAGGAAAGTTGATGGAAATGATCATATGAATCAGTCCAAGCCCAAGGCCAAAGCCACTTGCCATTCATAAGGCGCGGCTTCTAGGGACCTGAACTTCACCCAACTTTGGACCTAGGCATTCAAAATGTTGAATTCCACCGACCTAAATTAATTTATATGATTGGATTTTTGAGCCAATTTGTACAAAGTTTAGTTTACCAAACTCATTAAATATTACTAACACACGCATAAAATATCTTTTCATTTCCAATCAACAAACATCGCACCATTGAAACATCATGTATTCATGAAAATTTTAGACTATGTTTAATTCCCGGTAAATGTAAAGAAAAAATAACAGAGAAAAAAATAGAAGAAAATAAAAAATAACAAAAAATTTAAATTTAATAAATTATTTTATATTTTTGTATGTTTTGTCTTCCTATAAAAAATATGAAAGAAAATTAAATATAATTAAAATTATTAAGAAATTATATGTTTTTAAATCATTAAATTCAATAATTTTTTTTAAAAATAATATATAGAAACAATTTGTTAATTTTAATTATATTTATACTTTTTTTCCCTTTTATTTTTTCTTTTTATTTTATTTTCATCATATTTTCTTTCAAACTTTTTAAAAACCAAATGTAACCGTAACACTTTTTTTTTTCCTTACTACTTTCTAAGAATTAAACATTGTCTTAAAATTTCTAAATTTCTTAGCGCCCTAGGCCAAAGTTATATGCCAATTCAAGAGAGGAGCCTTGTAGGAAGTTAGGGACTAGCAAGGAATGAATTCATTCTCATTCTTCAATCCTTAATCAATAGGATATTTAAAAAGGCAGGGGTGGAAATAGCATATTATGACGTGGCACGTTGCAATTAGCGGCATGGAACTTTCCAGAACAGAGTGTCACGCCACCACCGGCTCATTAAATTCCAGCTTGTCTCCGAACGCCACGTCATCAGTACAGGGTGGTGGGGGCAAGTGCATCGACGTCGACGTCATTTTCCGGAAATCTAAGGGCAAGACCAGTAATTTAATCCCAAACGTGGGGGGCAAAGATGGGATTAAAAAACATGGCTGACCCTTCCGGGAATCTGTATCCTCCCCGAGCCCAAACTCCATGTCTTTAAAAGAGGATCGAGCGGCCACCGACTTTGACCTTTTCCTGAGAACTAAGCCTCAGAGTCGAGACTCGCCGGAGCTTTAGTTTCGCCGTTTACGATCCGATGGAGATCGCGCCGGCGGTGCTAGAGGCCAAGGCCGACGAGAACGACAGTCCCACCACCGTCTCTGCCGACAGCCTCAAAGCTTCTTCTTCGTCGTTATCATCGCCTCGCAGCTCGCCGGAAGATGAAACGAGATCCCCAGGAAAGTATGACGACGAGGAGGACGAGGGGGACGTTTGCCGCATCTGCCGAAATCCCGGTGACGCAGAGAACCCGCTCCGGTACCCTTGTGCGTGTAGCGGTAGCATAAAGTTTGTTCATCAGGATTGTCTCCTTCAGTGGCTCAATCACAGCAACGCTCGTCAATGCGAGGTTCGCTTTTCTTTCATTTTTCTTCCTTTTTTTTTTTTTTTCTTTAAGCTATGTCGTTTGATTGGGATTTTTATAGATGTCTTAGCTATGTATTTATTGGGGGTCTTTTTGTGTATGTTGAAATTTGGTTTGAATTGATGGTGAATTAATGTTTTGGTCTCTGAAATGTTCGAGGATCGCCTAAAAGACGTGAAATTAGGGTTTTAGGGTTTTTTTTTTTTTTTTTGCAAAAAAAAAGAAAGAAAAAAGCGACTTTGTTTGAATTCTTCGGAAAGATGAGGGAAGGCTAGTGAAAAGCTTTTATCTTTGAACCAGATCTTATTGTTTTGAATTTATCGTCAATGAGAAAATAGTTCTTTGTTCATAATCCACTTTGTGTGCAGCTTTTGCGTGGTTGTGGAAAGAAATTGAGTTTCTTTACAAAGATAAGGCCATTTTATTTTCTATTATTATGGTAAAGGATAGACTAATAAATAGAAAATGAGATGCCATTGTCTAAGAAATTGGGGCAAGCTGGCACGATATTTGGTTCTAGGAAATGATGAAAGAAAAGAAAGAAATTTTTGAAAATGGTTTAGGAAAAAGGTAGGTTTAACCTTCAACATATAAAAACTTGTTTTATGGATGAATATCAAGAAAGTGTAACAAATGTATTTCATAGGCTTAGAAGATAATAAAACTAAACTTACAATGAACAAGATTTTCCAAGTTTTCATCCTATGGATTGTCAACTGCTAACAAAACAACACTGGTTGAGATTAAGGTTCTGTTTGGTTGAGCTATGTCAGAATTTTGGAAAACTTGATGATCTTCTTATTGTCATACTGATACACATTTAATATCTGTGCATCTTCACTTTGCTTTAAATCAATATAATTACCCATTGTTGGAATTACTGTTTCCATGATAGTGTATCAATTGAAATTTCCAAGATGGTATATCAATCTCTAAGATGGAGAATCAATTAAAGGATTACAAATTTTAGATCATCATCTGCAGGGAGATGATGTCTTTATGATTGTCATTTATTTAATAGTATGAGTCTTATAACGTGTCTCAAGACAAAACCAATCTCTCTAGTCCTTCAGGTGTTCTGCTAAAGCTAGGGGGTTAAAAGCTTGATTCAAATCTGGATTGTTTGGGTTGGAAAATTTTCATAACAAGGCTTGATTTAGCACTTGTAAAATTGGACCACATGTCAATTGATGCTGTTTTCCTCTTAATATTATGGCCATTCCTGAATAAGTTCTATGGATGTCCATAAATAGACATGACACTTGCAATGGCTGCTAAAATCCCGCATTTACAAGATGTTTCCAGGATACCCTATAGTGGAGTAATGTAAATAAAAGGAGAAACCATATATTTATTTCATTCAACAGCTTCTAGTTTGAAACATCTTATTTAACCTCCAATTTTATGTAATCTTTAGTTTTGTGCCACAGAACCCAATTCCTATTTTATTTATTTATGTTGGATTGCTTTTATACCTTTTGGTATCTTCTGGGGATGTTCTTTCATTTTTTTTTCATTTAGTTTTTCATCTGAATATGCTTAGGGTTGATTTTTGTTTACATTGGTGGAGGTTTTAAATTGCAGTTGATATGTATTACAGGTTTGCAAATATGCATTTTCGTTCTCCCCTGTGTATGCTGAAAATGCTCCAGCAAGGCTTCCTTTTCAGGAGTTTGTAGTTGGAATGGCAATGAAAGCTTGCCATGTTCTGCAATTCTTTTTGCGCCTTAGTTTTGTACTTTCTGTTTGGCTCCTTATCATACCTTTCATTACATTTTGGATATGGCGATTTTCTTTTGTGAGGAGCTTTGGTGAAGCCCAGAGATTGTTCTTGAGTCATTTATCTACTACAGTTATTCTTACTGATTGTCTACATGGATTCCTGCTATCTGCAAGCATTGTTTTCATATTTCTTGGGGCCACTTCTTTGAGGGATTATGTTAGACATTTAAGAGAGCTTGGGGGACCAGATGCAGAGAGGGAAGATGAAGGTGAAAGAAATCCTCGTGCTGCAAGAAGACCTCCTGGACAAGCTAATAGGAATTTTGCCAGGGAAGGAAATGGCGAAGATGCTGGTGGAGCTCAGGGAATTGCTGGAGCAGGGCAACTAGATGGAAGGAACCCAGACAATGTTGCTGTTCGGTGGGAGATGCAGGCAGCTCGCCTTGAAGCTCACGTTGAACAGATGTTTGATGGTCTTGATGATGCTGATGGTGCAGAGGATGTGCCCTTTGATGAGCTTGTTGGCATGCAAGGGCCTGTTTTTCATTTGGTTGAAAATGCTTTTACTGTGAGTTTATCATTCTCTTCTGCTATTGTTATTTCCTAATTATGTTCTGTTGTTATTTCATCTCCATTGATGATGGGATGGTGGTGTTTTCCCCTTCCTTTTTATGATTTTTTTTTCTTATTGATTTCTTTGTCTAGTTTTATTTTGTACCTTTATGGAGTGCATTGTCAATCATTAGGAATCTTCTGCCTAATTGTTACATTTGTCATTGTTAGATTTGCTAATTAATCTTGCCTTAATCATTTACATATGCTGGCAGGCATTAGAATCATGTGCCTTTGTTGGGTTGAAATAATCAATGCTTTCTCCAAATCTAATCCAACATGAGGCACCCTGGCTCCTTTCCAGAATCGAGCCTGCTACTTTCCCTTTCCCCACCTCAACAGAAATTTCAAAGGATATAGACTTCACTGTGAACTGGACCTTTCTATCATGATACCTTCAGAAGTCTTTTATGCACGGTTAATTTATATATGACCGGAGAATATAATACTTTATATATGAATGTAGAAATGAACATAATGAAATTTCTTGGACAAAAATCCGAAGGTAAAAACAGGAAGCATGCTCTAGAGATGAACCCATGATGATTTACAATATTATCCCATAATTGATTGCATATATGTCCATGCTTGATAATGTCACTTGGTGTGGAGACAAATTACTAGTCCTGAATCTATCAGTGGCAGGAGCATATGATAGATTGTTACTTCAGATTCTAGGTTCAACCCTAATCTGTAAGATTGGGGCATATTTGACCACAAGATATGATACATGAAGTCTCCCTTGTTTACCAGACTTCATTGCTATCTCTATGGGCCATATACTTGTTTCCTTTGCTGTCATTTATGGAGGAGGAAAAATAAGAAAGAAGGCAAAAGATCTCAAAAGATTTGCTTTAAAATATCCCTTCTTTCAAATGGATTTTGTTGTTATTTGGGGATAACCATGTATCTTATTTTCTATAAAATTTCGTAATATTTTTCTCAGTTAATTCTTCAATGAAGCTGTCTGAAAGAGTGCTGAAATTCTGTGAATCATGAAGTATATGGAACATTAATTTTGTAAATAATCTTATTTGTATTAATAGGTCTTCCCAACAATTAAATGTGGTTAATTTAGAAAATTTGTTCTATCCTCATCTCTGGGGACTGCATCAATTGATATACTGAATGGTTCTTTCCCTATGCAGGTTCTGGCAAGCAATATGATATTCCTTGGCGTTGTGATCTTTTTGCCCTTTTCATTAGGTCGGGTTATACTCCATTATATATCGTGGCTTTTCTCTTCTGCTACTGGTCCAGTATTGTCAACAGTCATGCCACTTACAGAGTCAGCCCTCTCCTTAGCAAATATTACACTGAAGAATGCATTAACTGCTGTAACTGATCTGTCATCTGAAAGCCAAGAAAATGGGCTGCTCGGTCAGGTCGCAGAAATGTTAAAAGTAAACACTAGTGGATTAAATGAAACCTCGAACAACATTAGCATGCCTCTTTCAGCAGATTTCTTGAGAGGGGCAACTATTGGAACATCACGACTTTCTGATGTAACAACGCTTGCTATTGGATACATGTTTGTTTTCTCCCTAATCTTCTTCTACCTCGGCATTGTTGCTTTAATTCGGTATACTAAAGGTGAACCTTTGACCATGGGGAGGTTCTATGGTATCTCTTCAATAGCGGAGACAATCCCATCCCTTTTCAGGCAGTTCTTGGCAGCAATGAGACACTTAATGACTATGATTAAAGTTGCTTTCCTTCTGGTCATTGAGCTGGGGGTATTTCCTTTAATGTGTGGCTGGTGGCTGGATGTTTGTACCATAAGAATGTTTGGGAAGACTCTTTCTCAAAGAGTCCAATTCTTTTCAGTTTCTCCCCTGGCGAGTTCATTAGTTCATTGGATTGTTGGGATCGTGTACATGCTACAAATAAGCATCTTTGTCAGCCTTCTTCGTGGAGTACTGTTCCTAGCCATTTGATCATATTGTTACATTTTATTTTGTAAGTACTAATTCATTTTCTTATTGGTTAACGTATTCCTCAACTTTCCTTGCATAGGTTTTGCGTAATGGAGTTCTGTACTTTCTTCGAGATCCAGCTGATCCAAACTATAATCCCTTTCGTGATCTAATTGATGATCCTGCACATAAGCATGCTCGCAGGGTTCTGTTATCTGTTGCTGTCTATGGGAGTTTAATTGTGATGCTGGTATTTTTACCAGTCAAACTTGCTATGAGATTGGCTCCCTCCATTTTTCCGCTTGATATTGTGTAAGTTGGAACTCCTTGTTCTGGTGGCACCAACTGTTCATTACTTAGGTTCTCATTTTTTAGTCTACCATTTTTGTTTTCTAATTTATAAATGTACATGTTTATTGCAGTGTCTCCGACCCATTTACTGAGATTCCTGCTGATATGCTTCTCTTCCAAATTTGCATTCCATTTGCTATTGAGCATTTTAAATTGCGGACAACGATCAAATCCTTTCTCCACTATTGGTTTACTGCAGTTGGCTGGGCACTTGGCTTAACAGATTTCTTACTGCCTAGACCTGATGACAATGGTGGACAGGAAAATGCAAATGGGGAACCAGTAAGGCAGGCCCTTTATGCAGGACCAGTAGATGAAATTGCACAACAGGATCAGCCACTAGGAGTACTTGAAGCTGTCGATGATTTAAATGGAAGCATTCATGCATCAGGGAATTCTAATATCACAGATGAGTATGATGCTGATGATCAATCTGATTCAGAGTAAGTTTGTAGAGCAGATGTCAATTCCACTACCTTGTTTAATATTTAATATTATGTATAAAAGATTGATCTGAATTACCACCACTGACACATCTGCCATGTGACTGCCACCTTTATCAATGCCATCACTACTACCTCCTTCACCACTCTGCCATTGACAGTGCCGCCATCATCCCCACCATTGCCACCTTGCTACTGCCATACCTCCATGATGCTGTCTCCACCTTGGCCTCTGATCCATCACATCCATCAATGCCATTGCTTTACCCTGCCCCCTCTATGTTGTCTTGTCACCACTAACACCACCTCCTGTCCGCCATGCCACTGCTGTTGCTTCTTCCATTGCTGCCCAATCAATTCTATCTTCGTTGTATTGACTGCCCTTATTGTTTAACAGTGAACTTGTTACCATCTCCAACACCAACAGGAGAAAATTTCATTACCTCCATCAACACTACCTTCATTGTAGTACCACCATCTCTTTGCCAATGACGCCATTACCATCATTGTTGCATGCTCCACTTTCAGTCATATGGCACCACCATTATCGAAGATCCTTTAAAAAAGAAAAAAGAAAAAGGAAGAATCTAGATGTAGAGAGCCTTTTGTATTCTTAGTTTTATGACTTAGAAATCTACACGACTTGAATTTTTTTGTATCTAATGACAGGGCCTTAAGGAAGTTTGATTGTTTAGTGTTGAACTTGAAACCTTAATAATGAAGTAGGATTTGCAAGGGTCAAGTCCCAACCGGTTATATGTTTTATCAAAAGGATTTATTCTTTGATTAAGCAAGCTTGGAGAAACATCTGAGGGGAGTGGAGTTCAAGGGATGGATGGAGGATGCAGTTGATTTTGTGTTGAATCAAAATCTTTCGAGATTTTGATAGAGGTGATTAAAGCTTAGAAAATTGGAAAAAATTTGGAGAGAGGACGAGGGCTTTCCTCTTGGACTAGGTTTGGTGAGAGGGATCTCTTATTGGCTACAAAGGAAAGAATAACATGTGCTTTAAGATGGATTGGAAAGAAGGTGGTAAGAGCCTACAAACTGGAGCTTTGCAGCAACCAAGAAGGAAGATTTCTGTTGTGTTCAGTTTTATCAGCAGAGGAAAAAAGGTTCTTGTTAGTCTTCCCTGAAGGGAGGGGCTTCTTAGGGGGATGGAAGATTATTGCTAATAAGCTGAGAATTGCTGGTGTTGCTCTTTCGTTGAGGATCGTAGAGGCACCTTGGGAGGCTATCAAACAATTAGAAGATAGTGGTAGGGGACTTTTTTGAAAGATAATTTCTTTTGCCGGGACGGTGAATAAAGGCCAAGGTAAGGTTGGCGATGTAGTCTGGATTTAGTTTGAATGAAGGAACTGAAGGAAAATTTCAAGCTCTTGAAAAAGTGCCTGGTGGGTAGATGAGGAGCCTTCTCAAACCAGGTGTCGAATTTGTTTCACCTGAAAAATTAAAATTAGGCTTCATACAATTGGAGACTAAAGGGGAACCTCCTTTTGGCTATGTTGGGAGGTTTCGTCATCTTGTTTGAGTTTAGGAGAGCCATTGAAGTCAATAGAGTGTAGCATTTGGGCAACAGATTTTTCAAAGAGGAAGGGGGTGTAGCTGGACTAGTGGGGTTTTGAAGTAGGATGTTTCAAGAAAGGGATATGTGCTAAAGAAGCTTTGGTGAGAGTGGGTGGGCTACCCCTTCATTTGGGGGGAAAAATTTTTTTAAAGGTTGGGTGATGCTTGTGGAGAATTATGGTAGTTGATGAGGGGAATGCGAGTCATTGTCATCTTCAATGGGCTAAGATTCTTGTAAGATCTTACAGGAGGAAGGTGCCTAGGATCTTGCATGTTGTAGTTAGGTCAATTGTCTTTGCTATTCAACTATGGTGGGAAATATCTCTATGGTTGATGATGGTGGGTCCTAATGGAAGTTGCAAAGTAAAGGTTAGGGATGAATGGGAGGTGTGGCCTTGCTTTGATGGGAGTGTGGGATCTAAAGAGGTGAAATCTGTTCTAGAGGGAAAACGGGTGTTACAAGAGGAGCATTTGTGGCTTGCTAAAGGAGTGGTGGGGTTAGCCTTTTCTACCTAGTGCAAGTAGTTGGTAAAAGTTGGGTCAAGCGAGGAGGTTGGCCCATTGCTAAAGGAGTCATCCAATGGCCCCAATGGTTGTTTTAGTGGGCTGATGGTTCAAAGTGTTTGTGTCTATGATCCTCTTAAGGGTTGGATTGTGGAGGACTAGCAACCTTTAGTTATAAGGGCTTGCTCAAGTTGAGGGCTCGTCTTCTTAGGTTCGAGCTTGTTGTGAAAAAGGGGGAAAGGGGATTTTGTGGAGGTGAGATGGGCTTGCAAGGCCTCTTGCAATCAACCCTCTCTTGCACCATTAGTGGGCTTCCTAATTAAAGAGGGGTGATCATCCCCATTTCAATCTCGACTAGAGGAATCGTCAAAGCTCTATGTTTGAAGACCCTTGCCTTCTAATGGAATCTCGATGGCTAGAAGTGAGAGTTTCCTTTGTCGATGAAACTCTCCTTGATGAAGCTACCAAATTTTCAGGTATGGCTTTGACTTTTTCTTCTCTATTGAAGGGTGGGGTTTCTTCTACTTCTCTTCGCACTATAGGTGGGAGCCTTTTGTTGGATCTCATTAAAGGCTTAATTCTTTGGAGGGAGTTGAAGGGGGGTGATTTCTTATGGGCTTGTAGTGATGGTGAAGGGCACTACAAATGCTTTCTTGTGAAGGCATGATGGTGGGGTACCAAGGAAACTTAAGGAAAGGGTTAGAGAGAGTGGAAATTGTTGAGTAGTGAGATGGTGGGCTTGTGTAAGGATTGTCTCTGCTAGGACCTAAAGGAGGAGGAGTTAAGTTCAAGATTTGTCTTTATGCAAGTTGGCCTCTTTCAACAGTTTTGTGGAATTGTTTGAGGTTGTGAGTAGGGAATGTTTTCTATGTTGTGGAAATCAAAGGCTAGAAAAAAGAGTAAAGTGGTGGTGATAGGTAAAGAGAGGAGATATTCCAACTTCTCCTTTTGTTGGTGAACTTCGGAAGTTAAGAGTACTCAATTAACTATAGCTAGGCGCATGGAAAAGCGACAAGATGTCAGAAAAGTGGTAGGAAACTTGTTTCTAACTATCCATGCAATTAAGGATTTTATCTTGAAATGTAGAGGGGTTAATGACAAGGAAAAACGAAAGACTATCAAGGCTTTGATTAGATCTCAATGAGTTAATCTTGTGTGTTTGCAAGCAACAAGGGTCTAACAAATTAATTCTCAAATGGTGAGAAGTTTGGGAGTGGGTGGATTTTCGGATTGGGGAGTTGTGGAAGCCAAAGGTTCAATGAAGTGTCTGTCAATCTCAACGTGTTTGGTCCTGTCATGATGCACGGGGTTCTTTGCTATGCTTATAGCTGCCTGATTATCACACATCATCAGAATCGGAGATGAGCTCGTTTGTCCCAATTCATTAAGAACCCTTTTTATCCAAATCCCTTCACAGATTCCCTGTGTTAGTGCTCTGTACTCAGCTTCTGCACTACTTCTGGCTACAACTGATTGCTTCTTACTCCTCCAGGTAACAAGATTTCCCCAGACAAAGGAATAGTATCCAGAAGTGGACCGCCTGTCAATGATGTTTCCTGCCCAATCTGCATCTGAGTATACTTCAGTGTCACGATTCTCTGTCTTTCTGAAGAATAGACCTTTCCCTGGTGTCATTTTTAAATATCTAAGAATCCTGTAGACTGCTTCCATGTGTTCCTCAGTGGGGCTGTGCATGAATTGACTTACAGCACTCACTGCAAAGCCAATATCTGGCCGAGTGTGTGAGAGATAAATCAAGCGCCCGACGAGTCGTTGATATCTCCCCCTGTCTACCGGTGTACTCTCTTTCTCGATACCAAGTTTCTTCTGACTATCCATAGGAGTATCAATTGGTTTGCATCCAAGCATACCGGTTTCCTTAAGAAGATCGAGTATGTATTTTCTTTGAGAGACTACAATTCCCTTCCTTGATCTAGCCACTTCCATACCAAGGAAATATTTCAAATTTCCAAGGTCTTTAACTTCAAACTCTTCTGACAAATACTTCTTCAAATTCTGTAATTCCTCCATATCATTCCCAGATAGAATAATATCATCGACATAGACTATCAATATGGCCATTTTCCCGGCATGAGACTTCTTGACAAATAGAGTATGATCAGCCTGACCTTGTTTGTAACCCAGCTTCAAGACTGCCTTTGTGAATCTATCAAACCAGGCTCGGGGAGATTGTTTAAGGCCGTACAAGGATTTTTGGAGTTTGCAAACCTGATTCTTTGCCATACTTCCTTCGAAACCAGGTGGTATTTCCATGTAGACTTCCTCTTCTAGGTCACCATTTAGAAACGCATTTTTTATGTCCAGTTGTTGCAAGCACCAATCTTGATTGACAGCCAATGAGAGAAGAATCCTGATAGTGTTCATTTTTGCAACAGGAGCAAAAGTCTCCTGATAGTCTATCCCATAGGATTGTGTAAACCCTCTAGCTACCAAACGTGCCTTGAATCTCTCGACTGATCCATCTGCTTTGTATTTTATGGTGAAAATCCACTTACACCCCACAGGCCTCTTCCCAACCGGCAAATCTGTGATAGTCCATGTCCCATTCTTCTCAAGTGCATCAATCTCATCTTGTACTGCCTTCTTCCATTCTGAAATCTTGAATGCCTCTTGTATTGTGTTGGGAACCTGAGTATCATCAAGAGAAGTAGCAAATGCTCTGTAAGATGGTGATAGCCCTTCATACGTAACATAATTCCCAATTGGATGATCTGTACATCTCCTAACACCCTTCCTCAATGCAATCGGCAGAGTAGAATCATCAATGCTGGGAATTAACACCTCTGCAGTCCCATCCTCACCTATGTTCTCTTCAGGTAGACCTGAAATGGAGTCAATATATTGGCCACATGTTGGCTGTGATCCGTGCTCTAATTCCTGTCTTTTCCTCCTCCTGATGTAAACTTGTAAGTTCTCATTAGCAAGTTGTGGGGCTATAGGTTGAATAGGCATGGGAGACTGGATGGTCACGGGAGAAGGAACATTTGTGGGCTGGGCTGGCTGGACTGATGACGGCATGGGTGTGGACAACTCAGTGGGCGTGGGTTGGGAAGGATTTGGTGACTCTGAGTGAGAAAAAGGTACAGCCTCAAGAAGAGACTCCCAAACTTGATGTTCATTCATGCTCTCCCCCTGAACATGAGATTTGGGATAGAAGAAGACATGTTCAAAGAAAGAGACGTCCATGGTGGTGTAAAATCTTTTGTTGGTTGGAGAATAGCATTTGTACCCTTTTTGGGTTGGAGAATACCCTAGGAAAATGCACTTATTGGCTCGAGGAGCAAATTTGCTACGATTTTGAGGATACACATGAACGAATGCCGTGCAACCAAATACTTTGAGTGGTAAATCAGAAGAGGCGGCACGGATGTGAGGGAATTTTTTTAAGAGAAGTTGACGTGGGGATTGAAAGGTAAGCATTCTGTATGGCATACGGTTAATCAAATAGGTAGCTGTGAGAATGGCTTCCCCCTAGAAATAGTTTGGAACATTAGAGGAAAACATAAGGCACCGGGCAACTTCCAAGAGATGTCTATTCTTGCGTTCAGCCACCCCATTTTGTTGTGGGGTGTCAACGCAAGAACTTACGTGGATAATGCTGTGATTTTGAAGATAAGTACTGAGACTACTAGTAAAGTATTCCTTTGCATTATCTGACTTGAGGACTTGAATTTTGGAATTGAATTGATTTTGAACCATAAGGTTGAAGGTTTGAAAAATGTGCCCGACCTCTGACTTTTCTTTCATAAGGAAAACCCATGTTACCCGTGTATGATCATCAACGAATGTCACAAACCATCGAGTGCCAGAAATATTTTTTATCCGTGAGGGACCCCAAACATCACTATGTACTAAAGAGAAGATACTCGAAGGTTTGTATGGGATTTGAGGATATACTGTTCGAGTATGCTTTGCAAACTGACAAATTTCACAGTGATAAGATGTTGGATTTTTATTGATAAATAATTTGGGAAATAATTTTGCAAGGTAAACAAAGCTAGGATGACCAAGGCGATAGTGTAACATTATAATCTCACTATCTTTATTGACCTTAGATTTTGACACAGAATTGAAAGACTCTAACATACTCTAAGACTGTACGCAACTTGCTTGAGAGACTTGGTTTGAGAATTGGCCACGAGGTAGAGCCCGGAACACAGTTCAACACTGCCAATCATCTTCCCCGATTTCAAGTCCTGAAAAACACACGAGTTTGGATAAAATTTAGTAACACATTGGAGATCACGGGCCAATTTGCTAATGGACAAAAGATTACAATCCAAGTTTGGAACATGAAGGACAGAGTCAAGATGCAAGTCTTTAGTAAGTTTTATGGAACCTGTCCCGGCAATTTTTGACTTTGAACCATCAGCAATATGGACGGATGAATGACCATTACTTGGCACGTAATTTTGAAGAATGGCAGCATTTCCTGTCATGTGATCAGAAGCACCTGTGTCCACTATCCACGGCTTCATTCCTCCTCGATTAGCAGTGAAGGCTATCCCGGTAGTACTGCCACTGCCAACTTGGCTTAATAGTTTCTGTAGCATCTCCATCTGCTCTTTGTTGAATGGACTCGGCTCTGGAACAGATGTGCTCTCAGGGTTTGCCATGAAGCTTCCAGCAAGCCTCCTTATAATGGCCTGGTTTCTTACAATAATCACACCAAGGCCTATCCCGTTTCTGACGATCTCCACCACTACTATTAAATGACCGAGCAGTAAGGGCAGAGGCATCCAATGTTGGGGCAGGTTGCTCTTTGGATCCCATCATCACTTTCTTTCTACTTTCTTCACGCCTAACCTCTGAAAAAGCCTCCCTGAGACTTGGCAGGGGTTTAATGCCCATGATTCGGCCTCTAACATCATCCAATTCCCTGTTTAGTCCTAGGAAAAACTTGAACAGTCTCTTTTGTTCCACAATTTGCCTGTATGTTGCTGCATCATCCGAACATTTCCATGAGTGAGTTTCGAATAAGTCAAGTTGCTGCCAATACCTTGTGAGTGTGTTGTCATACTGAGTAACTGACTGCTCTCCTTGGCGGAAGTCATGTAGGGCTGATTCAACCTGAAAAAGTTCTGAAATATTTTCAGAACTTGAGTAAGTTTCTTTGGCTGCATCCCAGATGTCCTTTGCAGTCCCAAACAGCAAGAAATTTTCACCTATGTCATTGTTCATGGAATTGATAAGCCATGACATGATCATGCTGTTTTCAATCTTCCACTTCCTGAAACCCGGTTCTGTAGTTTCTGGCATGGCTGCTTCTCCAGTGAGGTACTCATCCTTTCCTTTACCGCAAATGAACAGCAACACAGATTGTGACCATTGTAAATAGTTATGGCCATTTAATTTGTGTCCTGTGATGAGAATAGGAGAGGAATCACTGCCACCAAGGTTTGGAATTTCAGATCTGCCCCCTGATTCTGGTGTTGTGACACTGGATACTTGTGATGATGCCATTCCGTATTTTGTCAAGAACCGGAAAGGTAGAAGAACACTTCCCAAGGCACGTGCAGGGATTGGAGTTGAGAAAGAATAGCCGGAGGACGCCGGAAAAGCTGATCGGAGGGCCCGCGGAGGCAAAAGAACCCCAAAAGAGGCACGTGCAGGACTCGGATGGCAGAAACAGGTAAGAAGGGTGGCTGGTCGGCGTCAGGCGAGGTTGGAGGAGGAAGCGCGTCGCCGGATAGTGGCTCACGCGCCCTCAAGCGCCGGCGCGTGAGATGCAGTCACCGGCCGGAAAAACGCGCGTGGACGGCGCGTGGGTGGTTTTCTGGCTCCGGTGCTTTGGGAAAAATTGGAGATCTCCTCCAGGCGCTCCTTGTGGTGTGGGAAAAAGATGTCGCCGGAAAGTTCGCCGGAAAAATCACCGGCGATGAATTTTTCTGACGACGATTCGACCGACCGGAAAGCGTTTTCTCCCTTGGCTCTGAGAACAGGGACTGATGGCCGGAATGAGAGATGGCCAGAGAAAGAGATGGTCGGATTGAGAGATGGCCAGAGAGACTTGGCCGGAATAAATGATGGCCTGAATAAGAGGCGGCCAGAAGGGATTAGGGTTTCAGAAACCTGGCTCTGATACCATGAAGAATTTCTGAATTCCTTTATTGATAATATTCGGTACACACCATACACATATATATATACAAACGACTGAATAAGAAATTATCAATCTAGCTTGATTCTCTCCTAAAATTAGGAAACTGAATCCTAAGGAAATATCCTAAATGATCTCTCCTTTTTTATTCCTAAAAATACTTTCCTAAATTAAAGAAAACCTAACTTTGAATGCCAGATTTCAACAGTTCAACAATAGATATTCTTGTTTTTTGGGACAACAAGTTGTTTGACTTGATTGACATGGAAGCTTATATGCTTTCTTTATTTTATGTTGCAATAAAAATGGTAAAGATGGTTTCATTTTGTTGTTTTTTGAGGTGTAGCCAAGGAGCGGACAAAGAAACTTTTGGGCAGAGCTAGGAGCTATAAGAGGGCTTTGGGATGACCCCTAGTGATTAGGAGACGACTTTAACATTAGGTTCCCTAGGGAAAGAAGAAACTACTTAAGGTTGTCCTCAGAAATGAGGTGGTCCTCGGAGATCATTGATGAGTTGAATTTGCAAGAACCCCCCTCCCCCCCTTGGTTGGTGGGCCTTTTACTTGGTGTGGCAATCTATCAAACCAGTCTTTGTCGAGACTAGATCGCTTTTTGGTTTTGGGGAGTGAGAGGAGCATTTTTCGAGCCTTATCCAAAGTGTTCTTCCAAAACCAATATTTGACTATTCTCCTATTATGTTAGATTGGGGTAGTTTGAGGAGCAGTAAGACCTCTTTCAGATTTGAGAACATGTGGCTAAAAGTTCGAGTCTTTAATGTCCTCATGAGGAGTTGGTGGATTGGTTATAACTTTAGAGGCTCTTTTAGTCATATTTTAGCAACAAACCTAAAAGCCTTCAAGTAGGATATCACAAATTGGAACAAAGAGGTTTTCAAAAATGTCATCACTAGAAAAAACGAGGCTTTAAAGCAAATAATAAGCCTTCGGAACACTAAAGAGAGGGAAACGAGCCTCACCCGTTGATAAGATAAGAGTCTAGAAGGGTAGTGGTGAATGAATTTAGCAAGTGTGTTGTTTTGGAAGAAACTATGTGGAGACATAAATCGAGGAAGTTATGGCTAATGGATGGGGCTGTCATAAAATGGTCTACGCTCATAGGAGGAGAAATTCTTGGCAGAAGTTAGAATAAATTAAGTTTTGCTTTTCGATGAGTTTGAACAAAAAAGAAGGTGTGGGAGGGGTGGGAGAGGGGGGAAGGGGGGCAAGAGCTGTTCGAAATCTCTCGTGTATAAGCTTGGGGACTTCATTCATCGAGGAGAAAGTTCAAATCCCTTTGTTTAGGGATGAAGCTCCAAGGCTAGATGGCTTCACTAAGACATTTTGTCAGTTTTGTGGGAATTTGTTAAGCAAGAGGTGATAGGTTTCTTCATGGAGATTTTTTACAATAGGTTTTTTGAGAGAAGTTTGAATGTCACTCCTTTGGATTTGAAAGATTTCAAACCAATTATCTTAGTGGGGGGCCTTCTATAAGCTTTTGGCAAAAGTTTTGGCTAGCAAACTCAAAAAGGTTGGGAGAAATGTGGTTTTAAACTACCAACATATTTCCATTTTTGTGGAGGGTAAACATATTCTGAATGCAATTCTCATAGCTAATGAGGCCATAGACTCAAAGTTGAAAAGCTCCATTAGTGGAGTTATTTGCAAAATTGATATTGAAAAGGTGTATGATCATGCCAATTGGGAGTTCTTATTGGTGATCTTAGAGAAATCAAGTTTTGGTCATAAGTGGATCATATGGTTTAAAACTGTAAATGATGTATCTCCTCAACAAAATTGTTAGTTCTTGTCAACATGACCCTATCTAAATTCTTCAGAGTTCTTGTGGGTTAAGACAAGGGGATCCCTTTTCTCCTTATTTATTTATCTTGGCCATGGAGGGGATTCTAAGGAGAACTTGGGAAGGGTTTCCTTCTTGGGTTTCAAGGTGGGTGGTAGAGGCTATGAGAGGTTAGATTTGAAAATCAATCTAAAGAAAAGTGAGCTAATTCTAGTTGGAGGAGCTGATGATGTGGAGGCTCTTGTTGCTACTCTGGGTTGTAAGGTAGGGCATCTACCCACCATATATCTAGGTTTGCCTTTGGGAGCTCATTTTAAAGCAACGAGGATGTGGGATGAGGTGGAAGAAGGATTTCAAAAAAGGCTCACTTTATTGTAAAGGCAATGTAGGGAGACTTACCTATTTAAAGTACATTGTCAAACCCTTCCTATCTACTTCATGTCTTGTTCTAATATCCCAAAAAAGATGTCTAAGGTTGGAGCAGATCTAAAGGAACTTCCTTTGGGGAGGGGTTGCATCAGTGAATAAACCTCACCTGGGTAATTAGTCCATGGTATGCTTAGATAAAAAGAATAGGGACCTTGGCATTAGGAATCTCTCTTCTCAAAACAAGGTGCGCCTAGGCAAGTGGTGCTGAAGATTTGCTTATGAAAGAGTGTGCCTTTGGAAAAGTGTTATTGCTCAGAAATTTTGGGAAGGGGAATGGTGGTCAAAGGTTATGAGGGATAGATGTGGGGTGGGTGTGTGGAAGGCTATTAGAAATGGGTGGAAGTCCTTTGTGAGTAGAACTCATTTCATTGTTGGCAATGGAAGAATGGTCAAATTTTGAAAATATAGCGTGGTGACTCACTTTGGAAGAATCCTTTTTGTATTTGTTCTCTCTAGCCAATGATAAAGACTCTTAGGTAGGAGAGGTGTGGAAGCAAGTAGGAGGAGGTTGGTGGGGCCCTTGCTTTCTCCATGCAATTTCTTGATTGAAAGATTGAAGGAGCAATAACCTCTCTTCAAAACCTGGAGAAAAGCTCAATTTGGAGTGAGGAAGAAGACAAAAAGGGGTGGGAGGAGTCCAAGAGTGGTGTTTTTCAGTCAAATCCTACTATAATTCTTTTGTACCCCAAAATGCCTTTGTGGAGGGTTAGACAAATCCTAGATGCAGTCTTGATTGCGAAGGAGGTTGTGGATTCTCGGTTGAAAAGCAATCAAGGGGGTGTGTTATGCAAGTTGGATATAGAGAAGGCCTATGATCATGTCAACTGGAAGTTCTTGTTGGCAGTGCTTAAAAAAATGGGATTTGGGGAGAGATGGATTAAGTGGATAGAGTGGTGCATCTCTACTGTGAGATTTTCTGTTCTTATAAATGGCTCGCCCTCTAGTTTTTTCCAAAGTTCAAGGGGTTTGAGACAAGGAGATCCCCTCTCCCCTTATCTGTTTGTGATAGCTATGGAGGTGTTTGGTTGCTTATTGAGAAGGGCTATTAGTGGGGGCTTTTTATCAGGGTGGAGGGTAAGAGGCCGAGGAGGTGAGGGGATTCTGATATCTCACTTGCTATTTGTGGATGACACTTTGGTGTTTTGTGAGGAGTCTCAGGATCAGTTGACGCATCTAAGCTGGCTCCTCATGTGGTTTGAGGCTTGCTCAAGGTTGAGAGTTAACTTGCAAAAGAGCGAGCTTATCCCGGTGGGGAGGGTGCATGATATAGAGGATTTGGCATTGGAGTTGGGTTGTAAAGTGGGTGGTTTGCCTTCCTGTTATCTGGGTTTGCCTTTGGGGGCACCCTTCAAATCAGAGGTAGCTTGGGATGGAGTTGAAGAGAGGTTTCGAAAAAGGCTTGCTATGTGGAAGAAACAGTATATATCAAAAGGAGGAAGACTCACCCTAATTCGAAGCACTCTCTCTAACTTGTCTGTTTACTTCATGTCTCTTTTTTATTTGCCTAGAAAAGTAAGGCTAAGGTTGGAAAAGATTCAGAGGGATTTTCTGTGGGGTGGAGGAGCTCTTGAGCAGAGGCCATATCTTGTGAGGTGGAACTTGGTTTGCTTGGAAAGAAAGAAAGGTGGTTTGGGAGTGAGAAATTTAGCTTTGATGAATAAAGCTCTATTAAGTAAGTGGAATTGGCGCTTTGCCATAGAAAGTGAGGCTTTGTGGAAGCAAGTTATCAGTCACAAATATGGTGTAAAGGAGGGGGGATGGTATACTTGGGCTATAAGCGGGAGGCATGGTGTCAGGCTTTGGAAAGTTATTAGAAAGGAGTGGTTGGGTATGTATAGCAGTTTAGCCTACTACGTGGGTAGTGGTAGGAGAGAGAGATTTTGGAAGGACAAGTGGAGTGGAGATGAGCCTCTTTGCGAGTCTTTCCCTTCTTTATTTGCCATTTCCTTGGCTAAAGACGCCTGGGTTTCGGATGTTTGGAACCCAAATGGTGTAGGGGATGGTTGGACCCCTCTTTTCTCAAGGGCGTTTAATGATTGGGAGATTGAGATGGTGGAGCGGTTTATGCTAAAAATCCAAGCCTTTAGGGTGCAAAGGGAGGACAAGGATAAAGTGGTGTGGACAGCATCCAGAAGAGGAGCTTTCTCGGTCAAGTCATTTTATTCTATTTTGGAGCCTGGAGGTGCTTCCTTGTTCCCTTGTGGTAATATTTGGAGGGCGAATGTGCCTCCTAAGGTAGCTTTCTTTGCTTGGGAGGCTTCCTGGGGCAAAATCTTAACTTTGGAGCAACTCTGGAGGAGGGGGTACTCTTTGGCAAATAGGTGTTTTCTATGCCTTTCTGAAGAAGAAACAGTGGATCGCCTTTTACTTTATTGTGTTAAGACGCGGGCATTGTGGAGTCTTCTTTTCTCCCTTTTTGGTGTGGCTTGGGTTCTCTCTGGTTCAGTTAAGGAAACTCTCCTAGGGTGGCATGGAGCGTTTGTGGGGAAAACCCGTAAAAAGGCTTGGCAAATGGCCCCCTTATGTATATTTTGGTCAGTCTAGAAGGAAAGAAATTTGTTAGCTTTTGGGAATGAGGTGCTTTCGCTTCAAAAACTGAAATATTCTTTTGTATGTAATCTTTGGTCTTGGGTTAGGGTGTTTATAGTTTTAAACCCTTCTTCTTTTGTTAGCTTTTTTGAGTGACTAAGCTCTAAGTAAGGGTAGAGATTGTTGTTTATTTCCTTCTATCTTGGTTTCGAGTCTGTGGGCTGCTTTTGTATACTCCCTGTATACCTAGAGGGCACTAGTTTGGTGTTTCCTCTTCCTGTTTAATATTATTCTCTTTATCTATCAAAAAAAAAAAAAAATGGGCCTTTCCCCTCTAGCATTGTTTGGAATCCATGGGTACTTGTGAAGGTGGGAATCTTTGCATGGGAATGAACTTGGGGTCAGATTTTTAACAATTGGTCAGCTTTAAAGGACGGGATGACAATGCCTAGTCGATGCTAACGTGCAAAAATGAGGTAGAATCGATTAGTCATTTACTTCTTCATTTTCCTAAAGTTAGTATTCTGTGACAACTTGTTTTCTCTTTTCATGGAGTGATTTGGTGATGCACTTTACTGTAAAAGAAAATATTGATCTAGCATGGATTTTTTGTGGGAAAGAAACAGAAAAGGGTTGGATGGTCCCCCTCTGTGCTTGTCTAGGACGTTATAGAAAGAAACAGGAGGTCTTTTGAAGATTCAGAACAATTAGTTCCAAAAATCAAACCCTTTTTCGTGAGTATTTTTTTGAAACAGATTGGAGAATGCATAGGTGGTCATTCCTAGAACTTTGCTGGTTGGCTAACTTAAAATAATGAGAGGGAGGTTGTTTTCTGCATTTCTCTTCTTTTAAAGTATGCCTTTGGTGGGCATCAAATGTATACACTGAGTGTGTATTGCTGCACCTTTTGCTTAGGCATTTTAATACAAATTTGCTATTTTCCTGTACAAAAAATAACAAAAAAATGATCTGCATGCAGCAAAATGATGTATTTATGCATATGAATTTGGCTTCCATATTATTATTTTTTCCATATAATTGCAGATTTTAAAGTATATGTATGCTGTTTATAACTTGAAACTCATAATAGCAACTAGAAGTCATGTGCATGTGTATACATATACATGCATGTATATGCAGTTTATATTCACCATCTCTGTAATATAGATCTACATTTATTTCTTTAACGTGTATGATTGCGAGAGAACTAGGCCTAGGAAGACAAAGACAAAACCTCTGAAGAGATATTAGGAATTGAAAGTGCTTGGAGGAAAATCTCATATCAAAAGAGTTGCTAGAAATGGAGTCATAAATATGTATACACAGTGTTATTTACTTTGCAATGTTGTGCAGCAAAGGACATTTGCCATTTTTCTTGCGATTTGAATACCTGTTTCATTTTGAATTCAAGTGTGTTTTTTCTTTAAAAAAAAATTATTGAAGAACTTGAGATTATGTTTTAATTGTCTATCTTTTCATTAATAAGCTTCGAAATACTCCCATACTCATGTCACATTTTCCATTGTCATTGGTGTTGTATTCTTTAGCATGTTACTTTTGGAATCTTGCTCATTTCTAAATCTTAAGTTGAAGCTGATTTATTATGGCTGTTGATATTTTATTTTTATGCATTTATCCTATTGCCTTCTTTTTCTAAAATCCCATCCATGATTTATAATGGATCTGGCTATGTTTTTTGTCTCTGTGCTCTTGTTTTTTAAAAATTTCTTTTTCAAGCTAAAGTTCTCTTTACTTGTTTCATACTCTAATATCATCTAATTTTTCTTAATTCCTATTATTTAGCAGGTACGGCTTTGTGCTTCGTATTGTCCTTTTGTTGGTGGTGGCTTGGATGACTCTACTTATCTTTAACTCTGCCTTGATAGTTGTACCTATTTCACTTGGACGAGCGCTCTTCAATGCCATTCCTCTTCTCCCAATAACTCATGGCATCAAGTGCAATGGTAATGTGGTTGATGAACTTTTCTTGCAGTCATTTTTATCATGCCTTTTGAATGAGAATGTTGACTTGTTCTATGCCTCTTTTTTTTTTTCTTTTTCCTTAGATTTATATTCTTTCATCATTGGAAGCTATGTCATTTGGACTGCTCTAGCTGGAGTCAGGTATTCCATTGAGCACATCAAAACGAGGAGGGCTGCAGTTCTGTTGAGCCAAATGTGGAAGTGGTGTGGCATTGTTATCAAGAGTTCTGCTCTGTTGTCAATATGGGTAGGAAAATGTATCACCTTGGTTAATATTTATCTTCCTAACCAGGTTTTATGTCTCTGACCTTTGTGCTGCCATTATGTACCAGATATTTGTCATCCCAGTATTAATTGGACTGCTGTTTGAGCTTCTGGTAATTGTGCCAATGCGGGTGCCTGTGGATGAAAGCCCTGTGTTCCTCTTGTATCAGGATTGGGCATTGGGACTCATCTTTCTTAAGATCTGGACTAGACTGGTGAGCAACTATCACTATAATTTTCTTGATTTACATCAAGGTTTTACCTTTGGTTTGGCTGGAGCCATTACATATTTTTTTGGTGCATTCCTTGGTAGATCTGATTGATTAACTTGATTCTCAAAATACCTTTATAAGTCTCATTATTCTAGCCTCTAGCACATGGTTGCTTGGAGGTGGGACTTGGAAAATACTGCTTTTACCCACTGGAAGTTGGGAACAAAATATTGTTAATGGATGATGAAAAGTTGTATTGGAATGCCCTCAAAATGAGTAATTATGTGTGGCATTGCATGGCCCTTTATTCTGTGGTCAAGAAGACTGCTAAATTGACATGATTCTTTTGTGGGAAGAGAGTTGTGTGGTGAATCAGGGGATGTTTGAAAGTAAAGGGCAGAAAGTTGAGGCGCTTAAACGCATTTTCCATGCAATCTTAGGTCGTGGGTTGGTTTGCACATAGGAGAAGGCTCAATATGTCTTTAATTGATTTTGTAGATTAACTGGGCTCTAGATAAGAGGGGCAGTGTTTTTTGTTTCTCTTTTATGGCAATGCCTTTCAGCACCCTTTGTATACGGCCAGTGTACTCTGGTGTATACCTTTCTTCTCTTTTATTTATAATATTTTCTTACTGAGTGTATGTAACCTAATTTTATTTAATAATATTTTAATCCATGCAAGACCTATGAACTCTGAATTTGACCTCTTAGGAAAGGGCAGAAGCAGCAAATTTCAAGGACTTGAATGAGATTCTATTTATTGTCAAAATTGCCTTGTTTGACATGTTTTCCTTTATCCCTTTTTTCATAGGGAGGAGCCTCTCTTGGTTCTGTTCTTATTGTTTCATCTACACTTTCTCACACACACACTGACACACCCATTAGCAAAGAGAGAAGCATCAAATTTCAAGGAATTGAATGGATTTATTTTTTGTCAAAATTGCCTTGTTTCACTTTTCTTTTATCCTTTTTTCATAAAGAGGAGTCTTTCTTGGTAAACACACACCCACATACAAATCATAAAGTGATTCAGTAACAACAGTTTCAGGTTATAATAAAGTGATTCCAGAACAAAAATTTCTGGTTTATCGTTCATCCAGTGTATTTTTTTGAGTTTTTCTCTACATGCTTGCTTGTTACTGGATCTGTCCTGAATTTTAAACTCTTCAAATGGCAAATAATTCTCAAATAACAAATTTTGTTACTATAAAACAACCAGTGCAGTAGATTAAAAAAAATTCTGAACTTTTTTCAGCTCAGTTTCATTTTGAGTCATTTGAAAATTCCAAAACTGGAATTCATTTTGTTCCTTTATTTGATTTGATTTTATTAAGATATTTGCATTTAAATTCTAAGATCATGTTTAATTATGTGAACCAGGATGCATTCAACCTAACAGACCCTAAACTTCATTTGTTCATTTTTGTGCTTGAACAGGTTATGTTGGATCATATGATGCCCTTGGTGGATGAAAGTTGGCGAATAAAATTTGAAAGAGTGAGAGAAGATGGTTTCTCCAGGCTGCAGTGCCTTTGGGTGCTAAGGGAGATTGTGTTCCCAATCATAATGAAGCTGCTGACAGCCCTGTGTGTTCCTTACGTTTTAGCCAGAGGGGTGTTCCCTGTGCTTGGGTATCCACTAGTAGTTAACTCGGCTGTCTATAGGTTTGCTTGGCTGGGTTGCCTCTGCTTCAGCCTGTTGTGCTTTTGTGCCAAGCGATTCCATGTATGGTTCACCAACCTCCACAATTCAATACGTGATGATCGCTATTTGATTGGCCGTAGGCTTCATAACTATGGAGAGGACACAGAAGGCAAGAAAAATGAGGTTGAAGATATTTCCTTGGAAACACAAAGTGCTAATTTGCATGGCACTGCTTTAATTCGACATGACAGAGAAGCTGACGTAGGAATGAGGCTGAGGCGTGCTAATCGACATGATGCCTAAACCAATAGGGGAAGGATGTGCAGCCGGTTCTGGTAAGAGGTTGGGGCTGATATGCTGTGGACGTAAACACCACAACAGGTCAATATGTCGTATATCCACCACAACAGGTCGTATGTCCACTCTCTGGCTGGTGTTTGTAATGCACTCCGTTAACTTAGTGGTATTCTGTATTGTGCATATAAAATGGGAAGCTTAGTAAGCAGGAGGGAGAAACAAATGAAATATTGTTTGTTTATAGAAAAAAAATGTTGATCACGTGTATTATTGTTCTGAAATATTGTTCGAATTGCATATCTGCATGTGTTAGCAAGATTTGACAGTCCGTATGCACCAAAACAATGGATTTGGAGGTGCTCCATTGAACTTGCTCTCCATTCTAATTCACTGGCACCGGTCCTTCTCTAATCAGACTCTTTTATTCAACTGAAAAACTGACTGGCACCTTCACGGTGTAACTAATCAATAGGCATGGCTTGTTTTGTTTCTTCCTTCGTTTGTAAGGTGGCTTTGTGTGGTTTTCTCAGCAGTGTATGGGCTGCTTCAAGGGGCGGGGAGAGGAGATCATCGGATTTTTGGCGGAGTTGGGTGCCCTAAGAGGTCCATGGGATATTCAGTCTTCTTAGAGACTTGATCGCTTCTTAGTGTCGGATGGTTGGAAGAATAATTTTACCTAAGCTGATCTTATATTATTGTCCCGAAGTTCTGGATAGTGCCAGATGTGGATAGTGGTGGGATGAGGAGGGGCAAGTTTCCCTTGAAGTTTGAAAATGAGTGGCTTAAATCAGAAGGCTAGTGAGGAACTGGTGGAACGGATACAATCTGAGTGGTTCATGCAGCCATATGCAGGCAGTTAAGATAAAAGAGTCTTTAAAGGAACAAAGAGGTTTTTGGGAATATGACAAGTAGGAAGTAGGAGGCCCCGAGCCATATAAGCTTTTAGGGGACTCAAGGAGAGTGTAGCAGTCCTTTCAACTGGAGGATCTGAGGTTAGAAGATTAGTGGTGATTGAGTTTAGCATGCCTTTAATAGAAGAATGTATGTGGAGGCAGAAGTTAGGAGAAATATGGTTAATAGAGGAGGATAAAAATGTCAAATTCTTTTATAAAATGGCTAATGCGTGGAAAAATGGAAATTTCTTATCCAAAGTTAAAAGTGAATGGAAGATGGTTGAAGTTGATATCAAGAAGGCGGCGTCCAAGGTCACCCAAAATCTCTTTTATTAAATAAGGGAAGGGAGACCTAATATTGTAAGTGGTAGTTGTAGATTACGACGATTTAGAAACTTGAAGTTATCATTCTTTGAGAGGAAGTTCTAGCTGCTCTGTTTAGCTTGTATGGGGATAAAGCTCTAGGAATTGATGATTTACTATGATGTTTTGTCATATGAGCTGAGATTTTGTAAAACATAGGGTGATGGGTTTTATTAGGGAGTCATTTCTTAACTGCTACTTCAAGAGAAGTCTAAATGCCACTCCTGTGATGTTATTTCCTAAGAAAGGCAAAACTAATGACTTGAAAGATTTCAAACCTATTAACTTAGTTGGGAGGTTGTATAACCTTCTAGCTAAGTCTTGTCTAATAGACTTAAAATGGTAATGGATAAATTTTCAATATATCAACATGCTTTTTTGGAGGATAGACAAATTTTAGATACAACCCTTGTTAGTAATAAGGCCTCAAAAAGGTTGAAGAGTTCAAATAATGGGGTTATCAACAAGCCGCACATTCTAGTGTATGACCACATAACTTGGAACTTTTTGCCAGCCATTTTTGGATAAAATGAACTTTGGTCACAAGTGAGTGAGATAGATCAAATGGTGTGTTTTTAAGATGAAATTATCTATTCTTTTCAAACATGTCCCACATGTTTTATTAGAGCTCTAGGGGCTTAAGGTAAGAAACCTTCACTCACCCAACTTTTCATTTTGGCAATATAGGCTTTGCTTGATTCTAACAAGAGCTAAGAAGGAGGGCTTTTTCTCTAGCTATGGAACGAAGGAAGAGAAAAGGAGGGGATGGAAGTTTCCCATTTGTTGTTCCTCGATAGCAACCTTATTTTCTGTGATGCTAATCAAAAGTATTTAGAGCACTTAAGTTAGGCCTTCATGTGGTTCGAGGCAATATTCAGATTAAAAATAACCATTGAAAAAAGTAAGGTTATATTGGTAGGGGAAGTCACAAATGTGAAAGACCTAACTTTTGTGTTAAAAAGCAAGATCAGGAACCTTGCCATCAAATATTTAAGCCTTCCTTAGGAGATCCTCTCAAATTTGGAAGTACTCGGAATACAATAGGAAAGAAATTCTAGGAAAAGCTTGTTTTATGGAAGAGACAATACTTTTAGAAGGAGTAATACTCACTTTGAGTAAAAGCACATTATCAACAAATGCTCATCTAGTTTGTCTCTTCTCTTCATTCCTAAAATGGTGAGTTTGAGGCTCCTTTGGGGTGGGGCATCCTTCAAGAAAAAACCCAATCTTATTAATTGGTCTACTAACCTTCTTGGTCTACTAACCTTCTGGACAAGAAGAATGAGGGTTTTGGCATTAGAAGTCTTCGTACCCTTAACAAGGCTCTCTTTGTCAAGTGGAGCTGGAAATTCACTACTGAGAGGGAGATCCTTTTGAAACAAGTCATACTTGAAAAGTTTAGAGCAATTAAAGGGGTTAGTGTTTGAGGGTGGTGAAGTGTATGGCTATGGGTTTGGTGCATGGAAGGTTGTTATATTAGGTTGGGAAGGACTTTAGAAGCAGATCTTGTTTTATAGTGGGTAAAGACAAAGGAGTAAAATTTTGGAAATATAGTTAGTGCGGTGAAAATTCCCTCTAAAATTGTTCCTAATGTTAGTTTTTATAGCCATTTGTAAAGAATCCTAGGTAGCAAATTTGTAGGAGCAAGTTTAGAAGGAGGTTCAGTGTTATGCACTTTTTTGTACAAGGAAATCTCCAAAATTGGCATAAATCTATGATCATCATAAACTTTGTAGATTAGTTAAGTTCCACCTAAAGAGAAAGAGTTTATTGTTTTAGTTTCTTTTTTCTTTTATTTTTTATGTTTTTGGTTCGTCTTGTGAGCACTTTTGTTGTATATATCAGGTATATTTTGGTACACCTAATATATCCTCATTTACCTATCAAAAAAATGCTTTATGACACGGAATTCCCAACTAAAGGGGGAAACAAATGTTCATGCTTTTATGGCACGTGCTCTTGGACACCATGGGCATAGCCAGTTGAAAAGTGGGTAATCGGAGCAGTTGTCATCATGAACCATGCTCATGAAGTTAAAACAGCATTGGCTTGTCCCAATGGTGACAGTAGTAGCCTCAATAGATCCTTGGCTATATAATTAGAGAGGAAATGACAACCAATAGCTGACAAAATTGAATGATGATGTAAGGTTTTAAGTTCTACAGAAACTTAAAAACTAGCTTTATTTCAATTGGAAGCAACAATCAATGGTTAGGAAATTGTAAAGTGGGCAAACAGGAGAGCATTACAAGAATTGATTCAATTCAGAGCGATCAAGTGAAGTACAGTAGCCAAGGAACATTATGTGTATGTAGCTAAGCATTCATAATCCCCATTTTCAGATCACTGAATAAAATCAATTAAAAACATCTTCAATCTATATGGGCCAGTATGGCATGCATTCTCATCCATTCCTTCTGCCTGTTCTTGTGGTTCACACTGGTTTTTGATAGACCCATATACACTTTCAAGAGAGAGTGCTGCTGATGTCAAGTGCTGGTATTAAAACTCAAACAGCAGAATGTAGCTCAAGTTCTACTCTGGCTGAGGCACATTTCAAGTATATATAGCCAGCATAAATACCATGGAAATAATTTCAAACAAAAGATATAAAGGCAAAAGAGGTTTATAGTCAAAGATGCAAAGCCAACAGTATCGCATAACAGTCACATTCTTCAAAACAACAGAAAAAATAACTTCAGAAGTTTATACTGCAATCAATGTCTTCCCTAATGAAGAAACTCACTTAAAACTACTATATCAAAGCCACAACCAAAAGGGTTCCAAAATCAAGCATTTCAATGAGTATATCTCCAATCTCAAGTCTAGTAACTTCGAAAGAAAAGGCGGTCATTCTAGAGACAAAGAACCCAACTGATCAGCTGCATTGGTAGCCTGCTGCTGCTGAGCCACATTCCTCAGAACCTCCATAGCCTCTGCAACCTTGGCTTTCAGAGCATCAGGGGACTCGAGCAAGTGCAAGACCTCAGTCTGGTCCATCTCAAGAAGCATGCCAGTCACTTTGGCCGCCATCTCAGGCTCCAGCTGCTCCACAAGTGGGTATAAATTCTCACCCAGCATCTACAGAGTTTAACCCAACAAATCAAATTCAGTTATTCAACCAGAAAATCACACATTCAAAAATTCATGAGTGTTTTTCTTTATCATTTCGGGACCATAATACTTCCAAGCATAGCTTGTCATTAACAGGATTTACAGATAGAAAGGTTGTTATCTGATTGATTTGACTACTATATGATCCTTTTTAAAAATACTTCAAAAAATCTAGATTACAACTTCAATAAAATATTGCCCACAAATAGACAGATCATTTGTCTATCTATGCATGTAATATCAAACAAAGCCACCCATATTTGTTTGAGTTGCCCAATTGATTGATCATACTTCATGCATACAGAGCTCTAATAACTGTCATATGTTGATAAAATTAAAAAAAAAAAATGAAATTCAATCCCAGGCTTTAATTAATGGAACTTATCCATCCATTTCATAAAATCTAGTATCTTGGTTAAAGCTATATATACTGTCATAGCTTCTGTAACCTCACACTGCATAATTAAAATGTTTTTACCACCCCCCTGGAAAACCAAAAGATTATATATACACTTACCGTCCGCTGCTCAGCAGGAGGAGCATTTGCAAGGGCAGTAGCCAAAGCCCCAACTGGTATTGATTGAGATATTGCTGCATCATGCAATGGCATGCCACCCATATCATATGGAACAGAAACCATGCCTCCAGCAACACCTGGCATCGGAACATCGGATAGAACACGCCCTGGAGAGTAGCGGAAGACACGCCCCCTTGGAAGCATCTGTCATCCACACAGGCCACCAGACATAATATTATCCTAAATGCACAAACTAATATCACAGATCAAACAGTAGAAAATGAAAAGGTGATAACCAACCTGCTGCTGCATCAGGGGAACTTGCTGCTGGGTTTGTTGCATAGGAACAGCTCCAGCACGTCTGCCACCTGGACGCTGACCCTGCTGCCCCTGTTGAACCATTGGCACAAAGAAATTCGGCATAGGAGGCCCAGCAGGCCTCATGCCAGGAACAAGCTGTTGTTGATACCCAAATCCAGGCTGAAAAAACATAAGCCCATAGAAACCAAACTTGTTACTAAAATATTGGCATCGTCTTATCCAGCACTTGGATCATTTCAAGGAAAATGTATGAATGGAGAAATTTTCATTTATTTGAAAAGGAGGAGAAAAACTTATAGGCCATATCAATCCGGAAGATCCAAAAGGAGTGGAAATTTTTTTTTAAAATAAATAAATAAAAGCTTGTTAACTCTAAGTTACTATTCTCCTTATGCTAATATTTTTTTTTTGTCAGATACTTATGCTAACTATTTGAGACAAAATTTCAAATGTAATGTTCTGTATCCCTTTCAACAATATCAGAGTGCTACTCTATCCATAACTAAATTTCCAAACCTAGAGAATTATCTCATCCTAGCACCACTTTTCTTTTCTTGAGAGGCACCACCATTGTTTTGCATGCCTTATAACTACTACTTGATGCCAGATCCCATGCCATTTAGGACCATGAGTTCAGTTAAGAATATATGCTTTTAAATCATTGTCTCATTAGATACAAGAATGAGACATGAATACAGAGAAAACACAACAAAGAATCACAAACAGAAGGCAAATGTGTCTAACTATAAATAACTAAACAAATTAAAGACCCCATTAACAACAAAAACAATTATCCATGGCTTTAACTAATATTTCCAATAATCTTTTGTGAATAAATAAAAACAGTGAAAAGATTCTAGATAAATAAGTGCATGAACAAAACCCTTTAGAAGAACAAAAATGCTTCAAAAATTATACAACATATTCTACTCTCCACATAGTTGACTGATTCATCAGCATCAGAATGACTTAGAAACTTAAACATTGAAGTCCTTCCATGGTTAGATACTCCAGAAATTGCTGCCTAATTTTGTAATATAACAATTACAAATATTATATATTAGAGAATTCTCAGTGAAATCTTTCTACTCTACCTTGGAGGTGGAGAGAGAAGTGTGATTCCCCTCAAGGATAGCATAGGGCTCATGGGCTCCAACCAAAGTAGATTTCTTCGCAAAGGAAGTGGCATGGAGAAGGATCCTAACCAAAGACCAAGATGGTTTTTGGTGAGTTATTATTATATGTTTAAAAAGTGCAAAAGAATCAGTTAACCATCTCCTCATCTATTGTCAGAATGCCAAGGGTTATGGCACTTTCCATTCTCTTTGTTTGGCACTTCGTGGGTTCTCCCTTATTTGGTGAAAGATTTGTTAATAGGCTGGAATGGGAGTTTTGTGGCCAAGAAGAGAAGAAAGGCTTAAAGAAAAGCTCCTCTTTGCCTATTATGGACAATTTGCAAGGAACATAAAATGCAAAGCACAAACCAATCTCTTAAGGATTGCCTTATTTCCAGCCAATACATGTGGTCTTGCGGGTCTCTTCAAGATGATATTCAAGCTGATTCCCCATCCATGATAGACTTCAATAAGTGGCAGTGCCCCAAGTATTAAATTAAGGTTGTGGTTGTTGATTGTTTCTTTTTTACTTTTTAGATGTATACTTCTTGTGTATAAGGTGTGTGCCCCATTTTTTTCATTGCCACTTTTAATATATTCTCATTTGCTTATTTAAATAAATAAATTAATTAATAAATAATATATCTATATATATAGGAAAAATGAGAGAATATATTAAAAGCGCCTAAAAAAGGCACACCAAAGCACACAATGTATATAAATCAAGCCAACACAAGGTAGAGAGCAAACAAGAAACAATCTCCCTCTCCCTTGTTGGAGCTCAACCAATCTCTAAAGCCTATTATGGTCATAAAAAGATCATCTATATACACTCTAGCCCCCTCCAAAGTAACACATTCGCTTGATCCTATTCTTCTACGCCTTCAAAAGCCCTCCTATTTCTTTACTTCCATAATGTCTAAAATAAACACAAAACAAGGTAGACTTTCCTAACTCCAAATGAAATGAAACCTCTTTCTAGTAATTCCATCCTAATGGTTGCTAATGATCAAGACCTTAAAAAGGGGGCATAAAGTAAGTTGGGCCTAAAGCAGGATTTGCTTTGAATCAAGTTTAAATTACCCCCTTAAATCACTTTTGCATTGACTAATTCCTCCCATCGTATAACTCACCGCCTACCAAACCACCTTTTCCATTGAAAGAGAACTCGATAGCCCAAGATAAGATGCACTGGAAAAGTACAACCTGTAAATCCAGCGTGGGGCGTGGAAGGTTTTGATCCTTTTGTTCCAGGAGGAATAGCCTCTCATCATATTGCAGCAGGTACATTGGGCATATTAGCAGGCCTATTCCATCTTAGTGTCCGTCCGCCTCAACGTCTATACAAAGGATTACGTATGGGAAATATTGAAACCATCCTGTCCAGAGGCACCAAATGTCAAATATTACAACCCTAATCCCAACTACCAACTCGATGGCAATAACAACTTCTCCAACTTATGCCATCCTGTTTGTCCAAATTTATCTTTATAGTAAAGTTATTTCAACCATATCAAAGCACCCCTGAAAGATCTAATCATCTAATCCACTCCACACAACCCAAGATAAAAGAAACAAGTGTCTTGTGCATATAAATTCTAAGAAGCAAAGCTACAATCCCAAAAAAGGTTACTTTACTATCCCAAGATTGTAAGGGATTAGAGAAGATTCAAAGGGATTTTTTATGAGGAGGGGCCTTAGAGAATAAAATATACTTAGCCAAGTAGTCAACCATTTGTAAAGCAAAATCGAAAGAAGGACTAGGTGTTCATTCTCTTCCTTTGATCAATAAGGCCATTCTTTGCAATGGTGTTGGTGATCCTCTAGTGAAAGACATTCATTGTGGAAGAAAATCATAAGGGGGAAGTTTGGGGAGGAAAAAGGAGGTTATAGGTCAATAGTGGTGAGAGATTCCTATGAGGTGGGTTTTGGAAAGAGACTGGGAAACGGTGAAAATTTTTTAAAACAAAGATTTCCTTTGTGGTGGGAAATGGGAGTAGGGTGAAGTTTTGGAAAGATGTGCAGTGAGGAGCCCTTATGTGAGACTTTCCCATCCTTGTTTGCCCTATTTGATTTGAAAAAGGCATGGGTAGCTGATTTTTGGGAGCAACATGGAGAAAGAGGAAATCAAGACTTCCATTTTGTTAGGATCCAGAATGATTCAGAGTTATGTGTCATGGAACGATTCCCATCTAAAGTCCAAGGACAAACAACGAAGAGGGAGGAGGAGAATGGAGTAGTTTGGAAGGGAGATAACAAAGGGGTCTTCTTTGTAAGAGGGCTTTACTTATGTTGGAGACAAATTATTCTATCCTTTTCCCTTTAAAGATAATTTGGAACTCGTGAATTCCTTCAAAGGTGAGTTTCTTCACTTGAGAGGCTTGCTAGGGAAAGGTATTGATTTTGGATCAACTTCAAAGAAGAGGGTGGACATTGACAAGTAGGTGTGCATTGTGTAAAGAGGAGTCACAAGTCTATTGATCATATCCTCCTTCATAGTGACAAGGTGATCTTATGACAGCTGGTGTTCTTCATTTTTTGTATTTGGTGGGTTATATATGAGTCGCTTAGGGAGACTCTCCTAGGTTGGCATGACTCTTTTGTAAACAGAAGGCGTAGTAAGGCTTGGAGAGTTGCTCCTCGTATTTTCTAGACAATTTCGAAGGAAACAAATAAGAGATTCTTTGAATGTGAGGAATTGTTAAATCAAAGGCTAAAATATTTCCCTTAACAATTTCTCTGTGGGTTAGGGTGTATATAGGCAGAAGTTATACTCATTTGGTTGATTCCATAGATCGGTTGGGTCTTGGATGAGGAAGAGAGTATTTTTGTACCCTATTTCTTGTTTTTGTTTGGTGCTCTTTGTATAGGACTCGTTTACTCTTGTGGGCTTTCAGCGTTTATTAATAAACTCTCTTACTTATAAAAAAAAATAAAAATAAAGTTACTTTAATCCTCCCTCCCACAAGGCCAAAAAACTAATTGTTTTTTCCCTTTTTCTTGTAGATTGATAATATTAATCCAGTATACATTGTGGGCTCATGATAGCTAAAGGTATCAATATGGTATCAAAGTTTTAGTTACTTAGAGGTCTTGAGTTTGAGTCTTTCCCTATCTATTTATTTGTGACTCTTAGCTGCTTAAGATGGCATCATAGTTATAATTAACTAGAAGTCTCTAGTTCAAGCCTCTCTAACCATATTTTGCATCTATTTATCTAAAATTACAGCACATGAGCGAGGGAGATATTAATAAGATATACATTGTAGGTCCATATCTTTTAGGAAAGTTGGTTTGCTTGCCCCAAAAATTGCATTTTGATTAGCAAACACCACATAACCTACAATTAATCTAAGCTTACAAGCCAAATGTTTCATTAGTCAAAGGTTAACACATGAAGGAGTTGAAACCAAAGTTTTCAAAGGCAAAAGCATAAGGCAAGACATTTTTGTGTCCATGAGGCAAGGTGTAAGCCTCGAAGTGTTGAGGCATAAGCCTTTTGAGACCCTCATTTTTTGTAATTAATAAATATTTTAAATAAAATTGCATCAATAAAAAACATGAAAAAAAATCCATTAGAATTATAAAAGTAACCATATTGTACAGAAATATGATAATTCAATAAATCAAAATAAATTTATTTTATTTAGTTTCAATTTGTCATTCAAAAAAGCATAAAAAATAATAACAATAATAATGAAAACATATATCTGTGGACTGGGCGTGAGGGCAGAAAGTGAGAAGTGGTGATTTGAGAAAAATAAAATAAAATAAAATCCAGTGTGGTGAGGTAAGGCAAAAAAAAAAAAAAAAGTTGAAAGAAATAAAAATAATAAACTCAAATGTGTGGTCGTGAGGTGAGGAATATAAAACAATATAAATATTAAAAAAGAGTTCTGAGTGTAAGTGGTGTGGTGAGATTGTTGGGTGAAGTGAGAGAGAAAGAAGTGAGACTAAGAGGAAAAGCTCCGCCACAAAACATCATCATGGGGTGATGTCGCAAAGTGAGAACGGAGTAGGCTCTTCCGTCTTAGCAAGGAGATTGTTGAAGAAGAGTTGAATCTTCGATCAGCCAATGACGTGGAGAGTTAGGGTTAGGTTTCTCTCAATTTCTTTCTCTATTCTGTTTTCTTTTTCAGATTTTGGGGATTTAGGGGTTAAATGATAGGTTTTCTTCAAAAGTTCTTGTTTTTTGGGTTGGCCACCTCAACAACCAAAAGGCTCATGCATCTAACTATGAGTAAAAGGTGTATGCAGAGCATGTCTCAAAAGGGCCTCAGGCCAAAACGCATGCGCCTTTCATGTGCTGTGTTTTTATTTTTTTCAACGCCTCAAGGCGTTTTCTGGACACCTCACCTTAGAGCGTGCTTCAAGGCACGCCTCAGCAATACTTTTCAAAACACTGGTCTAAACCCTTTCAGCAGGATGGGAAGTGCACAACTGACAGACAGAGCTACTACAGGCCAGTTGGAGGAGTGGTTAAGAACTGATAATATAAAAGAAAAAGCCACCTTAACCATCTATATACCCAGACCCCTGTTTCACAAAGTAATCAGAGATTTCAGCTTAACACAGTGATTCACTCCCTAACCAACCAACAGAAGTGCTCAAGCAAAGTAAAATCAATGCATTTTTTCAAACGTCAGATTAGAACTGTACTGTCATACAAAAAACTCAGTATTAATTCCCTTCTTCTGGAAAATAATGTCGTCAAATCACCATTAATAAACAACACTTGGCATTTATCTCAAACTACATGCACAAACAAGAAATTGATATATGGTACCACAGCTTCTCAATGGATGAGCTCTATGAAACAGAGAAAAGCATCTACCCAAATTCCTTAACCAAACAGAACTTTCAGATAAGATTATAATGCTCATTTAAATGATCCAAAGAACGCTATGAACTTTTATAATATATCCAATAAAGGAACCAAAAATGTTAAGGATGCAAATGTTAAGAGAAAAGGATTACTTGAGGAGGAATAATAGCAGGTGGCGCTTGACCATAGAACATTTGTTGTCCAAGACCAGGACCACTGGGTGGATACATTGGCAAACGAGGAACAACAGAAGGTGGCATTGCAACAGGACGCATTTGAGAAAATTGAGCCTGAAAAAGCAAATGGAAATTTGGTTTAAGCATGAAGAACCACACAACTACCAGGCATCAGAATAACCCCACGGCTATAATGCCCATTCGACATGTGCTCACATGAGAAACGCTTCCAACACTCTCAACATAGAAAATGGTGCAGGGTAAAAAATGTAACTTATTGTATGTGTCTCTCATTCTTTTAGGCAAACAGCCCATATGAAAATGAATTTAGGTATTCTAGGAGAAAAGCACGCATCATTTATATTTTGCAACATCATTATAATCAGTACCATCCTTTTCTGTTCAATTCCAGTTAGTTGAGAGTTCAAAACAATGAAAAAACAAAAACATAAATACCTGCAACCTTGCTCTTCTATCTTCTTTACGTTGCGCAAGGGCAACATATAAAGGTTTGCTAACAACCATTTTGCCATTCATCTCAGCAAGCTATCAAAACAAAGAAAGATATATTATTTTTTTTATAAGAGGAAAAATATGTAAAGGTTTTCACCAACACACACAATCAAAACAACTCACAGCTCTAGATGCCTCCTCGGGAGATGAGAATGCAACAAACCCTGATCCTCTACTTAAACCATTGGGATCTCGCATAACCTGTCAAGATATCAAAGGAATACAAAGCTTCAGCAAATAGATTAAAAGGATTGCTTATGCAGGTATTTTCCTGTTCAAGAAATAGATGCTACAGACCTTGCATGAAGTAATTGTACCAAACTGAGCAAACAATTCCTTTAGTTTATCATCCCCAATGCTATCATCTAAATTTTTGATGTAGAGGTTTGCTCCTTGAAATTTGTCAACTGCCTCCTTCATATTCTGTTCAAATCGATTTTTTAATTCAATTTCCCTTTCAGATTTTTTCTGGGCCTTCCCAACATACCACTCCTTATCATCAAATTTCTGCCCATTAAGAGCCTCAACAGACATAGCAGCATCATCCATATTCTCAAAGTTGACAAATCCAAAGCACTTTGATTTTCCATCACCATCTCTCATCACCACAACACTAGTGATTGGCCCAAATTCACCAAAAATTCTCGTCAGATCTTCTTCTGTCATTCCTTCAGAGAGATTTTTCACAAAGACATTATTGAATTTTTCCTTGTTGATTGTACTCTCCCGTTCCTGCTTACGAAGAAAAGGTCCCACAAAAACTTGCTTATCATTCAAAAGCATGCCATTCAGCTTGTCAATTGCTTTCTGGGCAGCCTCCTCACTATCAAATTGTACAAAACCATGGCCTTTTGACATTCCAGATGCATCAGTGGCTACCTTACATGAGAGGATGTTACCGAATGCAGAAAAAGTGTCATGCAATGCTTTGTGGTCAATCCCTTTATCCAAATTCTGGCAAGTTCAAAGCATGTGTTAACTTGGTCAGGAAACAAAACAAATGAAACCTGAAAAACCCTTCCAATCTAAGTGAGACCACATGCATTAAGCACAAAACCAAAAGATATTAATACCTTAATAAATATATTTCCAGTTCCACTTTTGCGGATACTAGGGTCACGATGGGAATACATAATCCTAATTGGCTTTCCATTGAGAGGAGTGAAATTCAACACATCCAATGCCCTTGCAGCTGTCAAAATATAAACTAAAATATGTAAGAAACAGAAATTGAAAAGAAGATTGGGAAATTTTCACCTCAGTTCATAATAACTAAGAAAAATAAAATAAAATAAAAACATAATATCTCACATGTAACAAGTGATTATCACATGTAACAAGTGATTATCACATGTAACAAGTGATCTTAGAAATTATTAATAACTCTCATATTTTTTAGTATCTATTGGACCTTGGAAAAGCAGTTATACTCTATGTTGTATGTAAGATAAAATAAAAAAACATAATATCTCATAGAATTTACATACAAAACCATAAATCTACCACATGTAACAAGTGATCTTAGAAATTATTAACAACTCTCATATTGTTTCCTATCTTTGGAGCTTGGAAAAGCAGTTATACTTTGTGTTGTATGTAAGAAAAAAATAACCTTTTTATAGGAAATTAGGGTAATTGCATTAGAATAAATGCCCAACAAAAAAAGAGGGTGCAACCCATGTGCACACAAAATATCCAAGAAATGCCCAAACAGAAAAGAAAAAAGCAGTCTGACAACAAGAAGATATTGTCTACTCATTCTTTCCACAATGTAAATGGGCCATATTATCTCTGAGAGAGAATAAGGACAAGGAACGAAATATACAATAAGGAAAATTTTAACAAGGGAAACCATTTTCCTGATTCTTTCTTTCTTCCCTCTCCTTCCTTCAAAGATCCAAGAGGAGCTTAGTTCACCAAGTTCACCTCAAAATACTCAGCAATATGCTCTTAAGCAATGGCCACTTATCAAACATGTTTCCATTTGTAAGAACAGAACAACACATTCAGAGAAGTCAGTTAGTCACCTTTAAATGACAATATCTCACTTCTGCCTTCTTCTTACCAATCTCTCACTTCTACAATGTGAAGTTCAAATTGTATCAATTAACTATTCACTCTTGCACTTCCAGTTAATTATAAAGTAACATTAAGTTTTTGTTTTCCATAGACCAACCCTCTGTTCCATGGGTAGAAACTTATACTCTTAATAGAAATCCAAAATATCCAAACAAGCCAGTAAAATGAAAACAGGGATGGAAACTAAATAAATACATAATCTAAACAATTAAATCCACATTTAATTAAATTTTGAATATCAATATCAATATCAATATCAATAACATAAATAAAATTTAACATACATGCAGGCTGCATTGGGATCTTCCAAACTATGAGGGAAAAGGAAAAAAACAAATTGAGAACATCAATTTTTCTTGTATGGTTGAGATGGAAAATGTGAAGAAAATGGAAATATTATGAAAATAATGCGAAAAATAACATTTTTAAACTCCTAATATTTGTCCAAGAAAAATGGAACACAATTATAGACAAGGGCAAAAAGATTGACAATTCAAACTTGTTTCTTTCCTTCACATTTTCTGTTCCTTTCTTTCTTCTGTTACCTTTTCCTTTCCCTCACAATTATTAAGATCTAAACAACACATTAAGAAAACCGAAACAAATAAAGCAAATTTACACAACTAACCATCTTCGAGGTCTGTATAATTAACATAACCATAACCAAGTGATCTGTGAGTGGTCGAGTCTCGACAAACCCTAACGGAAACCACCTGAGCTAATTGGCTAAAGAGATCGTGAAGCTGGGAATCAGTCACATTCAAATCCAGATCTCCCACATACAATGATGCTGATGCAAACCTGCTACGTCCAATGTTTGGCTCATCATTTGTACCAGATAGAAGACCCTCATGATCTTGAACCTCTGCCATTTCACCACCTACCCTTAAAAAATTCAGTTCTCTTTTTTGAAGTTTTACCCCCCCTCTTTCCTTCCCTCTCCTCTTTTTATGGATATAACCAAACCCTAGCACAAAGAAAATGGCACAATTTGATGGAATCAAACAAAATACACAAAAGCCCTAGTAGATTGTTTCTTTTTCTTTTCTATGAATAATGAATGGGGATGATAGGTGGAAATATTTGCTCAAAGGTTTGAATGAGGATTGAATAGGGTTGATGTTGCCAAGAAGGAAGTATAAGAAAAAAAAAAAAAAAAAACAGAAATGGGGGGTGATGGTTTTAGAGTGAGTACTTTCAATTGCACTATCAACATGGTATGTGAAGGTTTAAATAGCCAGGTGGGATGGTTTAAATCCTAGGATGATTTGGATCCAAAATCTCAGCCATAGGATCAAGTAGGTGATCTAGCTGACACCAAAATAGTGTTTGCATGAGGGTGTTCTCAAACTTTGCCAAATCAAATATGAGGGCTATCACCACAACTGTAGAGATCCATGTACAAGGGTATTGCACATGATTTGCACATGCTCTATATTCCATGTTATTTATTGTTTATATCATTTTCATTTTTATTTTTTTTATAACGAACTTTTTATGGTCACGCCCTTAGAACTCTCCATGGGGACCCAAATCTCGGGGTGTTGACTACTCCAAAACAACTAGCATTGGATAAATTTAAGGTATCATCAATGACAGGATTCGAACCTAGGACCATGTGCCGCTTACTGGGATCATACTTCCGACCAACTGGGCTACCCTGATGGGTTTATATCATTTTCAATTATGAAGTGATACTTCACAATAGACTAAGCAATGAATCACATGATCCATATATTCTTGTTGAGAAATGAAAGTGCTCAAGAGTAAAAAAATATTTCTTTTGACTTAGTTAAGAAATTGCACACAATTTGCACATGTTGTAAATCTCATGTAATCCATTTGTTATTTATCAATTTTCACTATAAATGTATCACATCATTCAATTAGTTATGATGCTCCTTTCTAAAAAAATTTCTCATCCTTCCTCCTTTTGTACAAACCAATTACTTTCTTTAATACAAGTATAGATATAGGTATAATATGTGATACTTCATATTACTTACTTCTTGTTGTTCACATGATCATATTGAGAGCAATGCTATACCACCAATTATTTTGTGATGAGTTCTAAAAATTCATAACACAATATTAGGAATTGATGCTCAACCTAGTTTATGGCCAAGAAGAAATGAAAAGGCAAATAATTTGGACAGGCTTTAATCTTCACAATAGATTGCAAAAAAATTGTTAAATGATTCATCATATATGAAAGAAGCGTATTGAGTTAGTTTGAGGCCAAACCCAAGCCATTTTGCGCAAAGCCTGACTCAGAAAAACCCAACCTCCAACTAGTGAATAAGAAATCAATAATGGAAAATAATAAAGGTGTTAAAAGGTAAGGTTCTCCTATTGAATTGAAGGTAAAAGAAGGAGAAGGCAGAATAATGAACCATTGTCTGAACTTCCCCATTATTAAAGCATTAAGAACTATATGAGCTAGAGAAATTTCAAAGCATGACAAATAATTTTGATGACAACAAGAAAAGAATTTGAACAAAAACCCAAACAAGAATTAGGAAGAGGAAGATTGACATAGCTCGCAAAATTATATATATGATTTGTCTAGGGATGTATGCACGAGGAATGAGGATTGATTTACATGTGTACTTGTGAAGCATGTAATTGTCCCTGCATAGCTATGTGTTGCAAATTGCTCTTACCTAGTCTTCTGTCCATCAAACAATGGTTTTGTTGAAGTTTTGGGTCAGGTGTGAAATGAGTTTTTGGGTTTGGCATGGAAGAGTTAAGGAACCATGTAGGTTCTGGATTTCTCTCCCTCCTCTCCCTCTCCAATCTGAACAATTGGGGTGAATTTAAGGTCAAGTTGATCAACTAAAACCTGTCCCAAAAGGGTGGGTTGGGCTTGGCTGAATCCATTACTTTGGACCTAATTTATTGGTATGATAAGGTTAAATTTGTAATTCCATGTTCAAAAGTCATCCATTCATTGGCACACGAGGGCAAAAATATGTTTGAAAATCACTTGTTATAAAGTAAACAGTGGCAATTGCCTATTCTGTAGACATTTCAATTATTCTTGGGCTTGACTATCATGGAACTAGATTCCTTTGCATAGAGATGTTTTTTTTAATAGGTAAGAACAAATAGTATATATAAATAAAAAAGGAAACGTCAAAACAGCATCCTAGAGTATATAAGAAGTATACATCGGCCATCCAAATGCTCACCCAAGTGGGAGAGGGAGAGAAACAAAAAATATCACTTGCCCTCACTTAGAACCTAGCCAATCAACAAAGCTAACAAGAGAAATAAGGTCCATATCTACAAACACCCTAGACCAAGACCACAAATTACAAACAAAAGAATTCTTCATCCTTTGAACTAAAAACTCCTGATTATCAAACGTTAGCAGGTTCCTTTCCTTCCACACCATCCAAAAAGATACATAATGGGCTGCCTTCCAAGACTTTTTGCGGGCTTTATCCACAAAGGAGATGTTGTTTCCATTTTGGTTAAAAAGATCCAGTAAGGGTAATGTTGGAATGGAATTGTAAGCACCCTTTACTTCAAATGATCTACCATATTAAGCCAATACTTTCTTTTTGCTGTTCAATTTTCCATAGAGAAGTTATTTCCATTTTTTTCTTAAAAAAGATCTGGTAGGCTGTTGTTGGGACAGAATTGTAAGAACACGAAGAAGGACCATTGACTCCATCTAATCTGTAGCATATCAAGCTAATACATTTTTGCTAGTCAATTTTGATGTCCCTCTCCTTGATGTCCACTTGGTAAACTTTCTTCTCTCTTCTATGTTCCTAAAAAGGCTTGTTAGGTGCATCAAATGCAAAATCATAAGATCCACCCTGTAAAGTTATCATTCATGTATACATTGAAGTTTTAAATTTAATAAAAACAAAACAGTAACACTTAATGAGCTGCTATCATTAAAACAATTTGGGCTAAGAACATGGAACATGATATATAATTCCCATTTACCCCATATTTTATTAACAACTCAATAGTCTATCCCGAGTTTTTCTCATATCCCATTAAATCTCAATGGAAAGATTAAATATACTTATCTCATGGATCAGAAATCTCAGTTCCTCTTACTTTCCTCCATCTCTTTTTAATTTATTCAAGTTCTTTTGTTCTCATACTTTTTATTTTGTGATACAAAATTATATTTATATACATAACATAATTAAGGTAACAAAAAGCTACAATATAATTTGATGTTTTTTATTTTATATAAAATAATTATACATACTTAATGATGACATAATGTCATTTGATATATTATTTCATATGGTTGTATACCTAGAGGGCACTAGTTTGGTGTTTCCTCTTTCCGTTTAATATTATTCTCTTTATCTATCAAAAAAAAAAATTATTTCATATGGTTAATATATGACCTGATTTATAATCAATTTAATATGCAATACTTAAAATTATTAATATCATTAATAAATGAACAAAAAGTCATCCGATAGAAATAAGTTCAAAGTAGTCTCCAAATAATGCTTAACATGAGAAATATTTCATGTTTTTTGTTTTTTCTAAATAGATAACACCAGGGGTGAAATTTTTGTTTTACTTTTTAATGGACGGCAGAGGATCCATAGTACCCAAAGCACTGGAGTGTTCCAGTAGCCAACATTTGTTCTACTTTTTTAAAATATCAAACACTCGATCTGAGATATGATTTCCAGATCTTCATCTAATGACAAACCAAGCATTAACATAGACATTGTATTCTGTGGGAGGTGATATCTCAAGATAATGAATCCAGCCTAAGAGTGACTTCATATTTTCTATCATCAATTATATACAACTATCTTAAGAATTACACATTTTGTTTATTATGTCTTCTGCTGATATATTCACGTAATGTACCATTAACAAAGCAATTTGTGTTCTGGGGTAACAGAAGTTCAATTCAATTCAAAGCTAAACTCCACACACCCCATACCCTGATTTAGAACTACAACAACCGGTGTTGTTAATATCTGAAATTGTTTTGTATACACTACCTTCTCCCCATGGGATGCATCAAACATCTTCTCCATTATCCAATATAAAACAAAATCAAAGTTTTGTTTCAATCGCATCTTTAAATTAGGCATCCCATGAAAACAACAATTTCAGTTTCTTTCCAGTATGGGATTCACATTATGTCAATTAGTTGCCTTAAACTAAGTTTCCACTTGAGACATAAGACCCTGAGCCAGAAAAATCTAGCAAAAATTCCCCCTCCCCCATCTTCAATCAATCCATTCAAATAAAAAATTGCAAATAGAAATAAAGAATCGATTCACATATTAGGCATCAATATAAGCATGTTGATTCAGATGTATTTTCAAAATAACCAAAAAATAAATGAAAAATCAATCAATCAAAATCCATGCTACTAACCGTCTTGGGGATTGCTATAATTAACATAACCATAACCGAGTGATCTTCGAGTGCTCAAGTCGCGGCAAACCCGAACGGAAACCACCGCTCCCATTTGGCTAAACAGATCGTACAGCTGCGAATCGTTGACATTCAACTCCAGGTCGCCGACATACAACGACGTCGTTACGAACTGATTGCCACCGGCGCCAGCCGCGCCGTTGGGAGCGGGTCCCGGACCCTGAGGCTGAACTTGAACCTGTGCCGCCATCTCAACAACACAGCCAAAAAAATTCTCTTTTCCTCACAATTTTATATTTTTTTTTGTCCTTTTTTCTCTTCCCCCTCCTCTGTTATTGATAAAACCAACCCCTAGAGAGAAAGAAACTACACCGTACGACTGATTCAAAAGGAACGCACACGAAGACTCGTAGAAATTTTCTTTTTTGTTTTCTTTTCAGGGAGGAGAGGGAAGGATAGGTAGAGATAAATGGTCGGAGGTCCGACGGATGACAGAGGAGGTCGTCCCCGGCGACGACAGCGGAGAAGAAAGTGAGAGCTTTTGAGGGCAGGTTCAACTGCACTGCAGCAGCGGTTGGAGGCGGTGACGATTAAATACTTGCGTGGGTCGGTTCAAACCCTAGGATGATCTATAGGCGGAATCTCAGCCGTAGGATCTCGATTTGACCCCACGTGACCAAGTAGGCTGGATTTTAACGGTTGCTGATTGTAGATAAGGGTGCTCCGAGGTTCTGCGGATTACTGGTGGTTTTTCCAAGCGCTTCAAAGGCGCGTGTCCATGCGTGATCGATAGTTGGAACTTGGAAGGAATTAAATGCTCTGAACGCGCGTGAGTGCGAGTTGGCTTTGGAGGTAAAGTACGATATAAAATTTAGTTGAATCATGTATTAATGATATCTTTTGATTCTTTTGAATCCATAACTGTAACTTGATTACCAGCTTAAGCCCGTTTTTGTTTAATTCCCATAATAAATAAATAAATAACCCTTTTTTCCAAGTATAGGAAAATGATATGGTACCTATCCTAGTAGCTAGCACAAACAAGTGTGCTAGGGAATTGTAATATTTAGTAAATATTAATAGAAACATGATTTTTGCTTGCTCTAGAGATTGAATTTTAGGATGTGTTTGATTTTTGAAAATTTTAAAGGAAAATATGAAAGAAAAAAGAAATAAAGAAAAAAATAGAAGAAAATAAAAGTAAAAATTATATTTAAAATCAACAGACTTGAAAGGTTCACCAAAAAGACCTTTGAATTATTATTATTATTATTGGGATTGTTCTTTAGAAATTTCTTAGTTGAAGAATACTAGAATTTTTTTAATACATGAAGATTAATAGTCTAGAGTTCCAAGTTGTTCTAGTATGTTTCAATTTTGGGATTCCCCGGTTTAGATAGAGATGTTGAGATCATAACATGACTAATTCTAAGATAACTCGAGCCTTTATTGAAAAGTCATTTTTCATTGTCGTAGGTCCTACTTTAGTACCATTGCATGGTTGTAATTGTAAAAGGAAAAGAAATTAAAGGAGGCAAACCTAAAAGTTGAGGATAAGTTAAATTACTTAATAGGTAAGGAAGTTACTTTTGCACTAAATTTGGTTTCATAAATGATAATTATATCTCACATGTGAATTGTGTAGTCAATCAATATATTGAAGTTATTTATCATTAAGAAAATTCAAATTTTATGTGATAATTGAATAACACTGATATTATTTGAATTGTTGGAAACTATTGCTCATGATTGATAAATACTCTCTGTTATGATATACTCCGTTTTGCTGAGACTAATCGAAATTTGCAACATTAGCAACATTGAGAGTATTGGAGACACTGAAAATTTAATTTCAAGGCATCATAAGGGGTGACTTGAAAACAGATAATAAAGAGAACAACAATCCATATGTGAGTTTCTAAAGGAAAAAATGGTAAAAAAAATCGTATGATGAAAGACTCAAAACGCCATCGGAAATATCCATTCATAAATATAATAAGTATAGACAAATATCTTAGGGTAAGAATTCCTAAAATACAAGTATCCATGACCGTAGACAAAGGAAATGTTATATATATATGTGTGTGTGTGTGTGAAAGTGAAATTTCATGTCTCTAAATGAATTATAGTGTGATATTTTAGGGTAAGAATTCCTAAAATACAAGTATCCATGACCGTAGACAAAGGAAATGTTATATATCTATATATATGTGTGTGTGTGTGTGTGTATGAAAGTGATTTCATGTCTCTAAATGAATTATAGTGTGATATCTTAGGGTAAGAATTCCTAAAATACAAGTATCCATGACTGTAGACAAAGGAAATGTTGTATATATATATATGTGTGTGTGTGTGTGTGTGTGAAAATGAAATTTCATGTCTCTAAATGAATTATAGTGCGTTGTTATTATAAGATATTGGAAGGTTGTGTTTGTCCCTTGACTCAGACTACAACATGAAGGGCCTTGTGGATAGGGTTTGCATCCATGAGGGTCATGAGAAATAAACAAGCTAGAACTAGAGGTTCTGAGGGAAAGTAGTCAAGGTGTAGCTAGTTAAGGCAACACTTATGCGTGGCAGTGGCATACCACGCTCAGGTCACATGCAGCAAGTGCACATGAGCACAATGGCCCTACACTAGGTTGCACACACACCACCAATCTGTCTATGCACTCCTATGCATAATAAGTAGACCACATGCACAACAACAAACCATACTTGACGCAAGGCTTACATGGATTTATTTGATTAATAAATAAATCTATTATTCCTCCTTAAGCATAATTGATGTATTTTCTAGGAACTTAAAAAACTATTAAAAATGCTCTTGAAGAGGGAAGAGTAGGTGACTCAAGGTTGTGAAACCAAGGTTTGGTTAAATTCGATTTTGATGATAACAAAATAAGGTTTGAAACTAATTATTATATTTTAAGTGTGATTGGGTAAGAAGATTTCCAAGTGGCAATCACAAAGACAAAATTAGGTCAAAGGGAAATCAATAAGAAGAAGAAGACCTCAAATAAAAGTGTATTTTTAAGACCTAAGCTTCATAAGATCTCTTTATAAGGTTGTTAGTGCACTAGGTTTTTCATGCATTACATTCTTAATTTATGTACCAAAATCATCCAAAAGTAATTTTGTTTTAAATCCTTTAAAATTGGATGATTTCATGTTTTCAACTAAAACCTTGTGTCAAATGTTTTTCAAACTTGTTTAAAAGGTTTTAAGTTAAAAAAGATGGTTGTTGAGCTAAAAATGGCTCAACTAGTTGAACCAGATGAGGAATTGGTCAACCTGTTCAGCTCAATCGATCGAAAGGTGCAAAAACCTTCTATCTCTTTTAGAACGCTTATTCAACCGGTCAATGTTGAACCTCAATCGGTTGAGGTCCAGTCAACGAGCGATCGAGGTCTAACGATCACCTGCTAAGTATTAAATGTTAACAATTAGTCAACCGGTTGACCCCCAATTCGATTAGTCGAACCTCCAACGATTAGTCTGGTTGTTTTGCTCTATAAAAAGACTTCAATCTTTATTGTTTCAAAAGCTTAACTTTCCTAAACATTTCTTGAATATATTTAAACCTTGGGAGAGTGTTTTTTAGTGCACTATTGTTCTAAAACTTGCATATCTTTAGTACATCATTTAATCATAGTTTTTCTTGTACATTTAAGCCTAAAGTTTTGTACTATGATTTTATAAAATTATTTGTAAATCATTGAGAGGAAAAATCTAAGTTTGACGTATCACTTAGGGATTCTCAAGTGTGAGGTATCACTTGAGGGGTTGTTTCAAGAGTGAGATATCTCTTAAGGATTGTAAAGGGTGCTTGGAGCCAAAAGTCCAAGAAGGTGGATTGGAACCATAATCCAATTATATTGTTTGAAGGCTTGGTTTGGAAACCTTGAAATAGTGGAACCTCAAGCTTGGGATTGAAGTTAGAGAAGAATGGATGTAGGTCGGGTTGTGCTGAACCATTATAAAAATCTTGTGTTTACATTCTCTTTTCCCTACTCTTTTACTTTATATGCAATTGTTTTTATATTGTTTTAATATATATTTGCATATAATTGTCTCTTGCATTCATATAATTTAATTTTGCAAAAAAATACTATCACCCTATTCACCCCTTTCTAAGGTGATTATTTTAGGTTAGATTAACCTATTTTTTCTAACAAAAGTGGATACCAAGGCAAGGTCTTGGTTATACCAATGGGGCACCGAGACATAGACATGACACATAGATGAGCATGTTAGTACACACACATGGGCTCCATGACGTGTGTGGCGTTTAACTTGTGGCCATAATGGCATGAAGAGTGGTCCAACCTCTCATTTCCTGATGCTGGCATAAAGGTGCTCAACTTTGTGTACCGAGGCAACTATATGACCCATAGGTGCAATGCCAAGGCATGTTGCGGCACTAAGGAAAACATGACATGGTGATGCTATAACAACATAGCCAACTTAGATATGTGGTTGATACATGGGACATGAGTGCAATGCTTTTGTGCATGAGAATGACAAGCCATGAGTGCAATGTCATGGCTAATTGCTTCAACCAAGAAGGACTTGGACAAAACATAGATTGTCATTACAACAACTAGACTGAGGCAAACATGGTGGTACATACACAAACAACAAACCCAACGTGTCATGGGTGCTTTGGCATGGCACAAGGTTGAGTTCCAAGGTGTGGGGCAATGCATATTTATGCATTAGAGATGAGTTGAACATGCAGATGTGATTGAAGCTATAAATTATGCTTTGATGGCATATATAGAAAGGAATTATGAAAATACAAAGGTTCAACTCACTTAACTTAACTTGAATTATTGTTAAAACCCTAGCCACGAATCTAACATATATCTTGACTTAAATCTCACACTTAAATGATGAAAAAGATGCAAGTTGAAGAAATCATTTTCGGTCATGGTAGAGAAGAGACTAGATATGCTTAGAATGAGCTCCAAGACTGTGAAGTATAAGGAAAGTTTTGACAAATGAAAATGAGACAATTCATAGCATGAGAGATGGGAAATGAAAGTTATGCAAAGAGTTGGAGATCAAGCAAACATGAAAAACTAGGTTTAAGAACATACCTTGAAGTTGAAACATTCAAATTAGAACTAAAAATCTAATAACAACATATACTATGACTTTGAGGTAAGATTTAGAGTAATTTCCAAAGTTATTATTGGGAATGCTATATATCATTTTGAAGCTTATGAGTTAGGAGTTCAACGCTTCAAATAACACACACATCAAAGCTAAAACAAGGAATATATGGTTGATTGAAGAAAACTATGCAAAGAGAAATCAAAGGAGGATAATTATATTTTTCTTTATTCATTTTTTATTATATATATATATTTAAAATTCTTTTCATTTCCTCATAATTTTCTTTCATTAAAAAAAGAAAAAGACTAAAAACAACCTCTGTTCCTCATTTGAAAATTACTATCTTTTTACTTTATTTTTAAAATTTATTTTTAGAAAACAACCAATATTATAAATTTTCAAAATTAATTTTTATTTTTTTAAAACAAGAAATTATTTTAAAATCATTTGGCCAAACATACTTTTGAAACGCCCATCTCTTTGAAGTTTTCAAATACCAATTTTATATCATTGAAACCAAAGCCTTTAAAGCTCTAGCTCGATGACTATAGTAAAAATGTGGCCCAAAAATTTAATTCTTGTAGTAGAAATGTCATCCGTAGACTTAATTCAATCAAGAAGTTTATTAAAAGCGTGCTTGGAAATCATCATTCTCATGAGTCATGACCCAACCTACAATACTAAATTCTACCTCTATTTTGGAGCCATTGAATTATTTGTGATTGAGTATTCAAAGAACTTTTGTTTTCTCAATTTTACTTACAATGAAATAATTCAATTAGAAGTCTTATTTAAGAATTCATATTTTAATGGAATTTGTAAAGAAATCGTCTTTGAATATAATTTGTAAAGTTTTTTGCTTAAAAAGATAAATAAAGATTGTGCGCATAAGAGAAATATTATGAAAATCATTTATTCTTATACATAATTATTTTTTTTAGAGATAATAAGGATGACAATGGGGTCGGTTTCTTTGGTACCTATCCCACCCCTAATAGGAAGAGATTAGGATAGAGATAAAGAAAAAAGTTTTTAAAAACCCGTTTGGGATGAATTTAGATATGATTTTATTGTATTATCGCCTAATTATACATAATTTTAAATAAAAAATTATTTTAATTATTTTTTTCAACTTTTTTTAATATAAATAAAATATTACTTTTTATACAAATAAATAATAATAATTTCTAATATTTTTTATTTATAAATTTTATTTATTTTTAATAAAATTTAAATTTTAAAAATAAAAAAATGAAAAAAAAATTTAAAAAAAAAACAACTAAATACGTATGAGAATTTCTTATACACATCTTATCGTATTATTATTATTATTATTATTATTATTATTATTATTATTATTTTAGCTATGATAAGAATAAATAAATGAACGAGACGTTGTTGGAATGAGTAACCCGTACTGAATCCATCTCATTGCGATACCCTATTTAGGGAAATCTAACTAACTAACAACTTAAATAATAAAAAATATCAAATCAAACATCACATGAAAAAGACTCTCCTACCAAATTAAATGATAAGATAGACTTTAGTTTTAAAAGTAGGGCATAGAAGTTTGATAACCACAGAATAAATGTCTTATTATAAAACAACTCAATCGTTTCAAACTCTAATCTAATTCATTGAACCCCTGGTTTAGATACCCACTCCATCTGTTCTAATAATTCACCATAAGCTTCAATATAATATTTAAATCCTTAGAAGAATCGCCAAAAGAATGGTCTTTATATTTTGAATTCTTAAAGTCAACATTTGGGATATTTCCTTGCAAAATCATCTTAATTTTATATTTGACAGTTTTATCAACGCCTTTTGCGGAGAATTGAATTTTATTGAACGGTATGTGGTAGGTAAACAACTGGAATGTTCCAAGAAAGTGACGCATCTCCAAGTTTTCTTTAGCCATGTGCAGAAAATTAAAACCAGGCTGCTAAGCCAACATTTTTCTCACTTCTTTCTTCTATTTTGAATTTTCCACGAGAACAACGTCTCCAATTTATCCACCAACAGTTGAATATTAACAACTTAGCGGTCAGCCGAAGGCTTTGCCGCTTTTTATGGATTGAAGAAAATAGGGATTGGCGTCTTTGTCGGTTTACGGTTGTCGGCGTGTTGAAATCACGAAGCACGAATATTTGAAGGAAGAGTCTACGGTTTAGGGGTAGTCTCGGAACATGAACCGTTCTAAAAAATTTCATTGGTATATGAAAAAAATTATAAAAATTATAAGAATATTTATGGAATTTAGGAATTATTTACCGTTTTTATTTCTATTTTAAGGGTGATCGGGAGAGAGACCGATTGAAATAAAGAGGGGAAAAATTAGATGCAAGTGGGCGGAAGATGCGTGGTGTGTGGGAACAGCCAATTATTAAATGCATTTCAAAAGCCTCAACATCACACATGATAGGCGCGTGGGGTTTAAAAGTCCCTACCGAGCGCCACAAGCTGTAGCGTTTCTATTTGTCACGGAACACCCTCTCTCTGCTTACTTTCTATACTTTCTCTCTTTCAAAATCTCCACTCTGCACATTCCTTTCTGCTTCAATTTTCTCTCTCTTCCTCAAACTCTCATGGAGTCGATCACCTTCTCTGATCTCCACATCATCGCTGGCGCCTCCGTAAGTCCCCACGGAGCCCGAGGAGGATCTCCCTCTCTTTCTAGAACCTTCTTCTCTCCCTCTCCATTTCGCTCCCCTGTTCCCCTTGTCGCTCTTCGCCGTCGCCCTGCTCACGCCGCCATCACTACTAACTCCGTTCCGGTGAGTCTTTATTTTGTATTTTTTTATTTTTTTATTTTTTCTAATCTGTTTGTTTTCCGGGAAAGAAGGAGAAAAAGAAGGTATAAGTAAGTGATTCGAAGTGTTTTTTATTTTTCTCTTTTTTGCTTTTGCCTCCTGATGCTGGTTTTAAACAAGTGTTGAATTGCTAAGTGCGGAGAATATACAAAAGATATCTGTAACTTGGAGTCATCTGATACTCTTACCAGGGGAGTTTTGTAGGAAAAGGATAGAAAACTTGGAATGTAAAGGTGGCTGTTATTAAATGCTGGGTTCTTTCAATAATTATTCTTACAGAATCTCATGGATAAAATAGATGCATGATGAAATTAGGTAGGTTTTCTATTCTCATGGTTTCATAAAATGTTCACTGCAATTGGAATGCTAAGCATCTGTCAAATTTGAATTTGGTAACGGTTTATACTTCCACTTTTAATTAGATAAGGTGGTCAATTCACTGTCTAAATTTGGGGTTTGGAGTCTGATTTAGGCCTCCGCTTATATTGCGCTTCCTACAAGTTTGCCATCCAAGTTTGCCATCAGCTGATCCCGTTTGAGCATAGACATGTAGGGTTAATATCTAAGTTGGAGCCTACAGACAAGTCGAATTTAAGCTTGTTTCTTAGCCTCAAGCTCAAAAATTCAAAATTTATGCAAACAATTCCTACAAATCATCAATTTAAAGAGACCTTTGAACAATGTTCATTACAAGAGATATACAATGTTAGTTACTGCAAATTTAATTTACAATTATTTATTTTTCCCTTTTTATCTTTATCAACAAGAGTGGTGCTTCATATTTTGATCATTCAAAACCTCCTCAATTAGAGAAACTTTTTTGGTAATAAAATCAGTAAAGTTCATTATTCTATACTCAATGAATTGAATAAAAGAATCGCCCATTGATGATCTATTAGGCTTAATTCATAGAAAGAGGCATTTGTCCTGTTGTATATCCCATCGAAAAGGGTTTACCCCTTGTCTCAGAAAAAGATCAATTTGAGAGGTCCACCACCCTTGGACAGTTCTATGACTCTAACCTTCCCAAACTCAAAGGAGCTGGAGCACCCTACAAACAATTCAAAGGAGCTCATGAGGGAATACTTCTTCCAATATATTTCTTTCTTTGTTGTCTAAATGAATGTTTGGTAAAACTTAATACTTATTCCTTAATAACTTAAGTTGACCTTAAGTTAAATTTTTATTATGTTAACATAAAACTTATTACTTATTTTTTATTTTAAGTAGTAAGGTTGTTTGGTAAAGTTAACTTAAAATTTATTAAAAATCATGAAATTGACACATTTACCCTCGTTAATTTTGAACTAATATCCATCCTCATTTATTTTAACTAATATTTATTTTAATTTATTTTAAGTAATAAAGTTATTTATAAAACATCCATATTTAAAGTATTGACGATATATAAGATAACCATAAAATATTTATTATAAAGTCATGGATGTGGAATGATAATTCTAAAATATACTCTCACTAGTGTGGGCAAATGAGACAAGTAGTATTAGAGATTAAGAATAAATTAACTTTTTTGACTTAATACCTAATACTTAAAGTTAAAAATAACTTTATGCAGTAATTTTAACTTATTTTACCAAACATGCTTAACCTATTTAATTACTTAAATTAAGTTATTAAATCATATTAAGTCATTTGATTTACCAAACACTCTCTAAGTTGGCCAAGAAGTCATAGTTCATTGCTTTCCTACCAACATGATTCATTTGAAAATTCCTTTTTAACCATCTAACTCTTCTATAGTTCTCAATTATGTTTCCTATTTTCTAAATTGATCCTTTGGTTTTTATGGAGACGGTGAATAACTCCTTTAACATCTCCTCCTTCGATATGAATGTTACCAATGTATTTACTGTCACTATGAAGCCATTTCTAAGATTTAAAATCTCCAACTATGTTACCAATATCTAACTTGGACCAATTAACCCTTTTACAAATAGGTTTTATAGGTACATGCCTGAAGTCTTTCTTTGCCCATCAAAATTTAAATTAAACATCTTGCTTGAGGAGTCGTCTAGTAAATATATTTGATGACCTTTTTAGTTGATAAGATTGAATATTGGAGTGTCCAAATAATTCATGGCCTTTACACATCCTAGTTGCTTTTCATTGGTACTAAAAGGTTTAGCTTTACTGTTATTAAAATTGCTTCATTTTGGTTACACCAAATCTGTTATGTGATAATGGCATCTGATAAAGTTACTTCCTGTAATCACTTCATTTTTCATTTGTGAGCTAGATGAGCCCTTTATGGTTCGAGGCATCTTGTGGGATGAGATTAAAAGGAAAATCTTGTTATAATTCTAAATAATAAGAAAAAGTTATGATTTTAGCACTAGGATGGTGGAGTTAAAGAACAATACATGGTTTATAAACCAAGGCAAGGGAGGGTTATAGGGATAAAATTGGGGTGAAGGTTGGTTCGGTAGTGATACAAAGTAAGGTAGTGAACACATCTCATTTTCTATCTTTTGATTATCTCATAGTTAATTTTTTTTATTTAAGTGTCAATTATAATCTAATTTTTAATATAAAACCATTAAGAGATAAGATGTAGATAAGATGTAAATATTTAACAAAATTCTTTAGGCCATGTTTAAATGTAAATCAAGACTTCCTGCATCTCGTTGCCAATTGCTCCTCAACTAGAATTTGAAACTTATATTAACTTATAAGTGAATAAGACCAAACCAAACCACACAATAATATGAATTACCAAAATGCACATCCAAACACCCTCAATTTATAAAATTACAGAAACACCTCTGTACATGGCATTTAAGATTTCTCCTTGAGAAGGCTAAAACCAAGCAGGTTCAACCATACCCCATTAGAAGTAGACCTTTATCATTTGACAACTATGTTAGTACCATTAATTGTTTGTGGAGCCCCACAATTTTTGTGAATTTTTAACTGCCTTCTTCATCACTCATCTTGAATAAAAACTTACAAAAAATACTTGCCAACTGTTAATTGGCTGTACGTATCACTCTATGCACTTGGTAATTGCTTGAGTGAAACATGCTGAAGTTTCTCTTAAATGTTTTTATAATAGAGGTAACCTTGCAGTAACACAATTTTTATACCTTTTCATCCCCTTTTGGTACAGTAAGGGGGTAACACAATTGCATCTTTCCACCAATGATAATGTCCTAACTCGGTATGTTGATTTGCAGCATAGAAATGGAACATATAGAGTTGGTGATTTTATGACAAAAAAGGAGCATTTACATGTTGTAAAACCTACAACCCCTGTTGATGAAGGTATTATTGGTACTTGGATTTTGTTCTTAGTAAATATATTATTATTGGTTCACTTTCTTATTTATCCATCTTTTCTTGCTGACAGCATTAGAAGCTCTTGTGGAGAAAAAAATTACTGGCTTTCCCGTGATTGATGAAGATTGGAAATTGGTAATTTTACTTAAGCTTTTACCAAGACCTTTAATTGTTTTCTTCTTTTATTTCCCTGATGATTTATATCTGGATCTTGAACATATTATATTTTTTTTCTGTTAGCATATGAAGGTTTCTTTGTTAAATCTATTCTGGATAAGTAATTTTTAGTTACTCAGAGTTAAGCCTCAATTTGATGTTTTAAATCATAGTCACGGGTGAAATTCTGACTTAACATTTTGCACTCATAATTCAAATAGTAAAAATAGTATTAGGGGGAACTATAATATGTCATTGGTGATTGATATCCTAATGGAGTTTCCCAGTTTCTTTTCCTGTTCAGAAATGTAATTGACTGCAGAGTTGTAATAGGCACTAATCTTAAATATCATGTTGCATCTGACTTTGTTGTACCACGTGGAAAAGGCTAACTTTCCTTTTTTTCCTTTTCAAAAGACTGATCATGAAGACTTGGGCTGCAATGTTCCTCCTTTTCCTTTAGGAGGAAAGGAAATTAATCAATATGAAACATCTTGTGAATTGAATGCAAACTTTGTTGAAATGAAGGCTATTCTTTGTTTCACATGAATGTTTAATGTAACTCAGAATAAACAACTATTTTGAACCTATGTTGTTGAAATTTGAAACTTCTAAGTGTACTCTCAGGACTGTGAGAGCTGAATTTGATGAGATTCAAATTTTTTGAGTGTTAAAACATTTGATGAGATTCAAATGTTTCACATGCAAAAATATATTCTTCCAAAAATAAAGTGTTAAATTTTTTTTTGAGCCAGTGAGTAAAAGCTGCCAGCAGCATGATATCGTATTGTTTATACAGAAACATTAATTGCTTTTTAATAACCAATGAGTTGTGGCTTGAAGAAAAAAAAACAAAGAAAAAAAATCATTCACCGAGGAAAAAAGAGATTCTTGCAACCCAATCACAAGGAAATCAACTCAGAAAACATGACTAGTAACAATTTTTTTTGAATCCATGTTTTAGGAAGGGAGTTTCTCCATTGGCATGGCAACACAGCCATGAAACATGAATTCATCTTGTTAGACAAATAAATAAAAAAACGAAAAAGAAAATATCACTTAGCCTGTGCCAATAATGGGAATTCCCATCTTGGCCTGAGAGATGACTGGAGAATCACCTCCAACATGGTTATCCAAATCAATGGCCCTGGCAATAAATAAGTCTAAGCAGGAGAGCCTTCTCCATTTTAATAGCAACACTTTTATCATAAAACATGGACAAAATGTAAACCATGTATAAGCTCTGCAACCTGAAAAGGCCTCCAACCTTGTAGTTCCCAAGTTCTCCCAAAAAGGGGAAAAAAAAAAAAAGAACAAATCTCCAAAATTGGTATTTGGGCATTATATGCTAAATTGAATGAATTATGAAGTTTCTTATTGAATTTGAAAGGGAAAGGGATCCTGGCGGTTTCATATCATTATTTCACAAGAGACTGCCTTTTATTTTATTTTATTTTTTAATTTTATTATTATACTGTGGAGTACAGAATCTCTTTCTCCAAACCATGCACTCTTTCTCCATCTAGATAATTTGGGGTAGTGGGGCAAATTTAAGCATCCACAAAGCTTGATATGAAAATGATTGTTGAAGAAGTTAAGAGTTATTGGTTGTTGGTCATTTCTTACTTCTGTGATAGTCAAATGCTGGATTTTGGTGGTTAGCAACCATTTCTTTTGATTTGAAACTTTTTATTTTTATTATTTTCTACCAGTGAGTTATCTTTGCCTATGTTAAGAGTTGAGTTGATAATATCTGGTACAGCCAAATATTCATGATCTATTAGATTATGTTACTTCAGTTCATTTACTAAATGCTATTTTTTTGCCACAGGTTGGTCTTGTTTCTGATTATGATTTGTTAGCACTTGACTCCATATCAGGTACTACAAGAATAGTGAGAAAATATTGATGGTTTGAACTTATTATGCATTTTTTTTATTGGATTTTATGTCAATTTGTATGAGTTGTGTTACCCATGGTTATAGTTTGGGTATTAGGTGTTCGTCGATTAATGATGAGCTCCATTCTTGTGATTGCAAGACATCTTCCATGTTGACATAACATATCTTCTATGTCAGTTTTGTTGTTTTCTATGGGATTGTACATAGATTAGGTCTAAGCATCATGTTTATGGAAATCTTAAAACCTCAAATATTGAAAGTTTGAACTTTCCATGAAAACTTTGAAGAATGGTTAGAAGTTGAACTTTACAATAATCATTAACAACAGCAACAATTAGAAATTGAACTTCACAATAATCATTAACAACAACAACAACTATTACTATTGCTACTACTACTACTACTACAAAGGGAAGCCTTTTTTAGGCAAATCTTGAGTGTGGTAATTGCTGGAGCTGACAAATTGTCTTAAATACTGATTACTTTGTTGAATTTTGATCCCATGTGGTTGCATATGTGTCAGTCAGACAAAGCTTTTTAATCTAGTAATAACTTAATGAGCAAATGAACTTGTAACTATGTTTTTGTTCTCGTTTTATATTCCTCTTAGCGACTGTACAATTTGTGGTGTTTTTTCTTTGGTTGTCATCATGGGTCAATTTGCGTTGAGATTGTGTTATATAGTTCCATTATTCAGTTTATTCTGAATTTTTTATGTTGATCGAGTATATTGTCTTTCTGGCAATTAGGTGGTGCTCAAATTGACACAACCCTGTTTCCTGATGTTGATAGTTCTTGGAAGGTATGTGAGAAATCCTTTTCATTTGTTGATTTCTTGTTAATTACTGTTGTCCTCTTGTGCACTATTCCATATGTTTCATCATGATAAATGATAATTATTTTTTTGTTATTTCTTTTTCTGGAGAAACAATGATAATTAAACATAGTTGCAGCATTTAGATTTGGTGGTTGTAAGTTGCTATGATACTATAGCAAGTTGATAAACCTGTCAGATCTCCAATAATAGAGATGGAACTGAGAACTTACAAGAGGGTTGCGCTTGAATTGATGTGTTATAAATCAAAATGGTTCAATCTTCTCTCGTCACAATTTAAAATATAGTTAAAAAAATTCACCTGAATTTATTACACTAGAAAGATCAAACCATGGATAGTATCCCTTCTGAAATTAGTTTATCCAAGTGCTTCACCAAACTTGTCGAAGAAAACTAGATGGTGGCTTGTCAAGGCCCTTTCTTGAAGGAATCCAAAGGTTTTGCCCTACGGGTAGTGCTGGGATACAAGGTTAAGAATCATAATCTACTAACACTCAACAATTTATTATCGTCTGATGCTTGTCTCCTTGTAAATGCATTCTATCATAAGTATTTCCATGTGACTGAATACTAATAAATATAGATGCATGGTAGGGACTCAACAGATATGGGCACAGCACATGATCTGGAATTTGAAAGCTGTCCTATTGTGCTCACCATTTTTTGTAACATTTGTCCTATTAGCAGATAAAGGCAATCTTCTAGCTAGGAATCATGTGAAGATTGTCGTGCCAACTACTGTTCTATTTTTTATTTTTTTTTAATTCGGGAAAATTATGGCAGGCATTCAATCAGATACAGAAACTCCTTGCTAAAACTAAGGGGAAAGTTGTTGGTGATGTGATGACACCTGCTCCAGTTGTTGTTCATGAAACCACCAACCTTGAAGATGCTGCTAGGTACATGTTTCTTTTACTTTTCATGATACACCAATTTCAGTTGAAGAGAGACTTTCTTGTTGGATAGGCAGAGATAAGAGCTTTTAATCTTGAATGCTGTTTATTTGAGAACTATAAATTTGATGAACAGTAAATTTTGCAACTTGTTACCTGCAGTCAGGCTTCCATTACTGGGAATGGCACTCAATGATTCTTAAAACTTCTACCTATAGAAAGAAAAAAGAAAAAAGCAAAAGGTTTTCTTGAAACTAAAATCTTGAATTCACAAATATTTTATAAAAAAGAATGTAACAAAGAACAACATTTACTCTAAAAATATTCTGCATTTAACATCACATGTGCATCCCAACACCATCTCATGCATTCTAATTTGACATAGTCATTCTTTCCTGAAAAATTTGGAGAACTAAATAACCACAAACTGATTCTTCCAATTTAGGTTATTGCTTGAAACAAAGTACCGTCGGTTGCCTGTAGTAGATGGTGATGGCAAGCTGGTAAGATAATTTTATATCGACTTTCCTTGGTAAAACTCTGTTATGATTGAACGTTCTTCAGCAGTAAGTAGTCTGATTGTTCTCTGTTTCTATGTTGAAGGTTGGAATTGTCACAAGGGGAAGTGTTGTTAGGGCTGCCCTCAAGATAAAAGGTACTAGTCAAAAGTTGCCATGATTCCACAACCACCATATTCAAAACCTGGGGAGCACATTGATGTGGCAGATAGCTATTCTGAAATTTGTTTGCCAACATATTCTGTTGGTGCATCTATGGCAAATGGAGATAAGTTATATTGTTGGCTTAGGCATTATGGTGCTTAGAAGGAAGAGATTGATAGATCTCACAAATATATTAAAAGCATTCTTGTCTTGTTAATTTTCATTTACATATTCTTTTTAGGCTTGTAAAATTTATGAACTTTAGATAGGCTATGAATTGACCAGAAGCATTCTTCTGTCAAATATTGTATTATAAACAATGCCAAATTTTGCTGGAAAAACTCATAATATATATGCTTTTGAACTTTATTTTGGGATCTCTTCTGCACATTCATGCCTCTGTTAAAATTATTTTGTTCTTCTTCTTGATTTTTGGGTCCATGTAATGCTCCTTATAAAGGTGGTGATAGGCCAATAAAACGAGTCATCTGGTGAAGGCAGGGGATCCTGGTTCCATGGGAAGCAGAGGAACTGTATTCTGCCAATGTGACCATTAAAACTTTCATCACTGTGCCACACACAATTCATGCACCATTGTTTTTTTAGAAATTGGATCACTTGAAGGGCCAGGACACTGTCTATATGGTAGAGCACAGAACCCATCTTAGAAGGCAACTTCTCTTTTCTCCCAGCTCCTTTCCTTTCTCTCATTCTAGTATTCATAGATATGGGTTCGCGCAAACTTGAACTGTTCTTTAATTCCTCACACATAAGGAGGCCACTTGATCCCAATGGTAGACTTTAGGCAGGGCATATGCAGTTCATGGAGTTTAAGCCACCGAAATAACAACTTCAACAGGGTCCTCCTCTTCCGCAAAGCCATTCAAAGAGACTAACAACTAGGCCACCACAGTGCTTTCTCCCACCCTCACCTTAGCCACTGGTGAATATAGCTAGCATGAAGGGTCTGAAAACTAGTTACCTGTCAATTTCCTTTATGATGATGTCTGGTAAGTTCCATATGGCAGCTCCTTAGGGACCAGTGTCCCTGTGCAATAGAAGCATTAATTTTGTTTTTCAAAAGTATTCAATATGTAAATGTACTCAGTTCCCTCGATGCGATGTAATTGATCTCGAATCTTTCATATAACAAGGTGTGGACAGAATAATGTCCATTCTTTGGTTTGCTGCACAAGAAAGCAAAAAAGCACGCATGCACGGCCTGCTCCATTGCCATGTTTGAGAGATGGCTTTGTCTGTTCTGCGTAATCGGCGTCAGCCATGACGCACAAATGTACCATTATTTTGAGAATTATGTTCAATTTTTTGTTTTTCTAAAATTAAATAAATTAATTTAATATTTTTTCATTTGCCAAATAATTATGCGACACGTCATGAGACTTCTATTTAAGCCCAAAAGGCCCAGAAGCCTTTCAAACCCAATCCGCTCTGCAACCATGGCGTCCGATGCTGGAAAGGTTGAGATGTTGTTTTTCCCATACATCGGTGGCGGCCACCTCATCCCTATGGTCGACCTCGCCAGAGTATTCGCTTCTCGGGGAGCCAAATCCACCATCATCACTGCTCCAGATAATGCCCTGCTCATCCACAAAGCCATTCTTCGTGATCAGAAACTTGGCCACGACATCAACCTCCACACCCTCGAGTCACCTTCGGCTCCCATCTCCTTCGGCGACATGTCCGCGCCGCCGTTCACCGACACCACGGTGCTCCGGGAGCCGCTCCGGCAACTGCTCATCCAACGGCCACCCGACTGTGTCGTCACTGACATGTTCCACCGTTGGGTAGCCGACGATGTCCACGAGTTGGGCATCCGGATCATCGTCTTTAACGGCAGCGGTTGCTTCCCTCGATGTGGAGAAGACAGCCTTCGACGCTATTCGCCCCATGAGAAGGTGGGTTCGGAATCGGAGGTCTTTGTTCTGCCGGGTCTTCCTGATAGGATCGAATTGACGAGGTCTCAGCTTCCGAAATTTGATCGACTACCCAACAAGCCCCCGACGATGATGAACTGGGAAGCCAAGATTTATGGGTCGGTTGTCAACAGCTTCTACGAGCTGGAGCCTGCTTATGTGGACTATTTCAGGAACCAATTGGGGAAGAAGGCGTGGCTCGTTGGACCGGTTTGTCTCTGCAACAAAAATATTGAAGATAAAGCTGGGAGAGGTCAAGAGGCCTCCATTGATGAGCAGGCCTGTTTGAACTGGCTCGATTCGAAACAGCCTAACTCCGTTCTGTATGTTAGTTTCGGGAGTTTGGCTCGTCTACCCCCTCGACAACTTCTAGAGATCGCCTGCGCTCTTGAGGCGTCCGGCCGGCCCTTCATATGGGTGGTGGGGAAAGTATTCCAAACCGTCGCAGGAGGGGAAGAGAATTGGCTTCCTTCGGGATATGAGGAGAGAATGGTGATATCGAAGAAGGGTTTAATAATAAGGGGATGGGCGCCCCAATTGCTGATTCTAGAACACGCCGCCATCGGAGGATTCGTGACTCACTGTGGGTGGAATTCCACGCTGGAGGCAGTGTGCGCCGGGGTTCCGATGATAACGTGGCCGCTGACGGCAGAGCAATTCTTGAATGAGAAGCTGGTGACGGATGTATTGAGGGTTGGGGTTAAGGTGGGGAGCATGGACTGGAGATCGTGGAAGGATGAGCCAAAGGAGGTGGTGGGAAGGGAGAAGATACAGACGGCGGTGGAGAGGGTGATGGGTGGCGGAGAAGAGGCGGTGGAGATGAGAAGCCGAGGGAGAGAGGTGGCGGAGAAGGCAAAGAGGGCTGTTGAAGAGGGCGGGTCATCGTACTCAGATGCCATCGCTGTGATTGAGGAGCTCAAGGCTTGCCGGAAAGATGGAAAATTTTGAGAGCTCAGTGGCTAATATTTAATGGGAGGAAGCAAATCCTTACATTAAGACTGATTGCAAATTTGAAAATATGGCTGGTATCATTTGGAGTTTAAACCGATCTTTGGATGAATAAGATGTGAGCCAAATTGAAGGGACAATGGTGGGTGGGAAAAGATGCCAGACTGCAGGTAAAGAGATTGATATGATATTCGGGTTCGTAAAGGTGTGAGATGGGTTGGTTTGAATTCATTGAATCAAACAGGAGCAAAGCAACTAGCTAAGTTAGCATGATTATAGTTGGCCAGTTGAGCTTATTATTTTGTTTTGTATTTCCATAACTTCCAAGTAGGTTTCAATTAATCTTAGACTGCGTTTGGCTTGGAAAGTGTAATTTTTATTTTTTAAGTATTATAAATGCTAAAAAACCTTCTCAAAATCACTTTGGCACTTTTAGTGAAAGATGTAAACTATTCTTTAAAGAAAGATTGATGTTACATTAAAATATTTCTCTTTCAAAAAGTAACCCCCATATCTTTAAAATTGTAAATATAACCTCAAATTAACCAAAATATCATTTATATTATTTTATAAAAAAATGTTTTAATATGAAATGAGTATAATGCATGTCAATTTTATCAAAATAGTGTCATTTTCACCATCACCATTCTTATTCCCTATTCCCTGCTTGACTCCATCTTCATCCACGAATGAGAGTTATCAAACGAGAGACTTCTTTCATGCAAACGAGGTGTAGAGAAAGTGAAACATTACACGAAAGGTTTTCGAAAGGGGGTAAAAGCCTCACTGTTTTAAAAAAGTGGGCAAGGATTTTCACCTTCGCCTCTACAAAAATTGGCATAAAAAGCACTAATTGAGAGGGTGTGCATAAAGATCTACTCTTAACTTCACTCTTCACATTTGAACAATCCTACACCAAATGAGAGGATGTTTAGCTATTAGACATGGAGAATTTGACTTTCATTGCCCTTATTTGGCAACTAGGAAAATGATAGAAAGTAAAGAGAGAATGGAAGGAAAATTTAAGTTTCAAATTTGATATATGACTCCTTTCATTATTCCAAGGTACAAAATATTGTGCTTTTTGCCCTCTTTCTAACACTCGCTCCCTTACATTTCCCCATTAGCAACCCAATAGAGAACTAGAAAGAATATAAGCTAAGTAATGAAATTTATGCTTAGTTTCATTATAGAATCATTAGTTTGAATCATAGAAAAATATATGATTAGAGCACAAATTCCTTACCATTGATATATCTCAACCTTACAAATGGCAGCGATGTATGCATAATTATTAGTTGTGAGCTTGTATAATAACCTTTTGTCTAATGACATTAAGTAAAATGCATTTCTAAATTCATTGACACTCTTGAAAGTCTGACTAAAACCCATTATCCCCGAATTCATTTACCACCATTATATCCTATTGATCCATTCGAAAGCTTAGTTGAGTACTCTCCTTCAGGTGCATCTGATCACTCAAACTAATAAGGGATCATAGTGTTTTAACACCCATTTAAAACAAATGAACGACATTAATTCATTTTAAAACAACCTAGGTGTGGACCTTGCATTTTTCACGTCTGTCCTCACTCGAATGGCGAGACTTGCTTTTCATTTATTTTATAAAACTATGATTTTTTTTTTTTTTTTAAGCTTGGAGTCGCAACTTATTTTTGTTTATTTTTAAAGGGAAAAACAAAATAAGAAATAAAAACCCTAAATATGACTCTTAAAGGAAAAACAAGTTTGTGAAAAACTGAAGTAGGGTCTGGGGGTTTGGTTACCTATTGGGAAGGTACAGTGGGGAGCCGTAGCACCCCTCTAAACCATATAATAAGGTTTCTACTAAACAAGATGAAACAAGTGTGGCAATTGATAAGAAAATCAAAGGATACAAATGAAATGATCAAATAATAAAACAAATCAAGCATGAGAACGAATAAATAAATGAAGTAAGAGTAGAAGAGTACCTTAACAACAAATAAGAACGTGTTATCATGGAAATAAGGTTAGCTCATAATGATAAATGTAAAATATCTCACACAAAACTTGTCAAAATCAAACAATATCAATCATGCACTTCACTTAAATTATTTTCAAAGAAAAAATTATGGATGTTGGATCTCTACCAAAGCCCGATTTATCTTGCATGAATTGGTCCCACAAATTCCATTATTTTGGAATTATAAAAAATTCATTCATACTTATTTAAAATAGGAAAAACAAAAAATTATTTAAAAATTAAAGAAAATTTGTACAAGTGCATGCCAAAATGAGAATCACAGCAGACTTATTAAAATCAAGATTTTTGATGACTCTAAACCCCAATGAAGGAAGAAGAAAAAGAATGACTTAAAATTATTTGAAAACTAGGATGCAATTAAAAATATTTGAAAGACTGAAATTTGAAAATTGTTTGAAAATTAGAGTTTTGAAAATTATTTGACAATTGAAGTTATGAAAATTAAATTTGGAAATTGAAGTTTTGAAAATTATTTGAAAATTGAAGTTTTGAAGATTAAATTTGGAAATTAAAGTTTTGAAAATTATTTGAAAATTGAGGTTTTGAAAATTATTTAAAAATTGAAGTTTTGAAAATTATTTGAAGATTAAATCTGAAAATTAGAATTTTGAAAATGAAAGTTTTGAAAATTAGAATTTTGAAAAATTATTTGAAGATTAATGAATCTACATAGTTTGCATCGTAATAGTCATCAAAACAATTTAAAGAGAAAAATCCTCAAAATTCAGTTAAACAATCTATTTAATCAAATTACCTTGACAAATTAAGTGGAATATCCTTGGATAGATAAGATCTACAATGCCCATGACATTTTCTTTAGATTTGATTCAAATTGAGACCAACCAATTCACAAATAAAATAAAAAATTTCTAGATTTATATTCTATAATGATATTTGAATGTCATCTTTTTATTGTGCTTACATCAAGAGAGTTTAAGATAGTTTTACATGCTAGGGAACGAAGTAATCCAAGTTACCAACCAATCAAGGGAGTAATCACTAAAGGATCATGGTGGTGTGTGTTGACATGGGTTGATTTAAAAGTATATGATACTTTGTAGTGTGATTTAAAAACAATTTTTTATTTTTAAAAATAAAAAATTATTTTTAAAAGTATATAATTAGAAATTGTTTTTATAAATATTTAAAATCTAAAGAAAGATATCCATTCCACATATTTTCATAAACTTATTTTTAAATTAAAAAATAAAATAATTTTTAAAAATAAATTTCAGACGCGTCTTTAAGGAAAATTCCAAACTATAATTTTTTTTTATTATTATTATAATTTTTTATTTTAATAAATAAATGTTGTTGGAAGCGTTCAAAAAAGTAAGACCAAGACCGACCTTTCTTAACGCTGAAGCATAAAATTAAATATTGAGTGAAGTCATCACGTCAACATCACAATTTTTTTAAATGATTTTCTTCCTTCTTAGCCCAAACGCCCTTCCTTCGTAGGCCATTGAGCCAAGAAAAGATATAAAAAGAAAAAAAAAAACAATGAATTGAAAAAATATCTTGTTACATGTTTAGTAAATTTAAGTTTACTAGAAAAAAAAAAGGAAGTAACTACAATTTAATAAAATCTTCTTATAATAACTGATTTTATTATCATCCTAATTAAAAAAATATATCAATAGCCAATCAAATTCTTAATGTATTTATATAAAACCTATTATTAACAATATAAAACCTATTATCATTAACCTATTATTAATAAATCTATTATAAATATTATTTTGATCTTAATTGTTAATAGTAAAATTTAGTTATCACTTTTATTGATACTTTATAGGGACAATTGTGTTTTGGACATAGTTGGACCCAAAAATTAAGTTTTGGTTCATATAAGTTCACTATTTAAACTCAAGCCCTAGAGGAAGTATAAAAATTGAGAAGAAGGATATGGTTTTTTATCTTTCCAAAAATGACCTTTATTGACTATAAAAAAAAAAAAAGTAGAAAAAGATTAATTTAAATGTTATGCCTTTTGCAAACCTCAATAAAATTTAATATAATTTAGTGATTTGGAAAAAATACACTATTTTCCAAAAAAATAAAAATAAATTATTATTATTTAAAAATCAAACATCTTGGAAAATATATATTTTTAAAATTGTGTATATAAAAAATAACTAAAAAAATGTCAAATTTATTTTTTTTAAATGATATATTTTTTGTAATATATTTCTTTTAAAATTAGTGTTCTAAAAATAATAATTTTCAGAATAATTATTAAAAAAAATTAAGATAAAAAAGTTTCTCAAACATTATGGTAGAAAATGGTTTTGAAGGGTATATTGGTCTCTTCATATTTTATATCCTCCACATCAATTATACAACTTTTATGGATCAAATCTTAATTTTTGGGTCCAATTAGGTGCAAAAGGCAATTGTCCCTACTTTAAATACAATAAGAATTATTTATCATATATAAAATCAAAATTATTTTTTAATTTGCTAACTCACTTGCATTTAAACTTTTTTTCAAATAATATCAAATTGAACCATCATATTTTTAAACTAATATATTAAACTTTATTTTACTTCTTATTAAAACATTAATCATAACAAGGAAATTAAATAATTTTAACTAAAGAAAAATAGGTAACATACTAATTTGTTTCTTAACTTAAACAAAATATAATAATATAACTTTAAACTTTTTATAATTAATAAGAACTATTATTATTACTATTAATGATAATTTCTATGATATATATATATAATATTATCTAAAAAATTATAATAGATAACCCAAAAATGGTTTAAAATAAATAATAGACTTTGGTCACAATTGTGTGAATCCGGTGATCATAGGTTTAAAATATTTAAAATAAACTTCTATGCATTTGATCACGGTCAATGTGAAATTTGTGACTATAAGTTCTCATACAGTCATAATTAATCAATGGCATGACTAAAAGTCACAATATATATATATATATATAGTAATGGTTTTACAAAAAATACTGACTAAAACATCATTTGTTACACTTTTTCTCACAAATTATAAAATTATCATGACTAAAATTATTGACGTCAAAATTTCCCTCCCTAAATTTACAAATAGTCACAATTTCAAGTAAATCCGTTACTAAAATACCCTCTCATCAATCTTTTTGGTGACGATTGATAAAATCACTGTGACTAAGCATTTTTTTTTCACCCAACTTGATTAACACATATAATCACAATTTTACGCGATAAAATAATATATTTGGTCACGAAATTTGTGGCTGTGACTAAAGATTCTTCATTAAAAACCTTTTTTTTTTTTGTGTTACGTGTGTACAACTCCATAAACAGGTCGCACAATTGGGCAAAGCTTTGAATTGACTGGGACGATAGCTAATAGAACCATACTCGTAGGCCCTTGGAGGCTGGGGCCAGATACTTGATAAGGAAGCCCTTCCTTAGTGCTCATAAGAGTCATCACCTGTCAGAAATGGTACAACTGCTCAATGGGGTCACCAATTCGATCATACAAAGTGAATTTCGAGGTCACTCAGTTGCTAATTCTTTGCACTTTCATTTCAGTTGTGCCGAGCAAACTTGGATTCAAGTGGTTTTGCCACGACTATTGTACGAGGTGGTTTGCTTGTCTTATTAGTTATTACACTATGTTCTAAGACTGTAGGTTGGTATAACTGGTTGTAAAATGTGGTTTACTGGGCTATTGTGTGATCCATCTGTTGTTAGTGCCCCAACTGCTAGCGTCCTAACTAATGTCGTAACTGAGATAGCTAGTTCTGAATGACTTACCTTTTCTGCATCTGCTACATCCCCTTCCAACAATTCTACTGCCTGGTTCATGGCTTTTCTATTAGAATTCCTATAGATGGTGCCAATTAAGATGCTGAGATCCTCTTTAGTAGATAATACAAGCTATTTAAGTATAGAGGGGGTGGAGCCTATGTTACTTAAAAGGAGATTTGAAGGCCTTTTATATAGGCTCTTTGCCTCATGGGTCTTGTGTCATCTAAATGCAGAAACTTTTCAAAAGTTATCAGCTTTTTACAGGGGTTTTCCTAGATTTTACCAAGGGCAAACTCATGATGTTTCTCAGAGATTAGGTATTTTAATCGGCTTAAGTGAATAGTTCTACATTTCAACCCGAGATGGCTTTGAGGTTGGGTGGAAATGACGTGAAGTTCAATAACTTGTAATCCAATTTCTCTTCAAGTTCAGCAGGGCCAGACCCAGCACTAACCCAGAGGCCTTTTAAGTGGGCTGCGTTTTAGCCTGTGCATAGTAGCATTTTGATTGGACCCAGGTATGAATAAAAACAAATTCCAATTTGGGTTTGAGCTCATCTATCCTAGGCCCACCTGGTCTTGTTCCATTTCGAGTTCTATCTCCCACATCAACTTGACAAAAAGTTGAAAATTTTTATATGTCAACACTGGTCAAGCCAGTGCCAATTGGATCCAAACATCCCTCTGATATTTACTTGTGAAAATGAAACAAGTTCAACATTTTATATCAGCCAAAGAAGAAGAGTACATCTAGACCTTTTTGGATGTCTATTTTCTCATGAACCAAACGACCTCTTTGAATGAGAGAGACCTTTTTGAAGAACAGTTAATGTCCAACATTAAAACTTCTATGAAGCTTCCTTGGCTTCAACACTAAAAGCACTCACATTAAAGTCCAAAAATACGAAATATCGTGACATATATACTTAGAAACAAAGAGATTAAGACACATCCCAAATGACAAAATCCATGATTAGCATCATCCAACACACTTATCTCTATCAATATTTGAAACAATTAGGGTTTGAAAAGTGGGGGTTGTTGCCAAGTTCCTATCAGTTTAGTTAAGAATCTAGAGATGAAGAATCTTAGATGGGTCACTGAACACATAAACAACCATTAATGAATCAACAAACTAGCTTTGCTTAGATACCAACGGGAAATGGAACAAGTGTATGTAGTTGACATGTATTAAATATACCACTGATGGAATGTTATACCCGAAAGAAGGCATTTTATTTAAGTACCAATAAACTAGCTAGAGATATCATTGGCATAATCTCTCCATCATCAACTTAAAGCATAATAGGTAGCTTTTAAGGCTTTAAGAATGATTAAAATCACATGGGGTCTGGAAAAAGGAGAGAAAGGAAAGGGCTGGTAAAATTCTCTTTTGCCAAAGCATATTGTCCACTTGAAGCCACTTTACCCTACCATCTTTGATTTTAAATTGAGCCAAGCGCTTAGGTTTTGTTCCCTGTGCGAGCTAGATGCCTTTGTTAAAGAAGTGTGTTGGACCAAATTCTTAAAACATTGCCTCAGCAATATGATCTAAATTGAACCAATCACTTGGGTTTTATTCCCTGTCCGAAAAAGGTACCCTTGTTGTGAAAGTGTGTTCAAAGGCTTAAAATACTGTCAACAACATTATGTTTTTTTGGATTTCTTTTGTCTTTGAAGGCCCATGCCCTTATGATGTCCGTATGACATGACATGGTGCTTTTTTGTGTTAACTGTTAAGATAAAGGATTATGACAAAAACTCATGATATAACATTCGGTAGAAGCCATGATTATCTTGTCTAAAAGTGAGATTAAATTACTCTTTTTTTTTTTCCTTTTCTTTTTGTGTTCGATGTAACATTTCTTCGTATTTGTGCTATGAGTTAACTCTACTAAGACTTGTTTAGGAATAACAATAGGATAGGATCGGGAAATGTCGCTCTATTCCAACCCCGTTCAATTTATTTAAAATAATTTTTATCATCATTCCATTTAAAAATTTAATTGGACAGATGGGTATGTGAATTTCTCATACTTGTCTTACCCTGTCTCATTTATTTATTTTAATTTTTGATTTTTTAAAAAATTTTAATTATATTAAAATAAATATATTTTATAAATAATTAAAATATTATAATTTTTTATAATTTATTTTATTGAAAAGTATTTTATCATTATTATTATATATTAAAAAATAAAAAAATAAAAAATAAATTAAATTAATTTTATATATAATCAAAGTGGGCAAGGTAAAACAAAGTAATATCCAAACCCCGCCCCAAACTCATTCCGAATTTTTAAAAAAGTTTCAAATTTACTCTTAATTTATTTATTTAAATTTTAAATTTGTCGCATTACATGTTACATGTGTGACGAAAATTAGAAAAAATCCACCCAATTGCCGTCACTAGCCGAATAGATATGCTTTAAAATTTTTGGAGGATTTGAGGTTTCTTTCTCAACGGTTGACAAACACATCCCCAACCAATACCAAAAAGAAATTAAAAAAGCCTTAAACTGCGGAGAGGATAGTGTATATAATGTCTTGGAATGACCCCTTACCAACTTAGGTGCACCAATTCCCTCCAACATTTTCTCAAATTTTCAAAATTTTGGACCGTCAATCCCATGAGTGAAATTCCATGTACTTTCTGCTTCTCCTCTTGAGCATTAGCCATGGTGAATAGGAACCTGATTGACAATTCTGCCCAACCAACCAAGACTTTGACTCTTCAATCAAACTGCCCTTTTTTCCAAAGTGAACAGAACCGTCCAATCCATGCAACAGTTGAATTTTTCCATGGCTCTATCTTTTTCTCTGAATCACAAATTAATCAATTTAGTCTATTGTATGGTTGAAAATTATTCAGTCCGTACCCTAACACATAAAGTTGTCCCACACTTTTTATTACCATATATTATTCTAATTTTATTAAAAAAAATTTGAAAAAAAAAATATTTTTGGACCAAGTCATTTACCCCATTACTAAAATTGAACCATATGTCAACACACACACTTTTGACCGGGCAAAGTCATGAAGGGTGGTTTGTTAATTAAGATTGTATTAATTAGGAATTAAATAATTACCAACGACACGTCAGACGCCATTAAGTAAAAATAAATTGTTACTAATTGACGTGGCACCCATTTTATTGCTTTTTCATAATAGGTCAAAAAAATATATATGTATGATGAGACTGTCGTTATCATGTCGTTTTAATTTTCCCTTATTTAGTGAATCTCGAAATTTTTATTGGTATTCCAAAAATATATTAATTGACTTTTATACCAAATCGGAAGACAACGAAATTTCAGCTAACTATAATTAATGCCGGATTATTCATATATTATTATAAAATTTAATTTTTGTGATGAGTTGTAAATTGATGACGAAATAAAAATTATTATAAAAATATATTCTAAAAAGTGTATATTTGGAAAATGAAATTCCGTATCGTTGAATTTAACTCTCTCTTGTTGACTCTTGTCGAGTTCCCGCGCCCGCATGCCTGATTCAAGGCATGGCTTGCGATTTTATTATTTTTTTTTTTTGGAAAAGAAAATTCTACGAAATTTTGGATGTCGTTTTCTTTTTCTTTTGTATTTAACTGGAATTCATCGTAGGAGGGTAAAAACTAAAAACAGAGACTCTGGATGAAGCGACGTCGTACGGGGAGATGGGTCTTTCTTTATGGGTTGGGCGCCACCACCACCTCCTAAAACCCCAATCTAATTGGGCCCATCCGCACCACCGCCATCTTTTATACACCGATGGGCATCTAATCAATCACCCACCTTGAGATTGGTGAGAAATTCGAAAGAAACTGAGAGAAATTCCGGGGAAATTCTGAGTGGGATAGGACTGAGCCACTGTCCTCGGTGGCTTCGCCGCTCCCATTTCTCTCTGAAAAAGGAAAAAATGAAGAGTAATGGCAACACAAAGCTAATAGTCCTCCACCCTTCGATTCACAAGCAGGGAGGAGCTTCACATCGTCTATGGCTTCTCTTTTTTGTCTGCTTCTTCACGTTGGCTTTCGTTCTCACTCTCATCAACACCGCCGTGCCCACCCCCACTACAGCCGCCTCCGCGGCGTCTGCCCATTCCCCTCTACCCCACTCCGCCATGGAAGCGCTCCTCCACTATGCCGCCATGTCGAACATCACCGGCCACATGACCGCCGCTGAGATGGCCTCCATCGCCGGCGTGCTCCGCCGCTGCTCATCTCCGTGCAACTTCCTGATATTCGGGCTGACCCACGAGACCCTGCTTTGGAAAGCTCTGAACAGCAACGGCCGCACCATCTTCCTTGATGAGAGCGAGTTCTACATCGCCAAGTTCGAAGAGAAACACCCAGATATAGAGGCGTACGATGTGCAGTACACAACCAAGGTCAGCGAAATGTCGGAACTGATTCGGTCGGCGAAGGAGCAGCTCCGGAACGAGTGCAGGCCTGTGCAGAACCTCCTCTTCTCCGACTGCAAACTCGGCATCAACGACCTCCCCAATCATCTCTACCAAGTAGATTGGGATGTGATCCTCGTGGACGGCCCTCGTGGGTACTTTCCAGCGGCGCCGGGGAGGATGTCGGCAATATTTACTGCCGGAGTTCTAGCGAGAAGCAAGAAGGGCGGCGCTGCCAAGACCCATGTGTTTGTACACGACATGAATAGGGATGTGGAGAGGATTTGCAGCAATGAGTTTCTGTGTAAAGAGAACTTGGTCGAGACCACGGATTTGCTGGGGCATTTTGTGGTGGAAACCATGAAACCCAATAGCTTTCGCTTCTGTAGAAACCCCACAAAATCATCGTCACCATCATCTTCATCATCATAAACCGATGATTGAGTGAAATTCACCTTTTGTGATTATTTGTAATATTTACATATTTTCTTTTTGTTTCTTTAGATATAATGTTCAATCTCATAGATTTGAGTTTACCAAGTTTTGAATTCTCAAAAAGTTCCCAGTTTTATGCCTGTTTGGCTGGTGAGAAAAGTCAGCAGACCCGAAATCATATAACTTCCACCCACAGGTGTCTGAAACCAAATAACCATAACTGATTCCCAGAATACAAATTTCCTTCCTTTTTCATCAAAATTCTCAGTCAACAAACAGAAGGGTGAAGAAAATGGGTGTCGGTGCGGTGCGGTCGCAGTGGACCGATAGCACAGTGTGGGATCTCCGAGACTGCCGAGGGCCACCATCGACGCCTACCACGGCCTGCATTAAAGGCAACGCGTGTGGTGATTGGTGGTTGGGGGCGCGTTACAACAAGGAAGATGGGATCGGAAACTAGTGAAAAACCCGAATTTGAATATGATCACGTGAATCACGTGACAAAAGGCGTACCTCACGGCAGGGAGTTGTCGGTGAGGGATACACGGCTAAGAAGCTATTGTATACGGACTAAAACGACGTCGTTCACCTGTAACCTTTCACTCATCATTTACTGCAATCTAGTAGAAATTGTACATTACTTACTCCAACCAACCGGGAGCTGTCAAAGCCTCACACAGTCACACCATCCGTTATTGTTCATTTTTTAATAAAAGGAGTGTTTATCCTTATAGATTAAAGACTTTCTCGGAGGCCTTATAAAAAAATCTTGCTAGGAAATATCAAACAGTAATGTCCAAAATAGGAGATGATAACCACGCTACACCAAAATCAAGGTCACGGTCAACAGCCCAAAAGAGTATAGTTAGTTGTTAGGATTTTCGTAATGCCATTAAAGGTAAGAAGTGGTGTGAAGCATATATGAAATAATTAGTATATTCATTTCGTGGATAAAAAAATAAAAATTATGAATCTAGATTAATCTCAATGGTCGGTATAGTTAATGGAAGCGTTTTCTCTATTGTATTATATATAATGACATTGTGTGTGAATTTTTTAGGATGATCACGAGGTGTTTATAGGTATTTTCAACTAAACACCAAATGGGGAAACATGATTTTGTCAATACGGTCTTATCCACGATCAGGTGGTGGTATAAAAGAGGTACATCTTGATGGGTGGTATTGAAAAGGTTCTTCCCTTCTTGATGTAGTATCAAATTGAATTATACCCTTTTAGGAGTATGGACGAAAATATCAGGATATATCGACTCGATATATTTGGTATCGGAGAAATTGTATATAATATCGGTAAATATCGACGATATATCGATAATCACGTATCGATGATATAAGCAATCCTAAATAAGAAAAAATCACTTAAATTTAAGAGATATATTGAATATATCGATAAAAATTCGGTAAGAAATTAAATTATTATAAATAAATTAATTTTAATTATCTTATAATTTATTTTGTATACTAATTAAATATAAAATCATAAATAAAATTATTAATATTTTTAAATAAAAATATTTTGTATCAAAATGTACCAATATTTTAAATAAAAATCATAAATATATTTAAATAACGTATTAGTATATTTGTAATAATTTAGTTTTAAATTAATTATTTTATTTTATTTTGATATCCAAGTATAATAATAATATATTGAGAATAAATTAACTTAGTACATTTTTAAATTAGTATAACATTGAATTTAAATTAATACATTTTTAATTAATTAATATATTTTCAATAGAGGTAAGTAAATTAATTTAATATAATAATATATTTAAATCACATAATTAGTATATTTGTAATAATTTAACTTCGTAATGAGTCCACACTTACAAAATTCACATTTCTTATTAGACGATACTATATAATTAAATTTAATATTACAAATCATATCATACATATATTAATTTTTTCAACAAAACAACTTTAAAATATCCATTATACTTCTAATTTCATTTTTAAGAATTTTTTTTATTACATTTTTATAAGTTTTAATGAATTTTTGGTCTATCGATATTTTGTTTTAAAATTTTCACCGATATATCCGATATATCTATAAAATTCAAATGTCGATATATCTGTGATTATCGATATTTTTATCCTTATTTAGGAGTATCTAGGTGACACGCATCTAATTTATAAAAACTTTAATATATGAATTTTTTTTAATTTTATAGAAATGTTTCAAAATTGTGAGAATTTCTTTAAATGGGATAAATCGTTATAAAATGATATGATCAGCCAACCTCATATGAAATTTGTTTAAAAAAAAAAAAAAAAAAAAAAAGGAGAATTGTACTTTACTGACCTGAAGTCGTGATGTTCAATTGGGAGGGTTTCTTAACAGTAGCAGCGCGTGATGCCCCGAGTGGGAGAGGCTTGGCTCTGACAAGGACACGTGACGTTAGTAATTTTGTGGACCAATGGGCTGTGGGAGGCAACAACGTTGTGACCCTGTACCAAACGCACAACAAGCAGGTTTCCATAGTAGGCCATGTGAGGTTCGTTTTCTCGCGGCCTTGAATTAAGGTCCAAGACCCGGAGCTCTAAATTAAGCGTCATCATCTGTTTTTATTTTTTTTCTTTTTAAAAAAAGTTGTGGTCCCGAGGGCCTTCTTTATTCAGGTTCGCTTCAACCTGCATTTGTGGTCCAACCATGTCCCAAGAATCGGATCTAGCCCCAGCTTGAATGTGCAAGCCCATGTTGGCCCGATTTTCACAATTTTTCTAACCTGGGTCAAGCTCAAATGTTGGATGTGATACCCTCCTTGTTTTTTATTTTTACATAATAAAAATGTTTTATAAAGATATTAAGTAATTTCATGCTTCTTCATTTAAAAGTTACGAATTAATATTTATTTATTATATCAGTATTCATTGCATTAAAAAATAATTTAGTAAGTTATCTAAGTAGAGAGTGTCTGATAAAATTTAATACTTATTATTTAATGACTTAAGTTGACTTTAAGTTAAATTATATTTAGGTTGTTAACTTAAAATTTACTACTTAATTTTCACTTTAAGTATTAAGATTATTTGTTAAAATTAACTTAAAATTTATTCTAAATCATCAAATTGATATATTTATCTCATAAATTATAATTAGGGTAAAAAAGGTTGAGTAACGGTGGAAGTCGTGAAGTAGCAAAGAAGATCATAAAAGTAATTAGGATAAAAGAGAGTAAAAAAGTAAAATAAAGATGTTAACTTAATAATAAGTTAATTATTTTCATTTATTACTTTAAGTTATACTATTAAGATGATGTTTATTTTTTACTTAATTTTAAATAGAACTTAAACTTAAACCAGGCTTAATAGCATTAAGTATTAGTTTGTTTTTTTTATAATATTTTATTTCTATTAACTATTAAAAAAAAGTAAATAAAAGTCAATATGTTACTTTTTTAATTTAGAAAAAATAAAATATTTTAGTTTTTTTTTCTATTTAATAAAAAATTTATAATAAGTCATAAAAAAAATAGAAAAACAAACATCATACCAAACATACTTCATGACTTAAATTAAGTTATTAAGTCACTTTAAGTTATTAAATTGATTTATCAAATACTCACTAAAACAAATAATCAATTTGATAATAATATTATTTTTATAAAAATGAGGTATTTCACAAAATTTTAAACATTTGGAGAATTATTAAAAGTAATTTTTAAGGTGTTTTGCCTTCTATTATTATTATTATTATTATATAACACATTATTAAAAAAATTATAAAATATACTTTTTTGATTTATATATTCGTACAATAACCAAGATTCTTTGGAAATAATTTTAATTAAAACACTTTATTAGTAATACTTAAAGCATCTTAAATAATGTATTATATAATAATTTTTTTTTAAAAAAAACTAACACCTATCACGTGACAAACTTACCCAATAAAAATGTGCTAGTCAAATTATTTGAGCCAAAAAAAAAAAAGAATTACTGGGCATTCATGACCTTAGAGTGACGACTAATTCACATAGACATTTGTCCCTTGGAAAAAGCAACAGGCCATGGGTAGAAATCTAAGAACGGTGGAGGGAGGAGGGTAGGCCGGATCGAGATAATGGGCGTGCGTCTTGAGTTAGCTTCCACCTTATATGATTCATTTCTTTTTGCCACCCACCAACTTAGAGAAAATCAATAGAGAAAGAGCACAATCAAATCTAGTGTGTCCACACTCACCCAATGCCCATCTCCACCTTCTTCAATCCAAGTGATTTCTCCACCAAGTTTCATTCATCACCCCACATCACATTTTTCTTCTCTTTTTCACTACCATTTCAACCACTTCTCATTTTTAAAGTCAAAACTTTAAGTAATGACATGATGAGTTTCACATTATCCTACACTAATTAAACAAAAAATGTGTTACATGAGTGATTCCATTCTTTAGAATAAAGTTTTTCATAATCAAGGTATTTACCAATTTTTTTTTTATTTTTTATTTAATTTTAAAGTGGTAAATTGCCTAAACCATAATGCCCACCTACGTAATTATGTTGTAAGTGATCCATAATATATTTTTAACTCATAAAAATGATATGGCATTTAAGATCCGAGGTAATGGATTCTTTCGATGAATTCTCAATAAATTAACTAATCTTAGGTTTGTTCATGAGAAAATTTGAAAGAAAATGCAAGGGACAAAAATTGGAGAAAAAAAAAGATAGAATGAAAGAAAAAGTGAAAGAAAATAAAAAATAGATTGAAAATTAGTAAATTATTTTTATTTACTACTTTAAACGCATTTTACTTATTTTAATTCAATTATATAAAAATTAAATAATTTTAAAATATATAAGTTTCTAACTAGTTTTAATTATATTTGGTTTTTTTTAATATTTTTTATAAAACAATCAAATACGATAAAATAATTTTCCTTAATATTTTTTTTCTTTCCCTAATATTTGCCGGGAACCAAACATAACCTAACAAAAGATTTGAAAACTTTAAATTATAAAACTAATCACTTATTTCCTCATTAACCCTTAACTCATGTTACCATTTGTTATAGTTAAATGGGAGGTGCAATTCAATCATTTTTCTTAGGATATGTTAGGATTATTCATCATTTGTATAAAAGATAAAAAAAATTAAATGTAAAGCATTGTGAATTCTTTGTTCTTGATTCGTAGTAAAATCTAGAAGGGGGTGAATATACACCTCCAACATAATTTTCTCAAATTTTAATTATTAACCAAGTAATTGAATTAACCAAATGGTATCAACAAATGTATCAAATAAATAAAGAATAAACCATAAATCATAATGGGACACAGTATATGGCTGGACAACCACTAAAAAATCTCAATCAAAACCTTTAGTACATGTAAGTATGCTAATTTTCATATGTCTTTTTTTTTTTTCTTTTTCAGGGTACTTTTGAAAGAATTTTGTTTTTATATCCAAATCCCAATATTTTAATCCCGTGTAACTCCTCGAGGTTGAAACTTGTTAGGTCCACAAAAGAAAAAATAAAGGGTTGAATAGGTATTTTACATTTTGCCCCTTCACCTCCAAAAGTCAACATTTTACACCTCCGATTTATTAAAAAGCAACATTTGTCCCCCAAACTAATTAAAAAGTCAAAGAAATAATAAAAAAAATATCTATTATTTAAGTTTGAAGATGTCAAACTTTGTAGTAAAATGAAAAAAATTATAAATAGTCATACCAACATCTATCAAAAATAAAAAATAAAAATGGATAGTTATTACATTTTTAATATATTAGAAAATTTTTATTTTAAAGTTTGTTCTATTCGAGTTCAAATTAATGCTTGAACGAGAGTGTGAAAAAATTGCGATCCCTTTTATAATTTTATGGAAAGTTAGTAATTCGGGATAAAATGTTGATGTTTAATAAGTTATGGAGGATAAATCAATGAGTTTTGAATGTGATGAGAGAAAGTATAAAACAAGTCTAAGGTTGAAAGGTATTTAATCCAAAAATTAAAAACAAACAATAAAAAAAGAAAAGAAAAGTAATGGCTTTTCTCATTTGGAAATGAACTTGAACTTCAGTGTAGAACCAGTACAATGTAGTTGTATAAGAGTTGAAACTTATGCATTAAACATAAGAAATCATATATGAACTCTGCACTGCTTGCAGACTTCTTCCCTTTCCAATCTCCATATACTGTGGTGTGAAATCATCACTAACGATGTTTCACAAGCGCAGAGTAAGTAACCTTTGGAATATTCGGTGTCCTGGACCTCATATGAGTTGATTGCAATTGACCATCATCACAAGTATTATTTACATACAAGACCATATTCGGGCAAATAAACTTGGGTATCAAAAAGAAGGCCGTACAATCAGATCTTGGTCTCTGATCAGGAAGACCACGAATGCAATTTTTCCTCAGATCAACTTTCCCAGTTTGTATCAGCTGTCTGCAGTTTGGCCCTATTTTCGTAAAATAATTATCCGACAAAGACAAATTCTGAAGGTTTTTCAATGCACACAACTCTTCAGGCACTCTACCGTAGAAAAAGTTTCCGGCGAAGTTGAGCTGCTCCGCTTTATGTAAACACCCCAGCGAGCACGGCAAAAGGCCATTCAGTAAGTTGTAGCCCACGTCGAAAACTGTCAGCTCTTTCAGAGAGCCTACTTCAATAGGAAGACACCCAAATAAGAAGTTATTGAGAAAAAGGATTTCGGTCAATGTCGATGAAGCGTTTCCGATGCTGCGCGGTATCAGACCGGTGAACTTGTTGTTTGCGAACGTTATGTACCTCGCCGGAGTGTTTCCGAAGTCATCAGGGATTTTCTGGTTGAAGTTATTGTTGTTGATGAAGAGGACATCGAGATTCTGTACGAAAACCTGAGGTGGGACAGACCCGGAGAACGAGTTATAACGAATGTCCAAGAAGGATAAGCCGGGGATGGCGAGCACCGTCGGAGGGAACTCGCCGGAGAACTTGTTGTTACTGAGGTCCAGCTCGTAGAAGTATGGCAGCTTGGCGATTTTGGGGGTGATGTCGCCGCTGAAGAAGTTGGTGTTTGCATGGAAGATTGCTAGATCAGGGAGGGCATCAATGAAGCCATCCAGGCTAGGTGCAGCCAGCTGGAAGCCATTGAAATCGATGCCGGCAAGTGCCAGGGCGGAGGAGTTATCTGGTGGGTTGTCGCAGTAGAAGCCCTTGTATTTGCAGATGTCTCCACCGACCCATGTAGAGGTGACTCCGAAAGGGTCGGAGGTGATGCTGGCCTTGAACTTTTGGATCACGGGGAAAACGGCGGCGAGGCGCTGGTCCGGGAAGATTACGGGTGGTGCTACTGGTGGTAATACTGGTGGTACTACTGGTGGTTCTGAAGGTAATGGTGAAGGTGGCGGTGGTGAAGGAGGCGGTGGTGGAGGAGGAAATACGAATGATGGTGGTGGGGTTCCATGTCTTGAATCTTTTGATTTCTGGCAGATTACACAGAGGAACCATGGAAGGTGGAGTAGCAGAATTCGGATTAGACGATTGAGAGATGAGGCGGCGAGGATTGCCATACGATCAGGTGGGATCGTTGAGAGGAGAAGGTGGTGATTTTACAAGACAGTAAGTAGTGTTTTAATGGTGGTTGGCATGGGCTTGTCTCCGTGCCTCTTTGTCATAAGTGGAGCTGACCTTTTATTTAAATTCTCCTTGTTTAGCCTACGGATTTTAATTTGTAACGAGATCGAGGGTCCGACTCACCTTGATTTTTAAAAAACGTTTCTACTATTTTTAACATACCAAACAAGTTTTAAGACTATATCAAAATTATCAACAAGTTATTTTTAATTAAATAAAAAAAATTAAATATTTTAACCTTTTATATTAATAAAAAGACAAACACTACCTTATATTCCGATTGATGTCCTTTCAAGTCCAATTAAATAATTAACATCAAATCTTCAAAGCAATTTATAAAATATAGTATAAATCATATTATAATAAAATCGTCTCATTTACCTAGTATATTTATTAAATCGTAATCTTTAATTTGAAAAAACCATGTATTATTATAATAAACAAGTCTTTAAATATCCATAGAAACTTATAAAGGAACACAAAAAAAAAAGGGGTTCTTAAAATTCATCTCAAATTATCTCTTCAAAAACAATTTTCAATTGAATTTTGTGTTGTAAATTTAGAAATAATTTCAACAGTGTCATATTTAAATAAATATTTTTTAAAATTATTATATTATTTTCAAAATCCCACCAAAATCCTTCATGAATTTAAAACTTAAATTTTAAATTTACTTCAAACTCTATTATAATTTTCTCAAATTAGTCTAATAAAAATGTGTTTGAGGGTTTCTCATACTATTTTTAGGAAAATGATGTATAAAGTATTTTCTCAAAAAACACCATAAGTAATTTTTAAAAGCGTTTTCTAAAATTTTGTTAAGCAACTTATTTTTCTTTTTTCTGTTTTCTTTTTCTTTTTTAAAAAAAACCTTTTAGAATAAAAATGTTTTAAAAGCCACAACCAAACAACCCTTATATTTAGGATAGAACCGGCCTTTGAAAGCATCCTCTTGGTTTTCATCCCTATTTTCTAGGAGTCACTAGCTTCCCCCTCTTGAAGCATCAATCAATCCTTGGCAGAAATTAGGTCACAGAACATGACCAATATTTGACGCAATAAAAATGGGCATGAAGGGCTGAGAACCGCTAAAATTAATTTCAGGCATTAACATACTTTTTGCTCTTTGCACATTTGCTTATACGTTGTTGGGAACTTGGGATTGGAGACTTACTTTCAAGGCGCATAGGCCAGCATGTGGGTTTGTGTTTAGTGGGCACTAGTAGTCGGAAAAATTGACCAAGAGATTGTGGCATGGAATGCCTGCCTACTCACGTTGTGAGTCTATCTCACTTTCAAAAGCCAGATCATTCGAATGAGTGCTATTACCAATTACCAGTAGTAGTGGGTTTGGCACCCATTTTGGATTCTTAACTCCATTGCACTCACTAAAAGAGTCTATACTTTTTTTTTTCCCTATCAAATACTAATCTCTCAAGCCTAGCTTCAACATTCATAAGGACAATTAGTAATAGGGATGGCAATGGGCGGGTTTTTTCAGGTACCCGCCCCCTAATAGTATGGGGTTAAATTTTAATAAATGGGTTTGAGAATTTTTTTTAAAATCCAGGGCGGGTTCAGTTATTGCCCTATCCCACCCCGCCCCGATTATATATAAAATTAATTTTAAAATTAATTAATTTAATTTTAAATTAATTTATTTATTTTTATTTTACTATTTTTAATATATAGATAATAATAAAATATTTTCAATAAAATAAGTTATAAAAAAAAAATTAATTATTTATAAAATATATTTATTTTAATGTAATTAAAAATATTTAAAGTAATTTTAAAAAAAAAAAAAAGTTAAGCGAGGCGGAGCAGGTAAGGGAATTTATCATACTCGCCTGCCCCGTTTAATTTTTTAAATGGGACGGGGATGGGAATTGTTTTAAATAAATGGGGCGGGGTTGGGATGGGGGCGACCCGTCTCGAACCCGCCCCGTTGCCATTCTAATTAGTACCTTATAAAAATATAAAAATTAAAGAAATATTTGATAACTGAATTTTTTTAAAATATATTTCTATTAAAAATACTTCCAATAAAAATATTATCGATCACACTTTTAATTTTATTATAAGAAGTTAAAAGTGAAAGTTGACGTAACTTCTAAAGTACAAAATTTATTAAGTAACTTCTGAAGTACAAGATTTATTAAAGTTTAAGTTCAAATGAATTCAAGTCTTTCATTCATCGCCTCCCTGAGTTTAAGTTCTGGTATGTGTTTCTTATTTTGTTAGTTTGGTGCCTTGATTATTTTGCTTTAAGGTTTCATTTATCAGTTGTTTTCATTTCAGCATGCAATATCCTATCCTATGTACTTCATTTCATTATGGGTGGCATTAATTTGATTGGTGGTTTGTATCAAGAGAGCGCTTTGATTTCATTCATGTTTGGATTGTTGATGTTGTAAGTGATTTATAATTTGTGCCCAATGATGGCAAGGTATGGCCCATATCCACCAGTCGACCCTCCCCAGCTTCAACCATTAGACATGATGGTCAGCTACATGGGTCTCAGCACTATCAGTGTCCAACCCCTTCTTTCTACCACCTCCACCTAGCACCCTGAGGCCCACTCATGCATGGCCACCTCCACCATATTTCATTCTTTTTAATTCTTCATATTTTGATATCAAAATTTAATTTTCTAAATTTTTAATTTTCAAAACTCTTATTCTCGAATAATTTTCAAAATTTCAATTTCTTTCAAAATTAATTTTCAAACTCGAATTCTTAAAACTAATTTTTAAAACTCTAATTCTCAATTAATTTTCAAAACTCCAATTCTTAAATTTAATTTTCAAAACTCCAATTCTTAAATTTAATTTTCAAAACTCCAATTCTTAATTAATTTTCAAAATTTCGATTCTTAAATTTAATTTTCAAAACTCTTATTTTCAAATTATTTTCAAAATTCTCATTCTCAAATTTAATTTTCAAAAGTCTCATTTTCAAATAATTTTTCAAATTTCCAATTTTCAAATTTAATTTTCAGAATTCTCATTTTCAAATAATTTTTTCAAAATTCTAATTTTTAAATTTATTTTTTGAGACTTCAATTTTCAAATTAATTTCAAAACTCTAGTTTTCTTTCAAACAGTTTTAATTCACTTCAGTTTTCAAGTATTTTTTAATTCTACATCTTTTCATTTTTTATTAGGATTTTAAGTTACTAAAATCCCGTTTTTGAATAAACTTGCTACATTTCCCTTCAGGTGAGCACTTTCTCAAATTTTCTTTAATTTTCAAATAATATTTTATTTCTCTTGATTTTAAATAAGTATGAATGAATTTTTCATAATTCCAAAATAATGAAATTTGTGAGATTAATTCATGCAAAATCAATTGGGCTTTGGTAGGGACCCTACATTTGAGTTTTCTCTTCTAATTGTCAACTGCTATACTTAATAAATATTGTCTGATTTTTGTCTTACTCTTTGATATGCATGTGATAATTTTGTATTTAAGTTAACCTTGTTTCCATGATAGCACACTATTACTTGTTAAGGTACGATCTCACTCCCACTTTACTTATTCTTATGCATGATTTGTTTTATTATTTGATCATTTCATTGGTATCCATTGATTTCTTTATCAATTGTCACACTTTCTCACCTTATTTAGTAGAGACTCGTTTTTAGGGACTTAGAGGGGTGTTATGGTCTTTTTACTGTATCTTCCCAATAAGTAACCTGACCTCTGGACTCGACTTTGATTTTCCACAGACTGTCTTTTCCAAATAAGGAGTCACACTTAGAGTTTTCTTTCTTATTTTATTTTCCCTTTAAAAATTAAACAAAAATAAGTGGCGACTTCAAGTCTTTTTCTAAAAAAAACATATTTTACAATAAATAAAAAAAGCGAGTCGCACCATCGAGTGGAAATGCATCGTGTTAAAATGCGGGGTCCACAAAAAATATTAATAATAGCATATAAAATAAAATGTAAAACTTGATTTAATGTTATTGGGAGGGGTGCAATTTGGATGGGTTGATTCGATCCAAGCTTGATTTAATATTTTATAATGTATAATATTCTATACAATTTTTTTTTTTAAATATCAAATTATATTATATTATATACTTTTTCATTGTTTTAGATATATAAATTTCTCTTTACTTTTTTGTTATCATCTTGAAATTTTGTTTTATTTATAATTAAAATTTTCATATAAATATATAAAAAATTATAAATAGATTTTGAATTATGTAACTTGATCATCCCGACCAACTCGAGTTTAATCCAATAAACTTCATTGTAACCCAAATTTAGAGAAATTGGGTCGGATTGAACTTGGGACCGCAAATTTGATATCAGATTGGATTAAGCTCAATTAATTGTTTTTAAATTCTAGTTGAGTTTGTAGTCCAAGTTACTATAGAACTCTTTCTAATTTTTTAAATAAAATTATAGAAAGCAATCTTTGCGATTATATTTTTTAACTCAATTTTTTATTCTATAAAACAAAAACACGTGAAAACACCTTAAATTTATTTTAAAAAAATCATCCCAAAATTTAAAATAAAATATTTTTAAAAAATTATTTTATTGTTTTCTTTTCAAAAGGGTTGAAATCCATTGACATTATACTTGATGGGGTGTTATTTCTAATCACTTTTGTTATATATTTTTGTATTTTGTTCATGTTTATATACTACATTCAAATAATGGCTGAAAATATTAAAAAGTGATTACTATATAAAATGTATAAATTTTTTTCCATTCAATTACTACTTGAATTACTATTTGCCAATAAATCATTGCCATCAATTAAAGTCGTTGAAAGGTCACTACTCTCTATCTATCAACCTCTCATTATTGAAAATCTTGGACCAGTTCTGCATGCTATGGAGGCCGCAGTCTAGGCTAGCTGTGTATCATAGTATGGTTGGTCATGTCTTGAACTTTCATCTCATCATTACCCAACCAAATAAATAGCGGGGAGAACAGTCCAGTGGCATGATGGACCGGAAGGACAATTGATTATAATAAACAAAAATATCCACAAAGATTGCACCAAAAAAAAACAATCTTAATTTTTTATTTATTAAATAAAAAAAAATATTATTTACAAAATATCCTTTTATTTTTATTTATTTGACAAAAATCAATTTTAATTTGAATTAGAAAAAATTTATAAAAAAAATAATTTATGTATTAAAAGAAAATTCTTAAATTTATTTAGAAAAGCATTATAATTTATTGTTTAAAAAAGTTATCCTCGTTTGTCCTAAAAAAATATTTTAAATTAATTATAAAAAATTGAGGGAGAAAAAAAGTTCAAATTTATTAAAAAAAAATGTGATTTCAAAATCTAAAAAAATGATTTATTTAAAAATAATAATTTATTAAAATAAAAACACAATTTATTAAAAAGGGAAATTCGATTTTATTAACAAAAAAATTTGCTTTTCAATTTTATTTTAAAAATGTTTTTTTCCATTTTATTATTAAAAAAATAATACTATTAATCAAATGGTGTGATGTATACATTTTTACTTATAATTATCTTAATTTCATTTATTTATACTTCAATCAATCATCCAAATTTAATTTTTATTTTAAAGTTGATAATTTAAAGTTGGTTCTATCAAAGTTCAAACCAATGCTTGAATTAGAATGTGAAAAAATGGGATCTCTTTTATAATTTTTAGGGAAAGTTAGTAATTTGGAACAAAATGTTGGTCTTTAATAAGTTTGGAGGATAAATTGATGAGTTTTGAATGTGATGAGAGAAAGTTAAAACAAGCCTAAGGTTGAGAGGTATTTAATCCAAAAATAAAAAACAAACAATAAAAAAATGAAAAATAGAAAAGTAATGGCTTTTGTCATTTGGAAATGAACTTGAACTTCAGTGTAGAACCAGTACAATGTACTTTGTATAAGAGTTGAAACTTATGCATTAAACATCAGAAATCATATATGAACTCTGCACTGCTTGCAGACTTCTTCCCTTTCCAATCTCCATATACTGTGGTGTGAAATCATCACTAACGATGCTTCACAAGCGCAGAGTAAGTAACCTTTGGAATATTCGGTGTCCTGGACCTCATATGAGTTGATTGCAATTGACCATCATCACAAGTATTATTTTCATACATGACCGCATTCGGGCAAATAAACCTGGGTTTCCCAAAGAAGGCCGTACAATCAGATCTTGGTCTCTGATCAGGAAGATCACGAATGCAATTGTTCCTCAGATCAACTTTCCGAGTTTGTATCAGCTGTCTGCAGTTTGGCCCTATTTTCGTAAAATAATTATCCGACAAAGACAAATTCTGAAGGTGTTTCAATGCACACAACTCTTCAGGCACTCTACCGTAGAAAAAGTTTCCTGCAAAGTTGAGCTGCTCCGCTTATGTAAACAACCCAGCGAGCACGGCAAAAGGCCATTCAGTAAGTTGTAGCCCACGTCGAAAACTGTCAGCTCTTTCAGAGAGCCTATTTCAATAGGAAGACACCCAGATAAGAAGTTATTGAGAAAAAGGATTTCAGTTAATGTCGATGAAGCGTTTCCGATGCTGCGCGGTATCAGACCGGTGAACTTGTTGTTTGCGAACGTTATGTACCTTGCCGGAGTGTTTCCGAAGTCATCAGGGATTTTCTGGTTGAAGTTATTGTTGTTGATGAAAAGGACATCGAGATTCTGTACGAAAACCTGAGGTGGGACAGACCCGGAAAACGAGTTATAACGAATGTCCAAGAAGGATAAGCCGGGGATGGTGAGCACCGTCGGAGGGAACTCGCCGGAGAACTTGTTGTTACTGAGGTCCAGCTCGTAGAAGTATGGCAGCTTGGCGATTTTGGGGGTGATGTTGCCGCTGAAGAAATTGGTGTTTGCATGGAAGATTGCTAGATCAGGGAGGGCATCAATGAAGCCATCCAGACTAGGTGCAGCCAGCTGGAAGCCATTGAAATCGATGCCAGCAAGTGCCAGGGAGGAGGAGTTATCTGGTGGGTTGTCGCAGTAGAAGCCCTTGTATTTGCAGATGTCTCCACCGACCCATGTAGAGGTGACTCCGAGAGGGTCGGAGGTGATGCTGGCCTTGAACTTTTGGATCACGGGGAAAGCGGTGGCGAGGCGCTGGTCCGGGAAGATTACGGGTGGTGCTACTGGTGGTACTGCTGGTGGTTCTGAAGGTAATGGTGAAGGTGGCGGTGGTGAAGGTGGCGGTGGTGAAGGAGGCGGTGGCGAAGGAGGCGGTGGTGAACGAGGAAATACGAATGATGGTGGTGGGGTTCTATGTCTTGTTTTCTGGCAGATTACACAGAGGAACCATGGAAGGTGGAGTAGCAGAATTCGGATTAGACGATTGAGAGATGAGGAGGCGAGGATTGCCATACGATCAGGTGGGATTGTTGAGAGGAGAAGGTGGTGATTTTACAAGACAGTGATTAGTGTTTTTATAGTGGTTGGCATGGGCTTGTCTCATGCCTCTTTGTCATAAGTGGAGCTGACCTTTTATTTAATTTCTCCTTGTTTAGCCTATGGATTTTAATTTGTAACGAGATCGAGGGTCCGACTCACCTTGATTTTTAAAAACGTTTCTACCCCTTTTTTAAACACACCAAACGAGTTTTAAGAATATATCAATATTATTAATAAGTTATTTTTAATTAAATAAAAAAAACTAAATATTTTAATTTTTTATATTAATAAAAAGACAAATACCATCTTATACTCCGATTGATGTCCTTTCAAGTCCAACTAAATAATTAACATCAAATCTTCAAAACAATTTATAAAATATAGTATAAATTATATTATAATAAAATCGTCTCATTTACCTAGTATATTTATTAAATCGTAATATTTAATTTGAAAAAACCATATATTTATGTTTAGTGGGCACTAATAGTGGGAAAAAAATGACCAAGAGATTGTGGCATGAAATGCCTGCCTACTCATGTTGTGAGTCAATCTCATGTTCCACACTTTGCACTTAGGCTGTGGGGTGGGTTCTCACATTCAAAAGCCAAATCATCAACCATTAAATGGGAATGAGTGCTATTACCAATTGCCAGTAGTAGTGGGTTTGGTACCCATTTTGGATTCTTAACCCCATTGCACTCACTAAAAGAGTCTATTATTTTTTATTTCCCTATCAAATACTAATCTCTCAAGCCTGGCTTCAACATTCATAAAGACATATAATACCTCATAAAAGTATAAAAATTAAAGAAACATTTGATAAATGATTTTTAAAAAAACATTTCTATTAAAAATACTTCAAATGAAAATACTATCGATTACACTTTTAATTTTATTATAGGAAATTAAAAGTGAAAGTTTACTTAACTTCTAAATTATGAAATTTATTAAAGTATGGAGAAAAAGACTTCAAGTAACCAAATGATGACTTTGATTTATCCTAAAATCAAAGAAATCTTTTGAAAGATCAAGGAAGAAAGATAAGAAAATTCTTACCGTTGTTGATCAAATAATTGATGAAAATGTTTTGAGAAGATTTGAAGTGTAATTGCAGGAAGGGAGTATGAGAGATATTATAAAATATTTATTATATAGTTGATAAAATAAGAAATTTCATTTTCAAATTTTTAAAGTAGAAATTCAACAATTTAAATGTGAAAAAATCATAATCGATCTCCAATTATTTTTTGAGAGTAAATGATTGTCAATCTATTAAAACTTATTAGTTAAAATTTGAATGATACTCATATGATTGGAAAAATATTTTGATCATAATCTTTGATTATAAAGACTAGATTCTACAATCATTCATCAACATAGGAGATCATTGCAGGCCTGTGATAAAAGATAAAAAAATAAAGAAAATATAATAATGGTAATAAAACAAATCAAAATAATCATTTACATGGTCATAGGCCCATCATGACAAAGAAAATAAACGAATGGATAATTTCAATTCATAAAGCAATGAAAGCATAAGTCATAGTTAATATCTTTACAAGGAAACGACCAAATATTTAATTGAACAAAATGAAAGTGGGAATGTACCTAAAATTAAAAAAAAAAACAAAAAAAAAATGTCATCGACTCATTATGCACATTAAAGCATAAGTGCCACTAATGATGTGGAAGAAAAAATCAATTACATTGAAAAGCAAGATCATGAGAATTAATTTATTGTTAGCATATCTAAAAAATAGAGGACATTAATTTATTTCAAATGTATAATGTCAAATCGAGGTCAATCTTAAGCAATGCTAAAAAAAGAAACAATATCTAAATTTAAACATAATCAAAATCAAATGGAGTTACTTCATAATATTAAGTCAAAAATGAGTTCAAAATCATCATATTAAGATCATATATCAATTGGTCCATGACCACAATATCAATTAAAAAAAATTGGTCTAGAGCTAGGACCAATTGATGAATTGAGTTGGAATCCTTTGATAACCCAACTCATGCATGTCATAGTAGGTTGGTTGATATAATTATTGTAAAAGATAATGACGAAAGATCAATTGATTAATGGCTTCAAATGATGGAACAAGGTGAACTTTTTTGTTTTGCGGAGAAGAATCTTGTTGGGCTTGGGCCTTAGGCCCATATCCCTGGTCAAGCCCTTTTACGGCAAGAGCTATAAAGGATTATCTGATTCCTAATAAAGATTAATAGTATACAAATTACATAACTCCAAAGTTTGACTTTTGTTCCATTCAATGACTGAAAAGTGGAGGTAATGTACCGTCTCTGGTACCTTGGACCACAGGGTCGTATTCTGGCCCATAAAAGGCCCATTATCTAGAGCCCATCAAATATCCAATTCAAACAAACCAGGCCCAAAAGGAAGACAATATCTTCAAAATAGCATGAGAGAGAGCTCAAATCTGCCATGACCACATGTATATACACACAAATTATACATAATATTTTTTTACAAATTATAAATATATTTTGTAAATTATAAATATATATAGCTTAATATTATCGTTCTTTTTTGTCATTCAATATATTCAAATATTAATGCGTTGTCAAGTTCATATATTATTGCATAATATTACAAATTCACTACAAAGAAAAAGAGAGAGGATGACAGGAAAACACTATCATCTTCACTAACAATGACTGTTAAGAAAAAAAAAAAGTCATCTTTTAGGGGGTCATTTATTGGCAACTTATCATTGTAAAGTTGTTGATGACTATTTTTTTCTAGACATCTTTTCTTAATGATGTCTATTTATTTATGTCATTTTCTATTAATAAAATCTATTTTCTATTATCATTATAATTCATTGATGACTATTTTTCATGGCGTCACCAAAGCTTTCTTTCTGTCATTATTATGACTATTATGAAAATGATCATCTATACCTTTTATGTTTACTTTTCTTTTCTATGTTATATGCATTGACTAATTATCATCAAATATTTAATTTTAAATTAAAAAAATTTATTAGGGCTTATTGCAATGTTGTTGAGGACTTGTTGTGATGGTATTCATGTGGAGTAGTTTTCAATTGTAGTAGATAACTTATATTTTAAATTTAACATATAACAAAGGCAAAAATATAAGCGAATTTTAAAAAATTTAAAAATAAAAAAAATATAATTAATTGATATTGTTAATACTATGTTTTAAGGAACAAAACATGTTAAAGTATTTTAACACCCATAAAGTATATCCATAACAAAAGATTAATCTAAAAATGAAAAATATCTCTCATAATACATGTTTTGCTAAATATAGACAATCTACTCTACATGTGCATAATGTATGAGACTTGTGACTTCCAATAACACCAAAATTTTCTAATATATATAGAACAATAGAGACAAAAAAAAAATAAATAAATAAATAGAAAACTCACCAAGATTTCTTTTCAGAAATGATAATGATCAAATTTTCACTGTGATATTCAATTTGTTATAATATTTCAAAGACAAATCAGATGATCTAAAAAAAGAAATTGAACTGATAGCTTAAAAAAAAAAAAAAAGGACTTTAGTAAGACACTACCTAGTTTACAAATTCTAGCACAAATAGTTAAACAAAAGCACATTAGTGAAGGTTTTCACTTTTTTTTTAACATTGTAATAGAATGAACACTATTTCCCTTTTTAAGTGCAAGAGAAAAAGAGCCTAAAGACCTCTAAAGTGCTTAAGACATTTATTTTTCCTATTCTTTTTATCTCAATACTCCTTATGCCCATCCTATGTCCCTAACTGGTAAATCACATATTAGTATTTATACACTCAAATTGGTCTTAATGGATTTTCCTAAAAATGTTACACAACTAGTGCTTGGCTTCCACAACTCACAAGAGTCAATAAAAACAACTAATGAACTTATTATAAGTTCAAATTGACCAATGTTGAGAACTTGAATCACTTCAAACAACTTCAAAGAAACCATTTCACTACGAGTGCAACCCTAATTTCCCAACCCATAAAAAGGGAATAGTAAGGGTATGTTTGGTTCTCATCAAGTTTGAGGAAAAGGAAATCGAGAGGAAAATGGTAAAAAATAATTTTAAAATACATAAGACAAACAAGGATGATTTGCTTAAATTTTTTATTATACTAATTTTTATAACTATATATATATATATATATATTTATCAATCATGTTATATGAAAACATGTTATCAATACATTTCTTTTATTGTGATTTTTTCAAGCGATCAAAGAATATATAATATAAATGTAAGAAAAGAGTTTCGTATACCTATTGAAGATGTACAATTGTTAAGTATTAGTTCAGTTACAAATGTTATCCAATGAGATCTTGTTTGATCACTTTTTCCTTGAGAATATATTTGATGACGTTTAAATTGTCAAAAGTTAAAATACAAATAACGTACTTAAATAAAATTATAATATGTTAAAATAAAGAATAACTAAATAATATGGATATTAAATAAAATTATAATAAGTTGAAATAAATATGGAAATTTGAGAAAAAAAAAATCCTCCATTTTCTCCATGAATCAAACAACAAATGTGAAAATTTAGAAAAATAAAGAACACTAATTTCTCTATTTTTTAAACAACCAAACAACAAACTTGAAAATCAATAATAGAAACTAAAAATCTAGAAATTGTAGAAAAAAATCCTCCATTTTCTAACCAAATCAAGAAAACGTGAAGATTAATTTATAAAAATAGAAAACAAAAATGTGAAAATTGGAAATGGAAATTGAAAATCTTAAATTGAAGAGGAAAAAAAAAATGTCCCCCATTTTATTAGCAAATCAAACAACAAGAAAATCTAGAAAATTAGAGAACAATAATTTGTCCTTTTTCTTAAGAACCAAACAACAAATGTGAAAATCAAGAATAAAAACTAAAAATTAGAAAATTATAGGAAAAAAAATCCTCTATTTTCTCAACAAATCAAAGAACAAACATAAAAATTAATGTAGAAAATTAAAGAACAATTCCTCCATTTCTCAACAATCAAACAATCAATGTGTTCAAATCAAGAATGAAAATTAAAGAGAAAAAAATCCTTCATTTTGTCAACAATTTAGCAATAAATGTGCAAATTAAGAATAGAAACCGAAAATATGGAAATTAGAGAAAGAAAAAAACCTTCATTTTCTCAAACATGAATTAAACAAAGAAACATAGAGTAATAATTTTTCTATTTTCCTAACAACAAAACAATAAATGGAAATCAAACAAAATGAAGAACAACAATTCCTCTATTTTCTCAATAACCAAACATATTTAAACATGAAAAATATAGAAAATGGATAAAAATCATTTAACATTTTCTTAGCAACCAAAAATGGAAACAAAACATGTAACTTAATTGAAAAAAAAACATTTCACAAGGAAGTAACTAAACAAGAACAGTAAAAAAGATAAAGAGAAAGAATGAAAATGTAAATCACTTTCTTGATTTTCTTATAAGTCAAATACAAAAAGGGTGAAACACAACTCATTTCTTTCAATAGAGGTAAGGTTTGAATAAAATCATAGAACAAATAGAGAAGAAAGATTTACCTATTTCTCAACATAAACTCATTAGAGTTGAGAAATAACATCTCAAAGGAAAGGGAGGAGCAAAGAAGGGTTAGGGTTTGAGAATAAGTGTCTTTGGAGGGAAATAAATTTTTTCCCACTAAATGTTGTCCAGATATTTGAAAAAACATTATGACTATTTAAAAGAGTTATTTTTATATTATAAAGATAACTTTTTTAAAGAAAGAAAAACAAGATGACTATTTCAAAGAGTCATTTTTACATTATAAAGATGACTTTTTTAAAGAGTCACAAAATGACTATTTATTTTATATAGCCATTGTTTATGCTATTAGTTAGAGATAATGACAATTTTTTAAAAAAAGTCATAAAAAAACAATCATTACATTTTCTTTTTATAGTAATGAAATTTTTACTATTTTGTAGAGTTTTCACATGATATCTATGATTTTTTATCAATTTTTTTGTTAATATTGTTGTCAAAATTTTTATCGATATTTTTCAATATATTCATAGAATCCAATTATCAATATATCGGTGAAAATTGATATTTTTATCCTTAACTACCCATAAAAATTGTTCAAGAAGCATTTTGACACCCTATTTTGATACTACTTTACCTAAATTAAAATCCAACTTAGTTACACCTTGCATTGTCTACCATCATTTAATTAGTATTAAGCGACATAATAATAATAATAATAATAATAATAGTCATATTCATTAATATGGTGCATTAAGTCTTCAAAACCTCATGGTGGTTGAAATCTCATAGTCATGATGGGCATTTTACAAAAATCAGAGTTCAAAACCTATTGGGCATAATTTCAAATCCTTAAGAACCATGATTTGTTCAAGTTGGTTGTGGGCCCAACCCTTTGAAAAACATTTCTAATAATAGATATATTACAAGTTATGACAAGGTTTTGTTATACTAAACTTAATTCTAGAATATAACATATTAGGTAATCCAATGCTCGATTTGTTATATTCGATGTTGATAAGGAAATGGTGACTTGGGTTAGGCACTATTTTTTCCTTGGGACTAAGTACAAAGATGCCTTTTAATTTTTGTGGTCACAAATTAAAGCCAAGGGAAGGTCATGTGCATATGTAGTTTAATAACAAGAAAAATAGAAAAGAGATGAAGACCCCTAGAGTCAAGAAATGGGGGCCTTTCTTGGTGTTTGAAGTTTTGTAATGTGATTTTTCAAATAATAAAAAAATATATTAAAATAAATGAGAATAAATCCAACATGGATTTGGAAATAGAAGGAAAGAAAAATCTTTTATGGACTAGAAGAGTCACAATACAAGAAGCCAATATAAAATCATACTCATGTTCAAAACAAAATTTATTTCAAAATTAAATAGAAAAAGGGAGAATAGTAGGCTAAAAGAAAAGAAAAAGAAAAAGGATTATAATATTATTGGTAGGGGTGCAATTTGGACTAGTATCTCCAACCCAACCTGAATTCAAGTCAATGTTTTGGAGTATTATTGTCAATACTTAGATCGAGTTTTAGTTAGGTTTTTTTCAATTCGATTTCAATTTAAGTTGAGTTCAGGTTAAGGTTTGAACAATTCGAGTTTAATTTGAACTTGGTTTAATATTTTTATAATATTTATAATATATATTATCATATATTAAATTTTTAAGAAAAATATCAAATTATGTTATTTATTATACTTTTTCATTATTTTAGATATATAAATTTATTTTTACTTTTTTATTATCATCTTGAAATTTTATTTTATTTATTATTAAAATTTTCATATAAATATATATAAAAAATATTTTAAGAAAATTATAAATGAATTTTGAATTATATATCTTTCACATCATATCATTTAGATATTTTCAAAATGGGTCCATCTATAACATGGTCCAAGTATACTTTTTTCTCTAAATATTGAAAATATGGTTTTTCCGATAGACATCAAAAATGACATAGCATTAAAACGACATAGCATTAAAATACACTTTTTTAAAATAGATATAGAAAAGACACCACCAATAACATTGAAGTATACTTATTTTTTTGTAAGTGTAAAAAAAATATTATTAATTAAACAATGTGATGTATACAATTTTATGTATATGTTAATTTCATTTATTTATGCTTCATTCAATCATCCAAATTTTGTGTACTAGGATATCAACATTTTGTCATTTCCTTAAAGTTTATTCACACCATTTTTGACTCATTCGCTGCACATTGTGGTACCACAAATGGATGAAGAGAAGAAGTAAAATAAAAATATTAATAATAACATATAAAATAAAATGTAAAACTTGATTTAATGTTATTGGTAGAGGTGCAGTTGGGATGGGATGGTTTGATTCAAGCTTGATTTAATATTTATAATGTATATTATTTTATATAATTTTTTTTTTAAATATCAAATTATATTATATTATATACTTTTTCATTATTTTAGATACATAAATTTATTTTTACTTTTTTTATCATCTTGAAATTTTGTTTTATTTATTATTAAAATTTTCATATAAATATATAAAAAGAAATTTAAAAATTATAAATAGATTTTGAATTATGTAACTTGATCATCCCAACCAACTCGAGTCTAATCCAACAAGCTTCATTTTAACCAAAGTTTAGAGAAATGAGGTTGGATTGAATTTGGAATGAACACCTCAAATTAAATATTTGGATTGAGCTCAATTAATCGTTTTTTAATTCTAGTTGAGTTTGAGTTAACCATCAACCCGATCAATTAGTCCAAGTTATGATAGAACTCTTTCTAATTTTTTAAATAAAATTATAGAAAACAGTCTCCACTATTATATTTTTTAACTCAATTTTTTATTCTATAAAATAAAAATATGTGAAAACACCTTAAATTTATTTAAAAAAATCATCCCAAAATTTAAAATAAAATATTTTAAAAAAATTATTTTATTGTTTTCTTTTCAAAAGGGTTTGAAATCCATTGACATTACACTTGATGGGGTGTTATTTCTAATCACTTTTGTTGTATATTTTTGTCTTTTGTTCATGTTTATATACTACATTCAAATAATGACTGAAAATATTAAAAAGTGATTACCATATAAAATGTATAAATTTTTTTTCCATTCAATTACTACTTGAATTAATATTTGCCAATAAATCATTGTCATCAATTGAAGTGGTTGAAGGGTCACTACTCTCTATCTATCAACCTCTCATTATTGAAAATCTTGGACCACTTCTATGGAGGTCTCAGTCTAGGCTGGCTGTGTATCATAGTATGGTTGGTCATGTCTTGAACTGTCAACTCATCATTACCCAACCAAACAAATAACAGGGAGAACAGTCCATATGAGTGGCATGATCGACTAGCAGGACAATTGAGAGGATATGAAATGATAAGAAACGAAATCGCACAATGTCACGAAATTTTTTAAAATTTTTATTTTATTAAATAAAAAAAATGTTATTTAAAAAATATCTTTTAATTTTAATTTATTTTATGTTTTATTTTGACAAAAATCAATTTCGATTTGAATTAAAAAATATTTATAAAAAAAATCAATTTATGTTTTAAAAGAAAATTCTTAAATTTATTTAGAAAAGTATTACAATTTATTTTTTTAAAAATTATCCCCGTTTTATCCTAAAAAAATATTTTAAATTAATTATAAAAAATCAAGAGAGAAAAAAAGTTCAAATTTATTAAAAGAAAACGTGATTTCAAATTCTAAAAAAAAAAAAAAGGATTTATTTAAAAATAATAATTTATTAAAAGAAAAACTCAATTTATTAAAAAGGGAAATTCGATTTTATTAAAAAAAATATTTTTTTTGCTTTTCAATTCTATTCTAAAAATATTTGTTTTCCAATTTTATTATTAAAAAAACTGTTTTTCAATTTTTATTTTGAAGAGTTTTATTTTTTATTTTTAAAAAAGTTTTTTATATAACTTGCAAGTTGAATTTTGTGTTTTTTTTTTTCTTTTTTTTCATAATCATAAAAGGATAGTTAAGGAAATATTGAAGTTTCATATCCTTCTTTTCAATTATCGTATTTCGTTGGGTCTTGGATTTAAATGGACAAGTTTTACGGATTTAAGACAAATTTTTTGGTCCAATTAGTAGTCTTAAGCACAATTTTTCCATAAATCTTGCGAATTTAAAATTTTACCAAATATTTTAAAAATAAGAATACTAAGAAAGGTCAACGATTAAATTTCAAATCAAAGAAAAACTAAAATAATTTAATTAAAACCGACAAAAGAATGAAATTAACAATACTAAAATATGGAAAGTTATTGTCAATCTACCATTTATCAATTATTCTCGAATGTCATTAGCTCATTATATCCTCACATTACACCATTTATACATTTTCAATATGAGTCCACCTATAACATCGTCCCATTCGATTAATGTATCTTTCACATCATACCATTTATATATTTTCAAAATGAGTCTACCTATAGCATCGATGAAGTATAGCTTCTACTATAAGTATTAAAAATATGGTTTCTTTCACATCATACCATTTATATACTTTCAAAATTAGTCTAACTACAGCATCGTTGAAGAGTTAAAAATATGATTGTTCAATAGATACTGAAAATGATATCACATTTAAATGCATTATTATTCTATAAATATAAAAAAATATTATTATTAATCAAATGGTGTGATGTATATATTTTTATGTATAATGATTTTTATTATTGTATCTTGATTTCATTTATTTATACTTCATTCAATCATCCAAATTTTGTTGTACACATTTAATAGCAATTGATACGACTTTGATAGGTACCAACATTTTGTCATTTCCTTCAAGTTTATTCACACCACTTTGACTCATTCGTTGGACGTTATAGTGCTACAAATGGATGAAGACAACAAGAAAAATAAAAATATCAACAATAGAAATAAAATGTAAAATTTAAGGATCCTTTCAAGGAGCATTCTAAATATATTCAATCAATCACCCCACACGTTAAGGTGCTTGTAGTTTAAGTCAATGTAATTCGTTTCTTATCCATTCACTCTATCCTTCATATGTCCTGAAATTGGTGGGCACGCAAATTTATTGTGTCAATCAATGAAGTGTAAGAAGATAAGTAGCTTGTCGGCATGGGGTGATAGGACCCACCTCCCCAACCGCCCTTTAATTTGTGTTGGGTTTTTTAACAAAAGCAAGGTCGACCTGTGCTTGGCTTTTTCCACTGGCCACTGTCCTAGGTCAATGAAGGGTCGATTTGCCCTTGTGGTGAAGGCAGAAGGCATCCCCTGATTCAGAAGAAAAAGGAGTAGGACCCTGTTCAGTGGAGGACTCTTTTTCACTTTTATTCATCAAACAAGCTTACTTTTCTTAAAGCATGCTTTTTCATCTTTGCCATTTTAAAATTTAAAAGCCCCTTTTCCTTTCAATTTTTCTAAAAATCGTTTGAAAAATCCTCAACCATTTAGCACGCATTTAGTGGAATACAATTCGATGATGGTTACTTTCCAGTACTGATGTGGAATTATAGTGGGTTGATATGGAATTTTTTAAATATTAAGTAATTATTATTAAAAAAAAAAAAAACCAAACCAGAGTATTCAGTAGGACTGTAGGAGTCACTTGTTAAATTTGTCAGAAGCTTAGAAGGGTACTAATTTTATTATCCCAATGGCACATTCTTGGGGAAGAACTGAAATGAAACCAGTACAGAATATATATGGAATTATTTGGTTGCAGGCACGAAATGGAAGGGGAAAATATACATATGAGCATTACAGGAAAAGAAAAATATACATATAAGAATTAAAGGAGTATGGCCATGTTTGAAGAGAGAGAGGCTTATAGTCGATGTGGGATGAGGGTACCATAGGTTCGCAGAGCGGGGGGCTTGGAGGATGAAGGATTACGGCTTGGGTACCTACCGCAAGGGACTTTGGTAAATGACTTGGGATCAGGGCAGTGCCTGACTTGGGAGAAGAACTGAGAACAGACATGCTCTGGCTTCTGCTGTGGAAGTCCCAAAATGCAGTTCATCTTCACGTCCAGTTTCTTCTCCGTTATCAATTTTCGGCATTTGGGGCCAACCTGAGTGAAATAGTTGTATGAGAGAGTCAGGTTGGAGAGGTTGGGCAGCTCGCAGAGAGTTTCAGGGACAGTCCCGTAGAACTGGTTTACGCCCAAGTTGAGGATCTGAATGCTGTCCAAGCAGCCGAATGAATGCGGGATTGGGCCAGTTAACTGGTTGAAACCAACGTCAAACACTGTGGCGTCTTTCAAATATCCAATCTCGTAGGGCAAGCACCCTGACAGCTGGTTGTTGAGGAAAAGGACCTCGAGAAGGTTTTTGGATCGGCCGACGCTGCGTGGGATGGGCCCTGTAAACTTGTTGTTGGCAAAAGTGAGGTAAAGGGCCGGCGTGTCCCCTAGATTTTCCGGCAGCTGCTGTATGAAATTGTTGTCATTTATGAAAATAACGTCCACATCTAGCATGAATATGTGCGGCGGAACCAAGCCACAGAATGAGTTGAACCGGAGGTCCAGGAAGGTGAGCTGGGTGGCGGTGAGGACTTCGTATGGGAACTCACCATCTAGCCCGTTGTTGCTCAAGTCCAGCTCGTAAAGGTATTGGAGTTTTTTAGTGTCAATTTTGGGGATGCTACGGCGGAATTTGTTGGAGTTGGCGTGGAAGATGGTTATGTCTGGTAACTCGTCAAGGAAGCCGTCGAGAGTGAGGTCGGGGCCTCCGAAATTATAGCCATTGAAGTCTATTCCGGCGACTGCTCGCAGGTTATATTTTGGGACAATACCGCAGACGGCGCCCTTGTATTTGCAAGGATCGTTGCCTTTCCATGTGTCGAGGATCTTCATAGGATCATCCTTGATTTTGAGTCTCAATTTATTGAATGCTTTGAGAGCAATCTTAAGTCTAGCATTGCGATCGACTGGTGGAGGAGGAGGAGGCGGAGGAGGAGGAGGAGGGGGAGGCGGTGGGGGTGGAGGAGGGGGAGGCGGTGGGGGTGGAGGAGGAGGAGGCGGTGGGGGTGGAGGTGGGGGGCATTCAGGCTCAGGAGGGGGAGGTGGAGGAGGACAGCCTTCTTCATACTCAGGAGGTGGACCATAGCCACCGCCAATTATAATCTCAAATCCCTCCCTTTTCACCACCCCACCATCATCCGCAGCTACATATCGCCACAACAAACCCCAATCAAGAGACAGTGCCCAAATGAGAAAAATGGAACAGATAGAAATGGTGTTTCTGCCCATTCTCTTCTCTCTCTCCCTCTGCTGTTCACTCCACAGAAAAGAGAAAGGAAAGAAGATATAAAGAAATTAGGGAAGACTCGGAGGGTAGAAGTCAAGGTTCACGGGCCAGCACATGTTTCGTGGCTAAAAGACTTGTCTAAGAGTGAGGCTGTGGGTTGGGCTTTCATTTTCTGAGGGAGACATTTTTCACTCACTACCGCTTTGTCACTTGATTCCTTCTATTATTTTATTTTGATATCAATGCTTGCAAGTGTGGGTAGGTTTCGGCAGCTCTCCAGGATTTCAAAACCCATTGATTACAACCATCTGCCCCCCTGATTCCTACTTCAACATCTACTGCTGCACTTTAGGGATTTAATTTTCCCTTCACCCTTCACTTCAACTTCAGGACAGTGTAAGAAAACTTCAGAAATTTAATTTTCCATTCACTTCAACTTTATAGGACAGTGTAAGAACTCTTCAGAAATTTAATTTTCCCTTCACTTCAACTTCAGAGGACAGTCAAAGTAATTTAATCATTGACATAGATAATAATTTTTATTTAAACATATTGTACAAGTATTCTCATGGTTATGAAATATTTTACCATGTGCTACTGTTTTTCTCCAAGAAAAAAGCTTTCAATTTTTGTTGTAATCTCAAACTCTAATACTACAATATGTAGAAACTGTTGATTTAATGAATAATTTGGAACCATATGTCAGTATACACACAAATAGAAGTTCTTTTTAATCTTCAAGGAAAATATAGGATTGAATTGAAATAATATGATTAATTCCAAAAATGAAGTGCAACCTCTATGGTTATCGGATTTTTCTAATAATAAACTTGTCTTGTGTCTTGACTTTTAAACTTTGACGTGTCTTGAGATTGAGCTTGCACTTTGGTGTGTCTTAAGCCAAGTTTGGACCTTGATGTATCTTGAAACTAGGCTTGGATCTTAATATGTCTTAGGTTAGGCTTAGAATTTGACTTGACTCATGTTCATTGAAGCTACAAATACTTAATGTCGGATTGAAGATGCCTCAAACTTGATTCTTGAATCTTTAAACTTGATATTATGATACAACTCAAGTAAAACAAAGGAAATTGATAGAACTTTATTTTTGAAAGTTCTACCAAAAAAAAAAAAAAAAAAACAATAACTAGATGATTTTTCCTTTCCATTTATAATACCTATTAAATAAGAAAAAACAAAGCACCTCATGCCCTTGATCTCAACAATCCAGATCTTATTTATCTCCCTAATTTGAACATCCTAATTCTCAAATCTTTTTCCCTAATTTACTACCTTAATTATAGGAAGCTACATGACACTCCCTTCCCCTTGTAAAAACATTATCCTCAAGGTTTGAAGTGAGGACAAAGATAGTTGAGTGGTTCCCAATCTTCCCATGTGGCATACTTTGGAAATGAATTGGACCATTAAACTACGGCTTGATTTTTGGGGTAGTTGTTATGTTTAACAACACAACGATCCATAATTGCAAATGGGTTAAACAAGATTTATCCATCATTGTTAACTAGTTATAACTCATGTTCCAAAACTAATTGTTAGTCAATCTTCTTCTTTAGGCAAAAAAACATGAAAAACAAGGTGAATTTTGTAGGAAAGAGATAGCGTTAAACGATAAGCAATGAATCCAAGACAAGTGAGAGCTTGAAAATGCCTATAAAATTAAGAAGAAAGTTTTTTGTTTTTGTGGAATGTAAAAGAAGATTGTTGATATGGTTGGAGGAAAAAATACACCATATCCCTTACCTCAAAGGATCTTTCATAACAATGTTGGTCAGCTTATTGCTTCATATGGTGTTGAGTCTTCTTTAAATTTTCTTTCAACATCCATATTATGGCTTTGCATTTCTTCAACTCTTGGTCAATAGCTATCAGGTTATACATTGGTAAAGAAAAAAAAGGTTAGGCATAAATTATTTCATATGGTATAAGTTTAGTGGTTGCTTGGAAAGAAATATTGAACCACCATTCTACCAAAGGGAGCTAATGAGATCACTTTTTTGGGTAATCACAAGTGATGCAACGAAGATGATTTTCCAAACAACGATTAATAATCTTTGTTTGTCCATCTGATTAATAATTTTCCTCCAGTGAAGACTTGGAGAAAATAAGTCAAGGTTCATAGGGCAGCACATGTTTCGTGGCTAAAAGACTTTCTCTAAAAGTGAGGGTGTGGGTTAGGCTTTCATTTTCTGAGGAAGACATTTTTCACTCACTATTGCTTTGTCACTTGATTCCTTCCATTATTTTTATATCAATGTTTGCAAGTGTGGGTAGGTTTTGGCAGCTCTCCAGAATTTCAAGGCCCATTGATTACAACCATCGCCCCCCCTCCCCCCCTCCTCATTCCTACTTCAACATTTACTGTTGCACTTTAGGGGTTTAATTTTCCCTTCACCCTTCACTTCAACTTCAGGACAGTGTAAGAGAACTTCAGGGATTTAATTTTCCCTTCACTTCAACTTGAAAGGATAGTGTAAGAAAACTTCAAAGTAATTTAATCATTGATATAGGCACTAATTTTTATTTGAACATAGTGTACAAGTATTTTCATGGTTATAAAATATCTGACCATGTGCTACTATTTTTCTCCAAGAGAAAAGATGTCAATTTTTGTTGTAATCTCAAACTCTAATGTTATGATTTGTAGAAATTAACTTAATGAATAATTTGGAACCATATGTAAGCGTACACACAGTTAGAAGTTTTTTTCCATTTTGAAGGAAAATATGTTATTGAATTGAAATAGTATGATTAATTCAAAGAATAAAGTGCATCCTCTATGGTTCTCGAATTCTTCTAAGAATAAACTTGTCTTGGGTCTTGACTCAATTTAACCTTTTACATGTCTTGAGATTGAGCTTGCACTTTAGTGTGTCTTAAGCCAAGCTTGGACCTTGATGTGTCTTCAGACTAGGCTTGAATCTTGACATGTCTTGGTTAGACTTGGAATTTAGCTTGACTCATGTTCATCGAAGTTACAAATACTTAATATCAGATCGAAGATGCCTCAAACTTGATTTTTGAATCTTTAACTTGATATTATGAAACAACTTAGTAAGAAGAAAGGAAAATTGATAGAACTTTATTTTTTAAAGTTCTAAAAAAAAAAATACAATAGCTAAATGATTTTTTCTTTCACTTATAATACTTATTAAATAAGAAAAAACAAAGCACCTCATGTTCATGATCTCAACAATCCAGATCTTATTTATCTCCCTAATTGAAACATCCTAAAATTAGGATGCTTAACTAATTCTTAAATTTTTTTCCTCAATTTACTACCTTAATTATAGGAAGATACGTAACATTTTCTTCTCTTTGAAAAACCTTATCCTCAAAGGTTTGAAGTAAAGAAAATGATAATTGAGTGGTTCCAAATTTTCCCATATGGCATCCTTTGGAAGGGATTGGATCAGTAAACCAAGACTTAAGTCTTGGTGTAATTGTTATGTTTAACAACATGATGATCCATAATTGCAAATGGTTTAAATAAGACTTATCTATTGTCATTAACTGGTGTCAACTCATGTTTCACGACTAATTGTTTGCTAATCTTCTTATTTGGGTAAGACACATGAAAAACAAGGTGAATTTTGTAGGAAAAAGGTAGTGGGGAAAAAGGCAATGCCAAATAATAAGCAACGAATCCAAGATAAGTAAGAACTTGAAAAGTCCCATAAAATTAGAGAGAAAGCTTTTTGTTGTTGTGGAATGCAACAAAAGATACACCATATTCCCCACCTCAAAGGATTTCTCATAACAATGTTGATTAGCTTGTTGTTTCGTATGGTGTTGAGCCTTCTCTAAGTTTTCTTTAAGCAACCATATTATGGCATTACATTCCTTCAACTCTTGGTCAATAGTTGTCAAGTTATACATTGGTAAATTAAGAAGAATGAGGTTGGCAATAAATTATTTCATATGGTGTAAGTTTAATGGTTACTTGAAAAGAATTGTTCAACTACCATTTTGCCAAATTGCGCTAATGAAATCACTTTTTTAGGCAATCACATGTGATGTAACGAAAATAATTTTTCAAAAAATGATTAATAATTTTTGTTTATCCATCCAATTAAAGGGCAAAACTCATGCACAATTGAGTGCCTTGCAACTCAAAAAGAGTATTTCATAAGGTATTAATGAAAATGAGATCTCTAATACTAACAATAATGGTAGGCATGCTATGTAAATGGAAAACAAAGTCCATAAAGAGTTTAGCAATATCCCTAACCAAATATGGATGATTTAATGCTACAAAGTAGTTGTAATTGCTTAGTCGATCAACCACTACAAACATGACATCCTTTCCTATTGAACGAGGAAGTCCTTCAATGAAGTCCATTGAAATGCCACTTTAATTTCTAGAAGGGATTAGAAAGAAGTTGAAGCAAACCTAAAGAGGCCAAATTTTCAAATTTATTGTGATGGAACACGTCACATTTAGTGACATGATATTGGACATCTCCTTTTAATCTCAACTAATAAAATCCTCGCTTGATTTGATGATAAGTCTTGTAAAGCCCAAAATGTCTTCCAATGGGAATGTTATGATGTTTACATAAAATTACATTTTTGAGGGGAAAAGTTGTGCCTAAGACAAGATGACCCTTGTACTTGAGTTGATCATTTGTCCAAGCATATCCATGCTTGAATTATGGATTGAGTTTGAGTGCATTGATTAGTGTCTGTGGTTAAGACTCTTGCTACCACTCATCTCTTAATGTATCAAGCCAAGTAAAAATAGGACTTGATAGAGCCATTGGTTGTTCACCAAAAAATTGTGAATAATTGTTGGAATTTTCTAGAATGCAGGAAAGTGCATTAGTTGCTTTGTTTTCTGTGCCACTATGATAAACAACTTCAAAGTCATAACCCATTAATTTAGATAGAAAACATTATTGCGTGGGGGTGTTGATTCTTTGTTCCAACATATACTTCAAGCTTAAATGATCCGTCCAAATTTTAAAATGATGTCAAGCAAGGTAGGAATGTCACTTACAAACTATGAAAACCACTACCATCAGTTCTTTCTCATATGTGAACACGCCAAGGCTTTTATGAGATAATGTTTGATTAACAAATGCTATTAGACGCTCTTCTTGCATCAAGACAACTCCAAGTCCCACATCTAATGTATCACATTCAACAATAAATTTCTTAGAAAAACTTAACGAGGCAAGAATAAGTGCATGCAGATGTCAAAGCTTGTTTTAAGGAATCAAATGCAACTTCAACTTCCATAGTCCATCTAAATTGATCTTTTCCTAAGAGCATAGTGAGAAGTTGACTAATTTTTCTGAAAATTTGAACAATTTTTCTATAGTAACCTATGAGTCTAAGAAAACCTCACAAACTCTTCATGTTGTGGCAATAGGTCATGAAAGTATATCGGCAATTTTTGTTGGATCTATAGAAACCTCATCCTTAGAAACCAAATGACCTAAATACTCCATTTGTGATTGATCGAAGAAGCAGTTAAATTTCTTGGCAAAGAACTTATGTTGTTGTAAGGGTTATTTGGTTATATGGGTTAAATAACCTTCATATTTGCAAATATAACCCACCCCTAAAAAGGCAAAAAAGTTGACCTAGTCGAAATAAAAATACCCCTCATTTTTCTGTCATAGATAACTTTCATTTTCCCTCTATTTTTATAATAGATTAGGTTTTTATTTTTTTATTTGATCACTGGTGGTTCTTTCTCTTAGTTTTCCTGCAAAGAACAAGCCTAAGTTCTCACCATTATTTTATTTATTTTTCATTCTTGGTCATGAAAAACTGAAAAAAATGTAAGCAACCAACAATTTCTTTTTTAGATTATCATTTTATTTCTTTCTGTTTTCTAAAAACTCAAAATCTCATTTCACCATTGTAGGTAAAAAAACAGAGACTCCATTGTTAGTTATGAAAAAGTGAAGAGTTCATTCAAAAGAAGTTGAAAAGATTTATCCATATGACAAGGTCAAATGATGGTAAGCAATAAATCACATGCATGAAAAATCATTATGGTTTTAGTATTGCTCGTATGATTAATACCCATTGTAGTTATATATTGTTTCTTTGGATCTTTGATTTATGGGAAGCATTGCATTGCTGCATTGAACAACAAATTTTATTATTTGTTAGGTTTAACTTAACATAAGTTGAGTTTATGTGTTGATATTCAAAACAAAAGTCTATTTTTATATAACTATACTGAAAATTGAAATTGAATTGTTGACATATTATTATGTAGTGAGTTATTTAATAAAAATATAAATATATGTTTTAAGATTCATTACATAGTCTATAGTTGAAACTTAATAAAAGTATATCATATGTTGTACTATTTCATTCTTAATATGATAGTTTGAAATATTTATTTTTATAGTCATTGATGAAGTAGGAATAATGCTTTTGTATAAAGAGAATTGGGTACAAGATGAGAACACATATCACTTTAAAGGAAGTGAAGGTAAAGACATTACGGTGAAGAAGAATATATCATATCATGAATTAATGAGAGTTGTGTATCGCATTCTTCAATTAGATTCGATTAAATTGTGTATTGCATTCCAGAAGACATCTGTTGTAGAGTTGTGCTACCACTAAAAAATTGGCGACCAGCAGGAAGACTAAGAAATGAGAAAATTCATTCAAGTGAAGAGGTTAAGCGCACATAGTGTTGTGGTAGATGTGGCGATTATGGGCATAATTGAAAAACATGCAAACGACCAATCCCATTACATCCTAAAGATGAACATAGTTGTGTCAATACTATTGAGAGCAATATCAGCATCCAAGAATTTTTCTTACAACCAGTTCATTAGTCACTTTAATAATGTTACCATAGAATTTGTTTTTTGATATATATATTTTGTATAGGGTCATGAAGAAATTTGTGAACCTATTTTTTTGTATATGTTGAAAGCAACTTTTTTGAATGATGTATTGAAATTTTAAGTTAATGTTTTAGTTTTATCATATAAATTAATTGGTTAAGTTTAATTATGGTTAAGTTGACAGTCATTGCATTAACATAAACTTAACTATTATTGAGTTGCATTAACAAAAAACTTAACCACAGTTAAGTTCAAAGTCAAAATTTTCATTTGAACTTAATAATGGTTGAGTTGCATTAACAAAGAACTTAACCATAATTAAGTTTACAGTCAAAATTTTCACCTCAACTTAAAAGTAGTTGAGTTTCATTAACAAAGAACTTAACCATAATTAAGTTCATAGTCGGAATTTTCATTTGAATTTAACAGTAATTGAGTTGCATTAATAAATAACTTAACCACAGTTAAGTTTATAGTCACAATTTTTTCTTTTTCCATTCACAATTAGGATTTTTGCTTTTTCACCACCATTTTTAACATTTTTCTCTTATCATAGACGAGAGGATGAAATGAGATGAGATAATTTTTCCAAGAATTGGGGATGAAACAAAGGATGAGAGGATAAATGAAAAATTTTCTAGGGCTTCTGAAGCAAAGATGAGTTTTCCATTCTATGCACCAAATGAAGAGAATGAAATAAAAGAAGAAGATGAAAAATGGGAAGTCGTTCTATAAATGAAGTAGAAAAGAAAATGAGCTTTCCGTTTTGTGTATTAAGAGAAGATAATGAAGTAGAAGAAGATGATGAGAAATTTTTTACGGTTTCTGAAGAAAGAGATGAGAAGTTGTTTTGTAAAAGGTTAAATGAAGCAGAAGAAGAGAAGTTGTAAGTGTTAGAGAAAAATAAAAGAAAGGGCATTTTTGTCTCAATCAACGATTTTTTTTACTTTTTGACCAGTGTATTAGATTTGCAAATATTGGGGTTATTTTGACCTATTTAACAAAATAACCCTTGTTGTAATACCTCCAAGTTAATGAATAAGTGATCCAAATGCATTTCTTAAGTGTATTTATAAATCAATAAATCATCAAAAAACATAAGAATAAATTGACGAAGATAAGGTTGAAATACCTCATTCATTAGACTTTGGAACGTAGTTGACACATTTGTTTAGGCAAAAGACATGACAAAGAATTCATAGTGACCTTCATGATTACAAAAGGCTATCTTAGGAGTGTCTCAAGGGTGGACTCGTATTTAGTGATAGCCAACATGCAAATCCAACTTTGAAAAATATTATGCTCCATGTAGTTCATCAATCCATCAGTATAGGAAATTTATCCTTAATGGTTTCCTTGTTAAGGACTCAATAATCAACACTCTTACGCCAAATGCTATCTTTCTTATGGACTAAGAGTACTATGAGTGAAAAAGGGCTTACACTTAGTCAATAATACTAGCCAACAACATTTATCTCACAATCTTCTTAATTTGACTTCTTTTTTTTTTTTTTTTTTTTTTTTTTGGCATAGGGATAACAATAAGGTCTAACATTTATGGGGTGGGTTTTGGGTCTTAATGGAATCATATGTCATGGGATCATCATAAAGGTAAACCGTGAGGTTTTGTAAAATCCATCTCAAACCATGGTTTTCAAGGTTGGTTGATGTAAGCTCTTGTTGAATAGAAAATAGTTAAGTAATCATACCATGTCCTAATTTACCAATTGTTTTCGTTATTTGTGTCAACCTAATAAAATTGATTTCGCCATCTATAGCACCCCATAGAACATGTTGTCAATTATTGAATCAAAATTTTATTTTTAGTTGACAAAAGTTCCACATAATAGGACCCATATTAGTAAGTCATTGAACCCCTAAAACCATGTCACAACCTCCAAGATAATAAGTGAAAATTAATAGAAAATGTAGCGCCTTGCATAACCCATTACAACTATTGACACATGTCTTTACTCAAAATTTTAGAACCATTTGTAACAATTATCAACAAGGAATTAGTTTTAAGAATATGACAAATAGTCCTTCTGGAGACATTGGGGTCTAAAAAATTGTGAGTACTATAAGAGTCAATTAAGATACTAATAGGCCTCTTCTTGATGAACTTTTTTAACTTGCATAATTTGGTAAGACAATGAACCTAAAAGTGTGTGGATAGAAATCAAATGCTCTTCTAAATCTTTATTGTTGTCAAACTATTGATCCTCAATTTCATTCGTCTTTTTCTTTTCTATTTCCTACTCTCATTCTAACAAATAAATCTATCATTTTTTATACTAATAACCTAACATGTATTTTTCATCACAATATTAGCATAACCCCTTAGCGCGTCTGTCATTCATTTTTGCCTATAAGATTCTCTTAATTGGAGGTAAGGAATTTTATGTCTTTGATTTGAATAGTTTCTCAATTAAAGAGATCAATTTCCATTGCATTTGATTGCAAGCCTTTTGAAGCATAGAGTTCATAGTTTCGTTTTGTAGCAAGGTTTAAACCCATAGCCTACACAAGTGTTGTTGGTTTGAACATGGAGACTCTATTTTGAATTTCTAGTTGTAGTGTACTTATGAAACAGCTAACAAAAAACTCCTTAATGAGCCTTTTTATTCTACTTACAGGGTGTCTCAAACTCTAGCTTATATTGTTTTACATCGCTGGTTGTTGTAGCTTAGTTAGTTTCCTGATAGTCTCTTTTTATGCGCTAGGTCCAAAATGTTGTATAACATCCTTCAAGAAAATTTGCTACAAAACTTGTGTATTAGTTATCTCATAACTTTGAATCCAATCAAGGATCATACCTTCCAAATTAATGGAAGCCACATGCACCTTATCTTTTTTTGCCACTTCATGGTAAAAAAAAAAATACACCTTTCGTATCTGAACACCCATGCTTGAGGGTCAACCTTAATAAATTTTGGAAAATCAATTTTATCGTACCCAACTTGAAAGTTGTTATTATAATTGGGGTTTGTCTTGTTGTTATTGTGGTGTGAGGTTTCACTACGATCTAACTGATAGGTCGCAAAATTGTTACTAATTTGATCATTCTTTAAATTCATTGTTGTCATCCATTCACATAGCTCCTTCAAGGCTTGCATTTGTTGTTGGATCACTTTAGAATGAGAATATGGATTGTCATGTAGTTGTTTCAATGCTTCTTCAATCCGCTTTATTTCTTGCCCTCTAGTTCCTTCCGCCATTTGGAAACAAACAGGACCACCACTCTGATACCAAATGATATAACCCGATAAGAAGAAGAATAGAAAATTGATAGAACTTTATTTCTATATATATTTATAATGGTTAGATGATTTTTCCTTTCACTTATAATACTTATTAAATAAGAAAAAATAGAGCATCTCATACCCTTGATCTTAGCAATCCATACCTTATTTATCTCCCAAATTGAAACATCCTAAAATTAGGATGATCAAGTGATTCTCAAATCCTTTCTTAAATTTACCACCTTAATTATAGAAAGGTATATAACATATTAAAGAATCTTCAAACTTGATTTTAAAGAACCTTCAAATCTTCAAATTTAAACTCGAAGAATCTCATATGAAGATAAATGACAAGGCTTGAAAAGCTTCAACTTTATTCTTCTACCATCTTTTGACTTGTCCTAAAGGATTGAAAATATCATATTTAGATAGTTTTCTAATTTCTTTGAAATATTATCCTTAAAAGACTTTAGTAATGTTAACCCTTTAAAATATTTTTTAAAATTTAAAATAATATTTAATAAAATTTAAAAAAAAAATTATTTTATTTATTGATAAGACTTAATAATTACTTTTTTAATTATTAGATCTCATCTGGTGTTAAAACTTTTTATTAGGAAAAGATAATTTGTATTTAAGTTGTAATTATCTTGTTGTAATTAGAAGATAATATTACTCTAAATAGCTTGTAGATTGGCTTGATTATAGGAAAGGATATGTACTAAACATGTATAAATAGTAGTATCAAATCAATGGAAACACATCTTCCAAAACCATTTTTATTATCTTCTTTAATTAAGTTGGTATCAGAGCAAGGTTTCTGGTGACTCTGTAGACTCTCTTCCGCTCTACTTTTCTAACAAACCGGCCATGTCCGGAGATGGTTCTACATTGTCTAAACCCTTGGATCCCTCACATCCTTTCTATGTCCATCATTCGGATCAGCCCGGATGTACACTTGTTTCAACCAAACTAAATGGTACCAATTACCAGTTGTGGAGTAAGGCAATCATCCATGCCCTTACAGGAAAAAATAAAATCGAGTTTATTGACGGCACCATACAGCCGCCATCGTCCGAGAAAAAGCCAGAAGAATATGCACAATGGAATCAATGCAACAGTATGATTCTGTCGTGGTTGACCAATTCTGTGGAAGCGGACCTTGCAGCCGGCATCATCCATGCCAAGACAGCCCAACAAGTGTGGAGTGATTTGCGAGATCAATTTTCACAAAAGAACGCTCCCGCGGTGTATCAGATTCGCAAGTCAATTGCAACAATTTTCCAAGGTACTATGTCAGTAGCAGCATATTATGTGAAATTGAAATCACTCTGGGATGAACTAGACAGCTACCTTGATCCATACACATGTAATAAGGCGAAGGAACATTCGGAGGAAAAGGAGGAAGAACGGATGATGCAGTTTCTTATGGGCCTCAATGAATCATTCAAAGGGGTTCGTTCTAACATCCTGATGATGACCCCTCTTCCGAATGTCAGGCAGGCATATTCTCTGGTGATACAAGAAGAGACCCAATCTCGCATGGCTTCCGAGTCAACCGATAATTTCTCCATTGCAGCGGCGGTAGACAACAAATCATCATCAAAGAATGGTAAAAGCTGTGATCACTGTCACCGATCAGGACATACGATTGATGAATGCCGATCACTCAAATACCATTGCACCTTCTGTGGTAGAGATGGCCACACAGAAGATCGATGCCGTCAGAAGAATGGAACCGGATCGTCAAATTCTCGGCAGAAGGGTTCTAGGAACAATGGTCGAAATAATAAACCTGCAGTGAACATGGCGGAGGGTTTTGGTGATGCAAACTCAGATCCGTCGAACATCTTGCAGAATTTCTCGGCAGAAACTATTCAACAATTTGCCCAAGCTTTGTCTGCGTTTAATCAGAATCGACAAACTGGTAATAATGACGTTTTTGCCAATGCCGCAGGTTCGACCTCTGCATTTGATGTCCATGCTAATTCGATATATCTGAATTCATGGGTCTTGGATAGCGGTGCAACTGATCATATAACTTCGAATCTTTCTATTCTCACACATGTTCATTCACCACATAGTCATACTGTTAATCTGCCTAATGGTACATCCACACCTATTACACACATGGGCACCTTTCAATTCAATTCTAAATTTTCCCTCCATGATGTTTTATACGTACCAACCTTTCGCATGAATCTCATGTCTGTCAGCAAATTAACGCGAGATTTAAATTGCTCAGTTATCTTCCTTGTTGATTCGTGTATTTTGCAGGACTTGGATTCGAAGAAGACGATTGGCTTGGGTAGACGTCATGGTGGTTTGTATTATTTACAACCAGAAAATCTCTCCTCAGTTTCGTGTCAAATTTCCTCAACCGAGTTGTGGCACAATCGACTTGGACATCCGTCCTCGTCTCGTTTTAAGCTGTTACAACCTTTGCTTTCCATTAAAAATAATGTAGCTCATTTTGATCATTGTTTAGTCTGCCCTTTAGCAAAGCAGACTCGTCTTTCATTTCCCAATAGCTCAATAAAGTCAAAAACTGCATTTGATTTGATTCATTGTGATGTCTGGGGTCCGCATAGAACTCCTACATATTCTGGTTCTCGTTTTTTTCTTACAGTCGTGGACGATTACACTCGATGTACATGGGTGTTTCTTATGGCTCATAAATCCGAAGCAACTCACATATTAACTAAATTTATTCACTTTGTTTCCAATCAGTTTCAGGCTTCCATCAAAGCTATCCGCATGGATAATGGCACAGAATTTCAGCCATTGTCTCCATTCCTTAGTGCACGAGGCATTGAAATACAAAAATCGTGTGTTTACACTCCACAACAGAACGGTGTGGTCGAGCGTAAGCATCGTCATATTTTAAATGTTGCTCGATCACTCTTTTTTCAGTCACAAGTTCCTCTTTACTTATGGGGTGAATGTGTGCTTACTGCGGTTTATTTAATCAATCGTACACCTTCTCCTCTATTGTCCAATCTTACTCCCTACGAGCGCCTATACAATCGCTCTCCATCCTATGCTCATATACGTGTTTTTGGCTGCAAATGTTTTGCCACTATTAACCAGCCCAAACACAAATTTGAACCTCGAGCAACACCCTGTGTCTTTGTTGGTTACCCTAGTGGTCACAAAGGATATAAATTGTTCAATCCCGTCACTAAACAGATTTTTATAAGTCGTGATGTGCATTTTGTTGAAGACATCTTTCCATTTCAGCAAAATTCATCTCCTTCCCAACCCAGTCCCGTCAGCACTGTTCCTTTACCCATAGAGCTGCCAGCTTTACCGTCACCTATCACTGATCCGACGACAACCCATTCTTCGTTCCCATCTCCATCAACCCCCTTACCTTCTCCAACTGAAAATATCACATCCTCACCTTCACCAATTCCATTTCCCTCTGATATTTCCAGTTCATCCAACTCCCCTTCATCCCCTCCGGAGTCGACACCAGTGGCTCCTTCTCCGGTGGTCCATCGTCGTTCTGAACGAGATCGTCATCCTCCAGTTTGGCACAATTTATACCATATGTCTCCTCAGGCCGGCTCGTCGTCTTCTTCGGCATCCAAAGGTACACGATATCCTCTTTCACTCTACTCATCACTCGCACGTATTAATCACCCTTATCGCATTTTTTTAGCTTCTCTTGATGCACAGGAAGAGCCGAAGACTTATGATCAGGCTGCACTTAATTCGAAATGGCAGCAAGCAATGGCCTCTGAATTGGCTGCGTTAGAACGGAACAATACATGGTCTTTAGTTCCCTTACCCGCCGGTCATCGTCCCATAGGTTGCAGATGGGTTTTTAAAATCAAATACCATTCGGATGGTCGCATAGAGCGCTACAAAGCGCGACTCGTAGCCAAGGGCTATACTCAGATCGAAGGATTGGATTATGGTGAGACTTTTTCCCCTACTGCCAAACTTACCACTCTTCGTTGTTTGTTAACAGTTGCTGCCTCTCGTGGATGGTACGCTCATCAGCTAGATGTACAAAATGCGTTTCTTCACGGTGACCTACATGAAGTGGTTTATATGGTTCCTCCTCCTGGCCTTCGCCGACAGGGGGAGAATCTGGTATGTCGGCTCAATAAGTCTCTTTATGGCTTAAAACAGGCCAGTCGTAATTGGTTTGCTACTTTTGCTGCTGCAATCCGACAGACAGGTTTTGTACAGTCTAAAGCTGATTACTCCTTATTCACTAAAGTTTCGGGTTCATCTATTACTGTTGCATTAATATACGTTGATGATATACTTCTGACTGGAAATGATCTTCATGCCATCACAAGTTTGAAAGAAAGTTTGCTTAAGAAATTTCTCATTAAAGATCTCGGTGACTTGAAATATTTCTTGGGGATTGAATTTGCGCGTTCACAGAAAGGGATTTTTATGTCTCAGCGCAAATATGCACTGGATATTGTACATGATGCAAGGTTAACAGGGTCAAAGCCCGAGCTATTTCCGATGGAGCAAAACCTTCGTCTAACATCCGAAAGTGGTGAGAAATTGCATGATCCGAGCAAGTTTCGGAGATTGGTTGGCAGGTTAATTTATTTGACAGTTACTCGGCCTGATATCGTATATTCTGTGCGTACCTTGAGTCAGTTCATGCAGGTTTCGACTACACATCATTGGAACGCTGCCTTGCGATTGCTGCGTTACATCAAAGGTACACCGGGACAGGGACTATTACTTCCGGCCGATAATCAGTTAAAGCTCACAGCATTTTGCGACTCCGATTGGCCGGGTTGCCGTGAGACCAGAAGATCGATTTCGGGTTTCTGTGTTTTCTTGGGAACTTCACTTGTGTCATGGAAATCGAAGAAGCAGACCAATGTATCTAGGTCTTCAGCAGAGGCAGAATACCGAGCTATGGCAAACACTTGTTTAGAACTCACTTGGCTCAGATATATAATGAGAGATTTACGTGTTCCATTGTCAAATCCTTCAGTCTTATATTGTGACAATCAAGCAGCTTTACATATAGCTGCTAATCCTGTGTTTCACGAGCGTACAAAGCATATAGAAATTGACTGTCATATAGTTCGTGAAAAGGTGCAAGCTGGACAGGTTAAGCCGAGATATGTTCCTACTCGACTACAGGTGGCGGACGTCTTCACTAAGGCCTTGGGAAAAGATCAGTTCCAGTCCATGCGAAGCAAGTTGGGAGTTTGTGACATACACTCACCAACTTGAGGGGGAGTATTAGGAAAAGATAATTTGTATTTAAGTTGTAATTATCTTGTTGTAATTAGAAGATAATATTACTCTAAATAGCTTGTAGATTGGCTTGATTATAGGAAAGGATATGTACTAAACATGTATAAATAGTAGTATCAAATCAATGGAAACACATCTTCCAAAACCATTTTTATTATCTTCTTTAATTAAGTCTTTTATATAAAAAATATACATTTATCTTCTACTCTTAAGAATCACTTTCAAAAAATTTTAAATTAGAAATATTTTTCTATACTTTAATTTTTTAAATAAATTTTAAAAACTATTATTTTTTATGGTAAGTCTTTAACCATTCTTGAAGTTGTTATAATTTTCTATTTTTAAAAATGAAAAACAAAAAGCATAAGAAAAGGATCGACCCTCTTTGTCCACAACCAATCACTTTTTGCCTTGTTATTTGCAGCCCCCTCTAATCAATCATTTTGCCCTTTTCAAGTGTTGAATGATGAATACCACACCCATGACATCCCCTCTCCAATTTAAGCAAAAATCTATTTCAAATCTTCACTACAATCTGTATGAATAAGGAGGCAAGACATTGATCCCTGGCATGTCAAGATGCCAGTAATCAAGTTCTTCATTGAGGGTACAGTTTCACAAAGAAGACGGAAAGGAAATCTGTGTATTTCAGTGTCCCAAGAATAGACAGTGAATTTCAACCACCAAATGCCACGGAGGCCTTTAGGTTCTTGAATGATTAAAAATAAAAATTATTTTAAAAATATTTTTAAAAAAATATTAAAAATATTTTACAATTTAATAACCGTTTTTCAAAATAATTCTGAAAAATAAATTTTTAAAATTATTTCATAATCATTTATAGAATATAAGTCTGTTTGGAACTTAAAATATTTTTAACCTATTTTTAATTTATTCTATCATTCTACATTTGTATAATTATTTCAAAAAATAACTAAAAAAATATTCTTTAAGGCATTTTATTTTTTGTTTTTAAGAACTAAAAATAGAAAATAGTTATTAATTATTAAACGTTTTTTTTCTTCTTTTTTTGGTTTGGATAATAAAAAATTATTTTAACAAACAGTTTACAAATAAAGTCTAATATATTTTTAAATAGATTTTTATTTTATAAAATAATATAAAATAATTTCAAAAAGCATTTTAAAAAACTACTTTTTAAAATTATTTTCGAAAACAATTACCTATGATACTGGATCCTTCAGATTTCAAGTTGCATGTGACTTCAAAAAAGCGGAGGAAATAAACCGAAAGCTAAAACATACAGGACCCACATCATCTTGCCAATTGGTAGGACGACCACATTCTGCAAAAGTTCCATGTGAATTATCAAACGTCGACAAGGAAACAGATTCTTGTCACATATACGCTTCACTACCCTCCATCGTCCGAAAGGTCCTCACGAGATAATCCTACTGTTTGTATCTGTTCGGCGACTTGCCAAGCTGATGGGGCACCCAATATGCTTCCAACATATGAGCTGTTTCCACCTAAAATAATTAGGCACCAAAAGCAGTGCAGTTCATGGGTGCCCACAGTGGAAAACAACAGTTCTCACAAAAATTTAATGTTCATAAGGATAGCCGATTTTACAGGTTGGGCTGTGACGGTTTTTACAAATGTCTGTTACGAGGCCACACATTGGTTTATGTAACTTTTAATTAAACAGAGAAAGGGAATGTGTAAATGAAGATGGTGACAAGGTACAGTTACCAACTGTCTAGGCAAGCCATGGGTCTCTCAAATCTCTCGTGACATTAACGAACTACCTTAGCACATCCGCAGGTAATTCGTACTCAAGATGTGACATAGCTAATCTACTGGTCCCCATCCAAGATTATACGGTATTTTTTCGGTATCTATCATAAAGTATCACTAATAAGGTATTTATCAATACTTACTGGTGACGTAAAAATAAGGTACTCGACAAAGGGGTATCTAGTCATAATATGTCATCGAAAAAGAAAGATTTTGGTTTGGCACCACATCTAAGAAGGTACTCTTCCAACTCACTATCTTCACCATGACCCTGACCGTCAACAATATTGCACCGACAAACTATAAGTCAAATCAAGTCCATGACCTAACTAGTAGTATTGCTACTAACAAACTACGTTGCCTTTTTGGTGTTTTGCCAAAAAGCTTGCAAACAGCTCGTGATGACACACGACCTCCTTGTTTCACACACATGATCGCTATATAAACGAATATTCTCCCTTGCATGAAAGACTCGAGAAAAGAGACTGTAAAAAAATATGCATCACCACTTATTATAAAGTATCATTAATTCGATAGAGTATAGCTCAAGTCTCATTATTTTGTATATTAATCTCATTTCATTGTTCTTTGATCTCATCATTTGTATTGTGATCTTACTTCCTCCTGTCTTAGTTATATTTTTTGTACTTTCATCTTATATAGTTATACTTTTATTTAACAATTCAAATTTTACTATATACTTTTAATGACTTAGATCGTAAGTTGGATAAATACTAATTTGGAACCTTATTATTTTTCAATCCATTATTCTTTTTTCTTTTTTCTTTTTTTTTTTTTTTGGAATGCATGCTAAAAATGAAGAATCACTATTTAACTAAAGAATTAATTGGTTAAAAGGCATGAAATAATCCTCAATTTTGTGAATCTAATTTTTCTCATGTTTTTACTTGAAAAATAATTTATTTTAGACACAAATGTTATTTATGATTTCAAGTATTTATATGTAGGATTTAAAAGAAATGATTATTTTTATAAGAAAAAAATGAAGACATTTTTATCAAAATAAAACTAAAAAAATGATGGAGGGTTAAATTTTAAAATTTTGATTTTCAATGGCCCTTTTAATCAAATAAGCCTTGATCAAAAAGTGTTGAAAATAATTTAAAAAAAGAGGTGATAGAAATTACTAATTAATTTAATTTAATACAAATGAAAAAAGTAAATGTGGACATAAAGAATTATGAAAAATGAAAAGAAGATGTTGAAGTGGACATGGCAAGATCATGCACTTAGTAACACGATCTAGACAAGTCAGTCCCTTGTGGGTTCGTCTTCTTATAAACATGAACCTTATGCACTTGGCAAATAAAACACATAAAATTCATACACCGGTATCACTAGTTGTTGTCATTATGGCACAAGCAATATAAACTTTTATATTGACTATAACACGAACCACTCGTATTGTCTTTAACACGGGATGGCCTGTTGGCACTAACATTCGAAAATCTGTCCTTAGCAAAGAATCTTTTTCGTTATAAAAACAATCTGTAAGAGAATGATAGATGTAAAATCTATCCCTAAGGCCATGTTTGGTTGGTCCTACCAAACGTAGCCTAAGGGGAGAAGATTTTTTTCATAGCACTCTAGATGCTATTAAATATATATATATATTATTATTATTAATTTGGTATGGTAATGATTTTAAATCATTTGGAAAAGAAGAGATTGAGGTTATATGATTGTTTTATTTTTAATAAGAAGTAATTGTGATTGGATATGAATGGAATAAACGATGATATAAGTGGTATTTTACGTTTTTCAGTGAAGAAAAATGGAGGAATGATTAATATGTTGATACTGATATCATACAATTTCTAACTGGCCCAATTGACCACAGGAGCAGCCCCAACCTCCTTCACATTGGACTTATTTCGAACCTGGGCCCAAACCTTCCCCATAACTGGCCCGTTCCTCAATTGAGAGAAAATAGCACTGGTCCAATGGAGATAAGGGGTTAAAGCTCATGATCCATTCTCCACAACTGACTGGGAACTTGAGACTTGAGAGACTTGTTACTCTCTGTAAGTCAAAGTTTTTGGAAATACTCTCAAAAATCAGTTTTTAGAAATAATTTTTAAAAACAGCTTTTTAATATTTTTATAAGCAAATTGTCTGAGAATTTAATTCAAAAAAAAAAAAAAAAAAAATCTTGTTCTTTGTCTTTGAAATTTGTTCTATGTTTGAAATTTGTTCTAAGACCTTTATTTTTTTAAAGTGTTTTCGAAAATAAATTTAAAAGGTAATTTTTAAAAATAATTTTTTTAAACTATTTGGATATTTTCTAAAATAAAAGTCTTTTGAAAACCTAGAATGTTCCGAAAAGTGGGTTTTGATTCCTTAATATGAAAATATATGGAAAAATAAACCTCAAATTTTAAAAAAATAACTTAAAATACATGCATTTTTTATTGATTGCGTCATCTAATTATTTCCTAAAATATCCCTTTTTAGTTACGATGTCACCAACATCAATTGAAAACTAAATTCCCCCACTTAAATGTTTCCATTCCTTTTGGATTTATTAATATTATTATTATAAGTTATTTGGGTCTTTTTTTCACTACTTTTAATGTCCACACTCTTCAAATTACCTTGCTTTTGTTATGAGATGCTTGTTCATGGAGAAAAAAATAAGTCTCCATTTTTCCTAAGATGTGTTTGTTTTTAGAAGAAAAAAAAATACTAAATAATAATAGTAAATAATAATAATAATAAATCTAAAAAAGGGAAAATATTTACATAGAAAAGTTTAGTATTCAATTGATATTAAGGACATGACAAGTAAATGGGCATTTTAAGGAATAATTAAATGACTCATTAAAAAGTGCATGAATTTCAAATTATTTTCAAATAGATGAAGATGATATTTATTTTAAAATTTTGGAATTCTTTTTTTCACATATTTTTATATTAGTGAGTCAAAACTCACTTTTCCCTATAATGTTCTTAATTGAAAATGTATTTAATATATTTTTTATGTTTTAAAAATACCTTTTTTTTCAGGTAAACTCTTATTTTTAATTAATTTTATATTTATATTTTTTAAGACAATAATAAAAAAGCAAGTTAAAAAAACTAAAAATAATTAATATATGCTCTCTAAAAGCACATTATTTTTTTATTTTTAATAATAATAAATTATTTTCTATTTTTTTATTGTGAAACGTGTTTTCTCTTTTTTTTATTCTAGAAAATAGAAAATTGTTTTAAAAAAGAATTATCAAATAGGTCCTATCCTTAAGCTAGCACACACAAAAAAAAATGAAAAACGCTTGAAATTTATACTAAAAAGTTATCTTATTTTGAGGACAAATTCTTGAAAATTGTCTTTTGTTGAACAAAAAAAATACATCAAAGCTATTTTTAGAATTGAATAAATGTTTTTCATACAGTTTAGTGACCCAAATTTTATTTGGTTCAACCCAAAAAGTTCGCAGTATGACATAAATGGTGAATAAAAATTATGAGATTTTTTTAGGTGTTTGTGGTGATAGTGAAGGGATCAAACCAATATGCCTAATCATACTTTATTTATTAGTCCCCCGACACACATACACATGTATTTATTACTCCCCCGGCACACATACACATATATATAGGATTTACGATTATGATGTTTACCCTTATGTGGTAGTCTCTTGAATCCCTTCTCTTTTGTATTAATTTTTTACATAATAGGTTTTCTTTTTTTTTTTTGCCAATAATTTTTTTCGTCTAGGGTTTTTCACATAAATCCATGTGTTTTTATTTTGGGCCTTTTTTTTTTTTTTTGTCTATTCTTATTTTTTCCATAACACATACTAACAAAAGAAATTATCATTAAAATTAACTCTTAACCAAGTCTTTAGACCCTCAACCCAATGGGCTTCCACCTACAAGGCAATCATCTACTAAGAATCTTTGCCATGCAAAAAGGGTTATGATGGAGTTAGGGTTACAATTAACAAGTTGGATCGAGGTTGCAATCATTTCAAGCCATCCCTAAGATGAGAAACCCCTCAATTTAAACCTTTTAAATCGAGGTACTTAAGTTAGATGATCAGGGTGTACAATATTACAATAGGTTCAAGTTTAGATCAAGTGATCCTAACCTAATGCCAGATCTCAACATGAATTAAAATTTAATTTAAAAGGATTTAATTGAATCTTAATCCAAATATTGAAAGTGATGGCTGAAATGGTATACAAGTTGGGTTGGATTGTAGTTGGATGGGTCAAGCTGTCCAAATTTTGCAATCCTTGATGGGGGATCTCTTCAAATGTAAGCTTCTAAAAAATAATAACAATAACATGCAAAGTAGGCTTGTCCTTTTAATGGAAAGTTGTTTTCAAAAAGGCCCTTTTTTGAAAAAGCAAATCAACATGGTTGTCAAGGATATATAGCCTCATTTAGAAGTAATCGCCTACTTTCGAATCAAGGGATCGGTATTTTTTCTAATTCTTTATCTTAATTATTGAATATGTATAATGAAATTAAAATTATTATATGATAATACAAATAAATGAAATCAAAATATACAAGTATAAACAAATAACAATACAAAATTATAAGAGTTAAAGATGTATATATGATACCATCTGATCTGTAATACCTTCTCGATACAAATTGGATATGAATGGAATAAACGATGATATAAGTGGTATTTTACGTTTTTCAGTGAAGAAAATGGAGGAATGATTAATATGTTGATACTGATATCATACAATTTCCAACTGGCCCAATTGACCACATGAGCAGCCCCAACCTCCTCCACATTGGACTTATTTCGAAACTGGGCCCAAACCTTCCCCACAACTGGCCCGTTTCTCAATTGAGAGAAAATAGCACTGGTCCAGTGAAGATAAGGGGTTAAAGCTCATGATCCATTCTCCACAACTGAGTAGGAACTTGAGACATGAGAGACTTCTTACTCGCTGTTAGTCGAAGTTTTTGGAAATACTCTCAAAAATCAGTTTTTAGAAATAATTTTTAAAAACAGTTTTTTATTATTTTTATAAGCAAATTGTCTGAGAATTTAATTCAAAAAAAATCTTGTCTTGCCTTTGAAATTTGTCTTTGAAATTTGTACTTAGACCTTGTAGGTTATTTTTGGACAGTATTTTCAAAAATAAATTTAAAAAATAGTTTTTAAGAATAATTTTTTATAACTATTTAGATATTTTATACAATAGAAGTCTGTTCGAAAACCTAGAATGTTGGAAAAAGTGGGTTTTGATTCCCTAAAATGAAAATATATGGAAAAATGAATCTCAAATTTTTTTAAAATAATTTAAAATATATGCATTTTTTATTGAGTCATCTAATTATTCCTTAAAATATCCATTTTAGCAACATCAATTAAAAACTAAATTCCCCCACTTAAATGTTTCCATTCCTTTTAGATTTATTAATATTATTATTATAAGTTATTTGAGTTTTTTTTTTACTACTTCTAATGTCCACACTCTTCAAATTACCTCGCTTTTGCTATAAGATGTTTGTTAATGGAGAAAAAAAATAAGTCTCCATTTTTCCTTACATGTGTTTGTTTTTAGAAGAAAAAAAAATCTTAAATAATATAATAATAATAAATCTAAAAAGAAGGAAAATATTTACATAGAGAAGTTTAGTATTCAATTGATATTAACGATACTACGAGTAAATGAGCATTTTATAGAATAATTAAATGACTCATTAAAAAGTGCATGGATTTCAAATAAATAAAGATAATACATATTTAAAAAATTTAGAGTTCTTTTTTCTACATATTTTTATATTAGTGAGTCAAAATTCACTTTTCCCTACATTGTTCTTAATTGAAAATGTATTTAATTTATATTCTATGTTTTAAAAATACCTTTTTTTAAGGTAATATCTTATTTTTAATTATTTTTCATATTTATATAATTATTTTTTAAAACAATAATAAAAAAAAAACAAGTTAAAACAACTAAAAATAACTAAAATATGTGCTCTAAAAGCACATTATTTTATTTTATTTTTAATAAAAAAAATATTTTCTATTTTTTTATTTTTAAACGTGCTTTCTCATTTTTTATTCTAGAAAATAGAAAATTATTTTAAAAAGAATTATCAAATAGGGTCCTACCATTAAGCTAGCACACAAAAAATATGAAAAACACTTGAAATTTATACTAAAAAGTTATCTTATTTTGAGGACAAATTCTTGAAAATTGTTCTTTGTTAAAATAAATATCAAAGTTATTTTTAGAATTGAATAAATGTTTTTCATTCTGTTAAAGTTTGGTGACCCCGATTTTATTTGGTTCAACCCAAAAAGTTCACAGTATGACATATGTAGTAAAGAAAAATTATGAGATTTTTTTAGGTATTTGTGGTAATAATGGAGGGATTAGACTGATACATCTGATCCTGTTTTATTTATTACTCCCTCGACACACATAATGGATTTTTTTTTCTTCTGTCAATGATTTTTCTTGTAAATCCGTGTGTTTGTTTGTTTTTTTTTTTTTTTTTTGTCTATTCTCGTTTTTTCCATAACACGTTCTAACAAAAGAAATTTTCATTAAAATTAACTTTTAACCAAGTCTTTAGACCGTCAACCCAATGGGCTTTGACCTACAAGGCTATTATTTACTAAGAATCTTTGCCAAGCAAAGAGGGTTATGATGGAGTTAGGGTTACAATTAACAAGTTGGATTGAGGTTGCAATCATTTCAAGTCATCCCTAAGATAAAAAAACCCCTCAATTCAAACCTTTTAAATCAAGGTACTTAAGTTAGATGATCAGGGTGTACAATATTACAATAGGTTCAGGTTTAGATAAAGTGATCCCAACCTTATGTCGGATCCCAATATGAATTAAAATTTGATTTAAAAGAATTTAATTGAATCTTAATCCAAATATTGAAAGTGATGGCTGAAATGATATGCAAGTTGAGTTGGATTGTAGTTGGATGGGGTCAAGTTGTCCAAATTTTGCAATCCTTGATGGGGGATCTCTTCAAATGTAAGCTTCTAAAAAACAATAACAATAACATGCAACGTTGTCCTTTTAATGGAAAGTTATTGTCAAAAAGGCACTTTTTTGAAAAAGCAAATCAACATGGTTGTCAAGGATATATAGCCTCATTTAGAAGTAACCACCTACTTTCGGACCAAGGAATCGGTATTTTATTGAATTCTTTATCTTAATTGTTGAATATGTATAATGAAATTAAAATTATTGAATGATAATACAAACGAATGAAATCAAAATATACGAGTATAAACAAATAGCAATACAAAATCATAAAAGTTAAAGATGTATGTATCATACCATCTGATTTGTAATACTTTCTTGATACAAATTGGAAAACATTTTTCGATAATGTAATAAGGCTATATAAAAAGCAAATAACTCACATAGTGCTACTCATAAATGAACAGAGATATAACCATAGAAGTAGTCGTAAACCTTATCCGTCGAGGTTTCTTTACTATTTAAAACCAAAAACAAACCATTGGACTACAACGAGCCTATTTTTCATTATATGAAACAAACAACAAAAAAGGGTTTTTAAGATTCAAAATTTTGTTTCATTTCTTCCTCTACCCAATTCTTCTCAACCAATTGGGTGGAGATGAGAAAATTCACGTCCATCTCAAAAATATATTATACAAATACATCCTTCACTAAACAAATATTAATTTAAATCTCGAATTATATTAACTTCATTAAGAGCTAAAATTTTTATTGCTTTTTCAAATATAAAATGATGTGGAGAAATTTAAAAGAGGAAAGATTTTGTAGAAACGCATGACATAAAAGGGTAGTACTTAGTTGGGGAAGAAAGATAAATAAAAAAATAAAAATGAAAAAATTAACTAGGTTTTGTGCAGAAAATGTACTTGTTATCAAGCTAGTTCATAACTTGAGCTCTGCATGGGTGGACTGTGGATCTCAGATGATGATTTTCCAATTTTTAATTTTATTGCTGGGAATAATTAATCGAACAGATTTCTTCCAGATTAAGTTTTATAGGTGTGAGTGTGACAAACCAGTGGATCCAACATCTAATACGTACCTCGAAGTGAGTGATTCAAAATTCGTCAAGGAAGAAGAGTTCTTCTCCCTTATTTTTCACATTCTTCTACTTCTACATTGTTCTACTACTTTTTATGCTTCTCTCTTCCTCTACTTCCTTCATAGCTGGCTATTTATAGAGGGTGGAATGATGTTGAGGAACTGTTAACTGGGAGGCAAATGGAATGTCTCTTCCTTGAACAACTTGCAATATAAGGTGACTTCATATGATTATCGGGTGACATGCATGCATGCAATGGCAGCTGAGACTTTGATGATGATAGCTTTGAATTATCTCCCGAGGCATTGTCAATGCTCTTAGCGAAGCTTGCTTGAAGGGGGATGAAAAGATAAGAAATGAGAAAGAGAAGTGAGAGAAGCTTTAGGTTTTGAGGGTCAAATATCTACTACAAGGATAGTGAAAAGTGGAAGAAGGAGAAAGAGGTTTAAGAAGGTCGCAAGACTTTTTGAGATTGAAATAATGAGAAGAAGTATGGAAAAAGCTTATAATTGCAAAAATGAGTCACCTGATTGCTAGGCTTTAGCCTTGTGGGCAATCTAGTGAGTTGACGACTTCACATTTTTTATGGCTTTTGAAGGGGAATCACTGAGGTATGGTGTCATCTTCCTTCTAAAAAAACATGATACATTGAGTGCTATTGTACATACAATGCCATAAGTTCCATAATTTAACTATCATAATAACAAGCAATTTCGCACTTATCAACTTCCTCTATAAGTGTTAAGATGTAACATGATAAAAATATTTGAAAATATATAAGTACCTTTCTAGTTTTTGAATATAAAATGATTAAAATACATTCATTTAATATAAAAAATTAGTCATTAAAAATTATATTTATGAATTTTTATTAAATAATAATTTTTTATTTTATAAAATCAAAATGCCACATAAGCAAAAAAGATTAAGGGTTCTTTGGACACATAGAAATAACTCTCAAATTGTAGAAATGATCTCCCCGTTTTATTTTGTTGAAAAATGATCCTTTTTGGGCACTTTTAACCCTCTTTATTTTATTTTATTTAATAAGACTAAACATCTATTGCAAAGTCAATACTCTTCATAAAAATATGATCTGACAAAATTTAAATAAAAATAAAAATATTTAAAAAAAAATTGAATAGATATAATAATATAAAATACAAATGGTAAATCATTAACATTAATAAAAAAAAATTAAAAAGTAAATTTTCACCTTTGGTTTTTTTTTTTACTATAATAACTAAATAGCAGTGGGATTAAAAGTGAAAGAGAAAATATGTTTTAGTGATAGAAGATACATTTATATAATTCTAACTTGTTTTTTAAATGTATAAAAGTATGAAAATAAAGATATTTTGGACATTATTTAAAATTTGTGAAATCGAGTTTGGAACTACTAGTTTATTCTAAGTATATTTAAGCAAGATAATTTCTAAAGTGACAATCACTAAAATAAATTAAGTCAAAGCAAAATTGTAAGTTGTTGGTACACTAGGTTTATATCACATTACATTTTTATTTAAGCACCTAAAATCATCTAAGTGCCTAAATTGGTATTGTTCTTTTATAAATTAGACGATTTCATAGTTTTTTTAATTAAAACTTTGAATTTAATCCTTCCTAAACTTGTTTTAGAAGGTTTAAGAAGTTGAATATAAGTTGTCGAAGGTTTCATGCCTCAAACCAAGGTATTTTATGCACTTTACTGTACAACTAGTAAAGGCAAGGAAGAATCAATTGAGCCGATTGGGCTTGACTAATTAAGGTTCATTTGCATTCCCTCTTTTTTAATAGCATGTGAACTACCAATTGAGGCTAAATCTCATCTAGTTAAGCCAATTAGGCAACAGTAACCTCAACAACTTGTAGTCAGTCTATTGGTTAGTCAACCAGTCAAACCTCAATTGTATCTAATGGCTAGTTTGATCTTCCAACTCCTATTTAAAAGCCTTAAAATTCTTGTATTCATAGGGAAAGAGTTCTAAATCATTCTTAAATATTATTTTAGTCCTAGGAAAGTGTTTTTACAGTGCACTTGTTTTTAAATTTACATTTTATCTTAGTGCACCGTACAACCATAGTTTCTTTGTATTATATTTGAGTAAATATTGTAAATTATGAATTTTTTCTTCATTTCTATATCCTACAGGGGTGCTTTAGAATTATAATCCCATGGGAAGAGTTTAAAAGCTTTGTTTTGAAAGTTTGAAGGCTTGTGTTAGAAGTCTTGTTGGTAGAACCGTTACCCGATTAGAAATTTGAGGAGAATGAACATAAGTTAGATTGCACTAAACCATTATAAAAACTAATGCTTACAAATTCTCTTCTTTACTATAGACCCTCATTTTTGGTCTATAGGTAGGGGGTATTTTAGACCACTTTTGAGAAGTTTTGGCAGCAAGTGTACGAAGGAGTGGGCTGGAAAAGATGTTTTCTTGAAGCAACCAGAGAATGACACGTTGCCAGGAATATTCTGAGGTCGTTAGAGGAACGTGGTTGCTTGAGGAAAAAGACAGCTTGAAGAGGAGGGTGAGCAGCCTTGGGGAGGATGGGAGAGAGTTTTCACAGAGAAGCGGAGGAGGAGAAGGAATTGAAAGAAGGCAAAGAGCGGAGCAGAGAAGGAGATGAACTCATGAGTTTTCTGACTTATTTTTGCTAGTGAGGAGCTCTCCCAGGTGCGAGCATTGTGGATTTTCTGTTCATATTTCTCATTACATTTCCTTCATGCATTTTTCTTGTTGTTTTAGCGTTCATTCACTGCTTGGATGTGACTGCTCTGCTATTCTCTCATTTTCTTTGATTTCACTTGAGGCTATCATGTATATGGGTTCATCTAAATCATGTTAATGTTCTCTGTCATTCCCTATTCATAGCCCATGGATTAATACCTGAAATGAGGCTCAATGTGTTTGTCATCTGGTCTTTCCTGTTTGTTTCTTCCTTGAGATTTACTTTGTTTTTACCCTGCTCTTTCTTCTTCTCTACACGTTATTTTAAACTTGTGAGTCACCGGTTGGGTTGTGTGAGGTTGAAAGGGATGGGGAAAATTCTGGAACTGAAAGAGTGAAAACGTGTTCTCCACTTCCCTTCATCTGATTGATTTACACATGTTTTTATATCAACTTTTAGAATCTAACTCTGGTTACCAACTAACTGTAGTTACTAACTGACCTTAGTTATAGTTACATAGATTAGCTAACTTCCTAACTGAATTTGGTTAGCTTAACATTGAATGACAAAGATGATGGCTAATCGCGAGCTGATGAGAATGGCCTCGGAAACCATGATGACTATGAGACCGGAAGACTTGAGAAATGCTGCAGAACATTCGAAAAGGTCTGCGTGGAGATTTTATGGTTCTGATGGGTACGGATATCATGATGAAGCGCTCCATTAGGCTTCATGCAGAGAAGACTTGGAAGATTCTGGAACATGCAATCCATGAGATATACAGTCATAATGCAAGTGTTCATGCTCCCGTTCAGCTTCAGCAATCTTCTGATGGCAAGTGTTGGCTGTTATTGTCATCACCCAAGAGGCCAGTGCTGCTTCCCACTCTCCGGCGCTATATATTCCATTAATATCTGAAGGTAATTCGGCCTATATATCGCTGCGTGTCATCTGAAGGAAATGATTGTGTCAATACAGCTGGGCAACTTATTGCTTATCCACCTCCACCCGATACAAAATCTGGGCCCATCTTCTAATGCTGATATTCCTGGACCAATGGGTGCCTCCAAGTGATCCTAATGCATCCACTAGTACAAACAGATCATTCATTCAGAGCCTTGAAATTGCAGAATATGTTCAGGAAAAGAAAACTGAAGAGGGAGGATTTGAATATATAGACGAAGAGGTTGAACTCTGTGCTGAAGAATTTTATGAAGATGCGTACACAAAGTTCCTGAAGTTTGGGGAATTTGTGAATTTCAAGTTGTGCAGAAATGTCACCCCCACCTGCTAGCATTTTGAGGCCAGAGGTATTAGGTCAAAAGGGTATTGGGAGTCTTCTAGGTTAAAGTCCAAGTCAAGGACTATTGACAGCTGTTCGATATTAAGAGAAGCATGGAAGGAGGACCTTAGGGAATTACATCCGGAAAGTCCGGGTTGGTTTTAGGAGACTTTTCACAAGCAATTTGCGGTGTTTTGGTCACAAGTGCATCTTGAAAGTTCTTTTAGATCCCCTGTTTGCATGGCTAGCCCTCCTATGCCCATTCTCGAAGCCCACGTGCTTCTTTTCTTTACCTTCAAAACTGATTTTTTAAAATCCAATTTTCAAATAATTTAACCCACAACTCTTCATTCTTTTTTAATGTTTTAGGATCTAAAAAATCCATTTTTAGTAAAATTTTGTTGTCATATTCTCTTTGGCAAGCATTTTTCACTTCCTCTTTGATTTTTAAGTGTTTTTAAAATAAGCATGAATAAAATTACATAATTCCAAGTAAGGAATTTATGTAATTAATTCATACAAAAAAAAATCAAATTTTGGTGGGGCTCAACATGTGTGATTTTTTCATTGATTAATTGTTATGCTTGATTGACTTGTCTCGCTCTATAACATGCATACAATTATTTTGTATTTGTGCACTAACCTTATCTCTCATGATACCACTGACCTTGCGACTAAAGTACATCTCGTACCCGATTATGTTTATCTATTTATTTGTTATCATGTGTGCCTTACTTTCGCACCCTTGATCACTGTTCGGTATCCACAATTAATCATTCAATTGTCACATTTACTTTAATTTATTTAGTAGAAACCTAATCCTTAGGGTTTAGAGAGGTGCTACAGTTTATTACCGTACCTTCCCAATAAGTAACCCAACCCTTTGAATCAAACTCGATTTTTCACAAACCCATTTTTACTTTAGGAGTCATATTTAAGATTTTTATTTTTTATTTTATTTTTCCTTTAAAAATAAAATAAGAAATAAGCGGCAACTCCAAGTCATTTTAAAAATATATATATATTTTTCAAATAAAAGCGAGTTCGTCATTGAGTGAAAACACATGAACATAAATACAGAGTTCACACTTACGCTTTTTACTTATACATGCAAATTATTCTTCCATTATATTTGCTATATAATTGCATATATTAGTCATTTGCGTTCTCTAAATCTAAATTTGTAAAATGCAGCCATCATCCTGTTCACCCTTCCCCTTGAGTTATTACCTTAAATTGACATAGCTAAAATCCTGATAAAATTATTCATCACTCTTCTTATATGAAATAAAATACATTGTAATCTTTTGGATTATGTAAGTGAAAAATTACACACATTTTTTCAAATATTTTCATTCTGTTTTTTTCTTCGTTAAAGAAATTTTATAAAAAGTTATGATTCATTTGTTATTGAATTATATAATTCTATCGTTCCTAAACCCCTAGATATCAAATATTAATAAATTAAAATGTTTGTATAGTTAGAATTTAAAATGCAAAACATTAATGAATATATATATATTGTAGTTGCTAGCTAGCATAAAAAAGATTTACAAAAATAAACTACTACCTATAGAAAAATTTTAATATAAAAACTCTAAATTCCTATTTATTAAAGTACTTTTTATTAGTATTTAATTTTCTAATTAAATTTCAGACTTCTATATTTTTATACATATATTTTTCTTCATTATTTTTTCTTAATGAATATAAAGTCATTTTTCCAAACTTACTATCAAAATAAGAGTTTTTTTTTTTGTTTTTTTTATTTTACTTTAATGTATATTGAGTCAAAATCATCAATATCTAAGGTTAAGGTTTCAAATCTTATGGTCACCATGTCTTATTATTAAATGGAAAACTTAAATAAAATCATAGTTTAAATCATAAAATAAATAAATAACATAAATTATAAAATTATTACATAGTCAAACCCTAAAAGTTTTATATTTAAACAATTCAAATAGTCAACAATAAATATTAATTATGTAAAACGTCAAAATAAATAAAATACTAATAAAAATAGAATACCATAGAATGATCAAATTCTAAAACCGTAACATCCAAACCCAAGAAATTTTATTAAAAAAATTAGAAAGGAATTCTATATTTGAAATGTTTTTAAAATGAGATTACAATTCATAAACAAAATATTCATTATGAAATTTAATCAAATTAAAATATCTTGAATTGGGTCAACAATGGACAGATTCGTGACAAGTCAACATCATCCTAACCCTGCTCTATTTATTTAAAATATTTTTTATCTCCATTCCATTAAAAAAATTAAATAAGATGGAGGGAGTATGAAATGAAAATTTTTAATTATTTTAGGATTTTCTTTATTATATTAAAATAAATATATTTTACAAATAATTAAAATACTATATATATATATATATATATATATCAAAAATAAAAAAATAAAAATTAAATTAAATTAATTTTTTAATTAAAATTTATATATAATTAAAGCAAGGTAAGGCCGGACAAAACAATATCAGAACCGTACTAAATTTGTTTCAATTTTTTTTTTTAATCTCAAACTTATTTTAAACTTATTTCGAATTTGTTTATTTAAATTTCAAACTTATTTGATACATCAAAAATAAAAAATAAAAAAAAATTTCCTGTCTCATAATTTACAATGTGACAAGGTAGTAATGGGGCACGTCCCATGTCCATAACAACTTACCCCACCAAAGGTAATAATTGTCCACGAGATTCACAAAACGGAAACGCCAAAATACAGAAGGCATAACATTGCGGATCACATGTTGATATCCATAACGTGGAGCCCACGCACATGGTACAGCTCATCACTAGTTTTAATATTAAAAAAAAAAAAAAAAAAAAACCATAAAAAGAGAAAAAAAAATCTAAAAATATCTCAAATCCATCATTTTTAACGTCTAAATCAACCAATTGTATTTATTATTATTATTTTCAAAGTAAACTTATTATCATTATTAATTTCAACGCTGTTTCATTATGTTTAATAATTTTTTTTCTTATTATTTTCTCCGGGACACGTTTCTAGTAATCTTAAAATTTAAAATCGGTGTATGATTGACATTTTTCCTATGATATTGAGTGTGAATAGAGTTGAAAGGTTTGTGCATGTGCATAGATTATAAAATTATCCCATTAAATAAATGAAATTAAAATCTTTTTTTTTTTAACAAATATTAAAAATCATCATAAAAGTGTGAAGAGTTATGAAACAAATGAAATTGAACATTATTATTTTCAGATGCGTAAATTAGAAATAAAAATAAATTAGAGCGTGTTGGATTTTACTTTTATTTTTTAATTTTTGAAATTTTAAAAGTAAATATCAAAAAAAGTAAATAAAAAGTCTGACTTAAAATATTTTTATTTAAAGTATTTAAGTTTTTTTTATCAAATTAACTAAAAATTTATTATAAATCATTAAAATTACATATTTATCCTCATAAGTTATAAGTAGGATAAAAGAGATTGAGTAATAATAGAGGTCGTAGAGTTGTCATCGAGATAATCAAGAAAAATGTGGATATATTAAAAATGAGGATAAAAATATAAAATAAAAATATGGATTTAAGAATAAGTTAACTTATTTTTATTTATTACTTAAAGTTAAAAATAACTTTAAATTATTACATTAAGTTATTTTACCAAAATACTTAATTTACTTAGTGACTTAAATTAAGTTATTAAATCACTTTAAATTAAGTTATTAAGTTGATATATCAAATATCCACTAAAAATGCATTTAATAGTGATTTTATGAAGTGTTTTTAATTTTTTTTAATAATAAATTTTTTTTATTTTTTAAGTGTTAGAAGAGTTAAAAACGTTTTTTAAAATCACTATCAAATAAGTTCTGTATTTTGTAATGATTTTAGAAAACGTTTTTAATTTAAAAAGTTATTTTGAAAAAAAATTAGATATTTGATAAAATATAGGAAATACTTTTAAAAATCTAAAAATTCTCTTGTAATGTTGAAAGATGATTTGTAATATTTTGTGTAAAAATAATTAATAGGTTATTCTCCTAAAAATACTTACAAAGAAAATATCTCCACTAAAAACACGCACTCTTAATTATTTTAAATAAAAAAATTAAGATATATTTTAACTGTTATAAAAAAAAAAAGGTTTTTTTTTTAGAATACGTTTTTGAAAATTGGATAACTCGAACATAAAAAATAAGATATTTTTTAATATATATTTTATTTATTTTTATGGCTCTTTTAAAAAATAGGAAACAAATATAAAAAATAATAATTATCAATAACAAACCTTTAATATCCGGGACTCACAAAAATATAAAAATATATAAAAAATTGAAATTTCCAAAAATTTGGACACGCGCTATTGGTAAACAAAAGTCCGCCAACCGAGGACCCGCATGACCCGGGACCTCCTATATCGATGCCCCGATGGACCAATCCCCAATCACCCTTCTCGCCTCCTCCCCAACCAATCACATTTCAGTTCTCTTATTTACGATTTTGCCCCTCACTTCCTCCCTATAAATTCCCACCCAGCCCCACCACGTTTCCCTTAATAATCACCAATCCTCCTCTTCCATGGCTGTTTCTCAATCCCCCATCATGGCTTCTTTTTTGTTCTATTTCTTCTTCCTATTAGCCGCCCTATTCTCCGCCTCCGCCGCCGACATGTCCATCATCAGCTACGGGGATCGTCTCGAGAAGAGGACGGACGCGGAGGTCATGGCGGTGTACGAGGCGTGGCTGGTGAAGCATGGGAAGTCGTACAACGCGTTGGGGGAGAGAGAGAGGCGTTTTGAGATTTTCAAGGATAATCTCAGGTTCATTGAGGAGCATAACGCTGTGAACCGGACTTACAAGGTTGGGTTGAATAGGTTCGCCGATCTGACCAACGAGGAGTACCGGTCGAGGTATTTGGGCAGGCGTGATGAGACCCGGCGGGGTTTGAGAGCAAGCAGGGTTAGCGATCGGTATTCCTTTCGGGCCGGCGAAGATTTGCCGGAGTCGGTGGACTGGAGGGAGAAAGGCGCCGTTGTTCCTGTGAAGGATCAAGGCAACTGCGGTGAGTAATTTTCCTTTCCTTCTCTTTTCTTTTCTTTTTGTTGCCTTTTGCTTTATGCTTTTTGCTTTTATTTTTTCAATCGGAGTCGGCGGTGGGGTTGACTCTTGTGTGAGCGTCCCGTTCGCACAATATTCTTCTCAAAGTAGTTCTGGATGTAGCTGATTCTGTTTGTTTTGTCAGAAAATTGTTTCTCCTTAATCGAACCCCCTTATGTAGTTGTGGGTTTTGAAATTTCTTTACAATCCATTAATATGGTCCTATCAACAATGGATTTCAAAAATTCATCTGCTTTGTAGAGAATTGATCAGAAAGGTATTACAAGTACAGGGTACTCTAAAGTCCTAAGAAAAAAAGGTAAATTTGTAGTGTTTCCCAGAAATCTTTTTTGGGGTTCTTAAGCTTTGCTTTTGTTGATCTTTAATTTGATATCGTTGCCATGAATTTTTAGGAAATATTCATTCTGTTTAGGCTTTAGATAAATCAGGGTTATAAACCGGAAATTTGCTATCTTCATCTAACAAACATTTGGTAAAAATTGGTACGCTGATATGAGGCAAGAACTAATCTCACCATCCTAAAGAAAAAGATCAAAACGTGGCTCATAAACATAATTTTTTTGATAGACATAGAAGTGGAGCTATGTGTTATTACTTTTGAAATTTTTAGCTATTAATTCCACTCCGTTTCTTTACCCTTGCTATGTGTACTGATTAATAACTGATTTTGCTTCCTAAATTCAATTCATGAAGGGAGTTGCTGGGCATTCTCGACCGTTGCTGCTGTGGAAGGGATAAACCAAATAGTAACGGGGGATCTGATCTCTCTATCAGAGCAGGAGCTGGTGGATTGTGATAAGTCATACAACCAAGGATGCAATGGAGGTCTCATGGACTATGCCTTTGAATTCATCATCAACAATGGTGGCATTGATAGCGAAGAAGATTACCCTTACCGGGCGGCTGATACAACCTGTGATCCTAACCGGGTTTGTGCCTTCACCGAATCTTTTCTAAAAGAGTGAAAATTTTTCACGTTGCCTGAAAGGGTGTTGTGTTCATGGATATGACCACGAGGTTGTAGTATAATTCTAATTCACTGTAATCTATTTCCTTCTTTCAGAAAAATGCTCGGGTTGTGTCCATTGATGGATATGAAGATGTTCCACAAAACGATGAGAGATCCTTGAAGAAAGCTGTGGCAAATCAACCAGTTAGTGTTGCCATCGAAGCTGGTGGCAGGGCTTTCCAACTCTACCAGTCAGTAAGTGACCATATCCTCTCACTACCCTTCAGAAAAGCTTGCCATTATATGCTTGGAGAATGATAAGTGCATACACACATACATATATGCATATCTAGTTGATTGTGTTCTGCTCACAAACCCAGTCATGTTGATTGGAAATATTATAGGAGAGGTTAAAGAGACTCTTGAACGAAGCACAGGAAATAGCACATTTTTTCATGTTACAGTACATGAAGTATCTAAAGTTCAAATGTCTTTTTATCTATGTAGGGTGTATTTACTGGTCAGTGCGGGACACAATTGGATCATGGTGTAGTTGCTGTGGGATATGGTACAGAAAAAGGTGTGGACTACTGGATTGTTAGGAACTCATGGGGCCCTAACTGGGGAGAGAGTGGATATGTCAAGTTGGAGCGTAATTTGGCCGGCACTGAAACTGGCAAGTGCGGGATTGCAATCGAACCCTCTTACCCAATCAAGAATGGGCAGAACCCTCCTAAGCCCGGTCCATCCCCTCCTTCTCCTTCCAAGCCGAGTGTAGTCTGCGATGAATACTACACATGCCCTGAGGAAAGCACATGCTGTTGTATCTATGAGTACTCTGGTTTCTGCTTTGAATGGGGATGCTGCCCTCTTGAGGGTGCCACCTGTTGTGACGATCACTACAGCTGCTGCCCTCACGAATATCCCGTCTGTGATGTTGATGCTGGAACCTGCCTAATGGTAATTACAACTCTACTAAACAGAATGTTTTTGGTTTTTTTTTTTCACGCCATTTTTGTTTACCTATATTTTCCAATGGAACAGAGCAAGGACAACCCATTGTCGGTAAAAGCATGGAGGCGAACCCCTGCTAGACCCATATTTGCTCCGCGGCCTGTTATTGAGGTCGTCTAGTCTGTGCGTGGAGGAAAAGTCAAAGGGGCTGCAACAATGAACAGATTGTTCATCAAGCTCTGTCAGAGCTCATTGGATAATTACAGCACACTTCCCATGGATTGATTTAATGTGTTATGGGGTTCATATTGATTGCCACTGTAAATAGCCGTTTATCTGTCCAACCCATAGGGTGGACTAGTTTAAAGTTATTTAGTTTCAATTTGCTTAGGTAACAATCAAAAAGGATCATTCTATGACCCCGTATTATTGATCCTAAATTTATCTTATAACATCCTTTAATGTTACAACCTCCAACTCTTTTTCGTTATATTCGATATTAATAAATCATTGATTTATGGAGTATTAGAAATAGTTTTTTGCTTTTAGAAATAGTTTTTTGCTTATAACATTCTTTACTTGTGTAGTGAAAATGGTTTTAAAAAATAAAGTGAAATAAATAACATTTTTTAGAAAATAAATAGAAGCTTTTTTTACCTCTTTTCAAAAATAAAAACAAATCACATAAAATTTAAGTAAATAAATAAAATTGAATATGGTATTACTTCCTTTGAATTCTTTAAAAAAATTTATTAGCCAAATAAATTTTGAATCAAATAGAATGTGATACATAAAATTTATTTAATTTTAAAAATTAATTTAAAATTTAAAAGGTAAACCGATTAATATAAAAAAATTATGAATATAAATTGGTTTATAACAACTTTTTTTTGACATATTTTTACCCAGGCCGTACATACGACTTTCATCGAATACGGCTTTCCATAGAACTCTATATGTATCCATGAGATTAAGTATGGAATTATGTTTACTCACTTTACATTGAGTATCTGTTTCCCTCCTTTTCCTGCTAGGATTGGAAATCCTGTATTTTACATATCCATACGATTGAGTCTTTGGGTTTTCGAAATAATGTAAAAAGAAGTGCTTTGAATCATTATTATTTGACTCGGACCTGTTCTAAAAAAGTTGAGGCATTTCGAATTGTTTATTGACGCGAACAAAGTTAGGGAAAACCTTTGAAATTATTTCAATATTAGACCTTGGACATATAATAGTTCCGAATCAAATCCCTTTAGAAAGAAGATCTTTTGTCTCATGGTAGCGTGCTCCAGTCCCCTTACGAAACTTTTGTTATTGGGTTAGCCATACACTTCACATGTTTGTTTCTAGCGATTCACATGGTATCATCAAATGACACAAGTCTTGGATAAGAATCTACAACGCACTAGAATGCCCTTGTTAACGATCCTTTACTTCGACAGCGTCTAGAGTTCCTCGAACAATGTGATATCTCACACCGAGTAAATCCTTAAACCTTCCCCCTCTTACTAAGACTACAAAATGTTCTTGTGAATTATGGCCAATACCAGGTATATAAGCAGTGATTTCAAATCCAGAGGTTAATCGTATTCTGGCAACTTTACGTAAGGCAAAGTTTGGTTTTTCGGGGGTGATAGTGGAAAAGTTGACAAATAAGTCACCCTTACTGCCACTCTATAGAACTATACATGAGATTTTCACTTCATATGGCTCCTCGTTCAATTCTTTTGAAGTCATTGGATCCTTTTCCTCATTCGAGAATCTCCTCCCCTCTTCCACTTCGTCCCGAAGTGTAACTAGGACCAATTCAGTCACGTTTTCATGTTCCAATTGAACACTTTCCATTTTTTATTATTCTCAAATCAAATGAGATGATTATTCTTTTTACCAAACATATGCGGATCAAATCACGATCTTATAATAAGAACAAGAGATCTTTCTCGATCAATCCCTTTGTCCAAGAATCAGAAAGATCCTTTTCAAGTTTGAATTTGCTCATTTGGAATTTGGGTTATTCTACTTCATTTTTATTTACTTATTTATTTATTATTTTTATTTCCATCTCTTTTCTTTTTTTATTCCCTTCCATCATTCCTTAAGTCCCATAGGTTTGATCCTGTAGAATCTAACCCATTTTCTCATTGAGCGAAGGGTACGAAATAAATCAGATTGATTTTTCGATCAAAAGTACTATGTGAAATCTTCGATTTTTTCCTCTTCCTCTATCCCTATCCCATAGGTACATCGTTTGAATCAATAGAGAACCTTTTCTTCTGTATCTGTATGAATCGATATTATTACATTCCAATTCCTTCCCGATACCTCCCAAGGAAAATCCCGAAGTGGATCCCAAATTGACGGGTTAGTGTGAGCTTATCCATGCGGTTATGCACTCTTCGAATAGGAATCCATTTTCTGAAAGATCCTCACAAATTAAATAAGACTTAATGTGTTAGATTTATTAACAAGTTTAGTAAAAAAAAAAAATTAGTGTTAAGCAACTTTATTATTATTTTTTTACATAGAAACCTTATTTTCCATTTTTTTTTTACTAAGAAAATGAACTATAAATTAAACAAGAAAAAGTTGGATTCATTAATGCGTCTAATAATCTTAAAAATTACTTAAAACTTAAATAACAATCCAATCAATACTATAAATTTATGAACAAAATTCGGTTTAAAATGAATTTATTTATTTTGCATAAAATCATTATTTTCCAATTTTTTTAATCAGACAAATAAATTCCAAATTAAACAAGACTTGATGTGTTATATCTATCAGCAAATTTAGTAACTTTAAAAATAATTTGAATCTCAAGTAATGAATTTGTTAATATTAGTCATTTATTTATAAAAACTGGTTTATTTAAAAACAATTTATCCAAACGAGTTTTTTGTTATTTATTTTTAAAAACTATTTTTAAAACAACAACTTGCCAAACACCTTTATTTGTATAAAATGCTAAAAAATTATTTTTGGTTCTTTAACTTAAAAATAGTTTTTAAAAATAAGTTAAAAAAAAAATGCCCAAACACACCTTTATATTTTTACAAAGTATGATTATTAAATCTAAAATCAATGAATGTGGTAGAAAATAGATAAAAAGACTTTTGAAAATAAGAGATATAGTTGTGTAACCTTAATACCATAAAGGATAAAGAAGTCATGAGTGTGCGATGGAAGTGAATTGAGAAAAAAAAAAATTTGTAAAAAGTTATTCAATATTTATAAAATTATTGAATGTTATATTATGAAGTTCTAGTTGCTATTAATTATAATGATTTGATTATTGATTACAATGGCTTGATGATCGATTATTTCAACTTTGCAATGATCTGATAATCGATTATAATGGTTCGATTATTGATTATTTCAAACTCATCGAAATTTGGGAAATTGACATATTGAAAAATTAAAATACAGTTTATAACATTGGAATAAAAAATGGAAAAGAGAATTCAAATGTTGCTATGATTTATTTTTATTTTTATCTTATTTTTATTCATATTTTCACGTATCAAACGCAAACATACTCAGATGAATTTCAAGGAAGATATCATTGCAATATTCGATTATTTCATGGTCATTTACGATAACTATTTACTTTTAATTTTAGTTAAAAGCGAAACCAAAATCATCATTATAAAACCGCATTTTTGGTATATGATAAAATTTTAATGAAACATAATACAATTTCTTTTGGTAAAAGTTAAAAGATAATTTTTCCTAGAGAAGCAACATTATAAACCTTTTTCTATAAAAATATTTCATCATATCCAAAACATGGGATTGGATGGCTTGACTTGAAATTGAGGCCTTCCAATTTCCAACTCCACGAACCTACATGAACAGCCTCTTTACGAAAATTTCACCATTTTTATTAGTGAGTTGTGGATGACACACATTTCTCAGTTTTTCAAGCAACCAAATTATGCTCTTCTCTCTTGGGTTAAGTTTGAGTTATTCAAGTTAAGCTTAGGTTAATTGTATTAGCCTTGATTGATCGAGGTTAGATTTGAGTTGATTTGATTGAGTTCAGCTTGATCGGATTGCATAATTCAAAATTTATCTATAATATTTTTTTAAAAGTTTTTTAATGTATTTATATGAAATTAAAATAGTAAATATGATAAAATTTGATGATACCAACAAAATAATAAATATAAATTTATATATTTTTCTAACAAGTAAAAAATATATGATATAATATAATTTAATGTTAAAAAAAATTAGAAAATGAATATTATTATATAGGATAATATGTATTATAAAGATTATAAAAATATTAAATTAGGTTTAAATTATGTTCAAGTTGTTCAAACCTTAATTAAATCCAATCCAAATTGAGTTCAGGTTATAAAAATCAAATTCAAATCTATCTCGAACTCAATTCAAATTGAGTTTGGATTGTAAAAATTATATTCAAACCTAAGTCGAGTATTGAAAATGATTGCTCAAAACTAGTCCAAATGTCGGGTTAGATTCAAGTTAGATGGGTCTACCCGCCTAAGTTGCACCCTTGTATATATAAGCTTTAGAATATTTTCGTAGTCTGAAAGGTCCCACCGCAAATTATTACGGATTAGGATTAGAGTATTAAGGTAAGGTCGTCCTATCAATGACGACATTTTATCATTTGGAGCTACCCTATTCAGATAAATTACACCTCGAGTTTCATATAGGTTTTGTAACAGCCCAATCCAAATTAAGCTGTTACCTCCGAGCATCACAGCACATTACATTTCCTAGTCCTCGAACCGTATATTCCCCGACATATCTCAGCCCTCCGATCAGTATCCAAAAACGAAGATCTCTCACTCATCAAACGGTCACGCCGCTACATCAAACGTTGACCAATGAATCACGTGACCAGGAAGCTGCAAAGCGTATCATTTTCCAATACAAGCTCTACTCCTTCATCAATCTCCGAAACCCTAGAAATCTGCAAACCATTCTGCTTAGATCCTTTGCTTCCAACTCTGCACTGTTTGGATTTCACTCTTCAGGGCCACAGATTTCAGTCCTGGTGAGCTGTGGGTCTATCTGTAGATCCGAATTTCGTACATTTTTTTCAGTTGAAGATTTGTTTGTGGTAGATTAATTCGAATTTCCATTATGCTTTGTTGTTGGATCTCGAAGTTGTTACGGGTTTTGGTTTGAATTATCGATTGATGCAATTTATCATACTGTAGGTTTTTTTTTGGGTAGAATTTGCACGCTCTGCTTTTTTAGGGTTAGGGCATTGAAATGTAGGGTCATGTAGTTGGAGTGCTTTTTGCCACGTGGAATGTTTGCTTCAGTATCGTACTATAAAAATTGCTGAGATGGAATGATTTGAATAATTTCATTTTGTTCTCAAAGGTTCAAGGTGGATATTTTATTTTTTATTTTTATTTTTATTTTTTGGAAATATTGGGAAATACCTTTAGGAATTTCCATTCCAATTATAAGAACGGATTCTTTTTATGCCCAAAAGAATGTTATATGCCCAAAAATACCAAAACTGGACTTGATACTTATTCATAATGGGCTCCAAAATTTGTAAATGATCGGATCAGGTGTCAAATATGGGTTGCAGAACATGATTGCTCAAGAAAGACAGATTTTTAATTGTGGTTAGCCTATTAACATTGTTGATGGAAAATGAAGATTAAACACACATCCTGCAGACACGAGGCATGTCTAATTCAATAATGGTTCTAAGCTTTGATGATGAAGATTCTGGTATGAGCAACTAAACAAAGTGAAAAATATAGTTGATAAGAAAGAGCTACATGATAACCTGCAAGTTCCATTGTTTCTTACCAAATACCTTATAAGCTTAGGAGTCACTATTGCCAAAAGAGCTATGTGCCTAATAGGGTTCTGGCTTTGTTTCGGGTCACATGTGCCTCATTAGAATTAAAAAGAAGAAAATTTCATCAGTTGTCTAGCTTACCAGGACATGTTATGAAACATCGTGAATAGCCCAGCAGTTGAAAGAATGGCAACTGTTTTAACGTGATGAACTTGATGAAACCAAGGCAAGCCATCTCCCATTCTCGTTGCAACTAGAAAAGGAACATGAAGGAAGAAGGTAAGGGTGCATGAAATGCTAAAGGGAAGGAAAATGAAGGTTGATGACAATGAAGAAACTATTATTGTCTCCAACAATTATGTAGGCATTGCCGATGACATGACTCGTATTCACAAACATATGTTTTCTCGAATACTAGAAACTTGAAAACTCTGTTCTTTGTGATGTTTCTAAACGTCTCTTATTTTGAAGTCTTTTGTATCATTTTTTTTTTTCCTTTTTTTTCCTGCAGTTGTCATTCCAATATGATTTAGTGTAACCTTTCATGCTGGGTTCTTCAACTTCTGTCTTTAACCTGTATTGAGATCTCTTGGGTGGTGAAATGGAGTTGGAATCTGCCGATTCATCAAATCTGCCTCCTCCTAAAGCGCCAGAAGTGCAACCTTCTGTTGCCACAGGTTCTGGACCAGATAATGCTGCACGTGATGCACCATCTAGGCTATCATCATGGGCCAAAAATTTGAAAATTCCTCAGTCATTGGCAGGGGGACAAGATGAATCTCCAACTGGAACTACTGCAAAATCAAGCTTTGCACGTTTCACTAGTGGGATTGGATTGCGCTTGTCTCCAAAAACTCCTACATCTGAAGATGGTCCTGATGGATCTCCAACAACGGCACAGCCTGGTTTACTTGGAACATTTACGAAAGGAATAGTTGACTCATCTAGGAATGCAGTGAAGGCTGTGCAGGTCAAGGCTCGTCATGTGGTCTCTCAAAATAAACGAAGATATCAGGTAGCTTAGTTGTGTTGATTGTAACTTCTGCTACATTGTGTTTTATTCTATGAAAACCTAATTCCAAGTTCATGAACTTTTCTTTTGATTATTGTATTGTTTGTTATTTGGAGTTAGCTGTAGATTTTGCATGTGCTTCATTCTTAAATTTCTTTGATGCACGGCAGGAACAATGGTTTTTGTCCTGATTTACATCACTTTCATGTTTGCAATGTAAAAGTGAAACCACATTTTAATTTCATTTTAGTGCATTGGGTTGCAAAAATACTCATCAATCGCATCTTAAAGCAATTTTCTTATCAATTACCTTTGTAATTGAATTCAATAACCATGATTCAGTATATTATGTGGTGCAGGTTGGAAAGACTTACATGTCACATCTCAAGAGCTATTTTCTGGTTGCTTAGTTAGCTCCTGCACAAAGCACATAATGGCCTTCTTTTTCTAAAATATTCTTTAATTATTTGTTCAGATAACAGTATTATAAGATGGATTAGTCAAAATCTTGGTAGTTGTTATTATATCCAAAGCATCACAAAAATTGATAATTTTTGCATGAATATTTCAAAATATAACTATTTAATATTTATCTCATCTGAGAGTGGAAGCTTTTCTCCATGTATCTATCAATGAGAGTAAGATTTTTTGTTTTGTTTTTTGGTACATGACCTGTTTTTTTAGGCTTTTTTTGGTGGGCGGGAGGGTTCGGATGTGGGGGTCGGGGTGGGTGTGGGTGTGGTGGGATTACCTAAGCCAATGCATGGTAGGGAACTAAGAAAGTAATCAACTTTATTAAGTTGGATAACATAAAAAATGCAAATATCAATTATCAATAACTCAATATAAGTTTAAATTTGCTTATTATTGGTAATATATCTTCACTATTAAGCTTTCCAACCCTCATAGGCACTCTATATTTGCTATAAATGGGTTGCAATTAGAAAATTAGGTGACATCTAATCAATCCTTCTCAAGATTTATAAATTTCAGTTGATAGATTAAATGTACAATTTCTGTTAATTCAACTTTATCTTGTTTCTTAGGTGCTGTGTTTTTTTTTAATTGTTAATTTTTAATTTTTTCCTCTCTCCTTTTTAATCATGCTAGTTGAAAGATAAAACTTGGAATGAACTTGTTTGGTTTGGTCATACTCGTGTCCTTGTATCCTAGAATTTGAGATGTGAAGAATCAGACAACTAAACACACACCTCACATCCGATACCCATACCAAAAACCCATGTAACATAGCTTTTAAGTATCTTTTAAGGATTTGCTTTCACCATTCCTATGTCTCTATTACTAGTTTTGCTAGAATTACAATCTATATTTTTAGTCTTGCTTAACCTAAAACCTTTAGATTTTAAATTTTGGCTCCATGGTTCTAACGTAAAATTAATCCTATTGGGCCTATTCTATTTTGGTTAGCTAAAATTGTTTCATCAGCCACCAGATATAGACAAGGGGGCATCTTCTTGAACAGGCCAAATAAATTCATCAATAAGCAATCAAAAAGATATGGTCTTTGATTTTAAGTTCTTTTTATTGAAAATTCAATTGTCTCTCCTTCATTTATTCTCATTGGGGCCAACATTATGGCTCCATCAGACAGTTTGATGAAGATATTAATGTATTTTATAGGCTATGTGCCTGAGTTCAACAATTTGGACAAATTTAGATTCCAGCCATTATGTGAACATAGAGCAATTTTTATTTATATTTCCATTTTGTGCGATCATACATAATCCTTTAAACAAGTGCCTAAGTATGCGGTCCTTGAATAATAAGATATAAGTGTTGGATGATGTCAACTCCTAGGCATGTAGCCACAATAAATACCTGTTCCCTAAATATAATGTGTTCTACAAATTTTTCTTTGGGCTTCTATTTAACAGTAAGTATGTCTTCATTTTCTAAAAAAATATTTCTCAACTAATTTATGCATCATTGTATAAACACGCCTCTTTACCTGCTTTTCAGGAGGGGGGATTTGACTTGGATATGACATACATCACAGAGAATATAATTGCTATGGGGTTCCCTGCTGGTGATATGAGCTCTGGGTTTTTTGGATATGTTGAGGTAAGAAGACTAAAATAAGTCTGCAGTTCAACTGTACTCATTTTAATTCAATTATAATCATTGGGGAAAATGTTACACAGGGTTTCTACCGAAACCATATGGAGGAAGTGATCAAGTTCTTTGAAACACATCACAAGGTAATTTCGCATTTGTTGATTTATATGGTTTTATCTTAGGTTCATGGTGGTGTTATGCAAGTATGATGGCTCTCAAGGCTTCAACTTTAATTTTTGACCAGTGTTGTTGACATCTTTTATTGTGATAACTGGACCCCACATTCTTGATAGTGGACCCCACATGACATTTGATTGTTGCAGATATCATTTAATTTTATTTCACTAGGCCCTTAACAGAATTATCCCTATGATTGGTTGTCAAAATGTGCTGCTTGGAGGTGAGGTTTTTTATTTTCAATACTTGTATCTGTTCTGAGGCTGTGGATTCATTTTCCATTCAATCAAAGAAGATGGAGGTGGAGTAACAATTTGCAAAGCTGGCTGTCAAGGTTCCCACTTGGATAGGACAAAAACCAGGATGTGTGGTAGAGGCGCATGGTCCTAGGTTTGATTCCTGCTGCTGGTTGAGTGTCTTGGATTACCCAGTAGTGGTTGTAGTAGACATGGTCAGCATCCTGAGGTTTGGGTCTCCATGGAGAGTCCAAAGGGCTCAACCATGGAAGATTCCTCGGGTATTAAAAAAACAACCTAAGAAGATGATAGGAGCTGGGTATTTGCTATCTTGTAGGTTAAGTCATTTTACTTTCCCAATGTACAAGTGCATTTCACTTTCTAGTCGATGCATTTCATGACTCATGACAAATAAAATATAAAATTTCTGCTCATAAGAATGAAAAAAAAAAAACCCAAGAACAATTTATTTATGATCCTCTTTAGTGCAAAGGTATCTTTGTTGCATCTTATAGAAGTTCTACTGCTTGATGAGAATGTCATCTGGTGATTTTCTTTGGTCAAGTTACAGTTTATTTGCTATTTATTTTTTGTGCATGTGCCTTAGAATACATTTCTTTATAGATGCCCACTTAGCCTTATCCAACAATTTGGGTCTTCTATATGGATGTCATTTTACCATCCCATTTTTGGGCCCATTTCTGTTAAGTCATGAGCTATGAGGTTCTTTTGCACTATTTTAGTCCACATCTTTTTGGCATTATCTTTTCCTTGCAGTGCTTCTAACCCACCCTTGTCACTCCTTTTTACTTAATTGTATAAGTGGTTCATTCTTTCATACACATGCATGTTTTGCTGAAAGTAACATCTGTTTAGCTTAGCATGGATCGGAGAAGTACTTTTCCCTTTATCTGAGAAGTAATGGTAATACATAGTTGGGGAGTTTGAGAAAAAACTATCATCAGGCATTCAGTGGTGAAGCTTTTTGTAGCCCATTTGAGGTTTAGCATGCAAATATGAACATTTATTCACTTAAGCCATATCACTTTTTTGCTTTGTGATGAGACTGCTCATTGAGGGATGCATATGTGAGGTGCTATAACAGAATCTAATGTGTTATAGTTATCATGGCGTGATGTTTGATTTTCTGTATTGGAGAGTCCAATATGCTAGGAAATTTTGTTATTCACATACAACGAAGTTTTTGTGGATATGATTTTTATTTTAGAGAAAGTAACACTTTCTGACAGTACATCTTTAGCTGATTTTTTTTTTTTTTTTTGAAAAATTAAGTGGAGCTTTTGGGCGGGAAAATGGTTCCCCCTTTTGTAGGGTTAATGTAAATACTGCATTTTAATCTTGCTTGTAGGTACAGTTACCTGGTTGGAAAAGATTTTTTATCTGAAGCAAACAATTCATCTTGTAGAGATGAATTATAGAGTATAAAAGAAGGCTTAGTTATCCTTCAAAGAGGGATATAACTACACAAATAATACAATTTAAAGGGGAAAAAAATTGAAAAACGCAGACAAAATACAATAAAGGTATACAACTATACAACTTGAGGTGGTAAAAGGGCTCCCCAGCAAAGGGCACTAAATGTGAGGTCCTGTGTCTAACCAAACTACCTGCAGTGTGATTGGCCAGCCAAGTAATCCAGAAGGAGCACCTCAAAGCTCTGAGTCCATAGCTTGGAGCACCATCTAGCTTGAATAATTTTAGTTTGTAATGCATGAGATTCAACTGCTCAAGCCTTTCTGTTATTTGTGCTGTAGAATATCACATTTTATTTGCCTTGGAAATGGAATCTATACATAGCTTTAAGAGTCCAAGCCTTGTCACTGCAAAAGAAAGTTAGTTATCTAAAATAGTAAAATACAGAAGGATGGTTTTGGTACCAAATTCGAAGTAATGCTTTTGACATCTTCTCTCCCATTGGTTCTTTGTCATATCCATCTGGGGATGTCAATAGGGTGGTGTTCGGGATGGGGCATGCCTCCCCTGATCCTGCCCCAAAAGAAAAGCAATAAACCCCATCCCTGGCACAAATCTGGGCAGGATGTCACTACAATATGTAAACCACAAATCATGCAGGGCAAGACTCATTTTGAAAAAAAATTTAACCTGTTTGTTTGGAAAGAAAATGAAGGAATATATATATATTTAAAAAAAAAAATGAAAGGAATAACTAAGTTGTTTAGAAAAATCTAAAATGTGAAAATCTCACTTTTAAATAAAAAATCTACACCTAGTAAGCAAAAACTTTTAACAACTCTAAGCTCAAAACAAAAACACCTCAAACTTGATTCTTTCAACTAACTTAATCCAAACAAATCCCATCTACTTAGTGTCAAAAATAAAACCTTAAACAAAAGAAAATCAATATAAAAAATGAAAATTGAAACAATTTGACGGTGGTTTTTGGTGAAGAACTTCAAATGAAATAAAATAAAATAAAATGAAAAAGAGGGCTAGATGGAAGATATTGAAAAGCCAAAGTTATGAGAAGGAGAATAATGGTTGAAGGCAGTGAAGACAGTGATTGGAGAGAGAACATGGAGGTGGCTGGGAAAGGATGAACATCATGGCTGCTGCAAGGGAAGGAAGTGTGAAATGGGTTGCTTTTGAAAATGAAGAAATGAAGGTTAGGATTGTTGGTGGAATATACATATTCATAATCACATTTTTGTAGTTCCTGGAAAATCTAAAGGCAGTGTATTAAAATAACATCATTCACAGGGTAGGCCAAGGTGGAATATGCACATACTCTTCCCTGCCCAGGACCTGAGTTGGGTTATATACTTTTTCCAGTTCCTGGAAAATCTAAGGGCAGTATATTAAAATAACATCATATCCAGGGCAGTCTGAGGTCGAACATACACATGCCCTTCACTGTACAGAACCCAAGTTAACTTATATAATTTTTCCCATAAGCACCCCTTCCTGGTTTGTGCCATACCCAAACCCACCCTAATAGGGACAGGGCAACCTGGGTTACTGAAAAAACCTGACCCATTGCTATTCCTAGTCATATCAACTAGTTGTTTTATTTTTCTGTGTGGTGCTTTGTTAAATCCATAAATATAACTCATGAAACTAAGGTTGGGTTTAAATTTTCACTTCACCGATCCCTTTTCTTCATTGCAACCACCTCTTCTTCTCATGTTGTGGTTAGTCTAATCTGTATCCTTATATCTCTAATTTATTTTTCTTTCCTTAGCTATGCTTTTGCTGTGCTGCCATATTCTTGTGCAGATTCCAGCATATTAGTTCCATTTAGGTCTCTTTTCATTGCTTGTGCTTGATATTGATTGTAAATTTCAGCTAATTATGTGAGACAGCCCTTGGCTTTTGACTCTGGTTGATTTTTACCTTATTGTACAATTTTTACTGCTTGTTTATAGGCTGTTTTTTGGCCATGCCTTATGGTTCAATTAGGTGTTATCAAGTGAAACCTTGCCTTCTAGTAAATGTCTGCACCTCATTCTGGACCAAAAATTGATCTATTGGTGTTCATCTTTGCTATTTTGAAATGATTGACTGTAAAATTCAGTGAGGGAACTTTTATTCAGTTCAATACTCTGAAATCGATTTGTAACCTTGAGGTTGTGCCAAATATTTGCCTATGTAAGTCGGGACATGATATACTGTTGAATATAATGTGCCTGTAGTATAATCAGCACATTTTACCTTCATACAATTTTTTAACAGTTTGGATTTCTTGATATCCTTATCACATCTGGGTTTCATCTGTTCACAAGCCTAATTTGTAACACTGCTAATGTTTTCAGTAGAGATGGAATACAAAATTATATCACTAGTTGTGTCATTTGGTTGTGATAAGCAAAGTATATTGTAGTTGGTTAGATGTGGCAAAAAATTTCTATCCATGTCTTGTTGTTGGGATTTTTTTCTTGTTGTTTTTAATTGAACTTTCTATATGTAGGACAAATACAAAGTATACAATCTTTGCTCGGAGAGACTGTATGATGCATCCTTGTTTGAAGGAAAGGTTTGTTATTATTCTTTACTTAATTTTATGTTTTTACAATTTTCAAGCCAAGGATATAGACTTTTATGTTTATCCACCTTGACAATTTGTTGGTGATATGAAAGTACTCAACAATTATAAGATGCTTGGGAAATGCTAAATCTTAAGTGACATTTATATTGATTATTGACAACTGAAAAGTTATTGATGCTGGGACATCTAAGCACATGGAAAGATCAAGTTGTCATGTTGGTTAGCTTGATGTGGATTGATAACATGCTTGACAATTTTGTCTTTGGTCAAGCTCAATATTCTCATTTTTTTCCTCTCTCTCTCTCTCTCTCTCTCTCTCTCTCTCTCTCTCTCTCTCTCTCTTTCTCCAATTTCAGTTTTTAATGATTGTTATTAGGTCATCATCTATTTCATGGGAGAATTGTGTGACCTTTTACGTAGTGTGAAGAGCTAAGAGTATGAAGCTTTAGGGATAACTAAGGGCTGAGGTAATAGAGTTATTGTAGCCCTTGTATAACTACTATTTAAGAGTTGTAACTATTTAATTTTATTTTATTTGAAGATTTATATCATGGAGTGATTCTGTTTTTGTTATACACTAGAAAAATCATTTTGGTAACTACCAACTATAACCACATTGGCCTTTTACTAGTTTCTGCAATTTAACCCTTGGAAATATAGATGACACCTATTTTGGCTACTGGGCAGCAGATGTTGCAGCAAAAGGAACCTCTGCTGTACAGTTGCTGCAACAGGTGAAAACATGCACTTTCATAATTTTTTAGCCATAAAATAGCATAAGTATAGCAAAGTATTGAAAGAGATTGAAGTTTGAATTAAAAACCTGAGTTTCAAGGAATTCACAGACCTGATTTCTGAAATTAGATTACTAGAACTGATTACAACTGATTCTTAAAGAATGTTTATGCTGTGGCTATGGCAACTATGTGGTATGCTAATTACTGTTGAAACCTTATAAGCACAGCATCCTTGCTACTTAAATAGTCAGATAACCTATGACCCTAGAGGTTGGTGTGGGGATGTCAGAGGTTCACAGGAAAAAAAAGAATTGCATATCAAAAAAAGAAAAAAAGAAAAAAGGGTTCAAAAGGAAGATTGTGGAACTTCATTAGCAGTATATAAAAAACTGAAACAAAAGAATAAAACCTGAAAACATTAAGCTTGCACACAACTAAATTCCAAAAACTAACCAGTGGCCCAAGTAAAGTTAAATGGATCTGCTTAACCCTTTCAAGCATCTCAGATTCTCTTGCATCATACTCTTTTAGGTTGGCAAATTCTGAGCTCTGACAAGAATATCTTTAAAAAAATATCATGGGTCTCTGACTAAACCCTTTTCTTCCCCATAAATTTAAGTACTTTCACTAGCTGGTCTTCAAACCACTTTACTAGAAATGCACTATCCTATCTATCAAACCCTTCTTTTGACTACTATATGAGACATTAAGGTTAGACTAGTTTACAAATTTGGAGGTAGTTCTATTAAGTAGTCATTTGCAGCGTATATGGTTGTCCTTCTTGAAATCCTGTCTGTTCGATGTTAAGTACAAGTGGAGTGATGTATGCTACAACTCATTTGAGTAATTGAAAAACTGCCCCTTGTCAAAGAATCTTCCTTTAAGAATGGGCATTCTTAAGATAAAATAGTTACCTGGCAAAGAATCTTCCCTTTTGGTAGGCTTCAAAAGCCCTTAATGAAGATTCCCAACATCTCTGCTATGCTTTTTGGAGGAACCCATTCAAGATGGGGAGAAGAAGGGGGCTAGAGGTCTTGTGAATTGAGAGGAGGGTATGGGGTTGGGTTATGGAGGGCTATTTGGAAGGATTGGTACCTTAAATAGCAAAGTATCTTTAATCATTGGAAATGCGGGGAGATTGAATTTTTAGAATGATAGGTAGTGTAGGGAGGAGCCTTTCTATATCTCATTCATTTCTCATTTTGCTTTAGCCTCATCAAAGGAGGCTTGAGTGGCAGATTTGTGGGAGCAGATAGGGGAGAGGGGTTGTTGGAACCTTTGCTGTACTAGAAACCTAAATGATTGGGGGCTTGAAACATACGTTTATTTATTTATTTGGCTAAACTATAGGCATGCCAGTGAGTGGAGAGGAGGGTAGGCTAGTGTGGACGGTTTCAAGGAAAGAAACTTTCTCAATGAAGCCCTGTAATGCTATATTAGAGATGGGGAGCTCAACTTCTTTTTTAGGGGTCATATGGAATTCATGGGCTCCATCCAAGGCAAGTTTCTTTGCATGGGAAGCTTGTTGGTGAAGGTTTTGACTTTTGATCAACTACAAAAAAGAGGGTGGACACTTGTTAATAGATGCTTCCTATGTGAATCAAATAATCATATCCTTCTCCACTTCCACAAGGCAAAAGTTCTTTGGTAGTTGTGGTTTTCCTTGTTTGAGATTTCATGGGTTCAAGTGGCCACGGTGAGGGATACTTTGCTAAGGTGGTATGATTCTTTTAGTTGTAAAAAGTAGAAGGTTTGGAGAGTTGCTTCTTTGTGCATTTTTTGTACTGTGGAAGGAGAGAAATCAAACGTTGTTCAAGGATGACAAGTTGTCTAATTGGAGTTTGAAAACTCGTTTCTTAGTAATCTTCTCTTGTGGGTAAAAGCGTGCATAGGTGATGGTTCAATGTCTAATGGATTTTGTTGAATGGTTAGGTACTTATTAAGGGAGGGAGGTATCTTTTGTAATCCCACTTTGGTTGTTCCTTGGCTCTTTTCTGTTGTTTTTGTAGGCACTCTTTGTATACTTTTGGTGTACTTCATTGTGCCCTTGTTTTTTGTTGAATTACTTCTAGTGTAGTGGGACAATGAAGAAAAAGATGATCAGCCAATTCACTACTCTTCAAGCACATAACACAATGGTCTAAGCTAAGAGCTTTGTAGGGTCTCCTCAATTGAAGCTAGTTGTTGGTAACCTTCTTATTAGCCACAAGCTAAGTAAAAGCCTTAACCTTTGGTGGAGTTTTTGAGTTCCAAATTAACTTAGCAAGAGCAAAAAATGTCATAGTAGGAGAGTGGGGTAAGACTAAGAGAGCTTTATAGAAAGAGCTCATAGGGAAAAGTCTTGCGGATGCCAATAACCAAACTCTTTCATCTAAAAAGGAAGGTGATATGCACACATGAAGCAGGGATGAAAGGAGGCTACTTAGATCTTCAATATTTGGATTAGAAAGGTTTCAGCAAAAATTGAAATTCCAAGATGGACTGGAAAGAGGACCGATCTACAATTGAGGAAACTGACAACTTTCTATTCCTTGTAGTTCAGAAAAGATTTGGAAATTGAAGCTTGATAGGGTGTTTGCCCAATCAAGTATCCTCCCCAAAACAAATTTTTGTGCCATCTCCCACCATGTACTAGGTGAAATTAGAAAAATCCTTGAAGACTTGGGAAATAGCTCTCCAAGGGTAATGGTGTGACCACCTAACAACAGTATTGGCATCCTAGCCATTGGAGTGCAACCCACAAATACTTAGGATGACCTTATGCCTAAAAGCATTGCTCTTTCTGGGAAACCTCCACAAGCACTCGCCTAGAAGGGCTTTATTTCTCAAGGATGTTCTCTCTAACCCCAATCCTTCAATACTTTTCAGTTTGCACACAAGATCTGACCCAAGTTGAACTTATTCTTGCTCCACATTATCTCCAAAACATGCTTCCTCATTTAGAGCGTAGTTAGTTGGCTGTTTAGTTAATATTGATTGAATTCTATACTGAAAAGTATGTCGACTTCTAGGTCTTGAAATTGGGTTTCCAAAGCATCTATACTCTCCATGTTTACATAATGAAAATCAACTTGTTGTGATCTGTCAATTTTCCCTAAGTTGCTATAGGGCTATATACCAAGTCTGATGCAAGATCATGAAATTCCCAGCACGAATTCTGGAATGTGGTGAATGAGTTAAAAGGATGGCTGAAAAGAAGAAAATTTTTTTTGGCAATCACACGAATCTTCATGCTTAAATCACACATTGGGTTTCACGGGCAATCACACTGCATAGTAAAACAATCATAAAAGAAACTTGGTAGCTGACCAAAACTCTCAGCAATTCTAATTATAAATTTGAAAGACCACTTAGGTCTGTATAGAATGGTAAAACTCCTTTTTCCAATAAGAATAGCACTTCATTTCTCAATAGGAATGTGTCTCTCTTTCTTGTTTAAATTAGATTTTAAAACAAATAGAAATTTGAATCAATAATTATAAACTACCATGACCATTCCTAATAAAATATAAAGACCCTAACAAATTATAGATTTTGGTACTTTTCTCATTAAGTTCTGAAAGAGCGCAGCAATGAGCATCTTCTGCAGTATTACTATTAACATTTGTATATTTAGAAAGATTAGTCTTACTGAGCCTCCTGCTTTATTGATTGATAAAGCAATAGTGAAAAGTTGTTTGCTAACTTCATATATTTGATATATTTACTTTTTCCCAGGTGGCTAGTTTCCCATTTGATGACCATAATTGCCCCCCAATTCAACTCATAACTTCATTTTGTCAAAGTGCATACTCGTGGTTGAAGGAGGATATTGAGAATGTTGTGGTTGTGCACTGTAAAGCTGGAATGGCAAGGACAGGATTAATGATTTCTAGCCTTCTTCTATTCCTGAAGGTTAGGTTATTACAACTTTATTCTGCTGAAACTTGATGCAATTAGTTTAGTGGAGAGTTCAATTATCGTTTCTTTTATTCTGCTGCTCGGTTTGAATTCAACTTTACTTGCTTTCTTGCTGTAGTTCTTCCCTACAGCTGAGGAGTCCATTGATTACTACAACCAGAAAAGATGTTTTGATGGGAAAGGACTTGTTCTGCCTAGTCAGATTGTCAGTATCTCTTTCTTTTTTCCTTATTAAAGGCTTCTTAAGAGCTGTGTTTGCTGTACATTTTTTTCTGTTTGTTGATAAGCGCATATTTTTCTTTGTGCTTTTTCTAGAGGTATGTCAAATATTTTGAACGGATCTTAACATACTTCAACGGTGAAAACCAGCCTGGGCGCAGGTATCTTTCTCATTATATAATTTCTCAATTTGCTTCTTTGATTCTTGAATGGTGCTAACATTGCATTTTCTGCAGGTGCATTCTCAGGGGATTTCGGCTTCACAGGTGCCCTTATTGGATTAGGCCCTCCATTACTGTCTCTGACCATAATGGTATGCTGTAGTATTCCTTTGGTGTTTGAATGTTCTTCCCTCCCTTGCTTATTGCCCATATATTACTGGAATTTATCTATAGTTTCCTCTTTGGTGAAAATGCATCCTTTCCAATTTTGTTAAATTATCTGCATTACTTATGTGGACGTATTTATCAATTAAATCTCCTTCACATCAGAATAAATTTTCTTCTTATTTTTCATCAAAGTGATGGCCATTTGATTCCTATCACAATCTGCTTTGAATCACATTTTTGTTGTTATTTAATTGTATTTGGTTTTGATTTTTTGACAAACATGTTCAACATGGCAGTGATAATCCAGATGGAGATTGATGCCTTTCTCGGTCCTTCAAAAAATAATAAGAATTCCTTAGGTGTAGATTGCATAAACTTGTTTTTTTATTTTTAAAGACAGAAAGTGATAGTATCTCCTGTATAAAGTGCAAGAACCCTTTGAAACTTGCTCTAAAAATATGAGGATTTTTAAAACCGTTTTAAAAAAAATTGAGGTATTAAAAATTTTTACTACCTCAAATTTAATTTTTTTTTAAAGTATCTTTTAAAGACAAAGTAAACTCATACTTTTTGTATTTTATATGCAAGTGACTATTATTTTTTATTTTTAAAAATATAAAATAGGATGTGTATCCAAACAAACACTTAAGTGGTGTGGAATAATTGTTAGAGTTCTTAATTTGTGCTTCTGTTTTTGGCTTTTGCTGCGTGTTTTACCAACTACAGAGATGACTATATTAGGATGTCAAGATCTTCTGGTTCTTTGCTGAAAGCAACCTGTATTTGTATTTTTCTTTTCTTATTTTTTGATAATTTAGTATAGCATGAAGAAAATAGCAATTTCAGTGATAATTTGTAGTCTTTGAAATCTGAGCTGCAACTTCCAGTTCTTTTTATTTGAGTTGTTCCCTAGATTTTGAGCTCATGTCACCTATGCTTTTCCAATATATGCTTGTGTGTTCCCATGCCAACATTTTGATTCACGTGTGATTTTTTTTTTATTTTTTAATTTGCAGGTGTTCTCTTCTCTACCAAAAAACATCCGCGAACCAAGGATCTGTCGGTAGGTCCTTTCAATTATTTGGTGGCTATCCTTAACAACTCAAAAGAAAACTGATGGCACTATATATATATGTATATATATATTTGGAGTTTTGGAGTATTAGGTCACAGATCTGAATTTTCACACTTTATATTCATTTGTTCAGCCAGAAGAGTTTTGGTTCAGTGCACCAAAGAAAGGGATAATGGTCTTTGCACTTCCGGGGGAGCCTGGCTTGACTCCATTGGCTGGGGATTTTAAAATCCATTTTCATGACCGCCAAGGAGATTTCTACTGGTTTGTAAATTGTTCCCGCCCTAGAAATGGGATAGCCTCTTCTTACGCTTTCCTGAATTGCAGCTAAAATATGTACCTCATTCCTTCTGATTTTGACAGTTGGTTAAACACCACAATGATGGAAAACAGAAAAGTTCTAAACCCTGATGATCTTGATGGTTTTGACAAGGTGAAAAAGCACTTCTTTTAAGCGATAATAATTCCAGCTATCAATGGTTTATCCAGCAGTATACTTATAAAATCTCTGTTCACGTGCAGAGGAAACTGCCATCCCCAGGATTCCAGGTCGAGGTTGTGCTGATAGACCATGATGGCTCTGTTCCACCAGCACCCAAAACTGAAACTGATGTCAAGAAATCAGATGGAGTTTCGGGTACTGGTTCTGCCTCAGTTGATGGGGCTAATGCCACTCCAAACCCAAGTAAAGACCCAGGAAGCAAGGATAAAGATGATGTGTTTTCAGATGGTGAGGTCGAAGAATCAGGGTCTTCAAAAAGCAGGCAGGCTCAAGCGGCTGAAGGAAGTGTTGCTGCTAAAACATCCAGTTCAGAAACTAAGACTAGTCCAGACCAAATTGCGAGTATAACACATAAGACTGAACAGGTCTCGCTTGGAACCTCTGGCACCACACCTATCCACGATGCTAGTAAGCCAAAAATTGATGCAGTTGGCGGAGTTACCTCAGGGCTTGAGGTCCCGAACCCAGAAAGGGTGAGTGAGTTCAAGGCAATGGCTGCTGATGCTTCTGTTTTTACATTTGGAGATGATGAGGACTATGAAAGTGAGTAAACCAAGAGTTTGAGGTTGATGGCTTTGATTCTAAAACATCTGTACATAAATGGCTTGTAAACAATTCAAAATGCACCACTTCCTGAAAACAGGTTGATGTTCAATCCATTCGTTTCCATTTTAATATCAGAGTCCGGTTACTGTTTTTTGGTTTGGTGACTCAGAATTGTTGAGAATAAGTTGTAATTTATACATACATGTTCATACTTAGCTACCCTGTAAAGCGAAAGGGTGTCATTTTGGTTGAATTGCAAGTCTTTCAATGCCTTGTTTGGACTGGTTTCTGAAAGTTACTTCATTTTTGTGATCAACCAAATGTGCATGAAAACAAATCCTTCCCTTTCTTATCATACCATCATCTAACTTGAGTTAAAAATAAAAACTAGATCAAACAAAGCCCATGCCAGCCTACAGGTACCAACCATTCCAATGCCCCGGTGGACCATCAACTCACATGGCGGTTGCCTCCGCCGGTCTGCCCTTTGCCCAATCTACCTTCCCTTCAATTTTGATTTTTGACCACCTTATTTTCGTAGAAATTGCAGATTTGCTGCAGACACACGAAACGCGACCCAGTCCAGTCCTCGGTTTGGGTTTCCCCAATTCGGGACTTGAAATAAAAATACCTTTTTTCAAAAAAATAAAATAAAATATTTATAAAAATATGAAAGTTTTGAAATTATTTCCCAATCCATAACACTTTTTACAACATCAATTAAATCTTTCTTTTTTTTAAAAAAAAAAATACAATTTTAATTTAAATATGAAAGTTACTTTTTTATAAAAATAACTTCAAAATTTAATTAAAATTTTCTTTTCAAAAAGATAAATTTCAATTGGAGAGAAAATATGTTATGAATTATTATATTTTAAAAATTAATAATATTTTTTTCAAAAGCCGTGTCCAACTCACCCACTTCCTACATATTCCACAAGCAATGTTTGGCAGATTGCGTCCCCAATTTCTCCCACTCTAATATAAAATTTACAAGTAATATTCCAATTCCAAGGCTTTGGTCCACTAGTCCTTAGATAAGTTTTCTTTGACTAATAATCTTCATAAAGTTTCACCAATTTTAAACTAAATTTTGATGGCTTTAATCCTTACCATGCAAATTTCTATGAAAAAAACTTATTACTAATTTATTATATGGTTGAGTTGATAGGTTGGTAATTAATATTCAATGATGAGGAGGTGAAAACGTGACACCTAATATTGAAAATGACTAGCAATTAAAGAAAATGTCATAAATAAGAATTGAATCCGTCCATGCAACTCCCCTTAATCATACCCATTCAAAAATCAATTTAAACCATAAATTCGCAGAAAAAAGAAATGTCTACTTTTCTTGCCTAGTGTATGAAATGGGCATAGAACCTTGACCAATAACATGTCCCATGTGAAATCGTCTTATCATAAAACATGTTCCACATGAAATTGTCTTACCGTTAAAGTTATGTTTGATTCACAAAAATACTAAGAAAAAAAAAACAATTATAAGAAAAATAACTTTTTTTAATATTTGATTGTCGTATGAATAATATAAAAAATATATATATATAATTAAAATTAGTTAAAATTTTATATATTTTTAAATTATTTAATTTTTATATCGATGAGTTAAATATGGAAAACGCGTTGACCCAAATCCAAAAGACTATAAATATGGAATCATATTTGAAAAAGTTCTAACTTTATTTAATAGTGATAATTTTGTTGATAAAGGTAGTTCTTTTAGGGTCAATGTATCTACTTTCAAACCAATCTGCACAGTGCTCTCTCATGTCGATTTCTGGTATACAGGGTCAGCTTCTTGAGGTTACAGGTGACTTTATGGCTGCCCATGTCTTCCAATTTCAATTATTTTCATCTTCTTCATCATCATCATCTTCTTTTGACTCACAAGTTTTGGGGTTTGGGATGCAGTGGTTGGATGCAATAAATTGAAGGACACAGAATGGATCTCAAGGCAAGATCCATATGTTTGCCTCGAATATGGTAGCACCAAGTTTCGTACAAGAACCTGTACAGGTTGCCCTTTGTGACTTCCTTTTTTATTTCTTTATTTTTCAGTTTTGTGTGTGTTTGTGGATCTACATGTTGTATTAGACCTTTCCTTTTGCTTTATTTCCTTTTGGATACTGATCTGTTGCATGTACCCTTTGTTGGGTTCCTGGGAAAACGTAGAAGAAAATTAAGAACTTCCACATCAAATCATCCAAATACTTTTATTTAGGCAGAGTTGTGTGGACTTGTTGGAGGGATCTATATTGAAAAACCTAATGTTTTTTTTATAAAAAAATTATTTTTTATGTGGGTTCCTTGTATTTTGCTGCTATTCTTGCAACAATTGGTGGGCCATCTCTACTGATTCTGCGTTGAATTTGATTGGTGTAGATGGTGGCAAGAACCCTACATTTCAAGAGAAGTTTGTGTTTACATTAATTGAAGGCCTTCGCGAGGTGAATGCTGTGGTTTGGAATAGCAATACCCTCACTTATGACGACTTTATCGGCAGCGGAAAGTAATTAAATACAAACTTCAATAGAATTGTGATTTTTCGGGAAGGATTTTGGTTTCGATTTTGAATTGGATGAATGTTCTTGGTTTTTGTGTTTCTAGGATTCAATTGCAGAAGGTTCTTTCCCAGGGATATGATGATACTGCTTGGCCCCTTCAGACTAAGACTGGCAGGTGAAGTATAAACTGCCCCTTTCAAGTTATGACCAATTTATGAAATTGAGAATTCTACAATACTTTCAAATCTCAGCCATTACATGCTTAAAAATCAATCATAACCACGGAATTTCAATGTTCAGGATTTAGTTTCAAGCATCCTATGATTTCAGGAAGTATATGTACTGTACCTGTATATCAAAGAATGGCTGGAAATGGAAATTTTAAGGAATGGCCTTGCATAAAGGATTAAGGTTTTTGTAATTCATATTGGTTTTTGCATCATACCTTGTGTTTGAGTTGTGCAAAAGGAGGGACTCAATTGGCCTCATTTGTAGCCCTAACTATTGGTTTTCCATGTACAAGGGAAAGAAACTGAAACTGACAGTATTTTAACTTCTAACAAGCCTATCAAAAAGAAAAAGAAAAAGAAATATTACCTTTTTAACAAACATCGATTCTAAGATAATTTTATTTTGTTTTAATTTTTTGGTATGGTGGATTATGAGAAAGCTTTGTTATGTGAAATAAATTATTACTGTTTATCATGAGTTATATGTAATACAGGACATGGAAGTATTCTAACATTCCTCTCTTTAGCTTGCCTATCAAACAAACAAAAAAATTACAAGAAAAAAGAACAAAAGGGACAGTCCTCTCCCTTTACTTCAACCTAATGAAAATCTCCAATTCCTAGGTTTTAGAATTGTCAGCGCTTCTCTAAAATTTTATAACTTTCATGCGACTTTCTTTTATGTGATAGACTTATTATGTTGTTATGCTGGAGTTTGTAGCCTTACGAGTGAAACCTTTATCTGTAGGATGCTTGTCTTGACACAGGGAAAGGCAATGGTTTCTTCTTTACCTTATGAAGATCGTAATCATCAAATTTCTGTGCAGGCCCATGCTTTGCACCAGATGTTGGTTGGTGTCTTTTGACCTCAGAATGTGTCTCTTTAGGTTCTGACACCATGGCAGAGAATAGTTTGTATTTGCACCTGAGGTGATTGAATATGAATTTTTCAAATTGGGTTTTGTTCTAGTTTATTCTACAAGTCCACAGAATTCTTAGGATTGCCCTGAAAAGATACCATAGTTTAGCACCAGAGAAAGACATGTTAGATTATGAAAAAACTTCCAATTTCAACCTTGACATCATCCAAGTGTTTATGAATTATTATTCCATAATAAAGTTAAATTATAAGGGGACCACCCAACTTTTTATTTTTGATAGGTAGGGCCCACCAAACTTATTAAGCTCCGAGCAAACAACTCTAGTTTGAAACAACCATTGGAAGTGACACTGTTGAGTTGATCTTAGAAAGTATTCCATAACTTTCTGTGGTCATTCATCATGGCTCTAGGTTTTGAAAACACGTTCTGAATTGTAGCCACAGGCTGGTAAGCTGAGTGAATATGCATCATAGCACAATCATAATTGAGCTCTGGTGAGTGGTGATGAAGCCCCAAGGTGTTTATGCATATATATATATATAAAGAACTTGGAAAAATACATGCAAAAAGAGAGATGAGGATGGGCTTCCCAATCTTTGCTATGTTGTTTAATGCCTTGCTCATTGAGGGGAAGGGCAGGTTGGGCTGGGTTTGAAAACTATGACCTGTGTTTCTTATAATGTTGATCTGATAGCTTGGAGGATGTTCCAAAATCTTGTTTAGTTATCTGTGACAATATTAGCTAGTAAGCTGACTCAACTGTCAAATTATTGTGATAAGCCTCATGCTCTATAAGAAAACAGCAAAAAATAAAAGACAGAATGAGAATACAACAGCAGAGGAAAGGAGAACATGACCTTCCTATCTTAGCCAAGGTGGTGAAGGCATCCTACATTGAGGGGAAGGATAAGTTGGTTTCTGAAAGTTCTACGTAACCTACATCCTTCAGGACTGGTGGTCATATCATGTGGGCTAGGGAGGAGAAGACTGCTGAGCATGCTTTGTACCTGAAAGTTCTTACAATACATTTCCCAATGAAGTAGTTACACTTCAAAATGTGAGAATGTTTTACCTTCATGGAAATCATGAAACAAGGTGTTTGTATTTAGGAAGTGATATTAACAGCATTGTTAATGTCTATTTGGGATCTAGCTTGTTGCTTATTCATATGTAGATATACAACCTGACACAAAATTATCTGTAGTGTGAATACCCTTTTGTGCAGAAATTTTCAGACTTCTGAATGGTTCCTTTTATCCATTGCAGACATGCGGGAGAGGTTCGACTGATATTGCACTATGCAAATGCCAAAGTAAGCTCTTCTACTTTCATACTTGTTTTTTATGATTAAATACTATGGGCTTTTATTTACTGTTGTGTGAAGATAAATAGCCATGTTTTGCATTGCTGGGCATTGCAGAAACCAGAAACAAGCTTTGCACCATCAGCACCACCGTATGTAGCACCTCCTGCACACCAAGTCTCTCTATACTCTGCTCCTCCACCAGTGACTGCAGGTCCTTATCCATCACCAGCTACAGCCTATCCAGCGACATTTCCCTATCCTTCATACCCATCAAATTCAGGAGCATATCCACCATCGTCATACCCTCCTCCCCCTCAGCCTTCAGCTTATCCTCCACAGCCGTACCCACCACCTTCAGCTTATCCCCCAGCACCATACCCACCACCATCAGGTTATCCTCCACCTCCACAAGCCTCACCATATCATCCTCCAGGTGATTTCCTTTTCTACTTCACATCTCTTGCTATTGTCATTTCATCTTCAATGCTAAATCTCTGTTCTGTTTTTCAATAGGTCATTACCCTGGATTGTATCCTCCACCATACTGAGCTAAATGCATGTCCAAGTGAAGAGCAGGAATGGGTCAGCAGGAATGGGTTAGCACCTTCATGTATGGACTGTGTAATTGTTATTCAGTAGTTACCCTGTTTAACATTAAGGATTTCAGTGCTTGTGATGACATATTCCTGGGTTCTCTCTCTAGTGTCAAAGATTTCAGTGGTTATGATAAGAAATTCCTAGGCTCGCTGCTTCAAGTGTTGATAACAAATTCTTTGTTTTGCATATCATTTTGTAGTCTTTCTTTCCCCTTATACTTTTAAGGCTCCTTGTTCAGCATGTTTCACCGCCTTCAACATTTTTTAAGCATCAACTTGAGATTATCCATGAGAAAGTGATGCTATGTTATTGGAGTTGCTCCTCCCATTTGTATCTTTGATTGAAATAAATGAATATTTTTGGACCAAAAAAAAGAAGAAAACAAACAAGGAAGCTCTTCAATGGTTTGTATCACAAGTCTAAAGCACTTGGGAGGCTTGAAACTGGGTATGACGATGGCCCCAAGAATTTGATCATAAATTTGAAATTTGAAATTACCAATTTCAGGTAGAACTAAACCGACTCCTCCCTTGTATCAAGAAAATCTTAGAACATTGATTTTTTAAGCTTGTAGGGCAAAACGAATATTGGAAAATGGTGATTATTTTGTCCTGATTAAACAACTTAACCATTAACCTGGCTTGAATTATAGGTAGTTCCAAGGTTTAAATACAATATTCTTCTGTATGAATGACTCGAGCCTTTCATCGATTAGAAGAAACAAAAGAGAGAAAAAGAACAAAAGAAAAAAAAAATTCTTAATTTTTTTAATTTTCTCAAAGTATAATTTTTTTTTAAGCCCAATAAAGTTTTTGATAACTCTTCTTTTTAACTTTTCTTACCTTATCAAATTTCTACTAATTTTTATGATTAATTTCTTCTCCTTCACCTTCTCATTATCAACGAGATTCAAACAAAGCTTAAAAGGAAAAACCCATATACCCATCATACTATCAATTACGAGAAGACGAGAAAAAAAAAAAGAATCAAACTTTATCAAGATGGTGGTTTGGGTTTTCGTCTTTCTAGCCAATGGGCCTTGTTTGATTCGCTAATTTTAGCCCTGGCTTTTTCCTTTTAGCCCTTTTAGGACATGCTCGAGGTTGGGTTTGGGCCCCTCTCTTCTTTTCTCACATTGCTATATTGCATGAGATTCTTTATTTACAGAAGGGAATACAACCAGTAAACCACAGATAAAGAAAAATTCCGATCTTTTTGCTTCTACCATGGCCTTTTTGCCTGGGGAATTTCTTTTTCTTCTTTATTTTGGATTGGACTCTTTATTTTTATTTTTTTGGGAGTACCAAACACATTAAAGATTGAACCTACTTGATGTCTGCCTGGAAAAAACATACAATTAAAACTCGAAGCAGCAAAATAGCCCTTGGTGTCACTGTGACCCCAGTAGAAGCCACTTTCAAGCTTGTCCTTTCCAAACTGGGAGTACCTTAGCATATAGTAGACTGATTAATGAGCCATAAAGATAAAGCTACTTGGCACCAAAAGAACTATATCCACATGCCTCAATCCTAGTAGGTATTTTGGGCTTCAGAGTTTTGAGTATGTTTCTCCTTATCTTTGCCTCCAGTCAATTATGATAGCTTATAATTGACAGTTCACTCATTCTTACTGTATGGGGTGATCAAAATGAGATGTTGCAATTCGCCCAATGTGAAGATAATTATGATAATGATATCAGAGGAGACCCTTGAAGCTGAGAACTGGTAATAATCCAACTAATAAGACTCTATCATTTGTGTTACTTGGTGTCACATTCAGGATATAGCAATTGAGATTGGCTTTAGGTGGGAGCCACAGCCCACACAGGGTAGATGTTACACTTCCAACGCCATCTGCTTCCACAAGGCCTTTTCAAGGGGAGTGGTTGAAAATGGTTGTGGGTGAGTCAAAAGCTCAGCTGATCACTTTTTTCTGGTTGAGATGGGCTCTTTTTTTCCTCCCTTGGTCAAAGCCATGGGAGCTATTATTGGTGAGTTTGAAAGGTACCTACTGGTAGTGGATGACAAACCAACCTCTCAAGTGCTACATGTCATGAGCCCTCAAAGCACCCACTGTGAAAAAGGAGGATAATCAAACACAATCCACAATTACCTCAAGTGGGAGAGGTTGGGGGGTTGTTGGGGGAAGGGACATTGAAAATTCTTCCCCTCTTTATCATATTGTTGATTCATAAAAGACAAGGAGAAGACCATTGCCAATAACTTTTCATAAATGATTAGAGACCTAGGTTCACTAAAGTCACCCACCATATAATCACCATTTTACATGTTGCTTGTAATTTTAATATGATTCGATTAAACAAAAGTACTCTTTAAGTGCCTCTGTGACGCTTGCTATCAAATATGTAGTTCTTCAATGGCCATCTGAGGCATCATAAAATGTAGCATTGTATCATATCATCATTTCCACGGTCTCCTCTGAAAAGATATCCATACCAAAAGGAAGAAGAGAAAACATTGATGCTAATTTTGAATTTAGTGCATGGATTGAAAATATTACCAACCAGTGGCTAATGATCAAGGTGAATTAGTACTGTCCTATTGTTGACCAATAATCTCACAGGGGTTCCATGCATCTGTCAAAACATTTGAGATGGGTGAGTGGGGAGGGATGATTGATGATTTTTGGCCATGGGACTTAGTCTGTTTTGTGATGGAAATGCATCCAATCCTAAAACCAAAACAAGAGGTGGTGGGGATGGTTGACTTGGAAGGAAAAATGATGCAGCAGGTGTTGCTGCCTTTTAGTTGTTTTTATGTTTGTGGTTGGGATATTGTAAGAAGATGATACGCTACCAGTGGACTTAATAGTGTAACTGTTGTAGTGATAATTGATTCTTGTCTGAGTAAGTTAAGCTAGGCTGGCCACCACCACATCTCTCTTTTTTTCTCATTGTCTCTGTAACTGTAGTCCTTTATTCAGTTCCCTTCTGCAATTTTTAACTGGACTGTTTTTCAAGCATCACTTCCCTAATTTTTTGTATTTTGCTGATTTTATTTTATTTTTATGGAAAGATGGTTTTCTCATAGACTATTCTCAAATTCAAAAGAGGTATATGGCCTCTAATTTCAAAATATGCATGCATGTAAAATGGTAGCGATATTTTTCTTTTAAAAGTTCCTTTTTTATCGAAGCTAATTTATAAAATTAATAATTTAACATAATATCATAACTTTAGTCAAAGAGTAGAGTTCGAGACTTCCCATCTATTCATCTAGTTTCCCTATGAAAATTGATGGTTTTACAACAATAAATTGGTTATGTTTTTACACAAAATCAAAATATTGAAACATTAAATTTTATTGGAGGAGCTTTTCAGAGGATCATAAATTATGCAAAAATGGGAACTATTGGTTTATTTATTTACTATTATTAATGTCCAGGGCTGATTCAATATGTCCTACCAACCGTCAACAATGCTAAATAAATGGAGATCCATCCATCCATTCATCCACAGGTTGGATTTATTGAACCTGTTTCTTTGTTGAGTTTTGTCCATTCATGGGAATCAAAGTCACATCAAGCTGTTTCTCCTTAACTAACAGGGTGAAAGAAGAAAAGTTTTAGCAAACCCAAAGAGGTATAGTTGGGCAATTTCCAAGTTTAGGGAAACCAAAGCCAGGCAGGACTGCTAGGATTCTCAAATGGTCTAGTTTGTGCTTCCAATTCCCCTTTTCAACCATTGGTCATCCAATTTAGTTAGACTGCTATTTTTTCACCACCTTAAAAGATTCTTCTCTCCTTTGTGGAAATTGAATTAGCTAGAAACCTATGTTGGATAAATATGATACTATTTTGTGCCAGAAGATTAAAATGTATTTTTCCAAAATTTCAGTTATATATGAGATGAAAGTGTAATGAATTATATATGGTAGCATCCTAATTTTTCTTTTCTTTTGAATTTCCAATTAGGAGATGATAAAATCAAATATGGACAATTCCTTTCTATGTTTTTTGAATCAAAGAAAAACATAAATATCTAATGTTTAGTACAAACTTCATTCTTTCTAGAAAGTAGTGTTATGAAATATATTAGATTGGGTTAAATTGAATTTTAACCATCTCATCTAAAAATCAATTGATATTTAGTGAGGGTATATTAAATCTTTAATGATATTGGATATCACAACTTATTAAGTTGTTCTAAGAGTTATCAATTAGATGACTCATTCTTGGAATTAAGAGTGAGATTGTTGGAGCTCATGAATATGTTCTAGGAGTCATCATTTGGGTAACTCATCCTTCAACTTAAGAACAATATTATTGTTGGATTGTGAAGTTTGAATTGATATTGTTGTGCTTTACTTGGGATGCCAATGATTGTACGGCTCCATTAGCTCATGGGTGTTGAGTTTCTTGGTGAGCTCTCGGGGATCGAGTTGCCTGTTCAAATCGTAGACCTTTTTATGTTTAGAATTTTGTTTTTTAAAGTGTGCAGCTATAATTGAGAGGTTTTTTATTTTAGATTTTCATCGTTAGTTGATTAGTGAATTATTAAGTGTTAGTGCACTTTGTGGACACCAGGATCACGTTAATCATCGAACCACGTCAAAAATTTTGTTTTCTTTTTTATTTTCTGCTTGTATGTATGTGATTTGATTAATAATTATCATATTCTAGCATCCTTACCTTAATACCACTTACTAGATAGAATTTTAATAATTTCATTTGAAAATCAAATGGTCTAGGGAGGTCAAACCTTCTATGATATTTGATGTCTATTAAAATTTAAGAGCAATCTCTATGACCCATTCCCTACACATTCACCTCTTTCACCATCGGTGTACTAGTGTACTACCCAAATATAAGTATTTCTCATTTAGATAAAACACTTAGACGTCTATACTCTATAGGAAAAGCAACAACTAGTGTTTAGTTGTAGAATCTTGACCATAGGGTGTGATGTTATATACAATAGACAAGGCTGTGTCAGGCATTGGCCAAGGTGGTGTTACAACTCATTGCACACCCCAAGGCTCGGGTATTACACCCTGGCTTTACTCAAGCTTTGGATATTCACATTCCCCACTGCTTTACCCACCACCTTCCTTTCCCATAATTAGCAAAATAGTTCTCATTCCATCTCTTTTCCACAACAGAACCCCCAAAATGAGTGGTTAATGATCTGGTCTCTACATGTATATCTCTGTCTCAGATCATAAATTCACCACCAGCTTTATTGTCTCCTCCCATTAAATCACATTTTTCTAAACCTGGGTTTTATTTTTCTCACTCGTTATTTAATGTTTTGGAGCTTATACGAGTGGGTCTATTTTAATTTTCATGGGTATAATATTATAAAAAATAAAAAATAAAAAAATAATTTATGGGCACGTCAAAGGATGCGTACGGATTATATATGTGCTTTTAGCCCTGCCACTGCCATACAAGACGGCATCATTTATGACTTTTTTTTTTTTTTTTTTCATCTCGTTCTCAGGCAGATGTTACTGTTATCTACGGATTCATTTTCTGATACCACGCTCCACGCTCCCCCAATGCGCCTGTTATCACGCCCCCATACAATTGGGAATGAAAGAAATTTGGATGCACAGCCCCAGTGGTGGGGTCTGAATCGTCTGATGTAAATTTGGTTTTTTCAAGGTACAAATTTGATTTGTGTATCGAATAGAAAAAAAAATATTTTGACTCTGGGGGAAATCAAAAGTTATTTTGGTCATAATTTGGACTATTCTATATGATATGATTCGCCTTCATTTTCAATATTATGACATATTTCTAATCCTTTCAAAATCACATTCCTAAATATTTCTAAATTTTTTTTTTTGGGTAATTTAATCAAGAAAAACTTTTATGATTGAGAATTTTTGATGAAATATTCTTTAGGTTTGATTTGATCTTGAATTTTACAAGGTAAAGAAAAAAAAATGTCAAAAAAAAAGGAAAATTAGATTTCACGTCTATGAAATTTTTTAATATGTTAATATCATATTTGATTTTTTATTTTACCTTTTTCAAACAAGTAAAAATATTTCCAAATGTCAATTAAGCTATTAATTTTATCTAGGGGTGCAACTAGGTGGCTAATTTGACCTAACGTTTGAGTGGATTTGAGCAATATTTTCAATACTCAAATTAGCCTTAAATTAGGTTTTTTCAAGAATTAATTGATTAAAATAGATAAAAATAGCTTAAATTTATAAAATTAATTTTTCTTATTTTTTAACTTAAAAAGTAACCAATTTTTAATATAAATATTTTTCAATATTTTCATTATTTACATGTATATATTTTTTTTAAAAAAGTTGTTTTTTTGTAAGCAAAAAGTGAGGGTATTCTTATCTAAAATAAGTATTTTTTGTGTAAAAAAAAGTGAAAGGTTAGATTTACAATTTCACATTACACTGACCCTTTTAATCTATTATATATTTTTTTCAATGTCAACTCAATTTAAATTGAACTAACATCAACCACATACAATTTGAGTTTATATTATCCCATATAATAATATTAATTAATTTTTTAGATTTTTTTAAATATTAAATTATATTATATTATATATTTTTTTATTTTTACTTTTTTTGTTATTTTAAATTTTTTTCATATTCATTATTTAGATTTTCATATAAATATATAATTTTTTTAAAAAAATATATATAAATGGATTTTGAATTATGCAACTCGGGCCTAAACAATCCGAACTTAGAAAAATGAGAGTAGATTTTGAGTAAGTGGAGTTTGATTGGGTTAGGATGGATGGTTTTTACTTTGATCACATATTATAAATTTGAAGGTCAAAATTTCAAATGCAAATGAACTGGATGATCATGACTGGTGTAGAAAATTGGATAAAAGTGGTGTTAAATCATGAAACGAGATCGGGACCACCAAAGTGTAGCGTGAAGGCACGCGCGCCATCCGCGCACATGGCTGAATATTTTATCTCACGATATCTCTCATGAGCCATGAGCCATGTTCACTGTCCTCCGCATCACTCTTTACTGGCAAAGTGAACAGCATTGGTAAATTGCAGCCTCTTCTCATTATTATTTATTATTTTTCCTTTCTTTTTACTCGGTTCCCACTTTTTGTACTTTTCCCCCGTCTTTTGTCCTTTTTATTTCTTTAATTAAAAATAAAAATAAAAATAAATAAAATAATAATAATAAAAATAAAATAAAACACAAAGCCCCAATTGATTATGTTTCAGACTTACAATGAGACAGTAGAGAGGTGGGAATAATGTTATTATATTTTCCTTTTCTGGAAAACCAAAAGAAGACAAGAGGGTCAACCCTTCATTTGGCCTCTTTCTAAATTTATTTCACCTTTTTATTTTGGAAAATATTTTAAATTTTTTTAATATTTGAATGGTAAAAATATTTCAGTAGTACAAATGTTTTTTAAAATTATTATAATTAATGTTTTATTTGAAAATTTGATTTTTTTTTTCAGGCCTCCACGTATAATTTTTGTAATTAAAAATTAGTTTTGAAAAAGAAAAGATGTTATAATAATGGAAGGGATGGAATAAGAGGTAGTTTTCATGGGGTCCGGCTTGGCCGGCTTGGTGTGCGTGCCGTTACATTTTTTGCCCGCCAAGCCAACACTACACACCGAAAGCATAAAAATTGAAAAAGGAGGGGGGAGGGAGGGAGAGAGACTCCACAGAATTCAATATTATAAAGGACAAGCGTGAAACCCACTCTGATAAATCCCTTCCTCTCTTCGCCCTTCTCTTTCTACTTTGATACTCTCTCTCTTTCTGTATCTCTTTCTTTCTTTCTCTCTCTCTCTAGTCTCTGCGGTCTGCGAACAGAGATAGAGAAAGTTAAGAGAGATGTGTATGGTGGGGGATGTAAGCTTTTCTTTTGTATAATGAGAAGAGGACTCAAACCTCTTCTTCTCAGAAGAAGATGGCAATAAAACAACATCATCAACAAACACCACCACAGCCCCCCAACTCGTCTTCTTTTTTATTGGATGCTCTCTACTGTGAGGAGGAGAGATGGGAGGAGGAAGAAGAAGATGAGTGTTTGCAGGAGGAAGCCTGTGAGAAATATGGCAATGTTGATAATGGTGGGATAGACCCTTCATCTACTCTTCTTCCTCTGCTGTTGCTGGAACAGGATTTGTTCTGGGAAGATGAGGAGCTTCTGTCTCTCTTCTCCAAAGAAGAGCAGCAAGCGAGTCTCGGTGCCTGCAATGGTGAAATGGATGGTGCTCTCGCTGTAGCTCGGCGTCAGGCCGTGGAGTGGATGATGAAGGTCAATGCCCATTACGGATTCTCAGCTGTAACTGCGATTCTCGCCATTAACTACTTGGATAGGTTCCTTTCAAGCCCCCATTTTCAGAGAGATAAGCCATGGATGATCCAGCTAGCAGCTGTGACTTGTCTCTCCTTGGCTGCCAAGGTGGAAGAGACCCAAGTGCCTCTCCTCCTAGACCTGCAAGTATGTTGAATATCTGGGGAAAAACCCTAAAAATGTCAATTTTTTAGGTCAATTTGGTCAGTTTTGAATCTGGGTTTTGTTTAACATTTCAGGTGGAGGACAGCAAGTATGTGTTTGAAGCGAAAACAATTCAGAGAATGGAGCTTCTGGTGCTCTCAACTCTTCAGTGGAAGATGAACCCAGTCACCCCACTCTCCTTCATTGATCACATCATAAGAAGGCTTGGATTGAAGACCCATCTCCACTGGGAATTTCTCCGCCTATGCGAGCGTTTTCTCCTTTCTGTCGTCGCCGGTGAGCATTTCGTAACGCCTCTTACATACTCATACATGTCCTTTGATCAGTGAATGAGATTTTTCGATAACTACAAAGGAATAAAGAGAGAAAATCTTCTGATCTCTCATCATTAAGCTTATTACGTTTCTGTGATGATTTACAGATTCGAGGTTCGTTCGTTACCTTCCTTCTGTATTGGCTACTGCAACAATGCTTCACGTAATAAATCATGTTGAGCTCTGCAATCCTATTGAATACCAAAACCAGCTTCTGGGAATCCTCAAAATCGACAAGGTTGGTGTCTGGCTCTCATGGGTGGGGTTTTTATTCTTCGGTCTTCATTATTAGTCTCAAATTAAAGTTCAAACACAGTCATTAATGCCTCACTAATCAGCCTAAAAAACCCCAACATTTCAACAGGATAAAGTGACTGAATGCCATCAACTCATTGTGGAAGTATCAAACACCCATTTCTATGCTCAAAACAACCCTCACAAGCGCAAGTACACCAAAATTCCTGGCAGCCCAAATGGTGTGATGGATGCATATTTCAGCTGTGATAGCTCAAACGATTCTTGGGCTGTGGAAGCATCAGTGTCCTCTTCACCGGTCGACCCTCTCTTCAAGAAAAGCAGAACCCAGGAGCAGCAGATGCGGTTGCCATCACTGAACCGTGTCTTTGTGGATGTCATTGGCAGCAGTCCTCGTTAATCTCTCTACAAGAGCATATATAATATATATAGTTATTCTATTATGTCTATTATGGTGCGAGTTTAATTGTCTGCCATCTCTGGACTTCCACTATGAAGCTCTTCAACATGTCTCAAAGAGAGTTTTGCACTGCGGAGAATGGCTGGCATTTCCGAACAGAAAGGACTAGAGAGTATTATCTGCTCTTTCTCCACATAATGCTGCTATGAGATATGTCTTCTCTGTAACTCTTTTGAGTCTCTTCCCAGTTCCCAGTTCCCAACATACTTTTTATATGGACATATATATTTTATATTTTTATCATAAATTCAAAACATTTTTGGCCATCTTTGTATATGTATGTGTTCGATTATTTGTTCTCATCATTTTGCTTCGTTGCTTGGACTCTTAGCTAGCTTAGAATGACAGATGAATGAGTTAAGGGATGGGTGTGTGTGAGCAAAGTCCATGCCTAAAAACCTCTTAAGTTTAAGTCAAATATGGAACAAGAAATCAAGAGAGAAGGGGGAGAGTTGAAGACATGTGAAGGAAGAAACAGGTTGTCGGCCAGTGGGGTTGAGGGGTTTGGTTTATGTGAGACTTTTCCATTGGGGTTTGACCTCGTTGGAAGGGCTTCTACTTTATGAAAAATTGGAAATGACCTTAATCCTCCCAATAGGGTATAACCACCTAATCCCGACCTAAAAACACCATGTATTCCTCTTAGATTTTCTCTACTTTTTGGTTCCAACTCTACTCCCTATGCCTATAGTAAAGCAGATGTTGCCCTCCTTACTCGCCTTGGATGTGGGTGTGTGCCCACTGGCCACAGCCCACTTTCCATGATTTTAAGTTTAATCTTTTGCATCCCATCAGTCTAATTAGCATATAAAGTAGTTCTAATTTTCAAAATTATTTGTCCTAAAAAAGCAACTGTACTATTCCAAAAAGTTTGCCATCCTCTTTGTGTAGGGTTGTGGGTTACAGCTTTAACCCATTCCTAAATTCTAACCCATACCACATTGTCAAAATTTGAGTTGAATTAGTGGCCAACAGTCAGCTTTCAAAAAAGGTTCAACTTCATTTAGTTGCAATACTCCATGGACATGATAATATTAGACCAAACCAAACTAAACTGATTGCATCTGCTGTGATCTCCTTCTGTCAAGGTGTCCTTACCTCTTGCGAATTTATAATATGGTTTTAAAGAAAGGAGAGAACAGCTGTCCCCATGGTTGAAAGAAAAATGCATTGTGGGGTTCCCATGGTGTGCATTGTGTTTGTTGTATTCTGGGAGACAGCATCACATAGTCAACTGTACTGAGATCATGTTGCACCCCCACCTCTCTCTCTCTCTCTCTCTCTCTCAACCCTTCTAACTATTTCAGTTTTGTTCATCCTCTACAGTCTACACTTAACAATTAGAATTGGCCTTGAAAACTTGGTGATATTATAGGCTATGAATGATGTAGAGATTGGACAGGCATGGTAACCGACATCCTAGCCAATGCTTTTGCGCAACTTTTAACAATATGGAACAATATGGATTCTTCTTCCCTTAACTTTATTGTTATAGAATCTTTTTGTTTATGTATTATTGTTATTATAACTGAGATTAGACTAACTGCATTAATCTTTTAGAGTTATAGTACCGTGAAAGTTGGGATACCCCCACTAGAATGTAAAGTACATTCTCCTAGCCATTACTTTTCTCTAAATTGCCCCAAAGATTCATGTTGTACATTTTAGTGGGTTCTTAATTCAGCATGCCAATACCCTTTTGGATAGCTGTCTTGCTTTTTTCACATGTTATCATTAATAGTTTTTTTTTGGGAGCCATTAAGTGAAGGCCACGTCTCACATTTCATGATCCACAAGGCATGTCATTTTCTTGTTTATGGCTTTGAAATGTGTATCAATGCTTTAAGCATTGTTAATTGTTGTGGCTGATTCCTGTAAACCCTCCAACAAGCATTGACATTGATATTTCAGGGGAAAACATAAAACCCCCCAGAAAGAAAGTCTTGCTTCCACAAGCAATGACATTGAAGTTTCAGGGGAAAAATAAAAACCCACAAAGAAAATCAACTCCCACAAGCAATGAGGTTGGAAAATTTTGGAGAAAACCCCACAAAGAAAAGCAGGAGAGAGAGAGAGAGAGAGATGGGGGGTTTTGGATGTAGTTGATGGAGCATTCCACAATCCGAAAGGTAAAAAGGTAAAAGGTGGTGGATTTTGAAATTGGGAGACAAAATCTTTGATTTTGTGGGAGATGTCTTTGGTCCTACTTTTGTTCTTTGCTTTAAGGTTGGTGGAGTGTAGATGGTAGTTGATGCATGCTAGCAGTGATAATGATTCATGAGAGCTAACAGTGTTTATTTGTATACAATATACATAGCGTGTATATGTGCTTTGTTTTTTCGAAGAAAAACACCTCTTCCTCCCAAAGATCGCCCCATGAGCTCAGTGTGGCCCCACACCAATAATTGTAGAATAATATGATAGCTGGGGCTCTAAAAAAACCCTCTTTTTGACCTGGTCTCTCTCTCTCTCTCTCTCTCTCTCTCTCTCTCTCTCTCTCTCTTATGGCTTCATTAATAAAACAAATGAATTTTCAAGATTTTTGGAAGAAAAAAGAGAGAGACTCCTCATGCAAAGTCTTCCCTGCTCTTTCTTGGTCACAGCTGTAAAGTTTAAATGACAACAAAAAGAAAGGACCATATGCTGTGTGGGCCTCCCCCCCCTCTCCACAGAGCCAGGTTTGTTTTATTTGTAGACGATTAAAAGTGGCAATAACAACATCCATAGGCAGGCCCAGAACTGCAAAATACAACATGTGTCACTTTTATAGCCTCTGCCATCTTTAGGCGTTGTATAATCAGTGACCCTTTTGACTGAAACCACTCCAAAACATGGATTGATTGAGTCCAACCATCCACCCTGCTTCCACCAAAAATGCTTTTAACTTGTTACATGGCAAATGGCAACCCATTTTGCTTTCCTTTTTTTGCTGCCCACAAGGCCACATATTGCTTGGAGAGCAGGTTCAGCTCTGCGCTACCTTTTCTTCAACAGTTGAAAACTTGGCCAACATATTCATGCCATACTCTTATCAACCATGTTCCATAATAACCAGTCTGCTTCTTTTAAAAGTCTCTGGAAGAAATCCCAAAGGGTCTCTAATGGGTAGATTTGAAATCTCATTATTGAAATCATTTACTCTATAGAATTGTACTTTATGCATCCTGTGGGGACCCTGCCCATTATTTACTGCTGCATGATCTTCTTTTTCTGCTGCTATCTTCCCTTTTATTTATTTATTGTTAATTTTTTTCATTTCAATGTGAGAGGGGTGTAACTTACGAGTTACCACTCATTTACAGCAAACTAACACTACATACTCTCTTCCACCCATTTTAGAGATTTTGGAAATGATAAGGAAAACCAAGGAAAGGAATGATGTGAGAGTATCACTACATGTCACATATCACATACAAAGAATTGGGAGAAAGAATTTTGCTATGGTCTCAGTGTACCTTGGTCACCTTATCAAAGAAGACAATGACAATCAAAACTTGGATCCAAACACCAATTAATCCTTGGTCCTCTGAAATTCACGAGTGGAGGGCATCCATGGTACAAAGGCGATGTGACAAAAGTGAAGCCAAAATAAAACCTATCTAATCGCAGCATGACTAGCATTGGTACTTCAATTTTTATTAGGAATCTCAATTATTTAAGCCTACTAAGGGGGGAACCTAAATGTGGCTTAAACTTTGAGAGTCCCAAAATCCTAGTAGCCCCACAGTGGGATCCAAAGGCTTGAAGGGGCTGCTATCAAGCAGCAGGAATAGGATGGCTATGGCCCCTCAAAGGGATCAGAATTGAGGCCCCAATGGGACATCATAACTGTTTGCACAACCCCTGCGTGAGTCAAATTATTGTGTACCAAGTTCCTCTTCCCCACTCTGTTCTATAGTTATTGCATGATACTAACACATGCAATCGGTATCCTATGTGTGGGTTCTCTCTTAAGGGGTCAACATCTTTTATGTAATGCCAAAAAATTAAACCATTTGGTCACGGCATTAAGATCTAGTATATGTGGTCCAACTCTGCAATCAGCCCATCCACGGGACCTCAACACTTTCTTTGTAAAATTATGCTTGAGCTCTTTCGTATCTATAGTTAAGACTGAGCTCAAATATAAACATACAATCCATTAAATTAGGATCGAGGCATGTCTCAAATATAACATACAATCCAGAAAACTAAACAAAGATAGTCATGTCTGGAGAAATATGGAATCTAATAAACAATGAGACTCAAAATCGCCCGGTAAAGACCTCGCTCAAATCCAATGAGAGAGTCCAAGTTGCCTACCCTACCTTACATATATTGTCTCATTTTTAGGAAGAAAGATGTAAGAGAAGGAGACGAAGGACATTGAATACAGAAATAATGGTAAGGGCAGTATTATGGGTAAAGTGGTCCTATGGAGGGTTAAATACTTCAATAAGGGGGTAGATGGATCTCTATTCGCAACGGAGGGGTAAAATTTATTGCCCACATAGCTATTAGGGCTCAAGGGTCCATTTTAAATGGGTCAGAAGAAAAGGACAATTGGAGTTTTCAGGGGGGTCAGCCATGTCACAAACCTGTGAAACTTGGCTGCCTTTCTGCACGCATGTCTGTTGCTCAGACAAAGATTTGGGGATCTTTTGACAGGGTCCATACCCAGCTCCTATTAGTCACCAGGCCCCTATCTCCCAAATTCCCAATCCTACCTCTACCGGTTAGCTTTTTAAACAGGGTCCTGTGGTAACCATCAGTTTGAATACTACCTCTACAAGCCACCTTCCCATGCTCTCTTATCAGATAATAGATTTTTCCTCCCCTACTACTTAACCATTGTGCATCATGTCTTATAGAAGAGTATATTTGTGGGTGGGGGGGGGGGGGGGGGGGGGGGGGGCAGGGGCAGGGGCAGGGGCAGGGGGAGGGGGGTGGGTTGGATTTCAAAATTTTTAACACCTCACTACTTTATAAAAAGAAAAAAAAAAAAAAAAACCCTTAAAAAACACTTAAACTATTGAATCCATTGACAATTTACTCATGTTAACAATCCAGTGATGGAACCCTACATTTTGAATTGGTGGGATTCATTCACCTAGTGGTTGAAAGGGCCTTAATTCTTCTATTCTCCCAATTTACCCAAAGGGGTTGAAGCTAGGATACCATCCACCATGAAGAGCCAAGAGAGTAGAGGCATGGATGACAGTGACAATACAAATTTTATGCTCCCAACCTTGTTTGACAAGTAGTCTTGAAAATGTGAAACAAGCCATGCATCATGCATTGTTAGAATTGGGAAGATTTTTGTTTCACTTCAATTTCTAATGGTTGCTAGTGATCCTGGCTTAACTGCAGCTGAAAAATAGGGATAAACTGGTCCACATTCCACCCCACCAAAATGGAACCCGTGACCGTTCCGTAGAAGGCAATGGGGAACTTGGAAGATATGATGCCTAACAATAGATTAGCAGTATTCTAGCGAACCACAAAAAGGAATGGAAAAGAAAGAAAACCCATAGGGCAGTTCTTTCTGCTCAATCCAAGGGAATTTTATCCGCCACCATCACTTGGAGACCAACACCGAAAAGTGGGATTGGAAAAACTAGGAATAATAGTTGGCAGAATATCCGCAAATGCTTATAAGTGTCCTACACCCATTGAAGAGAGCAGTTTCCTGGGAAGTGCACTCCTTGTATAAATGGAAATAAAATCAGGAAACAAACCAACATTTCCCTCATTCTTAAAGAGTTATAATTTATTATCTTTTTAAGGAAGCCTTGGTCTTACTGTCCTCCAACCACCACAGCAGCAGGTAGTTAATTTACTAGTGGCATTTTCCAGCATTACAAACATGCTGATCTGGTGGGTTTTTTTTGCTACGATCCAGAGTCACGCATGACGTGTTGCACAATGAAGGCCTGCGTACCCAATTTGAAAATTTTATGTTTCAACTTTCAATACAGTTCATTCCCTCCTTTTCATTCAGATAATCCAACAATTAAGTGTTCTGGACATTGAATCCATTGATCCTCAGGACCAATTAGTGACCTCCGTACTAATTGGTAAGGCCGCCTTGTTGGATAATAGTTTGAAGACTGAAAGAATGAATGCAAACTAATTCAGGAACAAGTAACAAGTTAAAACTATCATAAGGCTAAATCAGAGAATATTTCGGTGCATATGCTGGGCAGTGAGGTAATGTGCAAAAAGGGATCAGAAAATAGAGGCTACCTGCGAAATCATTTTTCATCCAAAGAAATTCCTGTTTAACTTCAGTAACTTTGGAAGTCCAATTTATCACAGGAAAACACTGTAGCTAGTATTTAATTCTGAAACCATGCTGCATTTGAAACACAAAACTCAAGAGCTTAACTCTTCATTCAATAATAATTGAACCATGGTTTTCACTAAACCCATGACAGAAACACACCCAACATCAAGTAACTTCTTCAACTGGTGCGGAGAAACCTGAGTCAGCATCCTCAACCATAATTCTACCAACCAATAAATGCTATGTTATTGAAGAAAAATGCATCTGTTTGGTAATTTTCTAAAGATACCAAGCATCTAATTCTCCTCCAACAATGAGTGTGTATTTGCAAACTTCAACCTAACTTGCTGCACGGATTGCCTCTGAATGATTAATTTAAACCCTTCCCAACCAATAATCATCAAGAGCAGGCAATATATATATATATATATAGGATTCAAAAGAAAAACTTTCCTGCACCCACATTTGTGATAGCCTGAACCTCTTGTTGCTAATTATTGCATTAAATTGTCCAATCTTGTGCAAAACTTTAAGCTCAACACAATGCAAGCCAGATCTCTTAAAACATAATCCAACTTCGAAAAGTACCAGAGGAACAACTAGGAAATCTAGCAACAAAAAACAGTTTGTACATGTAGCAAGTAAAGAATAGCTATGCAAGTTCTCCATATCCAACCATAAACCAAGGAGTCTAATAACTAGATCCACCTATTAGGCTATTATAACATTATTGTATCTTGAGTAACAATTCATTCTCTAGAGTACAAAATATTGGGATCCATCTGTATGTCATACTATGATGAGAAATCTAATGCCCCACAAGCTTTGAGAATCATATAAGTTCATCATTGAGATCTGGGTAGGAAAATTAAGAAACAGAAGTGTCACCTCTCAAGGTAAGATTCTTTCCATCTGGAAGAAAGAATACTGTTTGTCCCAAATAAGTACATGATGTCTTCCAAGTAAGAATGGGAAAAGAACCAATTCCCCTATACTCCAACCCCAACCTTTCTCTCTTCTCTTTTCCACTAAAAAAAATAACAAACCCTAATTTCAAATTCTCAGATGTTATTATGTAACTGCTGTGGACCTAGTACAAGAGAAAAGAAAAGAATACAAGCTTTCAATTGGAACATGAAATTTTGCTGTTCCAACCTGTGAAACTCACACTATATAGGGGAATCCTGCTACTAGAAAATCATCATACTCCATGACAGCCTGCCCAAAAACATTTCCAAATAGCACACCAAGGACATCTTGACAGCTTGTGGGTTTGGTCCTAATGTCAATAAAATCATCAACCTCTCTCCGCTGAAATTATCTCAAAATTTTTGTGTAAATAAATGACCATGTCAAAAAAAGTTTCCAAGCACTCATAATTAATTAGCTCATTATGCTGAAACCAAAACAAAAATCAAGACTAGTTAATTGTTACGAATGATAAACCATGGGATACAATGATCAGGTGAGAACATTGACTATATCTCATCAAACTTGGTGTAATTACCAAAAGTACAATATTCTATTGATAGGTAGTAACATGTTGACCAATAAAGAAATGAGTGTTAAAAGACATGATAAAAGCAATCCCACAGAAAAATATGTAATCTCCTATATAGAAATTAACCTATTAGTTTCAAAATGAACTCTCATCAACCCTGTGATGCGAAAAATCCAAAAAACACACTATAACATGGTTCCAACACGAGGGATAGATGCAAGCTATATGGCATGTAAATGCATTCTTACAGGTTTAATTTAAAACAGGTGACATGTTTGATAACAACCTCTATAAGGTTAGTAAAAGCTAATTGTCGCCCAGACAAATGGGGAAACTTACAAGAAATAAGACTGGAATGCACAGTAAGGGCAAGACAGAAAACATCAAGTCAGAACAGAATTTCCAATGAAGAAAATTCCATAAAGCAAATGGAAGGGAATTGATCTCCCAGAAACCTAATTTATCAGATGATGAGTCCTTTTTACCAAAATGATCATCCTCCTCGCATATGAGCGCCGAGTTCACCAAATTGATCATCAGCTTCTACCGTATCCTCTGATAGCCGCACTGCATCAAGCTTTTGTTTAAGAACATCTATTGCATTGAGCACCAACTGAGAAGCTTTGATTGCACCAGTAGATTCAACTGTGAATATAAAACTGTCTTCTTTGGCATAGATCTCCACAAGCCCTGGCTTCCCCATAGCTTCTGCTTTCTTGAGCACTTCATCGTCATAAGTGTATGCCTCAGGATCAGACACAGTAACCTGAAAAAGAGCATATGAAAGACAACCCATGATGCATTATCTGAAGGAAACACATTTAGCAGATGGGCTGGAAGTTGAGTTTTCCTCCCCACACATTCAAAGGATGAGGTGTTAATTTCTATGAATCATCATTCCCATGTGTTTATTCCTTATGCATGTTACAATTTTTTTTTTCCTTTTTTCTTTTCAACAATTTTTAAAGCAACGAAGGATACTTTTCTAAAGCAATTAAGGATACCATAACAAGACACTTATCAAGGTGCAAGCCAATTGAAAATAGCCCTTGCATACCCTTAGGCTGTGTTTTGAACAGCTTTTGTTGAAGGGAATGGCTCCCACGAGAAATGAGATGGAAAAAGACAAAAAGACGTTCTATGACACATTAATTCTTCCATTTGACACAAGGACATGAGTGCAAGAGGCAAGAGGTATTGGATCCATAGATTTTATGTTGGACAAAGCTGATAATGGTTTGCAACTAAGAAAGGAGTTTGTTGCAATAGAAATTTGTATCTGAATCTCAAATTAAAATTAGTTAAAAGATAGATATGAATTATTAATAAATAGTTTAACCTTATCCATATATCTTCTTATATAAATTTGATATTATGGAATGCAAAAGAAAACCATAACTTTAAATAATCTAGCCTAACTCTGTACTCATACAAACTGAAGACCACAATTCAATGTTTTTCAAGTCTAGCATGACTATTGTGATTGGTGATGGTACTAGGACAAAATTCTGGATTGATATGTGATGTGGTGATCACCCATTGAAGGATTCTTCAGCAGCTTTGTTTCGTATTAGTTCTCATGAATCTTGGGTAGCTGACTTTTGGAATGACATAGAGAGCCATGGTCATCAGATCCCTCACTGTCCGAGAAATCTACCAGACAAGGAGATGGAAATAGTTCAATTTTTTTCCCCTGCTTGAAGGATTCTTTAGCAGCTTTGTTTGATCTAAGTTCACCTCATGGATCTTGGGTAGCTGACTTTTGGAAGGAAATAGAGAGCCATGGTCATTGGCCCCCTCACTGTCAGAGAAATCTACCAGACAAGGAGATGGAAATAGTTCTTTTTCTTTTTTTTCTTTTTTTTTTCTGCTTATCCACTCTGTAGTTTTGAGGGTAGATTGCTTAGATAAGTTGAGTTAGAGGTTAGCAAATAATAGAAAATTCCTTGTTAAATCTTTTTATGGCTTCTTCAATAAGATGGAAGGGCTTTGTTCCTGTAAGGGAGGTTTGGATATTGTTAGCGCCAACTAAAGTTAGTTTCTTTGATTGGAAGTTGGTTTGGAAAAAAAATTCTACTTTGGATTAGCTTAAAAAATAAGGATGGCCTTCAGCTAAATGATGTTTCCTTTGTAAGGAGGATGGGGACTCAAAAAATCATATAATGATTCATTTTAAGGCTATCATTGTGTGGCATTTGATATTTTATTTGTTTGGTGTTTTGTGGGGACTACTAAAATTGATCAAGGAGTTATTATTATCAGGTTAGCATGTTGGATTTGGGGGAAGAAGAGATAAATGAAATTTTGGAAATTAGCTCCACTTTGCTTGATGCAGTCTCTTTAGAGAGAACATAATAGAAAATGCTTTGAGGGTTTAGAGAGTTGGAAATCAGGGATGATAAACTCTTCCATTAGTTCTTTGTATTGTTGGTCTAATTGGGGGTATTAGATGTAAACCATCCTTGATTTTGTACACTCCCTCTCTAGGATCTAAAATATTCTTATCACTTTCCTTTTATGGTTCGTCTCTTTAATTATCAAAAATAGATTTCTCATTTATTGGATGAGCAAAACATACATTATTCATGCTAGTATTGTTTAAAGCAGCTAACCACTACCTCCAATTCATGCTAGTATTTGCCTCCTCATAAACAACCAGATACGAAATGGAGGAACCATCTTCTAACACAAACTTAAAGTAAGTATTAGAATGTCAAAAGAGAAAAACCTATTGATTTTAAGCCCCATAAAATCAAATTCCTAGGAGGGGGGGAGGGTGAAGCAAAATGGCAATCAAAGACACCAAATAACTTTGATCTCTCACCCAGCGGGACCTCATATGCCACACTATCAGCTCCATTCTCTCATCCACAACTCAATCCAATATTGCCTTTTACTTCATTTCCTATTTTCTCGGGTACCATTGATTAATTCATATTAATATTCTAAGCTTTGATTGTCTAGACATGAAAATTTTCTAAGAATAAAGCAATTTTTAGAATTAAGAAACTTTCAAATATAATAAAATCAAACAAAAACTAAGGTCTTGCAATACCAAACCTGCAAATCCACAAAAAAGATATACAGGAAAGCAAATGTACGCAAATAAAATCGCCATCAACTCAAAGAACCCTCTAAACTAGCAAGAAATCCATTCAAAGATACCGCATAACAAAACAAACTTTAATATTACATAATAATAGCCCAAAAAGAGGGGGCGAAAAAATGAAGAAGGGGTTGGGGAAAATAGAAGCAAACCTGTTGGGTATTAGGATCAATGTCGAAAACTTTGGTGGGACTGCTCTCAACCCAACTTGTTTTCTCCTCAAGCGTCAAAGATTCCATCAAATCTTCATTGATATGAATCTCAGGCTCGTACATAAAAGTAACAGTAGCCGCCGGTGACCATTTCGCGTGGTCCTTCCCAATCCCTTTTCTGGCAATAGCTCTCAGCCTCAGTTCTTGCCCTCGCCGTAGCTTCACTATTATAATTCCCCTAATCACAGAAAGAAACCATCATTAACACAGCCATTGCAAAATTTCAAAAACCCTAAGAAACCCTAAAACCCTAAAACTTAAAATTATATAAATACTTCTTATCGGACGAATCGTAGCCAGGGGAATCGGAGAAGTCAACAGGGACAACAGTGTGGTCGGAGCTGATGAGGTCCTTGCTAGTAACATCTAGGGTTTCGTCGGTCATGCACTTGGCGCGCAAATGGAACTCGACGGAACAAAACTCGCACTGGCCGTCACCGTCGCATGCGTCACAGTCGCGAGAGAATCGCATGGACATGGCTCGCTCACTGGTGAGAGGAATGAGTCCTAGTCGGTGGGCGATGAACTCGTCATTGAGAACAGAGGAGTTAACCTCGATTTCGACAAGGTCAATGGCAACGGTGGGAACTTCGGCGATCATGACACGGCGGAGAGCGTTGGCCATGCTGGCATCGGTCTCACGGAGCTCGAACTTGGCGTAGTCGTCCTTGACTTCCCGGATCTTGATTTTTGGGAAACGCTGGTAGGATACTCCTTCCATTGCTGCTCTTCTTCTTCTTCTACCTCCCTATTTGTCTCAGACAGATGCTTTGGCCAGGGGAAATGGAAACATAGAATTTGGAGGGAGGGAAATCAGATGGTGCGAAAGGGGGCGAGTAGGGTTGATGATGTTTCAATTATTTCTATAATTTTTTTTTAAAAAAATCAATTTTCCAAATCGAAAGTATTAAATAAATTACAACTTAAAAAATAAAACAATCGCTCTAAAAATAAAAATAATATCCCACACTTTTTATGGAACTATATAATATAAATTTTTAAAAATTTATAATTTTCATATCATAAAATGTGATATTGGAAAAAGTTATCGGAACTATGTAAATATAAACTTCTTTTAATTATGTAGATATATTTTTAAATCGTAAGATTCCTTTTAAATAAGGACAATATTTACAAGGTTGGAAGTGAGTCATTATTAATGGTATCATAGCTAATCCCCGATCTCTTAATGTGAAAAATTTATTTGACCTTGTATGGAGTATTTGCATATTTGATCCGCAATGACTCCTTTGAGATTAGAGGGGACAATATCTATACTTGGGAACGGGTCATTACAATAAATAGGTAATTATATTTAAAAATATTTTTAGTTTATTTAATAATATATATATATAAAAAAGCTAATATTGCCATTCCATAAATTATTAAAAAAAAATTAAATATGGCAATAGTTTGACCTTTAATTATAATATAATTTTTATTATAAAAATAATATTTTACACAATTTAATGTATTTGATTTGCTATAAATTTGAAAAAAGATTCGAATGTAATTATTAAATTACATAGTAATAGCATAATACTTATGCATCCTATAAATATTATAAATACATGAATATGTCCTAAAACCATAAACTCAAATTTGAACATGAGGCCCAAACTATGAGTTCTGGAAATATTTTCTCAAATATTGTTTTTAAAATTTGTTAAATTCTATGATAAAACCTGTCCTATCACGAAGAATAAAAAATAAAAACAAAAATATCGTGTTTTGTTATTTTCCTTAGAATTCAAATCCAATTGAAAATTTCTTAATTAGAAATGAAATTCCGTTTGACAATGATTTTAGCAAGCATTTTTAGTTTAAAAAATATTTTTTAAAAAAAAAATTAGATATATGACAAAAAATTTTAAAAATATGAGAAATCATTAATTATAACATCGAAAAATCATTATTTTATGAAAAAAAAACACTTAATGGATGATTCTCTTAAAAACACTTCCATAAAAAATATTTCGAGTGAAAAAGCTTCGAATGGAAACATTTCCACCATCTTTATTGTGAATTAAGCTCTTATCGATAAATTTTTAATTTATTATATTAAAATTTTTTATTTTAATTTTCACATATGAAGAAAGTGTATTTGAAAGTATTTTTATTTGAAGTGATTTTAATGGAAATATTTTCTCAAGAAATGTTTTTGGGAGAATCACCCATGAAACGTTTTCCAGAAAACATTACAAATAATTTTAATTTCAAAATTTTAAAAGCATTTCTTAAATTTTACCAAATATTTAGAGTGCGATTAAGAAATATTCTAAAAAGCATTTCTAGCGTTTCTAACACTTAAGTGCTAAAAATTTTCAAGTATTAAAAATATTTCCTAAAATCACTATTAAACGGGCTAATTTTTTAAAAAAACATTTTTTAAGCTAAAAACTCTCTGTGGAATCACTCGCAAACAAATTGTAAGTTAAATTTCATGTTGACTTAATATATATATTTTTAAATACTTTTTAAATTAAGAGTGTATTTGATAATGATTTTAAAAAGCGTTTCTAATATTTTTAACACTTGAAAATATTTATTTTTCAAATATAAAAAATACTAGAAACACTCGGTATCACTGAAACACATTCTAAAAACTTTTGATGGAATCACTTCCGAACATACTTTATAAGTTAAATTTCATGTTGTTAACCGGATAAGAGTTGTAATTGTTCATGATCAATCAATGAGAAAAATATTTGTTCAAGAGATTATGGCAGAGCCGATTTGAGCTCACCTTACAAGGAAGCTTTTGAACAACACAGAGAGAATGTCCATGGCTTCCAATCTTATTCTATATAATTAGTATTACAAACACTTGAAGAATATCCTTATCGTTTACACACAACCCCTCGCCCATCTCCTCTACTTCCACACCTTAAGCTTGGCAACTGCAGACCCTCCAAAGAAGCTTCATCGTCCGAGTAACTGATTTTCTTAAACTGAGCAACAGGACAGTCTGCTGCAAGAAGGCTTGAAGTTTCAAAGTCTCTTTCTCTTCCCATTACAGGCATGGACACACCCATCTTGACCTGGATCATGTAATCCCTTCTGTTGGTCTGTCCCAGAATGCCGTTCACTTTGTTGCTCAATGAGAAGAACTTGAAGCCGAGGTCCAGATGAGCAAAGCAATCCTCTTTGGTTATACCGTAGTTGTGGACCCGGGAGTCTTCCTCAGTGATGGGCACCACCTTGGCTGTGATTCTGAAGCTCCCTTCGCCTTCAACAATCATGCTGTTAGTGTCACTAACCCTAGTGATGGACACAGTTGGTGGTGCAGATGCGGATTGCCACCTTGTGTTTTCAGCTTCTTGGAGGAATATGGGCTCTCCGTTGAAGGAAAGGGCGAGGTGGTCGGCAGAGTCTTCCCATGTTGCAGTCTTCTGGGCACCAACGAAGAGTTGGTGTTTGTCAAAGAAGACTGCAATGGACTGGACCCAAGTGAAGTCCCTCTTCATGTTCTGGTTTCACCTTCCAATGAATTGGGCGTTGATGTGCAGGTTGGGGTCTGAAACAAGGCAGAAGTCTCGATCCTTCTTGCCATGGAAGTAAAATGTGATGCCATCACCACCTATGAAACGAGGAACTTGGCAAACTGCTCCTGGCTGATCACACTCTGCCATTGACCAAATGTGCAGAAGTTAATACAATGACCAATTATTTTATCAGAAAAGTATTATCCTGTCCATGAGTACAATAGCTAAATTTCCAATCTCAATGGTGGTTCCCAAAGAGATGAGAATGGATGTGTAGTATTGGAGGTTCTCTATTTGCATTTATATCAACTATCAAGTTTTTTGAGACTTACTGCAGACAGGCTTGCAAGCGGCAAAATCAACCATGCATCCACCAGGACAAGAGCTAGGTGTCACGGACTTAGTCGTTCACTAAGCTCGTGCGGCACTTAGGCAAGTCAAGACGCTTGATCTTGCTAAGTCAGCCTTGCTCCCCAATGCTTAGCTTGCTATGCTAAGACTCTCGCGATTCGAAAGCTTAAGAAGCTTAGTAGGCAACTCTTTAAAGAATGGAAGCTCTTATTAACTCAAGGAAGCCTTTACAAGTGCTTGGATGCTCACTTGCTTGGTTAGGAAGTGATTTTGGGTGGTTTGGGTGGTGCCTTGGCCAAATGAGAGCCTCACCTATTTATAGGCACCAATGGAACTCTCTAGAACCTTGGAGGGTTACTTACAAATCAAGAATATTCTAGAACTCCCTAGACTATTCTATGTACAAGCTTATGTACAAGAGACTTCTAGAATTCTCTAGAAAGCCCTAGACTCTTCTCATGCCTTCTACCATAGTGTAGAAATGTGTGCACTTCTCTAGACATTTCTAGAACCTTCCACACTCTTCCCACTAATGGCTAAGTGTAGGAGTCTCCAGGAGTCTCCAGAAGCTTCCCTCCTCCTATATAAGCCCATGGGGAGGGTTATTTGAAGCATCCTGTGACACTCTCCCCCACCTATGCCGTCGACGTCCTCGTCGTTGCCTCTTTCTGAAACCTCTCGATGTGTTTCCAGAATCTTCTCAAGGCATCTACATGTTCCCAGCTTGCTTGCCCCTTAGGTAGTCCTTTCCATTGGACTAGATACTCTATCACAGGAGGGACCCCTTGTCTCCTAGTGACCAGTTCAACCAGGATATTCTTCACCTCCTTCTCCCGTGAGGCTTCAGATGGATGCCGACCCGTGCGCTTTTGATGCTTAGAGTGCTGCTTCCTCTTACCCATCGAGTTCACCTTTCCCTTGGTGACCACTTCCATGTGTGTACGAGCTACCTCAGCTCGCTCCCCTTTTACCTCCTTTACTTGCACCCCTGATAGTAAGGAGGTCTTAGGCGTACTAGGCTTCGGGTTGAATTGGAGGGCACCTAGTAGCTGCATCGAGCCCATATGTGCTTCGTCCTCCTGCTCCCTCTCCTCGATCATGGCACTGAGCGTCTTCCTCTTTGGACAATCCCGTGCCCAATATGGACCGTCACATAGGAAGCATTTGATTTTAGGCGTAAACTCCTTCCTTTCCGCCTTACCCCTTCCTTCTCGGACGTTAGGCGTCTTGCCTGATCCCTTTTTAGGAGCATTGTGGTCCCTTGGAACCTCGTCTCCCCCACCCATGGCGTGGCTATCCTCCAAAGACTCAACCTCGGAGGAGTCTCCCCTTTTGTAATCCGTTAAAGACTCTGCTACTGCCATGGCAGTGGCTAAGTCTTGAACACCTCGGCGCCTCAATTCCTGCTCGGCCCATCCTTGCAGGTTATCCATGAAGTTGAATAACAACTCCTCCTCAGTCATGTTAGGAATCTCAAGCATGAGCGAAGAGAATTCCTTGACATAGTCTCGTATCGAGCCTGTGTGCTTGAGACGCCTCATGTTTTTCCTAGCCAGGTAAGCCACGTCCTCGGGGTAGAACTGCCTTTTGATGTCCCTCTTGAAGTCCTCCCACGTCTCTATAGTGCAAATGCCTTTTTCCATATCGGCAAACCTCCGACGCCACCATAGAGTAGCTGTGTCAGTAAGGTAGAGGGTTGCAGTTCTTACCTTAGTCGCCTCATCCGTCAATGCGATAGCCTCAAAGTATCGCTCCATATGCCATAAGAAGTTGTCCAACTCCTTGGCATCCCTCTTGCCACTAAACCCTTGTGGCTTTGGCACCTCCACCCTAGATGCCCCTTGTGTGGCCATGACCCGTGCCGACACAGCGGCCTTGTAGATGGCCAACTCCTGCCGAATCTCCTGGTCTCGGGCCTCCATGCGCGCAGCCAAGGCCTCCATCCTTGACTCCACACTAGCGAACATGCTCATGACCTTGTCTTGGAAGAACATGAACTCCTCGTGTGACACCGACTGAACTTGTGAGCCTTGCACCCCCTCACGAAGGTCTTGGATCTGCTCCCTTAGATCCTCTAAACCCTTCTCCAGGCCTTGCTCGATCAAGTCCACCCCTTCCCGGGTGTCTGCCATGGCTAGCTCCACCTTGGCTAACCTTGCCTCCATGTTGGCAACAGTATCACGAGATTTATCCTTCCTGCCCCTACCTCGTGCAGTAGGCTCGGTCTCCCTCCCACGGGTTTGCTCACTAGTCTCATCCATGTTAGAGCCCGACATGCTTCCTTTGCAATGCCCACTTCGTAACCGCGCTCTGATACCACTTGTCACGGACTTAGTCGTTCACTAAGCTCGTGCGGCACTTAGGCAAGTCAAGACGCTTGATCTTGCTAAGTCAGCCTTGCTCCCCAATGCTTAGCTTGCTATGCTAAGACTCTCGCGATTCGAAAGCTTAAGAAGCTTAGTAGGCAACTCTTTAAAGAATGGAAGCTCTTATTAACTCAAGGAAGCCTTTACAAGTGCTTGGATGCTCACTTGCTTGATTAGGAAGTGATTTTGGGTGGTTTGAGTGGTGCCTTGGCCAAATGAGAGTCTCACCTATTTATAGGCACCAATGGAACTCTCTAGAACCTTGGAGGGTTACTTACAAATCAAGAATATTCTAGAACTCCCTAGACTATTCTATGTACAAGCTTATGTACAAGAGACTTCTAGAATTCTCTAGAAAGCCCTAGACTCTTCTCATGCCTTCTACCATAGTGTAGAAATGTGTGCACTTCTCTAGACATTTCTAGAACCTTCCACACTCTTCCCACTAATGGCTAAGTGTAGAAGTCTCCAGGAGTCTCCAGAAGCTTCCCTCCTCCTATATAAGCCCATGGGGAGGGTTATTTGAAGCATCCTGTGACATAGGGCACACATGCTCCATATTGTAGCATTGAGGGTAGTTCTTGTTCTTGCACTTGACTTTCTTTGTTGAGGTTGGGGAAGTTGGAGGAGAAGAAGATGAAGGTGTTGTGGGCGTAGAGGTGGGAGGCAGTGGTGATGATGGAGAAGAAGATGAAGAGGAAGAAGGGGGAGGAGGAGAAGGTGAAGAAGATGTGATGTAGGTGTTGTTCTAAGGGTATCAAATAGAGGACTAGCCCAAAACACACAAGCAAAGAACAGAGTGAGGAACTAGAAACTTATCGGTGATAGTCTAAGGCGTAACAATGTACCGTCCTTGAATCTCGCCTTGGGTGTACTCTATAGGTGAGACATGTACAACTCGGGTTCAGAAATTTTCCTCTAGATAGATGTATGAATGCAGTAAGGATGGTGAAGGTAGTGGAGACGGAAGCAGGGTAAAGAATATTGTAGAAAAACTCTCTGAAAAATTTGGTATATTGAGAGTTGAGGGGTAATCTGCTTTTATAGGCTATTAACATAGTCTCAACGAGACTCTAGTTGTAATCAGAACCACTAACAAAAAAATTTATTTTAAGGGGTATTTGTCTGTTTAGCCCTTCACTCCTATGGGACACGACGAGGACGTTGTGTCAGTATGGAAGGGGGGGTGGGAAAGGGGGGTGTTTTTTATGTCCCACATCAGATAGGGGAGAAAGTTCTTGGCACTATATATGTAGAGGCTCCTCTTAATCCTGTAAATGCGTTTTAAAGTCGTGAGGACTCCTTTAGATCTAGAGCAAATAATATCTACATGGTTGGGTATGAGTCGTTAAAAATGGTATCAAAGCCGATCTCTGACCCCGATGTGGGGATTTGTTTAACCCTGTAGGAGGTGTTTGTCTATTTGGCCTCGCAATCCCATGGTACACAACGAAGATTGTGTATTTGCATGGGGGGTGTTCGTGATATCTCACATCAAATAAGGAAGAAAGTTCCTGACTTTATATATGTAGAAGATGCTCTTAACCTTATATGCATGTTTTAAAGTTATGAGGACCTCTTTGCGCCCAGAGTGGACAATATATATACGATTGGGAGTAGGTCGTTACAAATGGTATCAAAGCTGATCCCTGAACCCCCACGCTGATCCCTGAACCCAGTGTGAGGGTTTGTTTGGCCCCGTAGGGGGTATTTATCTGTTTGGCCCCGTAATCGCATGAGACACAACAAGAACGTTGTATTTGGCATGGGGGATGTTTGTGATGTTCCACGTCTAATATGAGAGAAAGTTCCTAGCGTTATATATGTAGAGACTCTTCTTAATCTTGTAGATGTGTTTTAAAGCTGCGAGAACCCCTTTAGGTTTAGAGTGGACATTATGATGTTCCACGTCTAATATGAGAGAAAGTTCCTAACGTTATATATGTAGAGACTCTTCTTAATCTTGTAGATGTGTTTTAAAGCTGCGAGAACCCCTTTAGGTTTAGAGTGGATATTATCTACATGGTTGGATGCGGGTCGTTAGATAGAGGAGAAAGTTTTTGACTCTATATATGTAGTTAACCCTTTAAACGCTTTTTAAAGACGTGAGGACCTATTTGGGCCCAAAGCAAACCGGAGGCATTTTAAAGTCCTGAGGACGCACATTAAAGAATGTTGGCCCAACCAGCCGAAAGCAAGCTTATGGGGCCATGAGGTCTACACCTCTCCACAAACCCATTAGGCTAAGGTAAGTGGGCTAGTTAATAAACCCACTAAAGGTGTTGCTCTTTTCCTGTGTGGGACAAACTAAAACACTGTTTCACATTTACACTCTTCCTACGATAGGTGGAGGCAAAGCTGATGGAGTGGGTGGAGATGGAGTTGGAGACTCGGGAGGATTAGCTGATGGAGATGAAGGTGAAGAGGGTGGAGGGGAAGTTGAAGTAACTGGAGGAGGAGGGGATGGGGATGGAGTTATAGTAGGTGGTGGGGAAGGATAATACTATACCGAAGGTGATGGTGGTGGAGATGATGAAAAGGGAGAGGGAGTAGTAGTTGTGGGTGGAGGAGGTGATGCAGGAGTGGGAGTGACTGGTGAAGAATCAGAATCAGGTGGTGGGGATGAGCCATCAGAGCACAGAGGTTTGCAAGAAGCACACTCAACTGTGCATGAATCTGGGCAAAACTTAGGGTACACATGCACTAGATTGTAGCAATTTTTATACTCCTCATTCTTACATGTTGCATGGCTGGGATGGTTGGCAATTCCTGGAGGAGCTGCTTCTGCCATTGCTAGTAGCATCAACAGAAGAATTGGCACAAGAAGGAGCACCTTAAATCGAGCCATTGAAGCTGTTGGATGTGTATACTTGTTTGGAGGTGAATGCCCTTGAGCCTTCACCAATACTCCCTTTATAGAAGTTTGAAGAGGGCATCAATGAGGACCCTGAAGCCTAATATTTCGGATCCTAACCTTTTAGATTAAGCATATATGTTCCTTGAGAACTCATCTTTCATGTGGCTCCTCAGCAAGTCAACTCAGCCTGAATCCCTTGGTATATAAGATCTCTTATCATCCCACTTTATATCCTGTTGCTTTTAACAGAAACATGGCATCACTTATCTATGAAGGAAACAGAACACGCTTAACCAAATGCTACTCATTTCAGTTAATAAATAGCTCCTCGTCTCTGGGATTGAAAGGCAAAAACGCTGCAGGCCATAGTTTATGAAGGAAATGGAGTACGTGAAGCGATGAAGGGGGCCTTCCCTTTGACCACCGGCCATCTGGTTTTCGAACTCCCCACCGGCCATCAAAAGGTATTCTTTCAATAGCTTCTTTACTTTCAAAAAGAAAAAGAAAATCATTGAATGACAAAAAAAACAGGGGAGTAAACCCTTGTGTTGAATTCCCTCGAGTCATCAGTTTACGCAAATATTCCCATCAATGGGCCCATAGACTTCAGAGGTAAATATGACAGCCCATGCAAAGAAATTGAAAGGAAATAGATGCTATAAATTTGTAGAGACAAGACACCACCTAGTTTTATAGCTTTCCATGGCATTCAGTATGATTATTATTATTATTTTTAAAATTTTTTAAAATAAATTATTTAATTCAAATCAGATATATTTTATATTCTACCCATCTGTGGTGTCGGGTTCAAGTATCCTTTTGTTGAAGGTCGTTCGAGCTTTTCTTGGGAGTATGACATGGGTTACTTGAGCGCCGGCTCAAGGCATTTTCTCTACCCATCCTTACCCCGAAAAAGCAGGTCACCTTGCATCCTAACAATTTTCAATCTTAAACTACATCTGTTGTCCTTAGAAAAGCAAAAGATGTGTGTGTGGTTTTTTTTTTTTTTTGCCTTTGAGAATATTGTTTGTATTTTCATTTTGAAATTTCAAATATTTCCAAAAAGTTCCAAGAAAAAAAAAAACCTCATCTTTTATAGGCAAACATGTGTATGAATGGTAATAAACACAAAATGTATAATGGATAATCGCATTGAAGTGCATAAATTCCAATCCAACGGTTGTTAAATGACTCACATGAAATGTTAAAGATTGTAATTAGCTCGTGTTTGGATTGACCTATTTAATTGAGAATGAGTTTTAACACCAAATGAATTCGATCAACCAACACGACTTGCCACCCCTTACGACAATCGTGGTTTCTTGCAATAACTTAAAAATTATGCACGAGCGTACTCCTCATCCCACGAAACATTGAAAAAGAAAATGAGGAGGTGAAATGAAGCAATTTCTTTCCAACACAAATAAACAATAAACCATGCACAGGACGTGGAAAAGATGAAGCAAAACAAACCACCATGAATTTACCTAGGGAATGAAGCGCAGATTTGGAATTAACAAGCAAAAGATGATAACAGACACACAGGCTACGTGGTGATAACCCACTTACATTACTGAACTTAGGAGAAAGTTCTGGCATAAGGAGAATGCGTCTTATTTGGCCAACCTCTGAGCACAAACTAACTAGCAGAAGATGATAACAGACACTCAACTTTGTGGTGATAAACCACTTACAGTATTTTACAGGAGAGTGATCACTTAATGAGAATGCATCTTATGGGTGCTCCCTCAGCCCCAGGTAACCTCAGATGTAAGCAATGGACATTGTACATTCCAGCTGGCACATCGTCAAGTTTCAGGGATTCCACAAGAATCACTTCCTGCACCATTTCAACAATGTTAGTGCTGCTCATCATTCTTTTCTAAACGCCAGAGAAAACATAGCTCAGTTGTCATTTGTCATTTTTATTGCAGAGAAGACAAAAAGCAAATTGATAAAATATTGGATCCCCTCTGTTTTTTTGTTCCCTTTGATAAATCACATGGAATGTCGATTACACCTGTTGAACCCTCAAGGGAGAAGAAGACATCAACCTAGAGCATGTGTTAAATATGTGAAACTATAATGGTTGATTAAAGCAAATACCTTTAAACCACTATGTGATGTGCTGTTGTCTTTTCTTGCAAAGCTCACATGCAACATGTAATTTGTTCAATTTCGGATACTTGAGCTTCATCATGGCACAATAGACTTCACATGTTATGGGACCTAGTGTCAGTGTCGTACACTGACACAACATCTGATGCACCTTGCCTCAGGACAACCAATTATAGACTTCTCATGTTTTGGGATCTGTACTATTCTCTCGTCTCTTCCTATGTTACAGTGCTCCAACATTTGGACACTGAGTACCTGTTTTTTCAAGTACCCCAAACATGGATGTTTACCTATGGTAGATGCCAAGGGCTTTCTCATACTCTACTGCTGAGTGAAAATCACACCATCTACACCTAAAAAGGATTGTTATTTTACCTCTGTCACACAGAGTGAATATTTCCTCTACAACAGTAGTGGCTAGATGAGCTCCAATTCCCTCTCAAAGTTGTCACCATTGACACAACATATAGAACTACCCAATTGGTGGTAGAGTTGGCATCCTCACTGAGCATTAATCTTGGTTTTATAGTTAAAAGAGGCTCACTAAAGTAGGAGTGGGATTCATATGTGTCGATCCCATTTCACTATTTTGTATCTGTAACAAGTAGCATCTCCTAAGGTTTCTATGCCATTATAAAACTATTAACAAGAGTTACCTACTTTGAGCACTATTAAACATTTTTTTCCCCACTAATAAGAATAAGCACTATAAAAAGTTTTTTTTTTTCCCCACTAATAAGGATAAGCACGATAAAAAGGTTTATTTCCCCACTATTAAGGATGAAAAGAGATTCCACTTGCCTAAAATTCTCTAATTGTTTCTACAATTATTCTCTCTAACCCATTTTCCTTTGGCTTTACTCCATCCCCTCAAATGTGGTTGAAAACAATGAGTAACTAACATGAATGCTGTTACATGGCCACCATTAGTCCACTATATTTTAATGTTTGAATTGACTAAGCACTGATTATTTTATTCAATTAAAACATTATTTTTTTTTGCCTTTACTAAACATTGCCTAGCAAATGGGGAAGTGTCTTCAACTATACAAGACAAAGAACCAAAACCTCGTAAAATCAATAAAGGCAACAAGGACAAGCCACCATCGCCAAAAGATTTTCTTAAGCACATAAAAAGAACCAAATATAAAACCCCTATTGGTAATTGATCCAAGTGCTCAAAGCCTGTATATGCTTTACAGTGTTGGCATGTATTAGGCCATGCTTTCTCTATAAAGACAAAGAAAAATACTTTCAAATAAAATAAAATAAAAATGGTAAAGAATGAATAGTATGAGCAATATGTGTTCATACTTTTGTTCTTGTGTCCTACTTTTTCAGGGTTTTCTATGTTAGCCAGAATTCTCTCATCTACCAGAAGGGCACAATTAGGTGGCTACCAAAAGAAACTTGACCTAACAGATGAGATTTACTTAAATCAAACAGAGGAGAACAATTAATTTAAGGATTTAACAGTTAACTAATTATTCAAAACACAACACTGAAAAAAAAAAATATTACTTACCCTGCCTTCAAGGAAAGGAAGATGGGCAGAGACAATATGATCATAGGTTGCAACAGATACGTAATCAATCCCTACATTTGATAACAGAAAATTTGTCAGTGCAACAACTAATTTAGAAAGAGAACAGCACAGAAATGTACAGACCATAAGCAGGAAGAGACTATAATAAAGTTCCCTATGACACAAGAAACCAAACATAAAACAACAGAAACCAACTATAGGACAATGATTCTATAAATACATATGATTAAGTGAAATGGTTTCAGTTTAAAAGATTCTAAAGAACTCAAATTTAATTTAGAGAAAAGTTTGGGTACTTCATAAGGGTTGTAATGGAAAATTTGTTAAATCCTGCATGTAGTACAACTGAATGTATGTAATGGTTGAGCTAGCTACAAAAAGAGAGTCTTCCATCTTACCAACAAGTTTAATGTCGGTATTCTCAACTAGCCATCTTGCTCCATCCTCTGTGAATCCAGCATAGTCTGATTCAAATTCCTTTTTGAACATAAGCTTCCTGAAAATGAAATGAAATGAAATGAATTAAGCCAGCAATTTTTGATGAATTTCGAAGCCTTATAACACTTCTAAAAATGACTTGGACCCCAGTTGTTACTCAAAGCAATAATTTGAACATGGCCTGCAACTATGGAAATTCTGAAAAAGTAAATTGAATATGAATCTTACCTGTCAGTGTTTAATGTTCTGAAAAGCACACGACGTACCCCCTTTGGAATCTGTAGGGACTCCATAGCTTCAGCTGTAAGAGGTAGATATATTATTTGAAAAGGCAAAAATTTACTAACTTAATTTAACCATATTTCCTAAAGTAATTGAATATTACAACTTATGGTTAAACATGACTTTAGTAAATTAATATAATGACTTAATATGACTTAACAAGTTTCATGCAACTTTAATTCATGAATCCTTAAGATTATTCTAGGTGGGAATGTCTTATCTAGGCCCAACTTAGCTATGGACTGGGCTTGGGCTGTACTAGAACTCTAATTCCTAACCTTGGTCCTACGGGCTGCCCCATCAACCTCATAAGAGTAACATTTCATGAAAGACCTTTTGTTGTGGCCTGAAGACAAATCACTGCACACTTTGGACAAAAATGGACAAAGAATTTAATGGATGATAATGACTCACAAACGTTTTAGTGAAGAAAAAGTTGGATTCCGATTGGCGGGCCTGAGCTGAGGGCCCAATAAAAAAGTAGAAATGCAATTGGTGGGGGGCGCAAGTTGCGGAATTCACAGGGTAATAAATCCCAAGACTCACTCTCAACAGACGAATCGATTCTGCAGCACTCAGGAGTTGGGAGTGAGGACATGGGGTGAAAAAGATTTATCACAGCCAGGTGATAATGACTGAATAGCCTTTTTTAGTAAAACAAACAAAAAAGAAAAGAAAAGGTGGAATGGGGATGGCACCTCCTTCCGAGCACTAAAAAACAAAAATGCCAATAATACAGTTACAGTGTGTACATGGCAAGCAAAAGCAAACGCCAGAATTGGGTAGAAAAACATAGTAAATGCATCATGGAATAGCACTTAGACATGATGCATTTTTTTTTTTTTCAATTTATTACCCAATTTTGGAGTGGATGCCACAATATACTCTCATCATAAAAACATTTTTCTTAAATAAATAAATAAATAAAAACTAAGGACATGTTTAACAACTATTTTCGAGAACGGTTTTCTGCTCTTCAAAATAAAAAACACTTTTATCAACCAAAAACTATTTTCTGTTCTCAAAGAACAGTTTTTTTTTTCTATTATTTTCACTTATTTTCATATAAAAATTATTTTTAAAACATATTTAAAAATATTAAAAACAAATTAAACACATTTTTGGTTTTCAAACAAATTTTTATTTCACAAAACATCATAGATCAGTTTTTGAAAACAGTTCTCAAAAACCATTTTTTTAGCATTGTTTTCAAAATTGGTTACCAAATAGACCGTAAAGTTCACGAGTGATTTTTGGATTAGAATCTCATGGGTATATCTTTCATAAATTACCTTTCAAATTGATTCTTTTAAAAACTACTTTTTATTTGGTAATAAATTATCAAAAATATCTCTTTCTTTTTAAACACAATTTGATTCTAGATAAAAAGATTTCTAAAAACATTTCCAACATAACCCATATTTGCCAACTCAAGGATATTTCATATGTATTTTGAACTTTCTCTTTCTTGACAAGCAAACAAGCAATTGAGGAAAGAAATACTGGGAATCAATTAATCAAAGAGAAGTCAAATCAGAACAGCATACCAGTAATGTTCTTATCCCTTGGAGCATCAACCAACAGTGCAGGTCCTGATCAGATCAAATCAACAGATAAAATCAATAACTAAAATCCATAGTCACATCTCCTCAAAGTTATTCTAAAAACAAACACATCTTTTATGTTCTCCGATTGTTAAGGCTTCTTCCTAAATCCTCACTCTCATTGGCCGGAAGAATAGTGTTTGGGATTTCAAAGGGGTTCAAGAAAATTTCTGAAAATTTAATTCCGAAAATGACTGAAAATGAAAGCCCATACTTGACTTTTGCTCTGTACTCCACATGTTTTTGTTTCCTTGACTTTCTAAAAACAGGAAATAAAAACAATTTCAAAGATCAAAACACACCCCTAATGTTTGTGATATTTTAGGTAGGCCTCTTTCCAAGCTCAGGCGTACTTTTAGAAATGACAGTTTTGCCCATTCAGTTCCTGTGTATACTGTTTTCGCCTTTGTGATTTGTCTTCTCCAGGCGAGTATACTTTTCCTTTCTTTTGAGATGAGACTTTCCCAAATCCTTATTTTATTAGAAAAAATATTTCTGTTGGAAAAATTTTCCTTTTCTGTTTGATATTTTCTCGGCAACCAAGCAGCAAGTTTGGATGATTACCGTTGAGAACTTCAAGGTCAAGAGTCTCGACGTCGAAGCCAGCATCGAAGTAGTGGTCGAAGACGTGGCCCGGCGAGTCAACGTGCGTGCCGGTATGAGTGGGCATTTTCATGTGAGAATTATTGGTGATAGATCCGTTCTTCATACTCTTCTCCAACCATATGACCTCGCCGATTCCCTCGTCGGTCCCAAAGGTGGGCATGTTGGGGGTGTATGGGTGAGTGATGTCGAAAATATGTCCGTCGGCGTAGACCTCTCGTTTCACGGGGATGAGCTCGACGTTGCAGGAGCCCGAGCCGTAGGCAGAAGGATAAGCCTCGGAGGCGAAGGAAGAGGGGAGAAACAGAGTGGCCACAGTGACCACCCCGGCGCAGAGCAGTGGGAGCAACAGCGAGGATCCCATGGTGGTGAAGATTGAAGAAGAGAGAAGAGTCTCTGAGGGATATCCAAGAGCACTGGCTGAAGGGCCTTATATAAAAGGGAGCAGAAGACAGTAGCTGGGTGAGTCCGAGGCTTTTCCATTTATTTATTTATTTATTTATTTATTTATTTATTTATTGGGAAAAATATTATTGTATGATTGGAAACAGGAAAGATTCCAAAATAAAAAATTAAAATTGCTCGAGTGGTTGATATTAGGATAGGATCAATCATGGAGGGGATAAGCTATCACGAATCGGGACATCTTTCTTCCATCCCCCTAACGTCGAGACAAATATACGGATTTTCATCTCAGATTCCGTGGTCGTGAGATGCGTCCTGCCTCTTTAATCACACGGTACGGATTTTTTTACCATCTCCCCCCACCACGTGATCACTGGCCCCCCTTTCCACGCTCCAAAGCCACGTGACAAGGGTCACAAGCCCAAGGCCAAATTCAAAATAGGAAAGAAAATTACATCTTTTTAGCCGCGTCCTCAAATTTATTATCAAAATTTAAAAAAAATCATAAATAATAATAGGTTTAGGTTTAGGCTGAGGATGACAAGGTAAACATAATTGAGATTCCACACGTATGACTCACGTGACCATGGCCCCATTCCTAGACATTGATGGGATCGGACCCTGTCTGATTTGATTTGATCATGTTCTTTAACATTTGTAAGATAAGATGATAAGGTGATAAGGTAGCTTCTTAATTTTTTAAATTTTCAATCTTTTCTAAGATAAAGTGTGATGATGTATGTATTCTTGGGGAACGATGGAAAATCTATCTAGGGTTGAATAGGAAATCCACCAACTCATTCATAAGAATAATATCTTAAATTGGTATATTTAACTCTATCCCATTTAAATTCAGGCCAATTAAATTAATTATTCTCTCTTAATTAGTACGATGAGAATGAGAATCGAGCACAACTTTATTTATGGTAATAAAGATCCACAAAGATCGTTTTCTTAAATAGATATAAAATGAGATAGGATAAAAGAGGGAGGATGTAATTATTCTTTCTTAATTAGCATTATGAGAATCAATCACAACTTTATTTATGGTAGTAAAGATCTACAAAGGTCGTGTTTTCTTAAATAAATATAAAATGAGATAGGATTAAAAAGGGATGATATAATCATTTTTTCTTAATCAGCATTAGGAGAATTGATTATAATGGTATTTATGGTAGTAAAAATTCACAAAGGTCGATTTTTGTTTTTTTTTTTTATTTGATATAAAATGAGATATGATAAAAGAGAGGAGGATATATTTTACCATATTTTCAATTATATATTAAATGTTAGGGTATATTACCCACATCTCGTCTATGTAATCATGTTTGGTTAACCGGATATTCGGATTGGACAAAAAATGACATAAACCATTTTAATTAAACATAAAATATAATAAGTAGTATGGTACATATTCACTTCTTATTATCTCATATATTCAATCAAATATAGAATAAGTGGTGGGATATATTTTTTTAATATTATATTTTTTTTATTATATTCAACTAAATATAGAAAAATTTATTTTTTATTATATATATATAGATTATTTTTATGAATTATGTAACATATTATAAAATTTATTATTTATAAATTTTAAATATTTTAATCACAAATATTATAAATAAATTAATAAAAAATATTTACTAAATATTAAACAATTTCTAAATAACATTAAACATATAAGAAATTTCATATTTTATTAATAGAAAATATTTGGATGCAATATCGTTTTTATTTTAGACAAATATCAAAAATTGAAAAATAATATACTTTTCTTTTCATTTTTTTATTTGTTTTATAAACTAAATATAAAAATCACATAACATATCACATTATATATAATATATTAGACATCTATTGAATTTTTTCCTTTTTTTTTTTCTTTTTTTTTTTTGTTGTTGAGGATCTCAACACGGCATGATAGGTTCTCTCGCCAAATGACTCTGCATTACTTGGAATTATAACCTCTATGAACAGTTGGCATGATCGTGTTGGGCATCCTTCCATAAAAGTTCTCCATGGTATTTTCAAGCCCATGTCTTTACCTGTTTCGTCTTCCCTATCCCCATCTTTCCATTGTCATTCATGTTTAAGCAATAGGAGCCATAACGCCTCCTTTTGGCCATTTGTCTTTAGTAAATCATGGTCCACTAAGACTTAGTCCATTCTAATGTTTGGGGACCATCCTCGTTGATTCTATCAGTAAATTTAAATATTATGTGATATTTGTTGGCCATTATACTACGTACACTTGGCTTTATCCCATTTATTTAAAATATGATGTTATGTATGTCTTCACCGAATTTAAAATTTAGTTGAAACTTATTTCAAAACAAAATTAGTCACCCTATACTCTGATATAGGCGAGAAGTATCACAAGCTCAAAATTTTTTTATTATCTCATGATGTCCAACATCTCACAACTCCATCACATACTCCTCAACACAATGAGTCTACTAAATGACGTCATTGACACATTGTTAAAACTAGTCTCACATTTTTTCACGAAGCCTCACTTCCACCATTGTATTGGCCATTTGCTTTTAAAATCGCCACCTATCTTATAAGTTGTCTTCCTTCTCCCATTCCCAATTCCAAATATCTTTTTGAGGCCATATTTAATACCTTAATTATTCCAAATTGAGAACTTTTGAATGTCTTTGTTACCCATGGCTTCATCTGTATGCTAAATATAAACTCAATCCTCAATCCACTACATGTGTCTTTCTCGGTTACTCTACTCATCAAAGTGCTTATAAGTGTCTTGATCCTTTAACAAATAAAATATATGTCTCTTATTATGTTCAAATCCACTACATGTGTCTTTTTTAGTTACTCTACTGATCAAAGTGCTTATAAGTGTCTTGATCCTTTAACAAATAAAATATATGTCTCTTGTTCAAATCCACTACATGTGTCTTTCTTAGTTACTCTACTCATCAAAGTGCTTATAAGTGTCTTGATCCTTTAACAAATAAAATATATGTCTCTTATTATGTTCAATTTGTTGAGTCTGAATTTCTTCTCTGCTATCCTAGCACTTTATCTTACTCCAAAATACATAACACATTGGTCATTTTCTTCTTTGTCATTAGCCTCTCTTGACCTTCCCCATTTTTATATACCAATGTTTTCTCTTTCTATGCTTGTGGCCATGCCTACTCCAAAGCTACTTGTGTCTTCTCCAATCAATGCACCACCATCGATTCTTGTCTCCATTGCCACTCTTGACTCTATTGAAGCTTTGGTGCCCTACAACACCGTGCCCTCCCCTACCAAGCCTCAACCACGACCTCCTACTTGAACTCATTCCATGGTCACTCAATCCCTTAACAATACCTTCAAACCCAAACAACTAAATCTCACTACCAAACACTCTCTCCTTGATTCCCTTGAACCCACAAGTGTGTCAACGATCGTCCGTGATCCTAAATGAGACACTGCTATGACTGACAAACTCAATTCTCCCATCCATAATGGCACTTAGGATTTTGTTCCCTTATCTCCTAATCAGAATATTGTTGGTTGCAAATGGGTTTTTTGTATCAAACACAATCCAGATGGCACCATTGCTTGTTACAGGCCCACTAGTTGCCAAAGGTTTTCATCAATAGCCTAGGTAGACTACCATGAAACTTTCAATTCGACTGTCAAGCCAACTACCATATGATTGGTTCTCTCTTTTGCTTTCAGTAATAATTTGCTCATTCAGCAAATGGACGTCAACAATGCTTTCTTGCACGAAACTCTTCATGAGGAAGTCTACATGGTTCAACCTTTAGGCTTTATAGACCAATCCCTCCTCTCACACATTTTCCATCCCCACAAGGCTTTCTATGGGCTTAAGCAAGCCCCATGTGTTTAGTATAACAAGTTGCAAGAATTTTTTCTCTCCTATGGATTCTTGAATTCTCGAGCGGATACTCCTTTATACATCTACAATGCTAATAGTCACACTATCTATTTTCCTATCTATGTTGATGATTTACTTGTTATAAGAAACAATTCATAGCAACTCGCTCATTTTTCCAAAGCATTGTCACATCGATTCTCATTAAAGAATCTTGGGCTCTTTCACTAATTTCTTGGTGTTGAAGTTTTGCCTACTTCTCAAGGTTTATTCCTTAGCCGACACAAGTACATACATGATCTCTTCAAGAAAACAAAAAATGAATGACGCTAAAGATGCTCTCACTCCCATGTCTACAATTGATTGTCTTCTTCCCAATGATAGATCTCCTTACACAAATGCGACTGAATATTAACAAGTTATTGGTTCTCTACAATATTTCTCCTTGACTAGATTGGATATATCATTTATTGTGAGTAGATTTGCTTAATTCATGCATTCCCAATGATGGATCTCATTTCGTAAATGTGACTAAATATTGACAAGTTATTGGTTCTCTACAATATCTCTCCTTGACTAGGCCAGATATATCATTTACTATGAACAAACTTGCTCAATTCATGCATTTGCCTACTAAAAAACATTGGATCGCTACCAAGCGTTTACTTCGCTATCTCAAGCACACTATTGTGACAACATGAAGGCCACTCATCTCCATACAAATCCCCCTTTCATTCTCGAATGAAACACATTGCTCTTGATTTCCACTTCGTTTGAGACAAAGTGGCTTCCAATATTCTTCATGTGGCTCGTTTTTTGTCTCAAGATTAGTTGGATGATTTTCTCACTAAACCATTTTCTCAAGTGTGCCGACCAGCTCAGAATCAAGATCGGTGTCTCTGATAAGTCTACCATCTTGTAAGGGCATATTAGAATAAATGTATCTAGACATTTGCATGCGCCTAGACAATCACACAAACCTGGGCATTTGAATTCAAAATCCCAACATCACCACAACATTTTCTATTTGTGCAATAGATCAACTCAATTACAACTACATAATTATGACTCAATTATGACTACATAATTTGTTTTAAATGTTATCATTTTGTTCTAATTTGAAACTTGAAACCTATATATATATAAAGAGAGAGAGAGAGAGAGAGAGAGAGATTCTCTAACTTAAAGAGTGTTTGACAATAATTTTAAAAAGTATTTTTTATTTTTTTTAATATTTAAAAATTTTTATCTTTCAAGTATTAAAAATATAATAAACACTTCTTAAAATCATTATTAAACATACTCTTAATTATAAAAATAACCTTTTTAATTAGGAGCCATATAATTTCAATTTTTTAATTAGATTGAAGCTACATTTAGAAAATATAATTTCTGATTTTACATGGATGCCAGCTTTTTCCTATTTTGTATTATTTTGATTTATTTTTAATTTAAAATTCATAAATAATCATAAAAATGGATAAATAAATAAATAAATATGCAATCAGAGCCTAGGTTTGAATTTATTTAGTACTTATAGATTATTTATGTGATTTTATATTTTATTTAAATTATTTTTTAAGATTATATATTAATTTTAATGGTAAAGTAAAATAATTTTCTATTCTTGAAAATAAAAATAAAAAATAAAATATTTTCAGATAACACCTTTTAATTGATGAACATATAAATGTTATTTTAAAAAAGTATTTAAAAGCTTTTTTTTATAAAAATAAAAAATAAAAAAATAAGAAAATTAGATTCTCAAATAAACTTTTATTTTATAAAACATCAAAAAACTATTTTAAAAAAACTATTTCAAAACACTTCTCAAACTAAGCCTAATTCCCCTTATATGAAAAAATTGGTTTCCTTGAAGTTTGTAGGTTCCACACCTTTTTCATTTTTACATGCAAATAAATAAGGAAATGAAATAAAGGAACACTCTCATTCCTTTTATTCCCTTTCATGAAAGTATCCCTTCCATTCCCTTTGGTAAAAGCAAACAAGATATATGATATTTATAGAATGAAAACTATATTAACATAATAATTTCTTCAAAAATGAGACTTGAATAAAACCAATTAGTCCTTTAATACCAATACATGGATATGGATCCGGGTTTGAACTACCCATCCAAAGTTTAAGAGCGACATTATTACAACCTAATACTAAGTTTTTAAACAAAATAACAAGATTATCCATGTCTCTTGTTTACGATAAGAGTCCAAAAGGGTGAAAGAGAATTCAAAAGACTAAAAACAGAAGAAAGTTCCAGAGAGGAAAAAGGTTAATAGTCTTTTCCAAGGAAAAAGGTTTGTCCAATCCTTCCAATCCTTACACTGGGAGCTTAAGGAAACATTTTCAGCTGTGCCCGGCCAATCCTGATTTCGGAAACTTTAGGAAACATTTCAGTTGTGCCTGCCCAATCCTTGTTTAGGAAAGTGTAAGGTTTTAAGTATGTCACGAAGAACAACTACGACAAATGACAAATTATGAGTTTGCTTTACCTTATAATGCTTGTATTATTTATACTTGTCTTCTATTTCTTTACACGTAAGTCTTGTGTCTTAGTATCTTATTTTATTTCTTTGTCTAATCTTATTTTAAAACCTTGTCATAAAATAAAGCTTTTATGTATGAATTAAAAAGCAGTTAAGGGCCAGAGTTCATTGCAAGAATTGTTGGCAATAGCCTCTACACATAAACACTAAGAAACTATGTTCAAAACATCGATTTATCTTTATCTAACAGGTCCCTCCATCAAATAGCTATGATATATAATCAGTTTTAAGAGTGTGCCCTGTGATCATATTGTTCCCACTCTAGACTCCCTGGGGCAATAACTATTTCCTGGGATTTAAAAGTATGCATGACAGTACTATTCATGCCACTCACATGAAAGGAATATGTCAAAGGGAATTCTTGTTTCAATTCACATACAATAAGCAGCATGGCACATAGAAAAGATTTTAGGTAATAAGCCGCATGAATATGTCATGGGCATGAATTTCCGGATTACCTAGTAGAGATGGTAACAGATCCCCAGACTTCTTGCGGCAAACCACTGACATTGTAAAATCTATGAGAAAATTAACCCTTGATGAGAATGCATCTTATAGGGGACCCCTCAGCACCAAACAACCTCAGAGGTAGGCAATGGACCGAATATATTCCAGGTTTGATGTCGTCCAGTTTCAGGCCTTCCACAAGAATGGTTTCCTGTAGCATTTTAACAGTGTCAGTGTTGCTGATGTTGCTTTTCTAAACACCAAAGAACCAAAGCACAATTTTCTGTTCCTTTTTTTCCTTCATTGTTTTTGCAGAGAAGAAAGGATACAAGTTGATAAGAAATCTTTCTCTTCGATAAATCACATGGGATGTCAATTTCATCTTATGTAAGTGACAAAACAAACAGGAAACGAGCAAATGACATTTAAACCAGAAGCAGTTCCATTTCAAAACAAAGATCAGACCACCACTCCTGCTAGTTGCTATGACATCTTAATAGCAACCCTAATGATGAAGAAGATGGAATTGATCCAGAATATTTCTTAAGTATCAGACACTGTATTCGTATTAAAAATTCATACTTTGAAACCATTATTAGAAGCTAACAATTGAAAACGATGGCTGTCAGAAATAGTAAGTACTGTTACCTGGCAACAAACCACCACATATGAATTCTTGTATTATTTTTAGTACTGAACCATTTTCTTCATCAAAACTTTTTATGATCAAATAGTAGCAAATATATATATATATATATATATGATAATCCTTGAATTGTTTTAAGCACTGGACTATGTTAGTCAATTAAAGTACCATATCTATGAAAAAAAATATGTAGTATTTCCACTAATAAGAAAATTTTGTTTGAATCATGCCCTGCCTCACTTTGTATATGCCTGATACTACCTCAAAGCCCCTAATAGTGGTTGCTGGGGAGGTCCCTTGATAGATCCCCTCAAAAGTGCCAGGGCACAGAGCCCAGATATTTAGATACATGGGGGCAGGGAGCAGGATCTGGTGGTGGGTTGTGCATGAACCTGTCACACCTCAAATTGTGGGCACAGCTCCTTCATTGCTAAATGATTAAGACGGTTCAAACTTTTTGGGAAGGAGATGAAAGCTTGCTGAGGTGGATGATGATGACACCCTATAAAGTGACTAATTAACCAGTTTGCAAAACAAGTCTGCAGTACTGGGCTCTTAAATTCAGTGTATGCAGACAGCAAAAGCCACTATTGGGCCTGCAACCCCAGTGAGTTGGCTCACTCCTAGCCCCCATATAATATTCAAGTGGCCACTATTTAAGATGTCAAGCATCTTGAGCCCATTCCTGAGAATCTCTCTAATCTACATAGAGATTCCAACCCTTATGACTCACAACACCCTGCCAGATTTTCCCCTCCTTTCAAGCTGCTTAGCTCCCCTCTAGTTCTGAAGCACCTCTCGTCATCCACATGGCTGATGCACTTCACATGAGAACCACCCATAAAAATTCTTGCAACCCGAGAAGGAAACAATGTGACTAGAATTAACATCCAAGTTAAAGATCTATGATTGGCTCCTAGGCCCTACGGGAGTTGAGCCATTATAATCTATAATAATATAAACATTATTAATCTGAAATATTTTACATTTATGTACTGTGATAAAATCTGATACTTTGAGGAACATCAGATCCTTACCTAATCATCCATCCTAAGAAAAATAGATCACTAGGAGAAACATCAAATGATTTTTTTTTTTTGATAGACAAAGGAGAAAAATAGATTAAGACACGCCAAAAAAGGGGGCGCTCCCTACGTACACTGGCTGTATACAAAAAAGGCCCAAAAACTTGGCGACAAATGAAAGAAAAAACCTAAAAAAGAAAAAGTTAGACAACAGCCCAATCACCCAACAAATTCTGAAAAGAGAGATAGTCCAAGTTCCCGTCCAGAAACTGCTGAGACCATTCAAGAAGAGACCGAAGAAAGATATTCCTCAACAAGTTCTCTTTGCTAAAGGAATATCAGCATTTATCTCTTTGCTAAAGGAATATCAGGTTCTAACCATGACTTTAGTCCTGAACAAGTTCTCAAGATAAGAAGCATACTGTAGACATCAAAATTTTTAGTGAATTAAATTATCACTAAATTGATCTTCAAAATTGTGGCTTCCCAATTCAATAAAATGTGGGCTCAATAAGTGATAGATTATACACATTGGACACGTGACATATATTCAAAAGGTGACATGTAGCAAAATTTAGGAGGCTACAAATTTAGTTTTGCAAAAAAAACAAATCTTCCAATTGAAGTCAAAAGAGAATTAAAAAATAAATATTATCTTGTTGGAAAATTTCCTTAATGAATGAAACAAGTTGCTAAAATCAAGGAATCGAATTCTTTGAATTAAGCAACTAAATTGTGGGAGTTCCAAATTCAAATTTCACCTATAAATAATAGTGACTTCCTTCAATGAAGGGGACTTTGGATCAGCAAAACAGCTTCACAAAAATCTCCCTACAAGTTCGAGAAATTGCATAAGAACTACACATGTGTTCTTTGCCTTTCAACAAAATCATTCAGGAATAAGCCACTCTAGGCCCTCGATTGACTTTCAGAACAAAGAAAACACTTTCGTCGTCTACTTTCGAATTGTGATCAAAGTCATTTGAGAATAAGCCACCATAGGCCCTCGATTGACTTAAAGCTTCACAAAATCTCTTTGCAAGTTCAAGAAATCGCAAAAGAACACACGTGTTCTTCGCCTTTTGACAAAGTCATTCAAGAATAAGTCACTCTAGACCCTCGATTGACGTTCAAAATCAACAAAACAATTTCGTTGTCTGCTTTCAGATTGTGATCACAATGAAAGAATCAAAGGAAAAATATTCTTTTGTAAAGAATATTAACACTGACATTGTACCCCACAATTCTTAATTTTAATAAAAATTTTGTTCACATTATTTTACCTATAGTTTTTATGCTTCTTTTGCAAGACTTGCATGAAATTTGTGCATACACATACATACCTATAAAGAAGTGTTATACTGTGGTTGGATACTAAGTTAGTCATAACACTCCTAAACACGTGACAAAAGGATGTCCAACACATTAAAATAGTCTTTCCACATTGCAGGCGTGGCTTGGTGGCACATGCACTCTCAGTGGAAACATTGATGTTAGAATGTCACTACTTTATTCCATAAAGAGAGAGTTACAGCTTCAAATATATATATATATATGAGCCAGCAGAGGAACAAAATGAGCAGTGTGTATGCGCATGTGTGCATGTATAGTGTCATGGATGTCCTACTTTTGAAGATTTGTCATGTGAGGTATCCACGTTATGTTGTACCCATTTTTCTGTCAGCATTGGCATTATGTAAATCTTAGGTAATATTGGCTCCAGCTGAGTTGAATGATACATCACATCAAATTCATGTCTGGAGAAATAACAGCATAAAGAACCAGGATTGCCAAATCTAATTTAACATCTCATCTAGGACAGAATTAGAAGTGATGTAGAACAACCCTAGGATGGTTGCCTACACTCAAATAGGTGGGCTAGGTTTTTTTTTTTTTTTTTTAGGGTTTAAGGAGAGGAATAAGGGATAAAGTTTATGGTAGAAAAAAATAAAATAAGAAAAATAGAGAGAAAGAAGATCCGACAAAGAAGAGATAAAAACTTCTAAGGCCTTCTAGAAGTCTCACCCAAAAGAAAATCAATGGAGTCTCACCATTGAGCATTACAACATTTGCAATAAAAAAAAAACATAATATTGTTAACATCAATCAATTACTTTGATTTACATAGATTAGACTTATTTACAGGTCTCTCTAAGAAATCCAAAGTCTACTAAAATTCTAATAACCCATTATGACTCTAATTTTAATTGTCTTATAACCTAATTAGCGAATCCTAGTTTGACTTTAAATACTAATCCTACTTTAATTCCAACTAATATTAATCCTACTTAAAGTTTATTTACATCTTTCTTTTTCATTCTTGAATACACTTTAAAAAGTTTTCCCCCATCAAAAAGTATCTATTATAGTCTGGGAACAAAAATAGGATTGTAAATGTAGGTCAATGAAATTATCCCCATTAGGAGGCACCCAAAATGACACTTCACCTAATACGTAGACTTGCTTAAATAAAACAGCAAGAGCAATTATTTAAGGCTTAAATAGTTAACTAATTATTGAAAACAGAAAGTTGAAGTATTCCTAATTCATCAATGAAAAACTTTCTTACCCTGCCTTTAAGAAAAGCATAATGAGCAGAAAGTAAATCAGAATATGCAGCAACAGATAAGTAATCAATCCCTACATTTCATAACAGAAAAAGTTGTCAGTGCAACAATTAATTTTGCAAAAGAAATTCACAGAAAAATATCATAAAGCAAGAAGAGACTATAATAAAGTTCCCAGTAAGACACAAAACCAAATAAAGAACAAGTAGCAACCAAACACAAGAAGATAATTCTGTAAATACATATCAATGAGGGTAGGTGATTATAGGGAAATACGGAGAGGAAGAGGGAGATTGGTGCTTAAGTGTAGTTAGTGAAAGGTATGAAGTGGAGGTGTAGAAGGCAATCAGAAGCAGGTAGGAGATTTTTAACAGTAGAATCGGTTCAAGGTGGGTAATGGTAGGAGCATGAAATTTTGGAAGGATAAGTGGTGTGGCGACTCACCCCTAGGAGAGGCTTCTCTTGCGTTGTATTCCATTGCTACTACCAAGGATTCATGAGTGGCTAAGGTGTGGGAGCAGGAGGGGGAGAACGGTGGCTGGAACTCTCATTTTTCAAGATAGATCTATGACTGGGAGCTTGATGGGGTGGAGACGCTCCTGAGGAAATTGCAAGCATAGATAATTGGTAGAGATGTAGAGGATAAAATGGTTTGACTGAACTAGAAGGTTATGGTTTTTTCAATTAAAACTCCATGCTCTGCTTTGTCCAATGAAAGAAGAGAGGCTTTCCCTTCCAATGTTGTTTGGAATTCTTGGATCCCATCAAGAGTTAGGTTTTCTTTTTGGGAAGCTAAGTGGGAAGGACATTGATGCTGGATCAGCTTAAAAGAAGGGAATTGAAGATGCCAAACAGATGCTATATGTGCAAATGAGAAGAAAAATAATGGACCACATTCTCCTTCATTGCTCAAAAGCAGTCATCTTAAGGTAGCTGATCTATGCTCTGTGTAGCATAGAGTGGATAATGCACTCCTTAGTAGGGAAAGCCTTCTAGTGTGCTGGCATGGATCCTTTGTTGGGAAAAGGAGGAAGAAGGCTTAAAAAGCTTTACCCTTATGCCTATTTTGGACCATATGGAAGGAGAGAAATACGAAGACGTTTGAAAATACTAAAAAAATGGATCAAGCAATCAAACAATCATTCATGTATAATTTTTTGAGGTGGTTCAAAGTGTGCAAAGGAGATTGTGCTTTGTCCATGTTAGATTTTATTGATTAGCTGAGCTCTGTGTAGTAGCTGGGGGATGGTTTCTATGTTTCCCTCAACTTGGGGTGGCCTACTTTAGCGTGCCCTTTCATCAGGTGTTGTTCCATATAATGAATAGAATGTTTATTTCCCTATTAAAAAATAAATACATATCAATGAAAGGAAACAATTTCATTTTTAAATCAGCTCAAAGGACCCAAACTTAATTCCAGGATAAGAAATTTATAGAATTTGTGTCTACTTTTGTAAGTGGAGTTGTAATGAACAGTTCACATAATTCAAGGATTTAAGAACCATTGATAAAATGAAACTGGATGAAAAAAAAAACTGAAAATTCAGAGGTGTCATAGGAAGTCAGAGGGGGAACAGAACATTAAAGTAATGGCTTTTACATTTGCAAGCCCATAACCTTTCCTTTTTTGGTAGTTCCTTATGAATAAAAGCTATTGGTCAACTTAAGAGCGAATAAAGACCAACAAATCTTGTGCGTCAAATAATGGAACACAAATGAAAAGGGTAAATGCAAACCATACATGTACATGTCTATTGTAAGAAACAATAGGGAGTAAATTTGTTATCTTGGGGTGCCATCCACAAGTATAGGTTAAAGAGGATTTGCCCATACAATTATAGTGGGCATGGAAGAAAGAAAGATACTATAGGACTGTCAACAAGGCATATACGTATCAGACTGAAGGAGCAGTTCTACAGATGGCTGTGTGACAAACATGATTGGTCATAAAAGAATTATGAGTGAATATTCAATAAACAAGTCCATGAAAGGAGCCTAATGATGAAAGCACAGATGATGGCTGGATATACAAGAAAGGATTGATTAAATGACTGGAAATGAAATGCCAACCAGAGACCAGAAAATTTTGATGAGATGAATTTTAGACGTGCAACACAGACAAATTTGTGTGATCATGCACATAACACAAATGAATTTGTATGATCTTGCATGTAAAAAAATGATCCCAAGCCAGAGTAAAAACTCAATGGAAAATTTGTGTGATCATGCATGTAACACATGAATCTATGTAATGGCTGAGCTAACAAACAAAAAAAAAAATACTATCCAATCTGGAAACTATGAACAGAGACATAAATGTCAGAATCTAGTACAGCCTTGATTCAGTGAAAAAGAAAAACACCCCTTGCCAGATAGCTCCAATCTGACAAAAAGAAAGTGTTCATCTTACCAACAAGTTTAATGTTAGTATTCTCCACTAGCCATTTTGCCCCATCCTCTGTGAATCCCACATAGCTTGTGTCAAATTTCTTTGTGAACATAAGTCGCCTGAAATGAAGTAAGTTTTGAGTCCACATGCAATTTCTTCAAATCATATAACCTTCAAATTATAACCTTTTTGGAGATTCATCACTCTTCAAATGTCATGCTAATGTTCAAGAAATAGTATTACATTTCAGAAAAAGTGCAGACTATTTCAAACTTTTGGCCACTGTCAGCAGAAACATAAAGACAACTGGAATTCATAATATTGCACATCAATAAATAAGAATATAAGCCATGAACATATTGATAAATCATGCAAGTAGAGCCTAAAGTTTAAGAAAACGTTGGATTGTAAAAGAGATATACCATTACTACAATGATAGCAGGCCAATTACTATAAAAGATTAAAGCCTAATTAATATAATATAGGTAACCACAGAATTAACTTTTTAACCTCCATGGATGATACATTTAAAGAGAAGTGCCTTCAAGCAAATAAGAAACTTCAGTGAAGTAACTTTCCTTGTATTAAAATTTTTAAGAGGAAGATTAATGCACAGATAAAGGCATTTTCAATAAATTTAAGATGATGAAAACAAATAGATTGGAATAATTTACATTAAAGCAACTTCCAGTAGAATCAAATGTCAAATCAAACAATCATGGTTCAAAAGAAATCTCACTTACTATAGCTACTAAAGGACACTGACCTCAATTATTACTTAAGAAAAATAATTTGAACATGGCCTACATGATGGAATTCTGAAAAAAAAAAAATGTCAAAATAGATTTACCTGTCCGTGTTTAATGTCCTGAAAAGCACACGACGTACTCCCTTAGGAATATTTAAGGACTCCATAACTTCAGCTGCAACATGCAGATATTGTTAACCTTATCGGTTGCAAATTAAATAAGAGAGGTGAAATCATTTTCCTATTAGTTGTCAATATATGTAAATTTTCAGTAGGTCTTTGTGAATACAGAAACTTGTCAGTAGCAAAGCAAAAGAGGAACCAGTTCAGGATGCCAACTACTCTTCCATTGAAGGCATACTCAAGCAATGGTGCATCAATTTGATGTGCATTATAGATATGAATCACTGAAACATACATATAAGACACAACTCTTTTAACCATGCAATTATAAAAATATAGTTAAATAATCCAGCTCTACATAACAAACTCGCTAGATATAGTACCTTTGACTGCAAGAGGAATTAGCATATCGACATAACTAGAGTGTTGAGTTAATCAATTGGGGAATACTCTAAGAAATATTTTTTTTTCCCTGTTTCAATTTTAGTGTGATAAGTTCCAGTTTACCTTCTTTATACCTCTCATACATCCTTCAGATTTGATCAGGATATATAGTCTCACTAAATGAAAGCATGGATAAGCAAACAGTGTAGTGAAACAACAATGGACCTCCATAGGACTTTTGATAAGTTCACATTTGGACAATCACTCAATTTTAGACAAGCACTTCCCCACAAAGAAAGGCTTTTACTTTTTACTTCGATTAGTATGCATCTCTTCTGTCTTCTGTTAAGCGTGGAAGTTACTTTCAGATAAGTGGTTTCCTCTTCGTAAGAACATCTTTCACTACAGAGGTTAATCACCACACAGCCTTTAGGGGCCCCACCTTCGCCCCTATTCAAGCTTTTATTAGCAGCTCCAGTTAAGTAAAGTCCAATCCCCATGCAGCTTTAATTTTGGCCACCTAACAAGTCTTCTAGTCATTGCCTGGCCACTATTTGGCCATTATATATCCCTTAGGGTGTTTAGTTCTTTATAAACCATTTGTTTGCCCAATTTAGGCCATTTAATTGGCTTATTTTTTATCATCATAACTTTTAAAATTCAATTGCCAACACTGACCTGTGGGTTATAATCATTTTCTCATTGTATCTAATTATATTGCTCAAACAACAGAAAGTGGGTTTCACAGAGCAATGCTAGTGACATGGGAAAACATATTTGACCCAAGCAAATCTTAAGTTAGTCTCACCTTCAATACAAAACACTGCAGCAATTTTTACACACACAACAAAGATTTATCACCAAATCAATGATGATGGCGACTTAAAAGGTTTGGCCAAATCAATGATGATGACGACTTAAAAGGTTTTGGTGAAGAAAAAAGTTGGGATGAAATGTTAGGAGCAAGTCCCCATTTACAAATACCAAGCAAGAATAAACAAAATAGCAGACAAAGCATATACGGGATTTACAGTGGTTCACTCTCAATGTGAAAGTTACGTCCACTTTGCCACTAGAGATTCTTCACTATAATCAAAGAAAAATTACAGGACGATCTCACGCCTCCCAATAATCACTCCTCTGTTTTTCATACCTAAAATAGTTGTCCTAATAATCCCTTATATAATATGAAAATTAGGACGGACTAATACATGTGTAGAATACTCAAAACACCCCTTAAAAATTCGCCTTGGGGGCATCAATCTATGGTCTTGGGGAAGAATGTGATGTATGATTAAGCTTCACACAACTCAACATGAAATTTTGACATTTAATTTTTAAGCACCAAAACTCCTACCAATAAGGAAAGGATATGCCTTATAGAAAAAAGTGAAAGGAGAAGTCACAAATGAGAACAAAAGATGTCATCAAAAGCAATAGGACCAGCTACTAGCCATAGAATTGGCACAAATTGGTACTTTACTTGAAACCCACTTGAGGAAGTACTCTTGATCAGGTTGTCAACTAGCATACACATCATAATTTTGAAAGTTTTTCTTTCCAACTTATTGTGCTAAATTTAGTTACAATGCTTTTGGTGGTCAAAAAATTATTCATAAGGAATGTGAACATTGAATAAGGTAAGATTATCTTATACCATCCAAAAGAACAATGGGAGTGGATTATAGAAGTGACACTAAAGCCAAAAATTGTAAAAAATGCTAAAAAAATGACCCAAGCTGGCATGCTAGAATTTCTTGAAGCCTGTGGCCTGAATTCATTATATTCTGTTTCTTCTTTGGAAGACCTCAGAGCAACGATCCAAGGAATTTTGTTTTCCATTATTTGCTTCTGACAGGCAAATTGTTATAGAAGATCATGCCAGCCAAGTATAATCAGCTATCATGTTATGCTCATCTCAAAGAGCATTTACTGGTGGAAGAAATATTTGCAATAACATATCAAGAAGTTTATCAGAAACACATACCAGTTATGTTCTTATTCCTTGGAACATCAACTAGCAGAGCAGGACCTGTTGAAACCAACAAATATGGTCATCAGTAAAATCTAATGCATAAATTCATAGTAGCATAATATCTTTTATTTGATAAAATCCCATTGCAAAAGAAAAGGAAAGGGAAACCCATGTACAAGCAAGGGAAATCCAGAAGACCAAAACAGACAAGAAGCAGGAAAGCAAGATTGAGAGAAAGATAAGGATTGTTGGAAATCTAAAGATGAAAAAACCCCCCAAGAAATCTTAAATTAGAGGCCCATGAGAAAAATGATCTTCACAAACATCCTTCCTGTTCAAAAAGAGCCTCTGACCTTTGCAGGTGAAAAACCTTGGAAAAAGATTGAGTAGAGCTATTGTAATTTCAACAAACATATTGCTTTTGATATGAGGATACTAAAACCGTTAGCATCAAATAGACAAATACAACTTTATAAAACCAAAGAAGCACTAATTTGATGACAATTATCATCAACTCATCTCCAGACTGAGATAACTCACATCACTGTAATGATAAAAGACCTCTCAAATCTCAATAGCATGTGAATGTGAAGGTAGGTAAGCATCTTCTCCTGATAATTATAACTGAGAGTTAGCAGTCAATTTCCTTGGTACCATCCCACCGTATCTAATTTAATGAGTTAATTTTTAAGTTCAATCAAGCCATTTTAAATATGCTGAATAAGAATCTTAGAGAATGAGCAATAATCAGTACTCAAAAGGAACCTCAGATGCACACCAAGACCATCTATGAAGCTCCAAGAAGGCTTGTAAGGTGTGTACACCTATGTTTGCCGGTAAAAATTCTTCAATTCCCATGGATATGGATATCTCATAAGAGGAATATATGTCAAATAATTGATACCAAACAAACTTTCACAATTCCCAACTCTGGAAACTTGTTTTCATTTTCATTACCAAAAGTGCTACTGAAAAACGAAAAGGACAAGAACATACTCTACTCCCCAAAATGAGAACCAGATTTCATTGAAGCTTTAATATTCCCAGGAAAGCAGGAAAAGGGAATTTGAAAACAGTTGAATTCCTAAAAGTGAAAACTAAACACATACAAAAAAAAATTATGAGGTATGAAAGGAAAAGCTGGTCCGAATAAAATCAGCGTTTTGTTTTACATAGCTGTAAGTGGAAAACGAGCATACGAAATGGCAATTTTATACATCTGGGCTCAAGTTTTCCCTTTCTGTGCAATTCAAATACGACCCAAGGCCTTCAAAAACCTTTCATCTTTAATCCCTCCCTTGTCCATAATAGATGATAGAACGTAAAAGAAATACGTTTTTGGAGGGAACGAAAATAATTCTTGGATAGTATAGAAATTTTAAGAGAGAAGTAAATTTTCTTCTTTCTTAACAACCAAACAGAAAGTTGCGCTGGAAATACAGGTCAAGAGTACCATTGAGAACTTCAAGGTCAAGAGTATCGACATCGAAGCCGGCGTCGAAGTAGTGATCGAAGACGTGACCCGGGGCATCGACGTGCGTGCCGGTGTGAGTCTGCATCTTCATTTCAGAATTATTGGCAATCGATCCGTTCTTCATACTCATGGGCAGCCACAGGAACTGACCGATTCCCTCATCGGAATCAAAGGCCGGCATATCAGGCGTGTATCGGTGACTGATGTCGAAGATGCGCCCGCCGTCGTAGACTTCTTGCCGGACGGGGAGCAGGTCAACGTCGCAGGAAGCGGTATCGTAGCCAGAGGGATACGCTTCGGAAGCCAAGGTGGCCACAGTGAGCACCGCAGCGCAGAGTAGCAGAAGCAGTACTGAAGATTTCATAGCGATTAGTAATGAGAATCTACTTGTTGGCGCCAGGGCCTATGCTCTACAATCTGCAGGGGAACCTTCTTCTTGGCTCTTGCCACTGCCCAGTGTTACCAATGGAGTAAGAACACGGGAGTCTTTCTACAGAATCGTGCGCTGAAACACTTGAAATAGAAGGTTGAATTTATCGTTATCTTCTATGGATGATATCTCTATCTTCATGGAAAGAAAATTACACTAATAACCTTTTGACTATTTTTCCCTTCAACTTTTTATCCAAAAAGTTTTGATGCCACGTAAGGATAAAAATAATATTTAAGGACATTTTTTATTACTTTTTTATTTCATTTTTTAAAATTACAATTGAAAAAAACCCATTTTAATTGATTTTTATTCCAATTGAATATCTTTTATAATAAAATTCTTCATTTTTCATTATTTAATAAATAAAATTAAAATTCAACGTACTTTATTTATTTATAAAAACTAATTTTTCATAAATAATTAATAAAAAACAAAAAACACCGGTTTAAAAAAGATTTTATTTCAACTTAAATTTAAATTTTAAATAATTCAAATCATAAAAGCATGAGCTATATTTATGTTTATTATTTTTACCATATTTATGAGATATCTATTTAATAAAGATTTTAAAAAATTAAAGCAGTGTCGATTATATTGGGCTCCAGTGTTGGGCTGGCCCATTTCCTAGGATAGGCAATCATGGTTAATGGGCCTCACGGGCCGGCTGTGGTCCACCTCAACCTGCCCATTGGAGTCTGGAAAAAAAACCAAATAAAAAGCCTTCTACTCTATCAGAGAGAGAGAGAGCACGTGCACAACCGTTGGCTTCATACAACTTCGGTGGATGAAATCACAACATGTGAGAGAAAAATATCTGATGGACGGATCGGTGTACTGTGACAGAATTATTGTTTTGCGGTGCTTCCACCACACTCCTCACCCCAATGCTCATGCTCTAACCATCCACAAATTTTTCGCACGCGAGTTTTTTTCTTCTCCTACCTTTTTTATTACATGATATATCATATTCTAAAAATAAAAAATATAAGATTAAACATGTGACACCATTATCTACGTACAATACCATGAATTCAAATATGATTATTTTTATGGAAATTTTTCTAAATTTTGTCTTGTGAGTAAACAAATTTAATGTTTCTCTTTACTAAAATAAATGAATGAAAAGTCAAGCATATAATAAATTATAATTTTAAAACACGTCAATAATATTAAAAGAGATTAACACTTATAATGTTAAAAGTTTTTTTTCTTATTCAATGTAGACGAGAAACAAAAATAAAAGTGCTTTTATGGATTATTGATACTCCGTGTCAAACCCTCCGCCAAGTTGGGTGAAAAAGGGTCATTAGGTAACTTGATTTTTGCTCTTATAATTGGCTACTTTTGGATTTGGTGACATGGATAGCTATTCCTGGCCAATTATTGTGATTCTCCATTTATTACTTTTCCATGTCGACCAGCTATGTCCAGTCAACTTTCACTTTTGGAGATATCAAATGTTATTAATATTATGATTAACCGTCAATAGTTTCATAAATACAAGGAGAGGATCAAAATTTTATTTAGGGTGAGTTTGACATCAATTCTAAGAAATGTTTTAAATCTTTTTAATACTTAAAAATTAAAAAATTTTAAGTATTAAAAAAATTAAAAGTATTTTCTAAAATTATTAGCAGATGGGTTCTTAAAATGTATTTAGTTCTACAATGAATTTATTATCTTATGGCTGCTTTTCATGAAAAAAAAAAAAAAAAAAACCTAATTGAAGTGAAGGGTCTTCCACGAACGATAAGGAGTTAAGTCAACTATTTAATCAAATGATGTTAAGTATATTTATCATTTATTATTGAGAAATAAGTAATTATTTCTTTATAAAATTATGCTCAATTTCATATATGGTAATTCTATTTTTTTAAAACATCATGAAAAAATTGAAATGGAGTTTTTTTAAACATCCGTAGAAAAAGATTCGCTTGTCTAACATTTATATGAATAAAATTTTATAATTATTAAGAACTCAACCTCTCCAGTTAGACAAACTTGGCCAAAGAGGGGATGAGTCTCATTGACTTCTTATGCTCTGTCGACAACTCAAATCATCCACTATAAGGATGATCCCCGTAAAAAAATATTTATTATATCGATTATAGAAATACAAGTTATAATACCTATTAGTAAAAAATAAAACCTTTCGATAATATAAAAAAATTAAAAACACTTTCAAAAAAAAATATATATATATAAAAGCTGTTTTATATTTGTGATTTTCATTAATAATGGAAAGAAATATGGATTTTCAATTTCAATGTAAATTATTTTTAGAAAACAAATGGATAAATAATAAATATTTTATGATTAAGATACTGATGGGAAGCATGAACGGGTAAGTGTGAACGTCAATGAGAGTTGTGAGAAAGTGGTCTCCAACTGGCCAAAGACCATGCACCACTGACATCCCTATTCTAATTTCAAAGACCCACGCCGAGGCTCAAGGCCCCACTCACTTCCCAACCCCACCACTCCAACGCCCTCTTCTTCTCTTTCAAATACAAAAAGGAGATCGAGAAGTGATGCCACTGCAGCAATTTCTAGCTCTTCTCGCCATGTCTCACCTCTCTCTTCTGCTTCTCTTCTCCGTCTTCTCCGCCACCCATGCCCTCACTCTCCCCTCCGACGTCTCTGCTCTTCAATCCTTCAAAGCCTCCATTAAACCCTCCTCTGTTTCTCCTTGGTCATGCCTCGCTTCTTGGAACTTCTTCACCGATCCATGCTCTGTTCCTCGCCGGACTCATTTCACCTGTGGTATTTCTTGCTCCGCGGACTCCACCAGGGTGATATCAATCACTCTCGACCCTGCTGGATACGCCGGCACTCTCTCTCCGGCCATAGGCAAACTTACCCAACTCACCGTCCTCGACCTCTCCGATAATTCCTTCTCCGGGTATGTTCCAAGCGCACTTTCCTCTCTTTCCAACCTCCAAATCCTCACCCTCCGGTCCAACTCATTCTCTGGTCCTCTCCCTCAAGCCATTACCGCGATCAAGTCTCTTGAATCTCTCGACATTTCTCATAATTTTCTATCTGGGTCGCTCCCCAAAACCATTGGTTCTCTCTCCAGCTTGAGGAGACTCGATCTCAGCTTCAACAGGATTACGGGGACCCTCCCCAAGCTTCCGTCGTCCTTATCAGAACTCGCTCTCAGGAGCAATTCTCTCTCTGGGTATCTCCTGAAATCGTCCTTCGACGGTTTAACTCGATTGGAAGTAGTCGAACTCAGCGCAAACGCCTTCACGGGGCCAATACAAAGCTGGTTCTTCCTCCTCCCTTCCCTTCAACAGGTCAATTTAGCCAACAACAGCTTCACCGGTCTCGAGATCTTGAAACCCACCTCCAGCGACCTCGTCGCCGTCGATCTGGGCTTCAACCGGATCAAAGGCTACATTCCCACGAATTTCCCAGCCTTCCCTCTCCTCTCATCACTCTCGCTTCGCTACAACCAGTTGCGTGGCCCAATTCCGATGGACTACAGCAAGAAGGAGACCCTAAAGAGACTATTCCTGGACGGGAACTTCTTGAACGGAAAAGCGCCGGTGGGATTCTTCTCCGGGTGGTCGGGGGTGTCGGGGAGCTTGGGGGACAACTGCCTACAGAGCTGTCCGACATCGTCTCAGCTGTGCCTACCATCACAGAAACCCAACTCTATTTGCAAGCAAGCCTACGGAGGAAAACCAAGGTCATAGTTAGAGAGATCTGTCAGCATAATATTTGTATTTTAGAATCCTACTACTTCTATGTATTTTGATTGTTAGTTTTAAAAATACATCTTCACTTGTAATATAATTAATAATCGAAGCTTTAGCACATGGCAGTGTGCTTAGAGGATTCATTCTAGCCTCCCTGCATCCCTCCCTCTTTTTGTTCGGTAGAAGAAACAAGACAACAAGGGTAGGTGGATGGCTGACTAAGAGCTGTTTGGCACTCATTTTAAAAACACTTTTCTGGTATTAAAAATAAAAAATTATTTTTATTACACAATTCTAAAAAATAGCTTCTCACGACGGTTTTTAAAAATTACCCTTTAATATTTTATAAAACAAAAATCTATTTAAAAACCTAAATATTTTAAACTATTTTTAAATATATTTTAAAAATAATCTTTATATCCAATGATTTATTTTTCATCATTCTACGTGCTTGTATAATTATTTTTTTAAACAATTTTTATAATTATTTTTTAAAATAATTTTTGGAAAACAATTATAAGATATTATTTGAAATACTTTCGTTTTTTATTCTTAAAAGTAGAAAATAAAAAATAATTTTTTAATTTTTAAATATATATATATTTTTTAATAAATAATTTAAAACTATTCTTGAAAATAATTATCAAACAGACTCTAAGAGTGTCTAATACTGTTTTTAAAAATGATTTTAAAATATTATTTTTTGATTTTTATAAAATAAAAGTTTGTATGAAAATCTAAAATATCTTTAAATATAATTTAAAAATGATTTTTATATTTAGTGTTTTATTTTAAATTATTTTACATGTTTATATAATTAATTTTTAAAATAATCCTTAAAAAATAAGTAAAAATAATAAAAATAATTAAAATATTTTTAAAAAAAATTCCTTATTTTATATTCTTAATAATATAAAACATAAAATAGTTTTTAATTATTAAATATATTTTTTATGTTTTTTGTTTTGAATAATTAAAAACTGTTATTAAAAATGGTTCTAAATCTTATTAAAAGTGGTCCTAAATCTCTAAAAATTCTTATTTTTTATATCAAAATTATTATTATTTTCTAGAATAACAAAAAGAATATTAATTATTAATTTTTGATGAAAATTATTCTGCAACCACGGTGAACAATGCAAATATATTTTTATTTTTTATTTAATTTTTTAGGCTTCAATTAAATGTTTTTTTCAATCAGACAAAAGGCCATATCTCTGTCTGCTTGGATCCATTTATACAGAATTGTTGGATTTATAAATTATTGTGGTGGGCCTACACTGGGGAACATTTCCATTTTCTAGAAAGGCAGTGGATGGTACATTTTCTGTTCACCCTTCTTTCATTATTTTTCATCCCAAATAATTATAAAAATGTATCAAAAATATTTCTATTGTCAAAATTTGTAAATAAAATTAAAATTTAAAATTAAAAACTAAGTACCCACCTATATGGTTCATTCTCTTTTTTTTCAAACAAATGATGGAATGTTGACAAATCATCCAAAAATGATTTATACTTTTTTATTATAGAAATCATTAGTGTAATGACCTGTTCTAAACAATGCAGATATTGTCTGTTCTATACCTAAAGAGACTTTCACAACTTTAAAACGCTTTTACAGGATTAAAAAAACTTTATATTTACATAACATAAGAAACTTTCTCCCTTATTTGATGTGAGATATTATAAAATCACAATGATATTTTACATCCGATGTGAGAGAAAGTTTATAATATTATATAAGTATAAACTCTTTTTAATCTTGTAAATATATTTTAAAGTTATAAGAGTTTTTTTGGGGTTTAGAGTTGATAATATCTCCAAAATTAGGTGTAGGTCATTATAAAATCGTATTAGAGCCGATTCCCAATCCGAATGTTAGGGTTTGTTTGATCTTATCAGGATATTTATTTATTTAACCTCGTAATGTCATCTGAAAATATTTATATGATTAGGTGCTTATAATTAATTTTTTTTAAAAGAAACATAAAATGAAATTAAAATTATTAAACATATTTATAATTATTATGATTAAAATTAAAATATAATTAATTTTATATTTTTAAAAATAAATAATAAATCTTTATCAACCATAATTTTGGGGCTGTTATTTAAGGCGTAATAAAGAAAAGTCGTTAATAAGAGTAGTTAAAAGTAGGTATAAGGGTGTCGGTGGTACGATCCTATTGTGGCGTCCCCATCATTAACCCTCCGCCCTGCATTCTCAACTTGTACTCTACATGTTACGCATTCATGTCCCACACTTGTTCCCTCCTTCAATTCCTTCCATTATTGTTTTTCGGTTCCTTTTTAAATCATGACACGTGTACATTTCGATACTACATACTTTTTTTAACTTATTTTTTACCCTAGTCGTAAACAATTATTTTTGAATTTTTCACCATTTTACCCTCCTTTATTTTTGTTTTTCCTTTCCCTCAGGAAGGGGATCAATCTTCCTTTCGTTTTCTCTCCCATGGCCCCATTTTATCACTCTCCTTTTCCGCGTCTTAATGTCTCTTTTTGGAGCTTTTTCTTTTCTGTTTTCCATCAAAATCAACCTCTTTCTCTCTTTACATCATTTTCTTCCTTTATTATAAATCATCTTCACCAAAAAATGATGTCTTTCTAAATCTTATTATATATGTCGGAGTTGGGTTTGAGTGTCCAAGTCAACTAACCCGATCTATCTTGAGAAAATGGGGAACAATTTATAAGAATTTTAAAACTATCCAAAAATTGTTATTATTAAAAAAAAAAAAAAATTCTCACTTTGACAATGCTCTTTCCCTTAAAAGAAAAAATGATATCTTTAAAAACAAAAGAAATAATATAATTCTTCTTTATCAAATAACAAAGTGTTTTCTTGATTTTTTTTTTTGTGAAAATAAAGGTTAAAGTTCTTGTATTGTAAGAAAAAAATGATTCTCATATTCTTAATTTCATTTATGACTTAAAGAAAAAAAACTAATCAGTGAAACAACAAATCATAATTTTTAAGCATTTCAAAAGGTAACTCGAAAAACCTTATTTTTCATCGATATACTTTCCTTACAAATAAAAAAGGAGTTATAAACATATGAATATAAAATGTTTATGTTAACCTTTTTGAAAGTAAAATAGGAATTTAAAAAGAGTTCAAGAAAACAATGGAATAAAAAATAGTAGGTCAAAAGAGAAGCAATAAGATTACCATAGGAGTGCAAATTTCCTTTTTTATTTTTTGATAAATAAATAAAACAATTTTTTTTATGGATCTCTTATATTAAATGTTTAATTATGATACTATTGTGCAAATGTTATGTTACAAAAACATAATGCTCCTTTGATCTCAATATTGCGTCCAAAATAAATTTAATACACATTGATTTTATTTTGATAATCTCAACTCTAATGATCTTTGATCTTAAATATTGCGTCTGAAATAAACTTAATATATGTCGATTGCATTTTGGTAATCTCAACTCTAATAATCGAGAGTAGAAGGTGGTAGAAAGTTCAACCCTTAGTTGTGTCGCCATGGAGTTCACAAATGGGCTTCGACACCCATCATGCAATAGTGGGTCGGTCGAGTGTAACTAAAAATAATACATGCACTTGAATAAACAAACTGGTAGGAATTATGAAATTATAGTATCGAGCGACAGAGTAAATGCAATGATGCTTGCATCCAAGTGGTATTGAAAATGAATCACAAAGGACGATAGAGGATCAGAGAGGGGAAGTGATCTTCAACGAACTGATTGCCTGCACTCAACATTTAGAGGTGGAAAATTGAATTGCAGAGCACTAGGTCTCGGTGCAGTGTTGGTCTCTCCTCAACCCTCCATTATTCAGCTGTCGACGTCATTGGAGATACTGAATTTAAATCCCTGCTCCTCACGTGACTACCCTCCTCATTTATTACTCTACCCCTTCCCCCCCGCCCTTCATCTGCCTCACGTGGCTTTTTTTCTTTTTCTTTTTTAATTTTATTTAGTTTAATAGAACAAATTAAAAAAAGGGGGTGACGATGATGAGGGGAGACTTTTAGTGTGACAATGGACCAGCTGTGTCACAGAAAAAAGGTAGGGAACCTAACCCCACATGGGTCCTTCACTGCTGCTTCCACTTCCATTTTTTCGGAATAAAGGGTGCTTAAAAAAAGAAAAAAAAAAAAAAAGGAAAAAGAGGAATAGCATCCTCATCCTTTTTGGCAAAAAAAGAAATGAAATCGACATTTTAACATAACGAACCATAATGTTACCCACTTTAGGGTACCAAAACAAATTAAAGGTCCGTGCTCTTTAGAATACGAGCAAAAACCCGTGTTCATGACAACGCAAACGAAAGTCCCGCATTTTTATGAACACGAATAATAAGTCGTACTCATAAAAACACGACAAAAACATCTTATTCATGCAAATACAATTACTCATGATAAAAGATAAAAATTAAAAAATGTTCTAGAAGAACTCAAGTAAAAATTGTGCGTGACAACGTGAAAGAGTTGTTTATATTTATGAAAATTGATGAAAAAAAGTCAATTTAATACATACGATATTTTTTGGAATAAACACTTTTTTTCTTCTAATTCCTAATCTGATATCAAATTTAGATATTTGTACCCTGTCGAAGTAAGGAACCATGACATATATGTTTGGAATAGATTTCATTTTAAGAGAGTTGAAAAAACACTATCTCGTTGAAAGGTTCTATACATCTGTCATTACTCAACACATTTCTTTATACAAAAACTCTATTTTATCATCTTTTCGGATGGTAAATATTTCTCAGAACATGGAGTGTGAATCAAACCCATAATTGAATTGAAATTGAGATACTGATGCAAGTTATTCCCTTCTAAATTAGATAGATTTATATTTGAAAGAGGTTGACAATAAGTTCTTTCAAAATTGACTATTTGTCCCCATGTTAGAGGTGTTCCAAAAATATCTACGATCGAGTAAATAGCTATATGAACGAATGATTGGATCGAATTGGAAAATGAAAAGGTTCGTACAAGTTATACATTTCATAATCACTTTGTGGAAAATCGTTAGACTAATAATAATAACAATAATGAACAAGTTGGTATATTTAATATGTAATAGTGGGCGGACAAAAACATTGTGAAAGGGTGGTTCATACTTTCTTAATCTGCAAGTTTTCAACCACTATTTTAATACCAAACACAACAGTTGGCAAGATGCTTTCAAAATAACATAACATTCTCCATTAATTAATCCTAGTTATGACTAGGAGACGGCGCCGCATTAATCTACTCAAATAAGTCCGTGTTTGGATCTTCAGAAAGTATTTTTCTTCTAAGATTAATGTATGTAGGATTGATTGTTGGATTAAAGTAATGAAAGGGAGACTTTTTAATAGTAGAGATAAAGTTTGAAACAAATATCTTATGTGAGATCATACTGCACATGGCTTGTCCACGGCCCACCTCCTTCTTTTCTTGGTGCCAGTCCATTTCATATTTAACAATTTTTTTTAAGTGTTGGTTAAATAATTTAATCACTTTATTTAATTAAAGTGATTTAATTTATTTTTTAAATGTATTTGATAAAATATCTCAATTTTTAAAAACGTCTGATATTAAATGAAATGAATGACAAACAAATAAATATTTGAAGCGAATAAGAGTAAAAACCAAAACGAACCTAAATATTTTAGTTATTTTTTATTTAATAATTATTTTTAAACAAGTAATAAATAAAATACCAATAATATAAAGTTTGAAAAGCAAATTGTCTTAAAAAAAGCAAACACCTCTTCTAAGGCAAATAAAGGTCTTCCGAGTGGTAGCTTTCTTGGCCAGATTGCATTGGAAACAGTTGCGTAGTTGAGGAGCATGACAATGACGGACTAGAAGTTTGGAACAGGGTAGGATAAAACAAAAATATTGGGTTTGTTGATCTTCGAGGTTTGGATATGTTGTTTCAACATCATGATGGATCTGGTTCACATAATTTGAATTGGGCTGGGATGGAGGAGAAAGGTGGGGGAGGCCAGCCCAAACCTGACTTAGAATCTGATCCAATAAGTTTTTTAGGGTCTCTTTTGTTGTTTTTAAAAATTGTTCTAAAAAACAGTTTTTGATAATAATTTTTAAGAACAGCATTTTGTATTTTCAAAAAAAAAAAAATTATGTTTGGAAATTGAATTTTGGAAAACAATTTTTATTCTCAAAAATAAAAAAAATGTTTGGTTGAGTTGATAAAAATATTTTTTTAGAATAAATGAAACAAAAAATATGTTTAAAAGTTATTTTTTTAATTAATAAAGTGTTTCCTTCTATTAATTTAATATTATAAATATATAAATAATTTTTATATGCATAAATCATTTTAATTAAAAAAAATATTTTATTTTAAAAATTTTACATAAATTATAATTTTCTTAAACAAATGATGACTTTATAACCATGTGTAAGTATATTAATTTTAATAATTAAAAAAAAAAAGAAAGGGTTTGCGGGTGGGGGTGTGGTGATTGGGTGGAGCTCACTTTTGTGAAAACACAAAAAGCATCTAAGAAAACACAAAAAATAATCTATTATTTGAATAGTGAAAAAACAATGAAAACATTTTTTATTATTATAAAATAAGTGATTTTTGAGGAAACGAAAAACACAAAAAATAAAATATACCTCTTTCCCCAAATAAGTTTTTTGTATTTTTTATTTTTAAGAACAGAAAATAATTATTGAAAATAGGAACCAAACAGACCCTTAAACTTTTATTTATTTTATCAAATTAATTTTTATTTAAAACTTATATTTTATAAAATATTTAAAACCCTTTTTTTTTTTAAGTCGTAAGGAAGTTCATGATAATTTTATTCTATTTTAATTTTTAAATAAAAATGATGAAAACTTTAAAATAAAGTGTTCGTATTTTTGTAATTTTTAAAGTAACAGATTAAAGTGATTAATATAAAAAAACTTTAAAGTCGTCACTCATCTCTCACCTCTGACTTCTCACCTCTCACCTCTCTTCGTCTGCTGTCATGAAACCCTCCCTTGCGGCCAGCTCCACCGTCGTGCCGTAATCGCCGCCGCCTCAACCCCTTAAAATCTTCATGAAGTCACTCATCTCTCACCTGTCTTCGCCTTCCCTCGCTTTCGACTAGATCCACCGCCGTCTCGACCCGTTAAAACTCCTCACAAACCTAATTTTCTCTCTGACGAATTTCTGTGCGTAGATCTAAGCTTTGATTTTGAAATCTTCAGACATGGGTTTGGACAACGTCAGGTGAATCTCATATACTTGTACATTGTTACGTTCTTGTTACTGTTTTGAGTAGTGTTGATTTTCGTTTTTATTCTTCTGATTATTTGATGAATGTTGATGCAGATCAGAATCATCCAAAAAGGGCGGGAAGTTCGAAAAGAAACTGAAGTTCTACTCCAGTAAGTTTGAAGTTTTTTTTCGACTCATTATGATCTAGCATATATTGAAATATACGCATTAGGCTGTTTGGCCTTTGGGAAAATTGAATTAGTTAATTAGGGCAAATATCAACACCTGTTTCATCACCCAATAATGGCTTTGAAAAAATTGGCACGTTGTATGCTGTCTCAATTTCACGGGTATTTTGATTATTTACAAGGCTTGTCTGTTGGGTCCGAATATTATCTTGCGAATATTGAACAATGGCATGTATGAAAGTTTTTCTTTACACAACCGTCATTAATCAGCCAAGTGATGATTAAAGAGAAGACACATTTGCCTTAATGAAAATGCTAATACAGTATGAAGCACGAATATAATTCTTTTTGCAAGGTGTTATAATTTTGTATCTGTTGAAAGAAGATCTGTATAGGGAATTTTTCTCCCTTTACAAGGTCGGAGAGAGGCCTGAACAGAAACCTGAATGGACATATGATATGTATGTGGCGATCTGGCATCGAGTGGTTATGAGGAAACAGCTCATTGTGATTGGATGAGTTTAATAACAGTTTAATGCTTTCATTATATGTGTGGTTATTTTCAATTTCTGTAAATTTCACTTTGTATCATTTGTGAAAAGGCTATCTATAACTAAATTCATTTTTTCTCGTTTATTTGTAGAGGTTAGAGATACAGTTGCTTCCTTAAGTGCCAAAAAGGGTATTAATAAGGTGAGAATCTTACTTTTGTCAATGTTCTTGTCATCAATCTTGGTGCTGCTACTATTTATGGCCTACTGCTGGTTTGCTTATGCGTGTGTTCAAATTGGGTCAGTTATGTAATGGCCAAAGTTGTGGATTTGACAGAGGAACTTCATTGTCATCTGTGATATGATATTAAAAATTTCAACAATTTGCTAAGAAATGATGCCAAAGTTGTGGGGTTTGACGTTAAGTTGTGGTGTCATTGATTGCTAACTTTAGGATGATTTACATCGGTTCTTATTATTTGTAAACAAAATGAATTTACATGGACTTTATTGTTGATGGTTTTGTATTGCCATTTAGAAAAGAGGTCCTTACTAGTTGCTTTTTTCAATGTTCCAATATTATTCTGTGCTTTATTGCGATTGCTGCATGCTGCCTTTATATTTTATTTGAGGTACTAATTTTTGAAAGAAATTCATTAAGTACAACATTCTGAAGATGTAAATCTTGTTTAACCAGAAGAAAAAACTTAGAAGCCGACAGAAGAAATTGAAAGCATACAATCTCTCTTCCCTCTCGGAGGTCCTTCCAGATTTGAAGGGTCAAGAGCAACCTGCTCCTGTAACTGAGTTTAAAGTGAATTGCAAATCTAGGCAAAAATTGGTGTAAGTGCTTGAGATCCATGGCTTTATTTTTAGTCTTCCTGTACCTTATACTGTTTTCGGAATCTTGATTATCTAATGATGTGTTTATTGTAACCAGAATGAAGGAAGGAAATCAGTTGAGAACAGTTCTTAACCATCCAATTTTCCATTCAGATCCGTTGGCTGCCATTCACCAACACCTACTGAGCACACAACCTATTCCAGATGAGAAACAAGAAAAAAAGTCCAGCAAAAAAGGGAAGAAGGCTAAAAAGCAAAAATCGAAGGCTTCCCTAGGTCCTCAATCCATGGAAATGTGATTTAATATAGGAGCTTCTTTTTTAGTTGTGTTCATGACCTATGTATGTTCATGTCAGGTTGGGCACTTTCCATTGCTTAAATTTTGAATATGGTGCCCCTGTTTTGTTGACCTTGGGGGCTTTACTTTCTGATACACCTGATTACTGGACATTGTAAATGGGTTTTGTTTTTTCTCAATCCATAGGGCTTTCCTGGAGTCCTCTATGCCATTTTGTTCCTAAAATTTTAAGTCAAGCTACTACTGCAGCTTTGTTGATCACATTTTCATTTACTTACATTTTGTGTATGTCGGTGCTAGAAATGAAGGCCCTGTTGAATGAGCTATGCCAGCTTAAGAGTTTTGTTGATTCAAGGATGCACCTGTTCAGGTGCTTCTGGGATCCAAAAATCGACCTGAATGAGCTATGCTGATTTGAATGTTGAAGCTTTCTCTATGAAGTTTGACTAAATCATATTTAGATTTGCTGAACCACCATTAAAGATGAAGAATCTTCCCAACAATAGGACCCTAAGGGGAAGACACTGTTTAGGCCATTTACTTTTGTTTGTTTGTTCCATTTTCTTTTTTATTTTTCACTTTTTTAGGGCTCTCAGTTGAGATCATTCAAATAATAGTGCCAATGTGGATGGGAGTAAACCTAAAATGGCCCCATTTTGTGGGTTAAAAGCAATCTTTAAATGGATAATGTCACGTCCACAGCAAAAAAGAGATGTATTTGTCCATTTCCCATAAAAACAAATAAAAGACCCTCCTGAAAAAATATTCACTGTGCTGCACCATCCAGTGTTACCAATACCCAATCCAAAGATCTCCTCTTCAAAAACCATCTTAATAAAATTTATCTTGCTCCAGATGCATATAGGTGCACTGATCTAGGCCATTTCCCCAAGATATTCTGGAAAAGCAGCTGGGTATGAGTAGATCCAAAGGCAAAAAAATTCCCTTTACACATTAAAATCTTTCAACATTTGGCATACCATCATGTTTTGCTACTCTTTTCTTCGGCTTTAAGACAAAATTACAACAAATAACAAGAATGTAATTAATAACAACATTAGGAAAAACCACAAAATCATGAGGTGATCAATTCTTAGAGGCTGACTGGAAGATAAAGACCGCTGTCAGAACGCCCACCAGTGCTGTAACTGCCAAGGCCACTGTTGGCAAGGGGGCTGTCAGCCCAAAATTCTGCAAGATCAAAAGGAACATGGGTTTTATAAGATATGCAAATTATATATATCTTTCTGGGTCGGGTTTAAAGTGTCAAATCTGAATCTGGAAATCTAAGTTGCATAATACGCATTTGGAAAATTGGAATCATGTAATAGCCTAATAGGTAAAGCATATTGTATGTGACATACCTCCAGAAGTCCCTTGCCTGTTGCTATCTCGACGCTGATAGCCACTGCAAAACCAACCATTGCAAGCCGTCCTAGCCATACATCCAAACTGTTACCCTCATTGGCACTTTGCTCACATCTTATAGAAACTGATGTTGCTCTGCATGCAGGTTTCTGTAGACGAGAAGATCTGCATATCACTGGAAATGAAGTTCAAAATGACCATTAGTAACTAAGAATATTGAGGAAATAAAATGGAATTACTACAACAAATAGTAGTGAGATCCAAATTTTCTCTTATTTTCCTACATTTTTCTAAATAGGGCATAACATTGAAGCAAGGCTGACTAGGTAGTGAAAGACATTTGAGAGAGGTCATACATTTTTTTTTTTATTTTTTCTCCAACAAGAATTATGGAGATGAATGAAAGGCCAATGGTGTCTATAGGGGGTTCTTTGTAAAACAACCCAGGAGTGATAAAAAACAAAGATAAACAGATTGATCAAATTAATGCTTGAATTTGTAGTGCAAACAACAGATTAGATTTTTGATCCTATCCTTTGGATCCAACAGGAGGAAGAAAAATTAGAATGTTAAAACTGCGAAGACATAGTTGAGAAACAAGGGAGACCTTGAGGCCTGGCTCAAATGGTAAAGGGATGAGATGGTTTGTAGGAAGTTCCAGGTTCAAGGCCAAGTCCCAATGGGGACAAAAATTAACTAATAAAAAAAGAAACAAAATTAGTTTCGTTGACAGCAGGTTCAAACCTGCGCGGGCAAAGTCCAACAGATTTCAAGTCTGTCTCCTTAACCACTCGGGCATATCGACCTGTGGCTTTCATCTTCAATTTTTTATAAGTTAGAGGATCATCAGCATAATCATACTAAGATGAATTCCATGAGCTTAGGTCACTGAAGCAAGTGGGTGGCTTTGGCAAGTCTTTGCAGCCCTTATATCGTGGCCTACCACAGACTAAAGTATTCAAAATCCCCAACCAAATGAAGCTTAGCTAAGACTATGTTTGATTACAGGAAAGTACTCACGAAAGGAAAAACATTATTAAGAAAAATTATTTTCTCATGTTTGATTGGCCATGATTTTTCTTTAAAAAAGATTCAAATATAATTAAAATTAGTTGAAAGCTTATACATTTTCAAATTATTTAATCTTTATATGGAAAAGGAACAATAAGTGAAGTGAGTTTGAGGAACTGTATAAAGATAATTACTAATTTTAAATCTATTTTTTATTTTCCTTCCTTCAACTAGCTTTTGACATAAAAAAGAAATCAAATACAATTCCCTGGCAGACTTTCAAATCTTTTCTAGAGGAAGACATGAGTGTCACTTGTTATTTAGCTAATAAGCCCAATTTGAAAATCTGAGACAATGTGAAGATCAGCAGATTCTGCACAATACTTTTCACAGTTAGCTCCAATTCATTATTATTTCCTGTTATTGCAGTGTCAACACCAATATATATATATATCCCTTTAATTTTGAGCTGTCCATGCTCCTAGAAGTAGTTATCATATTTACCAGTTCAATTGGCCTCCTAATGAAGTCTGAAGAACCATAAGAAACTAATGTGCAATATGATGAATGATTTAGATTTAATGCCACAAACAGAAGCAAATGATATGTTGTGCATGAAGAGAATCCCTTGTTTTTTCTTCTTGTTTGGATCCTCTTATGTATGAGCACTGACATTGACATGTAGTATCATAAGTTTCTACAAATTGTTTGTAAAAGATACTACAGGATGAACATATCATAAATTCATAACCTACTTGGTTCCACAAAATTTCAGAATCGCCTAAAAAGGAATTGACCCTCATTTGGATAGAGGGTCTCTATGCATATTGCCCACCAAGAATACCCCCAACCAAAAACCATTACATCCATGCCCTCAGTCATTTCAATGCCAAAAACTGAGCTTCCGTCCAGAAAACTTCACACAATTTCCACATTCAACCATCACAAAGCACCCCAGAATCAGGGTGTGAAAACCCAAATACGACACCCATAATTGCAAACCAAGTGAAAAAGAAAAAGAAAAAGTGAAGAACATAAAGCTTAATACTCACAGAGTGGAGAGCCGGAGGCAAACGGAGTTCGAATTCGAGCCAAACTCGAAATTGGTAGGCGTGGAGTGGAAAAGGCTCTTGCAGAGCTTGGAGCACACACATCTGCATCCAATAATTTTGGAGTGTGAAATTTCTTGAATTGTACCAATATTATATATATATATACAGAGATGGATAGAAGTAGAGAGAGGGATACAGGTGGGGATGCAGGCGTAGAAGGAGGCGGAGGCGGAGGCTGAGGCTGAGGCTGAGGCAGAGGCAGAGGCAGAGGCAGAGAGTTGAGGTAGTGCCATGGCCGTTTGAGAATGTTGGAGGTACGAAGCCACACTGCCCTCTCAATGTTTATCTCCTTTTTTAATGTATTCTCCACAAGGGGTGTTGTGGCAGTTGAAGATGACCAGACATCTTCCAATTGGGTAACTGACACGTGTCCCATCCATATGACCCCTGAAGAGCCCTTAATTTTGTAAGAATGATTCGGTTAGTATTTTTATAGAGCCCTTAATTTTGTAAGAATGATTTGGTTAGTATTTTTGTTTTATTTTAGGGTTTATTATACTTTTCCCTTTATTTTACACATTGTTTCGTAAAGTTCAAAATTAAGTAATATACCCTCCATTTTTTAAAATTATATACAATATGCATTTTTTTAGAGATGATATTATTATTTTTTTTTTTAACAAAAAAACATATGTTCTTTATGTGATCGATGACAAAATAATCATTTTCTTAATAAGTGAGAGCAAAATGATCATTCATTTTAACCTTAATCTGCAACTCTCCTCTTCCCCATCTCTTCTCCTTCATCGATCGTTTCTTCCCTGTTGTCGGGTGAAGCTCCAAGCCCAAGCCCTCATCCCCCAAGGAAGCTAATGCAAGATTGACATCAAATAGAAGACATAGAATTCAACACTAATTTTTTTACTTGCAATTCTTTAATGGGTAGAAGCATGTCGAGAAAGAGGGTTAGGGTTTTGTTTTGATCTTTTAAAAAATTTTGGGAAAATAAAATTTGGTCAAATTGAGGGTTAAGGTTTTGTTTGATGTTTCAGAAGAGTAAGGGAAATTTTGGGCATTTTTTGGGGAAAATTTGAGGATTTTAGGGTCAAATAAATTATTTGGAGATTTTACAAATTTTTACCACATGGACAAGGAGGAATAATGGACGATGAGAAATTATGTGGGTTTTTAGCAACAACTTTGTGAGATTAAGATTTTAGGGCTTCGAAAAGAAGGAAGAATAGGGGAAGAAACTTTAACTTGGGGCTTATAGGGAAGAAACGGTCGATTGATCGAAAAGAGAAGGGCTATATATTGAGAAAAAATAACCATTTTGCACTCGATCATGTGTAGAGAACATGCCTTTCCATCAAACAACATAATGTCGTCTTTAAAAAAATGCATATTGTATGCAATTATAAATAATGAATGGTACATTACTCGATTTTAAATTCGATGGGACAATGTGTAAAACACATGTTATAGGTTTGGGATAAAGTGTAATAAACCATTTATTTTATTTTATAATAAAAATAGAAAAATTAGAAATAATAGCAAAACCTTTGGTATGATGTAGATCTTCTCAGGCATCATTAGCTTGAACATTTCTGTTTGGTATTATACTCACCATAATCCACTGATTCCACTATTAGAGTTGCTGATTCCACAGATGCTGGGGGAGTGGAAATAGGCAAAAAGTTGCATCCATCGTCCATTCAACTGGGTTGAGTCCTCACTCCACAGTGGTCCTTGGCTGTAGGATCTCCTCATCTTCTGCAAGCCCTAGCTGAGCTCCAATGGCTTCCTTCTCAATCTCCACCAGCCTCTCTCCGTCACACTCACTCTCAAAACGATCACCCCTCTCACCTGCTTACTCTCGTCCTTGGGTCCCATCTCACCCTCGCCTTAACTCCTCTACTTGGAGGTTCAGACCTCCGAAATTGAACGCCCGACTCGAAAACAAGCCCGGAGACCCACCCTCCTCCATCCCGCGAGAGGCCCAATCCTTGTCTGACAAACAGCTTCAGGTTCTTCGTCTTCCCTTTCCTTCCAAATTCTCTCAGTTTTGATTTGTTTCTGTGAATTTATGAGCAGTCTTCTTGGTTGCCGAGAAAATGGAGTGCTGAAAACGATGAAAATTTGAGATTCGGGATTTTGTTATTATGTTTTATTTTTTGCCTCTTCTCATCAACAAGACGGTGTGAAATTTACATTGGTTAGTTGGGGTCTGCAACTGATTGCTGGAACATGTTTGGTTGGTTGGTTGATGAAATGAGTGTAGCTGCATATAATTATCACGAAGGATCACTGTTGTGGGGTTTTCTATTGCGGATGAGTTTCGAGTTTGTCAATGATGAAAATTTGTTTCTACACAGATTGTTCGTTAGCTGCTGCTGGGCATTGGGATTCAAAAGTCCCCAATTTGTCTTTTGAACGAGCTCCGACTGTTTGCAAAATTGTCATTTAAGCATATGTAGTTATTGATAGGATTGAATTTTTTATTCAGAACGGTGAAATATCATGAATCATGTCTCATTTGAAAATTTTGGGTGATGCTTATTATTACTTCTAGCTTCTCAGTTTTTCTTCCATGATATTTCCCAATTCCCAATTTTCTACTGTGTGTTAAGGCTAGTAGTGAACCTGTATTAGGTTGTTGAAACAGCCAGGACACTCGTTGCTTCTATATTGGAGTTGTTAGTAATATGTTAGAAGATTGGTTAGTACTCTTTTGGAAGATTAGTTGGTAATAAACTCTATTCAAGCCATCTAATGTATAGCTAATAAACTGCAATGAAAATCACTTCTGTAGAGGAGAAGCTTCCTCATTTTCTTTAGATTCTTGAGATGGAATCCGAGCCAAACTCTCCTGAAAATGAAATTTCTTTAGTTTCCGCTGTGGCAACCTCTTTGTCATCCTCCAGATTTCTACATGTGTCTTTTACTCACTGTCTTACTTTGAAATTAGATAACAACAATTTCATCATCTGGTGTAAACAAATCCTTGCAACTGTTCGTGGTCACAAGCTTCAACACTTCCTTCTTGCCTCGAAAACACCTCCATTGAAGTTCTTGGAGCTAGGAGATGAAGCAGTAGACAAGATTAATCCAGATTTCTTGGATTGGGAAAAACAGGATCAATTGACTGTGTCATGTACCCATGGTTGCTCTCCTCAATGTCAGAAGGAATTCTTCCTTGAATAGTGAATTGTGATACCTCAGCTCAGATCTGGAGTACTCTAGAGGTATATTTTTCTTCTCAAATTTGAGCTAAAGCCACTCAATTTAAGAGACAAATGCAAGACACAAAGAAAGCCTCTTTGTCCATAAATGATTACCTCTAAAAAAAATTAGGGGTTTTGTTGATTTACTTTATCTAATTGGTTGTCCTCTCTTTGTAAGACCACATTGATGCAGCCTCCGACAGTTTGCCTTTTGAGTATGATGCTTTTATAGTGTCAGTGAATTCTTTTCTTGAATTGAATCTCTTCTCTTGACACAAGAAACTTGAACTGAGAAAAATAACAAGGTTCTTGATTCAGCTAATCCTAGTGCAAATCTTGTCATGGGCTCTATGCAAGATGCACCACAAGGGAAGAAAAAGTATTACAATCTTGGAAATAATGAAAACTATGGTCAAGGATATGGTTGAACTCCAATCTCCCTGGGCAAGGAAATTTTCTTGGATTTCTCCATAATAAAGGAGGTTTTAGTAATAGAGGAAGAGGTGGTTTTGGTGGTTCTAATGGTTGTGGAGGATGTTGGAATAATAACAAACCACAATGTTAACTCTGCGGTTGGATAGGACATGTTGTGATGCAATGCAACTATCGGTTTAATCAATCTTTCAAAGGACCCAATAATCACAAATGCCAACAATGCTTACAACTCTAGAAACCATGTATGATAACAATTGGTATCCAGATTCTAGAGCGGTGAATCAGATCATTGCAAATGTTGGAAACCTAATGATTGAAACAAGATTCTTTGGGATAGATCAAGTTTATATGTGCAATGGTAAGGGGGTTATTGGTTAAGTATGTTGGTCAATCCATTCTTACTTCTCCTTACCTTTCTTCCAAAACCCTTTCTTTAAAACATTTGTTATATGTTCCTTATATATCAAAAGATCTACTTAGTGTCTTGAAATTTGCAAAAGGCAACATTATTTTCTTTGAATTTCACCCCTCTTCATGTTTTGTCAAGGACCAGGTTACCAAAATAACTTTGTTGGAGGGGATGGGCTGTATGTGTTTGACCACACTCACATTGATCTAAGAAGTCAGTTGCAGCCTCATTCTTTTGGATTTTACTCAGCAAAAGTCGTTGGAAAATCACAAGAGTCAAAACACTTTGTTTTACTTCCTCTGTTTTTGTACCAGTCTCTTATTCAAAGTCTACTCTAATTTCCTCTTCTGTTTCAACCTATAGTTGTTGAATGGATTAAGCCACCCTTTTGAGAAAGTTGTAAGATCCATTGTTTCTAAATGTAATCCTTCCACAATCAATAAGCATGACTCTACCTTTTGTTTTTCTAGTTGTTTGGGCAAAATTCATAACTTTTCTTTTCTCTAGTTCAAAATACACAAAACCGCTCTAGTTAGTGCATTCAGACCTATAGGCCATCACCATCCTTTTCATCAAGTGGTTATTGTCATTATATACACTTTATTGGAGCCTTCTCATGTTTTACTTGGATTTATATGCTTAGAAATAAGTTTGATGCACTTCAAACTTTCATCAACTTTAAAAATCAAGTAGAACTTCAACTTGGTCATAAATTAAAGTCCATTAAGACATATTGGGGTGGAGGGTATAGGGCATCACTAATTTTCTTCTTTTCTCATGGCATCATTCACAAAAACTCTTGCTCTCATACTTATAAGCTGAATGGTGTGTAACTCAAAGAAAACATCATCACATAATGGAAAATGGTTTTACTCTTCTTGCACATGCATCAATGCCTTAAAAATATTGGAATGAGTTTTTTTGTACATTTATCTTTCTCATAAACAGATTGCCCACGTCTGTTCTTCGTAAAAAGTTTCCACTTGAAGTTCTATTTCATGTCTCACCAGATTATTCACAACTTAGAGTTTTTGGTTGTGCTTGCTTTCTAAATATCAAACCTTATAATTAGCATAAGGTGCAGTTTAATTCCACTCCTTGTACCTTCCTTGGCGATAGCTTGAATCATAAAGGTTACAAGTGTCTTGATACTAGTGGTTGAATTTTCATATCCCGGGATGTCATCTTCAATGAGCATTCTTCCCCTTTTGCCCCACAATGTTTTGCACAAGTTAAACCTTTAGAAGTTCGAATTGACGATAATTTTCTTTCTTTTATACTGACATTTCTCCTTCACATCCTTGTACTTTTACCAATGCTCCTACCCCTGTTATTTCATAACAAACTCTTTTGTCAAACACTACTAGTAATTCAGTTTCAAATAGTGATTCAATCTCAGCCTTTCCACATTCTGCTCGTACTCCAAATCAGTCTCGAAATAGGTCTCATGGTTTATCCATTTTTGAAGAAAACACCACTAACCAAGATGCTGAATCATTGGATTCTGCAATTGTCCTAATGTCAACCAGGTTTCATATTGCAAACAGACATTTAATGACAACTAGACCAAAGAATGGAATTTTCATGCCTACAGTGTTTGTTGCTCATAAAGAACCTGATTCTGTTGAAGAAGCTTTGCAGCTTGATCATTGGAAGCAAGCTATAACAAATGAATTTCTAGCATTATTAAGAAACAACACTTGGTCTCTTGTACCTCTACCTGAGGAAGGCCATAGGGTGCAAATGGGTTTTCAAAGTTAAGGAAATCCTTGATGGAACAATAAGCAAGTATAAAGTAAGACCTGTTGCCAAGGGATTTCATCAGGTAGTTAGATTTGACTTTAATGTGACTTTTAGCTCTGTTGTGAAACCTATAACCATTCAAGTGGTACTCACAACTGTATTGACTAGAGGGTGGACAATCAGACAACTAGACATCAGCGATGCTTTCCTTAATGGTGACTTTCAAGAGGAGGTTTATATGGAACAACCAACTGGTTTTAAAGATCCAAAAGCACCTCAGTTAGTTTGTAAGCTTCATAAGTCTCCCTATGTCTTAAACGAGCCCCAATGGCTTGGTTTGAGAAGCTGTACAATGTTGTTATTGGTTTTAGTTTTCCAATCAGCCAAGTCAAATCAATAACTCTTCATTTGGATAACTTCTCATCATTGTACATCCGTTTTGGTGTATGTAGATGATATTCTCATTTCTGGAAGCAATACTAAAAGTGGTGCAGGAATTGATAACTAGCTTAAATTGTAAGTTTCCCTTAAAGGATCTTGGTGTTGTAGATTACTTCTTAGGCATCCAAGTGAAACACATTGCAGAGGGACTTCACCTTTCATAGACAAAGTATATTTCTGATCTGTTATGCCGAGCTAAGATGCAATATGCTAAAGCAGTCAATGCTCCAATGACAACTGGACTTCAACTTACAACATATGGAAGTGACCTTGTAGAAAGTGCATAGATGTACTGAAGTGTAGTCAAAGCCTTGCGATATTTTACCATTACAAGACTTGAAATTGCTTTTAGTGTTAATAAGGTCTCCCATTTCTTGCATGCCTTTAAATTGTAGCATATGCATACAAGAACATTTGACCTCTTGCCAACTGTTATACCCTTCTGTAATTATTGAACACCAATGAGGAAAAGGACATTAAAAGATCATATCACTTAAAATTTGGCACATCCTAACATTCAAATATGAGAAATAAGTCATATAATTTTAGAGCATTGATCTTCCTGTAATACAGTTTGCTTCTTTTCTGATGGTAGTTGCTTACCTTTTGGAATGTGATCAGGAACTGACACCATCATCTGGATCATGTGATCCCCTATGTTCTGTTGATGAAACAAGCTCACAAGATTTTGAAGCCACATACCAGCCAAAGACCGATTTGCTGAAAGCTCTTGCAATTCTTGCAGCAGCTACAACAGGGGCAGTTGCAATTAATCAGTCGTGGGTTGCTGCTAATCAGGTCCATCTTCATCTTGTTGTCTGATTCTTTTGATGGTTTTCTTGTTTGCTTACATGCCTTTGTTCAAAAAAGTTCATATGAATAAAGGGGCATTACAAAACAAATCAATTCTCATGATATAGGATGTTGCTATGGCATTGCTATTTGGAGTGGGATATGCTGGAATAATTTTTGAAGAATCTCTAGCCTTTAACAAAAGTGGAGTGGGGTTATTGATGGCTGTGAGCTTATGGGTTGTAAGAAGCATTGGGGTAAGATTCACTTTTGCTTCTTGAGATTCTTGGTGATATTTCTTTTAGCTGTAATTTAATATCTGGTTCCTTCTCCATTTATCAAAAAAAAAAAAATATCTGGTTCCTTCTCCCTTTGCCTGTATGGATATGAAAGGTATCATATATCAATTTAGGCTGAACAACAAACTTGAATTTATTTGGAGCATTCTTTTATGATCTATCAAGTAGATGTCTTAGTCATGGTAATGCGTTCGCCACAGAATTTATTTTCAATGCCTCTGTCTTGGTGTAAATGAAAGTAGAAATCAGCAGATCAAGAAAGAGATGATTGAATCATAATAACCTTCTAAGGTTCTATTCCTGTCATAGAGCAAATATGAATTATATATCCCTGCTGTGCTAGAATTTAATGAGCTTCAATTCTTACTTTGGGATCTTTGTCATATTTTATATTGCTATTGGCAGCCTGTTATGGCTGATGGGATTAGTGACTTAAGTCACTAATTGTCTCTTAATGGTGATTACCAATCCTGACAAGTAGGGGTTGCCTAATTTTCATGAATTACATCTGCTTTTAGCATGAGGAAGTTTGAACAAACTTATAAGGATGGTTGATAGTTTATTGCTTTTGATGGAGTCACAAATTTGGTGGTTAATGAAACCAACTATTGACTTGTTGATATATTATATAAGTGGATGCTGGCACATTGTTGTTGTTGCTAGATCTACAATAGTTTATATGTGTTTGGATTTTGGTGTTGGTATTTACTCTTGTTATAAAATTATTATCTACTGTGGATGAAGATAGCCTAGTTGCGGGCTACCACTATTTCCTTCTTATACAAAATCTATCTTGTGAATGCCTCTTCTTAACTGCACCACTGCAGTTATTTCCATTGGATCAATATATCCATTGAATTTTCATTAATTTAAATTTTGCACATTGAGTCTTACTTTTTATGTGTTAATGCTTGTGTCTGTCTTTGTTTGTAGGCACCTTCAACTGATATAGCTGTTTCAGAGCTAACTCATGCATCTGCTGAAGTTAGTGAAATAGTGTTTTTCTTGCTTGGTGCAATGACCATTGTTGAGATTGTTGATGCTCATCAAGGGTTTAAGCTGGTTACTGACAATATAACAACTCGCAAGCCACGAACTCTACTTTGGGTGGTGAGTGCTTTATTTCATGGCAACAACGTTTCTTTTGAACTTCAGATATTTTAAACTTATTCTTGGACATTAATGTTGACTTGGTATTTTTGATGTTTTTTATCAGTCTCAAGTATCAAAACATACAGAAATTTTTTCCTTTTTCAGTAGCTTTTATTCAAAGTATAGTTCTCATGGGCTGGTCTTTTAATTCTATACTTGGCAATATTGACACTAGTTTGTTGCATCATGTCTACATATACACAAAGATCCAACTTATTACCTCTTGATAACAAGATCCTACCAAGTATCTGGAAGGTGCATGTTTGTGCGTATATCTATACATACACTATAATTTCTAGTATATGACTTTTTTTTTTAGCTTCATACCTTTCCGATTTTCTTGAGTAACCCCAATAACTTGGTACCTGCCTATAGGATGGTGCTACATACACCATGGTAATTAGTGATTGCAAATGACAAAAAATGGTCAACATGCATTAAATGCAGAAGTTTTTGGCACCCAATCACTAATTACTGCCTAGCAAGGTGGAAAAAAATGTGACAAAAGTGATGGTGCAAGTAGTATTTTCTCTATCTACATATTCAATATATGATAGTGAGCAAGCCCAATTGCACTTGACTTCTCACTTCTTGCTCTTAAAATGAGGAATATCTAGGAATATATATGGATAGGAAGAAGTAAAGAATAGAGTTAGTGATGCATTTTTTTTAATAACAAAAATGATAGTTTCTTAATATTTGGCCCTTTGCTTCACATGGGAAATAAAGTTTTGTGGGGGAATAAAATCTTTCTTACAGTGATTTCTGTAGTTCATAATCTACCAAAACTAGATGGGTTTTAAAATAGAGAAATTTTGCAAATGTTTAGACTTAAGTAATTTTGCAATGTTTAGACTCAAGTTCAAATGGTGTTAAGAAGTTGAAAAAAAAAAAGAAGAAATTATGGAGAAATATAATTATAATTCCAAATTTGAGTTAAAAAATTTTGGAAATTGGTATAAGTAATTTTTAATTTCAAAAGATTGTAAGTATTTCTGCCAAACCATGTTAAATAAGATTTGGTCTATTTCACCAAAATTTTAGAAATACATACAGGTTAGTTTGGGTCTCCATAACTGGTTGAATTTCAATAAGCTTCCACCTTGTTCCATTCCTCTAAGAAAAAACTCCTGGCTTTGACCCTACTTGTACCAGTTTATTTTTATCACAATGATGTGAGATGTCATCCATTCTTGGAGTCGGCAATTTGTTTTAGTGGGTATCAATGGGAGCTCAGTAAGATAGATTGACCCTAAAGGCTCTCTGGACATATCATCAAACACTATTCTAACAACAAAGTTTGTATGGGCAAATACCAAGCTAAAACCTACCTATTGAATCCTAAAAAACCTAAACGACTTATTGGAAAGATTGGATAATAATCTTAGTTCCAAAATTCCTGAATTAATAATTTCTTGTAGACAATAGTTGGTTAATTATGAAAATTTTTCATTCTCTCCTATGGAATTTCAATATTTTATTGCATTGTAGCTTTCTATTGATCATAATAATAGATGGGACACTATGGAACTCAATATAGAATCCCAATATTCCAAGTTTTTATGATAATTTTTGAAAAGAGAGAAAGATTTCTGAATAGTACTTGTATATTCACTGGGTATATTTGCAACCTATTTATTATGTTTTACAATGAGAAAAGGAAAAAGAAATTAATCTATTCTAGGCCTAAAATTACTCCTCTAAATCATTTGTTAATTTGAGGAAATAAATCAGTTACTTAATCGATCTCTAATTACAAGAAATAAATCAGGAAATAAGTTAAGCCAATTGTACAGTAAAGAAAACAAACCAAATTTCAATCAAATCCCTACCTGTTTAGGTTGTATAATTTGGCAATTACTGCACTGATTTCCAACACTTCTAAATCTGGTAAGTAAATGTTCTTCATTCCTAGCTTGTTTGTGATAAATTGGAATAGTTGAGCTGTAAGTCCCCTGAGTATTATGTCAGCTAATTGTTTTTTTTATTTTATTTAAAGGATATATGGGGGGTGCATACTTTGATGAAATGATGATAAACTTCAATGTGCTTAATTTGCTCATGTTGAACTGGATTGTGGGCTATATTGATGGGCAACTTTTTATCACAATAGAGCTTCATAAGACTTCCCTAGCTTATTCTAAGTTCACTAAGAAAATTTTTTATCCAAAGAAGCTCACATAGTCCTTGCATTTTGAAATTCTACTTCAAGACTCAGACTTAGCAACCACGGATTGTTTCTTACTGCTCCAAGTTACCAAATTCCCTCCCAGAAAAGGTGTAATAGCCAGATGTTGAGCTCTGTTAGTGGCTGATGTATAAACCTCCAGTGTCAACCTTCCAGTTTGCTGAAGCAAAATACCACTGCCAGAAGTTAACTTCAAGTATCTAAGTATCTGAGTAATATCCTACATGTGTATCTCCTAACAATTGTGCATAAATTGTCTTCCGACACTCATAGCTCATGCTATATCATATATAGTATGTGATAGGTAAATTAATTTACCTACCAAGTGTTGATACCTCTCTCTCTCAATTGGATGACTCTCTAGTCCCTCATCAAGTTTGTGACCAGTCTCAATGGGTGTATCTGTGGCCCACACCCTAACAGCTTGGTTTCTCTAAGGAGATCTTAAATATACTTTTGCTGTAAAATCAATAATTCCTCCTTTGACTGAGCAACTTCAATCCCTAGAAAGTATTTAAGCCATCCTTAGTGTTTGATTGCAAACTCTTTTTCCAACTTCTTTTTTGATCTCTCCATTTCTTCTAAATCATCTCCTTTCACAATAATGTTATCAACATATACCATGAGTGTAGTTATTTTCTCATTCCCAAAGTATTTAACAAATAATGTATGATCCCTTTGCCTCTGAATATAATTCATGTTCTCTATTTCCTTAACAAATCAAGCTTTAGGGCACTATGTAAACCCACATGGAGCCTTCTTCAATTGATAGACCTTATTCCCCTTTAAATTTTGGTGTCTCCATATAAACCTCCTCCTCTAAATCCCCATGGAGGAATGCATTCTTTATATCAAACTGCTATAAGGGCAGACCAACGTTAGTACCAAGGAATAACAATATATGAATAACATTCATCTTTGTCATTAGAGCAAAGGTTTCTTGGTAGTTTATTCCATAAGTTTAAGTATACCCACGAGCTATCAATCTTGCTTTATACCTCTCAAGTGTCCCATTTGCCCTATATTTTATTGTAAACACTTGCTTAAACCTAACTTGTTTCTTCATAACATGAAGATCCATAATCTCCTAGGTATTAATTTATTTTATTTTCAAAGAACTCATCTCTTCTTGCATTGCCTTCCTGCAATTCCCATTTTGTAATGCCTCTTGAATAGTTTTGGGCATATAAATGGGGTTAAGTTTGGTAACAAATGTTCTATTAGATGCAGAAATATTATCAAATGAAACAAAGTTGGCCAAAGGGTGTTAAATACAATTTCTCTTGCCATTCTTAATGGTAATAGGTAAATCAAGATCGTGCAACATATTGGAATTAGATTCAAGTTTAGTTTCAGTACTTTCTTCCCAGTTATTAATTGGAGTAGCACCCTAAGGTTCAGGAGTAGACTATATTCTCTTAGAGGACACCTTAGTGTAGCATATCTCTTCCTCTCTCTTCCTTGGAATATAGAATCCGGAATAAAAGACTTAGGAACCACAGGTTCAGAGCTTGTGGGCTTGGATGAATCTTGAGGATGACTTGAGGAATGAATTGGAGAGCTTAAAACAAGAATAGGCACTGATTCAAAGTCAGACTCGGAAGCAATTTTGTGTATGAAACAAACAAACTTCAAAAAAATTGCTTCTTGTTTGCAAATGGCTCCCCTTGAAGATAAGGTTGAGGAAAAAATGACCGACTTTCACGAATGGTAACATCCATTGACATGAAAATTTCTTTAAGTCAGATGATTGCACTTATATTCCCTTTTAGATGGAGAATAGCTAAAAAATATGCATCTAAGGGCTCTAGGATCAAGTTTTGTTCTTTGGTGAGTATGAATATGAATAAAGGCAATACAACCAAAACTTTTGGGGCTATTTGACTATAACCATCAAATTAGGGTATAGCCAAGAACTTGAGAGGGTATTTTATCAATAAGAAGAGCAACAATAAGGATAGCTTCCCTTCAATAGGTTTTGGGAACATTCATTTGAAAAATCAAGGCTCTAGGAATTTCAAGAAAATCTTTGTTTTTTCTCTTAGTTATCCCATTTTGTTGTGGGGTATTAGTACAAGAAGATTGGTGAAAAATCCCCTCTTTTTGTAAGTATGGTGAAAGTTATTGGTTAAAATATTCACTGGCATTATCAGATTTTTGAGTTAATTTTGGTGCTTACCATTTCATGGAAAGCAGGAAATATAATACTAGCATTCGACTTTTGTTTTATAAGGTAGACTGAGTAACGCTTGTACAATCATCAATAAAAGACATAAACCACTTTGCTCCAAAAATACTTTGGACTTTTGTGGGTCCTCAAGCATTCTTATGAATTAAATTGACAGGAATATTAATTTTTTATTGTTCATAGGAAAAGACCCTTGATAGGCTCAATGGCACTTAGCAAGTTCATATATGTGACGACGGAAATTTTGAATCTCTTTGAAACATAGTAGGAAACATTTTCTTTGATAACCTAAATGGTGGATGACCAAGGGGAAGATGGGGTAACCAAACTTCGGCTTTATTAGACTTGGAACTTTCGAATGAATAGGAGAGAGGACTTGAGCATGTTGTTCCACTTTCACCTTCAAGGAGGTGCAATCCATTCTTCTCTCTAGTATGCTGAATCATATTCATTGTATGAAATTCCTAAAGACACCTAAAAAGTGAGAAATTCATAGAACATTCAGATTTTTGGTGATTTTAGAAATGGATAACAAGTTAACAGAAAGCTTTGGAACATGCAAAACATTTTCAATGATGAATCTTTAGTCAAAGAGATATTTCCTTGACTAGTTGTAGTAATTGACTCAACCTTTACACTGTGTAAGTATATAAAACCAATGTTTTCTTTACATAATAGTCTCGATCTGTCAAAACTAGAGAAAAGGCTACTATAATCAGTAATAAGCCGGATTGTCATCCTTGGGATTCAACCTAAACATGATTTGATTATTCTAATGCTTATGTTATATTGATTAAGTGTTGCTAAGATCTAAATGAACTAATCTATAAATAAAAAATGGAACTTTTTGAATTAAACTAAACAAAGAGATTTAGTAATAGTGAAAAGATGCAAATAAAAATAAAATATCCAGAGACAATCTTGCTCTTAAATTCATATCTCAAGTGGAGTAGGATCTCAGTTTTCTATAAATAGTCGCACTCTTTTGAATTTGAATCTCAAAACCATTGAAAAGCTTAATCATCTCAAGACCTTTTTGAGGGGTTTGCACATAATTGATGAAATCGGTCATCAATGAATCAAACCTCCAGGGCAAGCATTCACTGAGCCCAATAAGCATAAAATATGCTTTATCTTGATAGATTTGTAAAGAATTTTAATCCTGAAAACGTTAAGAAATCTGAATCTAGGAATAGGGAAGTTCTCTATAATGCCCTAATAATAATATATATATATAATAACACAATACTAAAATCATGTTTTTTGCGTGGGAAGCGACTTGGGGAAAGATTTTGGCTCTTGATAGGCTCCAAAAGAGAGGATGGCAGCTCCCTAATCGGTGTTTTCTGTGTGCTTGTGAAGCGGAAAGTGTGAATCACATCCTTATTCATTGTACAGTGGTCAGAGTGATATGGGATTTAGTGTTGGGCTTAGTTGGGGTCAAGTGGGTGTTCCCTAATACTGTAAAGGAAGTTTTATATAGTTGGGGGGGCGCTTTTGTGGGGAAAAAAAGGAAAAAGATTTGGAATTCCATCCCGTTATTCATTTTTTGGACGATTTGGAAGGAAAGGAATAGATTAGCGTTTAGGGGGGGAGATTTAGATATTCAGAGGCTTAAATATTCTTTTGTATGTAATATTTGGGGTTGGGCCAAATTGTATATGGAGGTGGGGCTGCATTCCCTTTTAGATTTCCTGGAATGGCTAGCCACAAGTTAAGGGGTGGTTTGTTTTTTGTCTCTTTTGTTTGATAGGCCTTTGCTGTCTTGTATACGCCCTGTATACTTTGGGGCTTTTTAGCCTCTTCTAATGAATTGTGTTTGCTTATAAAAAAAATATATATATATAATAACACAATACTAGCAGAAAATCCTGGAGAAACAATCCTTGGAAGGAAATAACACAAAACAATCTGACATCGGATTGAAATCGACATTGGAATGGCCTTAGCATCAGAATTTTGACATCAGGTTCTAATTTCTAGGTGGTGCCAGTTCATTATCGAAATCTAGATGCACAACCAATAGACAAACTGAAACCATTGCCAAAGAAGATATAAAGGAGTCTGCCATCAGAAATGGTGTCGGTTTAATCCGATACAAGACCAACATTGGAACACTATACAAGCCTTACCCATTAAAACGATGACAACTCCAGCTGCTATCAGTTTAGTGTCAGTTTCTTGTCTCTGTTGTCGAAATGGATTCTCCTTCATATTCAACTTCCTATGCAAAATTCTTGCTCTCACAGGTCCCAATCCACTTAAACTTCCTTTGTAAATCAAAGTCTACTTCAATTTGTGCACAAATTTGGATTTTGCAGCTTGATATTTGAAGTCTCAACTGACATCAGATTTTTGTCAGTTTCCTTGATAAATAATCTCTAGCTTATGCCAATAATTCCTCACCATCAGTTTGCAAACTGATAATGGACTGTGGTGTTCGATTCAATTCGATAGAAAGAACTGAGAGCAAACATCCTTGAGTATGCTTTTGGAATTTTCGACATTGTCTCTTTTGGTATCGATTCATTTTGACATCATGCATCAGGCTTCAAATCTGCACTGTTCATTGCGCTGGAGCCTTATCGAAATTTTGTGCATGCTTCTTTCCATCATCAAACTTCTATTGTATAGCCTCACTGTTTGAAACAGTATTGGAATGAAGTTGCCAATCCAATTGAATTGGCCAAACCAACAACAAACTTCCTTCATCTTTTCCATGCCCTTTTGTTGTCCAATTGCATCTCTAATCCTTCCATTGCTTCTTCACCTTGGTTCCATCAACATAAGATTTTTACATTGCCTTGAAACTTATATAGTTTGTACCTTTTACTATCTTTTCACTTCATTCTTCACTAGATTCAAACGTTAGTCCTCAAATAGGGCTTAACATACATGTAAGTTAAAAAATACTGATTAACACTCAAATTATATTTAAAATCCTTGTTTTAAGGCTGGGAAAACATCAGTTTTTGAGTGTTAAACAGTAACAAATGTTCCATCTGCTATTTTATTTTTTTGATTTCTTAGGCATGAGCTGTGGGTTAGGAAGCAACTTGAAGAATTGGTCATATGGTCCAAGCTCTTGAATCGATGACCTAAAGGCTTGAAAACTGTTCTTTTAAGACATATAGGGCAAGAGAATACTTAACTGTCTGAACAAAACAGTTGTCCCCTTTGGCTTCTCAAGTCGTGACAAGAATTGTTTCAATTTTTCAATATATTCTCTATTCAATGATCCTTCTCGGCTACCATTTTTGTTTGTGGGTTTTTCATCAATGTTGGCCAGATTATTTTGTGGTTTATGCCCTTGGTTTCCTCCTTGGCTTCCATTTCCTCTTCTAAAAACATTTGAAGGCTTTCCATGGAGTTGTCAACATGACTCTCAGGCATGTCTCAGCTTTTGGTAGTAAGTACACCACTGACAATCAATTGACCTTCTACCTTCATTCCTTCCTAGGTTTGTGGCTGGGACAATAGTAGCAGTACCAATGGTGGGTTAATAGTGATGACAACAAAGTTTTTTAGTTGGGTAGTGATTAATATGGAGCCATTCATAAAGTTCCGATCTAGCATAACGCCTCTTCATCGTTCTTCCCCTCTAACAATTGCAAAAGCTTCCCTTAAGGAAGAAAGAATCTCTTTACCAAGAATTTGAACTCTGATATGAACAAAATCATTATGTAATCCAATCAAGGATAAAAAACGCTCTTTTTTTCAATAAATTCTTGATACATCGTTGCATCTTTACCACATTTCATTTTTAAATATTAATCTAATTCAAGCCAGAACCCTCATAACATTGTAGTTTTGAAGCACTAAAAGATGACCTTATTTGATTTTATGAATTCTAGTCTTGAGTTCATCAATTTGAGTAACATCTCCAACCTTTGAATAAGTTTGACAGGCGAACTCCCAAATCTCCCAAATCTCCCTTGTTGTAGGGATGAACATTCAAGTTTTGCTGATCTTTGGTTGCATTGAGTACTATGACTAAGACATTAATTGAGACTCCTCTTCATCCTAGCCATTGAATTTCAAGCCTCCCTTACTCATCTCTTGCCCGAGTAAATGACTCAATTTTTTTTTTTTTCATTTCAGGCACGTTTTTTCCAACTACGATCATTCTAGGTAATTGCCTCAATTCAGTTTAAATGTGGGTCAAGTACTTCCAAAATTCTCCTGGGGTCAAAGTTGGATTTTGAGTATTTATGGTTGTTTGGGTAATAGTGGAAGAGACATAAGATTCTGTCATCTTAGGTTGATTGCATATAAGACGAGATTATTATAATGGGGGGGGGGGGGGGGGGGGGGGTGGGGTGGTGGAGGACACACACCATAAAAAAAGGATATAGAAAAATGGGTTCTGAACCAACCACGACAATGAAGGCCAGAAGGATACACTAACAATTCCTGCAATTAGGTTGGAAAAAAATTGAAACTAACACTGGCAATTGGAATCAGTAAATGGAAGAAAAAAAAAATTTATTGGGTACAAGACTTTGCTACCATGAAAATAGAGAGATCTCTGGATAATACTGGTATTTTCATTGATAATAGTTACAGCCTATTTACAATGTTTTATAGTGTGAAAAGGAAAGGAAAAAGAAATTACTCTATACTAGGCATAGAATTACTCCACTAAATGAGTTACTAATTACAGAAAAAGCAGGTGCTTAATCATTTCCTAATTAACAAGTGAATCAAGTCAACAGTACAGAAAAAAAATATACAAAAAAATTCCAATAAAATCCTGACCTATTTTGGCTGTATAATCCAACAATTATTGGATTGATTTTCCAACAATTTTAGACCATCTTATATCTTTCTGGTTATGCTTTTCTTTTGGGAAAAATTTGGAGGTTTATTTGATTTGATTTTCCATTTGGTGATTTGTGATCATGGTAGCAGCTTCATCTATTGTACATTGCATATCCGTATCATTTTTTGGTGTTTAACAAATTATTGTTGAAACTTGCAGGTTGGTTTTGTGACTTTTTTCCTTAGTTCGATCCTTGACAACCTGACGACTACCATTATCATGGTTTCCTTATTGCGAAAAATGGTGCCTCAATTAGAATTCCGCAAGTATGTGCTTAAAAATGTACAATGTTTTCTTATGCGATTTAGGATTTTCTAGTATATTAAATGATAAAAGCCTCTTACCTTGTATCAAATATCCTGAGTTTATTTTACAAGTAGTATGTATCACAACATCTATCACAGTATCACTACTTGTCTTGGCATAATGCTACATCGTTGGTTCTCTCACACTTATATTAGGTCTTCAAGTTTTAGCTGATTAGAATTTTGTTCTATGATTAAGAGGGTGTTTGGTAAAACTTAATACTTATGACTTGATGACTTAAGGTGATTTTAAGTTAAATTATTCTTAAGTTGATGACTTAAAACTTATTACTTGATTTTTTAAGTAGTCTATTGGGCTATTTGGTAAATTTAGCTTAACTTTTTTTCTAAATTATCTAATTGACATATTTACCCTCATTAATTTTAATAAATATTTATCTTCAGTAATTGTAACTAATATTTACTTTCAGTAACCCTAATCAATAAGTTTGTTTATTAAACATTCATATTAAAAATATGATAAACATATAAAATAGTTACAAAATATTTACAATAAAAAATGAGTTGTAGATGTGGAGTCATAGATCTAAAAGAGACTCGCTAGATGTTAGGCCAATGAGACAAAAGAAAATGAGATTCAGAATAAGTTAATTATTTTGTCTTAATACTTAAAGTAATTTTAAATTTTAAGTTATGGTATTAAGTTACTTTACCAAACATGCTTAATCTACTTAATAACTTAAATTAAGTTATTAAGTTATATTAAGTAATTAAGTTGATTTATTAAACATCTTCTAAATATTGAACTTTTCCATTTTTCTTTTTGTATGTGGTTGACTTCCATAATATGTTTCACTTTGCTTCTTGTTTTGAGGTGTCTTATGGTTATATACTCAATTCCCTTTTTTGATAGGTAAAGCAATTGTACTAAAAGCGCCAAAAGTATACACAATGTATTCAAGGCCTAAAAAGGGAGGGATACATAGGATATATAGGATTGCCCATGCTTTGCAGCTTGATTTGGTCCTGCTTTTCCCAAGACAATGATGTGGGTTAATGCCTTAATATGGTACCTGACCTGCTCCCTTATTAGGATGGGCATTAGATACAATAAAGCCTTGGGCAAGAATTTCAGACCTGATGAGGTTCCAGTTGTATTTTATACTGTTTCTCCCCTTTTCTCTGGAGACTTAGTAGGCGTAGTATATTGGGTTTTGTGCCTGGAGGCTTGTCTGAAGGTGAGGCTCAAAGCAAATGCCTTGAGGCACTGAGTGATAACTCAAGACACAATCCCAAGGTTTAAGGCTCTCATCAGATGTTCATCTCACAACTTAAAGATTCATCTTATTTCAGAGTTCAAGATTGTGCTTTATTAGCCAAATATCTTCTTTGTGGCTTTTAGGTCTGCAATTCTTACAAATCAGTAATATATTTCTCAAATCTAGTTTTGTTTGATGCCAACAAAATACAGAAGACCTAGGGTAGGTTTGATGTGGAGCCATGTATAACTCTGAACGGCATCTCTAGGTACTTTTTGTAATAATTTTATGTGTTATCTTTTGTTTTTTCCATAATTTTTCTATATTTTCTATTTTACTTTTGAAATAAATATAAAAAATTATGATACTTAAGTCTTACACTTTGAGATCCTGAGGCTTATATGTGGTCTCATGGGAGGGTAAAAAGCTTTGCGTCCAGCTTTCTCCTTTTAAAATATGTTGGTATCTATAATTTGGACAAACAGATCAATGGACAGAAATCTTTCTTTCATCAGGTTAATCAGCTATATTGTTCTAACTTGCCCTTATTTGGATGGAGATAGAACATACAGATTGACTTTTGGGTTAAGTTGGATTCTTACATCCAAGCCTTTTTATGATTGCCCCAAACCTAAAACTTGATCTTCCTATCTTGTTCCTCTACTTCACTAGGAACTGTTTGTATCCTCTTATTTATGAAAAGTTATTAGCTAACTTCAATATCTTTGACCTGGTGAAGAAAAAAGAAATTATCAACACCTTTCACCCCTTCTCTAGGCTTTATCACTTGAAAATGTTAATAACTTTGTCGACAGATGCTCCTATTACACTTGTCGTTTCTGAAGGATGAGAACCAACTCACCTTTTAGGACTTGCTTTGAGGTGATAGCTGCATTTGATAGTTAATGGCTATATGACAATGGGGCTAATACCTGGTAACTCTGTATAGTTCAATTTCCTAACTGTTCTCTTCAAAATCCTTTATGTACATGTGCTTTAGGCATATCTTCTAGAATGCACCCATTAATAGTTTGTTTGTATTTTAGTGAGATTTTCATTTACTCATTTCTTTAATTTAGCATATTTTCAATAGCTCCAGCTTGATGCTTCTATTGCTCACTCTTTCAAGGGTGAGCATCTACTGGATCACTTAATTAAGTTCAGAAAATTTTCTGAAGGCAACATGAGTGCCAAATAATGACATGATTACTGTCAAATAATAGTGTTCTTTTACTCAAGTATTTGCTAAAGCATGCCACAATCTTGGAAAATAATATAACATTTTTTTTTTTTTTCTCACTTTGGTGATTAACAAGAGTTGATCAAAGAGCATAATACAAAGAAGGCTTTATGGAAATAAATCGTTTATGAAATGATGCATTGGACTTATCTATTGAAAGAAAAAAATGATCCATCGACTTTGTTCTTTTGTCTCTATTTGAATACAAGAAAATGAGAAATACCAAACTCTGTGTAGTTTATTCCCATATATAAGCGTCATGGACCTCTTCTGCAGTAAGAATTTTTCATAGGACTTGGTTGATGGTTAGGGGGATCAATTATGCTGAGTATCATTTAAGGTGGCAGCATTTCCAATTTTAGTCTAAATTCTTGGTTGATTGGCTCCATGGAATTTGAGGAGTCAACTTATTAATACTGCTCTCTTCTGGCTGCCAATTTTTCTACCTTACTAAAATGTCGCCATTCCTCTATTTTTCAGAAATTCTTTGTCAACTTGTTCTGTATTACCTTTTTCACATTCCAGGGTTTGGTTGACAGGTTCCTAGGAGCAGTTGTTGTGATAGCCGCAAATGCTGGTGGTGCTTGGACTCCCATTGGTGATGTTACCACTTCTATGCTGTGGATTCATGGTCAGATATCCACATTGCAGACAATGAAGGTTCTTTTATTTTGTCCATGCTTCCATTGTACAGCTATTCTTTTACAGGGAATTGATTGAAATAGATATTTTTTCTAGTATATATAGTTTGAACTTATGGACCAAGGTAATTTTTGTTTTGTTAGCAAGTATATTTTTATGCTAATGACACATGCTGAAGATTACACATCAAGCAGATTGGACTGAATCCAGCAGGTTCAGTATAGCATAAGTTCTAGGTCTTCAGATTGTCTTCCCTTGATATTAAGTATGATTTGGACTCAACGAGCATTCAAAAGTCACATTCTAATGGTCGTCTTAGAGATAACTTAAATGTTGTATTTTCAACTACCATGGTTAACTACTGTGTCTTAGCGCATGTTTTGGGTTTGAGGCTAGAATAGCCAACACACCCTCTATTTCATCACCCCTGGAGAAATTTTTAGAACTGTATTGTTTTGGAATAATCTGGAATGGAAGGGTTCCATGATTGCCTTTTCTTTCTTACAGGGTTTGATTATACCTTCTGCTGTTTCTCTGGCTGTCCCACTGGCTCTTATGTCCCTCACTAGGTAATTTTCTTGCATGTCAAAATAAAGACAGGAAGTTTAAGATGCTATGTTTAATTTCATGCATTATAGGCAAATTGTTTGAGCTTTTCTTCTCTCATTCAGTGAAGTTAATGGGAAGGGACAGGATTCTCCCAATGTTTTGGCATCTGAACAGATGGCTCCAAGAGGACAGCTTGTTTTCGCTGTTGGAGTTGGAGCTTTGGTGTTTGTTCCAGTGTTCAAGGCTGTGACTGGTTTGCCTCCTTTTATGGGTATTCTGCTTGGGCTTGGAGTTCTTTGGATTCTGACAGATGCAATTCATTACGGTGAATCGGAAAGACAAAGATTGAAAGTTCCACAGGCTTTATCACGCATTGACACTCAAGGAGTCCTTTTCTTCCTTGGAATCCTTTTATCTGTCAGCAGGTATCCACAAACACCATTCTCTCTATGTTATACAGAGTGGGTTTTATGCAACATAGTAACCTGTTCATGACTATCTGAATATCCTATCACTCATAATCGTTTTGGATCATGATCAGGAAATCATGATGCACTTTTGGCACCTTTGTTTTATCAGGAAATAATGTTTTATCATGATTATACTATATTTGATGACAAATTAAGAGACTGCACCTTTGTAGTAATACCTTTGTTGAAACTGTAGATTTGATTTTTAGGAGTTTGAATTTTCAAATAAAACCAGAAGATAAGGCTTGACTGAGTTCTATTATTTTGGACTATTTAGTTTAGATAAGTCCTAAATTTTTAGGAGTTTGAATTTAAAATAAAACCAGAAGATAAGGCTTGATTGAATCCTAGATAAGTCCTAGTGTGTTTAAATTTGTTTTTTATCTCTAGTTTGAATTAGAGAGAATATCAGATGATATTCTACAGGATGGGATTGCTTTGTCTATTTAAGTTCTTGGTGTAAACCAAAATTTTTCAATAGAGTATCATTCAGTTTCTCTTCCAAATTCAATAACCTTTCACACAATGGTCAAGGGAAAATTTTCTGACCTTCCATTAAGGAAATATTCATTATACAACACTATTAAGCAATATTGGTTCTTTCATTCTGAAAATTGTGTAGATTTGTTGTGCATGTACAAACTTTATTATATTTGTTTAACATTGTTTTCTTCCCTGGAAGTAAGGAAACAAAAAATTTTATTTATTTTTAATTTGGGATGTGCAATGGTATAACTACATTCACTCCAGGCCTAGAGGAGAAGAAGGAGAATAATTCTTTAGTAAGAAGTGCTAGTGTTTGATCATTGAAGCATTGTGGTCTGTGCCCTTTTGCGAAAGCTCTAAAACTTTATCTGGTCTGAAATGCTTGATTTGTAGAAATGGAGCAAACAAAAAATGAAGATATTTGCTGGATAGCTAAATAGAAAGGGAGGATGTTTTAGACTTGCATGATCTGGATTGTAGACTGACTGGGTACTAATTTACATGCCAAGAAATTATTTTATCAATTTAGTTCATGCAATTCTTCCATGTCAGAGAGGGAACAGGATAAAATTCTGCTTCCTGGCTATTTTTTTTTAAGGGTTTCTTAGGATTTGATTTAGTGACAGGAATTTCTGGGGATCTTGAAGACTGCTACTAGACCCTGATAATGGTCTGAACTGTAGAACCATTTGTCCTAGCCTGAAAATGATAAATAAATAAATAATCTCTACGAAGATAACTAACAAAGTATAATCTACATTTAGATCTGTTAGAATATTATACCCATAAGGTGGGACTACAGTTTCGTTAACTACTATATCTGTTAGATGTGGCATCAGGGGTTAAAACTATACTTTTCCTATTCTAAAAATTTTGAATTCTCCTTTTGTAGTCTTGAGGCAGCAGGGATTCTCCGGGAATTAGCAAATTACCTTGATGCACATATCCCTAATGTTGAACTTATTGCAAGCGCAATAGGTGTCGTGTCAGCAATTATAGACAATGTTCCACTGGTTGCAGCGACAATGGGAATGTATGACCTTACCTCATACCCCCAAGACTCTGAGTTCTGGCAGCTGATTGCCTATTGTGCTGGTACGGGTGGATCCATGCTAGTTATTGGCTCTGCTGCTGGAGTTGCATTTATGGGGATGGAAAAAGTGGACTTCTTTTGGTACTTGAGGAAGGTATGTGCTGCGGTGCTGCTATTTGATGATAATTCGGTTATAATTAAAATTGGAAACTTTCCTTAGTGAAAGAAATTGTTTCCTTTTATGCAGGTGAGTGGGTTTGCCTTTGCAGGCTATGTTGCTGGTATTGCTGCCTACCTAGCAGTTCATAACCTCCACATCTCCACAACTCTAGCTCATGTTCCTTTCTTCTCTGGTTCATAAATCATGGTGCTCAGATTTTGATGCTTTCTGGCTCCCAAAATGGCAGTGTACATCACAAAATGTGGTGGTTCACATGATATTGGCATGACAATATTATGGGCTGGACTCTTTTGAGAAATATACTAGTAGTTGTCCAACCATTTTACCCAGAGATACAGATTGTGGCAACTTATATGGAAAAAAATAAAATATATGATGCTGCCGAGAGTCTAATAATATTCTCTTTCCTGCTAAGAAAGCAGCCTAGATTCACTGAAGGAAGCATGTATCACAGACATTCATCTGATACATTTTTTTGCAAACCCAAATAAAAATGATATTTCAATTTCCATAAATGCTCATCTAAAAGAGCTTTTAGAGTTTAAAAGCATGTTGGTAGATGGTGGACAGAATCTTCAATCCACAAATGCTCCTCACTCAAGGTATTTTGGGTTAATGCCCTAAATAAAAATGTACTTTAGCCTTACCCTAGGAGTTGGCCAAAAAGGATTGCACTTTCACTTAGTGGTATATTGTTGTGTTTCTGCTGAAATCTATTCCAATTGATGATGACAATATTAAGGATCAGAACGGGAGACCCACAAAAGTATAGTTGAAACTTGAAACGAAGATAATTGCAGCTCAATGAAGAACATGCTTCATATTGTACATCTGGATTATTCTTTTTCCCCTCCGCTTAAGGTACTACAAGACATACAAGACACTTAATGCAAATCATCAAAATTGGGATCCAAGCACACAGATACGAAGATTTCACATTACAACTTGAGGAAAACAAACTCTTCTACTGCTGGAATCTCCCCAATCTTCTTCAACGTTTTCTTGCTAGGTTGCTCATCCACTCCAATAGCCATTACAGCATGCTTCCGAGGTGCAACTCTTCCAACGCTCATGAAGCTCACATTCACGTTCTCCTCCCCCAAAATGCTCCCGACCTTTCCAATCATACCTGGCTGATCTACCTGTCTGCAAAGTATAATGCTACCTTCCAAGCTCACATCCACTTCAAAAGACCCTACCTTTGTCAAATGGGGAATCCCATCTTTCACACGTCCCTCCACTGTAATCTCCCCAGACTCAGAAATGGCACTGGCAAATTTTGATTCCACATTAGCAATCTGAACCTGGATGAACTCAAGTGGACTCTCAGGTGAACCATCTAGAATTGATCGTTCTTCTGTTATTCGGAGTCCTCTCTGTTTAGCAGAGAAATCAGCATTCACCAAGTTCACAAAAACACTGGATATGGGCTCAATCAGACCCTTGGTGATCATGGCTCGGAGTAGCCTTGTGTCAAGGTCATCAGGAGCCCTGGCAGAAGCATATGTCACTTTCACTGACTTTACACCACTTCCACCGGATACTAACTGGACAGCCAGTCTCCCAAGTTTCTCAGCAAGTTCAACGAATGGTTTCAGCTCTGACAGAACCTGCAGTTCAGAAGAAAAAATAGACAAGTCAAAACCTTAAGCTATTATGTCATAAACTTCATTTCTCAGAAAATTCTTTGAATTTATAAGAGGGAAACCAGTCTTTAATTTAGCAGCCTCTTTAGAGAAGCACAGACCACCTGTAAGCAAAATTGACTCAATGGTACATGATGTCAATAAGAAGTTTGGCGACAAACCCCTCCACATACTTTCCTTTTTTTGTAATAGACGACATATTTAGCCACAAACATCCATCTACTTTATTTTTCCAAGTCCACTGATATAAGTGGTTTCTAATTTCCAAGAATACCTATGGATAATTGTTAAAAACATACTATAAACAACAAAATAAAATGATATGATACACTTTAATGTAACATGATACACATCCTCAATATGTATCTTATCCTAGTATGATATTATGTTACAATATAGATATTAAAAACAATTTGATACATGGTGCAACAAAAGCGATATTGATGCATGGCCCTATGACCATCTCTAATGGTTTCTAAGAAAAATACAAATCTGGAAAAAAAACCATTAAAAAAATTTATTATATTAAAATATATTTCAACATTGAAGATTGATGATAAAAGAGAGCAGAAAGATAATTCCACATGAGAATGTTAGAACTTGTCAAAAGCAAACACGAAAGTTTGAAACTTTAACTTTATTCTAGTAATGAATTTTTTTTTTTTTGATAACCGTGGATGTCCAGGCCAGCTTATGCGCACCTCGACTAATCCCACGGGCCCTGAAGTTAACGACTGAGTAAACCTCTAGTAGCCCTGAACTTATTCTACTAGAATGAATATTTCAATGTTGTTTTTCAATTTTTTTTTTTTTATTTTTTTTTGATGAATTGGAAAGTAACCTTGAACATAATGGTGAATGAAAGTGTTCTTTAATACATTTTTTCTTTTTTGGATTTTTTTTTCTTAGGGGCAAGAAATGACAAGTTTGGAAAGCCAGAACATTGAAAGTGGCACAATAACACATACAATGTGTACAGTAAAATGCCATCTTAGTTAAGTTAGAACTGTCAAAATCTAGTGTTAAATGTTTTCATATATGAATTGATGGATGTCCCTTCCTATACTGGTTATATAATTTTCTATACTTTATTCTTCAAATATATATGCAGTTCTTATTGTGCACATATTTTTTATATTTATTTCTTCACCATATGAAAATTTTTATGACACGTGATACAATGTTATACACAATACAAACAAATAGAAAAATGAAACACAAGACATTTCACAGAGTTAACAGCTATGTACCCAAGTCCAATCCAATCATAAACATGCTTTTTTTTATTATCAGATTTTAACATTCATTAACACATGTTTAAATTGGAAAATTAGAAAATGCAGCATTGATCTTTGAAACTGAAATACATAAAACAAGGAACTATGGTTGAAGATTTAGAGTCAATTTTTTATGGCTGGAAAGATTGAACATAGTTCCTTACTTGAAATCATGGATCTTGAATGCAATGAATAAAAATGGTGAAACAGAGAAAGTGTTTGGAATTATACCTCTGCAGGAACCATTGGCGCATTGACTGCAGTAGCAGCAAGCTCCCCCTTTAAGGCTCCAACAACAGCTTCAGCTATCTCAATGGCTACTCCTTCCTAAAGGCAAAATCCAAACATTACATAACAACATGGTGAGGAAAAAAAAGGAAGCATGACTAATATTGATCACTCAATGCACCTGAGCTTCCATAGTGCTGGCACCGAGATGAGGAGTCACAGTTACATTTTCATGTTGTATTAATTTGCTGTCTTTTGGGGGTGGCTCTTCTGTGAAAACATCAAGAGCAGCCTGAAACAAAGAAAATCATGTTATTCCCTTTTCTATGCCAAAAAATGAAAATAAAATAAATATTTTTCCTTCAAAAATGAGAAGCCAAGCACCTGTGCAACAATTCCAGCATCCAGTGCCCTCACAAGAGCTTCTTCATCAATTACCCCCCCACGAGCAACATTAATTATCCGAACTCCTTTCTTCATTTTGGCAAAAGTTTCATCATTGAGCATCTTTGACGTAGCAGGAGTAAGGGGCATATGAAGTGATATGAAATCTGCAGTTGATATGGCTTCATCAAAGCCCACAAGTTCCACACCTATTGCACGGGCACGGTCTGCAGCTGCATATGGATCATGTGCAATCACATGCATACCAAGCCCCTTGGCACGTCGGGTAACTTCTGACCCAACCTTACCAAACCCCATCACAGCAAGCGTTTTGCCAACAGAGAGACACCCACATATTTGTTCCTTTGCCACTTCCCTAAAATGAGCGAAATTAAAATAAGTGAGAAGGCCCTAGGTGTTCTTGGAATACTACTAGAAGCCAATTTTATTGTTGAATGTTCATGATTATGAAGCTCATACATTTAACTAACATATTTAACTATTGAACAAAATCCACCAACAACCCCACAAAAACCTATAAGAAATCAATGGATTATTAACGGGACACAATTCAATCTGGTTCTAATAATAATCTTCAAAAAAAAAAAAAAACAATTGACCAGTGCCTGCTGGATACCTCAACACACGTTTCCCCTTGTGAATTGAAAACAAAAAATGACAAAAAGAAAAAATTGCCTGAACACATGTTTAATTTTTTCTTCCTTTAAGCACTTCCAACAAATCTGGCAACTATATAAATTTACATGTTACCTAATGACAATATGTCTATGCCCTTCCAAAGATGAAGCATGCTTCCTACTCTTATTTCCAGAATTCATATGAAATCCACAACTAAGCTAGATCTTAAAAACCACAGTAACCCAATTATCGATCACGTCTTTCAGGGTGATAGGAAAGAAATGAAAGCCTTTGGCGTTCAGAGTTTTAGAATTTTCTTTGGTTTTGCAATCAGAGAGAACATAAATATATAACAACAACAACAACAACAACAACAACAGATCTAGCCAGGCAAAGGAAATCATCCGACGAAATGATGAATAAAATCAAAATCCAATCCCAAAACCAAATCAACACTCACCAGATTTCACAGACGCATCAGCCTGCGCAACATTCCTCGCCATCGCCGTTAGGAGAGCGATCCCATGCTCCGCCGCAGCAACCGTATTCGCCGTGGGCGCATTCACCACAAGGCACCCATGCTCTGTCGCCGCGGCCAGATCCACGTTATCGATACCGACGCCAGCCCGTCCGACTACCTTCAAACGGCCGCTTGATGCCTCGAACACCTCTCGACTCACCTTGGTTCCACTACGGACGATCAAGGCGTCGCAGAGCGAGATCTTGGTGCACAGCTCCTCCGGGCTCAGATTATACGCGCAATCAACGTTAGCAAAATCTTTCAGCAGATCGAGCCCCGCCGCTCCCAGCTTTTCCGCAACCAAAACCGTCGGTTTCGCATCCAAGGCCGCCGCCACCACCACTAACGACCGACGCCGACGGGGCACCACGACGGCGACAGAGAAAGCGGGGGCCATAGAAAGCTTCCGTGACAGAGAACTAGACGAGAGCTTGTTTGATGAAAAGAGAGTCGGTGAAGACGCAGCAGGCCATAGCTGTATGCCGGAGGTGGATCGTGCTAAGCTGCGCCGTAGGGACGAGTGAGCTGACAGTGGAAGTGAGGCAGGAGCCTATGATGCATTTTATAGTGGTTTTGCGATGAACTCGCCCGTGATTGGGCGCGGGAAACTCGTTGAAGGACTGAAGGGTTTGGTTTATGGGGTTTGGGGGTTGTTTGGATCCTCTTCATTTATGTTTGGTTTTGTAATTAACCTGCTACCTTTATGGGCATTTGTCCCTATAATACCATACGTATATAACCAATTTTGGAAATTCAACTTGTTTTTTTCTTATTTTGGTAAAAATATCTTTATTCTTTTCTTATAAAAATAATTATAAATACTTGAAATAATAAATAACATTTAAATAAAAAATTAATTATTTTTTGAATAAAAACACCAAGATGATTAGATTGATAAATTTAAGAATTATTTCAACCCTTTTAACTCATTAATTCATATATATTAAAGATATTTAGGTCATTTTTGTTGCAAAAGTAATAACAAAATAAATACAGAGAAAGATGATTTTTTTCATATTTAATTATATTATAAAAAAAATCAAATATAATAAAAATTAGTTAAAACCTTAAGACCTGCTTGGCGGATGATCAATTACAATATGTATATATAAACTAATATTTAGGAGTTAAAGGAGTATATGAAAAGGAAAAATAATGAGACAAAAATAAATTTATGTAATTCATTCTTACTATATTTTATTTTAGATTTTACATACAAAAAGAATACTATGAAAAAATAACCATTTTTGCTATACCCAATTTTTTTTAATAATCTATTTACTTTAATGAAATAGATTAATATTTTTAATAATCTAGGGTTTGTCTGATAATTATTTTTGAAAACTATTTTATAATATTTTATAGAATAAAAGTTTATTTGAAACCTAAAATATTTTTAACATTTTAAAATATATTTTAAAAATAATTTTTGTGTCTAATATTTTATTTTTAATTATTTTATGTGTTTTATATCATTTTTTTAAAATAACTCTAAAAAATAGATGAAAATAACACAAAAATAATTTAAAAAAATCCATAAAAACATCTTATTTAAATTCTTAAGAACATAAAAGAGAAAATAGTCTTGTCAAATATTTTTTTTTAATATTTTTTTATTTAAGAGAATGAAAAAGTATTTTTAAATATAAAAAAAAAAAACTATTTTTAAAAATAGTTACCAAGGGCCTGTTTGGTTCCGTTTTCAAGAACTGATTTCTATTCTTGAAAATAAAAAACACAAAAAACTTGTTTGGTGGAGGGGGTGTGTTTTTATTTTTTGTGTTCTCAAAAACCACTTTTTTGAGAATAATAAAAAGATGTTTTCCTTGTTTTTTCACTGTTCAAAGAATATATTGTTTTTCATGTTTTCTGTTCCTTCTTTTTGTGTTTTATTAGTTGTTTTTTGTGTTTTCATAAAGGTGAGTTTTACCCAACCACCACACCCTCACCCGTAAATCATTTCTTCTTTCTTAAATTATTAAAATTAATATACTTACACATGATAACAAAATCATTATTTGTTTAAGAAAATTATAACTGGTGTAAAAATTTAACAATGGAATATGTATATTTTTTAATTTAAATGAATTGTGTCTAAATTATTTATATATTTAGAATATTAAGTTAATAGAAGAAAACACTTTATTAATTAAAAAAAATAACTTTCAAACATATTTTTTTTTTTTTTATTCTAAAAAACTTTTTTATTAATTCAATCAAATATATATTTTTTATTTTTAAAAATAAAAACTGTTTTTCAAAATTCAGTTCCCAAACATAATTTTTCTTTTAAAAAATATAAAAAATTATTCTTAAAAACTGTTATCAAATACCATTTTTCAAAACAGTTTTAAAAAATAACAACCAAACATGCCCAAAGTTCCACGAGGGTAGAATGATAAGAAAAGGAATTTTGCAAGCAAAGCAAGAATAGAAAAGCTGGGGGTGGTCCCACGCTCTTCAAGATCGGGTAGAATTATAAGTTACGAGTGTAAAATGTCAAGGTAACGGAGACAAAAGAAAGAAAATCTAGAACCATCTATTACGTAGGCCCCACGAGGGTTGGTGGGGAGGGCATGAAAATCCCCATTTTGCCTTCTCAACAAGACGGGGTTGGTGATGGATCGGGATCTCGTATCTGCCTTCTACTGTGTACATTAAAAAACTTCCAAATCTAGATTTCCATATACCTTTCTCCTTCGGATACCTTTTCATGGGATAATCATAAAGAAAATAAAAAGTTGTTACACAGATGATATGATATAAAGATCCTTAATTCTATAAAAAGATTATATGATTAAGGATGTGCTGGCGCTGACCAACATTTCATGTACCAAATACCTACTCCATCTCTTCTTTATTCGTGTTCTATTCCAAATATGTACCACTTCAATCTCTAGATGCTCACAAAATTGTGCATGTGTTATGTACATGTGTACATCTCTAGGGATATGGAACAAAAAAAAATGTTCACAAAAATGTACACGTGTGCATCTTATTTATTCGTTGTTCTTTATGGAAAATATATAAATGTGTTATTATCTTTAGGGATATGGAACAAAAAAATTGTTTAGAAAAAGACGTGTAATTGAACCTAATCCCAATCCAATCCATAGAACCCATTGATTTTGTGCTTTTTATTTTTTTATGTTTTCATAATTCTGATTTTATAAGTGTCAAATCAAATAAAAGATTTCTCATTTTAAAAATTGAAAATAATTTGAACCAAACACTAAAGGGATCAAGGGGAAATCAATCTTATAATGATAAAAGTTGTGTACAACTTAGACGATTTCAATAAAAGCCTCTAGTCATAAAGAAACAACATCGATCCTAAACCACTTGACAATCTTTTTTTTCGAACCTAATCAATATCCTTGACTGCTAAAAGAAAAAAAATGTTCCCACTTATAAACTTTCTAATGGAACCTGACAAGAAATGGTACTTGGTTGAGGAACACTGAGTAAATCATCGACCTTTAAAAATCCAAATTCCTACTTATTAGGATCTGAATTCTTATTAGTTGAAGGAAGACCAATGATAAACCCATTTGTACCTATCTAAGGAGACAAATACCACTCATACTAGACGCAAGACCTCTTAACATTATAAATGTATAGTATATCCCTCATCGTGATCCTAAGCTTCTTTAGGTAATCCAAAATGAACAACACCATGATCATATAAATGATATTTATGGTGAGTTGGTTGGGAGCAAGACTTGAAGAGAGGGACCAAAGGCAAACTCAAGTTGGCCTGAAAATAGATATCGTGAAGGAATAATTCTCCTTCAATAGAAGTCTCTACTACTAAATCAACTTCACTTTCTTCTACAAATTGTAAACCTACCAATGACAAAATAGTAATTCAGCCCAAAACCCTTTTATTGAAATAGAAAGCTTCATCCTCTTTCTTTTCCTAGTCAATGCAAAGAAATAAAAATGCCTATGAGATGGGAATTAATTAAGGACTACATAAGGAAGAAAGAACACCTTATCAAACTCAACCTCTTCCAAAACTAAGGGAAACCCAAGTGAAGAAGAAAACATAACTAATTCAAATAAAATGTATCATTCTCATTGGGAAGATCAACTAAATCATCAACAAGTGGCAAAATAAGAATTGCATGACATATGACTTTGAGCATTGGAAAGAGAACAATTGCTAGTGCTCTAAAAAAATGCTTACTATGTCATCATTCCTAGAGTAATCACTCCCATTAGTAGAATGATAACCCTAACTCTTAACGCTTCTTGTTAAAGAGATTGTAGAGGAGGTCCTTATTAAAAGCCTTGAATTACTTTGTTCCCATGCCTTGAATCTTGTAAGATACATGTATCTATCCTTAGACATCTCTAAATTTATTGTAGCGGAATAAAATGACAATAAAAACAATTATTAACTATAGATCTAGAGATATAGTACTTATACTTGGACTAAATATTCCTAAATCAATTCTTTGTAGTGAAGAACATATCTAAAAGGTCTTGTACACTTAAGATTTTTTATTTGATGACTCGAATCATGATCTTAGCACTCTTGACATTCCAAAGTGTGGGCTTTGAAATGATGAAAACCTTAGCGCTCTCTCTCTCTCTCTTTGGAGGTGGAAGACGACTAACTAAAGTCATGAGGAAACCCTAACCCCATAAAGGGGTATTTATAGGGTTTCCTTATTGGGCTTGAGTAACTTGAGTTGACCAAAGCTTAAGAGTCACTTAATCTATCCTAAAACGAGTCATAAGTGATTAATTAGTCATATAAGGTTATCTAATTAATCAATTAGCCTAATTCAAATACCTTATTCACTATTCCTTGTACAATCTTACATAATTACGAAATCACCTTCATGCATAAGAGTGAACCTATAGTCAATCCAATCCTCATAAATTGTGTCATCATGGTATATAAGGTCAAGGTGGGAACCATTAGAACTCATAAAAGTATTGGCTTTTTCATAATTTAATTCTAAAGTTGATATCATATTCCACTAAAAAGAATTAACTGCACTCCAATACTCTATATAAATAACAACAAGACGAAGTTCAGGTTTGTGACCTACTATCAATTGCATGCAGACTCCCCATGAATTAGTGTTTGTAATCTAACAAGGTAAAGTTATCACCTATCAAGATTATCTCTTAAATAATTGAATTACAAATCTCATTTATTATATGATCAACTGATATACTCTAACTTCAATAAGTATATGTCAAATTCCACTAAATGAATTACTACAACTACATATTTCATGATCAAATGTCCTTTAGATCACTCAATGTGACATATTGTCTCAATCCATGAGATATCATGATGCCTTTATGGAGAATACATATTACTACCAACTTCCATCAATAGTGATCCAATTTATAGGGATATATGATCATTTCAAGATCTCAACCATAGGTAAAAGCCTCATATTGATTTTGGCACAGATTCAATATTCTTTCAAGATTGAGAACCTATGTAGTATAGTAGATTGGTAAATTATGACAATTGATAGTCTTACATCATGATTCACCGTAAGTCCTATCCAATTTGCATCACATATATTAGTGCACTCACCATCGGAAACTCATCCCGATAGCCAAGACAAGTCATCTCTCCAATTAGGAGGTGGTGCATTATAGTCTCTATTGGATTGCCTAAATCCATGAATTGATTGTGAATAACTTATTTACTTATAAAGAATCCATGATTTGTATCTTCTGTGCAACTTCTAATACACTTAAATCATGCACAATATAAGAGATATAAGTCGAATGACCAAATCAATGTCAATACATCAAAGAGATAATAAGGAGACAATTAAGTCTAACTTTGTTATATCATGTATTACTTTTAGAGGCTCAATCTCAATAGTCCTAAAAGGGTAAAAACAAACCCCAAGAAAAAGTACTTGTCTCTTATTTAAACCAAATCATCAAGTTAGGGAAAAATCCTAACCTAAAAATAGCTAACCTAAACATTCTAATTGCCTCAAAGAGTTTGGGAAAATGACTCAACCTCCGCAAAGCAACCTGTTCTTGAAACTATCACATGTTAATCTAGTTAAGGGTCGAGTTTTCTCTATCGAAAAGCTTGCATGAATCATGAAAAAGAAATTTGTGAAAGAAAACCAAGGGCTTGTTTGGAAACTATTTTTTAGAACAGTTTTCCATTCTTCATAACAAAAAAATGCAAAAAACACATTTGATAACAAAAAATTGTTGTATGTTCTTAATAATAGAAATTGGGATGTTTTTAGAAAACATTTTTTGGTTATTTTATGATGTTTTTATTTATTTTTTGAGGATTGTTTTAAGAAATAATTATACAAATACGTAAAATGATTAAAAATAAAATATTATATATAAAAATAATTTAAAAATATTAAAAACTAAAAATATTTTAGGTTTTCAAATATACTTTTGTTTTACAAAAATCAAAGAATAGTTTTCAAAAATTATTCTCAAAAACTATTTTTCAAAATAACTTTCAAAAATAGTTTCTAAACATGCCCCAAGCCCCTCAATGGAATTGCAAAATCAAAACCATTAAAGGAAGGGGAGAGAGGAAATGATCATTCCCTCCCTTTGACTTTGGCATAACCTTATATCTAAAGAATTCTATCATCTTCATTAATGTTCTTTGATTGAGCTTCCACTTAATGGATCAGGCTATTGATTCACCCCTCGTAATATGATATCTTTATAGTTAAAATTAATTTTTAACTATTTTTATTACATAAATGGTTCAGAAGCTTCATGGATATGATTTTTAGGTTAGAATTTTATATAGCAAGATTCAACACACACACAAACTTTAGCATTACATGAAAATACATTTAGAGAGTTCATAAGACCATTAGGAGTTCGAGACAAAAAAATTAAACATCAAAGATAAAACAAATACCATGGTAGAGGATTTGTGTGCTTTGAAAGAGTTCAAAATAATAATCCCTTTAAAAACAATTTCAATATGAATAGTGTGCAAGTAGAGTTGGAAGTAAATCTCATGAAACATTTCCGACAATAAAGAAATTTTATCATTGTTTAGGATAACTTTCTATTTTTGACTTTAGCTAGAAATGGAAGGCAAAGACAAGTTTTAGAAGGTAACATTAGTATGGTAAAGTTTTATTAAATATGAAATAACTTCTTCTATAAATTAAAATAGAATTTTTACAAGATGCAACATTTTCCTAACTTCCATATTCAATTCTTTTTTAAACCATAAACTCTTTAAACTAAATAAACTAAATATACACAAAAACTCTTATTGAGCTTAAAAACGAGGTTTTGACTTCTGATAAGTTAATCCAAATAAGTTCTCCATTGACCATTCTTTTGGTGATTTTGGTACTAGGAAAACTCATAAATAATTAAGTTTGTTTGGTTGGTGTTTTCGAAAATTGTTAACACATTTGGTAAGGGAGTGGGTTTTTCAATTCTTGCCTTTGAAGACTCAACCACACTGGTTTTTTCACGTTCTGTCACGGTGGTTTGCTCCGCCTTTAATGGCTTTTTTTGCTGAATCTGTAATAAGTTTTTTTTTTTTTTTTTTCTTAGTAAGTTTTTGTTTCTGGGTTGTAAGCTCATTTCCTTTTTTGAGTCTATTTGGGTGCTGAGAAAGCTTAGGAAAATAAGTGGGAGCTAGGAATCTTGTTTTTCTTTCTTTTACCATTGTAGCTTGAGTAGGACCCGCTTAGTGGATACAATTTTTGTTCTTGGTCTTTTGATCTGGTCATCGGAAGTGCTGGCTGATTGTTCTGCTATTTCTGCTTTTTCTTTGCAAGTAATTTCAACTAGGTCTGAAGTAGTTCTTCTATGATCCTGAATTCCAATACTAGTCCACTTCTCTTGATTATCCTCATGGCTCTTCTTTCATGTTTTTTTAAGAAAATACTACAAATAGCCTCTATGGATCGGTTTGGTTGTTGTTTTTTAAAATTATTCGAAAAACTATTTTTGAAAATTATTCTGAAAAACCATTTTTTAGAATAGTTTTAAAAAACAGTTTTTAATGTTTTCAAAAAAAAAAATTGTGTTTGGGAAATGAATTTTGGAAAATAATTTTTGCTCTAAAAAATAAAAAAATAAACATGTTTGATTGAGTTAATAAAAAAGTTTTTTAGAATAAGTAAAATAAAAAACATATTTGAAAATTATTATTTTTAATTAATAAAGTGCTTTCTTCCATTCACTTAATATTATAAATATATAAATAATTTTTATATGCACAATTCATTTAAATAAAATAAAAAATCATTTCATTTTGAAATTTTTACACCAATTATAATTTTTTAAAACAAATGATGACTTTGTCACTTTATATAAGTATATTAATTTCAATCATTTAAGAAAAAAGAAAGGGATTGAGGGTGGAGGTGTGATGGTTAGATGGAGTAAAACACAAAAAATAATTTATTCTTTAAACGGTGAAAAAACAATAAAAACGTCTTTTTATTATTATGAAAAAAGTGATTTTTGAGAAAAATAAAAACACATCCCCTTTCCTAAATAAATTTTTTATTTTCAAGAACAGAAAATAAGGGTCTGTTTGGTTGCTGTTTTGGAAAACAAGTTTTTAGAACAGTTTTTTGTATTTTTAGAAAAAAAATTGTGTTTGAAAACTGAATTTTGGAAAACAGTTTTTGTTCTCAAAAAAAAAAAAAAAAAAACATGTTTAGTTAAGTCAATAAAAGAGTTTTTTAGAACAAATATAACCGAAAACACGTTTAAAAGATTTTTTTTTTTTAATTTTTTAATTAATAAAATATTTTCTTTAAGTAATTTTATATTATAAATTTATAAATAATTTTTAGATATACCGTTCATTTAAATTAAAAAAATTATTTATTTTATTAATTTTAAAATAAAAATATTTTTTATATATTTTTAAAATAAATCAAACATGATAAATTTATTTTTATTAATATTTTTTTTATTTAATCTTTAATTTTATTAAAAATTATAATATATTCTATTAAGATGAGATAAAATTGTTCTCATGATTTGTTTATTTTTTTTATCTCTACTAAGTCTAAAAATCAAAAGGCCACCCACTTCTCTCACTCGGGCATGAAGAAGCCCTTTTCTGAAGTTGCCCTCCAGCCGGGAGAATCCCTAAAAAAGCCCTTCTCTCACTCTGCCACTCTCAATCCTCGCAGGTACTAATCTAATCATGCTATTATTATTTTTTTTGCAACCCCCGTTTGATTCCCAAGAAAATCCATGCCCCATTCGATTTCCGGGAAAATTCATCCTCGTTTGATTTCCGAGAAAATCCATGCAAAACCCCCAAGGAAAACCAAAAAAATTGCTTTTCTTTTGCTCCCTGTGTTTTCTGGATCCGTTTTAGGGGTCTCTTTGCTGTTGTGCCATTGGATTTAAATTTCAGGAACCCTAAATCAAAACTGAGAAACGGGAAAAATCAAGAATTTTTTTTTTCTGTTTTTATTCTCGTTCCCCACTTTTCTCAGCATCCAACGGGAAAAATAAAAATACTAACAACACATGATAAAAAAAAAGCTCAGATCTGAAAAAAAACACGGAGAACAGATATTCTCTTCATGGCTTTTTTTTGTTCTGTAAACAGTAAAAAAAACGGGGAAAACACTATTTTTTTTTTCTCTAAACAGTGCCATTTTGGGAAGACGGAGAACAACAAAAACAAAAACAAGTTTTCGGTGTTTTTTGTTTTCAAGAACAGAAAACAGTTCTTGAAAACACCAAGCAAACAGGCCCTAATTCTTGAAAACAGGAACTAAACAAGCCTATCTCTTTTATCTTTCTCTTCTTCCAATTCTTTCAAAAACCATGCAATGAATTATTTTTCCATACCAAGTGTTGGTTTCTATATCCCAAATTGTACCCCTTCTCGTTCCACAAAATCTGAATTATTGTTATTATTATTATTATTTGTTTGTTCTGTTTGTACCCCGAACAGGTTGGACCGCATATTGTACCCCTAATCAAGAGTTATCTGAATTAATCAGAAATGGAACGAAACCTCATGGTATATAATTAACACATAACACCCACATACCTAAAAAGATTATGATACGAAAGGTAGTAAAAGAGCATGAAGAAGACAGCTTTGTCAAAAGACAGGAGAGGAAAGAGAGATTGAATTCTCCCTCGAAGAATCAAGAAGAAGCTGGTGGGGGTGCAAAGTTGGCAAGGTATGCATCAGCCAGCATCTGCCCAAGTCTAACCTGGGCCTCCGTGGTTAGATGAAGATGATCCTCTTTCAGTGGCAATCCCTTGGCGTCTACACACACTACATTGGGAATATCGATCTCCTTCTGCGCTTCTCTCACTCTTTCCATGTACTTGCTATCACCCGACGCTATTGCAACCTGCTCACAATTTGGAATCAATTCGATCAAATCAATCCATGTTGATTTCCCTTTTGGGATAATAATCTCTGAATTCTGAATCAAAAACCAATTGGGTATCATCAGATGTAGAGATTATGGAATTTATTAAGGGATTTGACGAACCTGGATGATTGGGAGAGAAGGCGAGCCCAGATCTTGACGAACATTTTGGATTAAGCTCTCCATGTTATCCTTGTACGACTTAGCGTCGTTATACGACGACGTATCACTCTCTCCCTGATACCACAGCAGCGCCTTGATCTCCCCTCCGCTCTTCACCGACTCTTTAGCCCTGTTCACCATGTTCTCGTACAAGGGCTGTCCACGCGCCCACTCTTTGATGGCGGTGCCGCCCACCTGCGCACGGCACCAGCCCCACCAGCCCCACGCGCTTTCTCACTGCGTTTGCGAACGACATCCCCGGCCCCACGCCACAGGCCTTCTTGGTATCGATATCGGCGTGGAGGGGCTCGCGGGCGGACTCCCAGTGGAGCTGGGCGTTGAGGCGGAGGATGGAGGAGTCGGGGCTGCACTCTGGCGGAACCACCCCGTCCCATTTGTGGTGGCCGTTGACGCCGCCGCGGCCGGCCATGTTGCTCTGGCCGGAGAGAATGAAGATTTGCTTGGAAGGGCGGTTTTCTGTGCTCTGGTTTGAGCTTGCAATTCCCATGGCTAGGATCTGGGTTGAGGGTCAAGGGGGAAAGTGAAGTGTGGGGTTTTTTTTATGAGTGGGTGTGGGTGGGGCCAGTGTTTGGCGCTCACCAGATGGGGCTAGTGATTAGCCAACAGGTGATGTATCAGAAGTGATGCAGGCAAATCATAAGTACCCACAATGGTTACAAACAAGGAAAATTCCTAGCAGAAGCCATGGCTACCCGCGAAAGTTCCCAATATCCTGTTTGAAAAATTCACCTCCCGCAATTTTAAGTATGTATGAAAAATCCATCCATTTTCAAGTATGAATAACCAATTGAATCCAATTGATTTGATTTGATTTGACTTGAACATAACTTCATCGGGTTAGTCCCATTCACTTTGAACCTTAAACCTAATACCATGTTTAGACATTGAAAATAATCGAATTGGAAAACCAATTCAAGGTTACAAGGTTTAAAAACCCAATTGATATTGACCCTAAGAAATGTTTTTAATTTTTTAATATTTAAAATTTTTTATCTTTTAATTATTAAAAAAACTAACACCTTTTTCTAAATTTAATGTCAAACACATTATAAGCTTTATACGATAAAGCCAACTACTTAAAACCCCCATATCATATTTTTGTAATTTTATAATTTATATTGTCTTATATAATGTTATTTATTTATCTGATTTCTAATTTTTTAAAAATATTTATTAAATGATAATTAGATCGTACATCATTTGATGTAATTAGAATGATATATAAAATTGATTTTTTGCTATAATCTTGAAACGTTTTCTTATGGACTAATATATTTAAGTTTTATTATAAATGTCTAGAAGAAATTTTTAAAAATATTGCAAGGGGGTTTAACCTAAATTAAACTTGACTAAACCAAATTTTAAAACCTTACAACCCTACCAACTCTTGTCTAATCTAATGAACTTAAGCCTAATCCGAGCTTTATGAGTTGGAACTTGAAACAATAGATACATGAGGAACTTGAGTTGAGTATCAAACTCTTAATCGAGTAAGAATTCTACTATCTTGAAAACTTGAACCATAAGCCTTCAATTTCTACATTTGGATTTCAAGGTTCCAATAGACTTTTACAATCTCCTTAGATAATAAACCTACTTAAATAACTTCTCTCTAATAGTAGGTAAGAATGAATTAATGAACTTCAAACCTAGTAGCAAATTAGAATCTTTATACAAGAAGACTATAATGGATTTGAAGGTGCACAAAATGGCTTGTAAGTTGAGAATTAGATGCACTTATGGAAGAGCTTTGAACGAAAAAAAAAAAAAAAGTTTTTCAATTGAATGCAATTGTTTTCTTATTAATAAATGCTTTAAAACCCTTTAATATATAATTTTTTTCCGAGTAATCATTTTAACTGATTCACTAGTTGTTGTGCATTTAATGAATTGGTAAATGATCATTAGGGTTTAACCCTAACTGGTTAAACAACCAATTCGACTAGTCAAGGCTTTGCCTTAATTGGCTACACCTAAGCCATTTGAAGTAAGGAGGCTGCAAAGTGTCACTCAACTAATTAAGCCCAATCAGCTTAATCGATTCTTCACTCTATCAATTGGGCCCATTATAAAGTATTTAAATAGTCTAGTTTAAGACATGAAACCTCTAGCAATTTGTGATTAACTGCTTAAAACCTTTTAGGACAAGTTTAAAAAGAATTTGGTTCAAGGTTTTAATCTCCATTTTTTTTATGAAAATGATATTTTTATGTTCAAGGATGGATCAATTTAAAGCTTTAAGTGCATCAAAATGATTTAGACTCAAGTGCACCAACAAATACCAATCTTATATAAGGTCTTAGGTCACTTTAAGTCTTCCAAGATTTCAAGTCTTCATGGTATTGATTTTCTTCCATGGTTGTTTGAGCTTTGTTTGAATTTTCACAAGTAAACCAAAAATACTTACCTTAATTTGAATCGTTAGTAACCTTAACCTTATTTTGTAATCATCAAAATTCAATTAGGAGAATCTTGAACTAACAATTTCATTGTCTTTGAGGTTTTCATCAAAATATATTAGCTCGTGTCGCAAGGCATAATAGTTTTAATACATTTGTCTAGTACATCCAGTCATTCATATTGTGCTTAATTTTTGCAAGAAACCTAGACTTTCATAATGACAAAAAAAATCTAGCCTTACATGGTTATAGTTCATTGAAAATTGTATACATGAGCCTACATAGAAGTGCTAACTTGTACTAAAAAACAATGCAAGAAACCTAATAGTTTTAATACATTTGTCTTGTACATCAAATCATTCATATGATGCATAATTTTCGCAAGAAAACTAGATTTTGATAATGACAAGGGGCCGGGGGGGGGGCGGCAAGAATACTAATTGGATAGTTGAGTGGTAGCCAAAGTTTCCCCCTAATCGAAAGGGTAAAAATTCAAACCCTTGTGAAAGAAGGATTTTTTTGTCCTAATTTCATGGGGGTCAATTTGCCCTTGTAAGCCTTATGTTATGTTTTTAGTGCATTTAACTCATGTATTTAGTATATTTATATCATAGTTATCTCTTAGAGTAAACTAGATTACTTTGAGACTATCTTATTATACCATATTAACTTTTTATAATAAGGCATGATAGTTTTAGTTCATTTATCTAGATCCACAAAGAAAATCAATATAGTAATGAAAGCATGGAATCAGAATTGGACATACTAAGCAATCACATAGGTTCACAGCTTGTGGCAAATTAGCTGAGAGTTGGTGACAACTTGTGTGGAATCTATGCTTGTTAAACTAAAGGTAAGAAAATGAAAGAATGAAATGAGAAAGAGAAAAAAAAAAAAAAAAAAACACTAAACAAGGGAACAAAGGGAGCAAATAAAAAATAGTTTTTTATGTTAAAAAATATTGAACAAATTCTTTACTAGAAATAAGTTTTTGAAAATTTGTTCCAAAAGCAGGTTATTTTTTATAAAAAATTTAAGGAGTTTTTAAGATTATGTTTGATTCACAGAAAGTACTAAGGAAATAAAAAAAAAAAAATAAGGAAAATGATTTTATTATGTTTGATTTTAATATAAAAAAAATCAAATATAATTAAAATTAGTTAAAAATTTATACATTTTAAAATAATTTAATCTTTATATAGAAGATGAAAAATAAGTGAAATAAGTTTAAAATAACATATAAAATAACTTATTAATTTTAAATCTTTTTTTCTTTTCTTTTTTTACTTTCTTTTACTTTTTCCTTCTTTTTATTTTTCTTTTTCTATTTTTTTCCCTCGTATTATTTCTCTTTTTTTTTTCAAAAACCAAACATAGCCTAAATATATTTTATAAACCATTCTAATAAATAATTAAAAATAGAGATAATATTTTAAAATTTTCATATTATACATAGATATCCTATACTTTATATAATGTAAATTCTAAAAATTATTTTTTATATTTAAATTCTAAATAGAATTATTTATATAAATGATTAAAACCTAAACAAACTGTTAAGCCTAGCCAAACCCTCATACTAAACTTTCCATTGTCCCTTCTTGAATCAATCTAGTAGAATTTATTGGCATGCTATTTCTTGGCTGAGCCTGTCTAACAATTGGACATGCAAACTGACCAAGATAACATTTGATCAGATGATCTTAGAGATGCAGATTGACCAAGTCTATTTAAAATAGGAAATAAAAATATTAGTAGGAAAACATGAGATATTTCCTTTTTGTAATTGTTCTTTAAAATCATTTAAAAAAAAAAATTTAATTTGATAAACTTTTGATAGGTAACTATATTTTTAGAATTTGTTTCAACAATGGTTTTTAAGAGCATTTTTAGTTGTTTTTTATACGGTATATATATTAAAAACTACAATTGAAAATTTGAGAACATTGTAAAAATCGCACAAACCAATATTTGAATGGGCTTGTGTTTCTTCAAATATTTAATCTCTAAGGTGAGTGTGAATGAGTATTTGCATAGTTAAATTTAGAAATGATGTGAACGGGTATGATATTGAACAATATAAAAATAATTAATTTCATCTTAGTTAATTGGTTTTTAGATAAGATGATTTTAGTTATTGATCCTTTAACAATTTTGAACCTTTTGGTTCATTTCCTACCATTTCTTATGCTCAATATTCATTTCAATGCAATTTTCATGCATTAGGATGCCTAGGATCATGTGGTTGACTCTTAGGTTCATTTATACCAATCATACCATTTTGGTTTCTAGTTAAAATCATGATTTTTAACTTATATTTCTTACAATTTACGGGCATTGTTTCATCAAAGTAGTCTTTGAACAAAATTCACAGGCAATTCAACAATCGAAATGGAAAAATAAAGATTGAGTTGAACCATAACCCTTGGCTCTTATATCAAAATTTCAATTGAGTTTTGACTATTTCATGTAACGATCTGTTTCCAATTATGTAAATATTATTTACAATGAGCTTAAAGGACCCTTATAACTTTAAAATACATCAATAAGGTTAAAATAAAGAATTCATGTAAACATGAAGTAAAAAACCTTTTCTCCTATTCATATCACATTTTACTTATTTTATCTAAAAATTAATTAATGTCTATTAAAGGTGTATTAAGCCTTTTATAATATTTGACCACCACCATTTGAATGATCCATCTCCCGACTTAAAAGAAGCATTATCGCGCAACAACATATTTAAATATTAATGCTCGAGTTTGATAGTTGTTATTTAAGTTAAATAAGTAATTGATCTGCAAGACTCATTTAACTTTATTCTCTTATATGATTATCATAGTTTTACATGAATTTTTATTTTATTTTATTTTATTTTTATTATGTAGTACATTATAAAAAATTATTTATTTATTTACTTGTTTATAAAAGCATTTATGGTAAAAGCAGTATGGGCGCAAGTGCCACAAACTAAGCCACTTTTACTTGATGGACACATTGTATTATTACTATCTCTGTCATCGCACGTGATGCTTCATATAATTGTACTTCCACTTACCATATCATCTCATGTCTTCTTTTATAAAATTTAAGAAAGACAAAACTAAATTCTTTTATTTTTCTATTGAATTTAGAAAATAAATCATAAACAAATTCACGTGATGGTGAATCCGTGATTGAGCAGAAGATGACAAGGATGACATGGTAATTTAAGAAATAAAATATATATTAAAATCTTGCTCCCAAAAACAAAATATTAATACACAAACTACAGCATATGTTACATGGAATAATAATAATAATAATAATAATAATAATAATGAAAATATTAAAGTCACCTCCACGGTCATAGGCAAAAATCAGAGCCACACATCATTCACCAATCAACGGCTCTCATCTCTCTTGCAAAATAAGAGTACAGAATCATGCAAACATCTAACGTTTTCAAGTCAACAAAGATGGAAGATTCAACTTTAATCCAAACATTGGGCCGTTGTGTGGGCCCATTTACATCATTAGGGTGAAGTGGGTGAAATCTTTTCCAGGATCTGAAGTGCTTCTTTCATGGTGGGTCTTTTTTGCGGGACCGATGAAGCACAGTTGAACCCTAATTTAAAGCATGCCAGCGTGGCATCCTCCCTTCCTTCCACGTCACCTCTTATGCCCACGTCCGCCATCCTCAAAACCCGGTCCCTCTCTTCCATCCCCGAACCGCCGGGTTTCAACTGACCCAAATCCCCGTCCAGAAACACTCGTCCCGTTAGAAGCTCGAGCAGAACGATTCCAAACGAGTAGACGTCCCACTTGGGGTTAGGCTTGAGGGTCCTGAGCCACTCCGGGGGATGGTACGGGGAGAGGATGCCGGCGGAGGTGCCGGCCGTGGGGTAGTCCTGTGGGAGGTCGTGAAAGGTGGTGGACCGCTTGCCGCTGAAATGGCGGCCTGAAGCGTCATCTTTGTGGGTGTAGTCGCCGGAGAGAAAGCGGTCGAGGCCGAAGTCGGCGATGATTGGTTCCATTTCAGGGGTTAAGAGGATGTTGGAGGGTTTGAGATTGCCATGCACGTGCTTCTTCTCGTGGATGTAGGCTAGCCCTCGAGCCACTCCTTTGGCTATCCTGAACCGGAGTTCCAGCGGCATATGAGTTGGCGATGACCCCATCTTTCCTGAAAATATTAACCATGTCTTAGTGAAAAAGAAAAAAATAAAAAAAGGCATATGGGCAGTTAGCTATATATATAGCCAATGATGTGTTACATAATTGGCCAATAATGCGTTACATAATAGTTTAAAAGAATTAAAATATGCATTCATATGAATTTAAGACCCCCAACAGTTCTATAAGGAAAGGTATTTCGGAGGTGGATGAAAATTGAATGGCTGAAAAAGAAATGGAGCCAAAAGTGAATGATCAGCGAATTTTCGAAAGGCAATTGAGATATGGATTGATGTATGCCGTTTTGTACGCACATTCGAGACTGATTCTCTATCCCGCATGACCCGGTGTACCGTGTACCACAAGGCTGACAACCACCGTATTATGGACTTACTTAGCTTCCCTGCACAAAGGCTCCTCCTTTTCCACACCGTCGGATTTCTACGTGATCGTTACCGACAACCTCACAAACTGCCGACGGTGCAGATGTCAGGTAAATCAATAGTCACTCACCAGTCCCACTTCAGAGGAGAGGACCCACATAATCTAACGGTGGAGATTACGGAAGATTGGTTATCGACCAAAGTACCGGGTCCACCTGGTCCACGGTAGTGACGGCACCAGCCTAAGACTGACCCCAATGGGGACGATGTTTTGTCAGCGTAATTTAGCAAGAAATGAAGAGTTTTGCTAAAGTGCGCATGGGAAGAGAGGGGTGGAGAAGAGCTTACTGTGACCGGTGCTGGCGAGGCTGCCATTGGAGACATACTCGTAGATAATGAGCTTCTCATCTGAACCCCAGTAAAACCCTCGAACACGAACCAGATTTGGGTGGCGGAGCTTGGCTATGAGCCTCACCTGGTTCTCGAAATCTTTGAACTTCTCCACTCGGCTCTCTCCGATCCTCCTCACTGCCAACGCGGTTCCATCCTCCAGCACAGCTTTGTACACAATGGTCGGCCCAGTGGCTCCCAATATGTAGGCAGACGCCTTCAGCAGAGTCTCGAGCTCCAGCTGCGTCTCTCCGTCCAGAGTCACCACGGAGCCCTCCCCATTTTTCATCATCTCCTTTTTGTTACCGTCATCGCGGTGGTCCTCAGAGCCAGTCTCCGTCTCAGTCTCGGTCTCTTCTTCTTCGCCGTTCTTTGGTTTTGTTAAGCACGACCACGCTTGGGTTGTTTCTTTCTTCTCTGGATTGGGTTTGTTCAATGAGTCCGTCTTTTCGTTGTCGTTGAGTTTCTTTCGCTTCTTTAGTTGGTAAACGTAGATGAAGATCATGGCAAGAATAGCGATGCCTGCTAAGTCTCCGACAGCGATTCCTGCGACTGTGCCGGGATTCATCCCGCTCTCTTGCTGGGTCTGAGGCGAGCTTGTTACTGGGCTTGAGTCGGTTGTTCTGGGTATGGCTGCAATCGCGGGAGGAGACGTGGTTGTGGTTACATTGGGTGGAGTAGCTTGCGTAGAAGGTACTGTGCAGAGTTTCTTCAGCGGTTTTCCACACAGATCCAGATTTCCTGCAAACGACGCCGGTTTCTGATAAATCAAGGCTGCAGTTTCTGGAACTTGGCCGGTCAGGTCGTTCGACGAGAGATCAATTGTCGCGTTCCCCGGTATTTTCTCGGCGAATTGTGACGGTATTGTTCCGGAGACCTTATTATAAGAGAGATTCAAGTAGCTCAAACTCTCCCCACCAAAATCTATGGGCAATGACCCATTGAAAAGATTGGATGACAGATCTAAAACTTGAACCAGTTTGAATCCACCGGGAACAGTGCCCGAAAAGTAGTTGCTTCTCAATGAAACTACCGTGAGATTCTCCAGAGCAGTCAAATTCTCTGAAACCGTACCCGCCAAGGCGTTGTCGGAGAGGTTGAGAAGCTGCAGACTCTTCATACCACCAATGAACTCCGGCAGCTCACCGGAGATCACATTGTTGGCTAGAGAAAGCACCCTGAGCTCAGAAGCTTCGAAGAGCGAAGTGGGCAACGACCCATTGAAGAAATTGCTGGAGAGATCAAGACGTTGAAGGTGTTCGATCGTGCAGAGATCTTCTGGGATGGAACCCAGAAGCTGACAGTTGGAGAGGACCAAACCGGTGACCCGAAACATATCCGGCGTGCCCGGAGCTCCGATTTCAGTACACGTGACTCCGGTCCACGAACATGGCGTTAGGTCGTTGTAATTCCAGTTATCCAACACAGACAACGGATCACTGAGAATAGAGTACTTCAAAGAAAGCAACAGACCTCCATCGGAGTTGAGAGCGGAGCACCGAACCAGACGAATAAAAGCAAAAGCAAACACAAACGCGGTGATCCTCCACCATGAGCAGAGATAATCCCCGTTGAAACTCATGCTTTCTCCAACTGATTCCACATCTCCACTACAAATTCATAGAGAAAAAAGGCAGAGAGCGACAAAGAGATGGTGACCAACTCTAGCCACTATTGTTCAGGTTACCAGAAAGAGAAAGAAAATGCAGGAAAATTGGTGGGACTTGCAGGGAGGTACAGAGTATAGAATGAAAGGTTTTCCTTTTTACTTTCCTATTTTTTACTTGTACTCATGGGAAGATGAGTATAAATGAGTGAGGCCACCGTCGACCTTAGCCAACTGTGAGTCCAGAGAACAGAAAAAAGAAGAGAAAAAGGAATAATTCATTTACTACAAGACGCCATGTGATTATTGTGAGTTGTGCCCCATCACAGTCCAGAGTGAGAGGCCCCAATTCCACTGTTTACTTCTGTTGGCTCTGTAATCTTGATTCTGGTAAAATAAAATAAACTAATAATAATAATAATAATAATAATAATGGTATTGAATTGGTAATAGCACATTTGGAAATTTTAATTTTATTTTATTTTTTAAATTAAAAAGTAGAAAGAGCATCTCCAAGTACTAAAAACAGTATTAAAGTTATTTTTAGTCATTCAAGTTGTTTTTCAATGTAATGTTAAAATAAAAGTTGTTTAGAAAATTGTGGGGAAAATATGGGAAAAAACGAAGAAATGAAAAAATAAATTTAAAGTTAATAAATTATTTATATTTATATTTTAAAATTTATTTCACTTATTTTCCTTTCTTATATCAATTTTAATTATATTTATTTTTTTTTTATATTTTTTTTATGACAAAAGCAAATATGACAAAATCAATTTTATTAATTTTTTTTCTTAATACTTTTCGGAACCAAACACAATCGAAAATTTTATCTTACTATTAATTTTTTAATCCATAAAATGATATAGTAAAAAGTACTACCAAATTTATCATAGAAAATAAGATTGTTATTTTGGCACATGAAATAGTATTACTCTTTAGACCAATAATATTAAATGTAAGTATTATATCTTAAGGACAATATTAAATGCATACGCATTTTGAGGGTAGCATAAATATATCATATTTATGATATGTTATGTTTGGTTCTAGAAGGAAAATAATTTTTATGTGATTTTATTAAAATAAATATGAAAGAAAATAAAAAATTAACTAAAAACTTAAATATTTTTTAACTATTTATTTTTATTTAAAATTATTAAAATAAGTTAAATGAGTCTAAAGTAATATATAAAAATAATTTATTAACTTTAAATTTATTTTTAATTTTCATTCACTATTTTTTCTTCTATTTTTTTTTCTCTCTTTTTTGTGTTTCCCTCAAAGTTCACAAAAGCCTAAAAAAATTTATAGGATTTTCTTTTTGTCAATAACTTAACGTTATATTTGATTCTCAAAAAACACTAAAAAAAGAAAAAAAAATATTTTCTCATATTTGATTGTATTATAAAAAATGTCAAGTAAAATAAAAGAAAATTAAAACTAGTTAAAAATTTGTACATTTTAAAATTATTTAATTTTTATATCATTGAATTAAAATAAATAAAATTAGTTTGAATTAGCAAATAAAAATAATTTATTGATTTTTAATGTATTTTTTTATTTTTTTCACTTTTCTTCTTCTATTTTTTCCTTTGTATTTTATTTCCCTTCCTCAAATTTCCTAGAAACCAAACATAATTGTCGTAATAGTTTATTAAAACAATTAGTAAATTAAAACTTACAATCAATTAACCAAATATGAAATATATATATATATATATTTCTCTAGAACCAAAATAGTTTATTACCCTAATCACAATAGGTACAAAGGACAGACGGTCCATTCTCATTGAACCATGGCCAACTAATTATTAGGAGAAAATTGGGTGGGGCTTTAATTCTACCTTCAAATTTCAATCATGCATGCCCAACAACTAACTAAACTTGCAGACCATTTCAAAAAGAATGTGTCATCCCAACCTAAGCCACTCCTCATTCTATGCCTTCAGGCTTTCTCCCATAATTGTGGCAGCTATCTTTTTAGCTCTATTTAATGTTATCCCATCATTGTTATGGGCGCATCTTATATTAAAGTTATTGCATGGCATTAAGGAATTTGGTCTGACTGCTCTATATTAATGATTGTGTCATCTACTCCACGTCAACGCATATATGAGATTAGGAGAAAGTCCAACCGTTCCTCTAAGATGGCTTTATTATTTGAACCTTGTCTTAACCATAGTCTCTAGTTAATTTTTTTGTTTTATTCTATGATAACTTTATATTTACGATTTATCAAATTTGTAAATCTTTTATTCAACTCCTTTAATAACGACACGATAATTTGTATCTTTGGGTAATAACATCATTTAAATGGTATTTGGTGGTCAATTTGATGTTAGATTGATGTGGTCAATGTTTAAACTAGGATTGTAACTTGGGTGAGTTGGTCAGGTTGATAATTAGCTTAAGTTCAACTCCAATTAAGAAACAATCAACTTGAATTCAACCCAACCTAAACGGTAATCCAAGATATTAAAATCAAATCCAACTCAACCTCGTTTTTCTTCAAAATTTTCAAATTAGAGTCAAGTTGATAGAGTTAGACTTAAATTGCATAATTCAAAATCTATTTATAATATTTTTTTTAATGTATTTATATTAAAATTCAAATAGTAAATAAGATAAAATTTTAAGGTAGTAACAAAAAAAAATTATATATTTAAATAAATATATATATAAATATAATATTTAAAAAAAAAATTAAAAATAAAAATAAATATTATTATATATGATAATATAAATTATAAATATTATAAAAACATTAAATCAAAGTTTAGGTTAGACTCTTTAATTCAGATGTAACCCAAATTAAACTCCAATTGAAAAAAATCTAATTCAAACTCAATTCAAATATTGGAAATGATTGTTTAACTCCGCACAATAGTCAAGTTAAGTTGGATCAACCTACCCAAGTCATACCCCTAATTTAAATGGCTTAACATAGGGTTTGAATTAGAAAAATAATCATATAAAATTGTTAGTATCGTTGCTGAGTTGAATGTATAAATAATCTATCATAATCAAAACCCACATATTATTATTTATTTATTATTATATTATATGTTATTTTATTCCAACATAATAAAACAAAGAAATGATAAGAAAACTTTCTAATCTTTCTTACTTTTTAATTATATTGGAATAATGAGTTAATTATTTTCATTAAATTATTAAAATATCTTTGATAATTGAAGTTTTATGAGTCTTTATTCATATCGAATTAGTACATAATGATTTATTTTATAATATGATTTATATTTTACAAATTCTAAAATAATTATTCCGTTTTGATAATCTATAACAAGCCTTGGCATCGAATCCCAATTGTCCATTGACTTGACGTGATTTAGATGATACAAATTAAACATATCGACAAACCGATTTAGCCTGGATTAAGCTTCCAGGTGGCCTTCCTACAAAAAGAGGTCTTCTGTGCTGCCCGTGAAAAACATATAAGAGGAACCATGTCCGTCGGATTGAAGATCCTGTCAGAATCTAATCGAGCCAAAATTAAATTACAGTGTAAAAGAAAGGAGATGTTTGTGAGTGGGGATTCCAGCTAGCAGCTGGCGAGAGTCCATACTTCGAGCAGCAGCTACACGTGGTTTGGCACCAGATTCCAGGTACAAATTTAACCATATTTCTTCAACGCAAGGATATGTTGGAAGGGACGTCGGTAACAGGACTCACCCCCGTGACAGCAGTAGAAGACACTCAAAGTTGCAGCAGTTCTTTTAAGGGAGAACTGTGTTTTGGGGGTAGTTGGGTATGACAATTGGCCCAATTACTCCTATTACCCGTATTTAAATTCAAAGCCTAAACGATAGAGTAGAAATTGAAATATCATTGGCTATTAAATAGAAAAGGTAACCCATCATACACCTTTCTTATTCTTTCACCTTCTCTCACCTATTTATTAATCAACCAAGTTGAATGATTTCTCAATCATTTTTCTCTAATAAATTAAACATGAAAAATATATTATTAAAAATTATTATTATCAAATATATTTTTACTTTAAATTTTTTTTAATACCTCATCAAATATTATTCTTTTTTTTTTTTTTTTAACTTACATATATATAATAAATATTTTTTAAATACCTTAAAAACTTACAAATATATAATAAGTATTATTATTTATTTCAAACTTACATTATTTCTCATATATATTAAATACTTTAGCAAATATATATATTTTTTGTTTTTTACTTATAAAATAATAAATATGTCGTACATTATTTGTCCTATATATTAAACAATTTTTAAATACCTCATAAATTATTATTATTATTATTATTATTATTTTAACTTTCAAATTAGACATAAAGTGTTTATTATTTATCATATTATTTTGAAAATAATGTAAAAATTCACATGCACTTCAAGATATTTAAAATTTCTCCACTCCAAAATTACCTAATTGTTCCTCACACTAATCCTCAATATTTTAAAATAAAAATTTAAATATTTAAAAATATTAAAATAAATATTTTCTTATTAAAGTAATAAGATAAAAATCGTGAAATCTTCAAAACTATAATTACAAAAAATATTTTTAATTTTTAAACTATTTTCATAATTTAAATTAATGATTTACAAAAATAAAAATGTTCGAAAAATATTTTTTTTTTAATTTTTAATTCCATTTAAATATGATTTTTTAATCCCTATTGATAACAATGAAATTATGTTTATAAGGGAAAAATGGTACAAATATATATTTCATTTTGTTTACTTGTAATGAACAATTCAAATGTGATTAATTTTAATTTTATTTCTTATATATTAATTTTGGTAGGAAAGGTCTTAATGATATAGTTTGATAAATAAATAAATAAATAAGAACTATCAATTATCGTCTTAATGTCAAGCTCCAAGTTGTTTAAAAATCGTACAAACCTATTAGAAACTTTGTACACCTTTGCACAGTGGTGCAAATTCTACATCTCTCTTAAATTATGTGTCTATGTAGGTGTATTAATCATGTCTTCAATGGTTTGGTCAAAAAAATGGTGGATGACTTAGGGTTAAATTTTTTTCCCCAAGCATCATTATTGGGGAAAACATAGAAATTTTCATGTGAGATTTAAATAAAGTGCATGACATGGGTGTACAATTCTTAGGTGATAAGGAAAATAAAGAAGTGGTTCAAAATTGATTGAAATATTTCACAAATGACAGCTTTGTACACCCTTGCAGCCTTAATATATTTCCTTTGTATAGTTAGTATAATACCCTTATACAATGACACAAATTTCATATCCCTCTTAAGTTATGTGTTCACGTAAGTGTATTAATCATGTTTCTAATGGTTTGGTTGAGAAAATGTTGGATGACTTAGGGTTAAAATTTTTTCCTTAAACATCATTACTGTGAAAAGTATTGGAATTTTCATGTGAGAGTTAAATAAAGTGTATGACATGAGTTTACAATCTGTGGGTGACAAGGAAAATAAAAAAGAATGGTTCAAAATTGATTGAAATATTTCACAAATGGGAGTCTTATACACCTTTGTACACTTAGTACATTTCCCTTGTACCGTCAGTGTAATACCCTTGTATAGTTAGTGTAATACCCTTGTACAGTGACACAAATTTCATATCTTTCCTAAGTTATGTGTCCACATAAGTGTTAACCATGTTTCTAATGATTTGGTTGAGAAAATAGTGGATAACTTAGAGTTAATTTTTTTTTCCCAAACATCATTACTAGGAAAGTATTAGAATTTCCATACGAGAGTTAGACAAAGTATATGACATGGGAGTACAATATGTGAGTGACAAGGAAAATTAAGGAGTGGTTTAGAATCGATTGAAATATTTCATATAGGGTAGTTTTGTACACCCCTTGTACAGTTAATGAATATCCTTGTATAGTGACGCAAATTCCATATCCATATAGTTAATGTATACCTATAAGTATATTAAATATGACTCCAATAGTTTGGTTGAAAGAAGGGCGGAAAACTTAAATTCGATTTTTTTTTTTTTTTTTTTTTGTGAATATATTATTTTTTTTTTATGAAAAAGTACACAATTGGTCAATTCCTTTGTTTAATTGTGAACATATTATATTTTCTTTATTTTATTATTAAAATAACTAACAGAAAAAAATAAAAAAGAATAATCAGTAACTGAAATTTAATTCTTTTTATTATTTTCATATAAAAAATAGTACTAAACATGGTTTTTAATTTTTATTTTTTAATTATGCGTATTTTCAAAAAGAGACTATATAGAAAATAAAAAATAAAAATAAAAACTATAAAAATATTTTTAAATTAAACTCAAACAAAATCTATATAATTTTTAACTACTTGTTTTCATCTTAAACGAGTAAATATACCATTCAACCCTTTTATAAGAAAATTTAAATCTCTACTATACTATATATCGATATAATCCACTTTTAAAATTAGGTCATGCAAAAGTATTTTAATTGGATATTTAAAATAAAAACTCTCTATCCATCATCTTTCTTTCTTTTTCTTTGCTTATTTTGATAAATTTTCAATTAATTCTTAGTAAACAAATTTGCAACATTTCATATAACTTATTACCAAAACTCAAGTTCAAAAAGTTATTAAAATAAGGAAGGAAGAAGATTAAAAGAAAATTTAAACTTTTTATTTTATAATAGTAAAAAAAAAAAAAAAAACTTTAAAATGTTTTTTAGTATAAAAGGAAATAAAATAGTGAATATATTTATTTTAAATAGTGTTTTAATCATTAAATTATATAACTTTCAAATGTAAAGGATAATTTTTATTTATTTGAATTAACATTTATTTAGAAATTATTTTCTAAAATAGTTTTTGAATCATTGATATAATTTTTGTTTATTTATAATTTAAAAATAGAAAATAATTTTGATTTTTTAATTATTTATAAATTTAAAAAAATAATAATAATTAAAAATCCAAAAATAGTTAAATAAGGATGAATTTGTTGGTATTGACATGTGAAGAGTGGTGGAATGGAGATAAAAATGAGTTAAAAAGGGGTAGTTTTATCTATTATTATCTCATATTTTTGTAATCAATTATTACATCGTGATAAGAGGACCTTACATCAATTATCAAGCTCAAGTGGCCTGCAAACACAATTCTCTCTTCTTTTTACAGTGTCGTACCGTCGAAGTCAGTTTTGGTCCTGGTTTCATCATCACTTCCTTTTCTGTCTATTTCTTTGTCCGCGAATCCATTTACAATGGTTTGTGTCGCCACCTTGTCCTTGGTGTTGTCTTGCATGGGAAACTTAAACCAACCTCGGCCTGTGCTTGCTTAGCCTAACCTCAGATGAGTTAAAGCTGGGATCATGGGATCATTCTATGAATATATAAAAATGGAGTGAATCTAAAGTTATCCTCGCAAAGGCCACGACTATAATAAATTTTATGGGTGTTGTGGGAGACCCCTAATACAAATCAGAAGTGGATAATAAGTTATGTATGGACTTTGGAGATGGTTGCAATACTTTTCATTTGATTGATGCTCATGATGTGCAAATTACGTGCTCGACGGGTAAACATGTATGAGTAATTTGATAACTTTAGAGTTCGTTTGACAGTAATGATGGAAAGTGTTTTTAATATTTCAAAATAGCTTTTTTAATAAAAAAATTTTAGTGTTAGAAATATTACAAACATTTCATAAAATCATTATCAAATAAATTTCTAATCTCACGATGAAATACTTCTACATGTTAACTATCCACCAAGACAATTATTCGATAAGCAACTAGGCAGTAGTGAGGCCCATTTCAATTGGGGAAGAAGACAAAAAGAAAACAAGAGAAAAATTAAGGATTCTAAAGAACAAATTTTGAAAATTATTTTAATGTTTTGTACAACAAAAATTTGTTTAAGAACATGAAATGCTTTAAACTTATTTCCTATGTTTTAACATGTTTTAAAAATAACTTTTATATATAATATTTTATTTTTAGTTGTTTTTTATATTTATATCATTATTTTTTTAAAATAGTAATTAAAAAACAAGTGAAAATAATGAAAAACAATTAAAATTATCATCTAAAAACATTTTTTTTTTTTTTTTTTGTTATTAAGAACAAAAACCCATTTCTATTTTCTTGTTGCTAAACTTGTTTTTCTATTTTTTTGTTATAAAAAATAAAAAATAAAAAATTGTCTTCAAAATCAATTACCAAACGTGATCTAAAGGGTTTTCACTGGTCAACCTCGTAAAGGTATTGAAGGATGTAACAAACACATTAAATTGAATCATTCTACCATCATTGAAAACTCAACTCAACGTAAAGTCCCCAGTCTTTCTCATCAATTACCTTTCTACTATGTGAGGACCAAGGAGTTTGCTTTGTGTTGCATTAATAATTATCATTTGTTTTAAAATTACTTAATTTTTTTTTTCTAAAAAAAAATACCAACACCAAATAACCCATGTTAACCTAGGATTGATTTAGCTATGTCTTCACATTAAAGAGATACAAAAAAACCGATAATGAAAATTTATTTATATTAATTTTTAAATTCTAAAAAAAAAATTACTTTTAAAATTTGATTTTCTTAAAATTAGGAATAAAATTATAGACTCATCATCCTATATACAACATAAAAAATAAGAATGATGTGTACTAATTATACATAGGGACAATTATGCCTTAGGGAGAAATGGAGCTGAAATTTGGGCCAAGGCCCATAGAAGATGTAGATTTGGGCTCAAAGAGTAGAAATTTGAAGAGACAAGGTTGAAGAGTACCTGGTGAGAATCACACGGAGATTGCCGGTCTCGGCTTCACAAAGGCACATGACACCAGCAACTCTATTGGGTTTATGGCGGTCGAATTAATGGGGATGTCTTGAAGGGAAATGGGAATGTGAATGGAATGACGAGCCCCGTCGTCACGATTCCTAATCAAAATAAGCGCTCTTTCTAGTATCACTTGCTTCCAAGTCGTCGTGGTTCTGATTATGTGCGAGCCCTCTCTTTCAGATGCGATCACCTTTTTCTTCTTCTGAAATCACCATAGAACCTACATTTCTCCCTATGGGTTTAAGGCTTCGAGCCTTCGACAGTGTTTGCCTGCCTATTTGAGAGATCCATATGCTATATCTGCAGCCGGTCACCATTCCATATTTCCATGTCATATCTTACGTGGCAATGTTTAAGGGTAATTTTGTCCCCCCCTAGCAACGATTAGGCCCCCACTAGTAGGCAATTTTGTCTCACCTTAGCAACGATCATATTTCAATAAAATTTCTCATAGTTAGTTGTAATTTTGAGAGTATTTTGATTTTTTTTTTTTTTTAATTTTCACATCCTTTCCTTTTTATTATTTTATTATTTTCTTTTTATTTTTTTTTTCTTTTAACCTTTTTCAGCTTCTTTTCTGTTTCTATTTTCTTTTTACTTTTTTTCTTTTCCTTTTTTTTGGTTAGTCTTTTTAAAGATTTTCCTTCTTTTGTTTTGGGGGTTATACTCCAGAAGGGAGAGTGAAATTTCTGGAATCCAAACAGACCCTCGTTGCCAGTACCAGACGAGTTATCAACTTATCACGCAAGCAGACTTCAGAGATACTATCAACTAGATTCCTACTCACTCCGACTATGCAGACACTACTATTGCCGGCAGCTCTTTCCGGCAACCCCACGGCGGCGCTACCACTTCCCAGGGCGGCACCCTCGCCTTTAAACCTCCACCGCCGTCTCCCGCGTCCATCACTCTCCTTCAACCACTCTACAGCCAATCCCCCTTTTTCTCCTCCAAATTCTCTCTCCTCACTTTCTCTCTCTTCCCTCAAGCCTTCTCTTTCTTCTTACGATGGTCTCGGGCATAGAGGAACTAGGCTTGCCTCCTCAATTTCCCCCACTTTCCCTTCTTCCGACGAGTCCGAGAAAGCTAAACTCGCTCAGGTGCAGCATATTTCTTCCTGCATTGTTTGATTGCCGAGAAAAATGAGGGAAAATTAAAATAAACTCCAATTTTGAATATCTTGTATGCTGGACCTAATTCAAATTTTAGCCAAAACAGAACTGAAAGATATTTTTGAATTTTTTATTTTCCTCAGTGCGTTCTAAGCAACAAACTGAGGGTTAGGTTTGGAGCTTGTTTTGCTTTCGTGGGCATTGTTTGTGTAATGTGTATTTGAAGTGAAACTTATAGTTTAGAATGGTGTAGGTAGCAAAGAGATTGGAGAATACTTCGAGGTATTTCAGGAGGTTGGGCAACTTAGGGTTTTGGGGACAGTTGGTGTGTACTATTGTTGCGGCTGTGATTCTCTCGTTTTCCATCGTCATCACTGGGAAGATATCTTCGCCTGCAACTTTTTATTCCACTACTGGTGGAATTGTGGCCGCTTTCATTTCGGTGTTCTGGTCATTTGGGTATATTCGGCTCTCGGATAGGCTTCGGAAAACTGCAAGTGAGCCATCTAAGGTATGTAATCCTAATCAATTCTGGTGTTCTCTTGAGTTGGATTTTAGAATTCAAATGTATTATGTCTTTGTTTCCATTGTTTACTGTGAATTTAGGTGTGAAGAGAATGCTAGATAATGTAAATGCTCACATATCAATTTAATTGATAATTTTCTTGGAATTTTTGGGGTTAGTATCTCTAAGGAGAAAGCATTGGTTGGATCTTCTTCTTTTGTGAGTCTTAAATCAAATAATTTTCAACAGATTGGAGCTTCACTTTATTCAATGTGAAATAAATGGTGGCAGAAAGCTATTAACATAACAGTCTTTACTCTATGTTTGGTTGCTGCAAAGGATCATTGAAAAAAATGAAATTCCAAAGTTCAACACCCCCTCCTTTTTTGTTGGTTTCACATACACTTCTGAGTTTCAGATACTCAACCCTACATGGAAATGTGATGTTAACTTAACAATCATAAGCAGTGGCATTGTTTTAAAGCCTGAAATGAAGTAGATTTTGTGCCTGATCATATGGACAGCTACTAAGCCTAGATTAGATGCTTATGGCTGATAAGCAACTGCAATTTTGAGGTTGAAAAATTATACAAATTAGTGACTTCTATAAAAAGTTTGGCTTGAAACTTGATGTTATGAGTTTTCTCAAGTTCCATTTTAATTTATTATGCAATTGATGTTTGAGCTAATTGTGAATTCTCCCTTACCTTTTATTTAGATGATCATATTACTATTATTTAGGAATAGGATTTAGAAGCATGAAACAAAAGGAAAAGAATGGCAATGAAATGTACACCCCCATACTTCTGCATGTTGTCATGCCCTAAAAAAACGAACCTTCACTAATATTTTAGTTGGGTGGCAAATTGTAGACACAACGACTATGAGTTAAGAAAAGTGCGGACATATCTGCTTAAGTCCATCAAACTGAAGCTTCTATAGACTGTCATAAGAGTGTGGGTTTTTTGAGAGTTGGGTGGAAAGCTGGATTTTATGTTGAGCAGGACTATCTTAAATATTCCAAAGGATTATTATACATAATGCAGTTGTAAGAAGGTACTAAAGAGTCTCTAGAAACCTGAGGTTCCAAAGAGTTCCATGTTGGCTATCAATAGGGAAAGACCACATTTGATCAAGGCATCAGAAGTTGTAAAGCTCTTAACCCTTGCAAGATCCTTTGTGCTATATGAACTCTTTCCACACAGTCTTAACTCTCTAGTGTTTGACTAGCCTACTTTCTCTTTTATCCTATTAGTTTCTATTGGCCAGAAAAGTCCTTGATTTTAGGACACTAAATACACACGGAGAATCTCACAACCATATAGGTGTGTGTATGATATATAAAGAATGTTGGATGAGGAAATTATGGAAATGGGTAATCAAAATTATGTATTGCCATTTATATATGGCAATAGCATCTAAACCAAATCAGAATCGTATATTACCACTCATATATTTGGCAATAATGTGTGATCTACATGGAAACCTGGTGGTGGTAAGAGCCTATAAATAGAGGCCTCATCTCCTCATTCTATTCATCCCAGAGTTGAGAGAAAAAGAGTGATACAACTCTTTGAGTGAAGAAGCAAGGTTCTCTTGAGAGTTAGAGAATTATTATTCTCCTAGGTGTAATTGAGTTTTGGGTTTGTGAGGAGTGAGTGTTTATAAACACTTGTGATTATTTTTCTCCCTATAGTGAAGATTTGCAGTAGCTCCGTGAATGTAGCCTATTTTAAGAAAACCATATAAATTTTGTATGTTGATTTGTCCGCTCTATTTCGTTATTATTTCCACGTTTTTATTCACTTCATTAATCTAGCATTTTGGGAGGTTTATTTCCTAACAACTGGCATTAGAGCGTAGTTCTGTAGTGTTCTAGGAGCTTGGAGGTAGTCTAAGGAAGTTTTGTCTAAGGAGATCGAAATTTAAGAGGAATAATTATGACCTCTCCAATCTTTCTTGGGAACTTTTAGTTTTGTCTAAGGAGTCTAGGTTTTAAGCTGGACCGTTGTGATCTTTCCAATCTTTCTTGGAAACTTTCTTAGTGGTTTAAAGCTCTGGGTGGAAGTTCCTTTGCAATTTTTTGTAGGTACAGAGGTACTATAAAAAGTACAATTTTTTGCAAAGTCTTGAGGAACCAGATTTAAGTGTGAGTGATGGCAACAAATGAAGGAAAGAGCATCAAAATTGAGAAGCTCAGTGGTGAAGATTTTAGCTTATGGAAAATGCAAATTGAAGATTATCTATATCAAAAAGTGTTGAGCTGTAAATAGAATAGGAGAATTATTTTCCTATTATGTTAGTTTCCTATTTCTGTAAATAGATAGTTTTATGATTTAGGAATAAGTTAGTTTCCTATTATGTCTCTTGTTTCCTATTTCTTCTCTTGTAATCTCCTATATAAATTGTGTGTATAGTCAATCTAATAGACAGAACTTATAATTTTTCATCCCATATTTCGTATCAGAAAGGCATGCATGTGCCTTTTTTGGACAAGCCAATAGATATGAAGGATGAAGAGTGGGCTCTATTTGACAAGCAGACGCTTAGAGTTATTTGGTTGATGTTGTCTTGCAATGTTGCTTTCAACATAGTGAAGGAGAAGACCACAACGGGTTTTATGGCGGCTCTCTCTGACATGTACGAGAAACCATCTGCTTTAAATAAAGTGCACTTGATGAGACGGTTGTTCAATTTGCAAATGACAGAAGGTGCGTCTATAGTAGCTCACATTAACGAATTTAGTATAATCACATCATAACTAAGTTCGGTGGAAATCGAGTTCAACAACTAAGTTTGAGCTCTGATCCTTCTTTCCCCTCTATCGGGAAGCTGGAACGCGATGGTGATGACAGTGAACAATTCTTCTAGGAGTAAGAAGATGGTATTTAAGGATGTTTGAGATCTAATTCTAAGTGAAGAAATACATCAGAGAGAATTAGGAGAAACATCAAGTTTTGCCTTAAACACTGAATCCAAAAGTAGACTCAATCATAGAAACTTAAATCGGAGCAGATCAAAATCAAGATGAAGCAAGGCTAGATCTGAGAAGAAAGAGATTAGCTATTGGAACTGCGGTAAGAATGGTTAGTTGAAGAAGGATTGTAGAGCACCAAAAAAGAATAATGGCAGTGTAAAGGAATTCGCGAAGATATTGGCAATGCTCTAATCCTAAGTGTTAACAGTCTAGTTGAATCCTAGATTTTGGATTCTGGGGCATCGTTTCACTGCACCTCACATTGCGAATCATGGAGAAGTGGTGATTTTGGGAAGGTTCATCGATTGATGATGAGACCTTGAAGATTACGGGGAAAGGTGATATTCAAGTGAAGCTGCCAAAGGAGACTATGTGGAAGTTGAAAGACGTGAGATTTATTCCTAGTTTGAAAAGAAATTTAATCTTAGTGGGTCAACTTGATTAAGAAGGTTATCGCACAACCTTCGTAGGAAGCAAATGGAAGGTCACCAAGGGAGCTATGGTCATAGGTCATGGAAAGAAAAACAACACTCTCTATGTTACTTCTAGTATGGAGAATATTGTTGCAGTTGGAAAATCAGACGATAAGTCGAAAATCTAGCACTAGAGACTCGGTCATATGAGTGAGAACAGTATGAAGGTTCTTGTTTTAAAGAGGAAGCTGCTAGATCTGAAATCAGTAGACGTTGGTTAATGTGAGGATTGTATTTTTGGCAAATAGAAAAGGGTCAGTTTCTCAAAGATCAACAAGCCACCTAAAGTAGAGAAGTTAGAGCTGGTTCACACAGACGTGTGGGGGCCATCATCGGTTTCATCTATTGGAGGCTCATTATACTACGTCACCTTCATTGATGACTCTACTAGGAAGGTATGAGTTTATTTTTTGAAAAAGAGATCAGAATTTTGTAAAGTTTTCAAAAAATGGAAAACCATGGTAGAGAACGAGATGGGCTTGAAAGTGAAGCGGTTGAAGTCCAACAATGGAGGAGAGTACAGAGACGAGAAGCTTAAAGAGTTTTGTGTAGCCAATGGAATTAAACTGGAAAAAACTGTTCCGAAGACACCTCAGCAGAATGGTGTAGTAGAGAGTATGAACAAAACTCTAAATGAACGTGCCGCAAGCATGAGAATACACGCAAGCTTACCTAGAATGTTTTGGACAGAAGCCGTCAACACAGTGGCCTAGCTTATCAACCGTGGGCCTTTAGTGCCTCTTGGAGAAAAGTTACTTGAAGAAGTATGAAGCGGTAAAAAGACAAACTTTTCACATTTGAGAGTATTTGGTTGTATTTCTTATGTTCATATTGACTCATTTGAAAGGAGCAAGCTCAACGCAAAGTCCAAGAAATGTGCTTTTGTTGGATATGGCATTCATGAATTTGATTACCGATTTTGGGATTTTGAAAATAAAAAAATCATCAGAAGCAGGGATGTCATCTTCAATGAGAAAGCAATGTACAAGGATAAGTCATCTGCAAAATCTACCAACACAAAAGTCGAAACGTAAAAGAGGGAGTACATTGAATTTGAGGAAAACTCTAAGAAGGAAATGCAATTTGGGGATCGGCAGAATCCTGGAAATGAAGTATCTCAAGAAGAACCACACAATCTTGTAACAAAAGTGAGACGCTCTTTGAGAACTCTTAAACCGATACAACTCTATTCACCTTCTTTGCATTATTTATTGTTGACTGACAATGGAGAATCAGTGTTATGATGAAGCAATTCTGGTTGAAGATTTGGTCAAGTGAGAGTTTGCTATGAAAGATGAGATGGACTCACTAATGTCAAATCAGACATGGGATTTGGCTGAGCTATTAGAAGGGAAGAAAGTTTTACACAACAAATGGGTTTTTAGGATCAAAGAAGAGCATGATGGAAGCAAGCATTACAAAGCTAGGCTGGTAGTCAAAGGATTTTAACAGAAAGTAGGCATCGACTACATTGAGATTTTCTCTCCGATAGTGAAGCTGACAACAATCAGGTTGATACTGAAGATGGTAGCTGCAAAAAATTTACATCTTGAGTAGTTAGATGTAAAGACAATCTTCCTTCATGTAGATTTGGAGGAAGAGATTTATTTGAAGCGACCAAAAGGCTTCATGGTAGTAGGCAAAGAAAGCCTCGTGTGCAAGTTGAAAAAGAGTTTGTACGGTCCGAAACAGGCTTTGAGACAATGGTACAAGAGGTTTGATGGATTCATGAATAGCAGTGGTTTTACAAAATGTCAAGCAGATCATCGTTGTTATATCAAAAAGTTTGACAATAGCTTTATTATTTTACTTTTGTATGTAGATGATATGCTCATTACAGGTTCCGATATACAAGAGATAAATATCTTAAAGTGGGAATTATCGAAGCAATTTGCAATGAAAGATCTAGGCACTGCAAAGTAGATTCTTTGAATGAGGATTACCAGGAACAGAGCAACGGAGACTTTGATGTTGTCACAAGCAGAGTACATCAACAAAACACTCTCCAGGTTCAACATGCAGAATGCTAAATCAATGAGCACACCTTTAGGTGCCCATTTCAAACTTTGCAAAGAGCAATCACTGAAGACTAAGAAAAAACGTGATCACATCAAGAAGGTTCCTTATGCCTCAAGCATTGGAAGTTTGATGTATGTCATGATTTGTACGAAACCAGATATTGCACAAGCAATGGAAGTGGTGAGCAGGTACATGAACAACCTTGGCAAGATGCACTAGGAAGCAATTAAATGGATCCTTAGATATCTGCAAAGTACTAAAATAATGGCACTTTGTTTTAGAAGTGAGGATATGAAATTGGAAGACTTTGTTGATGCTGACCTAGCCGGAGATGTCAACAATAGAAAGAGCACTATAGGATATGTGTATACTCTTGGAGGAACTGCAGTGAATTGGGTTTCTCAATTGCAAAAAGTTGTAGCTCTCTTCACTACTGAGGAGGAATACATTGTTGTTACAGAAGCCAGTAAGGAGATGATTTAGCTTCAAGGTTTCTTGGAAGAGTTGGGAAAGAAACAGGAAAACAATGACCTTTATTCCGATAGTTAGAGTGCAATTCACTTGGCGAAGAATCCATCTTTCCATGCTAGAACAAAGCATATTCAAACAAAGTATCATTTCATTCGATCTCTTTTGGAGGACAAAGCTCTTAGACCTGAGAAGATTCATGGAAATGAAAACCTAGCAGATATGTTAACAAAGACGATGACAATTGACAAATTGAAATTATGTTCAATTTCAGTTGGCCTGTAAATGTAGAAGAAAAGAGATGAGTTGTTGCATTGATCTTGTGTGAAGACATAACTGAAGTAAGTCTTCAAGTGGGAGATTGTTGGCCAAAAAAGTCCTTAATTTTAGGACACAAAATACACATGAAGAATCTCACAACCATATATGTGTGTGAGATATATATAAAGAATGTTGGATGAGGAAATTATGGACACAGGTAAATCAGAATCATGTATTGCCATTTATATTTGACAATAGCATCTAAACCAAATCAGAATCATATATTGCCATTCATATATTTGGCAACAACGTGTAATCTACATAGAAACCTGGTGGTGGTAGGAGCATATAAATAAAGGCCTCCTTTCCTCATTTTATTGATCCCAGAGTTAAGAGAAAGAGTGGTACAACTCTTTGAGTGAAAAAGTGAGGTTCTCTTGAGAGTTAGAGAATTATTATTCTCTTGGGTGTAATTGGGTTTTGGGTTTGTAAGGAGTAAGTGTTTGTAAACACTAGTGGTTATTTTTCTCCTTATAGGGCAGATTTGCAGCAACTCCATGGACATAGCCTGCTTTGGGTGAACCACGTAAATTTCGTGTGTTGATTTTGTCTGCTCTATTTTGTTATTATTTCCATGTTTTTATTCGTTTCATTAATCTGGTCTTTTGGGAGGTTTATTTCCTAACAGTTTCCTTCAATAATGTCAATCTTTAGAGCCAAGTCATCTACAACCATTTGACCTAGTTTGTGGACTTTCCTTATGAAAAAATAACATGAGGAACTCTCATATTGTACAGTACAAAATCTAAAACCCAAATTGCAATCTCTCGTGTTCTCACTTTTTCTCACCTCCCAAGTGAATTCTTAATACTTAAAAGAAACTCAAATAGATAGATACATATACAAAAATACAAGATCAAGATGCCAACCTTTTTTTTTTTTTGCATTAAAATATAAAGCAACACCTATCAACTTTGTCTTTGATTTCTCATGTATACTATCTCTGCTTGGTTTAAATCCCTTTTCCATGCTCATGGATTTCCTTCCTCTCTGTGTGGGACTTGATTTCGTTTATTAACTTTAGTCCTTCTCAAACTATTTTATTCTCTATTTTGTTTCTCTATCTTGGATCTTCATTACCAACTTTTTTCCAAGCTTCCTTCACTTAACTTGGTTTGGGACGGGCTCTAAAGGTGCTTGGGAATCTCTTAAGTCTGAGAAATGCATTACATATGCACTTGAGAAAACTCCACATTAACATGTTTACAAGAAGCTTTGTGTGATATATTTGTAAAGCGTAGAAATTAATGAAGCTGCCTTCTCTATTCATGGATTAGAAATTTTGTGGAAGAGTAATTTTTGTTTTATTTTTCTCCTCAAGCACTTTATGATAAATTTTGATGCTAGAATCAATTGACACATTTTTCCCCTCATTATTAACTTGAATTTATATCATGTAAATTTATGATGATAGAAAAGTAAATCAGAGAAGCTGAAACTTTGGAGTTGGGACGTCATTTTGAATGGGAGGTTCATCACTTCCTATGGCAATGGGTTGCCATCAATAATTTTAGGAGTTGAAGCTGAAAACATGGAACTGAATTTGCTTGGGTACTTTTTCTTACCATATGCTGTCCTTTAAAAAATAAAAAAAGTGCATCACCTCAAGGGAATCCCTGCCATTAACTTGAGAAGGGATTTTTCATTCATCTAGGAGTTTCAGAAGCTTGTTAACCTACTTTGACCCTCATTTTGTCAAGCTTGGTATTGTTGGGGCAACTAAACATTGATGAGGTTGGTTTGCCCATGGGAAAAAGAGACAGAGAGTTCGTGCGTTCTTTTCTTTTTTCTTTTGTGACAGACAGGGTGTGCTTACATATTTAAAAGAGTGAGGGGCACATGGAACTATGTAATTCTACAGCTAATGTCAACTTAATACAACTGTAAATGGATCTCTCTTGAGAATGATTAGTGATGAGGCATATTTCTTAGTCAAGAAGGGCTTTCTAAAACATAGTTTTGTATTGGTCATCTGTCCTTGGGTTAGTTGTTATGGTCCTGCTGCTTGAATGGCATGAGGCAGTCTCTCTACACCTTACCATGAAAATGCAGAATCATGCTTTATTTTCCTTCTCTACAGTTATTTTCACCCCTCCCCTTACAAATAAAATTTGCATATGCCCCATGACAGCATTTAGAATTTAGATTGTCTGTTGGCCAGTAGTGAATGGCATTGATCTCCATGTGGAGCTTCTGGAGAGTCGACATGGCACCAGCAACAAAACCTCTCTGTATGTCTCAAACTGATACTTGGTTGGCTTCTTATGGGGCCACCCAGTTGACATTTTGGATTCATGTGATCTCTCATACCCCTGTTGTATGAATTCCTATAGTGGATTCAAATGCAAATAAAACAACAATTAGAGCTCTATCAGAAACTTGTACCTATGCATTCCTATAATCTCTGATTTCTTTTACACCTGATTTTGATGCATGAATTGAATGGAAATGTGCTCCTACTCCTGGAAAATGATCTTGGCCATGGTATATAGCAAGCCCATCTGGTGCCAACTGGCTTCCTAGGGGTTTGGCATTAATTTATAGAGCATGGCATCAAGTAGACAACCTGCAATGTGGTAATCTCAATATTGATAGACCATACTTTGATCCTTAAAGTCATGACAAATTGTTGGGATAAGAGTGGTGATGCTGGTTCTGGTTCTGTTTTTTCAAGTCAATAGAAACTATGTCCTTAAGTATTTTGTTGGATAAGACCTTTAAAGGTACAATGTTCTATTGTTTGCTTTTGTTTTCAGGCTCCTCCTCGGGCTGATGTTGTGAAAAGTTTGAAAAATGGTATAGTGCTGAACTTATTGGGAATGGGTGCTGCAATTCTTGGCATGCAAGCTACTGTTGGATTGTTGGTTGCAAAGGCTCTTACTACATCAGCAAATCCTTATTACCAGGGTATCTCTCCCGGGTCCAGTCCTGTTCTTGCATTGGATGTATTCTTGGTGCAGGTAGGTACTCATCTATATCAAATTCCAGGTTTGTTTTTGAAGATCGGTAAGATTTTGGATGCAAACTCATGGAAATAATCCTAAATAGGCAAATCCAAATTTTTGTTGATTGTGATGAAGAAATTGACGTAACTCTAATCAGTTCCAAATCTTTTGAACTTTTAACCCCAAGAAAGAACAACCAAAAGAAGCTCTATTCCTATTTTTTCGACTTTTTGAGTAGTTTAGGTTCAATAATCCATATACTGGATAAATTACCTTCTACTGCTTCTGATTTCCTGATTTATTTTCTGTGTACTAGTCAGTTACATTGCTTCTGAAGGTTGTTGCTGTCTTTGTAGCCTTGTGCTATGACCATTTTCCACTTGTTTTGGGAAAAAAATTAGGAATTTAATTGAAGACAACAAATGTTCCATCTAGCATCATCTGGAATATGAATCATTCAAAATAAAATTAGGACTTCCTCTTTTTAAACGTCATATGGCATTATAACTGACATAATCAAATAAGGTTGCAAATCCAGAATAACTGTTTATGGAGGGTAAAAAATGTAAAATAAAGGGCAAGAAACCCAAATAAAAGAATCCAGATTCAAACTTCATAATTTCTTCCAAAGTTCCTCAAATCCAGTAGTCCAGTTATCCTTTCTGTCCAGAGTATCTTGTCTAAGAGTAGTTTAAGTTCCCTGGTGCGCATTTTCCCAGCAAGCCCCTGAGTTCTGTATCAGGTCAGAGAAAATATTTAGCAACATTGGTTTGACAAAAAGCCGCCGTGGTCTTCTTATTTCCTTGGCCAAGGCATTGAAAGTGTTCTGATTGGGCAAATTTACTTCCTGAATTCTGTATTGAACTCCTATCATGCTTTACTAAAGGATAAACTTTAAAAGCCATGATTCCAAGTAGGAGGCAACTGATCTTCATGGGTTGTTGTTTGATTGCAGGCTTCGGCAAACACTATCCTTTCTCATTTCTTGGGGCTTGTTTTCTCATTGGAGCTGTTGCGTTCAGTTACACTACCACCTTCAGAAACGATTCCAGTTCCCAAGGCTGCTTAAGCCCAGCCTGTTTGGGTTTCGACAGAAATGTATTACAACATTCGTGTAACCATGTTTTTGGAGCCATAAAATTGATGATGAGAGTAATCTTTCGTTTCTGCCGAAGTTTGTTGTAACCGCGAAGTTGTGTATTCATATTCCGAGTTTTTGCAACCTTGCACTTACCTTCACAATTTGGAATAATTATGGGCAGTAGAGTACTGGAAATAGGGCAAATTTCATTTCTCATTTCAAACACAGATTGAAGTCTGTCTCTTTCACCAGTTTCTAACTGAATACGGTTAAGCATGAGTGTATATATATATATATGTTAAGAGTGATGAAAAACATTTATTAATGAGAATTACGAATGTTACTAGTAGATTTTTATTTATTAAAATATTTAGGAGAATGTGTGTTAAACTTATATAATGTTTATTAGTCTGATCAATCCAATCGTATATTTACCAATCCAAAAGAAAAATAGGCTTGGATTGGACTAAACTTGGGTTAACCCAAACCATCCAAATTACAACTCTTATCACTAAGAATCTTTTTGGAACATCCGAACGCGAGAGAACTAATAGCTAAAAAAGTTAAATCCATTTTCGGAGATTTTTAAAAGATAGTAAAAAAAAAGCTAAACAATTATTATTATTATTATTATTCATATTTGAATACTGAAAATAAAAAATTTAAAAGACAAAAAACACTAAAAGATTTTTCTTAGATAAATGCGCAAAATGTTTTGAAAAGGCGCAGGTTTTAACAATATTTTTTCTCTTCATTTACTTTCCCTCCAAAACTTTTCGAGAGTAGGCATAATCCCAGTGTCCTTTGGACTAAACAATTCAGATATTAAAGATAATACTTTCAATCCACAGTTCATTATTTCAGGAAATTCAAATGGCAAGCCAATCACGTTTCAAACCCTTTTTGCTCAGCCTGGTTAATACGAGAAGGAACCACACAACCCAAATGGACTAAAGATGGCACTCCACCCACTTTTTCTTAACAACCTGATTGCCAATATGGAGGGAAAGTGATTTCGCCATTACCCAGAATCTGATTCTTGGTTGATTAGGTTGGCTGTTCACAATGAGGCGTATCTTTCTTATCTTAAAAACCCAAATTTCCACAACAATTAAAGTATACAAGGCAAAACAATCACACAAGGAATACACCAATACCACCAATGGCTTGCAAGCAAGCTCTCACGTCTACAAGTAGTCTGTAGAAAATTTTCTCAAAAGCAGCTCTTTTTAGTATCAGGGCACCAGCCATCTTGTTGTACGGACATAAAAGCATAAATCTTCAAACCAATTAAAACATAAAAATCCTTTCCAACTGATAAAAGGAAATAAATTTGAGACAACTCCAGCATCACGTCAGGGAATCAAACTTCGTTTTCCAATTACCAAGTTGCTACTTGAGGAGAATTTCTTCATCCAGTGAAAAGTTTAACATTGGTCAGTGTCCCAGACCAAAGTTGATCAACAGTAGGTGTTTCGTAAAGACTACGAAAAAATTGAAGATAATCCCAAAAAGGTCAAAGTTGATGGTGGCTAGTCTTGCTCCTGATGGTTTGTCATACTAACCGGTAGTTGAAATAGACACTGACAGCCTCCAGCAAAAAAAGGAACCTCAAGATACTTCATACTTTGAAAACCGTGTCTCTAAGCCCTACTCAAATTTTGCTGTGCCACTTGGGACCCCTGTATCAAATGAATGTGCTTCAGTAGGAAATCAACAAATTAAGCAAAACCACAGTGAGCGAAATTACAAGTGCAACACAATTTGAAGCACAAGAGACGAAACTCCACACAAAGCTACCGGGTTTTATTGAGGGGGGGAGAGGGAAACCATGCATAAGAGAAAATGTCATGCCATTGTAAATATGGAATCTTCCAGGGACAACATGGCTTTAATTAGAGCGTGGTATTCATGCATCACTCTTAACCAATATCAGTGGCCAACAATGCAACTAAATATAGGTGACACTCAGGATTAGTATGTTGTTATACACAAAATAACACATGAACTTTCATTTAAAGAATTGAGTGTCATAAGCAAAAATACAGCTTAGTATTATATAAAATGATCAAGTAGTTTCTCACATGCACTATTATGTTTTCCTTTATGTGCTGGTTTGCCTTAAATCCCAATGGGAATTTTTGTGGGTGGAGATTGAGGTTCACACACAAGTTTCGTCTAGCTAAAAGGTCCCTGTCTATAACACCAAAAAAGGTGGGTTGAAGCTATCAAAAAAGGTTAGAATGTTTTCAAGGCATGACAAGTTTATTAATGGGTTTGTCATAGGAATAAATTCTTACTTGATTTTTGGTGTGGGGAGGTTAAGTCTTGATGATCACTCTCTTGCGCCTTTTGTCTTGGCCAATCAATAGGAATAGGCTGATAGTTGACTTTTGGTGTTTGGAGAGTAGGCTTGGTCATTGGAATTTGAGATTCTTTAGGATCATCCATCCACCTTTGAATATTGAATGTAGGATTTTTATGGCTTTGCATTTTATCAACAGATAACAATAATGGACAAAGCATGTTTTAATGGGCAGTTCCTTGAGAGGATTCACAATGTTGTGAACTATTTTTCTTCGCACCCTCCCGCAGGTCTAATCTTGTTTTCCAACATTAGTTGTCTGTGGCTGGGATAGAATGTTGAATCTACAGGTATGGTCGAGCGATTAAGGGGTGAGCTCATGGCAAACTGTAAACTTGGGCATACTGGGCTTGACTCCCACAGATGTTAAAATATCTCGATTTACCTGATTCACAAGGGTTGTGGCTGCTCTGTGTGTCCAGGGTTTATTTTAAGTCCCTTGTGCCTAAAGAGGAGTTGGGGTTTTCCCTTATTATTAAAAAGGGTAGTACTAGGATTGAAGTTGAAAGATGCTTTCCTTAAGTTCGGAAAAAGTGCACACCTAATTCAAGTGAGACTAGTGGTTAATCTAATTTCGTCATACTCGTCTAAGCTAGTGAAGGCTATGACCTGAGAAAAGCATGTGTACTCCCCCGAAAATCACCCCTTGGGGGAGGAAGTTTGACACTTTTTGATTCTATTGATTGTGGGAGGATGATTTCAGGCTTGTAGCCTGTCTCTTGTTGCCTTACAGCTTTTCTTTTCTTTCTTTTTAGCAGTGCTAGAGTGATCCTTGTGCACATTCTGTCACTAAGATTCACCTCCTTAATTGCATTTTGAAGTATTATCTATTTCCCTATAAAGACAAACGAAATGAAGAGTTTGAACTTTTCAAGATTGAAAACATAGTGCTTACGAAAGAAAAGAGTACCAACGATTACTCCTTTTTAATGCTGAAAAAATCCTCCACATGTTCATGAATTTGAGGCAATATCTGAAAAGTGCTGCAACTTAGGTTGCAAGCCCATATTACCATAGTTTTAAAAGACTCAAGGCGCAAAGTAGTCCTGGAGCCTGAGGCGCACCTAAGGCGCGGGCTTTAGTGAAGTGAGGCACACCCTAATTTATATATATTTTTCCTCTATTTTTCTCTTATTTTTCCTCCTCTTCTTTGTCTTCTTCACTTCTCCACTACATGACTGAGGCTAGGGCAAAATTTGGGAGAGTTGTCGAGTTGAAATCAACCGGAAAAGGGGGCTGGAAGGGAAAACATGGCCAAAACGGCGTCGTTTTGGCCTGTTCTTTTTAAAATAAAAAGGTCAAAACGATGTCATTTTGGTTCCAAAAAAGAAAAAAGGAAATTAGGGCTTCTCTTTGCCCTCTGTAACCCGATGCCGGAGAAGAAGAGAAGGAGAAGAAGAAGAAGAAGAAGAAGAAGAAGAAGGAGAAGGAGGAGGTAGGGGATCGAGGCGCACCTGTGGACCGCATCGCGCCTTGCCGGAGGCGAGCGCCTTGCGCGCCTAAGCGGCGCCTTCGTGAAGAGGCGTCGCCTGCCTTCAGGCGAGGCGCCAGAGGGTGGCGTCGCGCCGTTTGGAGCCTAGGTGCACCTTTCACAACTATGCATATTACTGAGCTCAGAAGAACAGCCTTCAGTTTTTTCGCTTTTCTTTTCCCTTCTTTCATGATTGTCATATACATTCTAGATAATGTCACATGTGATTTTTTCATATAGGTCAAACTAAATGAAGAAATCTACATTCAGCAATCCTATATATTAATTAATTAATTAATATCAAATTTGTTAGGGAGTAGTTACATAGGAATATTAACCTAGCAAACTCTTGGAAACAACATCATCAAGATTAACCATATCCTATCTTGGAATTATCAACTTTAACATGAAATATATGGGGCATGCATCTAATTGGAAAGATGTTAGAATCAAGTTTCTGCAATGGTATAAACTTCATTATAAACAAGCAATCATCTTCCAAAATTCCATGCATTAAATATAATTATTTTCAACACGGGAAATTCCATCTCAAATGGTCCAAACATGTTAAGATTCACATTATTTCTATGACTCGATGACAAATATATCCATGAGTTTCTAGAACTATTTAGTATTATACACAAAACCCATAAATCCTTAAATCCTTATGTGACAAGAAATTATGACAACAACCATTATTACTTCCTCTAATTTACTGCTATCGCATATGGAGAGGGATTGAAAATGGAATAAAAGGGAGTAACCAAAATCATGCATGAATCCCTTTGGAGACTACCCATACTCAATGATTCCACTTTAACAAAGCACCCAGAAACTCAACAATGTGAAAATTAGATTTAGTCAAACAATGTTTCTACACTGCCCCTTTTTGAGGATAACTATGTGCATTCTTAGAGTCTGAATATTTTAATACATCTGAACTTAATATTATTTTAATAAATACATCATGTTGCAAAAATAGCCATTTATTAGAACCATAATAAATGTATCAGCAAATGATTTGTTTCAGTATTATACAATACTGAGACGAATAGGAATATTAACATAAGAAAACCAAGTAGACTCTTCTTGCGATGCATTGTGTTCGTATTCATTTGTGCGTGTGTGTGTGTGTGTGTGTGTGTGTGTGTGTGTGTGTGAGAGAGAGAGAGAGAGAGAGAGAGAGAGAGAGAGAGAAGAGTACCCTTGGTCTACTGAGTTTTCTTCCCCTTGTTGATGGCCATTGGGATCTTTCTTAGGATGTTATCATCAATTTTCTTATACTGTGTTTGAACAACTCTATGTGTTACCCTCAGCTTGTCATCAATGTAGTCCTGATACTTGTCATATAACACAGGAACTGAAAGGCTAAGAACAACCCCTGCCGCAAATCAAAAACCATAAACAGACTAAGCATATGATTTTCTAAAAGAAAGTTTACACTCATACAGAGCATAGGTAGCAAAACACTCACCAATATAAACAAGAGTCAGGAAGTTGAAGAGACTGCCAATATATGAAACAACCCACAAGCCAAAGGCAACCTGAAGATCCAACCCCCCATTTTGTTAAGACAATCAAACACTTATAATCAATTAAGCTCCATTTAGTTTCTGAGAACAGGTAGGAAAAGAAAACAAATTAAAATTCAATCCTGTGAATTATTTGTTTTTCCAATTTCAAATCCAGGAAATAAAGAAACTCCACCAAACAGAGTGTGATACAACTATTTGGATGACAACCTCATTTAAGTTTTTTTTTTTTTCCTTTTTTTTCCTTTTTTTTTCTTCATTTTGAAAAATAAGTCCTGCATGAAACATAAGATATTAAATCCTATTTTCTCTCTTTTCCCTGGTTACCTCAGCAACCAGAGAAAGGCAAGCATGATTACATCCAATCCATTAAAAGATTTAGAGAAAGGTCAACTCCTGAACAGACCTGGAGGAAGAGTTTCACATTTCTACCAACTGCAATATCCCGTGCAACTGATAACGCATAATTGATCCATACTCGAATGACATCCGCAGCCTTCACAACAGATTCTTCAGAGATTTCCATATCAGGGAGGGGAGGCAGAGGTCTGAATCATTTTCAAAAACCCCATCCAGCAAAACTTAATTTCCTCAATATATTTCAAGATAAAATGTTTGCAGATGAAAATTTTCTATCATAAAATGAACTTCACATGCATGTATAGTCCAAATGAAACTAAAAGAGACACAACAAAGTGTACCTCCGTTTCAGAGGGAAGTACTAACTAGGGGTTTAAAGGTTTATTTCCTGAGAATAAACAAATAAAATTCATGGTCCAAAGCTAACTGTCAAGTGTCAAGACATGATAAATTTGATTCACAGTAGAGTATCCATCAACCTGATTATACCTTCAAAGGAGAGTTTCCACAAGTTTTTTCAAATAAATATTTTTGGCATGATCAAACATAGGAAAATTTTCAGAGAAAATAATAATAATGAAAAGTAGAAGCAATTAAAGAGAGTTATAATACCTATTAAGAATAGATGCAGATTTGGCCCACAGGAAGAGGATCACAACCAAAAGCAACACCACATTTGCTACGAAAGACAATAGGTTATAGCCGCCTCGTTCGAAGAGAAACCACAAGCTACTTGCAGAGACTAGAAAAACCGCCGCTCCACACCACCGTCTCCACAACAGAAAATCAGCAACTGCAAGATTAACAGCCATCACAAAAATTATAACAAAAAAATAATAATAATAAAGAAAGAACTCGAATAAAAATATCGTAGAATCCAACGCTGTAGAGCATGATTCCATGGTGAGAGGGAAAGTTGGAGAAAATTTAGCAAACGATAGTACAATAAGGAAAAAGGATCGAATCGCATAGGATTGCAAGGGGGAAAAATACATCAAGAGAAAGAGAGAGGACCTGAACCACCACCAAGAGCTTGATGAACGGAGATACGAGAAGGATGATCAGATACCCCCATGGCGATTATTAGGGTTTCTGGTAAACGGAATTGAATATATGGAGAAGACAAAAGAGAGAATCTATAAACTCGTAACGGAGAGATTTGAAAAGACGGAAACTGGCAAACCACCAAAAAAAATATAAAAATAATAATGCCAAGTGCCAACCCCAAAAAATGCTCAATCCCACGGCTTCTCCAACACGCCAAAAAAATGCTCAATCCCACGGCTTCTCCAACACGCCAAAAAAATGCTCAATCCCCCGACTTCTCTAACAATTTATCATTTCGGTTTTCTTGAAGCCCAAATTTGTAACGTTCTCGCTCGTGCATTTGTCATTTTTTATTTTTCCTCACAACAAAATTTGAGAAATACTTATTTTTAAATATAAAATCACCCTATTTATTTACTTTTTTCTTTTTTCATCCAATTTTATCACATGGATAAAATGGTAAATAATATTTTGAAGAAAAAAAAAGTGAAAAATATATAAGTTATATATTTGATACTTGGAAAATACTCAGAGAAAAGAATAATATATATATATATATATATATATATATTTTTTTTTTTTTTTTATGTCATCAATTTTATAATTACGCAAAGAAAAAGTAAATTTAACATGACACAACCCATTTTGACATTGACAACGTAAAGACATGACCTGTTATCTGTTGAACATGATGCTGACTAGATGACAAAGACTCGAACCCTAGGGGAGCGTGAAAAAAGACAAAAACCTTTTTCAAATTTTAACTAGGTAACAAATTTGTTCCCTATGCGAAATCAACTATTTCAATGCCTTTGATTCATTCGCATTTTCACCTTCCAAAGTTAGGATACAAGTTTGGCATTAATAATAACTGGAACAGAACCCTCAAATCCAATGAAGTTGGTGACTCCTCCAGTTTCCTTTCCTTGGAGATGTCGATATGGAACCGAGCTTCAACTGCGGGCTTGGACAGAATTTCAGTACAAGCTTGTTCACTTCACAATATCTTCACCATTCTCAGAGGAGTCTCCATCATCTGAAGATTCTTCTTTCTGCTGCTCTTCCCCACCAGCATTCAATTTTATCTTCTTCTCTTTTTTCTTCTGCTTTTTCTTCTGGCGTTTCAAACGCTTCTTTGCCGTCCGTTCTTCTGCAGCTTTCATTCTTTCCTCCCGTCTCATATTGAATTCTGTCATTTCTTTTCTTCTCTGGTAGTCCACATCCATCCTTGCAAGTCGGTCTTGCTCTTTACGTCTCATCTGGCGGTACTGTTTGCAACCATAATTTGAGGGAAAAAATGAAACCAAAGTACAGGGTATAATCAGACAGAAGGCAAATATGAACAAAAAATCCTTTATTCTTATTCATTATTGAAGGGGCAGCAGTGAGCAACAAAGTAATAAACAGCATCTTTAGGTTAATGTGAAATCAAACTGAAAGAAATATAGATAATAAAAAGAATGCAGTTCCAGTAGATTTCAAGGTGATGTAAAAAATTAATTACCTTTTCTGAAAGAAACTACAGTTTGCATTGCATTAATCCAAATAGGAGGCGGTCAATCTGCTCCATTGGAATGTTTAATTAAGAAAAATCAGCTTATCCAGAGTAGAGAAATGGAAAAGAAAAATAATGAGAAATCGTATGGTTAAGACTGGTCCTCCCAGTTAATGTGCTTGGTTTTACCATTCTCAAATCCTACCAAGAAGTCTTGCTTAAATGTCTTTAGGGTCAAAGTTGGAGGTCCTTCTTTTGTGGCAATTCACAACTTTTTTAGAACTGGACTCAACCAGCACCATTCTCATCAATGTCCCAGGCAAGCTTCTCACCAGTATAAGGCTCATAACTCTCCAAAAAAAGCTTAGAAATTCCCTCCACTAGAGGAAGAGACTAACCCTCTTCCTTCATCTTGAAGCATGCCTCTTATCTCTAGGCATACCCCAGGTGCCTTAGAAGTCAAAAGGAATCAGTATTCAATTTAACCTACACATTAGGAGGAAGAAAATTGCCCAGTTTTTCCAACACAACAAGCTCCAGGTGATTTGAATAAACACATAGGCTCAAGGGGGCTTCATCTTTGCTGCAGTATGAAAATGAGCAAATATACTAAAAAAATATCATTATGGTCCCTCAGTGTCCATGTCCTACTTTTTAAGGATTTGTTGTGCCAATGTCCCTTGCCCACATCCATGCCACATACACTAAACAGTGGAGGTTCACTTATTCTCTATTTCACTCTATCCTAGAATTGTCCATTTAGAAAGACCGTAAGATGCCATGCAAAACTACCATTTCTCAAGCTTTTTTGATAGCTACCATCCAGACAATACATGCGCACACTCATTAGAACCAGGCTATGCATCCAAGCAAGCTTCATACTCAGTGCATGCTCACTCCCATTTTTCCCTATCAAGTACCTCCTCTTCTCTGCCTCCACAACTTGCACTTTTTTTTTTCACCTTCTATCAAAATTGCATCTCCACTCCCTCTTCTCTGCTTTTCCTTCCCTTCCTCTACATTCCTTTATGGGCACACAAAGAGGCCACATGGTGTGTACATTGTTTTAGCATCTCTTCGAACTTTAACTTTCTGATCTAAACCTGCTGCTAAAATTCTCTTCAAGCAATTTGGAGCCAGCACATGGCTCTGTAAGCATGTGATACCAACACTCCTGATGTTCAAACCAAATTTGTTTTATGGCTTCCTAGGACATTAAACCAGATTTGAACAGCAGCACACTTGAACTGTTTTGCCTCCACTTTGAAACGTGAGTCTCACAGGGGGGAACAATGTAGCCCAATTTTGAGAATATTTCTCACATCCTTTATCAGAAGATTCCAAATCTTTAACTCCTTGCCAAAAGATCCTAATAATTCAGTAACCAAAGGGATTATATAAACCAAAATTCCAAATTTCATGCCAAGAGCAGAAAATGAAGATGAACAGAAGAAGGGAATTTTGAACTCCACATTAAAATCCATTAAAGCCACCTATGGAGATGTAATCCAAGTACATACCATGTGTACAAAGTACACCAACAAGGGAAAAAGACAAGAAAAATAGAGAGAAATAACAAGCACCCTTTACAGTGCCACCATTGCAAAATCTGTTCAGTAACCACATGAAACACTGTGGTGTCCATAGAAAAAAAGGATCTTAATAAAACCTCCTTTAACTTCATAACCAAGAGCTCCTTCTGTTCAAAAGTATGTGTGCCCACACCAAGAAAAAAGGCAAACAACCTTCTACAGCATTCTCCTTTCAACTAAAATGCTATCCCATGCCAAAAACTGACTTTCTAGAAGCCAAGCATGGCACACTCCACTCTAAAAGAGCAAAGAACAAGGCCAACACCGGAGCTGCACTGAAATGAAGAAGAAAGTGATTGGATAATTAACCATCTCTCTTATAGATACAACACCAATTCACTATGACTTTTACCCGTTAATATCTTTCCCCTAGGAACCTTTCACATAAAGAAAACCACCTTTGAAGCCCTAAACTTCCTTTCCAGGAAATGGCCTTACACCACCCACCATAGCCCCAGAATGCAAATTTACAGTAAACATCCCTCCACTCAACAGCTTCCATGCAACCCCTTCTCCCCCACCCCGCACTAGTAAGTAGCAACTACATAACCTCTTCTGATAAAGCTTCCAAGCATGCCTGTTACCAACCTAAATATTCCTAACAAACTTAGGTTCCACCTCCTCTACCACCAATTCGAGTCAAGTAGCTTGATCCTAACACGTCTTTAGTACTGCTATATAATACAAATTCAAATATCTCATCCTTAGCATGTAAATCTACACCTCATATCACTCCAAAAGTGCACCTTTTTTTTTTAATTTATGAGTAGAGCAACAGTGTATTATAAACAAAAAGCGCCAAAACAACGCTCTGAAGTACACCAAGGGTATACAACAAACGCTTAAAAGCACAAATAAATAGAGAAGGACCAACAAAAAACTATGTCCCCCTCAAAAAGAACTCACCCAATCTACAAAATCTACAACCAAAGAAGGACTAGAAATTAAAAACAACCTAGACCAATCCCATATATTACAAAAGAAAGTGTTTTTTAGTCCTTGAACAAACTGTTCCTCATTCTCAAATGTTCTTTTGTTTTTTTCCTTCCAGATGGTCCAAAATAAGCAAAAGAGCTGCCCGCCACACCTTTTCACGCTTTTTACTCACAAAAGAACCATGCCATCCTAAGAGCATGTCTCTAACTGAAGAAGGAAGTATCCAAAGCACGCCAAGCAAGGAGAACAAAAGGTTGCATAACACTCTTGTCTTGACATAATGGATAAAAATGTGGTCAATAGTCTCTTCCTCTTCAAGACAAAGGAAACATCTATTTACTAAAAACCACCCTCTCCTCTTTAAACAGTCCAAAGTTAACACTTTTACCCAAGAACCCTCCCAAGCCAAAAAAACCCACCTTCAAGGGAACCCAAGAATTTCAAATCACACTAGCAAGAAAGGGCATTGTACTTCCTGTCTCCAAGGTCGAATATAGGGCTTTAATAGAAAACTTCCCATTTTTCGATCCTATGCAAATGACTTTATCTTCTCAATCCCTATACACACTCCTCCTTTGCAAACTTAAAAGAAACCACTCTACCAAATCCAGCTCCCAATCATTAAGGGCCCTAGAAAAACAAGAGGTCCAACACTCCCTTTCAACTGTTGAGTGCTAAATATCTGCCACCCAATCGTCCTTAGAATCAGCAATAACATAAAGAGCAAGGAAAGAAGTATATAGTGTCGCATCACCACACCACTTGTCTTTCCAAAATTTCACCCTCCGCCCACTATCAACTAAGAAAGCAACTCTATTACCTAAAAGTTATCAACCCTTTCCAATAGCTTTCCATAACCCTACCCCATAACTATCTCTTACCACCTTGGAGCGCCACCTCCCTCTTCCACACCGTACTTGCCACTAATATCTTGCTTTCACAAAGCCCTCCTATCCTTTACAAACCACCAACTCCATTTACCTATAAGGGTTTTGTTAAGTTTAGCAAGGTTCTTTACCCCCAATACACCTTTACTCTTATTTGTACAAATAATGGACCACCTTACTAAGTGAGGCTTCCGCTCAAGGGCTCCTCCTTCCCAAAAGAAATCCCTTCCAATCCCATCCTAACTGTCCTTGGAATACAAACAAAGACATGATATAGATAGGCATGCTAGAGAGAGTGCTCAAAATTAGGGCAATCCTCCCACCCTTGGATGAGTATTGTCTTTTTCACATGACTAACTTTTTGCAAGACCTCTCCTCTATCCCATCCCATACCGCCATAGACTTGAAAGGAGCACCAAGGGGGACACCCAAGTAAGACGACGGAAGTGCTCCCACCTTGCAACCAAACTTAAGGGCTAGCACTTCTACATTTTCCACCCTTCCCACCAGAATTAACTCGCTTTTTTCCAAGTTAATGCTAAGCCTCGAAATGGCCTTAAACCATATAAGCAACCAACTAAGATAAGTCAACCGGTCTTGATACGGTTTGCACAAAATTAACATATCACCAACAAACAAAATATGGGAGATATCCACTCCATCTCCACCTTTACCACTCACCCTCCAACCCGGAAAAAACCTCCAACCTTAGCCTCCTTGAGAAAACAACTAAAAGCCTTCAAAGCAATTACAAACAAAAAGGGTGAGGGAGGATCTTCTTGTCTTAGACTCCTAGAACTCTTAAAGAAGCCTATCGGAGCACCATTAACCAGAACTGAAAACCTTACTAATGATATACACCACTTGATCCACAATTCTACTCTAAAAGTGCACTTTTTGCACACCTAACCTCAAAAACCACAAATTTGGAAAAACCACCCTACTCCTTTCTAATATCCTTCCACATTTCAATGGCTCACCCATAGGAACTTCATATATTTCCTAGGCACAACTCCTCCCCGCAAACTTTATTTTTATATAGCATATGTCAACAACCATTCTTCTAACAAGATTTCATTAAACAAACAAAACAACCTAGCACCTAAACCCCTTACAATCGAAGGAGACCACACCTCCCTCTCCAGCCTACTAAATGATATTTCTTCCCATTCACCATTTCTCCATATAGAAAACATTCTAAAGCTTCTGGAGTGCATTCCTTCCATAAGCCTGGTTAGGGTAGGGGTGGGTAGCTTGTGGAAGAAGGGCAACAGAGGGCTGTTTCATGGTGAACTCTTTTTACCACTCTTTGCCTTCTGTAAGCTTGCTGCAGTTCCTAGCAAAGGAGATTTGAGGTTTTTGTGCCCTTTGAGGGCTGTTCTCTCAAAAAAGATGTAGCTAATGTAAAACTTGATAGGAGACAACAAACCATATTCTTATTTACTATGACAAAGCCCTTTTGCAGTGGGATCTCTTATTCACAATTTTTGGATTGTAGTGAGTTCTTCAGGGTATAATCTCTTCTTCTAGGGCTGCCTGCTTGAAAGCTGGATAAGAGAAGGAGAAAAGTGTGGAGAATGGCTCATCTCTGCTTGTTCTGGTACATTTGGGGAGAGCAGGAATGACTTGAGATTTTAAGGAGAAATGGTCGAAAATCCCATTAGGGATGGTAATTGCCCTTTGTTGGATTTCATTGAAAGTTTAAGCTAGGACTAGGAAGTAGTTCCTGTTTTATTTTGTCTCTTCATTTTGTGGTCCTCTCTTTATATTTCCTCGCTATACGGTGGCATTCCCGCATTCGGACAGGTATTCCTTAATTTATCTCTATTTGCGTAAAGAAAAAGGAAAATCACTGTAAAACTTCCTCTGGCCTCTTTCATTTTAGTTTTTTCACTACAGCAAAAATTGTGAAAAATGAATATACAAAACGCTCAACATAGTTGTATCACCAAGCTCAGTATAATAAAGGTTTTAATTTTCCAGCCCCTAAATAATGAAAAATCTAGTCGACGATTTAAATTTCTTCTCTTCCCATGTTCTCTCAGAAATTAGAGGAAACAATTAGGTTAAACAACTGAATCAACCAGCAACATTTAAAAACACGAGATTGAACGATTTAGACACGGAATTTCACTCTAGGGTTTTAATATACAGAAACGATGGGTGCTTTACCTGATGGAAGTCTCCAGAGCCCGAACCAGCGGAACTCCCGGAGGTGTTGCTCACACGAACTGGAACGTGATCAATGATCCGCCGAAGCTTAACTTCCAGGTCTTCCTCATCCTCCACTGGAGCTGGCGGCGCATACTCGACAAGCGCCATGGATCCTACGACTGGAGGAAGCGGAGGAAGGGCAGGCTTTGGCTTCTCCGGCGCCGGAATGACTTGCAAGTCTCCGTCGGTGAGACTCTTTGATCTTCCCGATGACATTTTCCCTGAAAACCCTAAAATTTTCAACCTGGAGTTTTCAGTTTCTCATGGCTCTCAGTCGTGCGAGAGAGGAGTAGAAATTAGAAACGGAATCAGGAAACAGGACTGATGCGGGAGGGGGCGAAGCAAGGGTAATTAAAAACGAGATAGAAAGAGGGAAAATTAGAGACAATCGAAAAAGCTCTCCTTCTTCGTTTTTTTTTCTTTTTTTTTTTCCAAAAAAAGAAAATTAAGTTCAGGTATGAGAAAAATATGCTTACGATAATAATACTAATAATTTGGATGTGCTAATTTTTAATTTTTATTTTTATAATTTTTGTATTTTATGAATATATTTTAGGCTTGATGATTTATGTAAATTTTATTTTTTTTTATAATTCAAATTGATATATAAAAATATTTGATAAATGCAAATATAAATAAAAAATTCTTAAATTTCAAATAACATATGGGCGAAGTTAATTGGTTAGAATTTCATTTCAATAACCTTGGGGTAATTTTGAGCAATAAACCTTGGCTTAACTTTGCACAAACTAAACTTTATTATTATTAAGAAATTATTTTTTCATTTTGGTTCTAATTAGATTTCAATAAAATGCACTATCTGAATGTGTGTGTGAATTCAATTGATTCAACCTAATACATTTTTAGTAAAAAAATACAAGCCAAAACACACCGAGTTAACTCACTTTAGTATTTACATGAAATAGAACTCAATGAACCAAACTGCACCTACGGGAATCAAACAAGTCGATACCCTTTTCGTTCAAACAAAAAAATAAAGGTAGTGAAGATTAAAACTTTTGCATTGCATTTGCATGGCTTATTATTTCTTTTCAATCTTTTTACCGGGGTTTAAATAGGTCCAAAAATTAACTAAAGGTCCATATATCATGTTTAAGCTCAAGATCTAAATAAAGTGTAAAAATTAAGTTGAGGTATATTATCCTTCATTAATTTCTAAATACCCTTAAACCTTAAATAGACACATAATGAGCGTAAATTTCTTTTTTTTTTTTCTTTTTAAAAGATATTGAATCTTTTTACTCTTATTATAAAAAAAGATAAAAAATTTTCATATAAAATTTAATAGATAATCAATGAATAAATTTTAATTATTTTTATAATTTTCATATAAAAAACAATACTAAACAAGGTTTTTAATTTTTGTTTTTAAAAATAGTTTTCATTTTTTAATTAGATATTTTTTTTTTAAAATATAAAATATAAATCATATTACCATTTTTTAGAAATTATTTTTTAAAATAGTTTTTGAAGGTATTTTTTTTTATAATTTAAAATAAAAAATAATATTATTTTTTAATAATTTATAAAAAAAATTTAAAAATAATGAAAAATTTAAATGGTTAAAATAGAATTATCATGATTATACTAATAATAGTGTAATAAAAACTAAAAAAATTTATATAAGAGGTAAATGAGTATTTTAGTCTTTTCCTATCTTATATTCTTTTCATCACTTATCTAAATTATACGGATGAAACCTTAATTTTTGGGCCGAAAACACAACTGTACCTAGACAAAAGGGTAAAGGCAGTCAACTTTCCTAGGTGCCAGGTAAGGCTTTTGACTATCCATCAAGGTACTCTCTGTAAAGTAGTGAAGTGGACTATTTTTTAGTACCTCGAGTGCCTCCCAAGGTCTCGGTCTCTTTTCTTACCTGAAGAAGTCAGGCCTAATAAAGGGGAAATGTTGTTGTCGAAGAGTTATTTTGAGGTTGGTCTCAAGTTCCCACTACCTCCCTTGTTCAAAAACATCGTGAACCACCTTCATCTTGCCCCAAACCAATTGTGAATTAACACGATAAGGTTAATTTTGTCCTGGGTCGTTCTGGATCGTATGAGGGGTTTGGGCATTTCGATCATAAATGTGTTTTACATCAGTGCTGCGATGAGGTCTCACATTCCACATGAAAGGTACGTGTCTCCCTACCTAGGCATGAGCGGCTTTATCATAGGTGCGCCTTTAACAAACAAGGATCTTGACCGCGGTTTGGTAGTAGTATCAGGTAAGTGGGAGGTTGGCATTTCGGAACCTGAGGGTCTTCCAAAAGTTCCAAGAGTTCCAGTGTTGCAAGTGTGTGTCAATGTTGATCGGGTCTTGTGCCATTTTTTTTTGGTTTTTTGAAGCTGACTGTTTTGTTTCGTTGGCTCTTTCCTTGGGGTTTCAGTCAATTGCGAGTTCATTTGATATTGATAGAACTCTTCAAGATTAGAAAGTCTTGCTAAAACCCTCTCAGTTATACGCCACTTAGATTTCTTTTGGCCTTATTTTTCTTGCTTCTTGTCTGTCTTTCATTAAACCTGAAGAACCACTTCCGTTGGAGAGAAAGTTTTTGCTCCCTGTTCTTCCTATTGCTGAGCGCTTAAAAGAGGAAACACTGGCAACTTGCTTTAAAGCCATCTTCTTCGGAAGGAAAACCTCAAAATGTTGGGTTTAGCACCGGTGGTTCTGTGGGTTCTCCTACAGTTCTAGGTTTTCCCAGCAGAATTCACTCAATCAGTAGAGTGACTCTCTCTTCTGTCTCTGCACCTAAGAGTAAACTGTCCTCGTGTTCCAGTCCAATCGATCTTATTGGTGGGTATCGAAGTCCCAGAGGGTTCGGTTAAGTGTAAGGTTCCTACTTTTAAGGGAGCCAAAGCCGACTCTGCTGCTATGAACAAAGGATTGCTTTTACAGAAAGATTCAACTTTGCCTCCTTTGCTTCCTGGTTTGGATTTGAAGAAAACAAAGAAAGTTACTTCTCATGCCATGACCGTTAAGAATGATCTTCTTCCAATTGTTGAGGTGGCAAGGCGATCGTTAATGTCAGGGATTCCAAGTTCATCTCTAATCTCTCCGACTTGGTCGTGATGGACAAGTCCATTGGGTTGTGCTATAAGGTATATTGAAGTTTTAACTTCTTCTGGGAATTTCACAATGTATATGCTTGATTGTGTTGTCTTCTGTTTTTCTTTCAAGCATTTCAATTTAATTTTGACGTTTGTCGACGCCTCACATCTTCTCAATTTGATCACATCGAGTTGAGTCGGAATAAGAGTTTTTCATTGAGCTTAAAGAACTCTCCCAGCTTACAACAAAATTGGAGCTTGAACGTGGCATTGTTGCTAATTCTTAATAAGAATTTTCTCGATTGAAGGAGCGCATAGCTGAATTCGAGTCTCATCTTGTTGTTTTGCTTGGAGAAAATGAGGAATTAAGCAATCCCCTCAAGGAAACTAGATGTGCCAAGGTGTTGTGTGAGACCAATCTTCTTCGCTTGCAAAAGAGTTGGTCTAAGAAGAAGGAAGATCTTCGTGATAGGGTGTACAAATAACTAACCAGCGATCTCCTAGTCGGGACAAGCAAAATCAAAATGAAGGGTGGTGATATCCATTTATCCCTTTTCCTCCCAATCTTTTTCCTTTTATATTATGCTTGTACACGACACGCATAGAGGAGGTAGCCTGGTCACGAGATGTTAGGAGCGGTCACGAGCCAATCTGCAGGCTTTTAAACTAAATGCCAAAGATGGGGATGCGGCAGATGACATTGTCCCTTTGATGGTCAGGTCCGGTATTTCGCCCAACCTGGAGTTGGCTGCTTATGGGTGCACCCACCTACCAAGGTACCTAGTTTTAGGTTGATTACCTTTTGAGGTGGTCCAATTAATTTTTAGTAGCTCCAAAGCGTATGTGTTAGGTTAGAGTGAGGCACATTTGACGTTGGGTATAGAGTCCTCTGACCCCCTAGAGTTCGGGTCTAGTAGCAAATCTGAGAGTACGTCTGAGTAATTTTTTGTGGACGACCCGTCATTTGGTACAAGTGGTGGCCTAACCAAGTCCGACCTTGAGGTTAGCTCTTCCTACTCTTTTCTTTTCTTAGCTGAATTCGCCAGTGCCTCACTTCACTTTCTATTGTTCCAAGAACTTAGCTTGATTGGAGATCAACCAACTGAGGGGCAGGCTAAGGTCACTGCTGGAGATCCCATTACATCAAGCAAAAGTCTTCTGGGGACAAAAGAAAACGTTCAAGCCAATGGTGGAGCCCTTCATGTGCTCTCTATGGCGAGCTTATCTTTCCCCGAAGACCAAGCGGGGTTTTAGAGATTAACATCAATGTGTTTTCAAAGAGAACCAAGTCACTTGTTACTCTACCCAAAGAAGGTGCTTCTGTGGCGGTGGAATCTTCCATTCCAACACCCCACTAGGCTGGGGGTTGCTTGTTTGCCTTTTTAACCTACTGTGATAAGGCGACTCTTTTTGTATTTCGTTAGCTTTGGAAGCTATTTTGATGAATTGTGCCTATGTTAGGCTTCTTTTAATTTGCCATGCTATTTTGGATAATTATGAATGCATGTCAATATGTCTACTGGTTCACGCTTAATCAAATATTTTCTAATATATGATCGATGAGATTGGGAAAAGGATTGCTTGGTGTTGCAAGCGTGTGGATCCCCTTCCTGGGCCAAAGAAAGTGGTCAAATTATGACCTTCACCCGTAAAGGGGGTTGGTGATCTTATGGCTTGGATCGTTTAAGGCTGCTCAGCAAGACCGATCATAATTCTAGTTTACATAGACTAAGCAAGCTTTGGCCAAGCTTTTAGCTTAAGCTATTTTCTGGTGTTGGGGCTTAAGCTTTAGCTGTGCATTTAACTTTTCCCGAATGTCATCAATTCTTCACCTATTGGGTCAGTGTCATCACCAGCCACATAATCTTGTAGGCATGCAGGTAAAACATGTTGACATTGTGGATGCCTTGATGACTTTTGTCAGACACGGAGACATAATTGGTGCACTAGTAGCCTGCATACTTTGATCCACACTCTGCTCTTTGAGATAAATTTGAACACTTGATCCATATTCATTAGAGGGTCAACCTCATACCGCTTGCTCATCAAGAATAATATCATCACTGAAAATAACCTTCTTGGTTTTTGGATTGTATAATTTATAGTTTTTTGTCACTTTGCTATAACCAATAAAAATGCACCTTTGACCTTTATCATCAACTTTTTTCCATACTGCATCAAGCACATGAGCATATGCAATACAATAAAGCACTCTTAGATTACCAATATTAGGCTTCCTATGACTCCAAGCTTCTTATGGAGTCATTTCATAAACAATTCTAATGACGCACCTATTCAATTGATAAGCTGTACAAGAAATTGCTTCGACCCAAAATATTTTAAGTAATTGTTTTAAGTGCAACATGCATCTCATCGTGTCCATAATTATTTCACTTTTTCTCTCAACAATTTTGTTTCGTTGCAAATTGTATGTTGTACTCGATTAATACTCAATACCACACTTTTTCAAAAAAATCAAAATTCTCAAAATTTTGATGATATGTCCACTTTATTTTTCCATATAAGCTTTAAAAATTTGGAAATTTTTACATGCATCTTCCTTTTGCTTTAAAAAATAGACTCAAATCTTCGGACTAAAATCATTAATAAAAGTTATAAAAGATTTCCATTTGAAGGAACCTTACTAAACATAAATTCAAATTAATTAACTCAAGAGGTTTCTAGCTCTTAATGATTTTTTTTGTAGGAAAAGAATCTCTATTTTTCTTTCATAAAACACATGTTTTACAAACCTCAATTGAAGAATTAATAAAAGGCAACCCAAAATCGTCTTCCGAGCAACAATTAATTTTAGACTTCCAAAATTTAAATATTTAAATCGTAACTATCGTAACCAATTTTTATCATCAATTATAGAATTAAAGCAAGGTAAATATCCACAATTATATTTTACAGAAATAAACGGTTTTATATCATATTTATCTTTTTTATTAGTCATTTATGATCATCATTAATGGTACAAACGCCCTTATAGATATGCATATCCTAGCCTTTTTAAAAAAAATTGCCCCCATATTTAATAGATTTTGATGAAGTTTTAGAACATAAAATACAATGAACATAAAATTTTGAGATTCATCTATCAATTTAATAGAAATTTTATCCTTATCTTTAATTGATATTATCATATTATTCCTAAATTTTACCTCTGAAAACATCTCTTTCCTACGACACATAATCATTACAACATGTATAAAAAAATGATGCATTTTCGTTTTCATCTTTTCTAGCATTACAAGGTAAAAATAAGGTCTCGGAATTAACATTGGGTATGAAATTTATTATTTATTTTAGTTGAAGTATTACTTTTTCCTCCCTTTTGGCTTAATCTAGAATTTTCTTGTCTTTCATTTTATCAATTATAATATTTTTTACTTGATTTAAAATTATTTCTGGAATTTTTATTTTTTTTTCTTCTAAGGCTTGCTTAGCTTTATAATGCTTCTTCCGTCTCCATCCAAAACCTTTTATCTAACCATTGTTCATCAACTTGGAAGGGACCATCAATTCATCAATTCACCTAATGATAATAATTTCCATGTCAGGGTGACAAAACAAGGGAAAACATACAAGTGCAGGAGAGGAATAAAAAAAGTAGGTAATTGAACATTGAATACCCAATGGTTCTCTAACCTTATTTCACACTACATCAAAATTACACTTGATACATTTCCAAACACCTTATGATCATGAGGACGTGGACCATTCTCTTTCAAATTTTGTTTGACTTGCAAACCAGCTCCATACTCATCCTCCTGACCTCGTCGACAAACTCCTGAAGATTCCGATCGGAGGAGCCGCCCTCTGCAACTGCCTCCTCCGCCGCCTTCTTCCACTTCATGGCGTTTTGCTTCAGCTCCGCCGCCTTTTCACCGGTTGTGGCCTCGATCAGACACTTCTCCACTTCGTCCCGGGTGATGAGCTTGTTTTCCGCCTCACCTCTGCACATTCTCACCCCAATTTTGAACACGTCGACCAGGTACTTGGCGTCGGTGACTTGGTCTCCCCACTGTGGGAACGCCACCACCGGCATGCCGGAGCTGAGAGCCTCCATGGACGAGTTCCAACCGCAGTGGGTCACGAAACAGGCGACTGAGGGGTGGGCTAAGACTTGCTCTTGCGGGCTCCACTGGACCACCTTGCCTTTGTCGCCGGCCTTTTCCAAGAACCCTTCTGGGAGAACTAGGAGTTCCAAGCCGGCGTCTTTGTGCGGCGGTTTCATGACCCATATGAATTGCACGCCGGAGTTTAAGAGCCCATAAGCGATCTCGTCGACTTGCTCTTGTTTCAGGTACACGACGCTTCCAAAAGAGATGTAGACGACCGAGGAGGGAGGCTTGGAGTCGAGCCACTCGATGCAGTCGTCGGCCTTCATGAAGTCGCCACGGACAGCGGTGTTTGGCACTTTGGGGTCCTTGTATAGAGGTCCTACAGGTTTGATTGGGCAGATCTTGGACATGTGTTCAATGACTTCGGGTTCCAGCTCTTGGAATGTATCCATCAATATACAGAAGGGCTTGTCCAGGTTCTTGTACTGGCCTAAGATGGCTCTCCTCAGGAATGGATATGGAGTGGTCGGGTACAAGAAGCTGGCGATTTCATCATACTTCAGAAGAGGCATACATGGAAGTTGAACATCGATTTCGGGCTCAGCTTCACTGGGGAAAGGGACTAAGCCATGGTAGTAGTGGTAATAAGTAGACAAGCAAGCGCAAGATTGAACCCAAAGCATGGCACTGGGAAGTCCAAGATCAGCTGCAACATCAGAGACCCATGGAATAAATGGATTGTTGATGAGGCACGAAACTGGACGATCTTGTTCAGCGTTTTTCTTGATCATTTCTGGAATAATCTTCTTGCCCACGAGCTCCAGCTGTGGCAAGTACAAGTCGAGGTCTTGGCGCTTGGGCTCGTTCTCGTCCCACCCATCTTCAAAAAACTCGAACCTGATCATACCATCTCCGACCGGCGTTGGTTGGTCAGTGATGTTACTGGCTTTCCTCATCTGTTTCCCATAGCTTTCTGGGAGAGTGAAAGTCACAAGCAAGCCCTTTGAAGCCAGACGCCTCCCCAACCTAAGCAAAGGGTTAACATGCCCTTGTCCAGGGAAGGAGACCAAAAATACATGAACTAGCTTTGATTCAGACCCCATTCTTCTTCAACTTCCACAGCTTACTATCACAGGGAGAAATGAATATTCAATAAACAGACGAAAGAGAATTATAATAGAGAAATCGATTGGATATGGAATGGATGGAAGAGAAATGTGGGAAGACTGCTATTATATACCGTTGGAGAAATGCTGATCAATTCAAAGTTTCAATGTGTGGGAAACGACTGTTAGGTAGCTAACTCGGACATGCTGAAGGTTTGGTTTAGCAAAATGCAGAGCAGAAAGAGGGGAGATAACATAGGATCAGTAGTTGATATAACACAATCGTCAATTCAAGAGTCAAATTCACCATAATAACAATCATCTTGATTGACATCTAGGCCATATTCTTTGTGATGTTTAGAGCTATAATTAATAAGGAATTCTGAAATCTTCACAGGTAAAATCTCCACCAATCCTTGGGTCAGGTTCACTCTTTTTTATCAACTTTCCTTACATGCATTTTTTAACTGAATAAAGGAGCTTTAAAGCATACATTTAAAAAAAAAAAAAAGATTTTCATTATTATTATTATTATTTATTATTTATTTTTATTTTTTGTTTTGTATTTTTTAAACCCAATGATACAAATGGTTAAGGCACTCTTTGGTGTTCTTCTCAAGAATGATTACTTCAGATAAGCATAAACATACTTTCTATATTTTTATTCTTGTCCTCCCCTTTAAATAGGAACTGTGACAATGAATTACAAAAAGTGTGAGCTGTTCTTTTTACACTTTAAGTTGGAGGGTGACACTGGTCTTATCTCTTATTACCCAACTAATATTCAAATTTCCGGGGTTGGACGTTGGGTTAAAGAAAATACAGTTGGAGTAGGGGAAAAGGCAAGTGTTATGATCCATGCAATAGTTGTTCAAATTGGGCATGAGTACAAGTCAAAATAGAATTCGCCAACTAGAAACGTCAAAACCTAAAAAAAAATGAACGGGAAGTATGTAGAAGTAGAACTAAATATGTAAGAAAATCTATAGAAGTTCGTCCACGCTTGAGCTGACTAGGCGGCTGTCACCTAACTTTTTTCCGTGTTCAAGGACTAGAATATTTGTTATCGTCTTCACAAGTTTCCAGGAAAAGTAAGAGGAAAAACAAAAAGAAAATCATGAGAGATAAGAAGGGATAACTGTTCTTACAATTGTTGCTATAAGAAGAAAAGGAGAAAAATTTTCTTTTCCTTATCTTGATCTAATTTTTTCGTATGGATATCTAATTCTTCTACTTATTAAACCATTAAATGGGGGTAGACTCTGGTGAAATTGTAGTTGTGGAATTATATAATAAAGTTTCAATCAGTTTGATCATTAATTATTTTTTTGGTTTAATACATTTTACCATTTCAACCTATCCCGTGTTTTGTACATTGCCCCGTTAGATTTAAAATCGAACACATTACACTACAAACTTCTTAAATTGCAGCACTCTGCATTTTTCATTGGACGGTTTAGTTTAAGTGAATGGAAATCTCACATGTTTTGTAAATTCCCAAACTAAAAAAATCCCTAAACAACTCTCCCTCCCTTCATCTTCATCTTCATCTTCATTTTCATCAAACCAATAATCATACATTATTTTCTTATGCATTGTAGATCTTTTGCCTCTAAAGAAGGAGCTAAGAGAGCTTGGAGTTTTGAATTTTGAGGGTTTACATATGGGCATTTTCTGATTTGATTATTGGAATGATTTTTTTTTTTTTTTTTTTTGTTTCTACGTTGATTTTGAAGGGTACCCATCTGGGTGAAATTGTTTTTGTGTGCGCAATGCTCAGTGAAATGTAGGATTTGGGTGGTTTGACTTTACATGTTCTTGTTGTTTGGTTGCTAAGAAAGTGGGGGAAAAGAGGGGAGATTGGAATTTTGGGTTATTATGGGTTTTCTCTAATCTAGTTTTTAGAAGGAAATTGAAATCTCTATTCAACTATGTTAACTAATTGTAGTGAGGTTGATGGATATTACAATTTAAGAACTTTGATTCGTTTTGTTTTTACATTTTCTCAGCAGCCAAATGGGGTTAGGGGTGCAATATGTTACAGACTAAAACAAAGACGAAAATTGAGGGAGGGAGAGCAACTTTTTGGATTTAGGAATTTATAAATCTACCTTTCATTAGTCAATCACATGCACAACACGTGACATTTCCATCCACTTAAACTAGTATTGTCTAACAAAAAAGGCAAAGTACTGCAATTTAAGAAGCTTGGGGTACAATGTGTTCGATTTTAAACCTAAACGAGCAATGTGCAAAGTATGAGATAGATTGAGGAGGTAAAGTATATTAAACTCTTATTTTTTGGTTAATTTATGTTACTTCACCAATCAATTTACAGTGATTTTTTCCCAACAGCTAGCAAACCAATCAAATCAAAGTCCCATTCTCATGATATTGAATTCTTCACTCACCTCTTATGTTTTCTAAATTAATACTAACGGTTAGACCAGGCATTGAAGAGCAAAAATACAAAAACTTCAAGATACATGGATGCGGCACTGCCCTCTTGTAAACTGCATTCTGGCAGCTAATTTTTCAGGCAAGTACACCCATTTTCCTACTTGTGGGTCAAGGTGGCCATATAAAATTGGGAAGTAGCCACACATAGATAGGAATGTAAGGTGCTTTCTTTTCAAAACAAAGGCTTGACCAAGTGTAGGGGGGGGGGGAGATGCAAGTTTCAGTATAAAATTTAGGCTCCCAGTATGATTGAATTCTTCTGCAGTGCATGAGTCAAAGTTAAATGATAAGTTCTAACTTCTTCAAATTTTCAGGGTATTGGAATATGGCAATGGGCCAAATTGGAATCAAGTTAATTAGTGGTTTTTATTTTATTTTTTAATTTATGATAGCAGCACAGTCAACAAACTTTCCAAGCATCTTGGTTGTATGGAGAGACTCGGTGGACATGCAGTTGGGCTCCATAAAATATATAAAGTAATACTGGTTAGGTTTATAATTCTATAAATTAATACATAGTCTTGCATCATATTCCACTTAATTATTAATGATTCATAGCTAGTATTGTAATTTGATATTGGTTACAATGCTAATTAAAGAAAATTATTAAATTGATTTGAGAGACCTCTTGAACTATTCCTTTTAAACTAAAGATGCATTTTTCAAACTTTTTTTTTTCAATCGTAATAGTAAAGTTTATTATTATTATTATTTTGTAAAAAATAGGAGGGAAATGTTTACCAGAAGTGTAATCCGTGACAGGACTATTAAACGATTAAAAAAAACATAATAAATTAAAAAAAAAATTAAGCTAACATGCAGAATTCATATTGGTTTTAGGAAAGTAAGTCATTTACATTAATAATGAATTAATCCAGCATATCTTAAGGATGACATGGGATGAATTTTTTCATGAAAAATTTGAAAGATATGACAATACAACTAAAAAAATGATATGAATTTTACTAGGTTTAGGTTAAGTGTAATTGTGTTTATGTCATTATAGTGTCAACCCTTATAAATAGATTAATAAGTAAGTCATATCCAAGTTTGATTGCTCAACCCGTCCAACTCATTTGTGTTAAGTTGTGTGGAACCTAATTACTATCTTGACGATGTTCACTCTAACATAAATTGACTTTACGTAGAGACAACATGCGGATTACATGAAATTTTGTAAGGGTATTTTAAGTTGAGATGTTTTGGGAATTTTACTCATGTAATTTGGTTACCCTAATTTTGTCTTGTTTAGGATAGCCAACTTAGAAAGATTTGGGTGCAATTGAAAGAGATAAAAAGATAAATAAATAAATAAGCGCAAAGAGAAAAACCTAGAAGGTGAAATGTTTGTGATTCTCTTGTAATTTTCATTTCACCATAGTGAAAATCAGTAGCGACTACAAGTGAACGTAACTCTCACATTGAGAGTAAACCACCATGAATCTCATGTGTTCTTATGCTTTGATTTTTTCGTATTTGTTTATTGTTGCTTTCGAAAAATTAGGATTAAGTTGTTTTAATTCTAACAACTGGTATCAAAGCTTTTAGTTTTGATTAAAAGATTGGTGAAGGTAGTTCAACACATGGAATTGGGAAGTTGAATGGTATATATTTTGCTTTTTAGAGAATGTGCTTGTTAATCAATTGTCATCTGTTGAAATTGATTTTGATGATGAGGTTTATGCTGTAATTCTTTTGATGCCTCTACCAGACAATTGGGAGCCCATGAGGGTAGTAGTTAGTAACTCTGTACACAATGTCAAGTTGAATTTTAATAATATCAAGGATCAAGTTCTTGTTAAGGAGATTTGTAGAATTGATTTAAGTAAAGTGTTGACATTGAGTTTTGCCTTAAATCTCAAGAGTAGGGTTATAAGGAATGATAAAAATTCTAACCAGAATAAAGGTAGATCGAAGTTGAGGAATGGAAGAAGTATTCTAGATCTGGGTAGAATGTAGAGTGTTAGAACTATGAGAAAATAGGTCATATAAAGAAGCACTATAAGGCACTAAAAAATAATAAAGAATGATGTTGCAAATGTCATCACTGACGAGATACATGATACATTATTTCAGTCAATTGTCAGTCCTATTTATTCTTGGGTTTTGGATTTAGGGGCATCTCTTCACACAACTGCATACCAAGAAATTATGGAGAACTATGTTTATAAGATATATGGGAAAGTGTATCTAGCAAATGGCGAACCACTAGATATTGTGGATGTTGGAGGCATTCATCTAAAGATGTCAAACGGTTTTGTGTGGAAGATTCATAAGGTGAGAGATGAATCGAAATCGATATATAATCTTAATTCGATAGGGCAACTTGATGATGAAGGACATAATGTGACCTTCACCGATAGTGTGTGGAAGGTTACGAAACGTGTCATGGTTGTTATGCTAGAGAACAAAACTGGAACACTATACATGACATCCAGTTGCAGAGATGTGGTTTTTCTTGTTGAAAGTAATGTTAATTCAGATTTGTGGCATTGTAGACTCGAGCACATGAGTGAAAAATGAATGAAAGTACTCGTATCAAATGGTAAATTGTCAGGGTTGAAATCTGTTGAGCATAAATTGTGTGAGTACTACATTTAAAAAAAATAAAATGATAAGCTTCTTTAAAGTTGGTGGGGAGTTGAAAGAAGAAAAATTAGAGTTGGTTCTTACAGATGTATGGGGGCCTTTGAATGTAGCCTCTCTCGAAGGATCCAACTATTATATGACACTCATTAATGACTTAACTAGGAAGGTATGAGTTTATTTTCTAAAGAATAAATATGACATATTTGATGCCTTTAAAAAATGGAAGGTTATGGTTAAGAATGAGACAAACTTAAAGGCAAAATGTTTGAAGTCTTATAATATGGGGAAATACATTTATGATGATTTCAAGTGGTATTGCATTGAGAACATGATCAAAATGACAAAAACTTTTCCTAGAAAATCTTAACAAAATGGGATGACTGAAATGATGAACAAGACCTTAAATGAGCGTACAAGAAGTATGAGGATTCATGTAGGACTACCTAAGATGTTTTGGGCAAATGCAGTTAACACTACAGCTTACCTAACCAATAAAGGTCTTTCAGTTCATTTGAAAGTGTTTGGTTGTCTTTCTTATGTTCACATTAATGCTACTTCTAGAAGTAAACTTGATCTGAAATCTAAAAAATATTTCTTTATTAGTTATGGTGGCACCAAGTTTGGTTATCATTTATGGGATGACTAAAATTGAAAGATCATTAGAAGTAGGGACATAATCTTCAATGAGCAAGTGTTTTATAAAGATAGGCTAGGTAAAGTTTCAGATAATTCAGATTTTGAAGTAGGGATGCCTGAGGTAGTTCACTTGAAAGATTTTCTGATGGATGATTTACAAGTGAATGTTTGTGAAGTTCAAGAAACCACACCCCCAAAAGATCAAGAGAATATGACCTCAAAAGTGAATCAACATACTCCTGTGATTGAACCCGAAAGATCTTCCAAAACTATCAAGCCACCACAAAGATATTCATTTTCACTTAACTACATTTTACTCACTAATAAAGGTGAACCAAAAAGTTGTGAAGAAGTAGTACAAGTTGATGAATCAATCAAATGGGAGTTAGCCATAAAAGATGAGATGGATTCATTAGTGTCCAATCAAACATGGCAGTTGGCAAGGCTACTAAAAAAGAAAAAGGCTTTGCAAAATAAATGGGTATACCAAATAAATGACAAATGATGGTAGCAAGAGGTACAAAATAAGACTTGTAGTAAAAGATTTTCAACAAAAGAAAGACATTGATTACACATAGATTTTCTCCCCCAATGGTCAAATTTACCACTATTAGAACGGTACTTAGGTTAATGGCAAAAGAAGATCTTCACTTATAGCATATGGATGTAAAAATGGCATTTCTTCATTGAAAGAAAAAATTTACACACATCAACCACAGAGGTTTCGAGTTCAGGAAAAAGAGAAAATTGTGTAAGCTACAAAAGAGTTCATATGGCTTGAAACAAACTCTAAGACAATGGTATAAGAAGTTGGACGACTTCATGAGCAATAATAGTTTTTTTAGGTGTTAGGCAAATCCTTGTTGCTATGTCAAGAGGTTTGACGACTCCTACATTATTTTACTGCTATATGTTAACAATATGTTCATTCTCACTCCCATTCCCACAAAACAAAAATGACCTAAAAGGAATGAATGTGATACCAAATATGAAATTAATATATATACACACACACACATATAATTAATAGACAAATGAACCACTCCACCAAATCATACTATAATGATGAAAGATTAATTTTACTCACCTTCCTTTAAGACTTACTAAATACAATTGGCCCATGGATTTGAAATTTCACCAAATATTTTTATTTTTTCAATAAAAGATGAGGTGAATATAAATAAGAACTGAAACTGATAAAATTTCAAATCAATCAGGGTTATTCTACATAAATAAATGAAATTAACCCTAATAAAGAAATAGGAGTTCTTCTTCTTCCCATGAATATTTATTTTAAAATTGTAATAGAAATAAGAACAAAATAACACTGAAATTTGCATGAACATACATGAATAAGTCATATGTACTTGTTTCAAGTGATTTGAAACATAACTAACATGGGAAAATTTTCGTTTGTCCATGTTTTTCCTCCATTACCCCAAATTGATCTCTATCTAATCTAATTATTGAAATGAATTAATAACATATGTGTAAGTAGCAACTTATTTATATTAATTAATATTTTTTACTTACTAACAATTAAGTTTATTTATTCATCTACTTATTCAGTGCTTCATTTATTATCTAAGTTAATCATCAATTGATTTGTTAGTACCAACAAATTTGAATACTATTGCATATGCTAGCATTGTTCTATTTAATCTTGCAACACAAACTTCTTACCTAAAATTGCTCCAATATAAGCTAATACATTATACCAAAATTACCTTCAAAACATAAATAAGGGCTAGAAATTTATTAGAGAACTAAACTTTTAATTTCGAAATTTTTCAATTTTTTTTTAATAATTAATTGCCTAACAAAGACAGCTAATCCTCAAAGTTGCAAAAATATAAATCATATTATTATACCTAAAAAAGGCACATCAAATTAAAATATACACATGCCATGTAAAAATGTTTGCATATAGTTATAGTTGCTGACATAACACACTATATAAGAAATTAGCAAAAAATATGATTTATTATAATATGATTTAATTTTGATGTTAAACAAATATTGTTGAGTACAAAAATGATACTCTTAAGCCCGAGGAAAGGTCATCTAAATGATGATAGTCAAATATCACAAAAAGATTAGTCAACTATTATTGGATACCAATCGGTTTTTAGATAAGATGGTGAAAGCTTGTTCTTTTGTTATTATAACTTTTTTTCTTGGTTGTTATATTGCGAAATAAGACAATTCAAAAATTTAAGAGTCAATGTAATAGCAAATATAATGTTTTTATTATTTAATTATAAGTATGAAATAATGATCTTTAAGATTTCATAATAATAATGATAAGAAAAATAATATAAAAAAAATGTTTTGTAAATTGTTTGATGGTATCTTCCTAATATATTAAGGTTACTTTATTTTTTCTATTATTATTATTATTATTATTATTATTATTTTAAAACATAAATTAAAAAATTAAAAAAGATAAAATAAAGAAAATATGGAATAGAGGTAAACATAAAAATAAAAATCTTTTATGTCATTTTTTGGACTTATTAAAAAAGATGTAAGGCAGGCTTGGGGGTTTTAAAAAAAACATAAATAGAAAATTTCACAAAATTTATTAATATGCATAATTTATTTTATTCTATTTCATTTTTTTTTTCTCATGCAACCATTATCACGATTTATTTTTCATGATTTTTTTAAAATTTTTATTTGATATCTATGAAATAAATTTCCTAGGTGCATGATTCTCTTTGCTTTTAATTTTAAAATTTTAAAATTTTTTACTTTTGAAATTTAATTAAACAAAACCTTATAAAAATTAGTTTACAACATAACTATTTTATCAAATTATGTATTATTCAACTATTGATAAAATTTTATTTATAGAGCAAAAACAAGGTTACCATCGATTATTTTATGCTTATTATAATGCTTACCCCTCGAGAAAAATTCCTAGCCTCACTAGCTTATCCTTGTAAAAAAAAATGGTATTTCTATTTAAACACTTTTGTGAATAAGATGAAGACACTCATAGCAATGCTTATCCCCGATGGCGGAGCTAAAAATGTGCTCCAAGAGGGGCACAAATAGATGAATTATTTCAAGAGGGTTAAAAAGAAGGAAACGATAGTATATAGAGTGGTGGAAAACAATCTTTCCCTTTAGGCATAAGGTCAAGGGTTTAAAACCCCTATTGCTATTCTTATTTTTGAGGGAGGCATGTGCCCCTCCTAGTCCTTAACTAGCTCCGTCAATGCTTATCACTAAATATTCATACTCGTGACATGGTATAGAAAGTAGCCTAAGGTATAAAAACAAATCGTCTTATTATCAATTTAGACCACAATTCACCAACATAAACATGTGCTTCCTATACAAGAATTGAGCCTACCACCTTCTATTGGGATGAAATTGGACAAAATATTTAAACTAGCACTAAATCTAGCTTGTAAGCCAGTAACTATAAACAATATGACCTAATTATCCACATTTGAGAAGAACACGAGTTATTTCCCGCATTCCCATGCACCCCTAACATGATCACTAATCATAGTTAGTTTTCCATGAAGATGATTAAGTTGATCTTACATATGCCAATTGTGAGATAGTGTTCATAAACAGTCTCAAGAGGCTAAACCAGGAACCTATTTTGTTTTGAAGATTATTGTTTCAAACAACAAATTAAAACTTATATTAGAAATACTTGTATCTGGTAGTCGAACTATTCGACTATTGTTATAAACGTATCATAATTGTTAATAGACTTAAATCGTATCAATTTAAGCTCTTAAGAAAGTTGCTATATTTATATCTATTTAAGAAAAAGTTCATAGTCTAATCTTAATAACCTTCTTGCAAAAGAGCTACTTCTTGGGCTTGGGCCTTCACATCAAACCCTAGAATTATGTACCAAAATGAAATTAGGGTGGCGTACACTCGCAAAAGCTTCTACTAGTAAGTACTAACCACTTCAAGACCTTGCTCAGTTGCATATATGTAAATCTCCTGTCGCACTGAAGCCCCATGCGCCAGCATATTTGCAGATATCCATGAGTATCTTAATTAGATTATAGATTTTAGATAGTGAAATCACTAAAAATTAAAATTTTATGTTCCATGGTTTCATAATTTCATATTTTTTAGGTTATATTTGGTTCTCAAAAATTTAAAAATTTAAAGAAAATAAAATAAAAAAGAAAAAGAAAAGGAAAAAAATTAAAAATTAAAATCTAAAGTTAATAAACAAAATTTTATATTATTTCAAACTTATTTTATTTATTTTAATTCTTTCATATAAAATTTAAATATTAAAAATATATCATTTTTAAATTAATTTTAATTATATTTATTTTATAGTAAAATCAAATATATAAAAAAAAAAACATTTTTTAAAATATTTTATGGTATGAAAAAAATTTATTAAGTTTAAATTGCTTGTATTTTAATTATTTTTTTCTCTTTTATTTTTTTCTTTTATACCTCACTTGAAACTTTTCAAAATTGAATGAGCCTTAATTTTTTTTTTTTTAATTGTTTAAAATAAATTTAGTAACAACTTAATTATGAAAAATAAAATAAAAGAAAGCTAATATTTAAATAAATAAATAAAAGTTAGTATAGAAGTCTAGAAGCAACCTTCATTTGATAAGCATACAAAAAAATCAAAAGTGGAGTGACTTTTTGGTTGCTTATATTCCAGCATGCCCTCGTGAACAAAGGACAGGTGAGTGAGGTCAACAGTCAACCCAACGAAACATGTGCTCTGATTTGGAGAAGTGCTTTGGAAAACTAACCTTTTTAACTTTTGTTAGTTAGTGCTGCAGATTCCCTAATCCCCATCCTCTATTGTTTCTTCACCACGTGTATATCGTGCTGTTCTTTTTTGCGCCACGTGTACCCTCATCATTTGCTCTCTCCTTCAGCGTTATCCTTGACTTTTGAGCTAAAAATTAAAATATTGGTTAAATTTTAACTTTTTCGCCCTTTTTTTTTAATAATTAAGAAAAGGTTTTGAAAATATTAACTATCAGCCTCACCCAAATTTTTTTTTTTTCCAATTTTTAATATGCTTTAAATTTTCCTCACTCATAAGTATACAATATTTTAATAAAATTAAAGTTCAAGCTTGAATATTTCATCAAATAAGTTTAATAATTATAAATATGTGTTAGAAAGTGTTTTTTTTATATATATATTTTTAGTGGAGGTGTTTTTATTTTGATTATTTTTAGAAAATTTATCAATTAAATATATTTTTTAATGAAATATTATACATATTTTTAAAATTTTTAAAATCTCACCAATTTTTTTGAAATAATTTTTTTAAGTTAAAACTATTTTTTTAAGTAACATTTCTAAGAATGACAAAGTTTAACACAAATTTACGAATACAATATAAATCCAACATGCTTTTTACAAATTTGAGTTAAGTATAAATGAATTTGGATCAAATTCGTATCGACCTATATGGTTCGTTTAATAAATATGTAATTTTTTTATCAACCTATATAATATGAATTTAATCCAAAATGACTCATCTAATAATCTTACAATTAAGTTCATTATATTTTTAAACTATTTAATTTATATTTAACTCATTTTAAATTTATTTTTAAATAAATAAGTCAATTAAGTCATAAATATGTTTAGTTGAAACATTAATCGAATGCGTATATATAAAACTTAATTCAATATAATTATTAAATAGGTTATACGATGGATTACATGTTTAATAATTAGATGGTATTTACGTTTATATTTTTTACATAATTATTATTCATATCGAATTTGGTTGGACTATGCACTAAAATACCTAAATTTTTATACGACACAAACACGACCCGCTCACATAAATTATCTCCCTTAAACATTTTCAAATGGACTTTAAATCACATTATTCTAATTGTTTATCTTATTAAATATGTTTACTCCTATAAAACTATTTAATTACTTTTTAATACTTAAATTATAAAATATATTAAATTAATTTAAATCACTAAATATTAACAATTAAATTTTATCGAAATATATCCAAACAACACTCGTACGCGTATTCATTTCTGGTTTTTATTGCGCGGCACCTTTGCCACCTTAAAGGACAATCCAAGACCACGTTTTTTCATGCCTCGAGTGGCTACAATTTCTCAATAAGGGTAACGAATCCAAGGACATGTGACCAACTTTGGAAAAGAGAAAGCTTTAATATTTTTTTATATACATCGTATAAACCAAACATCTTCCATTGTTCTTGACCACGTGTTAATCGTTTTTTATTATTTCTGACTACGTAGCCCCTTTCACACCATGCAAGGATCCGAAATGTTTTTAATGTCTTTCACGTTAATATTAAGAAAATACCAAAATTAATCACCAATATATATATTTTTTTAAGAAAAAAAAATGCATATAATAGCAACTTAACATCCCAAAAGTTTGTAAATTATTTTTATACACTACTTTAAATTAAATTTATTTATTTTTAATTTTTAATTTATATGAAAATTAAATAATTAAAAAATTTATAAGTATTTTTACTAATTTTAATTATATATATATATATATATATTTTTTTTTTTTTTTATATTACAATCAAATATGAGAAACTCGTTATTTTTGTTAATATTTTTGGTGAGATATTAATTTGATGCTATACCTTTTTTATGAATAGGTTCCTTCCTAGACTTATAGACAATATAACCTTTTTTATGTCACATAGATGACAAAAGTTAAAGTACAAAAAGTTAAATAATAAGACCTAGTTGATCATTAAGGTTTTAATTAAAAAATAAAGTCTCGATTAGTAATTGAGATTTTAATTCAAAAATGAAATTTCAATTATCAATTATGATTTTATATTAAAAAATAAAGTCTTAATTGATAATAATTAAGATTTTAATTTTTTTTTTAGATATTTTTTAATAACGCGACATTATCAAACAATAATTCCTTTTTATCTTGTATTAAAAAAAAAGCATGACTTTGACACTTTCTCGTGAGCTACTTACCATGACTTTATGATTAAACAATAATTTTGTTTTTACCTTATATTAAAAAAATAAAAAAATAAAAAATAAAAAATAAAAAAAAAGAAGAAGAAGAAGACATATTTAATGGTGTATAATGACAAAAGAATTGAAAAAGAAAAAAGAAAAAATTAGAATCACCTGGAAGGTGCACTGCTCTAGGAAAGAAGAGTCTTGACAGGAGATTACTCTCTTTCCAATTCCCTTACACAAAGTGACAAAGGTTTCAATCCTTCAAGAATATGTATTAAATGTTGGGTCGGTTAAATTGCAGAATTGGTGAGACCCACTCATAAATTAAATTAAACCTCTATAAAATAATATTTTTAAAATAAAAAATTATTATTATATTATCAGAGTTATTGATTTAGCAATAGACAAATAATTTATTAATAAATAAAAAGTTTTTTTTGCTACATTAATTGAATAAATTTTTAAAAAAAATATATATAGCATAAAAAATTAATATCGTAAAAGATAAAAAAATTTCAAATATATGATGGGTGAATTGAGGAAAATAATAGTTATAAAAAATTACTCAATACTTTATTATTAAGTTTTTTTTAGTAATTATGAATTTTTGGTTATTATTATTAATTTATATTTCCTTAAATTTTTAAAGAGTTTTAAAAATATTATTATTGTATACATTAAGCAAGATTATTAATTTAATACACTGATATGACTTAAGACTATAAAATTTTATTAATAAAATAAAATTATTAATTTATCAGGTATTTATTTATAGGTTTTATGATATGTGATAAATTCTTTATAGTTATACTAAATATAAATTTTGAGACATGATATTTATAACTATAAAACCTATATCAATGAATTTGTAAAATTACATTTATTATTACACATTTTTATAAATGTTAAAACAAATCAAAACATGCCAAAAAACTTAATAACACAGATCAAATGTGAAAATAAAGGAAGAATGAAAACATATCTCTTATCATTGATAATTTGAGAATTGAGGTATTTATAAACCTTTAAAATGATGGTGTATATGTATTTGAGTAGAGATTGAAGGCTTAGAGACCTAACCACAAAAACTCTGTTTATAAACAGTCTGCCCACCACATAATCAATATCATAATTCATGGTTAATGGGGATAAAAATGAAAACCTAAATCAACAAAAATTCTAGAATTGATGGAAACTTATGGGCCAAATTTCTGAACCCATTTAAAAAAATCTAACTATTTTATATATTTTTTTAATTCATTTTAAAAAATTAATATTTTTAATTGTATAAGAAGGTAAAAACAAGCATTATAGGAGCTCTTGTCCCACCTTTATTCTCTCTCTCTCTCTCTCTCTCTATATATATATATATATTATTTACTTTATAAAAATTATTTTATATATATTTTAAAAGCAATTTTGACTAATATGTTTTTAGGTTTTAATGGTATTGTTTTGATTTGTATAAGTAAAAATAATTGCTTTGACATTGTTGAATACAAAAATGAATTTTGAAATAATCATTTATTAAAGAAGAGGATGAGTGTCGTACCTCAATAACTTTACTTTTAGTTTGTATTAATAAATGTAACGGTCTAAAACTTCTAGATTGCCCTAATATTTTAAAATCGATAATAACGGCTCTTAACTGCTTTATGACTTTCGCAACAAAGTCACCTACCATCCCTAAATCCTAAACTTGGAGGTTAGTAATCCCATCATCTAAAACAAATAAATAACTAATATGATTAAGGATAGTTTAAGATTACGCTAATTATTTTATAAAAATAATTAAATATGTTCAAATTATTGGATAAAGATTTTAAAGTAATTTTAGGATATAATCAAAACTATTCAAAGTTGGAAATGATAATGGTTTGTTCAAATACGTTGAAATAAATTCAAAATTATTAAACGTTGAAAATAATAACGGTTTTTCAGATAATTTAGAATAAAATCAAAACCGTTGAAAAACTATTAAAAATTTGAAAATGATAATAGTTAGTTCCATCTACTTTCAACTGTCAACGGCCTATTAGCCCTTTTATGCCATCAACAACTATTATTTCAACCTATAAAAATAAAATAAAAAATAAAAAATAAAAAATAAAAAAAAACCTTAATTTTTTTTTTTTTTATAAAAATTAAAATAAAATACATGTAAGATTTAAAGTAAGGCATGAAAATATTAAGAGTTTGGAAATAGTACCATGTTTTTAAAAAAAATTAAATAATTTCATCTCTTTTCTAATTTAAAATTTTTAAAGCCACCAACCCAATAGACCCGACATTCACGTTCTTTTAAGTCACCAACCCCTTATCATTTCCACAATTCCTAAAAAATTTAAAATAAAACCATAATTTATTTTCTAACCTTTTTTTTTTTTAATTTTGATAAAATAAAAATTTGAAAATTTTTATTTTAAATTATCTCAGCCATGGAAATTAAAAAATAAAATATAATGAAATGAAAATCACCTGGAAGGTCCACCGCCTGACCGAGCGTGTGAAGGGCCCACCCACAAGCGGTTAAGGAAGGAAGAATCTTGACAGGAGCGTACTCACTTTTCATGTACAAAAGTGTGTAGAGTTGCGGGCATTAAATGTTGGGTCTGCAAAATTGCAAAATAGGTAATGCAATTCAAGTATTGTATGGAAAATGATTCAAACCCATTCTAAATATGAATTTTATGCTATGCTATTTATGACCATAATATCTGTCTCAATGAATTTATATAATTTAAAATTACATTTATTAGTAAAAAAATTATCTTTTGGACCGTCCATTTAATGGGTTTATCTTTTATGATCACATAATAGGAAAAACCAAGTGTTGTAGATTTTCATATGATAAAAGATTATTAGGAAAGACTTATTGACTTGCTTATCTGATGGTTATCTGTTTGTTGACCACGGTGTGGGTGTTGATTTAGCGTTACAGTTAATGGGATTCCGTTTTGTCAGTTCAAAATTAGGGGCTGAATGGGTGACCGCCATGTGTAGGTAAAAGGGCGGTTGGGGTGGAGTCCCTGTGGCAGAGTTTACAGCCAGGACTGACAGAGTGGCAGCGGTGATCCACTCTACTCCCTCTCTACTTTGTTTGTCGTTTTGTCCAGCTCGGCATTTTCCTGCCAAACGTTCTAAGAATTGAGAATGGGAACTTAAATCCAAATCACTCAACTAATGCCTTCCAGCCTGTTAGTCAAAATCTTTCTACACACTCAATTTCTCGATAATGATATTTTCAAACGTATCGTGATAATTTTTATTTTTGCAACCGCCTTCTTGGGATTTAAAATTTATTTTCACATTTGTAAATAAAAACAATTTATGTATTTTTGTTCACTTTTAGAATGATTTAAAATTTAAAAATAATTATCCAATTTGCTGTCAAGCAAACAGGCCTTTGAAGGCGTTGAAACAAGAATAGGAGAGACTTTACTCTCCCGAGAGCTTTCGATTTGGCGAGATTTTGATGGGATTCAGTGATATCTGAGTGCCTACGTGGCGACGCGTGTAGGAGAATAGCTGTAATTGTGCAACTGGTTACCTAGAGGTAGCGGTAACCATAACGCCCTTTACCCGTTTTGGTTAACCGGCCGTATTGGTTACACTAACCTACCCTTTATAAACCCCTCTTGCTAATCCCTAGTCGTCTCGCAAAAGAGGCTCTTCTCTCACCGCCTCTCCCTCGCCCTCTCTTTCTGTGGGTTGTTTTCTTCTGGTTGTTGTTGTAAATTTCTGATTTTTAAGGGTTTTTTTTTCTTAAATTTATTTTTCAAGGATTAGGGTTTGGAACCTGATTCAACAATGGAGGCTTTGCAGAACGAAGCGGATCGGGTCAAGGGTCCATGGAGTCCCCAAGAAGACCAAGCTTTGCAGTGTCTCGTGAAGCGTTACGGTGCTAGGAACTGGTCTCTGATAAGCCGGTCGATACCGGGTAGGTCCGGCAAGTCGTGTAGGCTCCGATGGTGTAACCAGCTGTCGCCTCAGGTGGAGCACCGACCATTTACGCCGGAGGAGGACCAGAGAATCATTGAAGCCCACGCAAAGTACGGAAATAAGTGGGCGACGATCGCGAGGATGCTCAATGGCCGTACAGACAACGCGATCAAGAACCACTGGAACTCGACTTTGAAGAGGAAGTTCGCGGCGGAGATCGAAAAAGTGCCGGCGCCTATGCCGGTTGATAACGAAGGATCGCGGCCTGAGAAGAGGCAATCGAGCGGTGGCGGCCCCTCGATGGCAGCAACGGGGCTTTGCTTAAGCCCTGGCAGTCCTACTGGATCTGATGTAAGCGACACTGGCTTCCCCGTAGTTTCTTCTCCAAATCTGTATCGACCTGTGGCAAGAACTGGAGCGGTCCAAGTGCCTCCTCAGCAGTTTGAGCCATCCTCGAAGAAAGACGATCCTCCAACGGCGCTCACCCTCTCCCTCCCTGGAACTGAGACCTACGAGAACGAGTACGAGTCTCCACCTCTCGACTCTGCTCCTCGCCACAACAGGGTGGCGTCTCCAGAGAAGCAACCGGCTCTGACCTTCGCTGTGCCGGAGAATCCTGAGCCGATGACCTTTGGTACGGACTTTTTCCTTATGATACAAGACATGATCAAGACTGAAGTGAGGAACTACATGTCAGGACTCGAAATCAACGGGATATGCTCGCAGAGTGAGGGAAATATCAGAAATGCTGCTATTAATCGCATAGGCATGGGCGATTGAGATGAGCAGTAGAGTTGTTTGGGAAGCGAGAAAAAAGAAACAAACTTTCGTTGTTCTTTTGTTAGCTGCTTTTGTTTCCGAGGAAAGTCGTTTTGGCCGTGTACAGGAAAATAGCGGAACTATGTAGAGAGAGGTGGGGTACAATTAGAAGTTAATGGGTGAGAGAGTCTTCTTAGAGAATCGGAGGGGAATAACAAAAAACAAATGAAATGAAGTTATCTATTAACTAGAACCGCATTTTTCCTTTTATTAAAACAATTGTTCACACAGTTGATTAAAAACTTATAAGACAATCCTTCTCTCATTTATTTTCCCCATTTTTTAACTTCCTCTCTCTCTATACTCGTACTGATTTTCTTTCTTGGAGGCCAAACGAAGCGTACTGAGGGTACGAATTTGGTACGGCATCGTTTTGCTAGGTGGTATGTCGTTGACTTGGGTAGTCAAGGGTGGTTAGAGGCGTGCGTGGAACAAAAACGGTTACGCGGTTGAGTGGATTAACAGAATAATTCCGTGTTGTCTTTGTCACATTTTTTATCGTGTTACTATTATATTACATAATCAAACTAACTCTCGAAGTCTCGAAGTCCAGTTTGGTGACTAAACAAAACCAAACTATATACTATTCGCGATGAAAAATGAATTACATAAAAAAATAAAAAACTTTTCTTTTTACTTTTGTACCGTTGTCTTTTTTTCTTAAAATATGAGCATATAATAAAAAAATTATAATTTTTTAATAAATTTAGAAGAAATAAAAAATAAAAAGAAATTGTTTGGAAGAAGCGAAAACAAATTTAAAAGTTAGTTGATTACGTATAATTTAAGACCGTTATATAAAGTCTTATCTATATCTAAACACCCATTATATGACCGTTATTTCTAGTCCTATCCATGCCTTATTTCTAGTCCTACCCATGCCTTATAAACTGTTTCGATTGTTATGATTTTTTTAGTTAAAATCGTTGCGTTTTAGAATTTTTCTCTAGTGTTAGGTATTATTTAGAAAAAAATCCTCATTTTTATGTACGATTATAATTTTCCTCATTGTAAAAAAATATAAAAATAAAAAATCACTGGAATGTATTATATAGTTTTAAAAACGTATATCCAATAATTTAAAGTTTCTAAATTCTATTTCTACTTCTTTCCTCTTATATAATTTAACGCTAAAAGAATGAATTCTAAATACAAATAAAAACTTTTAGAAAATCTATCTAGAGTTCATGTTTATCATTTTTTTTTTCTTCTTATGCTAGTCTACTTATCATTCCTTTGATGAATTAAATTTATATTTTTTAATTTTCATTTATTTATGTAAAATATTTTTTGAATAAATTAAAAGTATTTGATTTTGTGTTTGATGTTTTATTAAGTAATAGTTTTTTGGGTGATTGGTTTATCATCTATTTTAAGATGTTTAAGGCTATATTTGGGTGCCGAAAATTTTGAGGGAAAATACAAGAAAATAAAATACAAAAAAAAAGTAAAAAATAGATCACAAGTCAATAAATTATTTTTATTTATTACTTAAAACTTATTTTACTTATTTTAACACATTAAAATAAAGATGAAATAATTTAAAAATACATAAATTTTTAATTATTTTTAATTATATTTTATTTTCTTTGATGTTTTTCATCAACAAACAAGTAAGAGAAAATCATTTTTTCTTTTCTTAATATTTTTTAGCAACCCAACATAACCTAAATATTTTGAACTTTGATAGTTAATAAAATAATTGTAAACTTACCATGACATGTGATTACTATATTATAGATAATTCTTCAAAAAAATGTTTATTTATATTAGTGCTTAATAATAAATTTATGCTATAATTTGACTAAAATTATTAATGAGATCTCTTGCTTTTTAAAAAAATTTTATTGAAAAAATCTTTTAATTATTTTTTTTAAATCCTTTTTTTTTTTTTTTAAGTTTAAAAATATTTATGTAACATTTGTAATGAGATATCTTGCTACTTTTTTTTTTTTTTAATTTTTTTATTAGCTTTATATATATTTTTATTTCATTTAATATCCAAAACATAAAATTTTTTAATTTGATATTCATCTAGATACACTTCCCCACCCCCACCTCACCTTTTTTAAAAAAAAAAGGAAAAAAGAAAAAAGAAAAAAAAGAAAAAAAATATTAATTTCTATATAAAATATACTAACTCGTATATGAAAATTATGCACCTACTTTATTTTTTTAATTTCTTGTAATAATTTTTTTTAATACCTTAATTTTTTAAAATAGTTTTTAAAAAATCATTATCTTTTTAAAATAAGTCTCAAATAATATTAACTCTTATATGAACATTATGGACTTACCTTGTTTTCAAAAATTATTTTTAAAATTTGTATTTTTTCTAAGATAAGTTTCAAATAATACTAATTCTTATAAGAAAAATATGGACTTACCTATTTTTTGTAATACCTTAATTTTTAAAAATCATTGTCTTCTTAAGATAAGTCTCAAATAATACATATATTTTACATAGAAATTATTATTATTTTATTTCTTAAAATAAAAAATAAGAAGCATATCCAAAATATACCTTAACTTTCCTATTTAGCCTTCATAAATTTTTATTTTATATTTTTAAAATAAGAAAAGTATCCTAACCACACCTTAACTTTCCCATTTACTCTTCATAACTTTTCTAACTACCAACCCCATTAACATTATTGATCATTTTCTAAAATTTAGACATTTGGTTGACTAGTTACTCGTATATGAGTTTTAGATCCTAAAAATCATTTTAAAATATCATTTTCTTGTCACAATATTTATGACTCGAAAAATTATGAACTAAATTCCTCGTTACAATTCAAAAAATTATAAGCTAAATGTCATTTGAATATTTTTTATTTTTTGTTTTTAAAAATAGGAACCAATAATAACTTTTGCATAAAATATAAGAATTTTTATAGAAATAGTTAATGATGAAACTTAGATAGTCAATTTAAGTTCAACCCAAGAATAATTCATATATGTCTCAAGGTTAACCTAGTATGATTTGTAACTCTAGTTGCCCAACCCAAATATATATTTTTATGGGTTGGAGGAAAATGTATAACTCTAGTTGTGATTTATTTATTTATTTTTATTTTTATTTTTTTGATTTAATTGGTGTTTGCTCTTTTTTGTAATTGTGATTTTTCTCTAATGCTATTATTGCTCCATTTTTCTAGCATCATTCATATGCATTGCATGTATTCACCTACTTGTACTAACAAAGCAAAAGAAAATACGTGAACATGAAAATGATTGATCACACTAATTCATATGGGTAGGTAAAGATTATTCATTCTTCCTTTTGATAAGTAATTTAATCTTTTTTTTTATAAGTAATTTATTTCCAGCAAAATAAATTATATGTTGGTTAATTTTAATTGATAAAAAAGAAATTTATCTATCTTTTTTAAGATAATATGTTTAAGTATTAATCAAATTCTTAAAGTTAATTGAAGTTTAAACATCACTAGTTTAACAACATAGTATAGAATTTAATTATTTAGGATATAATATTATTATCTCATTAAAATTAATAAATACTTAATTTAGGTTAAAGTTTCTCTAATTTCTTTTTTCTTTTTTTCTTTTTTACAAAAGAAGTTGCTCAAACTCACCTTGAGTGGGGTTGAACCAATCCTAGTTGCACATCTAGAAATGGCAAGGACTTATCTTAAAGAGATAATAATCTAATTTTATCTTATGAACTCATTTCATGTTATGAATTTTACTTGGGAAGGACAATGTGGTGGGTTTTTTCGGGTACCCGCTTCTAATTGAACGAGTTTAAAATTTAAATAAACGAGTTTGGGATGATTTGAGATTTTTTAAAAAACCCAAGATGGGTTCAGATACTGTCTTGTCCCACCCCCCACCCCCACCCCCCACCCTAATTATATAAAATTAATTTAATTTTTATCTTCCTACTTTTAATACATGGATAATAATAATAAATACTTTTCAATAAAATAATTTATAAAAATATAATAATTTGATTATTTACAAAATATATTTATTTTAATGTAATTAAAAAATTTTATTTAACATTTCAAAAAAAAGTTAAATGGGGTAGGAGGGGCGGGTATGAGACAAAGATGAGAATTATTTTGAATAAACTGACGGGGTTGAAAAAGAGGCGACCTATCCCAAACCTGCCCCACCTCGCTTATTTTTTTAATGGGATTGGGATGAAAATTATTTTGAATAAATGAGACAGGGTTGAAATAGGAGCGACTTGTTTCAAACTTGCTCGACTTAATTTTTTTAATGGGATGAAAATGATAATTATTTTGAATAAATGAGACAAGATTAGAATGAGGGTGACATATCCTAAACCCGCCCCATTGCCATCCATAACCTTACCGCAATATGTTCTCATTTCAAAATTCATAAATCTCAACAAATAAGCCTCCTAAGAGCTTTCTCTATAAATTAATTTCATTTTTCTCAAAATTTTATAAAAAAAAATAATTCTCTTTTCTTATACAATTTTCAACTTGTTCAATTTCACAAGAAGACCTAGTTTTACTTGAATTAACAATCTATTAGAGGCCCTATATAGGGTTGCATATATTTTTTAAATAATAATTTTGCATGGAGAAGTAGTTAATTTATCGACTTAAGAGCAAGTTTGGATTGACTTTCAAGAAGTAAAAAACTTTATTTCACCAAATCAGAGTTTTTTTTTTATAGCATTTCAAGACCGTGGAACTAAGATGAGTGTGTTTTTCCTAAATTTCATAAAATAAAAATGCAAAGGAATGGAGTAGGTTTTGAAGGGAGGTACGATAAATCCAACCATTATAAGGTATTTTTATTGTTAATAATTTTCAAATGTTAGAAAGCTTAAAAACGCTTTATAAAATTATAACAAAAAAAACTCTTATTTTTGAAAATTTTACAAGTGGTTCTTAGATTTTGTCAAACACCTCATTTTTTTTAAAAAAAATATTTTTTAAACTAAAAATGCATCTTAAAATCACTGTCAAGAAATAAAAAAATTAGGTGTGGAATCCATTACAAATGTTATATAAATATTTTTAAATTTAAAAAAAAAACTAAAAGAAGGATTTTTTTTAATTAAAATTTTTAAAAAAGTAGCAATAAATTTATTTAAACACTAATTTAAATAAATTTATTATTTAAACACTAATTTAAAAACTAATTTAAACACTTTTTTTTTTGCTTTATTTATTATTTCTGATTTGATATATAAATAAATTTATTTTCTTTTTTATTGAATTTGGAAATTCTAACCTATGCAAGTGTGGAATCCACTTTGTTTTGCTCATGTACTGAATCACCTCACACTCTTAACCCTTCCTCTTTCTCATATTCCCCATTTTCTTCTCATTCTTGGCTTTCTTTTCTCCCTCCTCACCCATCCCATTTTCTTACCTACTTCAAATTAAATAAATAAAAACAAAAATATAAACAGGAGGGGAGCAACCATGTCCACAGTGCTTGCAACTTGCAACAACCATGATCGTTACCCATCTCACTTATTTAAGGATCCTTTTGGGAAATTTAAGGAATTGAAGCAGGCCCAAGTCCACGGCCCAACCCAAATGTCTTAAAGCTTGAGCCCAACTCACTCAACTCGCCCCAGCTCATTGCACCTGTTTTTTTGTCGTCGTCGTCGTCGTCGGCTTCACCCTTGACACGCTTGGATTGGTTCCGAGATCGAGAGAGAAGTGTAGAATCAGTGTCAGATCGTGGGTTGTAGAGAGCCAAGATGCTGCCCACAGTCTCCAAAGGACGTTCTCCTTCCAACTCTCGCCCCAATCCTATGTTCCTCCAGTACCTCCGCCGAATAATTAAGGTTCCCTTTCTCTCTATATCCATACACGTGCTATTCATGTCCGTGGATCTGAACTGAAATAATAACTTGACTGAAAAATTTACAGAATTAATGACATCAAACCCATGTATATCTGCAATGGTTTTAGAATCCTTTTCGTTTCTCTTTGGGAGTTAGAATTTTGGATGATTTGTTTTGTTTTGTTTTTTTTTTCCCTTTTTATAGTGGGAGAAGTGTTTTAGGTGTGGGTTTTATCCTTTGGGGGTGTAAATTTTGGATGGTGGATTGTTTTGATGCGGGTTTATTGTAGATTTGAGGATTATTAGGTTACGTCGCTGTTTGGGATCCGAGAATTGGATATTGAAATGGGTGTTTTGTAATTGCTTTAGTGAGATCGGGTTGGTGGAGTTGCAGAATGTTTTTATTTATGTGATTTAGGTTAAGGATTAAGCTGTTGATAAATTCTGTAACTCAGGACCCTAGGGCACGAGTGCTTGCTTTGAGCACTCAGGGGTATTAATAATTCACAGAACTTTGTCTACAGTCTTTTAAATCAATTTATCATGTCCATAAAGTTGTTGGGTTAGTGCCAAAATTATTTTTTTCTAGACATTTGAGCTTGAAAACCAATACTGTGTGAAGGCTTGAAGTTTTTCTTACCAACTGGATTCATTTTCTGATGATCTCCAACTCTGGATTTTAATACCTTCTTCCTCTGATCTTGACCTGCATGAATTTGGGGGACCGGTCACTTGTTCTCTTTTAACATTTCAGTTTACCCATAGTATTAATTCCCAATCTTTTGGTACAATTGATTTGCTTCGTCATTGTTAATTTTTCATACATTCTAGTCAATTCAAAGTACCTAACTTTCTTGGCTTTGCATACAACTTGTTCATCTCATTTAAAGCCCAACTTAGCATTTTTTTTTTCCTCACCAATTCTGTTCATCCTTTTCACCTCTTTAATTTGTTTCTCATTTACTTAAATTCTCCCCATATTTTCCTTAATGCATTCAATTTTTTTTTTTTGATAGGTATTTCCTTAATGTGTTCAATGTTACTCATCTTTCTGGTTTTCTTAAATTTTATGACAAGAAAAGAAAAAAGGCGTCCAGTGCCTAACATGGGGAGGGTTGTAGTGAGGGGACATTGGCATCGTTGTGAATTCTGGACTTGGAGAGACTAGAATAATGGGGTTGGTTATGGCCCATAAAATGTGTTACGCATTACTTTTATAATGTTAACTAATTGCAACTAATTACAATTCCATCTGAGTAGAAAGTGCTATTTGCATTCTGCATTTTCGTTTTGCACTTAAAAACAGGGTGAATCAATCAGTACCATTGGTTATAATGTGGACTCAAAAACAAAAGCATGTGCATAGAGTTATCCTATTATTCTAGTTTTAGGATCAAAGTTGATCTTTTGATTTTTACTCTGTGATTATGTTGGTCTAAATGTTTTGGCTAATTAGAAAAGCTTTAGCATAGTTGTTAGCATTTTTTGAAGCCTTGAACAGGATGGAGCTGGCTTGATTGCTAGTTTCAGGTACAATAGTAGAGAGCTGGTGGATTTGATAAATGCTTTTAGACGTCTTTGATTGCTATGACCAATATGCAGATGACTTCTTAGTATCATTTTTTTTTTAAAAAATACATTGGAGATATCTTATTATCTATGATTTGCTATGGATTTTGGAGTAGCCTAATAATCAAAACTTCTATGTCTAAATCTCCTGTTCCTTAAAGTCTTTCCTGTTTCTTACTTTGTGATTACCCCCTGACTGGCTATTATTTTGATATCCTAGTTATCATGTTTGTAGCAGAAGGCTGTATGGATGGATTGAACATATGCTAATGAAGATTGCTTTTGTTAATAGCCATTGAGCATTTCTCAATTAGAGCATTGGAGTCTTAATCAAAGAAATATACTGCTTGTTATTATTCTCACATTTTTATGAGATGCATTTTATCTTGTCTCACGTTTTTCTTTTCATCTTCTATTCTTTGATCCATTGTAGTGGCAACAAATGGATATTGAATATACTTTCTGGCAAATGCTTCACCTATGCACCTCACCGAAAGTTGTGTACGTATCCACCCTTTTAAATTCTTCTTCTTCTTCTTCTTCTTCATGCATGCAGTTTTTGTTTACAGAACTAGAGCCAGAAACTTTTTCATACAGAGTCAGAGTAAATGTATCAGGATAAAGTTTGGAAAATAGCAGAGCCCCTTTTGTTGTTACAAAATTAAATCTATCATCTTGCAAGTCTCCCTTGATTATTATACAAACAAACAAACAAACAAACAAACAAACATCTAGGCCAATTCTGGTTGGATTAAAAACAGGGTTAGCACTGATCTTATCAGGTTAGAACATCAAATAGATTGACTTACTTTCAAACAATGGTGGTGAACACATTTGGGATTAAATTTTGTTAAACATATCTATGTAGTGATGCCCAAAATATGGAATTCACAAGTTTTAGCATGTCCCAATATCTGTCATATGTCAAATGCAGTATCATCCGTGTTCAATTTCATGGATGCATAAAATTCCAAGTTTCATGAAGAATGTTCAATTACTAAAAAAAAGAAAAAAATCTCTAGTAGGTGCTTTTGAACGAACTAAGCACCTTATCGTATTGCATTAATGTGTCTTGCAAGCAGTGAACTGTGACTGGCCAATTAGCAAATATCTTTTAAGAGATCTGCAGTCAAGATTCAGGATGTTGGGGACAACACTAGAACATCCAATTTTACCCATTTCTTGAGATGTTTGAAATTTTGAAGAAATGCTTGAAAACTGTACTGATTAATCACTTGGAATGCATTTTATCATATTCTTTTACCGATTAATCACTTGAAATGCTTTTAATCTTATATTTTTACTGATTAATCACTTGGAATGCATTTAATCATATTCTTTTTCTGTTCTACATGTTCATCTAGGTGGGGCCTGCGAAATGATAGGTTTCACTCTCTTGTATGAGTGCCATGTGCTTAGTTGTAGTGCTAGGTGGCCCACATTTTGAATACAAGACTCACAGATGAGATGATTCCATAATTGGACGAGTGAGGATATGAGGGAAGGAGGGTGGGAATGTAATAAATAGGCAAGGTTAGTGAGGAAGAATTCTTTCTCTGATACCCACAAAAGCGAAGGTGGTTAGTTCTATGACCAGAATCTTGGGAGAGGTTTTGTAATAACCATAAAATCATCATCTTACTGGTTTCTCATATTATGTGGCTGATTGATCAAGAATGAGGCCGAACAAAGAGAGCATTCATATTCTTCTTTCCCCTGGCAACCCTGCTACCCCTAAAAAGGAGTTCTTAATTTTCTATCTGCCTTTGTGCTACTAATAAATCATGATACTATTCTCTTCTTTAAGTGCATAAAGAGTCTTTATGTTTGTTATGATGCAATTTCCTAATTATATTTATGCTCCATTTTGCATGTGGAACTCTAATGGATGCAGCTATCAGCACACTAAGTATCACAAACGTAAGTCTGCATCCTACTACTGAGCCATTCATCTGTGATCTCCAAAATTTTGATGAATCTTAAAGTGCATCAATATCAAATTATGATGTTAGCAGCCTATACATTTTTATTTAGCTGTTATGTTTGAATTATCTGTTATTTCAAGGAGCCATAATTTTTTTATCCTAACTCTTCCTTTAATATGCATAGTTGGCCTGCTGGAATAACATAACTAGTGATTGTACCCTCCTTCATGTGGATAGCTGGATTTCTATGCAGAAATAAATTTGTTCTTTGCTTCTTTTGTATGGAAAGAACATAGATAGAAAACATCCTAGCAGAAATAATAAGTCTGTTTCCTACTAGAAGCCATTTGTTATTAAGTGCTTCAACCTGAAATCTTGCTGTTATTACCATAATATCTTTTTATTTAGCTGTAACTTGTAAAATTGTTTGTTTGGTTTTGTTCCCCCCAAAGAGGCCATCTTTTTGTGGTTGTTTTCTTTTTAGATCAGTAAATAGGGAGAATATATTGACAACTGCCAATCAAAAAAGGGAGGCATATCCTTGGAACATTGAGAGCATACAAAGGGGGTCAAAGGTTAGAAACAAACTAGAAACTTTTAGTTGACCATACAATAAATAGAAAAAAATAGTCAACTCCCAAACAACCTCTAGACCAAAGAACAAGGGAATGAATAAAAACACCCTTTAAGGATTGAAGAGAACACTCCTCATCAAAGGTTCTGTAGTCCAATACAAACATATTGGGTTATTCTCCTTACTTCCTTTCTTCTGAACATAATTTCCAGGCCACCCCAATGAAACCTCTTTTATCAACCTTGGCAGCACCAAAGAGACTAAAAAGCGTAAAGACCAGTTGTCATAAACTTTCTGCTATGCCACAATAAAGGGGTTATTGTAGACTGATTCGTCATTGCTTCTACACAAGCGACATGGCTAGTTAGAGATCTTACTCTGCTTTTCAATTGATCCAATATCAATATCTCATCCAAGCAGCCTCCCTTGCAAAAAACTCACTTTTGTGGGGGTCCTTGGACACCATACTCCTTTTACAGGGAAAGGAACTCTTAAGTCACTTTCAAAGAGTTAAATAAAGATTTGATAGGGAAAATTCCCATTCTTAGTGCCTTTCTGCAGCAACTTATCGTCCTATCCACTAGTCATGACCACCCCTTGAATTTGTTGTGGTAAAGACTCCATAACAGCCAGCTTTGATTCATGTAAATTCCTTAAAAAATAAGAGTTCCAATAACCACCATCTGCCACAACCTCCTAAATATTGGCAACCCAGGCATCTTCTGACCTTGCAATGGAGCATAATGCAATAAGAGTCCCTTGAAACAACTCCATTTCACCACAAGTCATACCAAAACCTCACTCCCTTGACCTTCCCTACCTCAAAGCTAGGTCTTGCTTGAAATATCACCCATCCTTTTTTAATTGTTTTCCTAGTCAAGGGAGCTTGTTCGTAGTTGTCATAGTGTAGTGTCTTGTTATCTTTTTGTGTTGTTTAGTTTCATCTTTGGTGGGAGGATTCCTCATCCTCCTATTGTACTTCTTTTTCTATCAATATATACATGTGTTGTTTCCTATATAAAAAAAGAACACCATCCTCTCTCCTCCTCACCAAGTTTGTCCAAGCTAACCCATTTCTAAAGCTTATCCTTGTATATTGCAAATGTACAACTTCACTTATCCATAAAAGCCTTACTGAGTCAAGAAACACTTTTAATGCCTAGGCCACTTTATTTTTATTTTTATTTTTATTCTAAACACATGGTTGACCAATTAACTAAGTGAGATTTCTTCTCCAAAGTATGACTTCCCCACAAAAAGTCCCATTGAATATTTTTGAATCTATAGGACCACACTTAGAATAACATTAAGGACATATATCAGACAGGAGAACAAGATAAAGTGCTCTTTAGAAGTGTTAATCTATCACCTTTAGACAAAAATACTAGCTTTGCATAAGCGTAACCTTTTAAGGAGCCTTTTTTTTTTTTTATAGGTGCTAACCTTTTAAGGAGCCTCTCCTTCACAACATCCTGGGCAATTGAAGATTTGATAAGTGCACTTAGTGGAAGACCTAGAAAAATGGAGGGTAACTTACCCAACTTACAACCTAGCAAACAGGCTAATTCCTCAGTATTGGGGACTTCTCTTGCATGATTAATGTACTTTTTTCCAAGTTAATAATCAACCTTGAAACAACTTAAAACTAAAAAAGATTCTACTTTAAATATAACATATAATCAGAGGATGCGTATAAAAGACTAACGTATCATCAACAAAGAGTAAATGAGAACCCACCACCTCTTATCTTCCTCTTCGACCACCCACTTCTGCATTCCCCCCAATCCCAACAATTTAAAATTAGAAATGAAGCCTTTCTTCCCTACTGTAGTGATAAAACAGCTTAGGGCCTCCATAGTAAAACAAACAGATAATCAGATGCATGATCCCCTTATCTTAATCCTCTTGAGCTCTAAAATGTTTTGGAAGGAGATCCATTCACCAGTACAAAGAATCTTATAGTCAATATACAGAATCTTATCCAATGAATCCATTTTTGCCCAAACCCCATATCAGAAAGAGGAAATTCGAATTTATATAATTGTAGGGTTTTTCAATACCCAACTTACAAATCACCCCTTTCTCTTGAACTCTTCAATCTAGAATTTATGAGTTTATTTGCTATTAAAGCTACATCCAAAATTTGTTGGCCTCCCACAAATGCATTTTGAGACCTTGGCACTAATTTCCTTGCTATTTTCTTCATTCTATTAGGCAAAACTTTGCCACAATCTTGTGTAGGCTTCCAACTAAATTAATAGGCTTACAATCCTTCAAGTCTCCATTCTCCACTTTCTTTGGTACCAACACTAAGAAAGTAGTGTTAAGACTTTTTTTTTCAAAGGTCCCAAACCTTGAAGAATTCCTTTAAAGGCCAAAGTGAATCCATCTGCCCAGGAGCCTTATCCCTACATAAACCATTAAAAGAAGTTTTTGTTTCCTCCTCAGAAAAAAGGCATCTCCAACCTCATAGAATCAACTCTGTCTAAATACTTAAAAGTAATCCCTTCTAAATGGGGACTTTACTAACCAGATATGGAAACAAAAGTTGGAAAAATTAGCAACCTCATGTTGTGTCTGAGTGTCTTCATTAAGCCACACCCCATTCACCGGCAACCTCTAAATTTTGATTCCTTCTTCGGGTATTTGCCATTTTGGGGAACAATTTGGTATTTCTATCAATATTTATCAAAAAACTTGATATTTCTATCAATGCCCTCTAGCTGCAACTCCCCAGACTTTTGTCTCCAAGATGTTTCCTCCAAAACATGCCCAATAGCAATAATTCTACAAAGCTAGTTCCCTTGCTTCCAGCTCCACTGAGGTTGAACCCTCTCCTCTCCGTCTTGTCCTAAAAGCGACTGCTCTCGAGAGCACATTCCTTGCAAACTGCCATATTACCTAGAACCCCTTGTTCCAGGATTTTAAATACTCCTTGAGAGCCTTCACTTTGGCAGCTGGGAAAAATCTGGATGATTCCCTGTCCTTGTAATTGTTGATCTTCTTCTTGCCATTCATGGTAGGCATGGCGCCTGTGATAGAATTTGCAATTGGTTCCCTAACGAGTATTGCAGAAGCATACCTATTTGTTGTACCTGTTGTATGGAAACCACAGGAGAGAGCCAACATTGAATTCCTAGTAGAGCATGTAGAGGTTTCTTGATTACACTAACCTTTCAAATGCAAAGTTTCAGCAGTCGCATGGCAATGATAGGTGACTTTAATGACGCGAAATATTGTAACCCTTATGGTTACCAGTATAATTTATTATCAAACTTGCTTACTGAAAGTGAATATGAAGAAGAGTAAGTTGATTCTTGTCTCTGAGATTGGGAATCTGCTAGGTTAGGCAAAAAATTTGGGTTTTGGAGCTGGATTTCTTCTCTAAACATATCTTGGTCTCTCATTGGGGTTAGGCCTAAGGCCAAGACTCTAATGGGTTCAGTTATTGAGAGGATTTTCTGGTGGGTTGAGAAACATTGTATCTCAAAAGGTTGTAGTTTAACCCTTAATAAGCAATCAATGTAGCCTCCCCATATTTTTATGCATGCTTATATGGTTCTAAGTTCAGTGCAAAGTACTGAGAGCTTTGAGAAGTCGTAGGACTTTCTTTGGGAGGGATGGTGTACTGCCTGCTAAGACAAGGGGTTCTAAGAAAGGTTTGGGGAGACTTCAGGAAATGTGTTTTGTTTGTGGAGGGTGAAGGAAGTATAGGGCTTTAAAACAGTTTATTTTACCCTGATTTGTTTGTGATTCTGGATTTTAAGGATGCCTTGGTAGCAGACTATGTGGGTAGGGAGGATGTGAGTAGCATTGGAACTGTTCAATATGCTACTCACATCCTCTAAAAACCTTGTGAGGATGTGAGTTGCATTCTCACATGAATTATGGCTCCGAAGGTTTTGGAGGTTTTTAGAGGTTGGCATGGTGATTCATTAGGAGAGCTGATCTATGGTTATGGAAAGGAGCTCCTCTTTGGCTAATTTACTGTTTGTGGAAAAAGAGGAATAATTGGTAAATTTGAGGTACTGAAGCTTTTGTTACTTAGGCTCAAACCCACTTTTTTTGAGTTTTTTTTTTTTCAAAAAAAAAAATTATTTTGCTGTTTTCCTGGGTTGAATCCTTCTTGTTTGGGTTCCTTTCTTGATTTCTTAGATGGCATAAGGTGTCGATGATGTTTTTTAGTGTAATTTTTTTCCCTTTCTTTTATTGGTGTTTCTTTGAATATTTCGTATGTGCATGGTTTGTCTTCTTCAGTGTCTTTTAATGTTTTCTTGCATGCGCCATTTTTGGCAAGAACATAATCAGCTAAAAGTGAAGAGTACCTGCAAATATATCAAAAGTATTGGAAACTGCAACATTTGATATCAAATTATTGGTAAAGTATCCAATGGTACCTGTAAATCTACTGGAATGATGTTAAAAAAATATGCTCTCTGTTCCTCAAGTTTTACTCCGATATCCAATTTCCATTCATCACTTGATGAAAATTGTAGAAAATAAGAGTTAACTGAGATTGTGTTAGTTCTTATGGTTTTTTTCAAATTAAGTTGGTTCAGATTTTTGTAGGTGGGATTCTTATATGATTTGATTGGTTTTGTTGTTTGCATGATTGATCAAGCATAAACTGAGTAGGAAAACTTCATTTTAAACCTTGTTGACTGGCTTGTGTTCTTAAGACCATTTGTTGATTACCTTTCATGAGCGCATAATCATTGAATATATGGAGATCCTAAAATTTTCTTCTTTATATTAGATAAAAATTGAGAAGCTGTTTACTTCTCTTTTTGATCTCAGAAACTAAGAATCAATGGGCCCGTGATGATCCTGCTTTTGTTGTAATCTGCAGTCTTCTTTTGGTAGTTGCAACCTCGGCTTATTGTGCTGCGTAAGTTTCTCATTTGCAAGTTACAGCTAGTTTTGTAGCAGTGATAATAGTGAAAAAATTGATGTTCAAGAACCTTTCCATATGAAAGCAAGTGCTCATCAATCATCTAGCGAATGACTATTTTGGCAAGGAAATTCCTTCCAAAAGCTTTCCATGCCATGGTGCTTTCAAAAGCTAGATTTGTGATTATTAATGTGCAAATGCAAAATGGTCAATTCCTGTACTTTAGATGTACTAACTTCTTCCAACTTGAGTAATTTAATGGCTCAAAATTTCCTTCTAATTGGATTTTTTTTAATCTTGCACTTGGACTATTTGATTATCATCCATCTTGTTCAGTAAGTTGTATAAAGTATTCTTGAGTCTAATCTCATCTAAATGTTTTATCTATTTCAGGTATGATCATAGTTCAGCACATGCTGTTTTTGTAGTGATATCAGTATTGCTTTTCCATTTTTTAATAACTGGAATAGTTCTGGCTACATGTTGTTGGTAAGAGCCCCTTCTACTGAGAAATGTGATATTTTTATAGTGTTCTCTTTTTTTAGGATCCTTGTTAATACCTACTGTGCACATTAGCAGCTTCTTTGTTGTTTTTATTCTGTGAGTCACCTAATTCCATTTAATGCGTAATAATATTTATTTGAGTAGTTCTTCTACAAAAAGATATTGTGTTTATATCTATTTGCCCTCTTTTACTTGTCCAAACTTTCTAAACTAAAGAGTACAAAATCTTCCAAACCTTTGTATCAGGCATTCTCTTGAAAAATCACTCTACTGAAAATTTAGAGATCATTCACTTTGGTTTTGAAGGAGCAAAGCGAGCAAGATAATTAAATGAGTGTGGGAAGGTCCTCACATGCTTTTTTGTTTCTACTTAATCAGAAACAAACATTTCATTGCCAAGAAATAATCACATAAAAGGGAAGGTGAGAAATCCTTCCCTGTAACAAAATTACAATAATCAAATACGAGAAAGAAATTACAACTATAACATTGATTCCTTTTGGAGGTAGAAAATCCCCACAAAGGAGGTCAACGTTTGCCTTCCATTTTTGCTTACAAATCCGCTGCTTTTAGCTAAGTGAGGGATCCAATGAAAAGAGCACTCCAACTTTGAGGCAATGTCAAAGAGCTAGCTTTGAACCTCTTTCTTTCTTATTCACCCAAGATATATAGCTAAAGCAGGATATAGAAAATCTTGAACGATTGCAAGGCTTGAAGTGGGTTTTTGAGAGATCTAGCTTCATATTTGTTTCTCCATGCCCAGCCTGAATACCACACAAATTTTCCTTATTCTATTTAAAATATTTTTTCTGAAAAATCAGAGAAAATGTTTTGAAAATGATTTTGGAAGAAATGTTATTTCAGAATAGATGTTGATAAAGGGATCTCAAAGCAAGAATCTAAAGGTTTTAGGGATAAGGGCAAAAAGTTTTATCTTCATTATTTTGCCTGGCATTTTTATTATCTGATGATGTCACTTAATTGGCTGGTGTTTTATGTTGTTTTGTTTTGTTTGCCTTTCTGTGTTAGTGCCTTTTTATTTTTACTTTCTGTTTTAGAAAAAGCCAACTTGGCTAATTCTGAGTACCCTAATTTATATGGAATGATCCTGACTTGAGAAGCCTCACATTCTTGTAACCTCCTTCTCCCCTCTCATACTATGCTGATTGGATATGCAATTAGTTTCTTTGCATAAGATGTATAGTGATTAACCATTATGATGGCAAAACTCCTTTCTTCAATGTCCATGCAGGTTTCTAACAAATGCTTACCTTCGAGAGGAGGCTCCAAACAGTCATGTAGTTGAGCAACGGGTTGAATGGCAAGTCAGCAAACTTTCCCCTTTCCCACTCAAGCAATTTTATGCCAATTTTAGCAGTTCAAATAAATTTCACCCTACATTGCAGTTGTCAGCTATGGGTCTAGCTCTGTGTGCAACTTCTGAAAAAGCTAAAATTGGTTGATGCTCCTCATATATTTTTTTTAGGGTGTTTAGGGTATTTAAAATAGGGAATGAGTATTTCATTAATAGATGATGACCTGTTTAGGAAACAGATAACTTGGGAAATTTTAATTTCCTGGGATCTTCTCCAATCAAGTGTAACTGTGTAAGGACACCTCATCCTCAGTGTATTTGTTCCCATCCTTTGCTAATGAAACAAAAAATGAAAAAGATTAAATGGCTATTTTTATTCCCTTATTTGTTTGTCAATAAATATACTTCTATAAATATAATTTGAAAGAGTTCTACTCTAAATTTGTAGTAATTTTTGTGCAATTCCTGAGATAACCAAACACTGGAACAGGGAATGAGATTGATGGATTCTAACAGGAACCAAAATTTCGTAGGGGAATGTCATATTCATACCATTCTGGGGATAAATTCTGGAACCTGGGAATGGGAATCATGTCTGGAAAAGGATCCCCTTGAATGAAGTTGATATGAGATTCTTATTTCAATATTCTGTTAATGTCCAGAAATTAAGATTGTCTACTTTCACTCTCATTTTGGCGTTTGGTTATTTCAAGAATTGCCTGAGAGTTAATGTAAATTTGCAAAGCTACTCTTCAAATTATAATTATGAAGATGAGATTTATTTATGAATAAATAAGGGAATAGAAATGGGTCAGTAAGTAATTTGGGAGGATTTTATATCCAAGAAAATTACAATTTCCAAATTATGTGCTCCTCGAACATGGTAATTTAATAATAGAGAATAAAATACCCATTCACTAGTTGAGATTCTGCAAAACATACATGCCATAACTGTTATCTTTGTTGATATGAATAGTTCATGCTTGGTTTCCTTATTTGGTGTTTATTTTGGTCTGTTCAAGGCTGTATGCATTTGATGTGCACTGCAACTCTTTCTTCCCAATGTTTGTTCTGCTTTATGGTAAGTTCTATGTTAACTTGTGCTCTGTTCTTCAAATTTTTAACCTCAATCCATTCACCTGAATATTACTAATGACTTTGTTTTGTGACAGTGATACATTATTTTCTATCACCTCTCTTGGTGGCTCATGGTTTCATTCCTGTCTTGCTGTCAAATTTGCTTTTCATGGTTGCCACCTCCTACTATCACTATCTTAACTTTTTAGGTTATGATGGTAAGTCAGTTTTTTAGGTGTGTGTATGTATTTTTGTGTAGTCATATGAATTATTAGATCAAGTAGGTGGACTAGTGAGTTCCTGCCTATGCCTTGCAATCATCCTAGGGGATAAAATCTTCGCATGATGGATTCTCTTAGGATATCATTTATTGAAATCAGCCAAACAGATTATTTCTGTTGTCTCATTTTTTTGGAGTTTTTGGGGACAGGTTTATTGGCATGGTAATGACAAAAATAGTTTTATGATGTGTTGGCTGATATTCTTAAATCAGTTTTCTGGCAACTGAAGTTTGTCAATTTGAACTATCAAAAGGTCAGCATGGCTTAGCTCAGGTTTTTCTGAGATTCAGCAGATGTGACAAAAATGTTTTCAAGCGAGATTCATTTAGTCATTTGGGATCTGTCTTGGAAACCTTATTTTGGTTCAACAGCGTATCCTTACCGTCCATTCACCTTTTTGAGTGAGAAGAACTCAGGGGTGGACAGTTCTGAGTGTTTTGCCTTTGCATCTTGGAAAAAATAAGTCTATGAAAATATTGATGTTCCTTATCGAAGTGGCTGGGAAGTTTTTATTTTCCAATTCAGCATCTTGGACTCCTTTCATGAACGAATATAAATACTGATCATCTGTTTCTCGCCACAGTATTGCCCTTTTTGGAGAGGACTACATTCTTCCTGTATCCAATTGGTTGTGTCATAATCCTTTCTCCCATCTGTAAGTGCCAAATCCCACTCCTGTTGCCTTTTTCTTTGTTTGTGATTTACTATGATAAAGGTAAATTTCTTCTTTTGCTTGGCAGTCATTCTGAGTGGGTTCAATCCTTCAAGATACATTATGAACATGTTCTTCAGTCAATTCCAATGATCCACCGTGGCTAACACTCAATATATAGGATATATAATGAGGTGAGATTTGAGAGGGAACTAATTCAGAAGTTACATGAACAAGAGAAGGGTTTTGATCAATGCTTGATTGGTTCTCTTGTATGTTAAAAAAAAGGCAGGATCACCACACGAAAAAAGCTACTGCTGCTTTGCTTCTTTGTAGGCCTTTTGTCACTGCAAGTGAAATTTGCAAGCAACTGGAGTCACGGAAAAAAAATTGTTTTTGTAGTCAGGAGAATCGATCAATAGATCTTGTTGAATGTAATGGTTTTGCCTCTTCATGTCAGTTTCTATCCCTTCTTTTCTGCTTTCATTTTTTTCCTGGAAAATTAAAACTGACTGCTGCCATGGGAAGGAAGTGCTTTACTCGTATGTGCTTATGGGTTTGGGTATCATATTTGCCACAACCTGATTTCATCATGCAGGCCACTGAATATAGATGAATGATAAAAGTGTGTATTTTCCATCTTTACCCTTGATGATCTCAACTAATTTTTTGAGTTTGGGATGGTATAGAAGTCACTTTGTGATTGATGGGTTTGGACTCTTCTATGCTCCTCTTGCAACATCTCCATACTATCAGATGTACATTCAAAGTGGTGTTAAGAAGATAAGCGAAGTCCTCATAGAAGTCAAAATTTGTAATGGTAAGATGTCAAAACCTGATGTGAATGGGTTATAAGGTCATAATGGTAAAAAATAATGTTTTTAAAAAGGTCATTCAATTAAAAAGGTTATTGGCTCATGATTCATCTGTATAATTCAATGATTGAACTATGAATATTATAAATATATAATTTTTATATTATTAAAATAAAAAATAAAAATGAAAAATATATTTTAAAATGAATAAAATGATTCAAATCAGAATTTAGAAATTTAAATTCATAAGTTTAAAAATTAAAATCATAAGTATAAGATCATATATTTAAAAATCAGAATTTAAAAGAATAAAAATTAAAAATGATACAAAGTAACAACTAACAAATATCAAATGAAATAATTAAAAAAATCAAATGAATAAATGATAAATAATTAAATATTGAAATAGAGAACAATGGAGGTGGGAAGGCCTGCTGTGGGTCGAGTTGTTTGGAGGTGCTGTGCCGTTGGTGGAGGTGTCGGTGTCGACGCGAGCTTGTTCAGCTTGTCCGTGCCCAAGGTGGGGGCGCTGAGGCAGCCTGTTGCTATTGGAGAGAGGAGGGGAATTTGGGGTGGGCGAGAGAGGGCAGCAGAGGAAGGGTTGGGGCTTGAAAGTGAAAGATACGGATATCCAGAGGAAACGATGTTCGGATGCAAAATATATCAAAACGACGTCGTTTTGGGTTTCAAAAGGAAAAAACGGGATCATTCCATTCACAAAGCAGTGTCTGATTCATCCGATTTATCGGTTCAACCACCGATTCCATTGATTCGCAAGCGGTTCAACATTATAACGGTTCAAGAAGATGGATCAAACTGATTTCATCGTCGATTAGCGAGTAGACTAGTTGATCTGGTTCAGCTTTTAAAACATTAGTAAAAAATCATGTGTTTCAATTCCTGTCGACGTAGTATGAGATCATGGTGTTTGCAAGTCTATTTTCATATCAACTTCTTTTGTAAAAATTAATAATAATAATAATAATAATAATAATAATAATAATAATAATAATAATATAAATATAGTAGTTATTTAACAAGTAACAGCAACTACAATAATTGAAAAGTAAGCCATATTTATTGTTTTTATTTTTTCCACACTAAAAATAATCTCAATCAAAGTAGTCTTGATTCTCATGGCCAAACGATACCTATCCATCAATACCTAACTTTTGGAGAGGTCGGAATCATCATAAAATACCGAGTCTTTGCTTAATCTAAAGGTGAAGTGTTGGCAAGTGACATTAAACAACCAAACCCATCACAAGCTTTCACCATCATTGCTTCCCATATATGGAGTATCCCAAATTTAGTTTTTCGGAAGGGCACTTGCTCTCTCTAGGCATATGCTGGCTCCCCCACTAGCAACCGGTGCAATGTTTATATATTTGTTATACCAAATTTTTCATGGTTTTTTTATTTTTATTTTTTTTTTTATGAAAAATCTAAACAAATAAGTATGAGGTAAGATTGTTAGTACGTAAAATAAGTGAGTGTTTGATAAAACTTAATACTTATTGTTTAAGTTAAATTATTCTTAAATTATTAACTTAAAATTTATTACTTATTTTTCACTTAAAATATTAATGTTGTTGGATAAAATGAACTTAAGGTTTATTCTAAATCATTAAATTAACACATTTACCTTCATTAATTTTAACTAATATTTATCCTTATTTATTTTAACTCATATATATTTTCATTAATTTTAAATAATAAATTTATTTATAAAATATTCATATTTAAAATATAATAGATATATCAGATAACCATAAAATATTTATTATAAAAAATGAGTCATGAACAAGAAGTCATAGTTTTAAAATATGTTTTCACTAATATAGATAAATAAAGCAAAAATGATTTAAAATTAAAAATAAGTTAACTATTTTGACTTAAATACTTAAAGTTAAAAATAGCATTTAAGTTATTTTATCAAACATGATTAATCTATTTAATAACTAAAATCAAATTATTAAGTTATATTAAATTATTAAGTTAATTTACTAATCACTCTCTAAGTTTAAAAGTTAAATTGAAATATAGATAAAAGTATAAAAATGATTTTTGTAATTTACATTTTATTTTTTAAGTTTGAAGTAAAAAAGTGATACTAAATTTTAAAAAGGAAGAAAATAAGATGAAAAAAAGGGGTAGAAACTTGATGGATTGTGAAGTTTGAACCAATTTTGTTGTGTTTGGTTCAGGATGTTGAGGATTGAGCTTGTCTTTAAGGTTTTATTTTTCTGAGTGCACGATTGTAATTGACAGATATTTTCGAGAGTTTTACTATTGTAACTCTTCTCTTTTGTTTTAATTAATATATTATTGAGTGTTAGTGCATTATATGGACGTAGGGGTTATATTAATCATCGAAACATGTTAAAAACCTTGCCTTTATATATATATATATATATTATACTCGTACGTGTGATTTGCTTAACATCAGAAAAAAAAATGTCCTTTTTGAAACTGTTGTTTAAAATGGCCTGTTTCTCTCTCATCTTTCATCTTTTATTATTATTATTATTTAAAAAAAAAAATGAAGATGGAGGTGTGGGTCTCGGTGGGGGCAACTGCGGGCATTGTTAGCTCAACAAGGTCGCGCCATGAGCGGCACCGACGGGCATGGAGTTGTTGGCCGACAGTGAGTGGCAGCAGGAGATGGAGGAAAGGAAAAATGAGTATGGTGGGTCGGTTAGAGGGGGAGAGGGAGAAAAAAGAAAAAGAGAAGTAGGAAAGGAAGGGTGCAGCCGGCCGGAGGAGGTGGCTAAAGGAGTGGTCAACGGCGACGTCGTCGGCGCTGGGTCAAAGAAGCAGTGATATGTGGTGATGGGTGTGCCGAAGAAGGAAGAAAAAAATAAATAAATATATAAAATTGGAAAGAGACAAGTTTGAACAATAGTTTCAAGACAAGGCCAAAGTAAATTTTTTGTTTGGATCGAAGGCCGCTCTGTTTTCAAGTCAACTGCTTTTGTGAAAATTAATAATAAATATTTAATAATAATAATAATAATATAGTATTTATTTAATAATAGTATTAAATATATAATATTAATACAAATGTTAATATTATTATTTGACTAAAAATAATGATAAATAAATAAATAAAATGGGTGTTTGGTGAGAGACATAAAAGAGATAATTGAAAAAAAATGAAAAGACAAAATATGAAAAAAGACAAAAAAAAAAAAAAAAGTCTTTTGGTCTTCTCACATTTCATAGACTTTTCTAGCCAAATTTATAATCAGTATTCCCCATTTTATATTATTTTCAAACTCTTAAACCTAATTCTCTTAAAAACATTTTTTGAAAATAAATTATTTTGGAAAAAATAAAAATTAAAAAAAAAAAATCCTATTTTTGGCGTTTCAAAAACTTCCACACTACTAGGAAGTAATTAACAACCACCACAATAATTGGAAGTAATTTTCTCCGAATCTGAAAATAATCTCAACCAAAGAATTGGCCTTGATCTTCATGGCCAAAAGACACCCTATATATCCATCAATACCTAACTTCTGGAGAGATTGGAATCATAGCCAAATAGAAAGTCTTCTGCCTTACTCAGCTTTTGCTTAATCTAAAGGTGAGGTGTTGGCAAGTGACATTTAACCACCAAACCCATCTCAATCTTTTCACTATCATTGCTTGCCATATGGAGTATCCCACAGAGAGTTGACGCCATTTTCAATTTGATTAGGTGGGTGACAACCCAACAAAGTCTTTGAATTTAGACGAAAATTTCGAGGGTACCCAATTTGTACCTTGATCAAATATGTTCTCTCCACCGTTGAAAATATATGATAAAGATAAAGGTCTACGAACTTGCTACAAATAAATAAGATGAAATTATAAAATAATAAAACTAGATTTTGGTATAAAGAACAAGACCAAAAATATATATGTGATATCATCTTATCATCCGAAACTCAATCAACGATCTTGAATGATCTTAAAGAATTTTGAGAAAAACGGTGATCACCACAACATGGGATTAATTTAAAATTAATTTTTTAAAATATAACACATTAGAAAATATTTTTAATCGACACAATGAAAGTTATCCGATGAAAAGATATGTTTCATGGTTTTCACATCAATCATACTTTGACAAAAAAGTAATATGAATTGATTTTTTTTAATGTAAGATTTGAAAGGAATTAAGTAGAATTCCCAACATGTGAGAAATAAAAAAAAATAGAGAAAAACACATGTCAAAGAAAAATAATTATATGCACAAGACAGTATTTACGTGATTTGGAAATTTACCTACGTCTACAAAATTACAGGGATATTACTATTATCAGGGAAGAATCCAAAGTATAACCCACGACTACAATAATTTTTCTCTATATAAAAACACTGCAACAACACCACACTAAAAAACCCTAATCACAAAAAGGCGATTTCACAATGGGCTAGCCTTCACTCCATGGACTAAGCCTCAGTAAATCTCCCATTAAAAAAAACAACACAATATTATTCAGGTCAAGTCATCAAATCAGATCAAACAAAACTAGGTTCCTCAAAGCCCGATAAGATTGATATAAAAAATGTATTTTTAAGAAGCATCATTAGTATAAATTTAATTTTTTTTAATATATGATTGATATAAAAATTATGAAAAATATTTTTTTTAAGATAAGCCTTTAGAATAAATTTAATTTTTTTTAATGCATGGTTGATGAAAATTATGAAAGGTGTTTCTTCCACGAACAATTTCCGACCTGGTAAAACTGTGCTGTAGAGATTCCTCAGTATTTTTACAATTACCCAATAATTTTTTTACAATTTCCGGTAGAAGTTAAAAAAGGCCCTACAGCATGGGCATGGGTTGGTGAGTGGTGACCACAATAATTCTTTGGTAGTAATGGCAGTTGAATGAATGGAAGTCAGTGTAGAGAACCTGTGAGGGTGCGACCTTGACTTATACAGTTGTACCCTTGGTTATTAGGTAACCTACTACCGCCCAGTTTGTGACAATATGGGAAGCCTCCAAAGAAGAAATTACTTCTTAGACATCCCTAGGAGTTTGTGAACCGCCTCACAATATATACACGTGGAAATTTTGATTTTTGGGGTTAATTATTGGTTTGTTCAAACTTATCTTAACTAAGACAACTTGTCCAATTCAATAAAAAAATATTCTAGAAGAAATTTATAAGATGCTTTTTCCATTATTTTTTAGATAGGCAAGGGCTTAGCAGCCATGAGTCCATTTGTTTTTGTTTTCTTTATTTTAGGCATATTGTGAACATCATCTCTAACTAATTTTTCATTTGAAGTGAAATCAATTCTAAACTATATATTAATGGAATTTTTATCGAAAATGAATGAAAAAACATATAGGTAAATTGAACATGTTTAGATTCTAAGCTCATGTGTCTCTCCCATCTCGAAGAAATAAAAAAAAGTGTGATTGAAGAGGGAGATGATTTGTAGTAAGAAGATTTCTATGGAGTAATTAAGAAAGAAATGCATGAAGGCTGAAAACGAAAACGAAAACAAAAGGAGATCAAGTGCACTTGAAGAAGACTTATCAAGGTTAATCTTATGTATGACTCTCTTGGATGTACTAAATTAGGATTGCATGCATATCTTCTTTAAAGCATCCATTGCTCCAAATCTCATCTCATTGAAACTAATTTGTTTTAAATCTTTTCAAAAGTTGGATGGAGTATTTTCCATACTAAAACCATCTTTAATTTATGTATTTAATGATGAAAAATGTTTTTAAAAAGGCATGGAATCAACTAACTTTTAAGTACAAGTATTAAATTTTGCAAAACAAGCTCAATTTAGAGGCATGCATGGTTAGGTGGTTGACTAAGTTGGGCCAATGACTAGTTGCCTTTTTTATTCATATACAAAGGTCCATTAACTATTATTTACTAACTTCCAATAATTAACATTAATTTTGATTTATAAACTTGCATATCTATTTATTGCACGTTAATTCTAGTTGATCTTGTATTATATAAGCTTCAACTTATATACTAAGAGTTTATTATTATTAATTTATTTTTTTGTAAACGTTGTGAGGTGATCTCAAATGTAGGATAATACTTCAGGGATTCTAATGATGCATTATTCGGCGAGTTCAAAAGTATGATCTCTTAATGGTTTTGTAAAAGGTTCATGAGAATCCAATATGGTTGATTGCAACCATAACTCAATTATAAAACTTGGATGCTTCAATTGAAACCCTTAATATATTGAAACTCTTTTCCTGATTGAAGTTGAAGGAGAATGGCTATATAAGTCAGATTATGTGAACTACTGTAAAAATATTGAGTTTACAATTTTTCTATCTCCATTTGCACAATCGTAGAAGGGAGTTCAGAATCATCACAACCACCTTGAGAAATAACCGTAAAATTTTAAAATTATTCACAAACGATGCTTCGTACCAAAGCTATTTTTTTTTTTTTTAAAATAAAGTAGATTAATGACATGATGTATTAGTGTAATATTGTAATGTTCCCAAAGGCCAAAGCATCTCATTGAGAATCCAAAGAAAATGGAACTTATTCTATGTTGGGGCATTCTATAATCTAGATTTCATGTCACCACTCACCACCCAACACCCTGATAAGACAAACATATGATGTTCATAAGGCATTACTTTAATTCATTGAAAACACCATCCCCACCTCACTACTATTCCAAAGGCCTAGACCAGCTTTTGTTGGGTTACCACAAGCCAAGGGTTAAAGCTTAATGAGGGTTTGAAGTGCCTTTTTTTCAACAAAAAAAAAAAAAAAACCTTCAAATTAAGAAGTATTTTGAATCTTTTCAACATTATTTTTAAAAGTGGTTTTTAAAGTCTGCTATGGTTGTAAAAAGGATTAAGATTTTTTTTTCCTTTAATAGAATCACTTCCAAAGATATGCTCTTGATTTAATAAAATGAATTTTAGTTATTAACCACCTCAACTTTAAAAGAATTTTTCCTTTTTTCTAAGTATATTTTTTCCTTATGAATTCTTACATGCTAATACTTGAATAAGTGTATTAATTGTAGATGTATTTTTATAGTGTTTTGATTACAAGTTATCCATATAAAAGTTAGAGCATGTTTGATCATATAATTTAAAAATAGTTTTTATTTCTAAAAACAGTCTAAATACAAAAAAAAAAATATATATTTTTAAAAATTCCTAACACTGGTTGTTGTTTTCTAAAAAAAAAATTAAAAATAAAATGAAATGAGGAATAATTTTTAAAGAATAAGTAGGAATTATTTTTATTAATTTTTCAAAAAAAAAAAAAAAACATAAGCCGATTTAAACATATTTTCTTAAACTTGTTTTTAAAAATCATTTCTTATTCTTTTACTTACAAATAATTTTTAAAAACAAGTTTAAGAAAACGTGACCAAAGGCTCCTTAATTTCTAAAAAAAAATAATACCTTTTACTAGTTAGTCCCACTTTCTTAAATTTTTATTTGATGTCTCTTTTTGTCATAAAAATACTTTTAAGTACTAAGAATTGGAGAATCACTCTCAAAAGTAATCTTAAATCTCATAAATGAAGAAAAAAAAAAGAAAAAGCTAATTTCTTTTACCATCTTAGAAAATAGTAACAAATAGAAATTCTAGGGACTTTATATATTTTTTCAAACTTTCAAAATCTTTTTCTTTCTTTTCTCCTTCCTTCTTCCCATATTCCTTTTTCAATTTCTTATATTTAAAGAGAATAATGGAAATAAAAATACTTAAAACACTTTCTTCCCAAGAAAAGCATTGAGATAGTATTATGGGAAAGCAAGGGAACAACACATAAGAAAAAAAAAAAAACCGAAGTAAAACAAAATTGAACATCATACAACAATGTGCCTATAGGAAATCAACAAGGGAAGCAATTTTCACTTTGTTAAAATTTTTCAAAATATTAATTACCAGTTATAAAATTCAATTATCTTTATTATTTTAAAATGCTAATAATTGTAATTATTTAAAAATACTAACCAAACAGGGTATAAGAAGATTGTTTAAACCAACCCCAAAAGGTGTAATATTGCACACAATAAATGAACACCAAAAACCATAAAAATGCGAATTTATGAACAATGCCGGGTTAATCATATTGTAATTTTGGAAGGAATATAGTACGAAAACATCCATGAAATCAAGAAGAAGAAAAAAACAGAGGAAATCCAGAAAACAGAGCCCTCGAAACAAACAGAAAGTGAAGTATTTTTTATCATCCATTTTCACTCATCAAGCTTGCTTCCAGCGACATCAACCACGAACCTGTATCTCACATCGTTCTTCTCCAACCTCTCGAAAGCTGTGTTAACATAATCCATTTTCACCATTTCGATCATTGATGTTAGTCCCTTCTCCTTGCAGAATTCCAGCATCTCCTCTGTCTCTTTCATGCTTCCTATGAAGCTCCCAGTTATGGTTTTCCTCCCTTCACAATTTCATACCAGAGAAACCAAAGACATTTAGCAATTAGATTAAACAAAAAAACAGAGACACCCAGAGAAAATTTTGAGGGTTTTTTTTTTTTTTGGTGGGAAATTGAGCTCACCAAGCATAACCATGGGGGTGACAAACTGGAGAGGAGTATTGATAACGCCCATGAGAATCAACTTGCCGTCGAGCTTGAGCAAGGAAAGATATGGCTCAAGAGGGTGGAAGACAGGGACAGTATCAATGATATAGTCAAGGGAATCGGCAGCTTCCTGCATCCGAGTGGAGTCAGAGCTGACCAAGTAATCATCAGCGCCAAGATGGTCGATAGCCTCCTCCCTCTTCCGATCAGAAGAGCTGATGACAGTCACATGGTGGCCCATGGCTTTTGCTATCTTCACACCCATGTGCCCAACTCCCCCAAGCCCTAGTATTCCTCCTCTCAACCCACTCTTTTTCAGCCCAAAGTGACTCAGTGGGCTGTACACTGTCACCCCCGCACACAGTAGTGGCGCCGCCTGCTCCGGTGCCATCCCATCTGGTATTTTCAGCACAAACCTTAAAAAAAAAAAAAAAGGGAGAAGATTTAAAATTTTGTTATAAAACTCTAATATAAAAATATTTAAAATTTATTTAATAACGAAATTTCAAAAACATACGATTCAACAAGCTTGAAATAAAATTTCTTTTAGAAGTTTACTTTTGATCAACGATCATGGATTCAGCAAAGCCTCCCTGGGTGGGTTTGCCATCAGTATAGACATCGTTGTAGGACCAGATCTTCTTGCTGCAGTACTGCTCGATATCTGATTCGCATGGACGACAGCTTCTGCAGCATCCGACGATCACTCCCACTCCCACGCAGTCTCCTACCCTGACCTTGCTCACATCCGATCCCACCTCCACCACTTCGCCTACCACCTCATGCCTATTCCAAAATATTAAAGAAATTAATTAATTGACGGAAAAAAAAAAATTAATTTGTGTAGTTTCTGAAGAAACGACAGGATCAGATTGAAGAAAACTGAAAAACAGATGAAATATTATTTTTGAAAGAGATTTGAAACAAACATACCCAGGAACCATGGGGTAGTGGGACATGCCTAGGTCATTCTTGATTTGATGAAGATCCGTATGGCAAATTCCACAGTAGGTGACCTTGACCAGAACATCTTCTGGGCCCGTGTTTCTGTAAAAATTTTCAGAGTGAGAGATGACAGAGATGAGATTATAAGGATGAGAGAGAGAGAGACAGACAGAGAGATTGAAACCTTACCTGAGAGTGTAGGTGTAGGGAGAGAGAACACCGGAAGGGTCTCTAGCTGCCCATCCTATGGTCGTTTTCTCAGTCTCAAGGCTACCCATTTCCGCAGAGGGAGTGAGAGAGAACGGAAAGAGACACAGACAGAGAGACAGAGAGACAGAGAAATACTGTTGGGTAATTTCGGAATGAAAACGGGAAAGAGATGATTTATTATAATATATACAGGTTAGGATAAAGAGAGATGAAGTCGGAGTGATCCAAAACGCTGCGTTTTAGTGGGTGGTGCGGTTGGTGGAATGGCCCTACCATGGACGTCAGTGCTACGTCACCTCCGACTACCCAAATAAAATGGGAAGCGTCCACTCCCTTTTTTATTGGACCACGTTCTCCAAACCTAATCTTATTTTTCTTCGAAACAAGTACCAGGCCTCGAGAAAAATCAACGCATTAGTGATGATTCTCGTACCTCATAAACTCATATACCCCTTCTATAAAAATTAAAAATTAAAAAAAATAATAATAACCGCTTTACCAAATTTATATTTGAAATGATTTTTTTATTGCCACATCGGATAATAACATTAAAAAAACTCTTTTTTTGCGGCTTGAGTTGAAATCTCAATCACCAATTAAAGTTTCTATTAGAAAACAAAGTCTTAATTATTAATTAAAATTATTATTAAAAGTTTATAGTGAAATCTAAGTTGTTAAACTATGAAAATTTTATCCTGTATCAATAATGGTACCTTTTAACCTCGATGGTTAAAAATGTATAAGATTAAGATATAAATGTCGTGATCGAATACCAAAATGAATAGATCAAAACATAGGTTTAATTTATCATTCAAATTTTAAATTTTAATAATAATAATAATAAATAAAAAAACGTATTAAATAAGGAAAATGTTAAGACTTGTGATATTAAAAGAATTGATTATGACAAAGGTAAAGTTTACTTGTGTCGATACAATGTTTACTAAACTCGTACTTTCGATTATTAAAAGTATATGGTGAAATTTAAATTATTAAACGACGATAGTTTTATATCATTGTTAACTTATAGTATTTTTTAACTTTAATTGTTAAAGTGTGTGAGGTTAAGACATAAATAATAGTCAATGGAAATAAATAAGATCAAAGTATAAAAAAATGGAATCAAAGATGCACAATAGAATTCAACATTGGAATCAAATTATATTTATAGCATATTGTAATCATTTCCACTTTTCGATAGAACATCGATTTAGTTTTGTAACAACATCTTACCCTTTAATTTCATTCAGCAATGAAATTAATGAAACAATACTTACGAGTAGAGTTCTTAAAAATTATCTTTTATAATAAATGCCTTCTTAATCAAATATCTAACTTCACAAAAGGCTATCATTTATGAAAGTTTCCCTTTGTGTGTGTTTCTCAATCAATTTCTAAACTTGTAAGCAATACTTTCCTATAGGAGAAAAGGGACAAGTAGCCTAAAATCTGAAAACCATGACCAGAGCCTTCCAACTCCCCTATGACATGCTCTTATCTTGTCTTAAACAAATGACACCACACACTTTTTACCCTCAATCCAGATGTAAAATTTGTACTGCCTGCATCCATGGCGCCCATTAACCAACTTTACCTTCAGAGCTCAACTGTGTATTGTATTAATCGATGATAAAAAGAAGAGAAAAAAATCATAAACGAACATAAAAGAGTGGTAATCAATCATGCAGTGTTGGATAAGTACTACATATTTGAAAAAGGTGTTGCATACGATGTGTGACTTCAGAGGCAAGGCAGACCACCAATTCCATAAAGATTGTGTGCATCAGATACTTGGACTTACCAGAGAAGCAGCCCACTAACCACACCTACCCCTTTGGGCTCCACCTCCAACAGCACTCGTCTTTGGAGTTGTATGGATATCTTATCAGTCCCCCAGCTTCCAGCCACAAAACCAAAAAAAAAGGATTTTTTTCGTTTTCTTGTGATTCCTTTTCCGGTAATCACACTCCATTTTGGATAATGAGTTTCCTTGACAGTTACGACACGTCGACACCCACCTCCTTTCCTATTTTTCGGGTCCCTGCTTAAGTAAAAGGGAATGAAAGGAAGGGGAATCATTCCCATTCCTTAAAAAAGTAAACAGGCAGGCCATTAGGGTATTACCCATTAAGCAAAAGAGCCAGATGAACTTGAGTGTGTTGGGTGAGAACCAAGAGTGTCAATGTGAAATTAAATTTCACTCAAAATGCCTGAAATTGAGCAATCCAAAGGTTCACGGCTACCCAGCAAACCCAAAAATTTCGACGATGTTGATCTTCTTTCCTTTCCATGCTTCCCACTAAGTATGAGAAGACTAGGTGGGGTGACCCAGCTCAATAATTTTGTGAGATGGTCAATCACGCAAAACCACGAACACATTATGCTAACCTGGCAGAGCAAAATACGTGGATGAGTTTAACCTAATTTATGAATATAGATGAGATCCGGAATATCTCTATTGACAACTCTCAGAGAAGAATATCTTGAACAGGACTACCCATTTCAATTTTCCCACTAATCAGTCAATCAAATATATGAATTAAGTTTCTAATGACAAAGCAACAGTTGGATGTGAATGATAATGCAGCAGATATTGGGGAGTTCACGTGTTGTATTTAATTAGATACTCTATATATGCAAGCCATAGGTTATTTAATAAAATCAGTAGAAAAACCAAGGCAAGAGAATCAGAGCCAGGAAATAAGAATAGGCACTACAGAAGATTAATGGCATGGATCTATTGCCAAAATAAAACATTCTTATTATGATTTCAATAGGATATCAACAGAGAAAATAAAACGAAGGTGCAAATAAACAATTTACAAAGAGTTGAACAAGCCATAGACATAATAACAAAAAGGATACTGATAGAGGACCTGAACTTGCACTGATTTCACTGAAGGAAACCAAAAAGCTTTATCCTAATACTCCAACAAAGCACAAAACAAAAGCAAGTAGAGCTTTGTTCAGAATCTGGTAGTCCTCTTTATTCAGAAGAACACATTGTAGCAGCATTCAGCAGTAGCAAGTTTGATGAGGCAAAAAGATTGTATAAATGAATGTTGGGTCAGGAATAAAAAGAAACACTACATATAATTATTGTGCAGCTTATGGTCTTTACACAAACAATAAAGCCTGCTGCTTGCTATCCAGGGTAAATGGCAGCTGCAAAAAATAGGCACAATTGAGTCTTTTTCCCCTGCGTCTTTCTCTGATGATGAGAAGAGAGCACACGTGTTAAAGACTGTTACATGGGATGTCATTTGATCAAATAACTGGTGCTTGTGGAAGAGTGTAATGGTAGGGGCAACACAATGTTAGGATATGCACTCAAAAACTTGATTCTGACCCACCTAGGGCAGTTAAGGTAACCGGGCTGGCTGGTTCAAATTGAATTTGGAGAGGCTGCTAAGTCAGGAGCCAAGTTGGTCATGTTTTTCCCTCTTTCCCTCAAAAGATGGCAGTTTGACATTTTTTCACTTTGGTCATCCATGTCTTCAATGGTCTTCAGATGCTCAGTTTACCAAATAGCTTCTTATGCTTCAGACATATCAAACTAGCCAGAATCAGGAATTAATCCCCAATCAACAGGATTCAGCTGTAGAAATGTAAGGCAAGTTGTAAATGCACCTCTGAGCATCTCATAGCTAAGTCAAGAGTGGTTCTCAAAATGAAGAAATTGTCTTAAAAAAGAACTTGCAAAATTCCAATAGTAGCTCATGAATTCAAAATGTCCCAACTTCTTTGCATGTGTGAAGGCAAAGGAGCAACAAACTCGAGGCTTTCCAGTTCTGAAAGATCACACTCTGCAGATACTTGCAAATTCTGCAAGGCCAGAGAAATATTGGGCAAAACCATTTGCTTACAATGGAGATGCAGGTGGGGCTGTTTATCCAAGATACTTCCACTCTCCAAATCAAGGCCAAAAGGATGTGTCTTTCTATTGGGAAGATTTTCATCCAAGTTCTTTTCAATATTAGACTGAAACAATTGCTTCCACTTCCTATGAGCTTGCCATCCATATTTGTAGTCTCCAACTATGGGTGTTCCCAATACCTCAGCACAGTGTACTCGAAGCTGTTTACCAGCATATGAGAAAAAGGAACTTGAACTGAGTAGAAGAATAAGTGCAAAACCAAGGATATAAGGATGCATTTCAAAAGCAGGATAGTATTAAGTTCTGATACATACCTGGTGCTTTCTACCAGTGAGAGGAGACAACTCTAACCATGTGTAACCTGCAAAATTACCACCAGTATATTAAGTATATACTTGCAAAACACACATTGTGCTGCAAAATATATCTGTAAGAATGCCCAGGACAGTGCAGAAAGTTGCCCTGCACTGTTTTCATCCAAATGGTAACAGGGATAGCTGCATAAAAATTTCAACTTAGGAGGCCTCTTAAAAGTAAAATTACTCTAAATAATCTTCTGACTAATTCATTGCACAGTTATTTTCAGATTGTCAACCATATTTTTCCAACCATGAAACTGATCACAATTAAGACATCTTAGGATTTCAATGACAACATTTTTATTTTACGTTGAATACCATGGTGAAATATCCACATTACAATACCAACTTGTGCATTCAAAGGCTTTCCTAAAACACCATCACTGATTTCATTTCCATGAGACCTTCAAGGACCTTCTAGATCAATGCAATAAATGTAGCAGACCTGGTTGCTAATTTGGACCTTATTTATAGGAAACATGAGAATTTGTGATTGCCATAGTCCAATGCAGTACATGAATTGTGAGTTAAGGACATTACTGATCATAAGTTATCCTAGATTTCATTTACATTTTGGTTTCCAAGAAATGGAAGAAAACTATAAAACTATATTGTAAAAAAATTAGTGTTACAACCGGTTGGCTTGCAAAATTGTTTCTAACAAATACAATTTCAGAGTTTGTTTTCTTTTCCTACATCTTCTAGGCAACCAAACCAAATGAAATAGAGCATAAGACAATTTGATTCTGCCTTTTGTATCAAGGCATGAAGGTATAAATGTTAACGAACTAGAGGCAATCCAAGTGTCTATAGGGCACATTTTTGCTATTTTCTTGACATATACCTCTACATGCACCACTTACCATGACATGAAGATTTAATCACCCGATAATCTGTGATTGCACGCTGAGATGACATAGTTTGTACATTGTCAACAATGGTGATTCGTTCAGACTTTCCATCATCCACCACCACCTGGGGAATAAATATTAGGGATGAGCAAGACTGCACAAAAATGAGTTATATTGTAAAACATTACCCAGCTACAGGGAAAGTAAACACTGTTTTAATGGGGAAAAAATGAACATTTCAGTTCAAGATAGAAGCGAGATCAACTATTCCCTAAGCCAAGACTATCTATATGGTCTAGCTAATAAAAAGGATATGGGCACGGGTATGGTCAATGCATCTTGATGATGACATGCAAATGGGTCTCTTTAGGTAAGGTGAGCTTAAGTTAAGGCTAGAAAAGATCCAAAGGAGTTTCCTTTGGGGGGAGGTGCTATGGAGAAAAAGCCTCACCTAGTTAGCTATTCAATAGTTTGCATGATCAAGAGGGAGGTGATTGGGCATTAGAACTTTGTCTGTGCATAATAAAGTTCTTTTTAAATGATGTTGAAGATTTGCTATGGAGAGAGACTCCTTTTAGAAGAAAGTGATCATATGGAAATATGGAGAAGAAGTGGGAGATTGGTGCTTAGGAGCAGTTAGGGAAATGCCTAATGCTTGGGAACTAGAGTGGGTGGAAGCTCTCCTTAGGAAGTTGATAGAGATGTAAAGGATAAAATGGTTTGGTTGAACTTGAAAAAGGTGACATTTTTTTCAGTTAAATCTCTTTACTCTTCTTTGTCCAATGGAAGAATGGAGACTTTTCCCTCCTGTCTTGTATGGAACCCTTGGATCCCATTGAGAGTTAATTTTTTTTTTTTTTTGCTTGGGAATTTGTGTGGGAAAGGATTTTGACATTAGATCTACTTATATGAAGGGGGTAGAAGATACTGAAAGGATGCTATACGTGCAAAGGAGAGGAAGATATAGTTGACCATGTTCTCCTTCACTGTTCAAAAGAAGTCAACTTGTGACAGTTGATTTACGCTCTATTTGGAATAGAGTGAGTCATGCAATCCTCAATAAGGAAAGCACTCTTGAGTTGGCATGACTTCCTTAAAAGATGGGTTAGGAAAACAAAATCCATGTAGGCAAACTCATGTGGCCAAAACTGTGATATTTTTGCATACACACACACACACACACACACACACACACACACATATATATATATATATTTGATGAGAAACAACAGTATAGTTTATTAAGGTAAGTAAAAATAAGTACAAAAAAGGATGAGAGATCTTCCAAAAAGTATTTTTTTTTTTTTTTTTCAACCAACCTTTTTTTTAATTTTTTTTTATAACCATTAAATCTTGAAATAAAGGAAATTTGCAATCCTTGGAAGAGAGAATGGAGAATATTCCAACCTTTCCTAATGGTGCTGAAATTAATCCCCTTGGACGTCTTGGAGAACCAATGACAAGTGCCCAATACCTCCTTTGCAACATTCTCTTCTTGGTATCAATGTCCTTCAGAAAACACAAAATTTAGGTTGACCACTAGAAGTACATTTACAAAGAAAAGAAAACAGAAATATCAATGGTGACCTTCCTATAAACCTGTATAGCTATTGAAAAGAAATAATTCACCTGTAGAAAGATAAACAGATATGTACTCACATTATTTGATGCTCCAAATGTTTTCTCACGAAATATGGAATGCAGAATTGTAGCACTTGTTTGTGTCCTCCCCATGATCAAGATGCCACTACTATCTCTGTCAAGTCTGTGCACCTGATAAGTAATAAACATAAATGCAAAGCTTTATCACTGCATGATATTAACCCCTATCTACAAACAACCTGAAAAATATAGAGTGGAAAATATACACAAAATAACTGGTTCCATATAAAAATGGTTTAAATTTCTGTGCATGAAGAACATTTTTTTTTTTGATAAATAAAGAGATTGTATTAAGAAACCACCAAAGCAGTGGCTTAGAATTACAAGAAAGAAAAAAACGCCCCTCACACCCTAGCTGAATGCCAAGGCCCAAGGAGCCTTGTTAAATTTCTGTGCATGAAGAACATTAAGGAAGCTTGTTTTATTGTTAAATGAGCTAAAGCTTGAGTTTAGTTTATGATCACTATTGCTTGAGAAGATAAACTTAAGAAATCCTAGGCACTGCTAGAGAACTGGTAAAAGTGGCATCTAGTTCATTGTGGATTGCAACACACACATAGAAGATTAACTTCAAATTAAAAGCATAGGTATTGTCTGAGTTGGCATTCACTCCATGTTTTCATTTTCTTGTGCAATTGAGAATATGCTATTGAGATGTTACTGATGATGGAACATGAAAAATTGGCTGCACAGGGTCATTTTGGACATCCTTTATTGCAGATAGGGGTATGTAATGAGTAACCATTCGATTACCCAATAGGCCAATTCCTGATTAGTAGGGTTAGATAGAATTCCTTGAGCCTGGTGGCTGATTAGTTTGGATCTGGATACATGTGCAATAACCAAGGATCCTCCTCGTCCAACCTGCAATTTACAAGACATACAATATATATATATATATATATTCTTTATGAAACAATATATACAAGGATTTTCTTAGTTGTAGGAGGTAATCTTATGTTTTGAATAATTATTTGGTTTCTCCTTATTTCTTTGTATTTCTTTAGGAACTCAAAGCCATTTGATGAGAAGGGTCCAGGTCCATCAGTTACACATCTGGACCTCAACCTGTTAAGACCCAAACCACTAGAAACATTAACACTCCACTTCTGGCACGCTAGTCCTTAAAAAGAAACTGACAGTTCAAACTCCTAATTGTGGATGGCAGGCAAGCAGAAATAGAAGATAATCCTTTGGTATTCGAAAAATTAGAAGTATGAGATGAACACCTCATAAATAGTAATCTTTTTTCCTTCTCTGATATGTAAGAAACTTCATATAGTTATTAATGGAGCCAATACAAGCCAATTTGACCTCAAGTTTCCAGTAGTCTAGAAAAACAAGCTCAAGTGTGTCAGGTCATTCTGACATGGTCATTAAACAAGTAGCATCTAGGTTGAGTAAATTTTTACTATTTCTCATCTTAACATGATACGAACCTGACACGACCTATTACCACCTCTGGATATAGAATGATGAACATGTGAATTACATACAAAAACAGGAAAAAAAAGAAAAAAAAGAAAAGATCATGATAGCTTGCAAACCATATGGAACAAAATAAGCAAGCTTCATCCTCAAGTAAACATGTTGCTAGCTGTACCATTTGACTATGCAAATCATATATGGTTGATTTACAAGAAAACTCACCAGTCGAGGGGGTTCTGAGCAGTCATATCTTAAATAAGTTGCAGCCAGTTCATCTAAACTTCTTTTGATGCCAATGCCACCCTGTCCAGAGGAATGTATCAGTTGATAAAGAGCTTGCTAATAACAATCCAAAAGTAGAATGGGAAAGCAAGCATGAACACAAACTAGCATACCTGAACAGGCAATCCCGGAGGTTTATTGACAACAATAATGGCTGGATCCTGAATGTCAACAAGCATATTGCATCAGATATTGGATGTGAAACATAACATACTTTCCAACTAAAAGAGTCCAGGTAGGGAACCTTATACAATTCAAGGTTATGGACAAACTTTATTTCTTCATCATTGCAATGGTACTCATGTTTTTCCGAAGGCAACTCTTCAACTGTGATAGGAAGAAGGATTCGATCTCCCAAGTTCATCAAGTCTTTGGCTGCCACCTTAAAATGACTTAAACATCAGATGAAAGAAAACTCGCCCCATGAAACTGTAAAGCAACAGTAGTCCAAATCCTATTTACACATACCATAATAAAAACTAAACAAACTCTACACATTGAAAAGGCCATTTTAACCAAATGAGAATCTAGCCAAATAATTACTTACCCTTTTAAGTCGATGTTCTTGGTTTTGAACACCAATATCAGAAGTTATCATGTTGGAGGATTCTCTTCTAACCTGTAAGGAAGAACACAATAAGAAATTGGCTTTACATGGAATGGTCCCTTCTTTACCATTGCCTTTTCCCCCAAGATCAAATATTTTAAACAAGGAAAAACAAAAAGAATTAAAAATTCAACCAGCTGAAAAATGCAGAAAAACATGAGGGTCAATAATCAATCTTGTCATCTAGTGAACTATGATGTGTTATTTAGCTATAATAACACTTAGAGATCCTCTGCATTTTCTTTCTATTTTGAACAAGACCGAGACTTATACGAAGAAAAAAAAAATGAAAAACTAAGTATATTAAATGGAAAGGAATCTGCGAACAAAATGCAGTCAATAAATCTACAGGTTTCACCCTATTGTAGGGGCGGTGAGAACTATTTTAAAATACATTTTAGTTGTTTTAACTTTCAACTTTTAATTTTTTCTCTTGTTTTAAACCTTGACAAATTTAGGTGGCATTTGGATGCACTTCTTATTTTTTATTTTTAAAGATAGAAATTCCTATATAAAATGCAGGAACTCTTATACAAAAGGTAGGACTTACCTTATATTCTTGAAAACACTTTTCAAAAATTTTAAAACTTGAAGAAGTGGCTCTTATACAAAAAGTAGGGACTTACTTTATATTCTTGAAAACACTTTTCAAAAATTTTAAAATTTGAAGAAGTGACTGTTATACAAAAAGTAGGGACTTACCTTATATTCTTGAAAACACTCTTCAAAAATTTTAAAATTTGAAGAAGTGAAATTTTACTTCCTCAAAGTTTAAAAACTTAGAAAAGTGTTTTTTAGAAATTTTATATTTAATGAAGAAGTTTCCATTTTTAAAAACATAAAACAAGAAGTGTATTCAAACAACACATTAACTATTTAATTTTAATTCCAATACGTTCGCAGTATCGAAAATAAATTATAAAATATTTCTAATAACAAAAATATTTTTAGTTTTTACAAATTTAATAAATTTATATAGGTTAAATAGGTCATAAACAAGGTATTTTGGCATGATTAAGTAAACAAGTTAAAGGGTACAGTTGATATAAACATGGTTATAGCTATCCTGAACCCACTAAAATTCATGTCATTTTTTAGTCATGTTGTTGTGTTGTATCAAAATTGTTATCCCTACCCTATTGCATATAGAATCGGAATTCATCAACAATAGAACACATTATATTGCCCTAAAAATTGATGCCCACCACATTGTTTTCTTTTCTTTTTTATATACCTAGGGTTTGTTTCAGCTATAGTTGCATAAGTATCAAATGTTGTTTGTTTGGATAGTTGCATAAGTATCATATGTTGTTTGTTTAGATTTGCAATCTAAAGCCTCATCTAAGATCAAGGCTTTTGTGTGGTTAGTGCCCAACAAGAAGGTCAATACCAACAACTTGCTACAAGTGAGAAGACCCCACAAAGCTCCTAGTCCTAACCTTTGCATTATGTGTATGAGGCATGGTGAATTAGTTGATTATCTCTTTTTACACTGTCCAACGACTTTGATGTTTTGACATAGATTATTCAAACTAATTGGGTTAGATTAGGTCCTTCCTTGGAGCATATGCGACATTATGATCATTTTTTAAAGGTTTGGGGAGTACAGATAGAAGCAAAACTCTTTGGCAAATTGCATGCCTTCCATTGATTTGGATAGTATAGAGGGAAAAAACTAAAAAGAATTCTTAGGATAAGTGGAGAAGTCTAGAGTTGATATGAGACATAATCTACCTTTATTCCTCTTTTTGGACCTCAACAACTTCTGCTTTCAACAGCACTCCTCTCACTGATATTAAGCTTTGTTAGTGTACTTTGTTTAGTAAACAATTTTGTTCCATTCCTTACTGAGTAGATGTGACTTCCTTGAGTTTTATCAGTCTCAAGATGATTTTGGGCTTTTTATAGACTTGATTTCAAACCATTTCAGAGTCATTAAATTCAAGGTAGTTATGCATTTATGGATTGGTGAAGTTTTTGGAATGACACTTACATGATTTGAATTGAAAATAAATAGAAAAATGAAAAATGGATTCTTGAGAAGAAAAAGAAGAGTGTTTAAACGCCCTGAGAGAGTTCAATCGGCCCAAGGACCATTCAAACAATCTCTGAATGTTTTAAGTTTCCAAATTCCATTTTAATTGAAAAGATTATGTTTTTGGAATGTTCTAAAACTTGGAAACTCTCTTAATTGCTTATTAGGGTTTTTGGAATGTTTTACATTTGGGAAACTCTTCATAATGGGAGTCTAGGGTTTTTCAAACATAAACAAAATTTGTTTTATTGAAAATTAGTGGCCTCCAAGAAAACCCAAGTGAGAGAGAAAAACCCTAAGAGAACAATTGTCATCTCCAAAGCTTGATCCTCCAACTCTTAAACCTTTCAAAACTTTGAAAAAACATTTGGTTAAAACAAAGGTCAGAGCTCTCTCATTGCAAAACTTCAATAAGGCTTTCAAGGGATCCAATAAGGAGCACGAGGGAGTATTGCGTTGGGAACATGGATAAAGCATTGGTGCTAGTGGTATAAGACCCTAGGGAATAGGTGCATATGGTTAAGTAAAACTGTGTACCATTTTCTTATAATTAGTCAATTATTTAGTGGTCAAGAGACCACTTGTGATTTTTATACCTAGTAGGTCCATGTTATATCACCCTAGGGAATAGGTGCATATGGTTAAGTAAAACTGTGTACCATTTTCTTATAATTAGTCAATTATTTAGTGGTCAAGAGACCACTTGTGATTTTTATACCTAGTAGGTCCATGTTATATCACCCTAGGGAATAGGTGCATATGGTTAAGTAAAACTGTGTACCATTTTCTTATAATTAATCAATTATTTAGCGGTCAAGAGACCACTTGTGATTTTTATACCTAGTAGGTCCATGTTATATCCTTGTGTTCATTTGTGTGATGGATTTTATTTATATTTGCATGAAATTTATTACTCCTAATAAGTAATAAATCTAAAGAGAGAAACCAAAAATTAGTAATTAAGTGTTAATTTGGGGATTAATCTAGAGACTACCCATTCACCTCCCTAGGTAGTTTCATTATATTAAAACTAGGCATAAAATTGTAAATAAATAGTTAAAAGAGCAACAAAACCATATTTCCTCAATGGTTTTGGGTGGTGCACAGGAGACATTGTATTTATCTTTTCTTTTTATTAGAGTTCGTGTATTTAGGAAGGATTTCTCATCCTTACTTCAAAATCCTAATGATTGAATTTTGTTTCTGATGAAAAAAAATTAAAGAAAAAACCACACATTTTCCTTAATTCTTCAATATAAAGCAATTTGTATCAACGAATTACATTCTCTAAGGTCACAGTTCAAAACTATCACCAAACCAAATTATAGAGTTCAATATCAAATCAACAGAGTAAATATTTGCACACATAACTACACACCATTGCGCAATACATTGAGACTGAGAACCAAACCTGTCTCAAGCGAAAGAGCTTCTGTACGAGCGATCTCGGCAGTTGCGGACAGCACCGAACCACCCATTTCAAAGCCGTCGTAGAGGCTCCAGCGGTGGTATTACCGCCGTTCAAGTCCGTACGATGTCCGGAGAGCACTTTCCCCAAGGACGAAGCGTCGACTACGGGAGTGAACGGCGGCAAGGTGAACCATTTGCCCTTCTTGCTCTTGTGCGCTTCGGAAACGGCGTCGTTACTGGTGGCAAAGCAGGACCTCTGTTGATCCAGGGCTGAAATACAGAACATGTCGCCAACCTTCCCGGTGGTTTCCCGTCGAGATTGGAGGAAAAATCGGCGGCGAAGAACGGCTACCGCCATTTTTGCAGTTGAAGAAAGTGTAACTGTGCCAGGGGTGAGTGGGGTTTCGGAAACGAGGGGAATTTGTGATCTTGTCTGGGCCCGTCTGTGACTAGTCCATTGAGGCCCTGTCGATCTTGGGCCACCCTCGCGTTAGGCCCAGATTGGCCCAATGCTTTGAGAATAAAAAAAATGATATTGACTTTTAAAACTTCACATCTAATTGTGTTAATTTCATTGTTTAAGGGGTTTGAGAAACCACATCAAAGCCTATTGGTCTCCCTTATTTCGAATGAAAAATGAGATAGCGAAAATTACAAATGAAACAAATAAAAAGGGTATTTAATGAAATTTTAAATTAATGGAATCTGGTGTATTTAAATAAAATCTCGAGAAAGATAAAAGAAAATTATATGTTGAATAACATATAAAGAAAAATAATTTAAAACAATACTTCAAAGAGATGGATCTTTAATTTTGTTCCATTCTTCCGTGAGATATGTGTTTTTACAATTATAATATTTTCCTCAATTTATGCATTCTCCTTTTATACATAATTGAAGCTTATATTATAAATATAAGCTTACAGAAAAAGCTTAAGAGGCTTGATCCAAGATCGGGTTAGGCTCCAACTAAGAGGGTGTTTTGTAAATTAACTTAATGACTTAATAACTTAATTTAAGTTATTAAATAAATTAAACATATTTTTTACAGATAATTTATTATCACAACTTAAAGTTAAAAATGATTTCAAGTATTAAGTTACAACAGTTAACTTATTCTTACTTAAACATAAAATTATGTTTATAGAAAAGAATTTGAGATTGATGTAAATTAAGTCACTAAGTCATTAAATTAAGTCACTGTAAGTCATTAAATTGACTTATTAAACACTTTATAAGTTGACCTAAACTTCTAATTCCAATAATTTAACAAATATGTTAGTCTTTGGTGTTAAGCATTTTCCTTTGTTTGGAAATTCGGAATAGATCGAATCTTTTATAAAACGTATTTTTCAATGAATATTTTTCGAACTTCAATCAATGTTTAGACCCATGGTTGGCTTGAGTTTAAAAGAACCAATTTAGAGCTATGTAGGGGTGTAAAAATATTTGCTTCATTCGGTTTTTTGAAGAAAAAATTAAGTGACTTAATATGGTCAAAACCAAATCAATCCTTTGATGATGAAAAAAAACCCAACCACTCCAAATTTGGTTAGCAAAATTGTGCTTTAAACCCAATTGGACAAAAAAAATTGACCTTTTAAGTTCATAAAACCTGTCTATTTAAGTTTAAAACTCAACCAAAGTATGGAAATTGAGAAGAAGAGTATAGAACTTTAATATTTTCCGAAATGCCCTTTACTGATTGTGAAAAAATAAAAACACAAAATCCAAGTTAAAAATCATATCATAAACTTTTTTTTTTAAGAAAAAAGAAAATAAAAATAAAATTCTTTAAATAAAATTTTAAAAACTGTTTTTTAATAAAAGTAGAAAAAAAAAACATTTTTAGAATAAATTTGAAAAGAAAAAAAATATTTTTATAATAAAATCGAATTTCCATTTTTAATAATTTTTCTTTTAATAAATTATTTAAAAATAATAATTTTTTTTTTTTTAGAATTTGAAATCACATTTTTTAAAATAAATTTGAACTTCTTTTTCTCTTAATTTTTTATAATTAATTTAAAATATCTTTTTAGGATAAAACAGGGATAACTTGAAAAAAAAAATTGTAATGCTTTTCTAAATAAATTTGAGAGTTTTTTTTATAAACATAAATTATTATTTTTATAAATATTTTTTAATTCAAATAGAAATTGGTTTTTATTAACAAAAAAAGATTGAAATATATTTTGTAATTGACATTTTCTTTTATTTAACCAAATAAAAAATTGAGGTCTTTTTCAAGTCATTACCATAAGTATAACTAGACAGCTTTTTAAAAAAACTTATGTGTCATCTTCACGGTATATTTGTTTTCATATCATTTATATCAATTGAGCTACTTATATGGACTAAAGGTCAATTTCAAGGTCTAACCGGGTTTAAAGCACAATTCTCCCATTTGTTTAAGATCGCTTGGTTATGATGATTTAATCTAAGTTAATTTAGATTTTAAGTTAGTTTTTAAAATCAATTTAAACTCAAAGTTTAAAATATATTAAAACATTTAAGTTTAAATTATAGTGGATGTATCTAAAAATTTATTTGATCAATGATAATGAATTACTTCGATAAAATCTCTAAAATATATATAGCAATAAATATAAAAAGTAAAATATATATAGTAATAAATACGAAAAATGTTTAAGTTCATAGCTCATCTGTCCCTAATAGAATAAGTTTGAAATTTAAATAAATATGCTATGAGTAGATTTGAATATTGTCTTGTTCAACTCCACACGATTAAATATAAAATTAATTAATTTAAATTTTATTTTCCTATTTTTTTAATACATATGAATAAAAATTTACTTTTTAATAGAATAATTTATAAAAATTATAATTATTTTAATGCAATTATAAATTTTAAAAATAAAATTTTTTGAAAATAAGAAATAAAAAATTACACAGATGAGTATGAGAAATTTACATACCCACCTTGTCCCGCCACATAATATTTAATTTTTTTTTAATGGAATGAGGATAAGAATCACCTCAAATAAACGGAATGAGGTTAAGATGAGGTGACCTGTCTCGAAGCCACTCATCGTCATCTATCTCATATAAAAGTGATGTGGTTGGGATGAAGTGTATATATATATATATATATATATATATATATAATATAATATAATAAAAAAAATAGAAAAATAAAGGGCAAAAGGTGAGGGAAGTAGAAGCTGGAAGGGTTAGGAAGAGACAAAGGGAAACCAATGTTGTTAGCTATGTAAATGGGTTTTGCCTAATCAAATTTGTCTTCTCGAGGAGTAGGAAAGTTGACACCGAAGACTCTACAACTCTCCCCTTTTTTCTTTACCTGAGAAAAAGGCAATGAACGATTCGAATTTGGCATACATACAAGGGATTTGCTTTTGACCAAATCTTTAGTTCAATGTTTCCATTCCATTACTTTCAATTTTATTCCCTCAAAATTTTTGGACCTAACTCTCATACCCCATTCCCTTATCCGGATTGCCAAATTCTCGCACCATTTTCTTCATCAATTTTTGTTTTTAATATGACTTGTTATATTAATACAAACATTACAACTCCCTGCTTCTCAAGTTTGTTAGTAGCTTCTTGAGTGACGTAAACACCAACCTAAAAAAAAAAATTACGAATATGTCACATTGTTGCTTTTCTCCTAAAAAAATATACATGATTACCTTTTCTCCTAAATTTTTTTTTTTTATACCTTAATCTTTTCAATTAGTTTTTTAAATTATTGTCTTTTTAAGCGCCGTCACTCCCCTTGGCATCATCCATTAATTCAAAATTTAATTTGAAAGTCAAATTTTGATTTGGACGTTTTTGAGGTGCTTCTGACAATTAACAAATGACAAATATTTTTTTTACAAGTGTTTTTTCTTGTCTGGATCCTATGCAATGGGGACTTAATGAGTTGATTTTACCTACACGTTTTACTTTTATTGCTATATCAAGAGTTACTTCACATGTTACTTGATATAAAACATATAGTGGATTTGTTTATATTTTTTGTTGAATTTTTTTATGATGGTAAATTGATGGTAGTAAGAAGAAAGTATATATAAAAAAAAAAAAGGTTTTTTTCTTATTATATTAGTATTAATTAGTAATTTCTATTAAAAAAACCCTTTCCTACGTAATGAACTATTGACACCAATCCTATATTTTGTCTTTATAGATTGAGGGGGATCGAGGGAAGAGGATTGTACCTAGGAGCCGTAAGGAGGTCAATCTCCCTTAAATTGTTTTTAGTTTTATAAGAGTTGCTATCATTTTTTGTTTTTAAAAAATAAAAAATGTATTTAAATAATACCATAATTTTTTATTTTATAAATTTGGGGTTTAGATGTATATCATCTCATGTCACAAAATATTAAAAATAAAAAAACGGAGCTATTCCTAAAAAAATAAAAATAATAATAATTTTTTTTCTAACTTACAAAATCAAAATTTCGAGTGAAAATAGGTTTAGTTGAGAATTTATTTTTGTAAAAAAAGGTAAATTTTTAGAGAAAATTGAAAATATTTTAAAATATGAAAAATATCTAAAAAACTTAGAACCCTGTACACTACATGTACATCTACAATGATAAGTTAAGGTGAGAAGATATTTTTTTTTTCAAATATCAAAATTTTAATATAATTTAATTTTTATGGCTGATAATGATTGAGATTTAAGAATTATTATTTAAAAAGGTATTGGCAGCTTCGCAAAAGCAGTGTGCTGAGGGCATTGGGATGGGCCCGACGGGGTTGGGGAGAGGGTGGGGGGTGGTGGGAGAGAGTCAACTTGGTTGGCCACATCCACACATCAACCAATGTAGTAATACTCCACCGGAAGGCTTGTCACTTGTGTGGAAGGTGTGACCCACAGAGCCAGCATTTCCTTTAACGTCACGCAAAAATATCATCTATTTCCTAGTTTTGGGAAATTGTGGGATCCTGAGTCTTCATCTGGGCCGCAACGTTTGGTCCCCATTCTTGGTGGCATGATCCATTTTCAAAGTTTAAGACTTCTTTTTGGTTGGATTTGGCCTCATTCGAGTCACCCTGAAAATGAAATTAACTTTATTTTATACTCTAATAGTATCGTGTGGGTGTAAGGAAAAGAAAATAAAATGTCCAAAAAAAAAAAAAAATTTATATAATACTTCAAATTTATTTCTTGGATCCATTATTCGGAAAGGAGAGCCACACAAATCATCGCAACATTCATTATTATGAATGAAAGAAAATAAAAGGAAAAGACAAAAAATAAAAAATAAAAAATAAATTTAAAGTTAATAGATAACTTTTATATATTAATTCAAACATATTTTTACGACCTTTTGCAAGAATTAAATAATTTTAAAATATATCAAATTTTAATTAATTTTAATCATATTTAAATTTATTTACTAATTTTATAATAAAGCCGAATACGAAAAAATAATTTTTCTTAATTTTTTTTCTTTCTATTTTCCTAAAACCAAACATAATACAAAAATATCTATTTTATTAATAGCTTAATTCCATTCTTAGTACTCTTAACCCATAAATTTGCGTATAAAAAAAAGGGTTATTTGATTAAAAGGCCATTGAAAACCCATTTTAAAAAATCTGACCATTTATCATTTTTTTAACATTATTTTGATAAAAATACCTTTATTTTTTTTATATATAAAAATAATCATTTATTTTAAAACATATTATAAATATTTGAAATAGTTAAAGATATTTATGTTGAAATGTGTTATTTTTCAAATAAAAATATGAAAAATGATAAATTAAAAAATATGAGAAGCATTTTGTCTCTTTTAACCAATTATTTCTTAAAAAATTCATATTTCCGTAGGTTAGTCCATTATCCAACATTCAAACTTGGGATGACCAAAATAAATTTGTCCCTTGATTTTCTTGGAACTAAAACTAACAACAAGTATAATATAAGACCCATGTGGACTTTCATACCACAAGTACCATGGATTAGAGACACTTGTCATAATTGCAAAAATCATGAAACGGTCCTAATAAAATAAAGCTTAAACATCAAATCTCAAACATTTTAGATCAAAGTATGATTAAAGATGAGAATATTGTTTGAACAAAGTATATATGTACATTTGTATCTTGGAAAATTAGTTAAGTGCATTTGTCACAGCCACCTAAATTCGGGAATTGAAGAAAAGCATATACTTTGGACAATATGGGCGACTGCGATGGTCTCTTGGCAGCCTCCGTTGAAAACTACCTCAACTTCATGACTTGGCTTCTATCTTTTGAGACGCTTTTAATTTAATTTAATTTAAAAATAATATTTTTAATAACAGGATGAATAAGACAACGGTTTGTGCTTTTAACTAATTAAATAATAAAATAAAACTTATTGTTTGTTTAGAATATTTAAAAAAACAATTTTTTTATAACTGTTTTGAAAAACAGTTGGATGATTTTTTTTTTTTTGGAATAAAAGTTTATTAGATATTTTCTATATTTTTAAATATTTTTTTAAGAATAAATTTTGTATTAGTGTCTTATTTTTAATTATTTTTTATATTTGTTATGTTAGTTTTAAAAATAATTCATAAAAAGTATTAAAAACCAATACAAAATAATAAAAATATGTTTTAAAAAGCATCTCATTTTATGTTTTTAAGAATATAAAATTATTTTTTAATTTCTTATTAATTAATATATTTTTCAATTTTTTATGTTGTTAAAAAAAGTTCTCAAAATTAAAAATATAAGCTATGTTTAGTAATTGTGTTTTAAAATTATTATAAAAAATAGTTTTTGATAATAATTTTTAAAAATTGTTCAATAATATTTTGTAAAAACAAAAAGTCTATTTGAAACCTTTAAATGTTTTTAATATTTTTAAAATAATTTTTATATCAATTGCTTTATTTTTAATTATTTTATATATTTATATAATTATTTTAAAAATATTTTTTTAAAAAATAAAAAATAATTAAAATATATTATCTGAATTTTTGTTTTTAAGAATAAAAAATAAAAAATAAAAAATAATTTCTTTATTTTGTTCTTCTGAAAAATAAAAAAAACAATTTTAAAAAATAATTACTAGTAGATTTTGATATCCTGAGAGAATAACGTGGAAAAGAAAAAAAAAATGGAATTAATGAAATGAAAAATAAGATGTAAATTAATTTTAAAAACAAGAAAGAGTTTAAAATGTAGATATTTTTAATTTATTTATTTTAATGAAAATAAGGTATATATGAATAACACGTAAAGATGAGCGGCAAAAGAAAAGTCCAACATTTCAGCCCAGCTCAGGAAGGTACGTGACTGGTGAAGAATTATGAAGAAGTAATTGTCAGAGATTTCATGGCATTTTGGGAGGGGTTTGACCCTCAAAAAGTTAATGCCAGGAGGAACGAACGGTTGGAATCTTGAAAATGAAAACCTCCTCCATCCCTCATATCTGTCAGAATTCCATTTGTTCAGTGCCGTTTGGCACACTTCTTTCCCTTTCTCATACAACATTCCCGCATCCCAAACAACCAAGTCTTCACTCCTCCTTTTCATTATAATTACCATCTTTATTTTTTAATTGCTTTTTCTCTCTTTTTTTCTGGGTAAATGTCGGCAACATGGGAATTAAATGAAACCCAATTGAGGTCTCACATTTCGGCTAGCTGCCGTCCCACAAAGCCAAAAGTGCACGTTTTTTTTCGTTGATCAATTGTCGTCTCTTTCTCATGCTCCATTTTGGCCATGATCTCCGTTTCTTTTCTCAGTCTCGAGTTATAATAATCCCAGTGGGGGATGAATGTTAGTGGCTTTAGGCCTAAAAGTGAGTCTACAGTGATCATTCATGGAGGATCTGGACAAGTACACAAAATGCGGGTGTCTAAAGTATATGGTAAAAGAGTTCATTAAAGTATCGCTAAAATCTTAGCAACTTCTACATTTTGCGGAGTACATCATAAGAGAATGATACAAAACAAAACTGAATCAATGGACAATAACATGGAGAGGCCAACAGCAGCGCTAGCATCTTCAAACATACAGCAACCAGGTTTGAATGCTCAAATAAATAAAGTCGAGTCATTCTTTCTCCGGGAAAATAAGATCAGAGAGAAGAGAAAATGGTAAGTGATCGTCAGTGGTGATTGCCAGTGATATACTTGTGTCCCTCGCCGGGACTGGGGCCCGAGTCCTTCATCAGCACTTCTAGTTTTCCAAGCCTTATAAGGCTGTGTCCTCCGCCACGCGAGCTCGGTCCGGAATGCTTGATGGCCCCAATAGAAAACCCTTCAAAAAGACCGTTGGAATCTCCATAATTAATAGGGGTCATGTGCAGCGGCCGCGCTTCTGTTACAGAAGGGAATGTCATAGAACTCAAAAGGAGGGGTAGAAGAAGAAGAAAGGAAGTGAGGAAGAGGAGCGCTCTAGCCATGAGAGATGTGGGGGAGGTCTGGAGGTGGGTGTTGTGCGTGGGAGTTAGGGAGGAGGGGCAGTGAGATGGGGTATAATATATAGTGTTGGGGGGAGGGTGGCAATTTGACTGGGCGGTACTATTCAAAGGCATGTGAGATATATACATCGGGGAGGAGGTGGCGCCACCTTTAGGCAACCTGCGTGGAGGGTAAAGCTCAATTTTGTGTTCCATGTTTCTCAATCAAATTCCTGCTCTCACGTGACTGCATAAATTCATTTTGGAAAAGTCATTGAAAGATGACGTTTAATAATATAATGTGTGGCACTGGTTTGCTTTGCCCAAAAGTTTCTTGTACTGTGCCGAGAAAATGAATGAAAATATTTGGTTACACTGCAAAAGGTTCTCGTGTTGGAGAATTTAAGGCTGCGTTTCAATCATGGAAAAAGATTCCGACAGGATTTTCAAGTTTTAAGTGAAACAAAAATAAGCAAAGTACCAAATCAATCTGAACAAAATCAAAGCAAACTTAAAAATCTCGAATAAGTATTGAAACAAATAAGTACAATAAATATTGAAATATACTTGAACTTTTAGAATAAGATCTTAAACACAACGTGTCATATTGGGCCGGATTCAGGGAACTCTCTAGCGGGGTGAATAGGGGGTCCAAATAAGGTATCTCTAAATTTTAAATTTTATTTAGATTTTGACAATTCCAATTAATAATGAGTAATAGTTAATCAATTTCATATAAAAAACATAGCATATAACGTGGAAAAACCATTTATAGAGTTCTCCAAAAACTCCTAGTGTGAAAAACTATTAATTGAATGTGAAAAAACAAAATCTAAGTAGGTGAACATCTAGAGGGGGTGAAAGAGTGTAATTTAAAAATTTAAAACAATTAATACCTTTACCCTAGCCAAACAACCAATTATGGAATTGATTCAGCCCATTTTAAATTAATTTAAGCTAGTAAGATAATTTGAATAATCAATGCAATAAAACAACCAGAAAGCAACATAAGAATTTTTTATGTGGAAAATCCTCACACTAATTGTGGAGATAAAAAATCATGAATCTAATACCTTTAATCTAAAATCCATTATATGAGATCAAGTCATATAGAATTATTTGACAAGTTACCCTTAAGATTTATTCTTCATAACCTATAACTTGACCCATGTTTGCGATGCAACAATCTCCAATTATTCCAATGAATTTTTCTCAACCTCGTTGAAGGGGTGTAAGTCTTTTAATAATCTAAGATTCAAATGTTGAATCTTTCTTGAGAGATTAGGAAATGTTAGGGTAAGTTAGGTTGAATCTTTCTAATTGTCCAATCTTAAATGGGTTAAAAGAGGGTTTACATAGGCCTATAGGCCTAGGAGATCGATTTTTAGAATTTTCCAAAAAAAAAAATACTTGTGAATTTCCAAAAAATAAATTTGTCATATTCTAGTAGGTTTGAGATGACCACTTGAGTGCACTTACCCACTGCTTGAGCACCTTGGGCGCTTGACCATTAGATAAGCTCTTGAGTAGTTTTAGCACTGTTTCAATTGCTTGAGTGTCCCATGTTTTTCCAAAACATTAATTTAAACAATTTTAGTTTATAGAAAAATAATTGATCTACTTTAGCCTTTTAATCACTTAACTTGCTACTAAACAAACCTTTTTAGGCTTACATGCGACTTTTCGGTTGAGTTAACAAGAGCCTTGAGTCTTTAGTGAAGATCATGCACACATGTGAACTAAGAATCAATCTAACCTTTATAAACCATGTCAATAAGGAATATGACCTTGAACGAGAACTATTGGGACCTATACGATAATACTAATGTTAGGATAGAACCTTTAAAAATATGACTTAATGTAATAGACTTGGAATTCATTATTTATTTAATGATATTACAGTTTCACTTTTATCTATCCTTATTCCATGTATTGTACTTTATGAGCATTTTCGTCTATCATATTTTGTTTTGTATGTGATTTAGGTGCATTAAGAGTTGCACTGAAAATCTAAGTCATCGGTTCCTTGCAAATAGATGACTTGTTTACAGTTGGTTCATGGGTTTAGGCGACCCATTAAAAGTTATAGTACACCACTTCTAATTGGAGGAATGATTGGTCTTAGTCATCGAAATGGGTCTCCCATGGTGAGTGCACTAGTGTGTATGGTTACACATTAGACATGACCTATGATGAGTCACGACTTAAGACTATCAAGTAGTTATGACCTCACTAAGTTACTTCATTATATTGTCTCTCAACCTTGAGAGAATATTGAGTTTGTATTAAAGTTAGTAGTGACTTTGACCAATAGGTGAGATCGTAAGTTGATCATATATTTCCTATGGATTAAGTCATTGTTGATGGAAGCTAGTAGCAATAGGTATTCTCAATAGAGGCTCTATGATATCTCATGGGATTGAAACATAGTGTCCCCTTGAGTGATCTTAAGGAGATGTATTCATAAAAACTATTGTCATAGTAGTTCCTTAGGTGGAACTTGACATAGACTCTTTAAGAACTAAAACATGTCAATTGAACACACAATATGATGAGCTGCAACTCAAGGATAATAGAGGTAGTCTTGAAAGATTAATAACTTTTACTTTGTTAGACTACAAACATTAGTTCATGCAGAGACTGAATGCAATGGATGGTAGTTCAAAAACCCAAGCACATAGTGTCTCTATAGACCTTACATTTTGTTCTCTTAGCATACGTCCTGTTAAGTGTTCGTTCAATATTTCACAGCAACTTCCGAGTGACCCATTGCTACTCATACACCTTACCTTTTTTTGAGCCACCTTGGAGATTATAAATGAGGATTTATCTGGCCCCCATTGTGACTCTTGGCAGTCCTAATTTTAACTCAAGTTTTTTTTTTTAGGATAACTTATTTAGGTGCATATTTAGGATAACATACTTAGGCATGTTTAGACTCACTTTTTAGGTCACTTAGATACATCATAAATCACTTAGGTTCACCTAGACACTTCTTGGACACACCTATGCACCTTTTAGCTTGCACACACTCACTCTAGGTCACTTAGACACCTTTCCAATCACCCTAAGTCACTTAGGTACTTATTGATCACCTTAGGTCCCTTAAGTACCTTATTGATCACCTTAGGTCACTTAGGACCACCGAGTCACACCTTAGGTCACTTAGGCACATCACACTTCACCTAGATTCACCTAGGGCACATTTAGGGTCACCATAGGTCACTTAGGCACATTACACTTCACTTTAGGTCACTTAGGCGCTTTGTTTTTAAGATCTTAGGTTACTTAGACACTTTCCTGATCACCCTAGGTCATTTAGGCACTATCTTGATCACCTTAGGTTTCATAGGCACCTTTTAGGTCAACTTTCGCCCATTTTTGGCACAACTAGGCCCACTTAGGTTCATCTGGGCCCATTTAGGTTCACATTTTCCCACTTAAATTCATCTTGGTCCACCTAGGCACACTTGACCCACTTAGATTCACCTAGGCTCACCTTAAACACACTTAGGTCACTTTTTAGACATTCTCTGTGTGATTTGTATGACTTGTATGATTACATATCTTATTTATTTATTTATATTTATATTTTTAGTTTTATTATTATCAATCACTTGCTTATTTTTATTATTTATTTATTTATTTATTTTTTTATTTTTTAATTAACTTATTTATTTATTATTGTTTTATTATTTTCAAATTTATTTATTTATTTCTTCATTCAATTATTTAATTTAATAAATTTGATGTTTTTACAAGAAAACTTACCGTTGGATAAGGAAAGTGAGACTCTCGGAAGATATTTTTGGGCAGTTTGAAATTCCACGGATTTGTTTCGGTGATAAAGATATGGAGATGACATTGGAGTTTAAGGAAAGTGGGGCTCTCCTTGGAAGACGTTTTTGAGGGGTTTGAAATTCTATGGATTTGTTTTGGTGAGAAAGATATGGAAATGACATTGGAGTTTAAGAAAAGTAGGACCCTCATTAGAAGGAGGTTTTGGGGAGTTTGAAATTCTAAGGATTTGTTTTGGCAAAGAAGTATGGATATTGGGATTTTAAGGAAAATTGGACTTTGGGTAATAATTGAGAGTCCACAACTATATGTATTTTTTAATATAAAAAGTACAATTTGAAATGAAATGGAATTTTGGATGGAAGATTGGAGAAAAAAAGGAAAAGTGGGAGACTTTATTATTGGGGAATGGATTCATTGATGAGGGGAATTCTTTAGACCATGATTCTCCATTTTACACAGCACACGCAGTAATGGTTTTTAGGAAAAATCACCCACATAACACCATCTCAAACAAAAAATGACTAGCCGACATTCTTTTAAAGGGGAATCACGCTTGGGACGACTTTTGGAAGCAGATTATCACCAGATTTTTGGACGGGGCTGCATCCATCAGGACTCCGGACATCACCATGCACAAACTTACACGCTGAATGAGATTAATTTTTTGGGGCAGTTCACTAAGCATGGGTGGATTTTTTTGTTTTTTCTTTGTTTTTTATTGATTGGAGGACGCACTATCAAGGGCCACTTTGAGAACCCACCATCAGCATCCCGACTCCAAGAACACGCCATTATCTCCTCCAATCCATTGGCACATCAGAAATCTGCATCAACTCCTTTGACTCGCCAGCGTGGGTGTCGTTCAGAGGGCCGCATCATCAACAGAGTCTAGATTGGTGCGTGATCAACAGCACCACGACTTGAGGGGTGAATCACCGCTTGCATCTCCAAGAGTACAGGTGCGCATGCTGATCAGAAACTTTTCTCCACCGATGCACCATTCTGCAGCATACCCATCCCATTGACACATCATTCGTTGACGGTACACGATTGGAGTTCATCATCAGCTGCTCACCCCTTGAAGGAAAAAGACCTCGCTGCCACTTTTAGGACACGACATGCACCTTGATAGAAAACCAACTGCATCACGGAAGAGATTAAAGGTGAGTTCTTATTCTCGGGACGCTTGATTTGGATTTATTTATTTTTAATTAGATTTTGATCCATTAGTTTATGTATTGTTTTTATTAATTGATAATTCATGAATGATTTTGTGTTAGTTTACTTATCCTAAAGTCTTTAGTTTTTAATTTAATTTCGTATTTGAAAGTTCATGCTTCTAGTTTGTATTATGTTAAATTTGATTTATCTTGTTTAGTTAAAGTGTTTTAGATTAGTTTTGAGTCATTAATATAATTAATCCTATATGGAAAAGTTCAATTCCTTTTAATTTAGTTGCCAATTCTTATATAAGCCGTGAAAGTTATTACGCATAGATTGAAAAAGTTCGGCTTTTATTTAATTTCATTTGGTTTTTTTAAATATTAGATTGAAAAGTTGATTTTTGTTTTTTGGTTTTTTTGTCTGTCTTAGTTTTGATTCTTTACTGTTGTTTAAAAATTTTAGAGTTCTCATTTTAATTTAGGTTTGATTCATTTTATTATATTGAAAAAATTGGAATCTTGTGAATTTTAGTTGACTCCCTGTTTTAGTTCAAAAGTTAGATTTTTGCTCAAATTGTTCTTAATAACTTTGATTCTTTGTTTCAATTTGAAGTTAATAATTAGTTAGTTAGTTTACTTCTTGATAGTTGTTAAGTTGGTTATAATTTTAGTCATAGTTTAATTCATGCTTATTTTTAAAATTGATGATTCATGAGTTGGATTGATCATTGCAATTATTAAATTATTTGGAATTTCAGTTAATTAATCTAGTTAATCATATGTCATTGTTTGCATGTTTCCAAGTTCGTTAATTTAGGTTTTGGTTTGTCAATATTTTATTATTAGTTGGTTAGGGTTTAAGTTAATTAATTTAGTTAATCCTATGATTTGTTTTCATTTTTTTAAGCTCATTAATCTTAGTCTTTGGTTTATAAATATTTATTTTGTGTGTTTACTAGAATTTTAGTTAATCTCATATTTATTGTTTCCATGTTTTCAAGTTTATTAATTTTAGTTTTTGATCCATCGTGTTTTATTTTATATGCTTTTGAGATTCTAATGGATAGTTCTTGATCAATACCTCATCGTTTAGTTTGATCCAAAATTCTTAGTTTATTGCTTTGGGTGTTTCTTTGTTAAAATTCAATCTTTACAGGCCATCGAAAAATAGTGAAGATTGGCCTCTGTTCTCACCATTTTAGTTTGCTTAGTTGTCAAAAATTTTACTTTGTGAATTTGTGTTCTTTGGTTTTGGTTGATATTTTGTTTCTTATGTTTTGTTATTTTTTAATTAGTTTCTTTCATTTTAAAAGAAAATACCTTTCTCAAAAGATCCCTTTGAAAATCTATTCCAAAAATTCATTTAAAATCCTTAGGGTCAAAAATCTCTTTTAAAAAAATATGCAACAATATTTTATTTAGTTTGCACCATTTTGTTTTCAATAAAACTCATGTTTTGAATAGAACATGAATTCAAGCTTGTGGTCCCAAATAAATGGGACAATTCTAGGGTAGATTTGTGTATATCAATTGGGATTTGGTAAAACCCTATGTGAAAATCATTTTTCAAAATTTTTTTACTGTAAGCTTGTTGGATTTACTGCACATCTAAAATAAAATTTTGATTTGACTCTTTTAGAGTATTCCTCAAAATTTTCATGTGTTTTTATAATGTTGTTGACTTCTTGAACTTGATTTTAGAACTTTGTTTGAGTTGAAAAGCAAATTTTCAAATTGGAAATATGAGTTAATCTTTTGACAGGATCTTTTTTTACCTAGTTTTGGACACCCGATTTTTATTTTTATTTTTGTAAAAATAAATTATTAGGTGACTTTGTAGATTTTATTTCAATTTTTACTTAATTTTAGACTTCTTGAAATTGATTTTAGACACATGAAATATTGAAAATAATTTTTCCAATTGAAAGATATAATTTCCCATTTCTACACTCACTACATTGCCATAATTTTGAACAAAGGGGTGGTTTTATTGTTTTTAAAATTGATTCGTGTGCCTTCTAACATTGTCTTTATTTTTATTGTAAAATAGACATTCTAAACATGTTTCTTTATTTTTTGTATGATTTTTTAGCACATCTATATTAATTTAAAAATCAGTTTATGCATGCTATTGAATTCTGCCCCGTTCTAAACCTTCTCGGATGTTTTTGTAAATTGGGATTAAATGGAGCTTTATTAAATTGTTTGGCCAATTGGATGACCATCTAGACATATGGAAGAGGTTCTATTGAAAATTTTTGTAATTAAATTCCACTTCTAGATATTTTTTAGGATTTATTTTTTAAAGGTTCCTGTTGTGATTGCATGCTGAGATTTTTATACAATGTTTAACTTACCTTTTAATTTGGAGTTAATTGATATGTCTTTACTTGATCTTGGCTTTGGTATTGTAATATAGACATAATGAGGATGTCATATGATTCTTCCCATGTTGAAATAGTGTCTCTAGATATTGGTTTAGGATTTTTTTTAAGTGAATGCAACTATTTTGCCCTTTTATTGCATGTTTTTGTCTTAATTACTAACTTTAATACTTATAGCTATCTATAACATTAGTTTAAATTTAACAATGAGTTTGTATGCATGTCCTATGTGATAGTTGTTGTTTCTTTAGACTCATGTCATTTCATTTGAGTTGTACATATACTATGTCTATTAGGGTTTATTGTCATAGTTATTGGTTATTACTTGTGAGTTAACCCTCTCTAGCCACATGCAAGTGCATTGTAAGTTATGCATGCTATCCAGATATGTTCTATGCACCCTTTCTCTTTTTAATTCTATAAATATGCAAACTTTGTTTGTGAATACTCTCGTGTTTGATATTGTCTTAGTTTCTTTGATTTATTGCTTGATTATTTGAATGCATAAGGTATGTTGTATTATATTGTCAAACTAACTTTTATGTCTTGTGATAGTGCCTAAAAAGCAATCCAGGTATACACCCTAACTCTTCTTTATGATTCTGATTGGCTTTCTTGTTTGACACATTAATTTTGAAATTACCTTAACTTATCTAGGTATCCATAATTAACTTATTAATTGTCATATTTCCCTTGACTTAGTTAGTAGAGACCTTTTTAAAGCTTAGAGGGGTGCTACCTCTTTGAAGTATCTTCCCAATAGGTAACCTAATCCTCAGAACTAAATTCAGGTTTTTCAAAGACAGACTTTTCCAAAACTTAAGGAATCACATTTTAGGGTTTTCTTTCTTGTTTTATTTTCCCTTTTATAATAACATAAAATAAAATAAGTAACAATTTCAGTTTTTAACAAAAACAAGTTTTCACAAATCAAAGCGAGTCTTGCTAATGAGTGGGACACTTGTGAGAAATGTGAGTCTATAGTCTCGTTGTTATTTACATAAGATACTAGACCTCAGTTGATTCTCTGTAGTGGGATATTGAATCAACTTCAAAATTGGATTTTGAGAGAGTTAGTACTCTTATGCGACCTAATGATCTCCACTCTAAGCTCCTATACTTTGTTGATATGAGTTATGAAGGTCAAGTTGACTTTAGGTTCACTTTTGTGCATAAGGGCATTTTGGTAATTACTAAAGCTGCACAAGGGCAAGTGACCAAGGTCTATGGATTAGGCTAATTGATTAATTTGTAGGTTATGTTGGGTTAATTAATCAATTAGAACCTAATTTGGCCTACATTAAGTGATCTTAATTCATATGGGCTTAAGTCACTTAAGCCCAATTAGGAACCCTATAAATATCTCTTAAGGGTTAAGGTTTCCATTACTTTTTGTCTTCCACCATCTAGAGAGAAGAGAAAGTCCTAGCCTTTACCTTTCCAAACTCTTTACCTTTTGTGTGTTAAGGAATTAGGTTGAGTCATCGGGTGGAAAATCATGGGTCTATGAGACTTCTAATGATATTGACTTGATTATTCAACGCTTGGATTTAAGGTTTAGGTACATTCAAACCTAAAAGTTAGTACTTCAACTTCAAATTTCATTTTTTTTTTTTTGTAAAAATTGATATTGCTTTTGTTGCTTAAATCTAAGATGCCAACGACTAGTTCCTTTAGAATCAAATTTTACAGTAGACTCAACACCCTACTATATAAAGTCAACTGCACTTTAGTACCCTATGTATCTTATAATAAGACACAAGTACTCGAGTTTGTAACCTATTATCCACATGTATTGTCTTTTTATGAACTAGTATCTGTAATCTAACAAGGTAAATGTTATCAACCTTTAAGATTACCTCTACTAGCCTTGAGTTATAGGTCCTTCTATTATGTGATCAACTGACATGTCCTAGTTCACAAAGAGTAGAAGTGAAGTTCACTTAAGGAACTATTATAACTATAGTTTTCCTGAATATACTTCCATAAGATCACCTAAGGGGACACACTGTATCATTTCAAAATCCATGAGATATCATTGTTTTTTTTATTGAGAATACTTGTTGTCATTGACTTCTATCAATAGTGACTTAATTCATAATGAATATATGCCACTGCAAACTTTGTCACAAACTCAATATTCTCTTAAGGTTGAGAGACCATTCAATATAGTAGTTTGATGAAATTATGACTACCTAATACCCTTTGGTCATGACTCACCATAGATCTTGTTCAATATCTGACCCCTACAAACTAATGCATTCATTATGAGAAACCTATCCCGATGACTAAGTCTAATAATTCTTTCATTTAGAGGATGATGCATTATAGCCTCAAGTAGATAGCCTAGGTTCACAAATCAGTTATGAATAAATCATTAACTTGCAAGAAACCCATGAATTGAATCTTTCATGCAATTCTTAATGCACCAAAGTTATGTACAATACAAAATAAGTCATACCAAAATGCTCATAAGATATAATGCATACAATAAGATAGATAAAGCATGAGAAATTGGAATCTTATTAGATATATAAAAAAATCCAAAATTTTATATTATGTTACGATTTTAAGCACTTTAGCCTAATACAAATCATGCATCCAAAAATTATAGGTATTCATATAATTATAAATTGAATCAAATTAATTTAATTAACAAAATTTATGATTTTCAAGTTAATAATGAGTAAGACCCGTGTAATATAGTACACTTCAATTCCATAGTTAAAGCCCCCTACTTGAAATCATCAATCCTTTAACCTAATTATTTTAACAAATTTATCTAGGATCTTATATGTGATAACAATCAATTTGAGTTCTTTAGCCATATTTCTATTTAAAATGACTCAATTTTAGGAAGTCCTTTTTAATGATTTTCTTTCTTCATAATTAATGAAATTTTCTATCAATACAAATTTCGAGAGTAAATTGGATAGACTATGAAAATTATAGTTCATTTATAACTACTCATTTCACAATAGAGATATTTCTTTTTTTATGCAAGTGATGACTTTCACACTTGGCTAAAAAATATGAATTTTAGTTATGGTCAATGTGGTCTTTTCACTTTTGAAATATAAAATTTTCTTCTTGAGTACATAAAAATGGATCAAACAAGTACTCACTAAGAGTATTGGATAGATCCCTAAAAAATATGACATGATTTAACAAAGTGGAATTTCATTAATATATTATCTATTATGATTTATGTTTCCACTATCCTATCCTTATTTGTATTAATATTTGTTTGAGCATTTAAGCCTACACCACTTGCATTGTACATGACTTGAATGCATTAGAAATTGCATGGAATATCTAACTCATAGGTTCCTCGCAAATTAATGAGTGGTTAATTAATAATTGCTTTAGGGACTTAGGTAATCCATCTAAGGTTGTAGTATATTACCTCCTAGTTAGAGAGATGACTTGTCTTGGTCATCATGATGAGTTTCCCATGGCAAGTTCACTAGTGTAAGAACTACAATGAGTCATGATATTAACTATCAGACAGTCATGATTTCATCAAGTTATTATGTTGTATGAACTCTCAACCTTAAGAAGATATTAAGTTAGTGTTGCGGTCTTCAGTGGCTTTGACTTATGGTTAAGTGACAACAACTTTTTGTTGCATCAAAATACTTTAGCTTAATTGTACAATAACTTGGACAAAAAAAAAAAAAAAAAAAAAAAAAAACAGTTGCTACGACTTTTATAGTATTTTGAGCAACATCTTTAGGGATTACCTATAAAAGTATCAATATTATGTCAAATGAGTTGCTTTTACTCAAATCATAAAATAAAAATAGTATGTGAATTGATTTTTATGAAATATAATTAAATTAAGAAAAGTGAATTAATAATGGTGTAAATATTGATTCTTAATTTAAATGACTCAACTTTAAGGGAAAATAAGGATCTCTTAAGTAGGGTGATCTTAGTGTTTTTGGGATCCTTGGTCGTTTGCAATCAACCTGAGCTCTAAAACTCAAAATTGCATTCTATACTTGATTTAACCTTTTTAAATTAGATTCCTAAATACAATAAAGTGAATGAAATTGATTGCAAGTTCAAGTCTTGACTTTTTAACCCTTCTTACTTGTAGCTTTGTCTTGAAGTGGATAACGATGGGGAAACCTGAAAAACCTAATGATTAAGGTTGCCAAGAATCACTAGTATTAAGTAATACTTTACCATATTATTCCTTAATCCAACTAACATGGGGAGAACTAACATTGTTGTCCAATCTATTCATCAATCTTATTATTATAATTATTCATCCATTGTTCCTTTAAGTTTCTAACTCTTAGGTTTTCATGCTTCATTCTCTAGGATGGTTTTTTAGCCTCCCATAGGAGTGATATCACATTCACAACCCATAATAGACTAAAAAGACATGTATTAAATTAAAAAATAAAAAATAAAAAATAAAAACAATATAGTAAGTCTAAGTGAAAGGAAACAAACTAAACTTGTTGTCTTCTTCCACTAAAATTTTCGAAACTATTTTCCCATCTCTTCCAAATCCTAGAACTAAAAGAGTTTATATAGTAAATTCAATAAACTACCATGTGACACACTTCTATTGGCTATTTATTCCAAGGAAAAGCCATGAACAACCTAAAGACTCAAAATATTACGATATCTAAATAAGTGTTATGCATTTCGAATTGGATAAAGGCATTTGAAACGTGTTTACATATTTTTTTAGGCTAAAAAATTGATCACCACTAACTAAGTTCAAAATTGGAGTGAATTCAAAATCAATTTTGAACTCATAAGTACCAAAATCAAGTGAGTTCAGAATCAAATGGATAAGTTTGCAATTTTCAACTAATTTCAAACTCATCCCCTACTTCAAAATGAGTTCCTCTTATTCAAAATAGGTAGGGGGATTCAAACCCAACCTTTACCAAAGGTATCCTTACATTCCTTTGAGTTCTAAATGGCTAAAAACCATTTCCAACTCAGTTTGTTAAATTTGAACTCACCATCCCTCTCTAACCAATTTTCTTCAAATGCCCATATCATCTTCGTTTTAGCTCTGATTTGCAAACTGTTTGAACTTTGGATTTTTTTTACTTCCCAACCTTTGAAATAATATGTAGCTTGACTTAAAATAACATTAGGAAGTGCTCTAGAATTTATCGCAAAGTTAGGGTATGTGTTGCTGTCAAATTTTGAGTTCTAATTTTCCATGTGAACTTTATTGCATTTACTTCAAATCTCTCTACTATGATTGCTTGCCCTCTATCTCACCCCATAACAATTTTTTTAGCATATTTCATGCCATGATTCAGTCGTTTTTTTCCAAAACATAACCTAAGTTTCTATATATTCAATCTATCACAAAGGAAGCAAATTAAATGGGAGTGTTGGATTTCAAGCCAAGCCATTTATAAGCCCTAAGCAAAGCATAAGTTGTCTCTTCATCCCCTGCAATTCCAACAAATTTTTCCAAAACAATCTTGCAACGTTTAGTAAGAGCACCCATAGGGAGTAGTGCATCCATGAAACTAGAGGATGTTTAGGGGCAAGAAGTATACCATCTTTTTTTGGCATCAAATAAAGTGAATGTGATTAGTCCCTTGGCGCTGCTAGGCTCTTCTTTCTTCTCTAAATAGCATATTAAGAACCCAAGCATTTTCATTTTCCCTTTCTACATCAAAATTATTGGAAAAAAAAAAGTTTTAGACTCCATTTAATAATTATTTTTTAGAACAATTTTTTGTTCTCTAGAATACAGAAATATGAAATACATTTAACAACTAGATAATTATTTTTTGTTTACTATTATTTTTAAAATAAAATATAATATTTTCAAGAACATCTTTTAATTATTTTTTTATTATTTTTTGAAAACTATTTTAAAAAACAATTAGGCAAACATGTAAAATAATTGAAAATAAGTATTAAATATAAAAATTATTCTCAAATCATATTTAAAAATATTAAAAATAAATTAAAAACATTTCAAATTTTTAAACAGAGCTTTGTTTTATAGAACACAAAAAAACAATTTTAAAAAAGTGTTTTTAAAATTTGTTTTTTAAAATAGTTTCTGAATCCAGTTACTAAAGGGGCATTAGTTTTTGCTTTCTTCCCTTGAATTGTACCCATAGGTTGATTTCTCATTTATTCCTCTTTGAATTTCTTTTTGATAATGGATGAATTTATTATTATTATTATTATTTGAAGTGTATTGTTTTCATTGTTTGGTTTGTATAAAGGTGAAGTTCAATTATTCTGTTTTAACCATCTCCCAAGTGTTTAATTAACCATCCCGTAGCCAAGGGTTATCCCAGGAGACACTGCACCATCTCGAATACCTGCCCACACAAGTTCCCATCATGATTAAATTTTAAAATAAATGAATAAATAAAACAAGATAAAATAAAGTAAAATAAGAATGAGTAATTCATAGAACTAATGTGTGGTGTGGGGCATTTTCTTTGCAAGAAGTTGGCATGCTATCATTTTGAATCACTCTTTCAATGGTGGAATGAGTGTCCTCCCCCCCCCCCCCCCCCCCCCCCCCCCCCCCCCCCAAAAACGCCAAAAACCCAGAGCTTGTTTCCGCATTTTTTGAAATATTTTTCTATTCTATTTTTAAAAACTTATTAGTAGCTTGTTTGAGTATTGTTTTCTACGAACCTTAAAAAATAAAGTGAATATATATATATATTTAAATAGGTGAATGTTGTTTTTTCTTATTTTAGAGAACCAAAAGAAAACATGGAGAACTAAAATAATAAATAAATAAAAATAATACAAAAATAAAGAAAAACACAACGACCTTTTTATTCATCGTCAAAAGTATTGGATTTTAATTTGTACAATGCCAAATCTGTCGGTATCACATTTATTACAATTGCTTCACTTAACCTGTTCCTTTGTCTTGTATATCGTATTTTTATTCATTCTCTCTCGCAAGCTTCACTGTCTCTCCACCATTCCTTCTCTTTATCTCTTTATCTCTCTCTCTCTCTCTCTCTCTCTCTCTCTCTCTCTCTCTCTCTCTCTCTCTCTCTCTCTCTCTCCTCTGTTGTATCGGAGTGCAGGCATGGCCTTGAAGGAGGAGATAAAGGAAGAGATTCATGTGCTGATGGTGTCGTTCTCGGCGCAAGGCCACATCAACCCAATGCTTAGGCTTGGCAAACGCCTTGTTTCCAAAGGCATTGATGTTACGCTCGCACTCACAGAGGTTACACGCCATCGAATGCTCAAGTCCACCACCACCACCACCACTAACTGTGTTTCAGGTATCAAACTTGAGTTCTTCTCTGATGGGTACTTCAGCTTAGACTATGATAGGAAGGCTGATCTCGATCACTATATGGAAACTCTGGGCAAGTTTGGCCCTATCAACTTGTCCAAACTCATTCAAGATCGCTCACAGGGCGGTCTTGGGAAATTCTCTTGCTTGATCAGCAACCCTTTTGTGCCATGGGTGGCTGATGTCGCGGCTGAGCATGGAATCCCATGTGCCCTGCTGTGGATCCAGCCATCCATTCTCTATGCTATCTATTATCGATTCTATAACAGTTTGAATCAATTTCCCACTCTGGAAAACCCTCATATGAGAGTTGAATTACCCGGCTTGCCTTTGTTGAACACTGAGGATTTACCATCGTTTGTTCTTCCTTCTAATCCGTTTGGTAGTGTGCCAAAGTTGTTCTCTGAAATGTTTCAGAACATGAAGAAGTTCAAGTGGGTTTTGGGGAATTCATTCCATGAGCTTGAGAAGGATGCTATTGTGTCCATGGCTGAGCTCTGCCCAATACGAACCGTCGGTCCTCTGGTCCCATCAATGCTTCTGGGTGAAGATCAGAGTGCTGATATTGGGGTAGAAATGTGGAAACCAGAGGAAACATGCCTAGAGTGGCTGAACCGACAAAAGCCGTGTTCTGTTGTTTACGTATCATTTGGGAGCATTGTTGCGTTATCAGCAAAGCAGATGGAGAACATTGCAACAGGCCTGAAGAACAGTAATCGTCCATTTCTGTGGGTGGTGAAGCCTCAAAACCCTCCAGCAGCTGATGGTTCAGGAAAATTGCCACTAGGGTTTCTGGAAGAAACCAAGGACCAAGGCCTAGTGGTGCCATGGAGCCCTCAAACAATGGTACTAACTCACCCATCCATCTCATGTTTCTTGAGTCACTGTGGCTGGAATTCTACCTTAGAGACCATCGCAGCAGGCGTGCCGGTGATCGCCTACCCACAGTGGACAGACCAGCCCACCAACGCCAAACTTATCGTGGACGTTCTACGCATAGGCGTAAGGCTCAGGCCAAACCAGGATGGCATTGTTACCAATGAGGAGGTAGAGAAAAGCATTGAAGAAATCACAGTCGGGCCCATGGCAGAAGAAGTCAAGAAGACGGCCGCAGAATTGAAGCAATTAGCTCAAAAAGCAGTGGTCAAAGGCGGCTCATCCGACAGTAACATTCAGTGGTTTGTGGACGAGATCAAGGGCAATTCAAGCACGGATCCCTCTAGGGTTAACTGCGGTGCAATTGAACCATGAAAACATCAAATAAAATAAGGTATATGGTTCCACATGCATGGCCTCATACTTTGCTTTCATTCGCTTAAGGTGATCCTCCTGTATTTCTGTTGTATTGTATAACAGACGTGGTGTAGCCAAACTCTTGCAATAATGGACTAGGCAAGGGAATAATTTATTAGAGTAGTGCCAGAGCTCACCGACTCCCATTTCCATGGTGATTTTGACACTTTGTTGGAATGTAGTTTGTTCGAGTCCAAACAACCTTGAGACCACGAAAATCTAAATGGGTTCTCGTGGGAACTCAAATTATTATAAATTTAAAAAGAATTAAACTCAAACTTTGATTGTGATTTGTTCATTAAAATGTGATTAAAGGAATGCGACAATATGCTTAGGGTTGTTCAATTCTATATAATTTGGGTCAAAGTCTACTTGCCTTGGTATATTTCATCCCATGACTAATAGGTTTTGATATAATTGTTGCCAAAGATATTTGACTTTTTACACCATATGAAAATACCAAAATTACCCTTTTTGGTTCCATTCATTATTATTATTACTCAGTTATTACTTATAATATCAATATTATTAATTTAAATTGCTACTATTAATATTATTACCTAGTTATTATTTTTACTATTATTATCAAGTTATTAATTCCACTAAAATATTATATTACTATTATTATCATTCACTTATTAATATTAATCTTATTATTATTATTATTAATTTTTAATAATAATAGTAAACATTAATATTAAAAATAGTACTCCAAAATGCCTCATTGCAGTAATTTTTTAGTTTTTATTTTTTTTGTTTTTTTCCCTTTCTTTCTTTAAAGAGATAAGAGGACATCACTCCAAAAAAATTGGTGGGCGGCCCAACTTGAAGGCCCAACAAGTGAATTCACAGGTTACATTGGGTTGGGCTCGACGGCCCAACTCGAAGGTCTGCAAGCCGAACCTTCATCTCCAGGGCTTGGACCAACCAGCGTTATGTATTGGGAAAGAACTTTGCTACAAACAGGGCATGTACTCTATTTTCCCTAAAGAAATGACACGAACTACAATTTTTCCAAAATTTGTAACTGTCCAAGAGGCCTTCAACTGAGCCACTTAATAATCTACAATAATAGAGTGTTGAAGTAGCATGTTTGATTACCTCACTTGAAAAAGTCTCAAACATTTCTAATTACCATTTATCACACACACACATAATAACAATATGATTCCTTCAATAGCATATATTATGTGATGTGTACAGGTAGAATTAGAGCCTAGGTCATATTAAATGCATTGTGCTCAAAATTAAATAGCAATGCAAGAGTACGTGCTTATGCATCGGTTCGGCAAAATTTAGAAATTTCTTTTAAAAAGTTAAAAAATTACTTATAATATTTTATAAATTAATATTTAAAGTGCGTTTGATAATAATTTTAAGAAGTATTTTTAATTTTTTTCAAGCATTAAAAAAATTATAATAAACACTTTTTAAAATTATTGTCAAACTTATTGTTATTAAAAAAGTGGATTTAATAGTAATTTTAAGAAGTTTTTTTAATCTTTTTAATTCTTAAATTTTTTTATATATTTTTAAATCTTTTACGAAGTATTAAAAAAGTGAATTAATCCTTCAAGATATAAAAACAAAATAGATAGGAGAAAGTACTATTGTGATCATATTTTTATTTATTTTTCTATTAATAATACTTTTTAAAAATAATATTAAAAAGAAAAAAAAAATTCCCATGATGATGAGACCACTGCAGCTATGTTAATTATGAGAGAAAAAAGTCATTTTCTACTACTCTTTCAAACAAAAATAATACTATTGGTTATGATGTACTTTGAGAGGATCAACAAATCCAGATAGCCATGAAAGCACTTTTCATTAATTTTAAATTCCTTCCAATAATCAATCTCTGTAACACTTATCATTAGATCTCCATTACTAATTATAATTAGGGTTAGGGTCAGGTTTATGTATTGTTTTTATTAATTGATAATTCATGAATGATTTTGTGTTAGTTTACTTATCCTAAAGTCTTTAGTTTTTAATTTAATTTTGTATTTGAAAGTTCATGCTTCTAGTTTGTATAATGTTAAATTTGATTTATCTTGTTTAGTTAAAGTGTTTTAGATTAGTTTTGAGTCATTAATATAATTAATCCTATATGAAAAAGTTCAATTCCTTTTAATTTAGTTGTCAATTCTTATATAAGTTGCAAAAGTTAGTTTATTATGCATAGATTGAAAAAGTTCGGCTTTTATTTAATTTTGTTTGGTTTTTTTAAATATTAGATTGAAAAGTTGATTTTTTTTTTTTTTTTTTTTGTCTTTCTTAGTTTTGATTCTTTACTGCTATTTAAAAATTTTAGAGTTCTCATTTTAATTTAGGTTTGATTCATTTTATTATATTGAAAAAATTGGAATCTTGTGAATTTTAGTTGACTCCTTGTTTTAGTTCAAAAGTTAGATTTTTGCTCAAATTGTTCTTAATAACTTTGATTCTTTGTTTCAATTTGAAGTTAATAATTAGTTAGTTAGTTTACTTCTTGATAGTTGTTAAGTTGGTTATAATTTTAGTCATAGTTTAATTCATGCTTATTTTTAAAATTGATGATTCATGAGTTTGATTGATCATTGCAATTATTAAATTGTTTGGAATTTCAGTTAACTAATCTAGTTAATCATATGTCATTGTTTGCATGTTTCCAAGTTTGTTAATTTAGGTTTTGGTTTGTCAATATTTTATTATTAGTTGGTTAGGGTTTAAGTTAATTAATTTAGTTAATCCTATGATTTGTTTTCATTTTTTTAAGCTCATTAATCTTAGTCTTTGGTTTATAAATATTTATTTTGTGTGTTTACTAGAATTTTAGTTAATCTCATATTTATTGTTTCCATGTTTTCAAGTTTATTAATTTTAGTTTTTGATCCATCGTGTTTTATTTTATATGTTTTTGAGATTCTAGTGGATAGTTCTTGATAAATACCTCATTGTTTAGTTTGATCCAAAATTCTTAGTTTATTGTTTTGGGTGTTTCTTTGTTAAAATTCAATCTTTATAGGCCATCGAAAAATAGTGAAGATTAGCCTCTGTTCTCACCATTTTAATTTGCTTAGTTGTCAAAAATTTTACTTTGTGAATTTGTGTTCTTTGGTTTTGGTTGGTATTTTGTTTCTTATGTTTTGTTCTTTTCTTATTGGCTTCTTTCATTTTAAAAGAAAATACCTTTCTCAAAAGATCCATTTGAAAATCTATTCCAAAAATTCATTTAAAATCCTTAGGGTCAAAAATCTCTTTTAAAAAATATCCAACTATATTTTATTCAGTTTGCACCATTTTGTTTTCAATAAAAATCATGTTTTGAATAGAACATGAATTCAAGCTTGTGGTCCCAAATAAATGGAACAATTCTAGGGTAGATTTGCGTATATCAATTGGGATTTGGTAAAACTCTATATGAAAATCATTTTTCAAAATTTTTTTATTGTCAGCTTGTTGGATTTACTGCACATCTAAAATAAAATTTTGATTTGACTCTTTTAGAGTATTCCTCAAAATTTTCATGTGTTTTTATAATGTTGTTGACTTCTTGAACTTGATTTTAGAATTTTGTTTGAGTTGAAAAGCAAATTTTCAAATTGGAAATATGAGTTAATCTTTTGACAGGATCTTTTTTTACCTAGTTTTGGACACCCGATTTTTATTTTTATTTTTGTAAAAATAAATTATTAGGTGACTTTGTAGATTTTATTTGAATTTTTACTTAATTTTAGACTTCTTGAAATTGATTTTAGACACATTAAATATTGAAAATAGTTTTTCCAATTGAAAGATATAATTTCCCATTTCTACACTCACTACATTGCCATAATTTTGAACAAAGGGGTGGTTTTATTGTTTTTAAAATTGATTCTTGTGCCTTTTGACCTTGTCTTTATTTTTATTGTAAAATAGACATTCTAAACATATTTCGTTATTTTTTGTATGATTTTTTAGCACATCTATATTAGTTTAAAAATCAGTTTATGCATGCTATTGAATTCTGCCCCGTTCTAAACCTTCTCGGATGTTTTTGTAAATTGGGATTAAATGAAGCTTTATTAAATTGTTTGGCCAATTGGATGACCATCTAAACATATGGAAGAGGTTCTGTTGAAAATTTTTGTAACTAAATTCCACTTCTAGATATTTTTTAGGATTTATTTTTTAAAGGCTCCTGTTGTAATTGCATGCTGAGATTTATGTACAATGTTTAACTTACCTTTTAATTTGGAGTTAATTGATATGTCTTTACTTGATCTTGGCTTTGGTATTGTAATATAGACATAATGAGGATGTCATATGATTCTTCCCATGTTGAAATAATGTCTCTAGATATTGGTTTAGGATTTTTTAAAGTGAATGCAACTATTTTGCCCTTTTATTGCATGTTTTTGTCTTAATTACTAACTTTAATACATATAGCTATCAACAACATTAGTTTAAATTTAACAATGAGTTTGTATGCATGTCCTATGTGATAGTTGTTGTTTCTTTATACTCATGCCATTTCATTTGAGTTGTACATATACCATGTCTATTAGGGTTTATTGTCATAGTTATTGGTTATTACTTGTTAACCCTCTCTAGCTAGATGCAAGTGCATTGTTAGTTATGCATGCTATCCAGATACATTCCATACACCCTTTCTCTTTTTAATTCTATAAATATGCAAACTTTGTTTGTGAATACTCTCGTGTTTGATATTGTCTTGGTTTCTTTGATTTATTGCTTGATTATTTGAATGCATAAGGTATGTTGTATTATATTGTCAAACTAACTTTAATGTCTTGTGATAGCGCCTAAAAAGCAATCCAGGTACACACTCTAACTCTTCTTTATGATTCTGATTGGCTTTCTTGTTTGACACGTTAATTTTGAAATCACCTTAACTTATCTAGGTATCCATAATTAACTTATTAATTGTCATATTTCCCTTGACTTAGCTAGTAGAGACCTTTTTAGAGCTTAGAGGGGTGCTACCTCTTTGAGGTATCTTCCTAATAGGTAACCTGATCCTTAGACCTAAATTCGGGTTTTTCAAATATAGACTTTTCCAAAACTTAAGGAATCACCTTTTAAGGTTTTCTTTCTTGTTTTATTTTCCCTTTTATAATAACATAAAATAAAATAAGTGGTGATTTCAGTTTTTAACAAAAACAAGTTTTCACAAATAAAAGCGAGTCTCGCTAATGAGTGGGACACACGTGAGAAATGTAGGTCTATAGTCTCGTTGTTATTTACATAAAATACTAGCCCTCAGTTGATTCTCTATAGTGGGATATTGAATCAACTTCAAAATTGGATTTTGAGAGATTTAGTACTCTTATGGGTCCTAATGATCCTCACTTTGAGCTTATATACTTTGTTGACATGAGTTATAAGGGTCGAGTTGACTTCAAGTTCACTTTTGTGCATAAGGGCATTTTGGTAATTACCAAAGCTGTACAAGGGTAAGTGACCAAGGTCTATGGATTAGGCTAATTGATTAATTTGTAAGTTATGTTGGGTTAATTAATCAATTAGAACCCAATTTTGGCTACATTAAGTGACCTTAATTCATGTGAGCTTAAGTCACTTAAGCCCAATTAGGAACCCTATAAATATCTCTTAAGGGTTAAGGTTTCCATTACTTTTTGTCTTCAACCATTCAAAGAGAAGAGAAAGTCGTAGTCTTTACCTTTCCAAACTCTTTACCTTTTGTGTGCTAAGAAATTAGGTTGAGTCATCGGACGGAAAATCATGGGTCTATGAGACTTCTAACGATATTGATTTGATTATTCAATGCTTGGATTTAAGGGGTACATTCAAACCTAAAGGTTAGTACTTCAACTCCAAATTTCATTTTTTTTTTTGTAAAAATTGATATTGCTTTTGTTGCTCAAACCTAAGATGCCAACAACTAGTTCCTTTAGAATCAAATTTTGCAGTAGACTCAACACCCTACTATATAAAGTCAACTGCACTTTAGCACCCTATGTATCTTACAACAAGACACAAGTACTCTAGTTTGTAACTTATTAATCACATGTGTAGTCTTCTTATAAACTAGTATCTGTAATCTAACAAGGTAAATGTTATCAACTTTTTAAGATTACCTCTACTAGCCTTGAGTTATAGATCCTTCTATTATGTGATCAACTAACATGTCCTAGTTCACAAAGAGTAGAAGTGAAGTTCCATTAAAGAAACTATTATAACTATAGTTTTCCTGAATACACTTCCATAGGATCACCTAAGGGGACACATTGTCTCATCTCAAACTCCAAGAGATATCATTGTGTTTTTATTGAGAATACTTGTTGTCATTGACTTCTATCAATAGTAACTTAATTCATAAGGAATATATGTCATTGCAAACTTTGTCACAAACTCAATATTCTCTTAAGGTCGAGAGACCATTCAATATAGTAGTTTGACGAAATTATGACTACCTAATAACCTTTGGTCATGACTCACCATAGATCTTGTTCAATATGTGACCCCTACAAATTAATGCATTCATTATGAGAAACTTATCCCAATAACTAAGACTAATAATTCTTCCATTTAGAAGATGATGCATTATAGCCTCAAGTGGATTGCCTAGGTTATTTCACAAATTGGTTATAAATAAATCATTTACTTGCAAGAAACCCATGAATTGAATCTTTCGTGTAATTCTTAATGCACCAAAGTTATGTACAATACAAAATAAGTCATACCAAAATGCTCATAAGATATAATGCATACAATAGGATAGATAAAGCATGAGAAATTGGAATCTTATTAGATATATAATAAATCCAAAATTTTATATTATGTTATGATTTTAAGCACTTTAGCCTAATACAAATCATGCATCCAAAAATTATAGGTATTCATAAAATTGTAAATTGAATCAAATTTATTTAATTAACAAAATTTATGATTTTCAAGTTAATAATAAGTAAGACTCGTGTAATATAGTACACTTCAATTCCATAGTTAAAGCCCCCTACTTGAAATCATCAATCCTTTAACCTAATTATTTTAACAAATTTATCTAGGATCCCTATATGTGATAACAGTCAATTTGAGTCCTTTAGCCATATTTCTATTTAACATGACTCAATTTTAGGAAGTCCTTTTTAATGATTTTCTTTCTTCATAATTAATGAAATTTTCTATCAATACAAACTTCGAGAGTAAGTTGGATAGGCTATGAAAATTATAGTTCGTTTACAACTACTCATTTCACAATAGAGATATTTCCTTTTTTATGCAAGTGATGACTTTCACACTTGGCTAAAAAATATGAATTTTAGTTATGGTCAATGTGGTCTTTTCACTTTTGAAATATAAAATTTAATTTCTTCTTGAGTATATAAAAATGGATCAAACAAGTACTCACTAAGAGTATTGGATAGATCCCTAAAAAATATGACATGATTTAACAAAGTGAAATTTCATTAATATATTATCTATTATGATTTATGTTTCCACTATCCTATCCTTATTTGTATTAATATTTGTTTGAGCATTTAAGCCTACACCACTTGCATTGTACATGACTTGAATGTATGAGAAATTGCATGGAATATCTAACTCATAGGTTCCTCGCAAATTAATGAGTGGTTAATTAATAATTGCTTTAGGGACTTAGGTAATCCATCTAAGGTTGTAGTATATTACCTCCTAGTTAGAGAGATGACTTATCTTGGTCATCATGATGAGTTTCCCATGGTGAGTTCATTAGTGTAAGAACTACAATGAGTCATGATATTAACTATCAGACACTCATGATTTCATCAAGCTATTAAGTTGTATGAACTCTCAACCTTGAGAGAATATTAAGTTAGTATTGCGGTCTTCGGTGGCTTTGACTTATGGTTAAGAGACAACAACTTTTTGTTGCATCAACATACTTTAGCTTAATTGTACAATAACTTGGACAAAAAAAAAAAAAAAAGGTTGCTACGACTTTTATAGTATTTTGAGCATCATCTTTAGGGAATGACCTATAAAAGTATCAATACTATGTCAAATGAGTTGCTTTTACTCAAATCATAAAATAAAAATAGTATGTGAATTGATTTTTATGAAATATAATTAAATAAAGAAAAGTGAATTAATAATGGTGTAAATATTGATTCTTAATTTAAATGACTCAAGTTTAAGGGAAAATGAGGGTCTCTTAAGTAGGGTGATCTTAGTGTTTTTGGGATCCTTGGTCATTTGCAATCAACCTGAGCTCTAAAACTCAAAATTGCATTCTATACTTGATTTAACCTTTTTAAATTAGATTCCTAAATACAATAAAGTGAATGAAATTGATTGCAAGTTCAAGTCTTGACTTTTTAACCCTTCTTACTTGTAGCTTTGTCTTGAAGTGGATAACGATGGGGAAATCTGGGAAAACTAATGATTAAGGTTGCCAAGAATCACTAGTATTAAGTAATACTTTACCATATTATTCCTTAATCCAACTAACATGGGGAGAACTAACATTGTTGTCCAATCTATTCATCAATCTTATTATTATAATTATTCATCCATTGTTCCTTTGAGTTTCTAACTCTTAGGTTTTCATGCTTCATTCTCTAGGATGGTTTTTTAGCCTCCCATAGGAGTAATATCACATTCACAACCCATAATAGACTAAAAAGACATGTATTGAATTAAAAAAAAAAAAAAAAAAAAAAAACTAAAAACAATATAGTAAGTCTAAGCGAAAGGAAACAAACTAAATTTGTTGTCTTCTTCCACTAAAATTTTCGAAACTATTTTCTCATCTCTTCCAAATCCTAGAACTAAAAAAGTTTATATAGTAAATTCAATAAACTACCATGTGACACACTTCTATTGGCCATTTACTCCAAGGAAAAGTCATGAACAACCTAAAGACTCAAAATATTACGATATCTAAATAAGTGTTATGCATTTCGAATTGGATGAAGGCATTTGAAACTTGTTTACATATTTTTTTAGGCTAAAAAATTGATCACCACTAGCTAAGTTCAAAATTGGAGTGAATTCAAAATCAATTTTGAACTCATAAGTACCAAAATCAAGTGAGTTCGAAATCAAATGGGTAAGTTTGCAATTTTCAGATAATTTCAAACTCATCCCCTCTTCAAAATGAGTTCCTCTTATTCAAAATAGGTAAGGGGATTCAAACCCAACCTTTACCAAAGGTATCCTTACATTACTTTGAGTTCTAAATGGCTAAAAACCATTTCCAACTCAGTTTGTTAAATTTGAACTCACCATCCCTCTCTAACCAATTTTCTTCAAATGCTCATATCATCTTCGTTTTAGCTCTGATTTGCAAACTGTTTGAACTTTGGATTTTTTTTACTTTCCAACCTTTGAAATAATATGTAGCTTGACTTAAAATAACATTGGGAAGTGCTCTAGAATTCATTGCAAAGTTAGGGTATGTGTTACTGTTAAATTTTGAATTCTAATTTTCCATGTGAACTTTATTGCATTTACTTCAAATCTCCTCTACTATGATTGCTTGCCCTCTATCTCACCCCATAATAATTTTTTTAGCATATTTCATGCCATGATTTAGTCGTTTTTTTTTTTCCAAAACATAACCTAAGTTTCTATATATTCAATCTATCACAAAGGAAGCAAATTAAATGGGAGTGTTGGATTTCAACCCAAGCCATTTATAAGCCCTAAGCAAAGCATAAGTTGTCTCTTCATCCCCTGCAATTCCAACAAAATTTTCCAAAACAATCTTGCAACATTTAGTAAGAGCACCCATAGGGAGTAGTGCATCCATGAAACTAGAGGATGTTTAGGGGCAAAAAGTATACCATCTTTTTTTGGCATCAAATAAAGTGAATGTGATTAGTCCCTTGGCGCTGCTAGGCTCTTCTTTCTTCTCTAGATACCATGTTAAGAACCCAAGCATTTTCATTTTCCCTTTCTACATCAAAATTATTGGAAAAAAAAAAAGTTTTAGACTCCATTTAATAATTATTTTTGAGAACAATTTTTTGTTCTCTAGAATACAGAAATATGAAATATGTTTGACAACTAGATAATTACTTTTTGTTTATTATTTTTTAAAAAATATAATATAATATTTTGAAGAACATCTTTTAATTGTTTTTTATTATTTTTTGAAAACTATTTTAGAAAACAATTATGCAAACATGTAAAATAATTGAAAATAAGTATTAAATAGAAAAATTATTCTCAAATCATATTTAAAAATATTAAAAATAGATTAAAAATATTTCAAATTTTTAGACAGATTTTTGTTTTATAGAACACAAAAAAACAATTTTTAAGAAGTGTTTTAAAATTTGTTTTTTAAAATAGTTTTTGAATCCAGTTACTAAAAGGGGCATTAATTTTTGCTCTCTTCCCTTGAATGGTACCCAGAGGTTGATTTCTCATTTATCCCTTTTTGAATTTCTTTTTGATAATGGATGAATTTATTATTATTATTATTATTTTTTGAAGTGTATTGTTTTCATTGTTTGGTTTGTATAAAAGTGAAGTTCAATTATTCTGTTTTAACCATCTCCCAAGTGTTTAATTAACCATCCCGTAGCCAAGGGTTATCCCAAGGGACATTGCACCATCTCCAATACCTACCCACACAAGTTCCCATCATGATTAAATTTTAAAATAAATGAATAAATAAAACAAGATAAAATAAAGTAAAATAAGAATGAGTAATTCATAGAACTAATGTGTGGTGTGGGACATTTTCTTTCCAAGAAGTTGGCATGCTATCATTTTGAATCACTCGTTCAATGGTGGAATGAGTGTCCGCCCCCCCGCCTAGGCCAAAAACCAAGAGCTTGTTTTTCCACATTTTTTAAAATATTTTTTCTATTCTATTTTTAAAAACTTATTAGCTTGTTTGAGTATTGTTTTCTACTAACCTTAAAAAACAAAGTGAATATATATATATTAAATAGGTGAATGTTGTTTTTTCTTATTTTAGAGAACCAAAAGAAAACATGGGGAACTAAAAATAAATAAATAAATAAAAATAATACAAAAATAAAGAAAAACACAACAACCTTTTTATTCATAATCAAGTATTGGATTTTAATTTGTACAATGCCAAATCTGTAGATATCACATTTATTACAATTGCTTCACTTAGCCTGCTCCTTTATCTGTAGATTCATTCTCTCTCGCAAGCTTCACTGTCTCTCCACCATTCATTCTCTTTATCTCTTTATATCTTTATCTCTCTCTCTCTCTCTCTCTCTTTCTCTCCTGTGTTGTATCGGAGTGCAGGCATGGCCTTGAAGGAGGAGGTAAAGGAAGAGATTCATGTGCTGATGGTGTCGTTCTCGGCGCAAGGCCACATCAACCCAATGCTTAGGCTTGGCAAACGCCTTGTTTCCAAAGGCCTTGATGTTACGCTCGCACTCACAGAGGTTACACGCCATCGAATGCTCAAGTCCACCACCACCACCACCACTAACTGTGTTTCAGGTATCAAACTTGAGTTCTTCTCTGATGGGTACTTCAGCTTAGACTATGATAGGAAGGCTGATGTCGATCACTATATGGAAACTCTGGGCAAGTTTGGCCCTATCAACTTGTCCAAACTCATTCAAGATCGCTCACAGAGCGGTCTTGGGAAATTCTCTTGCTTGATCAGCAACCCTTTTGTGCCATGGGTGGCTGATGTCGCGGCTGAGCATGGAATCCCATGTGCCCTGCTGTGGATCCAGCCATCCATTCTCTATGCTATCTATTATCGATTCTATAACAGTTTGAATCAATTTCCCACTCTGGAAAACCCTCATATGAGCGTTGAATTACCCGGCTTGCCTTTGTTGAACACTGAGGATTTACCATCGTTTGTTCTTCCTTCTAATCCGTTTGGTAGTTTCCCAAAGTTGTTCTCTGAAATGTTTCAGAACATGAAGAAGCTCAAGTGGGTTTTGGCGAATTCATTCCATGAGCTTGAGAGGGATGCTATTGTGTCCATGGCTGAGCTTTGCCCAATACGAACCGTCGGTCCTCTGGTCCCATCAATGCTTCTGGGTGAAGATCAGAGTGCTGATATTGGGGTAGAAATGTGGAAACCAGAGGAAACATGCCTAGAGTGGCTGAACCAACAAAAGCCGTCTTCTGTTGTTTACGTATCATTTGGGAGCATTGTTGCGTTATCAGCAAAGCAAATGGAGAACATTGCAACAGGCCTGAAGGACAGTAACCGTCCATTTCTGTGGGTGGTGAAGCCTCAAGTCCCTCCAGCAGCTGATGGTTCAGGAAAATTGCCACTAGGGTTTCTGGAAGAAACCAAGGACCAAGGCCTAGTGGTGCCATGGAGCCCTCAAACAATGGTACTAACTCACCCATCCATCTCATGTTTCTTGAGTCACTGTGGCTGGAATTCTACATTAGAGACCATCGCAGCAGGCGTGCCGGTGATCGCCTACCCACAGTGGACAGACCAGCCCACCAACGCCAAACTTATCGTGGACGTTCTACGCATAGGCGTAAGGCTCAGGCCAAACCAGGATGGCATTGTTACCAATGAGGAGGTAGAGAAAAGCATTGAAGAAATCACAGTCGGGCCCATGGCAGAAGAAGTCAAGAAGACGGCCGCAGAATTGAAGCAATTAGCTCAAAAAGCAGTCGTCAAAGGCGGCTCATCCGACAGTAACATTCAGTGGTTTGTGGACGAGATCAAGGGCAATTCAAGCACGGATCCCTCTAGGGTTAACTGCAGTGCAATTGAACCATGAAAACATCAAATAAAATAAGGTATGTGGTTCCACATGCACGGCCTCATACTTTGCTTTCATTTGCTGAAGGTGATCCTGTAATTCTGTTGTATTGTATAACAGACGTGGTGTAGCCAAACTCTTGCAATAATGGACTAGGCAAGGGAATAATTTATTAGAGTAGGGCCAGAGCTCACCGACTCCCATTTCCATGGTGATTTTGACACTTTGTTGGAATGTAGTTTGCTCGAGTCCAAACAACCTTGAGACCACGAAAATCTAAATGGGTTCTCGTGGGAACTCAAATTATTATAAATTTAAAAAGAAGTAAATTCAAACTTTGATTGTGATTTGTTCATTAAAGGAATGCGACAATATGCTTAGGGTCGTTCAATTTTATATAATTTGGGTCAAAGTCTACTTATGTTAGCATATTTCAAACCCATGACTAATAGGTTTTGATATAATTGTTGCCAAAGACATTTGACTTGTCCACCATATGAAAAAACCAAAATTACCCTTTTTGTTCTATTCATTATTATTATTATTATTATTATTATTACTACTACTACTACTACTACTCAGTTATTAGTTATAATATCAATATTATTAATTTAAATTGCTACTATTAATATTATTACCTTGTTATTATTTTTACTATTATTATCAAGTTATTAATTCCACTAAAATATTATATTACTATTATCATCATTCACTTATTAATATTAATCTTATTATTATTATTATTATTATTATTATTATTATTATTAATTGTTAATAATAATAGTAAACATTAATATTAAAAATAGTACTTTAATATTTCCTATTCATGAATTTTTTATCAATTATTATAATTTTATAGTCTTCACCCTAATTACATCATTGTCAATACCCTAAATGGTAATTGTCCTGATGAAAAAATTTGAAAGATAGTATAGAAATAGTATGGAATAAATTTAAGAAAATGGTCCTCTTCTCCAAAATGCCTCATTGCAGTAAGCTCCCTTGCAGTAATTTTTTTTTTTTTTTTTTGCCCCTTTCTTTCTTTAAAGAGATAAGAGGACATCAGTCCAAAAAAATTGGTGGACGGCCCAACTTGAAGGCCCAACATGTGGATTCACAGGTTACATTGGGTTGGGCTCGACGGCCCAACTCGAAGGCCTGCAAGCCGAACCTTCATCTCCAGGGCTTTGACCAACCAGCGTTATGTATAGGGCAAGAACCTTGCTACAAATAGGGCATGTACTATATTTTCCCCAAAGAAATGACACGAATTACAATTTTTCCATTGAGGATAACTTAAGACTCTTCTTTCAAAATTTGTAACCGTCCAAGAGGTCTTCAATTGAGCACTTAATAATAGAGTGTTGAAGTAACACGTTTGATTACCTCACTTGAAAAAGTCCCAAACATTCCTAATTACCATTTATTTTTCTAAATAAATATTTAAATTACGTTTGGTAATGATTTTAAAAAATATTTTTAGTATTTTTCAAGTATTAGAAAGACTATAAACACTTTCTAAAATCAATGTCAAATACACTCTTAATAGGAGTACGTTTGACATTGATTTTAAGAAATATTTTTAATCTTTTTAACATTTGAAATTTTTTATCTTTAAAGTATTAGAAAGACTAAAAATATTTCCTAAAATCACTACTAAATGCACTTTAAAAGTGCGTTTGATAGTAATTTTAGAAAGTATTTTTAACCTCTGTAACACTTAAAATTTTTCACCACTCAAGTACTAAAAATGTTAGAAATACTTCATATAATTATTGTCAAACACACGTGATTCTCTTAAAAACACTTTTAAAGAAAACGCTTCTACTAAAATACTTTGAAAAGATTTCTTTCAAATGCACTCTAAGCATATGACATTAAGGAGTTTAAATCCAAAATAGTGCTTTTGAAGAATAGATCTTCTTCCAAAATATTTATCAATCTAATCTTTGTCATCGCATGCTCATTCATGTGGTTATTTTATTTTCTTTCTCTTTTTTTTCAATATAAAAAATCATAATTGGTTATACAAAAACCACTGTTGATGACTAAACTTGATGTTGTATGGACACACTATTTGACAAATATTTTTAACAAATTTAGATTGAAATTTAAAAAAAAAAAAAAAAAAAAAAACAGACTAGAAACTCTGACATTGTGGGCCATGAAAATTCTATAAAATAGCATGGAGGGGGGATGAGCAAAAATGTAACAATGTTATTTTTCTACAACATACGTTTCGTAATTAGTAGTGATGATAGTTTTTTTTTTGTTTTTTCTTCTTCTTTTTTTTTTTTAATAATAAAAGTCATTCTATCAAAAATAGTTATGAAAACAATTTTTTAAAAATTAAAAACCTTTGTATCAAAAAGAATTTTAAAACTCTCATAATTTGTGTTAAACTTTAAATTTTAAAGACGTTGGTTATTCAATGATTTGTATTTCACATGAAATTTGTAATATAATTAAAAATAAAACTTGTTTTTTAAAAAGACGGATTTGATATTATAATATAAAATAAAAAAAACTCATTTTTCCAAAAATTGAGTTCAACCTAAGAGTTGAACTTATTTATTTATTTATTAATTTTTATATAAAAAGTAAATTAATCCTTCAAGATATAAAAACAAAATAGATAGGAGAAAGTACTATTGTGAGCATATTTTTATATATTTTTCTATTAATAATACTTTTTAAAAATAATATTAAAAAGAAAAAAAAATCCCATGATGATGAGACCACTGTAGCTATGTTAATTATGAGAGAAAAAAGTCAATTTCTACTATTCTTTCAAACAAAAATAATACTATTGGTTCTGATGTGCTTTGAGAGGACCAGCAAATCCAGATAGCCATGCAAGCACTTTTCATTAATTTTAAATTCCTTCCAATAATCAATCTCTGTAACACTTATCATTAGATCTCCATTATTAATTATTATTAATGGAAGAAGTGGATTGAAAATGACAGCCTCGAGAATGTGTGGAGGAAGAAGAAGAGATGATCATGTGAGTACTAAGTTGGTTAGACATGTGATCTATCGACTAACTTAGTGGGGACATTTCAAATCATTCTCTTTGGAACATAGGTTAATTCTACTTTATATTTATGTTATTATTTTTTTTTATAAAACAATTATCTTTTCATATTTGTTTAATTTTTAATTTTTATATAAAAAGTAAGAATCTTTATAAAATAATGGGTGGATATTTGAAATAATTAAAAGTGATATTTAGCATTTGAGCAAGTAAAAGTTTTCATATTCTCAAAATACTAAGTATCTGTTTAGCAATTATTTTTAAAAATAATTTTTCACTCTTTAAAACAAAAAATTAAGAAAATAAGTTTGACAAAAAAAAAAAAAAATTTTATTTCTTAAAAACAAAAAGTAGAGTGTTTTCAGATAACATCTTTTAGTTATTTTATATTATTTTTAATTATTTTTTAAGAATTATTTTTAAAAATAATTATACAAACATGTAAAATAATACACATACAAATTATTTTAAAATATATTTAAAAATATTTTAAGTTTCCAAATAGACTTTTGTTTTATAAAACAATATAAAACAGTTTTCAAAATTGTTCTCAAAAATTGTTTTTCATAATTATTTTTGAAAATTGTTACCGAAACAAACCCTAAAATTTTGAATTCTTTTTAAAAAATATAAGATAATTTTCCTTTTATAAATTTATGTTTTATATTAAAGTAACTATTTTTAAAAATAAAAAATAAATCCGAGCTAAATTTTAGAAAAAGCATAGTGTTTTTCTAGCACAATAGGGAAAATGTTGATCAAGCAAAAATTTTATATCCATCCCCTCTACTAAAAAAATTGAAAATTATTTTAAAATACATAAATTAATTAATTTTTCCTAAATTTTCATTTTTTTCATGAGAAAGTAACAAATTTTTTTATATATTAGAATTATTTGATGAAAATGAGAAAGTAACAATTATATTTATATATTAAAATTATTTAATTAAAAAGATAAAACAATCACATATTTTTTAAAAAATAACCTTTATATTTTAAAATATATAAAATATAACCTTTATTTATTATTTTTTTTATAAAAAAATACCCTCCATTAATTTTTTTTCTTATCTCACATTTAACTCAACTCAACTCAACTCAATATGCCAAGTTTATTTTCCTCTAGGCTGTAAGCCTGTAACCAAATTTTGCCTATTTTACTTCTATTACAGGCTGTAAGCCTGTAACCAAAGCCAAGTCGATAGAGTCTCCACTCAATAAATATACTTCATTCCCCAAAAAATTAATTGCCAACTTGTAGTAGTATTGTGCCATGAGCCATCCCCATTGGCCAAGTCCCTCCCCATGAATGATAGGTAGGTTGATCATGAAGCCTGGGATCTCCCGTCATATAATTACAGAATTTTCAATTTCGGAACATCAGAGTTGGTGTAGATGCATGAGGTAGAATGCTGGGACGGATGAGCACATTCTTCATCCGAATAGATTTCGTCTGAGCAGAGAAAAGCATTTGGACAAACTGTCTAAATTTACTGTACTGACAAACTATATAAAGATAGACTATTATTCAAACAGAATATGGACAGAACTATGTCCATACAAGTAAACGAGCTACTCAGCCTAAAACATTCAAAATGAAAAAAAAGTATATATTAACACTACGTAATATTTAGAGTGTGTTTTATAGTAATTTTAGAAAGTATTTTTAATTTTTTTTAATAATTAAAATTTTTTATTTTTTAAATATAAAAAAATTAAAAATACTTTTTAAAATTATTATTTATAAGTATATGAATTAATAAATAAGAAAAAATGGCATGAAAGCTAAGGAAGGAGGCACGGAAAAATCAATATCCCCCAATAGACACCTCAAATAAATTTAACTTGTAGACGTGATATGATTCTGATAATAATAATAAAATATTATCTAGCGTGGTTGGTGTAGGGAAAAAAGGGGTTAGTGGTACACGTGAGCTCCTTCCCAGCTGTATCCATGGTTGAAATGTTATCTTCCTCCAATAAAACATTCAAACCACTTGTGGCGTTGACGAGTAGATAGCATTTGATGTGATGATGAGCTCACATTTTGAATTTGAAGAGCAGAGGTGGCTACTCTTTCTGCAGCCCCCTCTCAGCAACTACGTTTCAGTTGCATGTGTGCACCAACCCCACCACCCGTCTCTCTTCAACAACTAGATTTCTCCCTTTTTTCTATCATTTTTTATTTATTAGTCTATCCTTTTAGCCATTGAAATATGGGTGCTTCCCCATTGGTTCCAGGCCAAGTTTGAATACGCACATTATTTTTTTATTGCGATATTTTCTTTGCATGTTTTTTTAAGGTTACAAATAAGCACTAATTTTTTAAAGATTCTTAGGCATAGTTTCTTGTTCAGTACTGATCTATACATGATTGCTCAGGTTCATATCTCTCTCTCTCTCTCTCTCTCTCTCTCTCTCTCTCTCTCTATATATATATATATATATATATAATCACATGATCCAATACTTTCCTTGCATGGACATTTGTGTATATAATTGCATCATGAGAATGATGGCCACCCACCTCTCATGAGTGGCTCCAACATTTCGGTATAAATAACCTTTTTGTGTGTTACCTTATATGAATTTTATGAAGGCTCATGGGTTCACTTGAACAAGCATATAATAAATATCCTTAATCTATTAAAGTCCATATTATTGGTTTAATAGACAAAACAAATTGACAAAATAATTCAATAAAACAAACATTTCCCAAAATTAAAAAAGTGATTTTAGAATCAATTATCATATAGATAAGCACAGACACCATCACCTCATTTCTTTCTGGCATGAATTATATCCTAAAAGAGGTCTGTCAAATCAATCTAATAATTTTCTTTAATTAGCATTACACTATGAGTCATTAATATTTAAGTGGAATATGATGCAAGACTATGTATTAATTTATAGAATTATAAACCTAACCAGTACTACTTCAGATATTTTATGGAGCCCAACTGCATGTCCACCAAGTCTCTCCATGCAACTAAGAAGCTTGGAATGTTTGTTGATTCCACTAATTAACTTGATTCCAATTTGACCCATTGCCATATTCCAATACCCTGGAAAATTGAAGAAGTTAAAACTTATCATTTAACTTTGACTCATGCAATGCAGAAGAATTCAATCATACTGGGAGCCTAAATTTTATACTGAAACTTGCATCCCCTTCCCTACACTTGGCCAAGCCTTTGTTTTGACCTTATATTCCAATCTATATGAGGCTACTTTCCAATTTTATATGGCCACCTTGACCCACAAGCAGGAAAATGGGTGTACTTGCCTGAAAAATTAGCTGCCAGAATGCAATTTACAAGGGGCAGTGCTGCATCCATGCATCTTGAAATTTTTGTATTTTTGCTCTTCAATGCCTGGTCTAACCTTAAGTATTAATTTAGAAAAACATAAGAGATTGAGTGAAGAATTCATATTATGAGAATGGGACTTTGATTTGAATGGTTTGCGAGCTGTTGGGAAAAAAAATCAGTGTCAATTGATTTGTGGAGTACCATAAATTAACAAAAAAAAAAAAATTAATGATCAAACTGATTGAAACTTTATTATATAACCAACCACAACTGCCATTTCGTCACAGTCAACCCCCATTTAATGGATATGAAACTTTACATATCCATGCAATAAAATTAGATCAAGATAGGAAAAGAAAATTCTTCTCCTTTTCTTCTAAAAGCAACAATTGTAAGAACAGTTATCCCTACTTATCTCTCATGGTTTTCTTTTTGTTTTTCCTGGAAACTTGTAAAGACGATGACAAATACTCTGGTCCTTGAACATGGAATAAAGTTGGCTGACAGCCGCCTAGTCAGCCTCAAGCGTAGACCAACTTCTATAGATATCCTTACATATTTAGTACTACATACTCCCCGCTCTTTTTTTTTTTTGGTTTTGACGTTTCTAGTTGGGGAATTCTATTTTGGCATGAACTCATGCCCATTTGAACATCTATTGCACGTATCATAACAATTGCCTTTTCCTCTGTTCCCAACTGTATTTTCTTCAATCCAAAGTCCAACCCGGGAATTTTGAATATTAGTTAGGTGATAAGAGAAAAGAGCTATGTCACCCTCCAACTTAAAGTGTAAAAGAAAGTTCACACCTTTTGTAATTCTTGTCACAGCTCCTGCTTGAAGGGGTGATAAGGATAAAAATATAGAAAGTATGTTTATGCTTATCTGAAGTAATCATTCTTGAACAGAACACCGAAAGAGTGCCTTAATCATTTGCATGATTGGGTTTAAAAAATACTATATATATATAAAAATGTATACATTAAAGCTCCTTTATTCAGTTAAAAGAAATAAATGTAAGGAAAGTTGATAAAAAAGAGTGAACCTGACCCAAGGATTGGTGGAGATTTTACCTGTGAAGACTTCAGAATTCTTTATTAATTAGCACTAAACATCACGAAGAATATGGCCTAGAGATCATAAGGGAATATGATTACAACCTGAATTTAAAACCTTTTCACACGGTATGTAGCCTGCCGTTAATCATCCACCGTTTACGAGTTTGTTTGTTTTTTTTTTTTTTTTTCTAACACATTTTTAATTCAGCAGAAAGTAAAGGGTTTCGTAAGGGACAATACCCCAGATAAGCTTTAAGTGAATGCTGAATCAGATGTCAATCAAGACGGTTGTTATTACGGTGAATTGACTTTTAAATTAAGGATTGTGTTTTAGCAACTACTACTCTCTACTTTTTCTGCTCTGCATTTTGCTAAACCAAACCTTCAGCATGTCTGAGGTAGCTACCTAACAGTCGTTTTCCCACACATTGAAACTTTGAATTGATCAGCATTTCTCCAAGGGTATATAAAAATCAGTCTTCCCACATTTCTCTTCCATCCATTCCACTTGCAAACGATTTCTCTATTTCTATCTTCTTTCCTCTCTTTATTGAATATTTATTTCTCCCTGTGTTAGTAAGCTTTGGAAGTTGAAGAAGAATGGGTTCTGAATCAAAGCTAGTTCATGTATTTTTGGTCTCCTTCCCTGGACAAGGGCATGTTAACCCTTTGCTTAGGTTGGGGAAGCGTCTGGCTTCAAAGGGCTTGCTTGTGACTTTCACTCTCCCAGAAAGCTATGGGAAACAGATGAGGAAAGCCAGTAACATCACTGACCAACCAACGCCGGTCGGAGATGGTATGATCAGGTTCGAGTTTTTTGAAGATGGGTGGGACGAGAACGAGCCCAAGCGCCAAGACCTGGACTTGTACTTGCCACAGCTGGAACTCGTGGGCAAGAAGATTATTCCTGAAATGATCAAGAAGAACGCTGAAGAAGATCGTCCAGTTTCGTGCCTCATCAACAATCCATTTATTCCATGGGTCTCTGATGTTGCAGCTGATCTTGGACTTCCCAGTGCCATGCTTTGGGTTCAATCTTGCGCTTGCTTGTCTACTTATTACCACTACTACCATGGCTTAGTCCCTTTCCCCAGTGAAGCTGAGCCCGAAATCGATGTTCAACTTCCATGTATGCCTCTTTTGAAGTATGATGAAATCGCCAGCTTCTTGTACCCGACCACTCCATATCCATTCCTGAGGAGAGCTATCTTAGGCCAGTACAAGAACCTGGACAAGCCCTTCTGTATATTGATGGATACATTCCAAGAGCTGGAACCCGAAGTCATCAAATACATGTCCAAGATCTGCCCAATCAAGCCTGTAGGACCTCTATACAAGAACCCCAAAGTGCCAAACGCCGCTGTCCGTGGCGACTTCATGAAGGCCGACGACTGCATCGAGTGGCTCGACTCCAAGCCTCCCTCCTCCGTCGTCTACATCTCTTTTGGAAGCGTCGTGTACCTGAAACAAGACCAAGTCGACGAGATCGCTTATGGGCTCTTAAACTCCGGCGTGCAATTCTTATGGGTGATGAAACCACCGCACAAAGACGCCGGCTTGGAACTCCTAGTTCTTCCAGAAGGGTTCTTGGAAAAGGCCGGCGACAAAGGCAAGGTGGTCCAGTGGAGCCCGCAAGAGCAAGTCTTAGCCCACCCCTCAGTCGCCTGTTTCGTGACCCACTGCGGTTGGAACTCGTCCATGGAGGCTCTCAGCTCCGGCATGCCGGTGGTGGCGTTCCCACAGTGGGGAGACCAAGTCACCGACGCCAAATATCTGGTGGACGTGTTCAAAGTTGGGGTGAGAATGTGCAGAGGTGAGGCGGAAAACAAGCTCATCACCCGGGACGAAGTGGAGAAGTGTCTTATCGAGGCCACAACAGGTGAAAAGGCGGCGGAGCTGAAGCAAAACGCCATGAAGTGGAAGAAGGCGGCGGAGGAGGCAGTTGCAGAGGGCGGCTCCTCCGATCGGAATCTTCAGGAGTTTGTTGATGAGGTCACTAGGATGAGTATGGTGCTGGTTTGCAAGACAAACAAAATTTGAAAGAGAATAGTCAACGTCGTTATGATCATAGGGTCTGTGGAAATGTATCTAAGTATAATTTTGCAGGAGTCACAATGTAGCATGAAATAAGGTAGGTGAACCATTGGGTATTCCATGTTCAGTTACCTGCTTGTTTTATCGCTCTCCTAGATAAAACGGTGTCTTCTCATGGCACTTGTACGTTTTCCTTAGTTTTGTCACTCATTATTATTGCAATCGCGTTTGCCTAATATAAATATATTAATATTTTACATTTTTTTTAAAATAGATCATGTATATTTAAGTATAAAAATATATTTAAAATAAAACGAAAATTTTCTTATAATTAATCCCCTAGAGAATATGGTTTCTTTACTTGATCTTGTAATCAATCCCCCAAAGAACATTTGTGACATCCATTAGCTTGCAATCTAGCAAGTTGGTGGATTCATTCGAATCCAACTCCTAAACGACTCAATTCAGTCCATCAGATCGAAGAAGTCATCGACTTGCAGTTTGCACGATTGGATTGATCGGTCTGAAAAACATTGAAAGATTTTTGTTTCCTATTTTCTTAAAATAAACATCATAAAAGTTTGAAAAAAGTGTATTCATGGATGAGTTAATTTCTATTCAACTTTCTACGACTCAATCAATCGTACCTTTTTATCAATAATTCGAATCTTCAACCTTGATCTTAAATGAATTTGAATAATTTTAAATCTTTAAATGTAGAATTTTAAAAGATTTTAAAACTTTCATTTTAATTTTCCATTATGAATAAGTGGAAATTAGGGATGCAACTTAGGTGGGTTTACCCCACCCAACCTGGCATTTGGATGAGTTTGGAAAGTCATTTTCAATATTTTTTTTTCAACTTAAACTCAATTTGAATTGAACTTAAGATAAGGTTTTGGACAACCCAAGCAAAATCTAAACCAAACTTAAGATTTTTACTTTTTCTAATGTATATTATTCTATATATTAAAGATATATAAATTTATTTTTATTTTATTGTTGGTATCTTGAACTTTTTTCTTAATTGCTATTAATTTTTTATATAAATAAATAAATAAATAATTTAAAGACACTATAGATGAATTTTGAATCATACAACCTGATCCATCCAACCAACCCTAATTTAATCCTACCAACCCAATTAAGTGGTCCAATTCTTATTTTTACTATTAAAGGTATGTTGCTCAAGTACATTGCAAAGTTTAATTTCTTTACCTTATAATCAAGGGAGAATCCTCCTTTGATATCAATTGGGACTAATAATTGGCCCAACATTCTTCTATCACCTATAGAGTGAAGGTTGACGTGAAGGATATTACTTTTCAAAAACCTCCAAAATGCCCTTATTGTGAAATTAAAAAAATTAATTAATCACCCTCACCTTTCTCATTCTCTCTTTCACTCTCTTTCTCTCTTTATTGACCTTGTCCTTCTCTCACCTACTTTTAAAAATTTTATAACTTTTTTTATTTCATATCTATCCAGTTTATAAAATAAAGATTCTTGTCGTTAAATAATTTTATTGTGAAATTTAAATTTAAATAATTTTATTATGAAATTTATCTTTTCATCCTTATTTATTTCATGTAATAAACAAATATTTTAAATAAAAAATTGAACAATTGTGTTTTGACCTAGTTGAATTCAAAAATTAAGCTTTAATCTATATAAGTTCATTATTTAAGCCTAAAATCCAGGGAAGTGTGAAAATTGAGAAGAAGAATATGAATTTTTTATTTTTTTGGAAATGACCTTTGCTGACTATGAAAAAAAAAAGGTAGAAAAATATTAATTTAAATTTTATTCATTTTGTAAATCTCAATTAAATTCAATATAATTTAGTGATTTGGAAAAAAAAAATATACCTTTTAACAAAAAAATTAAAAATAAATTATTATTATTATTATTTAAAAATTAACCATCTTGGAAAGTACATATTTTAAAAATTGTGTATATAAAAAATAACTAAAAATATGTCAATTTTATTTTTTTTAAATGATATATTTTTAGAATATATTAAAAAAAAATAGTTTTCTAAAAATAATAAATATTCAGAATAATTATAAAAAAAAATTAAGATAAAAAAGTTTGTCAAACATTATGGTAGAAAATAATTTTGAAGGGTATATTGGACTCTTCATATTTTATATCATTTTCATCGATTATGCAACTTATATTGACCAAAGTTTAATTTTTAGGGTCAATTAGGTCCAAAACACAATTGTCCCATCAAAAATCTACTTCAATTTATTTATGAGAATTACATTAAATCAACATGCATTTTTAATTGATGGATATTGAAATTGATTCTTCTTACATTTCAGTTATTTAATAAAATAAAATTAGGATTGAAAAAACCCAACTTCCTTAATTCATAAGAATTAATTTTTTATTAAATGGTTGATAAAAAACTAAAACTATTATTATATATATAATTATTATCATATATTAAAATTATTATTATATATTTTTAAATAATATTGATACAATAATAAAAATGAAGATAAAATTAGATAATATATTATTTTTATTTATTATAAATTATATACTTTAATAATATAAAATATCATAACTTAATTATTACTAAATTTTTATTCTCTAAAATTCAATCACCCAATAAGAAAACAGTAGTAAGTGTTTTCCGATTCAAATCAATGGTGATGATTAAATATGTAAATTCAATAATTAAAAATCTAATTTTGGTACAACACATACGAATCACAAATTCTCCTTATAATCACTTTCCATTTTATACTATAGTTGAGATAACTACTCTAATGAGTATTTTGATCTCTTCATATTTAATATCCTTCTTAATAATTATACAAGTTATAATTAAGGACTATTTACCCATTATCAACAAATAGACGCACTAAAATATAATTCTTGTCCCATCAAAATAATATTTGCAACATCCATAGCTTGTAAGCTAGCATTCATTAGCTTTTGGATTGGGATCAATCCAACTCATAAACAGGTCAATTAAGTCAATTGAATTGAGAAAGTTGTTGAGTGGATGGTCTGATTTTAGACTAACTAGTCCGAAAAATAAAAGATTTTTATTTTCTATTTTTTAACAATAAACATCATAAATGTTTGAAAAAAAAAAAGTGTTCTTGGATGATTTAATTTCTATTCAACTTAATGGACTCAAGCATTTGAACTTTTTTATCAATCATTGAAATCTTCAATCTAGATCTGGAATAAATTTGAATAATTTTAAATCTTTAAATTTGGATTTTAAAGGATTCTAAAGCTTTCATCTTAAATTAAAAGGGGCTTTGAAGGTAAGCTTGAGTGAAAAAGGGTCTTTTATTTGTGAAATAAAAATAGGAAAAATGTCATTTAATAATATTATTTGACAAAAATAAATAAATAAAAAAATAGAAACTCAGTTATTCAAAATTAAATTTATTATTACAATTTGAAAATATTTAAAAGTTTATTAATTTTAATATTATTTTTCAATATATTTCCCAAAATACCATTTTTAATTGAATAGTAGCAATTAGCATATTCATCTTAACTCTCTCTACATCTCATTCTCGAAAATTCCATTAGCTCTAGAAAACCCAAAATTCTTAGAAAATCACATAATAAGATAGAGAAATGGAGAGAAAATTCCATTGACTCCAGAAAAACTAAAATCCTTTGAAAAACAATGAGTCACATGGTAAGATGGAGAAAAGGTGAGTGAGTTCTCATTCTCCTAATTAATAAGATCATGATACATGATCAATCCCAAAATTTATGATTTTAAAAAATATTGTTAATTTTTGGTACAAACAAATTATCTTTTATAATTTACAATTCAATATTTAACAAATAAAACATGAATTTTAGTATACTAATAAATATTATTTTATATAAATTAAATGAAAAACATGAGATTTTTTATTTATTTTAAAGTTTAGTTAATAAATATTTCTATAGAATAAATTTTTATAGTTGATTTAAAAAAAAAATCCAAAAAACCAACACTTTCATTTTTTGTATTTTATCTGTTTTTATACAAATGAAAATATAGCATTTAAGTGAAATAAAATTTATAAATATTTTCTTTCTAAAGTTAAGTTTTTTATTAGAAAAAAAATTGTTGTAATATTATTTTTATTTTTATTTTTGCCAAAGACAATCCTAACCCCAATAAAAATAGGAGAGTGGATTTACTTTAAAACTATTATTACCCAATAAAAAAAATATCTTGAAACATAAATTAAGAGTGTGTAAACTTATAAACATTTCAAAATTTATTAAGATAAATTTAATTTTAAAGTGAATTAGTGGGAATGGGTGATCCATCTTAGAATGCTTAAAGATCCCCATTATTCACATGCATTTACCTCCTTGCCCTGAGAATTATAGAAGTATAGTGAATATGTCAAATTAATTTTTATCTTCTTGTTTTGTCAATTAATGTTTTCAGAATCAGAAAAACTATTGCTTCAATTGTCAAATTGGTTGTCGAACTATGATTGAATTGGTAATATCATAAATATGTAATTTATATATTATTAAAATTAAAAAAATTTATTGATCATTATATTATATTATATAAATGTGAAGATTTATTTAATTTTAGCTATATATATAAATATATTTTTACAATAAATTTATGTTTATTGCATGTCATTTGAAGAAAAATATGAGCATGTAATCTTTAGTTCTTTAAAGATATCACATTAATTTCTTGGTAGTAAACTAATGATCTCATCCTATATTGCTTTGAAATATTTACAACATTCTAATCATAAAACTCATGTCAAATGAGTGCAAGTTTTAGCATACATTAAGCTTCCTGTTAATATTCTAACTATATCAACCTGAGGTAATCACCTTAGAGGAAAGTAATGATCCTATCTTAGATTGCTTTGAATTCCAACATTCTAATGGCAAAACTAATGTCAAGACGAGTGCAAGTTTTAATGTACATTAAGTTTCTTATTAGGATTCTAACTATACGAACCTAAGGTAATCATCCTAGGGAGAGAGGATGAATAGGGTAATGATCACTTTTTACAAATTCAAACTTACAGGATGCAAGTGACAATTACAAGTGGTTATTTAATAAATATAATTGACAAACAATTGCATATAAAATAAAGAGAGTAAGAAATGGATATTTCAAACTCAAAATATTATGATGGTTTGTCATAATCCAACCTACGTTCACTCTCCTCAAGTTCTAACGACATGAGGGTTTCACTGATCCAAGACTTTTAAAGTCAAAGCTTTCAAACTCTTTACACTTGAATTCTCAATTTTAAGAAACTTTCCACGAGTCTCAAGAGAAGTCTCACTCTTAAATAATCCCTTAAGTAATATCTCTCACTTGAGTTCACTTCACAAATATTACAAAACTAACGAAAGTATTTATGAGCTTTACATGAACTTTCATTATTGAATAAACTGATCACTAGGGTACACATGCCTCAAAGATTTTGTTTGCTTCTCCAACATATGTTGGAAACAAAAGTATGCTTTCATCGAGGAAAAGAAATTTAATAAGGGGAAAATTTATAAATGGTCTAGCGTTTCCTATTCTTCAATTAATGGAAAATGTGAAGAAAGAAAGTTTATTCAAGAGGGATGAGAGAACAAATTGTGCTATAACAGAACTTGTTTTGTCAAATTTTTCTCTAATCTTTTATTTTTATCAGAATAGAGTGTAGACGGTTCTGATGATGGTGGACTGACTATGAAATTAACAATTATAAAATTTATCTACTCCCACTAGGTTCATCTCTACATTCTCTACTCACCTTTGCTCTTCGCTGAACCAAACCTTCAGCATCTATGCGTCTACCCAACTGTCCTAACTACACGCTTAAATTTTGAACTAATCACTATTTCACCATGGTATATAAGAGTATTCCTCCCCCATCCATTCCACATTAAACCACCTTTTCCCTCACTTCTCTCTGCTCTCCCTCAGTCATAGTTGAACAAAAATGGGGTCTGAATCAAAGCTAGTCCATGTGTTTTTGGTTTCCTTCCCTGGACAAGGGCATGTCAACCCTTTGATCAGGCTGGGGAAGCGTCTGGCTTCGAAGGGCTTGCTTGTTACCTTCTCCACTCCAGAGAGTATCGGGAAGCAGATGAGGAAAGCCAGTAACATTACTGACCAGCCGACACCGGTCGGAGAAGGTCTGATCAGGTTCGAGTTTTTCGAAGATGAGTGGGACGAGAACGAGCCCAAGCGCCAAGATTTGGACCTTTACTTGCCCCAGCTGGAGCTCGTGGGCAAAAAGGTTCTTCCTCAGATGATCAAAAAACACGCAGAGCAGGATCGACCTGTGTCCTGCCTCATCAACAACCCATTTATTCCATGGGTTTCTGATGTAGCAGCTGATCTTGGAATCCCCAGTGCCATGCTTTGGGTTCAATCTTGTGCTTGCTTTTCTACGTATTACCACTACTACCATGGCCTAGTCCCTTTTCCCTCCGAAGCTGAGCCTGAAATCGATGTTCAGTTGCCATGTATGCCTCTCTTGAAGTATGATGAAGTCGCTAGCTTCTTGTACCCGACCACTCCATACCCATTCCTGAGGAGAGCTATCTTAGGCCAGTACAGGAACCTGGACAAGCCCTTCTGTATATTGATGGACACGTTAGAAGAACTGGAACCCGAAGTCATCGAATACATGTCCAAGATCTGCCCGATCAAGCCTGTAGGACCTTTATACAAGAACCCTAAAGTGCCAAACGCCGCTGTCCGTGGCGACTTCATGAAGGCCGACAACTGCATCGAGTGGCTCGACTCCAAGCCTCCCTCCTCCGTCGTCTACGTCTCTTTTGGAAGCGTCGTGTACCTGAAACAAGACCAAGTCGATGAGATCGCTTATGGGCTCTTAAACTCCGGCGTGCAATTCTTATGGGTGATGAAACCGCCGCACAAAGACGCCGGCCTGGAACTCCTAGTTCTTCCAGAAGGGTTCTTGGAAAAGGTCGGTGACAAAGGCAAGGTGGTGCAATGGAGCCCGCAAGAGCAAGTCTTAGCTCACCCCTCCGTTGCCTGTTTCGTTACCCACTGTGGATGGAACTCGTCCATGGAGGCTCTCAGCTCCAGCATGCCGGTGGTGGCGTTCCCACAGTGGGGAGATCAAGTCACCGACGCCAAGTACTTGGTGGACGAATTCAAAATTGGAGTGAGAATGTGCAGAGGCGAGGCCGAAAACAAGCTCATCACCCGGGACGAGGTGGAGAAGTGTTTGATCAAGGCCACCACCGGACCAAAGGCAGCAGAGATGAAGCAAAACGCCATGAAGTGGAAGAAGGCGGCTGAGCAGGCGGTGGCGGAGGGCGGTTCCTCCGAACGAAATCTACAGGGTTTTGTCGACGACGTTCGGAGAAGGAGCATTGAGATCATTTACAAAACCAAAATTTAAAGTCAAAGTCTTCAGTTTTCAGTATCTTAGAAGGGACACATCTGAAGTAACGCTTGGGTAAAAGTAATCAGACCTGGTGTGGAATAACTAAAATACCCTTATTAGGGTAAGGGGTCTTGAGTGGATTCCGTATCGAATTGCCTTTCTCTTTCTCTTTCCTTTCTCCTGCACAAAGCGGTGTCGTTTCACGCAACCTGTTTGTTTCTCTTCTTTATTTTGTCTTCTAATATTCTATTATTGTAATTGAGTTTGTCTAATTTTTATCCAATTAAATTATCTTTCTTGTTATTTACAGAAATTGACCGACAAACCAATATCTCAAGGCGTGGAAAAGAAATAAAATAAAATAAAATAAAATAAAGTTTGAGATCCAATAATTGCCAACATGATCCATCTGTATTTTGGAGATGGAGGAGAATCATCACGCTATCCAATTTTTAATTTATTTACTTCTTCCAATCACTCTAAAGCACCATCTCAATCGGGACTTTATAAAAAAACCATTGTGTTACTAAAAATTATTTAATTTAAATTCAAATATTAGGGTTATGTTTGATTCTTATAAAATTTAAAAAAAAAAAAAAAAAAAAAAGGAAAATTTTAAGACAAAGAGTAAGTAAAAAAAAAATTATAAAATTTTCTTTTATTTGAATGTTGACGGTAATAAAATTAAATTGTACTAAGGGAATATAGTTTTTTAAACTTTACCATTAAATAATGAAAATAGAAAAATTAGGGAAAAAATACTAGAAGAAAGAGGAAAAATATTAAGGTAATTGTTTTTTAAAATAGTTTTTAAGAATAGTTTTTGAAAACTATTATATACTGTAAAATAAAAGTCTGGTTGAAAATTTAAAATATTGTTAACTTGTTTTTCATAATTTTTATATATGTTTTAAAAATAAATTTTATGTCTAATATTTTATTTTTAATTATTTTATGTGTTTATATAATTATTTTTTAAAACAATTGAAAACAACAAAAACCAATTTTAAAAATATCCTTTAAAAACACTTTATTTTTTATTTTTAAGAATTAAAAAAATATATATATATATATATATTTTTTTTTTTTTTTGTCAAACATATTTTCCTATTTTTTTATTCTAAAGAATAAAAAATTATTCTTGAAAATAATGGCCAAACAAGCCCTAATCATTTTATTTCAACTTGCTATCATTAATGCTTCAAGGTTTAAAATTAAACTGACCACTAGGGCTATAATTTAGGAAGTTTAGAGTGTGTTTGACGGTATTTTAAGTGAAAGTGTTTTTTATGAAAGTGTTTTCTTTATAAGTCTATCAAGTATCTATTCAAAAAACATTATAAGGAATTTTTTCAATGATTCAAATTTTTAAAAGTATTTATTAAATTTTGTCTAATAATTTTTTTTTAAAAAAATATTTTTTAAATTAAAAACCTTTGGAATGGACTCAATCCAAGCCGATGTGAATTAAATTTGAACGGGAATTGAATAAGAGTTTAGGCAAATCCAATCTAACTCAACCTTATTACATATTTACATAAATTTTAAATTATAAATAAAATTTTATGTAAATATATATATATATATATATATATATTATTTAATAGCAATTATTTGATAGATTTATTATTTTGAATGTTAGAGAATAATATAGAATTTAAAATTTTTCATTGCCTTGGTGTTATGAGATATTAATTTATCTTTTTATAGCTTTACTTCTAAAGATATTTTTGCTATTGTGTGAAATGGGTTGAACGTGGAACGCTAGAAGCCACCCATGACCAAACCACAGCTCAAGAAATAAAATAATATTATTTGGAAGTAGTTGGCGAAACGGGTTGAGCCGCAACTCGTGACTAGCTGTAGAGGGGTCTTGGAACACGTGACTACTTGTAGGTGGCAACCTGGTGCCAAATGTCGATACACCTGCCCTTTTTATTCTTAGGGTTATTAGCTTTGAGTTAATCCCGAATGACAACTGGCACGTCTCCACCGAATTCCACTTCTGTCTAATTAAAGAGAGGAAAATAGTATCCATACAATGGGCGGCCACCGCTCCACATTTACACAATGGAATGTGTGTAGTGAAACTAGAATCTAGGATAAATACGTAAATAAATCATATTAAGGTAAAAACAAATTGTTCTAAATTCTTTATTAGTACGAAAAATATTATATAAAATATTTCGAATATTCATACATCATTGTGATATTATATTATTTATAGATCGAATAAAGAAAGTTATTAAAAATATTTTTTATAAATATTTTAAGTTACAAAGGAAAAAGGTTACGAGATGGAAGCAAGCTTCTAAAATTATACTTAATGAAATAGAGATGTAAAAAAAAAAAAAGAAATATTCAATGGAAAGCATTTTTTATAATATAATGGAATGATTTTCTATTGTCTATGAATGTAGGTATGATTGGTCGAACATATTAATGTCCTACGAACATTTATGCGAATTATTTTATCTTTGTGTTCATGAATTAACATTGTTTGTATTATGTATTTTTAACTTAAAATTATTTACATTAAAACTTTCGTTGATATAATATGTATAAACAAATATGATCAAGGTATAATCATATGGGACTTGAGAGTGTACATGTGACACCGCTTTCGTGTTTGGACCATTAAATGTATACAATGAAATAGAGTTATTTAATTAAAAGGGTCATTCAAAACCTAATTTTGGAAATCTAACCTTTCATTTTTTTAGTCACATTTTAATTAAAATACTCTTATTCTTTTCTTATAAAAATAATCATTTCTTTTCAAATCTACATGTAAATACTTAAAATAGTTGAGGGCATTGATGTTAACAATGGGGTTACTGTTCATAAAAAATATGAAAGAGATTAAATTCATAAATATGAAGATTATTTTATATCTTTTAATCAATTAATTTATTATAATATAAAGCAGATGATCAAAATATAAAGATGAAAACAGTAAAATCAAGGTATAAAAATAATAGATTTAAAATTGTATAAATGACTTTTTTTTTTTTAGGGTACAAAAAAAATACTTTTAGGTATTAAAGAATTTGTCATTGAAAAAATAAAGAGAAGTGGTGGGTTGAGAAGGGTGTGCTACCACCACAAGGAAGATGGGAAGAAGTTTTAGTTACCCCTTTGTTGAACCCTAGTGGAAAGGGATATGCTTTTTGTCAATTATGATTGTGTTTGAACTGATTGATATTTTGATTAAAGGTAGAAAGGATTTTGCATGAAAACTTGGGAAATTCATGCACGCTGATTAAAAATGGTGACCACAGCAATCATAAATAGAATATTTGCATCTTCCTTTTCAAATTTTGTTAAGACTTGAAAGCAAAGCCAAAATGACAATCAAATTTCTCATCTGTATGGTGCAGTGCCACCCTTCAATGGGAACTTTGATCACCTTAACAAGACTAGTGATGATCCGATCCAGTTACCATGCTTAGCAGCTCTTACCATTGCCGGCTATAGATATAGATAGGAGGTAGGTGAGGATGGCTTGCTTCTCTTCTCCTACCAAACTTAAGTTTTTCATAACGGAATTTGGTCATATATACAATACATTGTCGAGATAGCTAATTATTTGTTTTTATCAAGTTTTCAGTCACCATAAAGTTTACTCTAATTTCCACTATTTTTCAAGTCTTAACCCTAGTTCGAGTTCAACTTGTAGCCTTGGTCCAACCGAATAATCGATTTTTCCTTTAAGATGAAAGCTCGATAACACCTATCATGTTAATGAATGAACTATGGAGGCGCCTAGGCATGTTCTAGAATGAACTATGGAGGCGCCTAGGCATGCTCGATACATGTTATGCACATGGAAGCGTCAACATATTAATTAAAGAACATAAAAATAAAGTAAACCACACACAAAGCAACATAAGGTGTTAAGATGGTTTGACTAATGATACTCATCTCCACCAATGAGAAAGAATATTCTATTAAAAAATATTACGAAGATCTTGAAACATCACATTTTTCTCCACTCTTTGAATCTTTATCTTGAGCTAGAGTGTCTCTCACTTATTTTCATATTCTCTTTCTCACATCTCCGTTCACCTCATATAACCTCACAATCTCATTTCTCTTCTAACTTTTTCTCCAAGACCTAGAATATTTATAAAAATATTTTTATTATTTTTTTCTTATTCCATAAGAAATCTAATTATAGTTATTACCCTTAAACTTAAAAAAATTTCTATATAATATTCTTTTTACAAAAAGAAGCATATTCCAATTAGAAATTTGAGATGCTTTTAACAATTTTCACCTTGAATCAAATTTCATTAAGTCAATCTTCGATCTCTCCATAATATATGGTTTTCATGTGTGTCTCGCTCTCCTCATGTGTCACGGTTCCCTTCATACACCACGATTTTCTTATTTCTTGCATTACATTCTAATGAAAGAATAATTGACTCTACCTTAACCAAAAATCGCCCTTTTCAATCCTCTTTTAATACTCTATTCTTTTTGCACTTTTAAACATCTTCAACCAAATCTCTTCCAAACGTCTTCAATTAAAATGCTAATATAAACATATTAAGGGAAAAATACAAAAACAAAGTCAAATGTTGCTAAAAGCAATTTATTAATATCAACCAATATTATTAAACCAAATTGATTGATAACAAATTTGTTTTAATTATGTTGGTTGATATTTGAACAGAAAAAGAGACAAGTTGTCTTCCATTTAAATAAATAAACATATATTTTAATAATTAAAATCTAATTATTAAAATAAACAAAAAATGTTTAATAATAAAAATGATAATTATTAAGTCTGGTCAAGAAATAAATTGAAGATGGTCAAATATGGTCTTCCAAACCTCCTTAGATGTTATTTTTACTTATTCTTATTTCAAAGAGTAAAAACTATCAAATAGTCTTTCAAATCTCCCTAAATATTAATTTTAATTAAGAAATAATAAAACTATTTAAATATGGAGTTTCCAATCCCTATTTGCAAAGCTTTTAGGCGAAGTATGAAAACAATAGAAGAATAAAGTTGAAGACATTATTTCAACGCCTTAAGTGTACTTCAAGCCTCATCTTTGATCTTCAAATCTAAGTTCGAAGATTCAGGGAGTCTTTAAATTCAACTTTAAATATTAAAATATCCTTTTAAGTTTAAATTTAAAGATTTGAAGTACAAGTTTAAAATTAAAAAACATGTTAGGAGATTCAAAGATCAAGTTTATAAATTTGAAGATCAAATTCAAAGCATCTTCTATTCAAAATAAAGTATTTTTGCCCTCAATGAACATAAGCTAAATCAAAGTCCAAACGTAGGCTTAAGACAAGTAAAACCAAAGTCCAAGCCCGCACTTAAGATTCGTCAATGTATAAACCAAGTCAAAATAGAAATTGGACCTTAGTTTTTAAATTAATCAATTTTAATTGACCACTAATTTTTCTTGAAAAGAAATTTGTACCTATAATTTTACGATTAGCAAGAACCAATCCTTCACTCATCAAATAAGAAGAATTATGTTTGTGCCAGAGCAATAAGATAATTCATACTTTTGAAAAAATGACCTTCATTTATTCAAGCTTATGAATACCATATCAATTTACCGGAATTAGTTTTACATGTTCTTCAAGATATATTTGAATGTGGGACGAGGATAAATAATAATAATAATAATCAAATAATCAAATAATATTTAAAAATATCTAGTAGTACATTTCATCATCAAATAATCTACCATGGATTATGATACGTCATTTGTAAAAACGGCCACTTAACAAATTAGAGCGCACACTTTTTAAATTACAAATTCACCAATTCCCACCTCAAATATTTCCAACAAGCATCTACCTTCCATCGTTAAGTTTAATTGGCCGGCCGGTTTGTTGGCATAGAAAAAAAAGGCTTAAAATTAAGTAATTCTACAAAGTCGTCCTCCTCCTCGTCTCTCTTCGCTTTTGTACTGCTTTAACAATCTAGAAGGGCCAGGATCATGCCCAGGAAAAGACTTTCGGGAGTTTTAACAAGTACAATTATTGTTTGAAAATTCTATGTTTGTTTTTTGTCAAAATTCCAGATTAGGGGTATCTGAATTTTGTACGACATCAAGGCAAAAGCAACTTATCCATGGAGACAGCAAAATCAATGAGAGGAGTCCTTTTATGGAGAGGCCAATGTACTGCCCCCCTCTGGAATTGGGTTGGCTGGATCGGAGATAAGATTCAAGTCCAATCAGATCTGCTCTTGGGTTAGGTTCAAATTGAAATTGTGCTAGGTTGAGTTGTACGGTTCATTCAATTGTGTTAGGTTGAGTCATACCGATCATTCAATTGTGATAGGCTAGTTATTTACGGTGTTTAGCTTGTCACCCAGTCAAATGTTCATCCCACGGAGTGAAAAATATATATATTATTTGATTAAGATGAAACAATCTCGAATTTACCAATCTATTTTTTAAAAAATTTTAAATCTAAATAATATCCATTTTTAATTAAAAAAAAATACCCTTTAACTTCTTTTTTTTTTTTAAGTAATAATTTTTAAAAAAACTTGCATAAAGAATTTAAATATTAAAGGATATTTATATATATAAAAAATTATTTTTTAAGTTCAAACATGAGAAAATAAACTCTTACAAATTCAAGATTATTTATCATTTTCAATCAAATAATCCAAGAAAAAAAAAAGGCATAGTAAATCTAGATTTTGTGTCCAAATAATCATTAAAATTAGAATTTTAAATTTTTTATATCTAAAAAATCATTAAATTTGAATTTTCCGGGAAATTTTTGTCCAAATAATCATTAAATCAAGTGAGTGTTTTCCCGTTGTAACGTTCATGTTTACTTTTCCGATGTCAAAATCACATGGTGCATAGAAGTTGCTTGCACGTCTTCTTCCAGCAGGGCTCAAGTTCCAACCCAGTCAAGGCCCAAGAATGGGCTCTGGGTAGGCTCAAGCTGGTAACGCTGGGGAACCATGTACAGAGGAGGCAGAGTATTTATTCTGAGCCAAGATTGTAATGATGCTCTAGCGAAACGAGTAGAATCCCAGAAGGCAATTGGATTCTGATGATACTTCACTTTTGACCCAACTGACAATAAACAATTTAAACAGTCCACACAAAGTCCACACTCTCATATATTAGCCACCAATTTTACATATCATATTAGGGGTGGACAGTTCATAGCAGAGCTTTAATCCTGCGCTTGATATTAAGAAGAAATATTAGGTGGAGACTTCAAATAACTTGTGATTATAGCTTAAAATGCGTTGAACTAGAACCAAAGATCAAATCTGAGCTAAAATAATCCATTTGAAGCCAACTCCAGTGCAGTCTGCTCGCCAGAGTTTTAATATGATCAATTTGAAGCCAACCAGCACAGCCTACTTCATATTTCCAATTCTGGCTCTGTGAGTTATGCATGTCTCTTGTGCATTTAGCAGACACCACAAGAAGCCGATCTTCGAATTTTTTTCCTTTCTTTTGATTATCATAAATAACTAGTTTCATCTTCTAATCCTGCAAAGGCAGTTAAAAGTACGTTTCGTTAGTGAGTGGGAAGACATTCCCCGTAATGTAATTTATCTGTTTGGTTGCCACGAAGAGAGAAATGCATAATCAGATAGGAAACTGTGTCAAATTTCAAAACTGTCTCTTTTCTCAGCAACCAAACAGGAAATCATGGTAAATAAAAGCAAACCTTATTACTACGCAGCACTCTCCCTCGTTCATTGCCCTTATCAGAGAAAGAAGAAAAAAATGTGAAGTTACAAACATATGCACAATAAAAATATAGAATTGGCGAAGCACATCCATGAACCATAACCATCATGTATCGCACAAACCAGCTGAACAACTAGACTTTCCTCGTGACCTAAAAAACTTGATCATGTTATCGTAAACATCTTCCTTTGCATTTACACTCAAAAGGAAGTCTATGTGACCATAGTTCTCAAGATAAAGCAATTCTGGTTCGGATGGCAACTCTGTGAGTGTGTGATTGAAATCAGTCAAATCTGCCAGGGCATCACTGCCCCCATAACCCATCCATATCGGCAATGACTTGGGTATGCTATTAAGATCAAATCTTGGTGGATTGACCTGACCATAGCGCTTGAGATTTTTCCAGATTCCATAGTCATACTTTGCAAAAGTTCCAGCTCGGATCACTGCCAGGCAGAAGGATGTTAGAAACAAAATCATCCAGGAGTGGGAAAAAGACAAATTAGAGAGAGGGCACAAGGAGGGAGGACATCTTTATAAGAGACATTGTAACTTTAGTGAATATTTCATCCCCTTCATGTTGTTTTTACTGCAACAGGGACAATTGAATGCCGATGTTGGACAATCAACTGTTAAAAATACCCAGACATGAAGAAGATAGAAATCAAGTTTTAGCAGTTAAAAAGTAACAATGTGGCACTTTGGTTGGGAAAGTTTTATGCAAAACATCAACCTTAAAGGCCCTCAAAATAGAAGGTTGTGACAAGAAAGTGTGGAGCATACTTTGAAAGAGATGGTGGAGATTTTTTGAGGATGATGGATGAGGCTCATATCCAAGATAGTAGTCAATGCGTGAGTTGTTAAAGCAGCAGTTTTCCCCTGAAAAGTGATCAAATTTAAAACAATGTAAAAATAGATAAAGATATAGAATGGACTATAAGATCAGCACATTCACAAACAAAATTTAGTACCTTCCACTTAAGAACCATATTATTTTCTTTTCTTTTATGCTCTTTTCTTGCTAGAATTTTTAGGTACTTAAGAACCATACTCAGTCCAGAAATGACAAACTATAATTACCTATGCAGACTCCGTAGAAAATGCCCTCCAAAAGGCCTTATGCAGAAGGACCATATAGTAATGATTCAACCACTCCAATACAACAACCATTTTATCGATACAGATTAAAACTGTTTCTACCACAGGCAAATACAATACAATGCTTTAAATCAGCATTGTAATCTGAACAAGGCGAACAGTTTCCAACCATCTCAAGTATAGGTCCTGATGCTACGGTATTTTTAGTAACATGGTCAATAATTCTTAGGTGCTGAGGGGAAAAGTTAAAAGAGCTACCAAAAAACATTAAAGTGTTTGCTTGGTAAAAGGGGAAATGAAATATTTCAAGGAAGTGATCATAGAAACACTACAACCATGTAGAGTAAATAGATTGGTACTTCAGTCTGAAAAGTTCAATATTTCTCATCAAAATAATGGAACTAGTCTTCCTTTATTTAGTTGCCTGTTTTTGTGGGAAATGGATCAGGCTGTGTATCTATCAACCATCTCATATGATGCAAATAGTTCAGTCATATGATACATCAAAACCACTCAAAGGAGACACTGTTTTCCCTTTCTCTATTTAGTTTTTTGATAGGTTCCCTTTCTCTATTTAGTTGGAGTTTGATGAATCAAATGCTTTCAGGAACCCCCATCATGGAGCTTGATGATTCAAATTCTTTTAGAAACCCAACATTCTGATCACTGAAACCTTAAAATACTGGGGAAACCATTAGCCCAACTATTTTACATTATTAGGATTTGACTCTAGAATCAATTTTAAAGTGTTGGAGCACAAACATTTCCAGTATCTAAACAACCACACCCCATCACACACATTAACATTACACTTAATGCCCCTGATAAAGCCATTAGAATTAACATTACACTTAATGCCCTAGATAAAGCCACTAAAAATATTGAAAAAATATAGGACCAATTATGAAGATTTGGATGAGACTTAATTCTGTTAACATAGAAAGTTCAAAATGCTTGGGTGAACCCCACCATTAAATCACTGCTGCCAAAAATAACGACAATGCAGTAATTGGCTTCATTGAACAATGCTAATTATTATACCACTAAATTCTCTGATTATCAGAAAGCCTGAAAATTGATCCATAACAACAAGAAGAAATCAACAGGATTATCACGCTCACATAATTCAGTTAAGGGATAGAACATGCTTCTTGTGACATAGGACAGTGAGACCAAAGCCACTGGAATAGCATGTGGATTTTGAGATATCTTTCCATGACAGTATGGTTTGGGAACAGGGTTTTGGATGCTGCAGCAAACTTAAATGCCTTAAAGAAATAGGATACAGAGAAAATAGACATCAATTTTATGACATTTTCAAGGTGAGGAGAAAATTCACTGCCAATCAAATAAAACAGCATTCCAGAACTTCCTTTTTATTTAACCACATTATGCACCATCAGTTCTCAAAAAATTATACAAAAAAATGGTCACATGCACAGATTTGGGGGCATCAATGCACACACAAACATATATGAGAGAGAGACAAAGACAGAACCTGTGATTGCACTTAGCAAGTCGTTGCAGTCAAAATGGCCTTCACATACAGAATTTAAAAGGTAAACTCCCACATTGCTGAAAATAAATAAGACATGGTGATATCAGTATACATAGAACTATTAACAAACAAAATGAAAGACAGAAATGGAAAATAGATAGAACAAAACCTTCTAAAATTAAGTTGATGGATACCCATAGCAAGAATCATCTGTCCAAAAAGAACTGATATGTGATTTTGTACCATCAGAAAGTGTTTCCACACTGTAATCCAAACATGTCTAAATGCAAAAGATACCTGATCAAGATGCATGTTGACCATTCTAAGTACAAATTGAGCACTGACATGCTCTAGATATGATATGGGACAAAGAAGAGCTGCAGCTTCAACCATTTCTACTATCTCAGGCTGAGTGAAAGCAGCCAAAGCCATGATTGTCCCCTGTGAAGAAAGTTAAGAAAATAAACTCATAGTAGAGCAAAGAACAGAAGCCAGAAGTAAACTGATCGATACAAAAGGTGGGTTTTGTTATAAACCAAATGGATCAAGACCTGTGAGTGTCCAACAACAAAGGTTTTGGTGTTTGTCATGGTATATATATAATGGATCATTTCTGCAAGATCATACAGTGCCAATTCCTGCCAACTCCAATCCCAAAATTCCTACAACAAAAGCATACACTCAGTTTGATCATATTACGGACAAGAAGAAATATACACAAATTTCATTCAGACTTTCCTGTTAGACTACTACAGAACATAAACCCAGGTTCATGATACCAGTCAATCCCCCAGGCAGACTTCTTATTTAAGGATATAAATCTACATGCATGTAAAAGTTACCTGATGAGGATGGAAAGGTAGAAGACGGTCTTTTCTCAAATGATCTGGATGCTAAAATTCTCATTCCAAGACCATACTTATATATGTATTTAATTCTCCTCTCCATTATGATATTCTAAATAAATCTCCATTACTCTTCTAAATATATCTTTGCTTAAGATTCCTATTTTGTTTTTCTCATGAAATACGTCCTACACAAAACACAAGAATGCAACCTAGGCTAGAAGAGCAGGATACCGATTCTAACAGAGCTGGTATCAAAGTCTATGCACCCAACTCCACTACGACCAAGACAAATTATTTTTAATTTTTTGCAAAGTATGAGTTACATAACATGAAACTTTTTATGGCAATACAATTTCACAGTGGTCCAAAACCTTACATTATGCAAATTCAGAGTGACATATAAAGAAGGTCTGATAAAAAAAAGTAATGTATATGGAAGTATAATCAACTTTAGAAGATGAAGAGAGCTGTTAGATATATTGGACTATGAGTTAGACACCTGTCAATTAAATGAAAGTGTGCTCAACTTTAGATGGAGATAAAAATATACTGCAAACTAACTTTACCTTGTTTTTCTCTGATAAAGTGACGTGCCCATGACTCCAGCGTGTCCCACGCACATTTCCAACCCATACATCAAAACCGTGATCTGCAAGGATGAAGCCTAATGACTGCTCTGTGTTGTCCAAAAACCATGCATCACCAGCCTGTTCTTATTTTAAATTGAGCAAACATCAGAATAAGAAAATGTCAGAAACCAAGTTTCTAGTCTATGTAAACACATAACCAGCTAAGAATTTGTCCAATAAATGCCTCAATCATTTTAGACTATGTAAATGAAAAATCAAAATGGAAATTTCAGAAAGAGAGCACACAACTAGAAACATGGAGAGAGCATCCATCAATATTAGCAAACAGAGAATAATGCAAGATGAGAAGAATTAAACAAACTGAATGTTGGAATGGATACAAGTTATTTATACATCAAAAAAAAAAAAAAAGCTAGATATCTTATAGAATCATGGCCTTTAGTGGAATTAACACAGCATAGTATATTCATCAAACAGATTTCGTTTCTGTGCTATACTTTACAATAGGATATAAGTACATGACATTTTGGTCTGTGCCAGAAAATTAAAGCAGAAAATCAGGGACCTGCAGATTAATACAAGCACTGTTGATAACAGCGTTGAAACAGCGTTATGTCACCATGTATTTCTTTTAGCTTTGTTCATAATTCAACAAGGAAAGATTAAAAGTGATTCAGGACAAACTAAAAGGTCTATAAACTTTCTGGGGCAAATTGCAGGGATTTTTTTCCTTTTGCTTTTCTTTTTTTTGTTCAATAGAAAACCAAAGGACTATATTATGAACAATGCCTAATAAGAGCAAGTGCAATCCAAGGCAACAAAGTCTAGAGCCTTAATTACTATATCGAATGAAGCATACAATCATGAAATAGCTTGAACCTATCCATGTTTTATTCACATCACAATCATCATTAAATTAAATTATATATATATATATATTAGAAGGAGTAGGTCGCCTTCTCTTACACTTTAGTGCCTTGCTCGTGGCAATTGCCTTGACATAACCTTTTCTAAGATGCCTTGCATGGGTCCTCAAAAGGTTGGTCTTGGCTTTTGCATCATTTGACAGCCATGTAAAAGTTCAATGTTGGCCATGTATTCATAAGCACATACATAACCTAGATCACTTATAGGCATTTGTTTGGTAGGCCATTGTAAATGGACACCTTTCTGAGTGATAACTTATATATGATGCTCAACTAGTCTGAGTGATCACATATATACCTCCATTGAATCTTCTATCTAAACTATAATCGGTATCTAGGTGGCCGCCAAGAAATATCCCCTCCTAACCTAATGGTAGATGATAATGCCAAAGATGGCCTGACTGCTTCTGCAATTTTGCACGTGACCATCCCAATGGGATGCTACCAGAACTTAAATAAACAGGATTTTGTTTCAATTCAATGCATCCGGCCAGGAGGAAGAAGAAAAAGATCAGTATTTTGTAAAAATGGCCCCCCCACAGTCTAACTGAAGTAGGTAGGTGCGACAGCAATGTATGAAGAAGAGATGCCAGTTGAAGGCTTTAACTGGCTTAGGAGGCAAGGGAGTCATAGCCCAAGAATGAGGAAGAAGTAGTTGCAGATCAAACAGAAAAGGTGGCCACACGTCCCATATCGATCTTGAAGTTGTTGAGAACCTCTCCCAAAGGAGTATTTTTTAAATGTCTTACAAGAAGCACAAGTCCTGTCGACTCTAATGCCAGAAGGGCTCCAATGAAGCAGTTGAATCTTTACCATCAATGCTCTCATGTTTACAAAGGATGAAATACAAACAAAAAGGAAAGAAATGGATACCACCCAGCTCTACATATCACCATCTTTCTCAACGATCATTCAGTCCCAAAGACATTGATTGGGTGAGTCTATCCATAAACCTCTGGAGCATGAGCACTCGTGCTGCCAGGTTTAAGGTTCTAGCCAATAATTTTTCTATTCTTTAAGAAGCTAAAAATATGAGGAATTTTGATAGTTAACTGGAGAACTGCTTCCTTGGCTAGGTGAAAATACTTTTATTGCTTTTAAGAGCAAAAATCAACACAAGTTTGCTTTTAGAAACAATGAAAGTAATTTCAAAATGTTAAGCAAAAGAACCCTAAAAATTATAAATAAATCTATCTCAAGTAGGGTTTTATACATTAGTAAAACAATTACAAAGATTTCAGTTTGTTCTGAAAGTACAGTAATTTTGTTGTAAGAATAGTAAGAAAATCACCATAAAGAGACCGTGTAGAAGCAGAACAGGAGGACCTGGTTGAGATCCTAAATTCACAGTGGGAGACGAAACACGTTGAAGAGCCAACAAATATCCATCCTTGGTTTGAACCTGAAACAAGTTACAGCAAACCTCACTATCATTCAGCCAAGAACAATAATCAAAGTGCCAAACCAAAAATTACTAACACCGTTACAGAATTTCAGCAGAAAAAATCTCCAACTGTTGTAAATGTCATCATAGAATTGAAACAGACTAGAAACCCCGCTCGGTTGGGAAAACAACTTAAGAGAAAAAACGATTCCGTTATTACACGATATCTTTGTATGTATTGCTCAATTCCTAAGAAAACGAAAACCTCAATTTTCAATTACTTTTTCTCTTCTCCAGTTTCTCAGCAACCAAACGGAGCAATCAGGAACAATCAATTTACCAGACTATATGTTTGAGAGATTACAGACTTACCGCGTGTTCGGAACAAGGATAACCGGAGGGTTGAATAAGCTGAGCACAGAGGCTCTGCACCGGTAAGGGGCGGCTCACATTGGAACCGCCGGTTAAGACGGCGGCGACTTCTCCGGTGGAGTGCAAGACGAAGAAGCAGATTAACAGAGACATCACCGGCGCAGACCTCTCCATCTCCGATGAGAATGCTAGCGGTGGGATGAGACTTAATCCAAGGGCTTTTATTTATCTTTTTCCGGTGGCGGGCGAAGAGTGAATATGACGCGCTCTCACAGCGTGTCGATTACCCTCTTGACTGTCATGACAGCGTTGGCGGAAAAACCATAGAGCACGTGATTCCGTTGCTTTATAAACGATAAAACTAAAAATAACAAAATAAATTATTTATTGCTCAAATTCTCACACGATTTTTAATATATTTAATTTCTACCATAAAAAATTAATTAAATAATTATATTTTATTTTCTTATTTTTCTTAATAATTAAATAAGGAAATCCTTAATTAATTAAAAAAACTTCTTTATGAAAATGACAGAAAGAGCAAGAAAACAGAAGGAGGAAAACAAAAGGAGAAGCTTCGTGAGTAGCATTCAAACGGTAATCTTCCAAAACGACGACGCTTTAATCTTGGCATTATATTTGGAGGCACGCTTATGAAGAGCGCGTTTAGTTGACGTTTACATTAAATCCCACTCCTGACCGTCGTAGTTGGGTGACAAAAATTAAAAATATCGCCAAAATCATGAACGGATATCAGGAATGGTGTGATACGTGACGAGTAACAAGTAACCGGAACCGTTATCGTTATCTACCGTTGCCAATCTAATTAGCGGAATCGGTGAAATAAATAAATAAATAAAATAAAATTTTAATCGTTTAGAATAAAAATTATGTTATTTTTCGATATTTATTGAATAAATATAAAGTTTCTCTTATATTTATTGATATTTAGAAATTATTTAATAATTTAAAATTTAGTAAATAAATAAATATTTATTTATTTATTAATAATTTTAGTTATTAAAATATTTAAAGTTTATATAATTTTAGAAAAAAATTAGTTCTTTTCTTCTAACTACAAATTTAATTTTCTTAATTAAAATTTTTTATTTTGTAAAATAAATAATATAAAAAATTAAACAAAAATTAATGAAAAAATAAATTTATAAAACCTAGAATTAACATATCTTGTACAGAAAAAATATCAAAAAAGATGTTCGGACAATATATTTCGTCACTTATCATATCTTATATAAGATTAAATATAAAATAAAATAAATCATAAGACAATTTATCTTATTTAATACCAATTAAATATGAGATAAAATATATTATCTCTAATTCTATCTTGTAACTCCTAAAAATAAAAAAGGACGTTCATGCTACTTATTCTCATTTAACAATTTTATTTCCCTCCTGAAATAAGTCTTTATTTAATTAAAATTTTAAAAATTGTAAATTTATTTTTATTTTTAATAAAACATTTTAGCAATAGTTTTCAATTATAAGATTAATATTGTTACTTTCTTCTTCTTTCTAAAGCAAAGGTTAAAAGAATATGTATGATTTTTTATTTTATTAACTTCACATTAGTAAAGGCTTCTAATATTAAATCAACACTAAGTTTAGCATATAAATTATTTTGTTAATATTTGAGTTTGATTTTTTAATTTTTTTAAAATTTTTTTATTTATTTTTGGGTCTACCACTTTTTATGGACTCCATTCGATACTTATGTAGATACATTTTATATAAGAAAAAGCCAACAAAAAAAAGTCATAATTGAAAAGAAAATTTTCATATATATATATATATATAAAACCTGACAAACAATTTGAGCAAAAAATTTCAAATACTTTTTTACATAAAAATTCAAAAATACAATTGATGAGAAATTTTAAAAAATTTCTTACAAAAAAAAATGAAAAACACTTATGAAAGCAAGCTCCTCTTTGAAACCTTTTGCTCTTTATTTTGCTTATCTTTTCTAGACACTTCTGCTGTAAAAAAATAAAAATAAAAAAACAAAATTAGGCTTAATTTTTTTATTTAACGAGGAAAGAATAAATATTTAAATAATTAAAATTTTAAAGTTTTCAAATGATCAATAAAGACCCAGTTAACCCAAATTTAGCCGTTTCTTTTATTACATTCCATGATATATTATTTTTTAAAATCATTTCATAGAAAACACAATTTTAATATGATATCAATTTTATTTCAATTTTTGGGTTGTTTAATAAATAAAATAAAATTGATTTAATTTGGTATTTCTAAAAGTAAAATTAAAAAAAAAAAAAAAACATAATTGCTTAACTTCTATTGAGTCTTCCATCTAAATATAACTTGTTTAATACGATGTTTACGTCAATTTTGAGGCATTTTTGTAGAAAATACTACTTATATGACAAAACAAGCTGAAAGTTTTCCAACCAAATATGATTTGCTTAACATGATATTCATATTATTATCAAGACGACTTATTTAAAGTGATATTCATGTTGATTTGTAGAATAGACCAACTTGTTTAATACGATGCTCATATAATTTTCAAATCATTTCACACGTCGTGTGACAATTAATCATATTTAGTACTAATTGTATTTAGTACTAAGGTTTTAATACTCAATTTTTGGTTTACTAAAGGGTGAAAATAACTTTCAAATAATTTGTTAATAATATAACAAATTTGAAATTTTGTTATAGAATTATAATTCATTTTCTAGTTAAAATAAGATTATTTCCTTTTTTATTTTTTATTTTTTGAAGAAAAATTGAAACTAACAAGAAAAAGAAATTTAATATATTTTTGTTTGACCAAACTTCACACTAATGCATAAAAAGACGAAAGTCTCCTATACTGTAAAATATTGGGCTAGGCCTTAGTCCGGGCCCATAAGCCTCTTGGTAGGTTGTTCTTTTGGCAACGGCTTAAGCCCATTAAAGAGCATATAAAACGGGTCATCATGTTGCTCTTTTGGGTGGTACCTAGAGAATTTTTTTGGCCATATAAAGACAGGTCATGGCTGCCTTAAAAATCTAAGGGTGTTATAAAAGCATATAAAATTGAAATTGAAACAATAAAGAAAATAAATATTGAAAAGAAGAGCCGAGAGAGCGAGGAAAAAAATGTTTCTCATGGTATGTTGATATAGTAAAAGAAAAGTCTTTTATTGGTTTTACAAAATACCTGTCATTTAATAATCTTTAATATGATTTACGTCACCTTCCTACTATATATGGTTTTACTTCGAAGAAAAAAAAAAACAAAACATAATAGATGAATATAGCAAAGATCTAGTCCCTCAACAACTTGACAAGCAACAAGCAATGCATGGATATATAATATTCACACCCATATTAGCAATCAATACTCAAAATCAGTAAGCAAAGAGAGAAAAAAAAATATAAGTGAAATGCATAATGTCTATACTTGAAAGTTTCTTTTCCAATAATGTCTTTTGGGTTGTAGCTCACTGCTCTTTCTTCTCCTCTCAATTACCAAAAACCCGGAATATTTCTCTGTGTCTCCACCTCTCTCTCTTCCTATTATTCTTCCCCCAACTCATTTTCTTCTCTTGCAAGCCCCCTTGAATCTTCCTTCGATGTTCTCTACCAATTCCACTACTCTCAGTTCAACAAAAAAGCTCTTCCCTCAATCACCACTATGGCAAGGTGGTCATGTCTTTGCCTCATGTCCCATGCAACTTGCTCCTATGGAAACCATATCCCACTCCCTTCTATAGAGATGCCCAACTCTCTCGGGGTGGTAATAAAATATCCCATGAAATGCCATCAATAAAAGCAATAAAAAAATATATATATACCCCTTGGTCCGCAAGAAGGGTCTACAATAAGATTAAGAAAAACAAATTTAATACATTTTTGTTTGACCAAACTTCACACTAATGCATAGAAAGAAGAAAGTCTCCTATATTGTAAAATATCGGGCTAGGCCCTTAGTCTGGGCCCTTAAGCCTCTTTATAGGTTGTTCTTTTGGCAGCAACTTAAGCCCATTAAAGAGCATATAAAATGGGTCATCATGTTGCTCTTTTGGGTGGTAACTAGAGAATTTTTTTGGCCATATAAAGACAGGTTGTGGTTGCCTTAAAAATCTAAGGGTGTTATAAAAGTATATAAAATTGAAATTGAAACAATAAAGAAAATAAATATTGAAAAGAAGGGTCAAGAGAGCAAGGAAATTTTTTTTTCTCATGGCATGTTGACATAGTAAAAGAAAAGTCTTTTGTTGGTTTTACAAAATGTCTATCATTTAATACTCATCTTTAATATGATTTACGTCACCTTGCTACTATATATGGTGGTCACTCGCCATTTTTATTTACAACACCCTTTTTTATGTCCCCCTCGCATTAAAAGAATGTGTCTTATTAAAACTTTATTAGTAAAAAACTTTATGAAAAAAACTTAGTATAAACAAAAAAAAAGTATAATAATTCTATAATTCTTTAGGATGTTCATGGTTTATTAGAACTGCCTTATTAGAAACCTTACCAGTCAAATTCATTAGGGCAAAACTTGAATGAACAGAAAAAGGGTACAATACACTGACATCCTTTTAGAAACATACTCCCCTCGTATTGATATCCTTGAGTTGACGCATTCCACTTTTATGCATTAACACTTCTTGAATGTTAAGATTGACAATAGTTTTATGAACAAATCAATTAGATTATCACTTGAACATATTTGTTAAATATCAATTTCATCGCTTTTTTGGAGTTCATGTGTAAAAAAGAATTTTGGTGAAATGTTGTCATATCTCCTATAATATAACCCTCTTTTATTTATATAATGCATGTAACAATATCTTCATATGATATTGTCAAGTTGCCTTTGATTGAGGATATTCCACATTATTCTTAAATATGTTAGATCATATATCTTAATCATATATATTCACAATTTGCTACATGAGTTGCAAGTATTTTGAAATGATATGATGACGTGGTCACACTTAGTTGTTTGACAGATCTCCATGAAATACCATTAGACTTAAAATACATACCTTATTTGTAACCTAACTTTAAGTGGGTTTAAAAGATATCATGTATCTATTTATCCAAGCGATTATAACTTTCATTTTCTTGAAGAAAATAAACCTAGATAAGTAGTTTTGCAAATATAGCATAATATATGTTTGATATCATCCTAATGTCTTCCAATTGAATTGGAACTATATCTTACAAATAAATTAACTGGAAAAACAATGCTTAGGCTTACACAGCTGGCAAGATACATAAGTGCATCAATAATATAAGATATGGTACTTTAAGATTGAGTAATTTTCATCATTTTCACAAGCGCGAAACAAGTCCTTTTTCACTTCAAGTGATCGAATACCCATTGAAAAACTTAAAGGATATGCTTTATTCATATGAAAACACTTCAAATTTTTTTTAATGTATGTTGATTGATGTACTAAAACTCCACGTGAAAAATGTTTGATTTGTAGGCTGAGATAAAATTTTGTTTTTCTAAGATTTTTCATCTCAAATTCCTTTGTTAAATAATTTATTATTTTTATGAATTCTTTAAGAGTCTTAACAAGATTTAAGTGATCAACATACGTTGTAATAATTGTAAATTTGGTTTCTGATTTGTTAATAAAAATGCATGACCACATAGGATTATTTGCATACCCTTCTTTTAACGAGTATTTGTGAAGGTGATTGTATCACATGCGTCTAGGTTACTTTAATCACATACAAAGATCATTATAACTTGATTGAATACATGCAACAAAACTTTGTATTATCCGCTTTAGGCAATTTAAGGGTTTGTTTGACAACTATTTTCAAGAATAATTTTCTATTCTTTAGAACAAAAAAATAAGAAAACACGTTTGGTAACTAGAAAATTGTTTTCTATTTTCTGTTCTTAAAAATAGAAAACATTGTGTTTTCAGATAACATTTTTTAATTGTTTTCAATTATTTTCACTTGTTTTCTAAACACTATTTTAAAAAATAATTATATGACCATATGGAATGACTAAAAATATAATACTAGATATAAAAATTATTTTAAAACACATTCAAAAATATCAAAAATAGGTTAAAAATATTTTAGATTCCTAAACAAACTTTTATTGTATAAAATATTAAAAAATAATTTTAAAATGTTGTTTTAAAAAATTACTTTTCAGAACTATTTTTTAAAATAGTTACTAAATAAAGCCTAAATCTTTATATATATATATATAGACATAGACTATCTATGGATCCATATTTTATTCCTACTAAGATTGTCAAACTAATTAAAAAGCAAAATGTAATTGTGTCTATGATAAAAGAGTATGTTTCTTCATAGTTAATACCAGATCTTTACGAAAAACCTTGTAATACTAATCGCATTTTATATCTTATAATCTCATTGTTTTCATTGTACTTTTATATAAATACCAATTTGTACCCAATTGACTTTACATCTTTAGATGTTTGAATTATAGAACAAAATATTTCTTGTTTTGTTAATAAGTTTAACCTTACCTGCATAGTTTCTTTTTTTTTTTTTTGTCCAATCAATTTTGTGTCGACATTCTTCCATATTTTGTAGTTCAAGATCTTCATAATTTTTTATAATATCAAATGCTACTTGGATAGAAAAAATATTAATAATAATAATATTATTTCAACCTCATTTTTCTCTCATATGTACAAAATTATTGAGATCTTATAATATTTAAGTACATGTGCCTTTTCAAAAGCTACTCATTCAATTCATATCTCTTCAGGGGATTCTTCTTCAATATGTGCTTTTTTAGGAACTTTTTGTTTTACTTGTGCCTTTTTAGGAATTATAACTTCATCAATTTTAGACTAATTAGTCATTTTTATGTCCACTTTAAGAGTGCCAATATTTTCTTATATTATCTTCTTTTGAGGAATTACATCCTTTGAATCAACAGTTTTGCCACACTTCAGATATATTTTAAATTCATTTGTTAGTTATCTTATGAAAACATTAGTCGACCTTGGAGTATTTGTAGTTATGATAGATTACTTTTATCATTTTCTTTGTATCAATGAATGCTTATGATAGTTGGTTTGTAAGATTTTGCAAAAATTATCCTTTAAACTTCTAATTTACATTAATTTATACATAAAGATCAAGATGGGATGAAGTATATGCATTTGAAGGAATTTCTTGTTATTTTTTAGGAATTAACTTTTTTTTCCATAAAGATGAGAAAACACTTTTACACAAAAATTGCAATCCATAAAATGAGTTGTCAAAATATCACCCATTAAGGGTTCAATATATCTTATGATAGATGAAAAATCAAAACTTATATAAATCTTAAGTCTTTCTTAAGGATCTATTTTAGTGCATTGTGTTGGTGCAATTGATACCATATATGATATAACAAAAAAAATTGTAAGAGACATTTGGTTGCTTTTTAAGTATAAGTTATAAAGAAGCGTATTCATGAGAAAGTGGAGGTTGAATATGGACTAAGCAAATGAAAGGAAAATAAATTGAACACACACTAAACATATTCTTTGTTAGTCATGTCATTATGTATTCAAATAAATTGATTATGAAACATGCTACCTTTGTTGGCCTCTCTCTAAGCTTGGTTTGCAAATATAGTCTAATGATGATTAGATATTGTGATAAATGTTTTAAAATCGGGTTAATTATTCAATTGGAAAAATTATTGGCTTATGGTTTAATAGTTCAATTGATTGTTGAATTTTGGTTGAATCGAGGATTGAATTATGGTTGAATTAAAATTTATATATTATTTAAAAATAAATTAAATTATAAAAAATTATAATATAATTAATTAATAATATTTTATTTTTTATTTTTAATATTATTAAATTAAATTATATATAAATAAAAAATATTAATATTTAAATTTTATTAAATAAAAAATATATATATGATATTTAAATGTAAATATATTGAAAAAAAAAATTCAATTACTTAATTTTAATTAATTTTATAAATTTTAAAATATTATTTTTTATTTAGTAATTAATATATTTTCTTTTGTTTGCAGTGTTAAGCATCAAAATGTCTACGAGTGGTGTCCCATCAAATCCCTTTAGGTGGGCATGTGGATTAGGTTTTTGAAGGTACAGCCCACCAAGCGTGAATCTCGGGTGACACTTTTCCTGAAGGTGGGCCTCTTTGAGTGATGAAAAGAGAGCGGGCATCGAACCATTTGGGTTCACCCGTTCGGAAAGTCTTTAAAATCAATTTATATTTTATTATAAAGAAAAATATAAGAGATGCTCCGGTCACGCACTCTGCCACCTTATTTTATTATTATATATATTTTAATTACAAAAATAAAATTAATTTAAATTGGAACCTTATTCTCGGACACAAAAGCAAAAGTCAAGTAATATTTTTTTGACTTTCGTATATATTTTTTTTAGTTATTTATGCGATGATGGTGATTGAATAGGGTAAGAAGGAATAATATTTATTATTTATTGATTTTCCTTTTAATATTGAACTGTTACTTGCGATGGGAAGCATAGACTAAAAAAGGGGGGTAAAAGTGAGGGCAAGGATTGGGTTGTGGACTGTTCCTATTTTCATGGATGGTCCAGATTCAATGTATCACATTAACCGGAGAGAATCCGGTTCCTTTCCCTGTCATCTCCAACGTTAGTCGTGCCTGTCATCTCTAGACTCAAAACTACCGAACTACCCTCTTCCTTTCTTCAAATATTCCTCCCTCCCCCCCCCCCGGTCTCTACTACCACCACCGTCGATTCCTTCGCAACGATGACGTCATCTGGATTCCGGCCCCTTGACGACAAGTCTCTCGTAGAGTACATAAAGGCGACACCCGCTCTCTCCTCCAAGCTTGCAAACCAGCTCGATGGATTGCAGATCAAAGAAGTGGGCGACGGCAATCTCAACTTCGTCTACATCGTCGTCTCCTCCGCTGGCTCCTTCGTCATCAAACAGGTACAAATTTTGATTCATAAGGGATCCTAACAAATTCAGATTCTTACTGAAAAAAAATTGCTTCACTGTGGAAGAATTTTAAGTGTTTGTGAAGGTTAGGTCAAAGTGGCTGTTGTAAGATGTGGTTGTGTTGAGAGTGCAGGCGTTGCCGTACATACGTTGTATAGGGGAATCGTGGCCGATGACGAAGGAACGGGCGTATTTTGAAGCGACGGCTTTGAGAGAGCAGCGTCGCTGGTGCTCCGATCATGTGCCGGAGGTTTATCATTTTGATAGGGAAATGGCTTTAATCGGTATGAGGTACTTGGAGCCTCCGCATATAATTCTTAGAAAGGGCCTGATTGCTGGAATTGAGTACCCGTTGCTTGCTGAACACATGTCTGAGTTTATGGCGAGGACTCTTTTCTTCACATCTCTTCTATACCATGACACAACCGAGCACAAACGTGCAGGTAAATGCTTTTTGATATAATTTGTTTCGAGTTTCATAGTTTCATGAACGTTCTGGTCTTTTGATTTTTTTAGATTATTCTTTGAATTGAAGCATAGGATGCAAAATGCATAAATTATAGTAGCTGTAATGCACCAACTGCGGGTGCGATTAATTTATAAAGTGACTATGAGTTTTTGAGCAGCATAATTGGTACAGCTGTAGTTAAATATTTCTGCAGTAAGCCAAAAACTTTGTCTTATCCTCAAATATGTTGTGCCAAGGGTAATTACTGGTAGAATGTACGAGAAAATTGCAGTTTGCTTCTGATGAAGTTATTGTATTGACAAGATTGAATCATGTTCAAATTGTGCTTTATGCAGTTGCTGAATTTTGTGGTAATGTGGAGTTATGTCGGCTCACTGAGCAAGTTGTGTTCTCTGATCCATACAAAGTATCTCAGTACAATCGGTGTACTTCTCCTTATCTTGACCGTGATGCTGAGGCAGTTCGAGAGGATAACATTTTGAAGCTTGAAGTTGCCGAGTTGAAATCTATGTACTGTTTCCATATCAGTACCTCATTTCTTTCCGTAAAATAAAATGTTTCTATTAATAGCAGTTTAATTCCGAAGTAAACAGGTTGAAATCCTTTCTATGCCTAGTTAGAATCTATTTTGCAGGTTCTGTGAGAGATCGCAAGCCCTAATACATGGAGATCTTCATACTGGTTCAGTTATGGTTACCGCTGATTCGACTCAAGTTATAGATCCAGAATTTGGCTTTTATGGACCAATGGGGTTTGATATAGGTGCTTTTATAGGAAACTTGATTTTGGCGTACTTTGCACAAGATGGGCATGCTGATCAAGTGAATGATAGAAAAGTATGTCTGTGTTCTTAACTTCGTTTCTATGGTTTTTCCTGTTTTCCCCAGAGTTTTAAAATATTTAGCTGCCCATAGTCTAGTGTTAATTTTCTTGTTTCTTTTTTCCTTTGAATTTTGTCATAATCCTTAATGGTCTTTTCAATTCATCCAATTGTGGCTTTCCCTTACATTTTCTCTTATACCTTATAGTTTCTTGTTAAAGACATACAACATGAGGTCCTTCTTCCTTATATCTGCATGTCCTTGAGGTTGAAGTTTGGACCCAGAAATTTTAACCCTTCTTGTAGAGTTCAAAGAATATGCTGAATGAATGTGGTTTGGAGGATGTAGTAAATGAATTATATGAGCTCAAATTCTGTATTCAATGCATACAGTTTTGAGAACAATTTAACATGGTTCACTTATCCTTTAGGATAAACCTTTTTAACTCTATGAAAAGGAGTTCTTTAGCATGGACTTTGTATCTGAAAAAGGTGTTTTCATATAATTTTTGTATAACAAAACAGAGAATTCAATACATTAGTTTTGAAATATTTTTATCTTGTTCTTTGTGGTGTGATGTTTATCTTCAATTCCTTTATTTAATTTACATTATTAATTATGTTTTGTATTTGACTGTATGTTAACTTTTTGTTTGTCCGTTTTGTATTGGTTTTCTGCCATTTACCACTGTTACCTGCCCTTAGAACTGTATTGTATAAATTCTATGCTCCACGTAGAATCCCGGATTTGATGCTAAGCCATAACTCATCATGGACATTAAGTACTTTCTTTTCCTCAATTCTTAAAGAATTAAAAATGTCATTGTTGGGTAATGATCCTCAAGCATTTTCTTTTGCAGGCATATAAAGAATGGATTTTGAAGACAGTAGAACAGACTTGGAATCTTTTCCACAAAAAATTTACTGCATTATGGAATGAACACAGGAATGGCTCTGGTGAGGCGTATCTTCCAGAAATTTATAATAACTCTGAACTTCAGCTTCTTACACAAAAGAAATACATGCAAGATTTGTTGCATGACACCCTCGGATTTGGTGCTGCCAAAATGATAAGGTGAGGTTATGATTCAGTTTGTTAATTATATTTTTTGTATCATTGCTTTCTTCTACTATTGATGCTTCTTTTCTATTTCCTTGCATCTTTAAGAACATTTTATGGCAGTACGAATGTAGATATCTTCTTAAGCTTTATTTACTACATTTTATGGCATTTTTCTTTGAAATTTTAGATTTGTAGATTTAATTTTAGTTTTATTTTTATTTTTTAGTTTTAGGCATTTTAAATGATCCTTAAACCTTTGAATGTTGAATGGAAATATCGGTTTAAATATATAGTTATACCAATTCAAGTACTTGAAACATCGATTTATATAAGTGGTATCATGAAGCCCTGTTTGTTACATTCTTGTCATAGACTTCATACAATTATTTCTTTTTAAGACTTATCTATCTTTTGATTCACAGGAGAATTGTTGGTGTAGCACATGTTGAGGATTTTGAATCAATTGTTGATGCTAGCAAGCGAGCTAACTGTGAGAGACAGGCACTTGTATTTGCAAAGATGCTTTTGAAGGAAAGGAGAAAATTTCAGGCTATCACTGAAGTTGTTTTAGCTGTTCAGCAAGAACAGTCATGAGAAAAGTATTAGGTAAAGTTGAATGTTTGGTTAGGGCATGCAGAATTAGTTGGGGTGGGTGTTCTGATATGATTTGGATCCCAAATTGCCATTTGGAGCAATGATGATACGATATTATATCTGGTTTATACGAATGATCTGAATTGCACTTCTTGCTGTATTTGCTTCTGTTGTTTGCTACAAATGATTCTCATAAGCTCCTGATGAAATTATCAATCCACAGATTGATACATTTTAAAAATTTTACCAATATTTTCTATATCTGATCAGCTTTACTATATGCTTTTATGAATGCGAGTAATTCTACATCTTCATATGTGTGATTAAAAATAACCTCTTATGCACCATATTATTTACTATAATTCAGAATTAGCTTGGCTATTTTCCATGAAGTCTAGCAATTTCAGAACAGAGTATTTAATCTTGGCGGTGGGGGGAGACCAAGCATTCTAACCTTGTCGGGATATGCTTTTAAGCCCTTTGCTTATTTCATTTATATGTTTCCCTGCAATGAGTTTGAACCCAAAAGCTTCTAAACCCACTTTTTTGTTTCATATGTAAGACTCCATGCATCAAAAAGTCATTTGAAGTTCGAACAAAAAATGAACCTGTATGTGTTAGTTTCTCCTGACAGAGTGTCTTTCTGATCTGTCACAGTAATTTGATCCATTGAATGGTGATTGGAGTTTAAGAGATGGGGATTGAATACTAGAATACATTGTTTGGCCTTGGATTTACCCAATAATCAATTCCTTACCTTTCCAACTGTGTCCCTACCTACCAATCCAAAACAAACTAATCTTGCTCATACATATATATATATATATATAACAGGAAACTTTTTCTTTTTCTTTTTCCTTTTTGGTTGTCCCTGTTGAGACTCCAACCTTGAACATCCCATATCCCCACACAAATCCTTGCCACTTGGCCTCAAGGGCTAGTTATATTGATACTAATTAAACACTGAAAAGATCCTATCTTGATTGGCTTTGAAGCTATATCATTGAACCCATATTACATTTTTAGCGTGAACAATATGAATTCCTTTAGATATTGCATGTTTCTTCTTCATCTTTGTTGAAACTAATCTATCCAGTGGGTGGTCCATATTGGTTTTCCAAGGTCTTCAAACATTCAGATTGAAACTAATCTACCGGAAGCACTACTTAAGACTTTGATATAGTTAATTTATTGATGTCAGTTTTGTGACTGATGAGCATGGGATTAGCCACAATGGTTGGTCATGAACTTCAAATATTCTTTAAGTAGATCATGTTAAAGTCATGTGAAGGGAACTGCAATTGAATGGTGGAGGAAATCTAGATTTGTATGTTTTATACCAGCAACAACATTACCATAGATTTTCTGTATGCTTGTCCTGTTTGAACCAACAATATCAGCTTAAAAAATGTGTGTGCTTGTTAGAGAGAGATTTTTAAAGGGTATCCTGACCCATGACTTATGCTGCATCTGTTGAGGCATGAGAAGCACACCTTTTACAAGCCTTGGCTTGAGGCAAAAGAGTTCATTGTCTTAGTTAGGCTCAATTTCCAGTTACATGATGCATATTAGAAAAAAATAATCGGACTCACCAGAACTTTTCTTGATAAGCTTACACAAGATGACTATGTCCATCTGATCCAGGATGTATCTCTATTCAACTGTTGTATGCTGTGATGAAATGCAGAAGAATTTGACATTTGCTGCGATAAAATGAGGAAGAATTTAACAATTTGGGGGAAAGGGAGTGGGTTTGTGGTTGTGTTTGGGGTTTGGATTGGTTTGGTTTGGGTTGGGTTGGTTGTTTTCGGGAGCATCGTTCGGTTTGGTTGGGTGGTGGTTGTTTGTCACTTGTTAGGCGAGGAGAAGGGGAGGAGGTGTGGTGGTTGTGTTGCTGTTGCTGTTTGGTTCAGGTTTGTTTTGTGTAATGTGTTTCAGTGTATGTTTTGAATAGTTTAAAGCTCCATCCCCATGACAATCTTGTATATTAATCAGAGAAAAGGAGTTTCGCTTTTATTGTGAAATTTGCTAATTTATTCAAATACTGATTCAGAAAAACACAACACAACTCATCATGGGCATTATTATTATTATTATTATTATACTTAGCCTTGCACTAGCTACGGAGCTGATCAGTGATCTTTCTCATCTCTTTTCTCAGTTCCGCTACAAACCCACTCTGGAGAGTGTTACAGTAACCTAGCAGTCACAGACCCGCAACATTACCCCTGTCCCGCTGGTCACCTTGGCCAGGTTGCACACAGTGAGATGGTGCATGCCCTGCCTTAAGTCTCACAAAATCTACAATGCCTTCAATCAGTCCTCCAGGGATCTGGAAATTAAATTCTGCAATACCAATTTGTGATACAACATGGCACGCCCTCTCAGAATTTATATGATCTGAAATGTCTCAGTTGGGTATGCTAATAGAAACTGTTTGCTTAGCCGGAAGAGTACTTCTTGGGTCTTAATATGAACAGGGTACTAGCAAAGGTGATGCTAGTTCAATAGACGAAATTAAAACCCTTGTTTTACTTGGCAGGTAAAACCAAATTTTCTAGGAAAATACAATTTGAAGATGATGAAAGTTGGATTAAAGTATTTACCTTAAACTTTGCCTTCATGGCACTTCGAAATGCTGCATAATATCACTGTAAAAGGCATACAGGTATGTCCCAAGTGGCAAAACATACGTCATCTGGGGTGCCTGCTCCACGTGTTATTATTAATTAATATTCCTAAAATAGCTGTAAAGCGTGCAATTTTGGGATATTCATTTTATTGTAGAGCGAAGGACGTGCATGGTAGTAGTAGCACGTGCTTATATGTATTCATTCATGGCTTCTAGATGGTGAATTAAATTAGAGAACTAGGGTTCTGTTTTGAACGCAGCTTTTTGAGGCTTTTGGGGGCGACACCTACCACCAAGTCATTTAATCAGCCAAACAAACCCCAAGTTGCGCCTCTTTCTTTGATCTTAGATTACTCAAAAATCAGCTTCTTAATTACCCAGGCAACCCCTAGTTCATATCCATTGTGTTAGTTAATTTCCTCATTGAGATGAAGCTCATCCAAATAGAGTGACAAAAAAACAAAGAGATGGATAAGGAAAGGAATGATGAATGGAGAATGGAGCCGCCCTCGTGTGTTTGCCCCTGCTTAACGCTCTCAAGTCGATCTGGATATATCCTGGAACGTTGCTGTCACTGATTTATGCAAACAAATAAGTCTTCACCCTCTAGTCCAAGTCTTCCTCCCCCTATTAAGTCTCAAGTCTTCGTGGGCATTGATATCTATCCTTTATCTTTTCATTATATTTATTACTAGCCACTCTATTTCCTTATTTTTTTTCGATTGAAAAATGATAATACTACTACCATTGTTATATTAAATTATTAATTGAGAATATTTAAAAATTAATTTTTGACCAAATATTTCTAATTATTGTCTCGCATAGGAAGCAAAGAAAATAAAACATCAGTTTATTTAGTTAATAAATCTTACAAAAGAAATGTATTTCTTACATAGAATTTATATAAAATATCTTAATTAAATTTTGAAAAGTTAAAATTTTATTTTCTAAGAAAATTTTGACTCTAACTTTCTAGACTTTTGGGCTTATATATGCCTTATACCTAAATATGTTTTAAGAATAGATGCTTTCATTAAAAAAATATCATAACTTACTCTATCATTCCTAAAAGCTCTGCAAAGTTGAACTTTGGATTGTTGAAGAGATTTACATTTCTTTAGAGGCTAAAGTAAATCTACTTGAGTATTTCTACTCGAGCAATTGAGCATTGTGAATGTGGATTATAGGTATAGAAAAAGTTAAAATATTTAATTTTTTTTATTAAATTAAAAATAATATGTTGATATTGATAAATATAATTAAATTAAATTTATTGATAATAAATTTATTTTAATTATATTGATTAATGTCAATAAATTTCTGTTAGTTAATAAAAAAAAACAAATATTTTAATTTTTTTTATTTAACCAAAAAATAAATAAAAATAAATAAGAATAAATAGTTAGGTAAAGCCCTATATTACTGTCATATAGTCATATAATGGATACATTGGGTCAATTATGAGGCAATAGTCCAGAAACTAGGCTGTCGTCCCAGTGATCACCTTGCTCCGATTGTACCCAGTGGCTTAGGGCTCAACTACCACCGCCATTTCCGTCGCAACGATGACGTCATCTGGATTCCGGCCCCTTGACGAAAAGTCTCTCGTAGAGTACATAAAGGCCACGCCTGCTCTCTCCTCCAAGCTTGCAAACCAGCTCCATGGATTGCAGATCAAAGAAGTCGGCGACGGCAATCTCAACTTCGTCTACATCGTCATCTCTTCCGCCGGCTCCTTCGTCATCAAACAGGTACAAATTTTTATTCATTAGGGAACCTTACAACTTTGGATTCTTACTGAACAAAATATGGCTTCACTGTGGAAGAATTTGAAGTATTTGTGAAGGTTAGGTCGAAGTGACTGTTTATTACAAGGAGGGAATGGAAAAGAGAAAAAACACATTCTCATTTCATTGTATTGAATTAAATGCCTGAAGGTACAAAATATATATGTAGATAGAGCAGATTGCTCTGTTTAGTGCTCTGCCTTACATTACCAAACGAGGCTGTACAGCTCAGCACTTATTCTAACAAACTATATCTAGAATATTCTATACAAATATGGCTGTTACAACAGAAAAAATAAATGCTAGTATGGTAGAACTGTTGTAAGATGTGGTTGTGTTGAGAGTGCAGGCGTTGCCGTACATACGTAGTATAGGGGAATCGTGGCCGATGACGAAGGACCGGGCGTATTTTGAAGCGATGGCTTTGAGGGAGCAGCGTCGCTGGTGCTCCGATCATGTGCCGGAGGTTTATCATTTTGATAGGGAAATGGCTGTAATCGGTATGAGGTACTTGGAGCCTCCGCATATAATTCTTAGAAAGGGCCTGATTGCTGGAATTAAGTACCCGTTGCTTGCTGAACACATGTCGGAGTTCATGGCGAGGACTCTTTTCTTCACATCTCTTCTGTACCATGACACAACAGAGCACAAACGTGCAGGTAAATGCTTTTTGATATTATTTATTACCTTTCATGAACGTTCTGGTCTTTTGATTTTTTTTTTTAATTATTATTCTTTGAATTGAAACATAGGAGGCAAAATGTATAAATTACAGTAGCTGTAATGCACAAACTGCGCGTGCTATTAATTTATAGTAGTTAAATATTTCTGCCACAAGCCAAGAACTTTGTCTTCTCCTCAAATATGTTGTCCCAGGAGTAATTACTGGTAGAATGGACGAGAAAATTGCAGTTTGCTTCTGATAAAGATATTCTATTGACAAGATTGAATCAAATTCAAATTGGGCTTTATGCAGTTGCTGAATTTTGTGGTAATGTGGAGTTATGTCGGCACACTGGGCTAGTTGTTTTCTCTGATCCATACAAAGTATCTCAGTATAATTGGTGGACTTCCCCTTATCTTGACCATGATGCCGAGGCAGTTCGAGAGGATAACATTTTGAAGCTTGAAGTTGCTGAGTTGAAATCTATGTACTGTTTCCATATCAGTATCTCATTTCTTGCAGTAATATAAAATGTTTCTATTAATAGCAGTTTAATTCTGAAGTAAACAGGTTGAAATCCTTTCTATGCCTAGTTAGAATCTATTTTGCAGGTTCTGTGAGAGATCGCAAGCCCTAGTACATGGAGATCTTCATACTGGTTCAGTTATGGTTACTCCTGATTCGACGCAAGTTATAGATCCAGAATTTGGCTTTTATGGACCAATGGGGTTTGATATAGGCGCTTTTTTAGGAAACTTGATTTTGGCGTACTTTGCACAAGATGGGCATGCTGATCAAGTGAATGATAGAAAAGTATGTCTGTGTTCTTAACTTCGTTTCTATGGTTTTTCCAGTTCTCCCCAAAGTTCTAAAATATTTAGCTGTCCATAGTCTAGTGTTAATTTTCTTGTTTCCTTTTTCCTTTGAATTTTGTCATAATCCTTAATGGCCTTTTCAATTCATCCAATTGTGACTTTCCTCTGCATTTCCTCTTATACCTTATGGTTTCTTGTTAAAGACATTCAACATGAGGTCCTTCTTCCTTATATCTACGTGGCCTTGAAGTTGAAGTTTGGATCCAGAAATTTTAACTCTTCTTGTAGAGCTCAAAGAATATGTTGAATGAATGTGGTTTGGAGGATGTAGTAAATGATTATATGAGCTCAAATCCTATATTCAATGGATACAGTTTTGAGAATGGTTTAACATGGTTTCACTTATCCTTTAGGATAAACCTTTTTAACCCTATGAAAAGGAGTTCTTTAGCATGGACTTTGTATCTGAAAAAGGTGTTTACATATAATTTTTGTTTAACAAAACAGAGAATTCAATACATTAGTTTTGAAATATTTTTTATTTTTTTCTTTGTGGTGTGATGTTTATCTTCAATTCCTTTATTTAATTTACATTATTAATTATGTTTTGTATTTGACTGTATGTTAACTTTTTGTTTGTCTGTTTTGTATTGGTTTTCTGCCATTTTCCACTGTTACCTGCCCTTAGAACTGTATTGTATAAATTCTAGGCACCACGTAGAATCCCTGACTTGATGCTGAGCCATAACTCATCATGGACATTAAGTACTTTCTTTTCCTCAATTCTTAAAGAATTAAAAATGTCATTGTTGGGTAATGATCCTCAAGCCTTTTCTTTTGCAGACATATAAAGAATGGATTTTGAAGACAATAGAACAGACTTGGAATCTTTTCCACAAAAAATTTACTGCATTATGGAATGAACACAGGAATGGCTCTGGTGAGGCATATCTTCCAGAAATTTATAATAACCCTGAACTCCAGCTTCTTACACAAAAGAAATACATGCAAGATTTGTTGCATGACACCCTCGGATTTGGTGCTGCCAAAATGATAAGGTGAGGTTGTGATTCAGTTTGTTAATTATATTTTTTGTATCATTGCTTTCTTCTACCATTGATGATTCTTTTTTATTTCCTTGCATCCTTAAGAACATTTTATAGCAGTACCAATGTAGATATATTCTTAAGATTTTTTTACAACATTTTATGGCATTTTTTATTTTATTTTTTTAAATTTTAGATTTGTACATCACATTATTTATTTTTATTTTCAGTTTTTAGTTTTAGGCATTTTAAATGATCCTTAGACCTTTGAATGTCAAATGGAGATATCGGTTTAAATATATAATTATACCAATTCAAGTACTTGAACCATTGATTTATATATGTGGTATCATGAAACCCTGTTTCTTGCATTCTTGTCATAGACATAATACAATTATTTTTTTTTAAGACTTCTCTATCTTTGGATTCACAGGAGAATTGTTGGTGTAGCACACGTTGAGGATTTTGAATCAATTGTTGATGCTAGCAAGCGAGCTAACTGTGAGAGACAGGCACTTGTATTTGCAAAGATGCTTTTGAAGGAAAGGAGAAAATTTCAGGCTATCACTGAAGTTGTTTCAGCCATTCAGCAAGAACAATCATGAGAAAAGTATTAGGTAAAGTTGAATGTTTGGTTAGGGCACACAGAGTTAGTTGGGGTGGGTGTTCTGATGGGATTTGGATCCCAAATTGCCATTTAGAGCAATCATGATATTATATCTGGTTTATACCAATGATATGAATTGCACTTCTTGCTGTATTTGCTTTTTGTTGTTTGCTCAAATGATTCTCATAAGCTCCTTTGATATATTTTAAAAATTGTACCAATGTTTTCTACATCTGATCAGCTTTACTATTTACTTCATCAATGTTTTCTTCATGTGTGATTAAAACTAACCTCTTATGCACCATATTATTTACTATAATTCACAATTGACTTGGCTACTTTCCATGAAGACTAGCAATTTCTGAACAGAGTATTTAATCTTGGTGGTGGGGGGGAGGGGGGGACACCAAACATTCTAACCCCAGCGGGATATGCTTTTAAGCCCTTTGTTCATTTCATTTATATGTTTCCCTGCAATGAGTTTGAACCCAAAAGCTTCTAAACCCACTTTTTCATTTCATATGTAAGACTCCATGCATCAAAAAGTCATGAAGTTTGAACAAAAAATGAACCTGTATGTCCTAGTTTCTCCTGACAGTATCTTTCCCATCGGTCACAGTAATTTGATTCATTGAATGGTGATTGGAGTTTAAGAGACGGGGATTGAATACTAGTACATATTGTTTGGCCTTGGATTTACCTAATAATCAATTCCTTTCCTTTCCAAGTGTGTCCCTACCCACCAATCCAAAACAAACTCTTGCTCATATATATATTTAACAGGAAACTTTTTCTTTTCCTTTTTCCTTTTGGTTGCCCCCATTGAGACTCCAACCTTGAACATAACATATCCCCACACAAATCCTTGCCACTTGGCCTCAAGGGCTAGTCTTGCTTATATTGATACTAATTAAACACTGAAAAGACCCTATCATGATTGGCTTTGATGCCTATATCATTGAACCCATATTACATTTTTTGTGTGAACAATATGAATTCCTTTAGATATTGCTTGTTACTTCTTCATCTTTATTGAAACTATTCTATCCAGTGGGTGGTTGCCATATTGGTTTTCCAAGGTCTTCAAACATTCAGATTGAAGCTAATCTACTGGAAGCACTACTTAAGACTTTGATCTAGTTAATTTATTGATGTCAGTTTTGTGACTGATGGGCATGGCATTAGCCACAATGGTTGGTCATGAACTTTAAATATTCTTGAAGTAGATCATGTTATAGTCATGTGAAGGGAACTGCAATTGAATGGTGGAGGAAATCTAGATTTGTATATTTTATACCAGCAACAATATTAGCTTAGAATTTCTGTATGCTTGTCCTGTTTGAACCAACAATATTAGCTTAAAATTTGTTTGTGCTTGTTATATATATATATATATATATATATATATATATATATATATATATCGAGAGAGAGAGAGAGAGAGAGAGAGAGAGAGAGAGAGAGAGATTTTTAAAGGATGTCCTGACCCATGACATATGCCTCATGAGTTGAGGCATGAAAGGCACACTTTTTACAAGCCTTGGCTTTAGGCAAAAGAGTTCATCGTCTTAGTTAGGCTCTTACATGATGCATATTAGAAAAAATAATCGTACTCACCAAAACTTTTCTTGATAAGCTTACACCAGATGACTATGACCATCTGATCTTTTACATGCTTGTTGGATGTTTGTACCCCAGGATGTATCTCCATTCGACTGCTGTATGGTGTGATAAATGAGGAAGAATTTGACAATATGGGGGAATGGGAGTGGGTTTGTGGTTGTGTCTGGGGTTTGGTTTGGGTTGGTTGTTTTCAGGGCATCGTTTGGTTTAGTTGGGTAGTGGTTGTTTGTCACTTGTTAGGCGAGGAGAAGGGGAGGTGTGGTGGTGGTGTTGCTGTTTGGTTCAGGTTTGTTTTGTGTAATGTGTTTCAGTATGTTTTGATTAGTTTAGAGCTCCATCCCTGTGACAATCTTGTATATGAATCAGAGAAATGGAGATGCACGGAAGGATTTCATTTTTTATATTGAAATTTGCTAATCTATTCAAATACTGATTCAGAAAAACACAACACAACTCATCATATCATTTGTGTTTGCAGGCACGTTTCTAGGCATTATTATTATTATACTTAGCTTTTCACTCACTCCAGAGTTGATCAGTGATCTTTCTCATCTCTTTTCTTAGTTCTGCTACAAACCCATTTTGGAGAGTGTTACGGTAATCCAGGAACCTAGTAGTTGCAACATCACCCTGGTCCCACTGGTCACCTTGGCCAGGTTGCACCCAGTGAGATGGTGCATACCCTGCCTTCATTCTCCCAAAATCTATAATGCCTTCAATGAGTCCTCCAGGGATCTGGAAATTAAATTCTGCAATACCAAGTTCTGATACAACATGACATGCCCTTTTAGAAATTATATGATCTGAAAGGATGCGTTTTGCTGTTTTAGCTTAGATATCAGTTTCCAATGTCTCTGCTGGGTATGCTAATGAAACTGTTTGCTTAGCTGGAAAAGTATTTCTTGAGTTTTAATATGAACAGGGTACTGGCAAAGGTAATGCTACTTGCTAGTTCAATAGACGAAACTATTGGAAATGGATAGAAACAAGAGTACGATTATGGAATTAGAATTCTGCAGAAAAAGAGAATTCTGCTACCCCTACTATAGTATTGAAATTTACCAAATGCTGTGCAGTTGATTGGCTTGGCTCTTGTTAATGGTGATTTGGTTTTGAATGAGCCACAGTGACAACAGTATCCAACATTTGCTCCAGGAAAAGACATCGCCCTCATCCTTAATATGCATAAAGAAAGCTTGGTTGGTATTTCGGATTTTCTTCTCATCAGTAAAGGAGGTAAGATCAATAAGCTGTGGGGCATTTGGTCAACTATGAGGTAATCCTTAAAGAAATCCACAAAATTCTCCATCTGTATGTGGTGTTTGGGTTTTTCTTGAACAGATAGCTTTGCGTTGAAATAGATGTAAAACAGGCTTCCGTTCCTTGGCTAGGACTGCTTTGAACATTTGACACAAGTTAATAAAGAAAAATGCAGCAACTAATAGCAACAATAATAATGATGTCTGGATCCTCCTTGAAATTATTATGGATACAGAACCCAGTAGAATACTATCTGTATCAGTTGCGATATCTGCTCCAATTACATGTCTAGTTTCCATACTGAGCCTTGTAGTCACTCCAGAGCTGATCAACCGTCTTCCCCAGAAGCTCCACAAAGAAGTCTGCACTGTACCCTTTTCTCATCTTCTTGTTGAGTTCTGCTACAAACCCATTTCTAAGACTGTTGCAGTAGTCCAGAAACCAGGCTGTCACATCATAGCCCTGGTCCCAGCGATCACCTTGCCCTGGTTGCACCCAGTGGCTTGGGGCCAAGTCAGCCCTCAGCCTTACAAAATCTGCAATTCCCTCTATCAGTCCCCCCGGGGTATCGTTATTTCCATACCACTGCCATATATGTGCCATCTCATGGTAAATGACTCCCCTGAATTCCCTCGTCACGTCACCTGAGTAGCTTCCAAGGTAATTGGCATTGACGTGAATCTCATTGTTATTGAGGGAAGTAAAGGCGATGCCATTTCCGTTCTCAATGATCAAAGTCACCTTCTGCACGTCCTTCCTATCTGCTTCGGGGTGTTTCGTTGGAAGATCCTCCATATGAAATCAGTGGCGGATGTTAGTGTCTCCCTGGCATATTCAACCCCAATTTCATTTGTGCATCAGATGCCACGGCATTGTTGGTGACAACATATTCAACTGCATGGATTCCATGAAGAGTTGCTAGAACTACTAGCAAAGAGAGAAGGATCATATGGTTATAAGTCATGGCTCTATGCTAACCAATATACTAAGGGTAAATGATTTATATAGAGAAAGGCCTTACTTGCATTCAACACATAAAATTAGGTGAAGTCTACAGAAGAGTAAAACTTTGTTAAGACTAGGACCCAGCAATTAGCCAAACTCCAAATCTTCTTGTGCAAATGTTAGGTAAGGTTTGACGTTCTTACGCTGATGAAATTCAGCAGACTGCTTGGCAATGCAGGGCAGGAATGGGTAACAAATGACTTGGAAGTTTGTGGAAGAATAAAAGTCTCCCACGGAGGATCAGCTTTCAGATTTGCAACTAAAGGAGGGAAAAGCTAAATAGCTTCGAAGTTTATGCAATGGGGAAAATATCTCTTGGAACAAGAAAAGGAAGCCCATGGAAGTCAATTTAATGCCGTGCAGTAGAATGGATGGTTTTAATCTTGTTTTGGTTTTGAATGAGCCAAACAATAACGTATTGACTCCTGCAAAAGATGAAACCCCCAATACCCCCAATACCCAGGTAATTCCAGAAAGCTTGATTGGTGTTTTGGATTTTCCTCCCTGAAATCATGCCTGAAATTGTGTAGAAGAGGGAATAAAGAGATAAAAGGTCATGCTTTGAATCAACTATGGAGTAATCTACCGGGAAAAATCCAGCAAAATGCACATAATTGTGGTTGAATTTTAGATTTGAATTTGGTCTCTGGACCAGGATGCCGTATGAATTTTGAAGTTATAATTCTTTCATAGAATTTTGGATGTGGAAAAGGTCATTGCCAAACAAGTTTAGATTGCTTGTCTATTTTGGAATGGCTGCTTGATTTTGAAAATCCAAGTCAGCAAATTTTATCCCTGGGAAGCTAAATATCTTAGAGATCCTGGTGGATTGGAAACTTGATCTTGTGAACGGATATGCACTAATCAATAGAATGGGCATATAACACAAGTAACAATATAGTGATTTCAAGATTTAATCAGTCTAGGGTTAGGCAGTCTGTCATATTTTCAATGCAATCAACCTTATCTATTTGACGAGGTCCTTTGATCATTTCATTTGACTGGTCTTTTCATGTTGTAATCTGATGGAGCCTGGCAGTAAAAAATCAATAAGACAGAATCCAAACATGGGTGAACTTTATCAGGGCTTCTCAATCATTAAACAGTAATTTATTCAGAGCAATTAATCACATATTAATTATTTAGTTCAATCAGCTGCAGTGTCCCCAGTTGGATTGCTAGTTTCCGTACTTGGCCTTATAGTCGGTCCAGAGCTGATCAACGGTGTTCCCCAGAAGCTCCACGAAGAAGTCTGCACTGTACCCACTTCTCATCTTCTTGTTGAGTTCTGCTACAAACCCATTTCTAAGGCTGTTGCAGTAATCCAGAAACCGAGCAGTCACATCGTAGCCCTGGTCCCAGCAGTCACCTTGCCCAGGTTGCACCCAGTGGCTGGGGGCGTAGTTAGCCTTCAACCTCACAAAATCTGCAATTCCTTCTATTAGTCCTCCAGGAGTCTGTCCATTACCATTCCACTGCCAAATGTGTGTCATCTCATGGTAAAGCACTCCAGTGAACTCCCTCTTCAGATCACCTGAGTATTCTCTGATGTAGTTGGCATTGACGTGAATCTCATCGTTTTCAGCATATGCTACTCCATCCGTGTTTTCAATTATCAGAGTTACTCTCTGCACATCTTTTCTGTCTGCAGGAGTGTTCTGTTGGAAGAGCCTCCATATGAACTCAGTGGCAGATACTAGTGTCTGCCTGCTGTATTCAATACCAATATCATTGTTGAATCGGACACCACCGGTGCTGTTTTCCGCATTGTTGGTGACAATATATTCAACTGCATGGATTCCATGCAGGACTGCTAAAACTACCAAGGAAGAGAGAAGGAACATATGGTTATAAGCCATAGCTTTATGCTGCTTTCCCCTCCCCCTCCCCCTCCCCTTTATTTTAGGTTTAGGGAAAGAGCACAATAGATTTATAGAGAGAAAGGCCTTCTTTGCATTCAACACATATGCTTCTTCCTTTATTTTGGTCTCAATGTCCCGGGGAATCAATGCTACTGTTGGTTCTCCTTGGCCTCATAAATTTTTAAGTCTTCTGTTTGTTCAGCTTCGATAGGTGCTTAGTGGTCAAGTAGAGAATTGGAGAATAGAAATTTGCAGGGACTGTAGATGGAAAATGACTTGCTCAAACTATATGGTTGGATCATTAGCTAGGAATCATGAGGTGGGGTCTGGTGATTTAATCGTGACAGACATGATACATGGTATTAGCTGGCCACGATTCTCAGATTAATTTGCAAGAACATTCTCAGTCCTTGCAATTAGCCAAACGCCAGTTGTCTTTTCAAATTTTTTTCCCCTTAAAAAATGGAGTAAGGTTGAATACAAAAACTTAAAAGCTGATGAAAGTCCAATAGATTGATACAGATGTAGGACAGGAAGGCAAAACAATTCCAGGTTTCAAATTAGATGATACAAGATTTGAAGTTTGTGGATGAACAAGATCAGTTCCGTGAAAAATCAGTGTTGAAAAGTGATAAACGGGTTCAGATTGTTGAAAAATGAAGGTTAACAGTGACTTTCTCAATGAGGGAATTCCATATGGTTTTTGTTCAACTTGTTCTTAGAGATATGAATGAATAGATATGTTAATTCAATTTTAGTACATAGAGGTGGGAGAATGGATGTGTACCAAGTTGTGGAAATCAGTTTACATGATCATTATCATTGGTATTTATATATATATATATATATATACACACGAGTTCTTCTTAATTTTGTAGAAGCATTTTACAATTGTGAGGGTTCTTTTAGACCCAGAGCAGACAATATGTAAATGGATGCAGATCATTATAAAATGGTATTAAAGTTGATCTTCGATCCGATATGAGGATTTATTTATTCTCTTCTATGAGAGGTGTTTGTATGTTGGGCCCCCTAATTCCATGGGATACACAATTGAGTATGGATTGTTACATTTATATCTATAAAATTAAAAACTGTCCCAAACGAGCCCTTTTGTATAATTGAAAAATTGGGAGCTGTGTTATATTGCCAGTCCCATAGAATTGGAAGTTCAACATTTTAGAAAAGATGGCATTCCAAATACTGTTTCTAAGCTGCCTTATAACTACATGGTCTTGAAATTTAGCCAATGCTGTGCAATAGATTGTTTTGAATGAGCCAAATGAAACCTTCCACAAAAATTGCACCTGCAATTGACAGACCCCTTATTCCTAACACAAAATCAGAGGAGGAAGGCGATCCCTGAAAGGAAGCTTTGATTTCTATTTTAGATTTTCTTCCCAGAGATCACGCCTGAAATTGTGAGAGGAATACATTCGTATCTTCTCATGCTTTGAGTCAAATATGGTGTAATCTATCTGGAGAGTTCCAGAAAAAAGAAGAAGATTCCGTTTCTGTTTTAGATTGAATTTGGTTTTTGGATTTGGATGCTGTGTATGGCCTTCCTAAGGGATTTGTAGTCCTCTTCATCTAGTGAATAATATGCAATAAATAGGATAGATGATATATCTACATTTGATATTATAGTAAGGACAATCATCTTGGAGACCAAAGTGCGGAATCGAAGACCAGCCAAAGATTGGAGACCACCCACAGGTTGGCTGAGATGATTTGCAGCGGTGCTGGTCGAGCTTGTAGGGGTCGGAGATAGTGGCGGCCTGGATTCCAGAAGGACTGAAGAAGGAGATGGTGAAATCCATTGAGAGAGGGATGAAGAAAAGGAAAGTACTGAGAGTATGGGTTGATTGAGTAGGAGGGTATTTTTCTCCGTAACATTTTAGCTCCTACCATTCATTATGCAAAATATATGCTCTTTAGGGTTATTATTAGATTCATCTATCCATTTTAACATATACATTCCTTTATAATAAGACCAACTTATTAAGGTTTTGCACGAGGAAGAATGAAACATTTAGAGAATGGGGACTCGTGATTTAAGATATAAATACAAAAAAAGGGAAATAATAGATGTTTTGGAATCCAATAACTACATCTAGTTTGATTCTACAAAGTATTTCCTATAATATACTAAACTAATTTCTCTCATATGTAGAAGTAGATATGATTGATCAAATAATATTTAAAAAATCATGTACCTTTGTGTGTATTATTTGATCTCTATAATATTTTCTACTATATAGTCAAATGATGTCTCTTATGTATAGATGTAGGTATGGTTGGCCAAATAATATTAAAAAATTTTGTGCCTTTGTGTGTATAATTTTACCTTTGTATTTTTGCATTAATAGATTTGTATTAAAAATCCCATTGACATAATATAATAATAATAAAAAAAAAAAATTAAATTCACAATATATTGATAATGGGATTGATCTTAGTTCAATCTAGAAGAGTTTGTTAGGTTTCTAATACAATCAACTTTAAGCAAGTAATGGTTTCATTCTATTTAGCAATAGCTATTAAGCCATATGCCTGAATAAGAATAATAATAGGATAACTTGCTTTTGTCTCGTTTATTTAAAATAATTCTCATTTAAGCCTTATAAAGAAAAATTAAACAAGGTTGTGTAGGTATGCAAATTTTTTATATCATTTTGTCATGTCTTGTTTAACTTTTTTAAAAACTATGAACTTTTAAAATTTTTAATTGTATTTAAAATAAATATATTCTATAAATAATGAAAATATTTAATTATTTATAACTTATTTTATTGAGTATTATTTTTTATTATTTTATATGTATTAAAAATAAGAAAATAAAAAAATTAAATTAAATTATTTTTTAAAATTAATTTAATATATAATGAGGAAGACTGGACAATACTTGAACCATGTCCGAGCTTGGAATTAGAAAAAAAGAAAAAATTCAGATCCACCGCTTGCTTGTTCATTTTAATTCCAAATCCATTTCATTAAGGAGACGATGGGATGGTTAATGAAAAATTCCGCCCATTGTCATTCCTGAAGGTTCTTGTTTTGGTTTTTCTACCGGAGCCTTCCAGTCAACCAAATTTGGATATGAAAAGTCATAAATGGTGGGCGATGTGTGGGAAAAATGATTCCACAGTATGCAAGGAAGACTATTCTGGCCAGGTAATCATAATAATATCTGTTTCCTCTTTTATTCTGGAATTGGAGAAATTATTTATTGATCATCATTTATAGAGAACACTAGTAGGGTGCCTCACAATATTTTATTTATTTCTTATCAGCTACAATGCTCGAATCAGACTGCTAGTTAATTTCCATATTTGGCCTTATAAAGTTGGCCAAACTCCACAGCTGTTTTGGCCACATGTTCACACTAAGGCAAAAGGATTTTTTATAAGAGCACGATGATTATAAAAAATAATTCTTAAATTATCGTTATAAAAAAAATAATTCTAAATTTATAATAATTTTTGTCAAATAAAAGAGAAAGATATTTATTTTTTGAAATCGTCTATTTAAAAGATGATTTATGACTTTTTAAAATTTTTTTTTTTTTTTAAATCGTCTTTTGAAGAGATAATTTTCAAAAAAAAAAAAAAGAAAAAGAAATCGTCTCTTGAAGAGATGATTTTCACAAAAAAAATAAAATTAATTAATTAAATAATTAAAAATTGTCCATATAAAGAGCCGATTTTTCAAAATAAAAATAAAAATTTAAGTAATGAAAATCATCTTTTGAAGAGAGTATTTCAACTACCAAAAAAAAAAAAAAAAAAAAAAAAAGCAATAGGAAATGAGACAAGAAGTGGGCATGCTTCGAGAGAAGAAGTTATGATCAAGGGCTAATGACTGAAGGTGAAAAAGGCTTTTGGAGTGGGAAATTGAGAGGAACAAAAGGAAAAATTGGGAATGAGTTTATGGAATATGCAGGCTTTATGGAAGACCTGTTTGAGAGAGCTTCTCAATTGGAAGTAGATTTTTATTTAATTAATTAATTTTAAATATCACAATTATCCCTTTTTATATAAAAATATTCTTAAAATATAACTCATAAACATAAAATTCAACTACTTTTACTTTATAATCACTTATGAACTTAGAAATAGGTCTATATTTTTAATTAAATGGGTTTCATCGTACATTTTCAAGGACGGACATTGTAAGCTTGATAGGTACCATATTCTTAAAATAATTATTTAATAAATTAATAACAAATTTTTTTTTTTTTATAAAATCATTTTTCACATCAACAAAAAAAAAGATAAATATTATTTATCTTATAAATAAAAAACAATATCAAATTAAATTAATTTTATTAGTTGTAATTAATTGAATTACTTTAAAGAAAAATTGAAGATTAAGAACAATTAAAATTACTTAACTTAATTTTTTATATTTTATTCATTTTATAGTAAAATTTTAACTTAAAAAATTAATATTTTTAATCTTAAAATTTATATAATAAAATTAATTTAAAAATTAATTTTTAATACATATAAAAAATCTTTTGCCTTTGTGTGTATCATTTTATAAGAGTTTGTTAGGTTTCTAATACAATCAACCTTACTCAAGTAATGATTTCATTCTATTTAGTAATAGCTATTAATTCATATGCCTAAATAAGAATAAGAATGACAATGGGATAACTTGCTCTTATTTTGTTTATATAAAAAATTCTCATTTAAGTCTTATAAAGAAAAATTAAACGAGATTGTGTAGGTACACAAATTTTTCATATCATTTTGTCATGTCTTGTTTAATTTTTTAATATTTTTTAAGCTTTTTAAAAAAATATGAACTTTTAAAATTTTTAATTGTATTAAAAATAAATATATTTTATAAATAATTAAAATGTTTAATTATTTATAACTTATTTTTATTGAGTATTATTGTTTATTATTTTATATGTATTAAAAATAAGAAAATAAAAAAATTAAATTAAATTATTTTTTAAAATTAATTTCATATATAAAGGGAAAACAAGACCATACTTGGAATTAGAAAAATGGAAAAAGTTCAAATCCACCACTTGCTTGTTCATTTCATTTCCAAATCCATTTCATTAACGACACGATGGGATGGTTGATGAAAAATTCCGCCCTTTGTCATTCCTGAAGGTTCTTGTTTTTGTTTTTCTACCGGAGCCTTCCAGTCAACCAAATTTGGATATGAAGAGTCATCAATGGTGGGCGATGTGTGGGAAAAATAATTCCAAAATATGCAAGGAAGACTATTCTGAGCAGGTAATCACAATAATATCTGTTTCCTCTTTTATTCTCGTATTGGAGAAATTATTTACTGATCATCATTTATAGAGAACACTCATAGGGTTTTATTTATTTCTTATCAGCTACAATGCTTGAATCAGACTGCTAGTTAATTTCCATATTTGGCCTTATAGTCGGTCCACAGCTGATCAACTGTCTTCCCCAGAAGCTGCACGAAGAAGTCTGCATTGTACCCACTTCTCATCTTCTTGTTCAGTTCTGCTACAAACCCATTTCTAAGGCTGTTGCAGTAGTCCAGAAATCGAGCTGTTACATCATAGCCCTGGTCCCAATGGTCACCTTGCCCAGGTTGCACCCAGTGGCTGGGGGCATAGTTAGCCTTCAGCCTCACAAAATCTGCAATTCCCTCTATTAGTTTCTCCGGAGTCTGTCCGTTGCCATTCCACTGCCAAATGTGTGTCATCTCATGGTAAAGCACCCCAGTGAATTCCCTCTTCACATCGCCTTGGTAGTTTCCGATGTAGTTGGCGTTAACATGAATCTCATTGTTGGAAGAATAGGCTACTCCGTTCATGTTTTCAATTATCAGAGTGATTTTCTGAACCGTTTTTCTCTCTGCTGGAGTGTTCTGTTGGAAGACCCCCCATATGAAGTCGGTGGCAGATACCAGTGTTTGCCTGCTGTACGGGAGTCCGATTTCATTTGTGAATCGGACGCCACCGGCGCTGCTTCCAGCATTGTTGGTGACCGCATACTCGACTGCTTGGATTCCATGCAGGGCTGCTAGGAATACAAAACAAGAGAGAAGGACCATGTGCCTACTACCCATGGCTCTATGCTGCTTTCTTTTCTTCCTTATCAGGTGAAAGCTTTCTACAAAGAATATGCTATAGCTATATGGTTTTTTTATAGAGAAAAGTAGCTGCCCTTGAACTCACCCCAAACTCTTATCCAAACCCATTCAATGTGCCGGAAAATCAACGCTACTGTCTTCCGCTGATCTGGACAAAATTCTATGTTGACCTTGAGTCTTGGTCGTTGTGAATAGATTCTTCCTTTTAATTTCACTAAATTTTTTGTGTTTTTAGGCGTGGTAGAAGAAACAAAAGTTATTTTATCAGTATAATTATAATTTAATTTTATATTAAAATAAGAATAATTTTGATATTATATGATTTTTTAATTAAATAAAAATATAAAAAAATCGCCTAACCCCGTGAGGGTTATTTTATCTAATATAATAATTCATAATTTCTCTACTTGTCTCTTAACTTCTTTTTTTTTTCTTTTTTCTTTTTTTACACTCAGTCACGGTCTAAACCCTAGAAAAATATGGGGCCGCCACTTGTCGGTGGCCTTGTCGGCCGGAGACATTTGATAGGCTGAGGTTTCTCGTTTCTACACGAGACTAGGATTGTTAATTTCCGTGGAAATTCTCAACCATAAAGTTGGCCAAACTCCACAGCTGTTTTGGCCACATGTTCACATAGGACACTAAGGCAAAAGGATTTTTTATAAGAGCACGATGATTATAAAAAATAATTCTTAAATTATCATTATAAAAAAATTAATTCTAAATTTATAATAATTTTTGTCAAATAAAAGAGAAATTTTTTTTTTTTTTTAAATCGTCTATTCAAAAGATGATTTATGACTTTTTTTTAAAAAAAAAAAATTTGTTTTTTTTTTTAAATCATCTTTTAAAAAACTGATTTTCACAAAAAAATAAATTAATTAAGAAATCGTCTCTTCAAGAGACGATTTTCACAAAAAAAATAAAATTAATTAATTAAATAATTGAAAAACGTCAATATGAAGAGACGATTTTTCAAAATAAAAATAAAAATTTAAGCGAAAATCATATCTTAAAGAGACTATTTCCACCACCAGAAAAAAAAAAATTAAAGCAATAGGAAATGAGACAAGAAGTGGGCATGCTTGGAGAGAAGAAGTTATGATCAAGGGCTAATGACTGAAGGTGAAAAAGGCTTTTGGAGTGGGAAATTGAGAGGAACAAAGGGAAAAATTGGGAATGAGTTTATGGAATATGCAGGCATTATGGAAGACCTGTTTGAGAGAGCTTCTCAATTGGAAGTAGATTTTTATTTAATTAATTAATTTTAAATATCACAATTATCCCTTTTTATATAAAAATATTCTTAAAATATAACTCATAAACATAGAATTCAACTACTTTTACTTTATTGATAATCACTTATGAACGTAGAAATAGGTCTATATTTTTAATTAAATGGGTTCCATCATACATTTTCAAGGACGGACATTGTAAGCTTGATAGGTACCATATTCTTAAAATAATTATTTAATAAATTAATAATAATTTTTTTTTTTTATAAAATCATTTTTCACATCAACAAAAAAAAAAAAAAGATAAATATTATTTATCTTATAAATAAAAAATAATATCAAACTAAATTAATTTTATTAGTTGTAATTAATTGAATTACTTTAAAGAAAAATTGAAGATTAAGAACAATTAAAATTATTTAACTTAATTTTTTATACTTTATTCATTTTACAGTAAAATTTTAACTTAAAAGATTAATATTTTTAATCTTAAAATTTATATAATAAAATTAATTTAAAAATTAATTTTTCATACATATAAAAAATTTTGTGCCTTTGTGTGTATCATTTTATAATAGTTTGTTAGGTTTCTAATACAATCAAGCTAACTCAAGTAATGATTTCATTCTATTTAATAATAGCTATTAATTCATATGTCTAAATAAGAATGACAATGGGATAACTTGCTCTTGTCTTGTTTATTTAAAATAATTTTCATTTAAATCTTATAAAGAAAAATTAAACTAAATTGTGTAGGTACGCAAATTTTTCATATTATTTTGTCGTGTCCTGTTTAACTTTTTAATATTTTTTAAACTTTTTAAAAAAATATGAACTTTTAAAATTTTTAATTGTATTAAAAATAAATATATTTTATAAATAATTAAAATGTTTAATTATTTATAACTTATTTTTATTGAGTATTATTGTTTATTATTTTATATGTATTAAAAATAAGAAAATAAAAAATTAAATTAAATTATTTTTTAAAATTAATTTCATATATAACGGGAAAACAAGACCATACTTGGAATTAGAAAAATAGAAAAAGTTCAAATCCGCCACTTGCTTGTTCATTTCATTTCATTAACGACACGATGGGATGGTTGATGAAAAATTCCGCCCATTGTCATTCCTGAAGGTTCTTGTTTTTGTTTTTCTACCGGAGCCTTCCAGTCAAACAAATTTGGATATGAAGAGTCATCAATGGTGGGCGATGTGTGGGAAAAATGATTCCAAAATATGCAAGGAAGACTATTCTGAGCAGGTAATCACAATAATATCTGTTTCCTCTTTTATTCTCGTATTGGAGAAATTATTTACTGATCATCATTTATAGAGAACACTCATAGGGTTTTATTTATTTCTTATCAGCTACAATGCTTGAATCAGACTGCTAGTTAATTTCCATATTTGGCCTTATAGTCGGTCCACAGCTGATCAACTGTCTTCCCCAGAAGCTGCACGAAGAAGTCTGCACTGTACCCACTTCTCATCTTCTTGTTCAGTTCTGCTACAAACCCATTTCTAAGGCTGTTGCAGTAGTCCAGAAATCGAGCTGTTACATCATAGCCCTGGTCCCAACGGTCACCTTGCCCAGGTTGCACCCAGTGGCTGGGGGCATAGTTAGCCTTCAGCCTCACAAAATCTGCAATTCCCTCTATTAGTCCCCCCGGAGTCTGTCCGTTGCCATTCCACTGCCAAATGTGTGTCATCTCATGGTAAAGCACCCCTGTGAATTCCCTCTTCACATCGCCTTGGTAGTTTCCGATGTAGTTGGCGTTAACATGAATCTCATTGTTGGAAGAGTAGGCTACTCCGTTCATGTTTTCAATTATCAGAGTGATTTTCTGAACCGTTTTTCTCTCTGCTGGAGTGTTCTGTTGGAAGACCCCCCATATGAAGTCGGTGGCCGATACTAGTGTTTGCCTGCTGTACGGGATTCCGATTTCATTTGTGAATCGGACGCCACCGGCGCTGCTTCCAGCATTGTTGGTGACCGCATACTCGACTGCTTGGATTCCATGCAGGGCTGCTAGGAATACAAAACAAGAGAGAAGGACCATGTGCCTACTACCCATGGCTCTATGCTGCTTTCTTTTCTTCCTTATCAGGTGAAAGCTTTCTACAAAGAATATGCTATAGCTATATGGTTTTTTTTTAGAGAAAAGTAGCTGCCCTTGAACTCACCCCAAACTCTTATCCAAACCCATTCAATGTGCCGGAAAATCAACGCTACTGTCTTCCGCTGATCTGGACAAAATTCTATGTTGACCTTGAGTCTTGGTCGTTGTGTTTGGCCAGCCACATAAATTTATTTCTATCTTCTATTTGTTCAGATTTTGAAGGCATTTCAGTGGACATCGGAGTTGAGGGGAAAGAGAAATCTACTGGGATTGTGGGATATAAATGTTCAAAGAGTGGTGGGGATAATTATGAGGTGGGGTTGGTGATTTTAATGGTGAATAGATTCTTCCTTTTAATTTCACTAAATTTTTTGTGTTTTTAGGCGTGGTAGAAGAAACAAAAGTTATTTTATCAGTATAATTATAATTTAATTTTATATTAAAATAAGAATAATTTTGATATTATATGATTTTTTAATTAAATAAAAATCTAAAAAAATCGCCTAACCCCGTGAGGGTTATTTTATCTAATATAATAATTCATAATTTCTCTACTTGTCTCTTAACTCTTTTTTTTTTTTTTTTTCTTTATTTTTTTATTTTTACACTCAGTCACAGTCTAAACCCTAGAAAAATATTATGGGGCCGCCACTTGTCGGTGGCCTTGTCGGCCGGAGACATTTGATAGGCTGAGGTTTCTCTTTTCTACACGAGACTAGGATTGTTAATTTCCGTGGAAATTCTCAACCACAAAGTTGGCCAAACTCCACAGCTGTTTTGGCCACATGTTCACATAGGACACCAAGGCAAAAGGCTTTTTATAAGAGCACGATGATTATGAAAAAAAATTCTTAAATTATCATTATAAAAAAAATAATTCTAAACCTATAATAATTTTTGTCAAATAAAAGAGAAAAATATTTATTTTTTTAAATCGTTTATTCAAAAGATGATATATGACTTTTTTTTTTTAAAATCATTTTTTGAAGAGATAATTTTCATAAATAAAAAAAATAAAAAATCAAGATGATATATGACTTTTTTTTTTAAAATCATTTTTTGAAGAGATAATTTTCACAAATAAAAAAAAAATAAAAAATCATCTCTTCAAGAGACGATTTTCACAAAAAAATAAAATTAATTAATTAAATAATTGAAAATCGTCTATATGAAGAGACGATTTTTCAAAATAAAAATAAAAATTTAAGTAATGGAAATCATCTCTTGAAGAGACTATTTCCACTACCAGAAAAAAAAAAAAAATTAAAGCAATAGGAAATGAGACAAGAAGTGGGCATGCTTCGAGAGAAGAAGTTATGATCAAGGGCTAATGACTGAAGGTGGAAAAGGCTTTTGGAGTGGGAAATTGAGAGGAACAAAGGGAAAAATTGGGAATGAGTTTATGGAATATGCAGGCTTTATGGAAGACCTGTTTGAGAGAGCTTCTCAATTGGAAGTAGATTTTTATTTAATTAATTAATTTTAAATATCACAATTATCCCTTTTTATATAAAAATATTCTTAAAATATAACTCATAAACATAAAATTCAACTACTTTTACTTTATAATCACTTATGAACGTAGAAATAGGTCTATATTTTTAATTAAATGGGTTCCATCATACATTTTCAAGGACGGACATTGTAAGCTTGATAGGTACCGTATTCTTAAAATAATTATTTAATAAATTAATAATTTTTTTTTATTTTATAAAATCATTTTTCACATCAACAAAAAAAAAGATAAATATTATTTATCTTATAAATAAAAAACAATATCAAACTAAATTAATTTTATTAGTTGTAATTAATTGAATTACTTTAAAGAAAAATTGAAGATTAATAACAATTAAAATTATTTAACTTAATTTTTTATATTTTATTCATTTTATAGTAAAATTTTAACTTAAAAAATTAATATTTTTAATCTTAAAATTTATATAATAAAATTAATTTAAAAATTAATTTTTAATACATATAAAAAAATCTTGTGCCTTTGTATGTATCATTTTATAAAAGTTTGTTAGGTTTCTAATACAATCAACCTTACTCGAGTAATGATTTCATTCTATTTAGTAATAGCTATTAATTCATATGCCTAAATAAGAATGACAATGGGATAACTTGCTCTTGTCTTGTTTATATAAAAAATTTTCATTTAAGTCTTATAAAGAAAAATTAAACGAGATTGCGTAGTTACGCAAATTTTTCATATCATTTTGTCATGTCTTGTTTAATTTTTTAATATTTTTTAAACTTTTTTAAAAAATATGAACTTTTAAAATTTTTAATTGTATTAAAAATAAATATATTTTATAAATAATTAAAATGTTTAATTATTTATAACTTTTTTTTATTGAGTATTATTGTTTATTATTTTATATGTATTAAAAATAAGAAAATAAAAAAATTAAATTAAATTATTTTTTAAAATTAATTTCATATATAAAGGGAAAACAAGACCATACTTGGAATTAGAAAAATGGAAAAAGTTCAAATCCACCACTTGATTGTTCATTTCATTTCATTAACGACACGATGGGATGGTTGATGAAAAATTCCGCCCATTGTCATTCCTGAAGGTTCTTGTTTTGGTTTTTCTACCGGAGCCTTCCAGTCAACCAAATTTGGATATGAAGAGTCATCAATGGTGGGCGATGTGTGGGAAAAATGATTCCAAAATATGCAAGGAAGACTATTCTGAGCAGGTAATCACAATAATATCTGTTTCCTCTTTTATTCTCGTATTGGAGAAATTATTTACTGAGAACAGTACTGATGGAATGCCTCACAGTATATTTCTTATCAGCTACAGGAACAAAACTAGATTGCTAGTTTCCATATTTGGCCTTATAGTCAGTCCAGAGCTGATCCACTGTCTTCCCCAGAAGCTCCACAAAGAAGTCTGCGCTGTACCCACTTCTCATCTTCTTGTTCAGTTTTGCTACAAACCCGTTTCTAAGGCTGTTGCAGTAGTCCAGAAACCGAGCTGTCACATCATAGCCCTGGTCCCAACGGTCACCTTGCCCAGGTTGCACCCAGTGGCTGGGGGCATAGTTAGCCTTCAACCTCACAAAATCTGCAATTCCCTCTATTAGTCCTCCCGGAGCCTGTCCGTTGCCATTCCACTGCCAAATGTGTGTCATCTCGTGGTAAAGCACCCCTGTAAATTCCCTCTTCACATCACCTGAGTAGTTTCCGATGTAGTTGGCGCTGACATGAATCTCGTTGTTGGAAGCATAGGCTACTCCGTCCATGCTTTCAATTATCAGTGTGACTTTCTGAACCGTTTTTCTCTCTGCTGGAGTGTTCTGTTGGAAGACCCTCCATATGAAGTCGTTGGCAGACACTAGTGTCTGCCTGCTGTACGGGATACCGATTTCATTTTTGAATCGGACGCCGCCGGCGCTGCTTCCAGCATTGTTGGTGACCGCATAATGGACTGCCTGGATTCCATGCAGGGCTGCTAGGAATACAAAACAAGAGAGGAGGACCATATGCCTGCTAGCCATGGCTCTATGCTGCTTTCTTTTCTTGCTTTTCAGGTGAAAGTTTTGCACAGAACATATGCTACAACTGTATGGTTCATGTAGAATGATAGCCGCCCTTGCACTCACCATATAAAGAAATTGGATAGTTGTGTTTGGCCTGCCCCATAAATTGATATATATATATTCTATTTGTTCAGCTTTTGAAAGTGATTTCATGTTACATATAATGAAGTCCAGGGGAAACTGAAATCTGTATGGATTGTGGGATTGACTTCATATTGCTCAAGGAATGTGATGGGGTAATCACGAAGTGGGGTTGGTGATTTAATGATGAAAGTCATAGTCAGCGGCGGACCATCCTTAAGGCTTCACAATCTTGACTCCCTCTTTGAAACATCACAGTGTTTTTAATATTAACAAAATCCTACGGCTACGAATCATCAATCGATTCAAATATCAAGTGAATGCAATACAAAATTTTTATAAACAAGTTATATAGTGTAAACTTGAAATATAAAAAAGTTGCGCCTAGGCCATAGAATGTGGAGTCGCCCCCATCATGGTCCGTAGTCTAGGCGACCTGAAATAATTGAGCAGTTGAAGTTCATGCTCCAGATTAGAATTAATTTCAAATTCTCAACTATACAGTTGGCCCAAACCAAAAGCACGAGATTACAGTTAAACTTCCAAATTCTCAAAAACGAAGACTTCTCCGTTAGGAGCTTCTATCTTGTTCTGTTCATATTGTTAATCTGGGAGATGAATGAGTAGACATGATCGAGAACCAGTTGGCCTTGTAATCTTTCCATTGGTTAGAAAGACCTTATGGAAGATATGCAATGCTGTGGCATTGAAAATTCGGACACATCGTTAAGCTGGGTAAATGAGTATGGTATTTAAATTTAGGCAGGAAGTAAAGATATATAAAGTCGTGCTTTGGATTAACTATAACTATGGAGTAAGCTATCTCGAAAAAGGCAGTAAAATGCACATAATTGTGGTTCAATTTTAGATTTGAATTTAGTGTTTCGGCTGTGATGCCCTGTGATTTTAAAAGTTATATTCTTCCATAGAAATTGGATATAGAACAGGCGCCATTGCCAGACAAGTTTTGATTGCTTGTCCTTTCTGGTATGGCTGCCTTTGAGAATCAACGCTAGCAAATTTGATCCCTGGGAAGCTGTCTAAGATATCTTTGCGGATTGTAAACTTGATCCTGTGAGTTGATATGCACTAAATAGAATGGGCATATAAGTTAATACAATGAAAATAGAAGAAGAATATTGAACACAAGTAACAATACACTAATTACAATTTACAATATTGATTTGGTTTAGGGTTAGGCAGTTTGCCCAGTGTTTAATGCAATCAACCTTATCTATTTGACGAGTCCATTGACCATTTAATTTGTATGGTCTTTTCATGTTGTAATCTGATGGAGCCCTCCAGGCAAAATCAATAAATCATAATTCAAATATGGATGAATTGTTTGAGGGCTTCCCAATCATTAAACAGTAATATGTAATATAATTTTTTTTAGAGCAATTTATTCTATCAGTTGCGATGTCCCAGTTGGATTGCTAGTTTCCCATAGAGGGTGCCAATGAAGATGCTAAAAATCTCTTTGATGGAAGGTATGAGCTCTTTACAAAGACAGGATGGTGGGAAGGGTATTCAGAGCAATTAATCACAATAATATCGGTTTCCTCTTTTATTCTGGAATTGGAGAAATTATTTATTGATCATCATTTATAGAGAACACTCATAGGGTTTTATTTTTTCTTATCAGCTACAATGCTCGAATTGCTAGTTAATTTCCATATTTGGCCTTGTAGTCAGTCCACAGCTGATCAACTGTCTTCCCCAGAAGCTCCACGAAGAAGTCTGCACTGTACCCACTTCTCATCTTCTTGTTCAGTTCTGCTACAAACCCATTTCTAAGGCTGTTGCAGTAGTCCAGAAATCGAGCTGTGACATCATAGCCCTGGTCCCAACGGTCACCTTGCCCAGGTTGCACCCAGTGGCTGGGGGCATAGTTAGCCTTCAGCCTCACAAAATCTGCAATTCCCTCTATTAGTCCCCCCGGAGTCTGTCCGTTGCCATTCCACTGCCAAATGTGTGTCATCTCATGGTAAAGCACCCCAGTGAATTCCCTCTTCACATTGCCTGAGTAGTTTCCGATGTAGTTGGCGTTAACATGAATCTCATTGTTGGAAGCATAGGCTACTCCGTCCATGTTTTCAATTATCAGAGTGACGTTCTGAACCGTTTTTGTCTCTGCTGGAGTGTTCAGTTGGAAGACCCTTAATATGAAGTCGGTGTCAGACAATAGTAATGCCTGCTGTACGGGATACCGATTTCATTTGTGAATCGGACGCCGCCGGCGCTGCTTCCAGCATTGTTGGTGACCGCACAACGGACTGCTTGGATTCCATGCAGGGCTGCTAGGAATACAAAACAAGAGAGAAGGATCATGTGCCTACTAGCCATGGCTCTATGCTGCTTTCTTTTCTTCCTTTTCAGGTGAAAGCTTTCCGGCCACAAAGAATGTGCTATGGCTATATGGTTTTTATATAGCTATATGGTTTGATTGTGGAGTGGGTTCTCACGTTTGATAGGTGATTAATGCTCAGGGACGAGGACTCCATTCTGGATTGCTTCATGGTCTACGTACATTAATAAATTGTTGAGTGGGTTAATAACGCTAGTGCACTGGATGTGACAATTGGAAATGGGTAGCGACTTGTTTGGATTTGAGGACTGAGAAAATATAAAATTCCAAAATCATCATTGATAATCTCCAATGGATCGAGATTCTATGCCTTGAAGTGATTACGGATCTGGTTTGTGGAAAAAACAAAGTTGCCGCTGAAAATGTGTCTTCGAAAGTGATCACTGACTCAGCTTGTAGAAAAACGTACCTCCAATACAAACTTTATGTCGTGGTATGGGCTCATAAATTAGAAAATTCATAGTTTAGATGAATGAATTGACATGGACTTCTTAACTAGAAAATTCTAGAAGATTTATAAAAATGAGCATGATTCAATTTCTGGGCACAAAGAATATATAAAGAATGTATTTTGGGGAGCCAAAATCCAAGTCGACTGATGCACATAGCCTCAATGTAAGTTTTTTTTTGACCTTTCCATGCCTTAGGTTGAGCGAGTCATATGCCCCTTCTAGGCCTTATGTTGACCCACCATTGCTTGGAGTAGCCATTGAAAAACCTGATTCCTTGAATTGTTATCAACTTCATTCATCAGATACCTGAGAGATGATTATGGTTTCCTTTTCATTAAATGAAGAAATTAAACTGTAGTGTTTAGAGTAAGATCATACTTAATGCTCTTAGTGAAGAGAGAAATTCATGCTCCGTGGATGGAGATTTGTGTAAACTATCCATGACGGATTCAATTTTTTGATGATGGAAACAATGAATTGACATGATTTATGTGGATTAGAATGCCCTTTTCGAGGAATTAATAGGAAATGAGATTTATGTAAGAATTATAGAGAGCTATGGTTAGATTTGAAGAGATATTTTTAAGCATCAATAGATTAAGGATCCACGATCTTTAAAAATAGATTAGTTTAATGTGTCGAGTTCAAGATTTCATTACAGTTTATTATATGAAGTTAAAAACTTTAGGGGATAAATTAATTCTTGTCTTTTTCCTACTTTCTTTATATGATGGAACATTCATACAAAGAAAAATACCATGTAGTTTTTAATGGCTTTAAGTGATGAGTATACTCATCATAGAGGTGTCCAATGGGTTGGACCACCCAATTTTGGCCTATGGCCCAACACACTAAAAGGATGGGTTGGTCAAAATGACTTAATTATTGTAGCGAGTCGTCTCGACACAACCTACTCCTTTGGGTTGTGCTGGGCCTAAGGACACAGCCCATGGTGTCAGCTCCTCGTGCTGGCCTACTTGGCCCATTCAAATATTATTTTTTCTTTTTTCATTTTTTTCATGTCAAATGTCTATATTACCCTTTCAACAATTATATAGTAATTAGTTTAAAAGATAACCAAGTAAATTACTCACTTGTTAGTATTTTTTATGTCAAATATCTATAATACCTTTCTTAACAACTATATAATGATTAGTTTTAAAGGTAAATAAGTAAATGACTCACAAATTAGTTTTTATAAATATCCCTCATTTTAATTATTTTTGACATAATTCTCTATTCTCTCTCTTTATATTGTTTACAATTCTCTCTAATTTCTCTTTCTATAATTTTCTAAGTTTAAATTCTCTACAAGTTCTTCAATTCAAGGTTCTAAGATTTTTACTCTCCATAAGTATTCATTACCTATAAATTATCTACTCTCCACAAGTATTCATTATCACAAGGTTGAGATATTTATATTTAGTTATTTTATTTATTTATTTAATTCTATATTTTCATTTAATCGATCTCTTCCTTCTACCTATGTTGATTTTTTTTCTCTAAAATTAAAAGTGGATTTATGTTACCTAGATGTTAAAAACTTTACTTTGGTATTGAGGAATGTTATGAATTTGAACATTTTGAAGATGATTAGAAACCCACCCCCACTAACATCCCTTCCTCTAACCTTCCTCACCTAATCCTACAAGTAAAAAACCTATGGTTCATGGACGTACATCTGAGCATGGAATCATTTCACTATAATTATATGTTATTCGTTTCTTCTAAATCTATTAAATGTTATTCATTTTTAAATGTTTAGTAATGCATATGATTAATAGTTGGGTGAGTGTTAACTTACTTGGGATATACTCAAACTATGGTAATGCAATTTTCACTTTTTTTTTCTTCATTTTTTTCATGTAATATGTTGAAATGTTGAATAAAGGAATTGTATTTTTTATATTTCATTTTCTTTTATATTCCAAAATTTTAAATTTATTATTATTTTGATAAAAAAAAAATTCAAATATGATTTTTTTTTCTATTTTAAAAACCAAAAAAATTAACATTTCTACAAATTTTATAATTACAAACTTGATAAAATATAAAAAATAAAAAAGTAAATTATTAGAGATGTTTAAAGTAACAAAAAGAAATTTATTTAATAAAAAAAAAAATGAAGACAAAATGACTTGAAAAATTAAATTAAAAATCTTAACGAAGTGATAATGGCCCACTAGAATGGTCTGTCGGCACGATTGGCTAGTGAGCTCATAGGTCGTGTGACCACCTATTTGATTTGTATTGGTTAGCACAACACGACACAATTTTTAAGTGGGTTATTTCAACTCGGCATGTTGGCCCGTAAAGGCCCGCTAAACATTGGGTCATGTTAGCTCGGGCCAACTCACTAAACACCTTTAACTTATCATCAACTCAAATTTGCTAATAGATCTTATTCTTGTAGTCAATAAAACCATTTCTTTAGTATTATCGAAAGAAATATGATGAATAAGAAATCTAAAAGGGTATTTGATAAATCAATTATTGACGGTGTTTATTTTTTTGGCTTTTTACTTAAAACAATTTAGTTTCAGAATTTACGTTATTTGTTTTTCTACTTTTTTCATAACTTATTATAAACTTTTTACTAAATAGAAAAAGCCAAAATATATAGCCTTTTCTAAATAGAAAAAATAATATATTGATTTTTTTACTTTTTAATACTTAATAAAAATAAATTATTATAAAAATAAATAACCTAATATTTAACACTATTAAGTATTAAGGTTCTATTTAGAATTAAGCAAAAAAACAAACACCACCTTAATGACTTAGTGACTTAATTGAAATTATTAAGTATATTTGGTAAAGTTACTTTATATTAATTTAAAGTTAGAAATGACTTTGAATACTCATTAACTTGATTTTATAATTTAAAATTACTTAACAATTCGATATTTTCTGTTCAATAAAAAATATTTAATTATAAGTAATTAGTTAAATAAAAGTTAAAAACAAATCATTCAAAATCTGAAAAAAAAGGAAAAAAAAAGAAGAAGAAAGTTTTGAGCAATAAATTAAGAAACAAACACCACTTAAGTAAATGAACTTAATTAACTTAATATTATTTAATAAAACATAATTTAACTTAAAATCATTTTAATTAATTAAATATTAAATCTACCAAATACTCTGTAACATTAGTACAAGTTGTAACACTAGTGGCAAGAGGGAATGGACAATCAAATATGAAGAGAAGCTGATGTTTTGAAAAGGGCCTCCAAATGATGCAGATAACATGATTGCTACATACCATGGGAGGCAAGGAGATGACAAGAGAAGAATGTTACCGGCTAGATGACTACCGACTAGGCCACAATTTTCATGTGACTAGGCAACACTCTGGTAACGCCTCTATGGAAGATGTCTTGCGTCAAAAATTGTTTTTTAAATAGCTTTTTAATCCTCTAAGAAAAAAACGAAAAACACGTCTAACAATTAAAATACTATTTTCTATTTTTTATTTTTATTTTTAAAAATAAAAAATATGATATACTCCGATAATATTTTAAAATACTTTCACTTATTTTTTAAAATTATTTTAAAAAATAATTATATAAATATAAAGAATAATTAAAAATAAAATATTAAATATAAAAATTATTTTAAAATATATTTAAAAATAGGTTAAAACTATTTTAAGTTCTAAATAATTTTTGTTTTACAAAATATTATAAAATAATTTTTAAAAACTAGTTTTCAAAAAATGTTATGGAAAAAAGTTTTCAAACAAACCCGATCAAACCTTGTTTCCATAGTATAATGACTGAAAGAATTCAAGATCTCTCTGGATGCCTACACTAGCATATTAATATACACATTAAAACAAAATAATGAAAGCACTTCAAGATCTAATTTGATAGGAGCTCTCATTGAATAATAATCTATATTGTCTATCACTCCCCGTGCAAGTATAAGGGTGGCACATGAGTGAGGGCATTAAGAGTATAATATGAATATTAAACCTAAATCGTATAAGCTTAATTTTTAGGGAAATTAGTTGTTTACAAGATCGATGGTTTAAGTGGTCCAATGGGTAAGATTGTTCAATTTCTCAATAGTAGGATGATTGGCCAATATTCCAACAAGTTGAATTGTCCAATTAGGTTCGATTTTTAAAACCTTAATTAATAAGCAACTGCATGCAATTTTTAGATGGATTATGATTCTTGCATCGAATTTCAATGGAATTGTCAATGCATAATTTTTTTTATATATATAGATACAATGGATTTGTTTGGAAATTTTTGAAAAACAATTCTTAGTTATTTTGAGGAATAAAATTATATTAGAAAACTCAAAAAAAAAAAAAAAAAAGCTTTATTAATTTATTTTTCATAAAAGTATCATGCATTTATGTATAATTCTAAAGTTTTTAAAATATTTTACATTTTTTTCAATTGTTACTCACAACTCAAGCATGCACAAAAAATAACTAAGAACATCTCAAATTTATTATATAAAAAAAACTTATTTTTAGAATACATTCTCAAAAAATTATTTTGTATAAAAAATGTTCTATAAAAACAAAAAAACAATTTTCAAAAATCATTACTAAGCAAGCCTATGCTACAGTGGATGCTTTGGACAAAATGAAAAAGAAAAATGGTATTTTTCAATACCATTTGAAATCATGAAAAGACCATAACCTTGCATACAATATGTGGATCAAGGCCTTTAAAAAAAATAGTTGCTTTTTAGTTGGATATCTGACTTGGGATTCCAGGTTTCATTAGGAATTTGGTCATTCAGCACCATTTTCATTGGTTGGAATTCTTCGATAGACTTGGTTGTTGACTTGGTAGTTCACATCAAGCCATATGAACTTCAGACCCACCCACTAGATATGAATGAAAATAAAGGCAAATACTAAAGGCAAGTGGTGGTAGTAGGAAGACTCTTATCAATAACTTTTGTCAGGTACTGGGAGCTTAGGGTAGTTGTGGACCAATGTTACTCAGAATCTTATCAATTTTTGTTGTTGACAGCTGGGGTAGTAGCTTAAGAAAATATCTTCAATCAAACAAATGACGCACCAGCAAACCCAAGTCTCCAACAAGAATCAAATTTCGCATACCAGATTTTCACCTTATCCTTTCTCTATTATTTTTTCAAAAAAATTTCCATTAAGGTTAAATTATTATTAAGTTGCATATTTTAGTTGCTTGAATATCATTATTTAATAAGGAGCCATGGGGTGTTATGTAATCCAAGTAGAAATCAATAATAACTCTTTGTGCAATTGTTTAGCCTGCATATTTTTTTTTTCTTTTTTCATTAAGACAACAGTTGTAGCATCAAATCCTGGTTTCCCTCATTGGATTGAAGTAGTTTTAGCAGAAAATGTAATGTGCAAAGCCATGGCTGCTACATGTAACTCTATCGATATATCTAAATCAACTATCCCTTTTGTCGAAGGTGAAAAATGACTAGTACTAGTACATTAAAATAAGAAATATATGTTGCATAAGTAAAAGATTTAATATTGCAACATATTAATGGAATGACATAAACTAAAATTATTCATATATAATGGTGTATAGGATTTTATTGTGATTCGATCAATCATGCTACCGTCACAAATACGATATAACATTTCACTATATGGTAGAAAATATTATAGAGGATATAAATAATTACAACTATTCGATTTCAAAATATTTCACGTTTCCCTACTCTTTGTATTTTCATTCTAAATCATGAGCTATTTGCTTTATCCGGTGTCTCCCACTCTTCTTCGTATCTACACCCTAAACCGTAAGCCCTCTTACTCTATCAGATGTCTCTTACTCCTTTTCACATCTCTATGCATGATATGTAGTCTTTACAAATTGATTTCAAGAAAAAGCAAATAAGAAAAAGTAAGTGGTAATTGATAAATCTATATCATTAGTTGTCACCACTTTTGAAAAAGTGATAGTTTATGATAAAGGAACTTTGGATTCCAAAGTTTTCATGGTAGAACCCATTTGCTAGCTTTCTTTGCTAACAACTTCATTGGTCGGTATATAGAAAATGAAAATTTGATTGAAGATTTTCATCCTTTGTACATGATTTTCCTTCCATTGTGATAAAAACGTAGACTTAATTGAAGCTTCATGAAAGCCATGACATTTTCTGGATTTCATTATTGATTAAATGAAAAGTTTTGGTTGTAAATCAAGCTATTTTGAGAATTAAATGAGATTTATATAAAAAAAAATTATGAAAATTTACTTATATTGTGAGCTTAATATACAAGTAAGGTGAAACTAACAATTTTTTAGGGTTAATATAAATATTTTTCTCATCGGATTGATCATCAAATCAAAAAAATTATCAGGTTTTGATTTGGATAAAGGGTTAAATCTTGGTGGGATCATGATTAAAGAATGACATTATAAATATATAATTTATACATCAATTAAAAATAATCTCCTAGCATGAGCATGATTCAATTTCTGGGCACAAAGAATATATAAAGAATTTATTTTGGGGAGCCAAAATCCAAGTCGACTGATGCATAGAGCCTCAATGTAAGTTTTTTTTACCCTTCCATGTCTTAGGTTGAGCGAGGCATATGCCCCTTCTAGGCCTTATGTTGACCCACCATTGCTTGGAGTAGCCATTGAAAAACCTGATTCCTTGAATTGTTATCAACTTCATTCATCAGATACCTGAGAGATGATTATGGTTTCCTTTTCATTAAATGAAGAAATTAAACTATAGTGTTTAGAGTAAGATCATACTTAATGCTCTTAGTGAGAGAGAGAAATTCATGCTCCGTGGATGGAGAATTGTGTAAACTATCCATGACAGATTCAATTTTTCGATAATGGAAACAATAAATTGACATGATTTATTTGGATTAGAATGCCCTTTCTGTGGAATTAATGGGAAATGAGATTTATGTAAGAATTACAGGGAGCTATGGTTAGATTTGAAGAGATATTTTTAAGCATTAATAGATTAAGGATCCACAATCTTTTAAAAATAGATTAGTTTAATGTGTCGAGTTCAAGATTTCATTACAATTTATTACATGAAGTTAAAACTTTAGGGGATAAATCAAATCTAGTCTTTTTCCTACTTTCTTTATATGATGGAACATTCATACAAAGAAAAACACTATGTAGTTTTTAATGGGCTTTAAGTGATGAGTATACTTATCATAGAGCTGTCCAATGGGTTAGACCATCCAATTTTGGCCTATGGCCCAGCACGCCAAATGGACGGGTTGGTCAACATGACCTAATTATTGTAGCAAGTCGTCTCGACACAACCTACTCCTTTGGATCATGTTGGGCCTAAGGACACAGCCCGTGGTGATGTCTCATCCTGCTGGCCTACTTGGCCCATGCAAATATTATTTTTTTCTTTTTTCCTTTTTTTCATGTCAAATGTCTATATTACCCCTTCAACAACTATATAGTAATTAGTTTAAAAGATAACTAAATAAATCACTCACTGTTAGTATTTTTTTATGTCAAATATCTATAATAGTTTTCTTAACAACTATATAGTGATTAGTTTTAAAGGTAAATAAGTAAATGACTAACAAATGATTTTTTATAAATACCCCTCATTTTAATTATTTTTGACATAATTCTCTACTCTTTCTTTTTATATTGTTTACAATTCTCTCTAATTTCTCTTTCTATAATTTTTGAAGTTTAAATTTTCTACAAGTTCTTCAATTCAAGGCTTTAAGTTATCTGCTCTCCACAAGTGTTCATTACCTATAAATTATCTACTATCCACAAGTATTCATTATCATAAGTTTGAGATATTTATATTTAGCTATTTTATTTATTTTTTATTTCTATATTTTCATTTAATTGATCTCTTCCTTCTACCTAACTTGATTTTTTTTTCTCTAAAATTAAAAATGGATATATGTTACCTAGATATTAAAAACCTTTAACTTTGGTATTGATGAAGGTTATGAATTTGAGCATTTTAAATATGATGAGAACCCCACCCCCACTAACATCCCTTCCTCTGACCTTCCTAACCTGATCCTACAAGTAAAAAACCTATAGTTAATAGATGTACATTTGTAGCATGAAATCATTTCACTATAATAATTATATATTGTTCGTTTCTTCTAAATTTATTAAATGTTATTTATTTTTAATTGTTTAGTAATGCATATGATTAATAGTTGAGTGGGTGTTAACCTAGTTGGGATATACTCAAACTATGGTAATGCAATTTTTACATTTTTTTTTTCTTTATTTTTTTTCATGTAACTTGTTGAAATATTGAATAAAGGAATTGTATTTTTTATATTTCATTTTCTTTTATATTCCAATATTTTAAATTTATTGTTATTTTGATTATAAAAAAAATCAATTTTTATTCTATTTAAAAAAAAAAAAAAAAAAAAAACATTTCTACAAATTTTATAATTACAAACTTGATAAAATAAAAAAAATAAAAAAGTATAATTATTAAATATGTTTAAAGTAACAAAAAAAATTTCATTTAATAATGAAAAAAAAAAAAAAAGACAAAATGACTTGAAAAATTAAATTAAAAATCTTAACAAAGTGATACTGGCCCACCATAATGGTTTGTTGGCATGATTGGCTAGTGGGCTCATAGGTCGTGTTGGGTCACACGACACAATTTTTAAGTGGGTTATGTCAACTCAACACGTTGGCCCGTAAAGGCCCGCTAAACATTGGATCATGTTAGCTCGAGCCGACTCATTAGACACCTCTAACTTATCATCAACTCAAATTTGCTAATAGATCATATTCTTGTAGTCAATAAAACCATTTCTTTAGTATTATCGAAAGAAATACAATGAATAAGAAATCTAAAAGGGTATTTGATAAATCAATTATTGACTTAATGATTCAGTAACTTAATTGAGATTATTAAGTATATTTGGTAAAGTTACTTCGTATTAACTTAAAGTTAAAAATGACTTTTAATAATCATTAACTTGTTTAAAATTACTTAATAATTCGATATTTTCTATTCAATATAAAATATTTAATTATAAGTAATTAGTTAAATAAAAGTTAAAAACAAATCATTCAAAATCTGAAATAAAAAAAGAAAAAAAAAGTTTTGAGCAATAAATTAAGAAACAAACACCACTTAACTAAATGAACTTAATTGACTTAATATTATTTAACAAAACATAATTTAACTTAAAATCATTTTAATTAATTAAATATTAAATATTAAATCTACCAAATACTCTGTAACATCAGTACAAGAAATTGTAACACTAGTGGCAAGAGGGAATGGACAATCAAATATGAAGAGAAGCTGATGTTTTGAAAAGGGCCTCCAAATGATGCAAATAACATGATTCTTATATACCATGGGAGGCAAGGAGATGTTAAAAGAAGAATGTTACAGGCTAGATGACTACCGACTAGGCCAAAATTTTCATGAGACTAGGCAAACAGTCTGGTAATGCCTCTATGGAAGAAGTCTTGCGTCGAAAATTGTTTTTTAAATAGTTTTTTTAATCCTCAAAGGAAAAACGAAAATACGTTTAACAATTAAAATACTATTTTCTATTTTTTATTTTTTAAAATAAAAAAATATGATATTCTCTGATAATATTTTAAATTCCTTTCACTTATTTTTAAACAATTATTTAAAAAAATAATTATATAAATATAAAAAATGATTAAAAATAAAACATTAAATGTAAAAATGATTTTAAAACATATTTAAGAATATTAAAAATAGATTAAAACTATTTTAGGTGCCAAACAATTTTTTGTTTTATAAAATATTATAAAACAATTTTTAAAATTTATTTTAAAAATCTATTTTCCAAAATTGTTATCCAAAAAAGTTTTCAAACAAACCCGATCAAACCTTTTTTTCATAGTATAATGACAGAAAGAATTTATGATCTCTCTGAATGGCTACACTAGCATATTAATATAAGCATTAAAGCAAAATAATGAAAGCACTTCAAGATCTAATTTACCAAACACCATCTCCCAATGTACTTGTTTTTAACTTACACTAACCATACATGCATGCAAAACCGAATCCACAATCTGCCGTTCAAAGAACAACTTCAGGCAATAATCCCAAAAACATATTCATACAAAATGGCTAGTTTATTCCATACATATCCTTATAGTCACTCCAGAGCTCATCAACTGTCTCCCCAAGTTGCTCAACAAAGAAGTCTTCACTGTAGTCACTTTCCATCTTCTTGTTGAGTTCTGCAACAAAACCACTGCTAAGACCGTTGCAGTAGTCCAAAAACCGAGCAGTCACGTCGTAACCCTGGTCCCATCTCTCACCCTCGCCGGGTTGCACCCAGTGGCTGGGGGCATAACCAGCCGATAACCTTACAAAATCTGCAATTCCCTCTATTAGTCCTCCTGGCGCCTGTCCATCGCCATACCACTGCCAAATGTGTGTCATCTCATGGAAAATGATCCCAGAGAATTCCATCCTCAGGTCGCCGGAGTAGTTTCCGATATAGTTGGCATTAAAGTGAATCTCGTCGTTGGCAGTATAGGCAATTCCGTCCATATTATCAATTATCAACGTCACCTTCTGCACGTCCTTTCTGTCTGGTTCGGTGTTCTGCTGGAAGAGATTCCATATGAAATGGGTGGAGATGCTTAGCGTCGACATGCTGAATTCGGCACCAATTTCATTTGTGAAGCGGATGCCACCAGCGCTGCTCTCTGCGTTATTGATGACTTCGAATTCAACTGCATGGATTCCATGCAGGGCTGCTAGAATTACAAGGCAAGAGAGGAGGAACATATGCTTCGGCGCCATAGCTCTATGCTGCTTTGTTTTCTTTGTTTTGGGTAAAAGCTTTGCTCAAGAACTGTGCTATAGCTATACGGTTTATATAGAGAAACGACAATGTATACAGCACACCAAAAAATGGTCATCAACAGTTGGATAAAATTATAGTGCAGGATAATTAACTTGTAATCATTATTGAAAAGTATCTTATTGTAATGCTGGATGTTATAAGGAGGAAAATGTTATAAAATGAATATGGGTTTATAAAATTATACGTGGTGAATAGAGATATTAGGAAGAAGAAGAGAGATCCTGTGTGGTAAGAAAGCTTATGTTTAGGGGTATAGATACAAGGACTGAGAAGCATCCCCTAATCTAGTGGAATGATTATCTTGTCTAAGAATGGTTGATCAAGTAAATCAGGTGAAAATCTCGTGTTTCTTTATTAGGGTTATTTTACTTTTATGTTCTTGAATGGGGACAACAATTATGAGGTGGGTACTGTGATTTCACGGTGAAAGTCAAAGGTTCGGGGTCTTAACCAGCCTAGAGACTAGATTAATTTGCCAAAGAATTCTCAGAGATGCTGATTCAATCCAAATAGACAGGTTTAGGAAAGTATAAGGACGTTAGGACAAGTAGGACAATCCAAAGTTTCGAATTGGACATTAGACTTACAATTATATATATCCACTTTTGGTTAGCACATGCCAAAAACAGTTAATCCAGCTTCACAACCGCTTACAAAGCCTTGGGAATCAAGGAATATTCAAGAGCCATTCATCGATTATAGCAATTATCCACAAGAAACCGCGTTTGTTGCACAACCATATTTTCTAGACCTAAGATTTATCACACCCCCAAAGAATAATAAGACAAGGCACATGGGCACAAATACATCTTGTAATGGAAAATGATAATTTCCTATATATTTCATGTATTGTTTCGACATATTTAACTTACATTATATTCATATTTGTACAAAATTGAAGACATTTATGCTCTAGATAGTGTATTTGGGGAGTTGGATCAACAACCTACCTTTTTTTGAAAGTGTTGTTTTTAATAAATAAATAGCAAAAATTATCATTTGATTAGACTTGCAACCTACAAGGTTTCATCTAAAATGAATATGATTTTTTGGTGATTTTAAGAGGTTTTATGAATAATTTGGACCAGATTTGGAAAAGAAAATGTTGATTGGAACCTAATTTAGGTTAAGCTAGAGTTTGAGATTAAAACAACCCATTCAACTTATTTAACTTTACTAATTTTTATTCATTCAAATTAAAGGACAATCGATCAAGACAAAAATTGACTTGCACCCAACTTGAGTAAAACAAATGATCGTCAAGTGCTAAGTTAACTTGAGTTAGTCATCAATTTGATTTGAACCATGTTAAGTTGCACCATAAATTTTAGGATTAGGACTTGAAAAATAATTCCGCATTACAAAATTCACACTTCAAAATAATAAAGAGACTTACAACATATTAGACAAAGTATGAAATTACTTTGCTTTTAACGAGTTGACCAACCATACAAGCATGCATGCATGCATGCAAAAAATTAATTGGATAACCTCCTGCACAAAGAAGAAATTTCGTAACATTTTAGCTCCTACTAATCATTATGCAAAATATATGGTCTTTAGGGTTATTATTAGATTCATCTATCCATTTTAACATATACATTTTTCCTTTATAATAAGACCAACTTATTAAGGTTTTGCACGAGGAAGAATGAAACACTTAGAGAATGGGGACTCGTGATTTAAGATATAAATACAAGAAAAGGGAAATAATAGATGTTTTGGAATCCAATAACTACATCTGGTTTGATTCTCTACGTTATTTCCTACAATATAGTGAAATGATTTCTCTCATATGTAAATGTAGATATGATTAGTCAAACAATATTTAAAAAATCATGTACCTTTGTGTGTATCATTTGATCTCTATAATATTTTTTACTATATAGTCAAATGATGTCTCTCATGTATAGATGTAGGTATGATTGGCCAAACAATATTAAAAAATCTTGTGCCTTTGTGTGTATCATTTTATCTTTGTATTTTTACATTAATAGATTTGCATTAAAGCTCCCATTGACATAATAATAATAATAATAATAATTAAGTTCACAATATATTAATAACGGGATTGATCTTAGTTCAATAAGAGTTTGTTAGGTTTCTAATACAATCAACCTTACTCAAGTAATGATTTCATTATATTTAGTAATAGCTATTAACCCATATGTCTTAAAAAGAATGACAATGGGATAACTTGCTCTTGTCTTGTTTATTTAAAATAATTTTTATTTAAGTCTTATAAAGAAAAATTAAACAAGGTTGTGTAGGTATGCAAATTTTTCATATTATTTTGTCATGTCCTGTTTAACTTTTTAATTTTTTTTAACTTTTTTTAAAAAATATGAACTTTTAAAATTTTTAATTGTATTACAAATAAATATATTTTATAAATAATTAAAATATTAAATTATTTATAACTTATTTTATTGAGTATTATTGTTTATTATTTTATATGTATTAAAAATAAGAAAATAAAAAAATTTAAATTAAAATATTTTTTAAAATTAATTTAATATATAATGGGGAAGATAAGACAATACTTGCACCATGTCCAAGCTCGGAATTAGAAAAAGGAAAAAGTTCAAATCCACCACTTGCTTGTTCATTTTAATTCCAAATCCATTTCATTAACGATACGATGGGATGGTTGATGAAAAATTCCGCCCATTGTCATTCCTGAGGACTTTTCTCGATAGTATGGTAATTTAAAAAAGTTATGTTTAAATTATTGTAGTAGAAGAAGTTATTACAAATATATGGTAGTTTTTGCCACCTAGGAGAGAGGAGAGAGGGTGAACGGATAAATTTTTTTTTAAACCAAAATCATCGAATTTCAAAAGACGAACTTTTCAAAAGACGATTTTAAAAAAATTTCAAAAAGGGAAATCGTTTCTTCAAGATACGAGTTCCCATGAAAAAAAAAATTCCTCAAGGAACTCGTCTCTTGAGAGACGAGTTCCCTTGAAAAAAAAAAATTTTTTTTTTTTTAATTTCCAAATTATAAAAAAAAATTCCTTAAGGGAACTCGTCTATTCAAGAGATGAGTTCCCATGAAATTTTTGTAATCCAAGATTTGCCCAATGTTTGGAAAAATATTAAGGGAAACATGCACTATCTACTGTTTCAAAATGCTATTCCAAAATTGCCCTTTAGTTGTCCCTGTCAGCAGCCACCGTCTCTCACTCGGGCATCAAGGAGCCCTTTTCTGAAGTTGGCCTCCAGACGAGAGAATCCCTAAAAAAGCCCTATTTTTTCCTCTGCCATTCACAATCCTCGCAGGTACTAATCTAATCAAGTTATTTTTTTTTTTTTTGCAACCCCCGTTTGATTCCCAAGAAAATCCATCCCCCATTCGATTTCCGGGAAAATTCATCCTCGTTTGATTTCCGAGAAAATCCATCCTCGTTTGATTTCCGAGGCCCTTTTCTGAAGTTGGCCTCCAGACGAGAGAATCCCTAAAAAAGCCCTATTTTTTCCTCTGCCTTTCTCAATCCTCGCAGGTACTAATCTAATCAAGTTATTATTATTTTTTTTGCAACCCCCGTTTGATTCCCAAGAAAATCCATCCTCCATTCGATTTCCGGGAAAATTTATCCTCGTTTGATTTCCGACAAAATCCATGCAAAACCCCCAAGGAAAACAAAAAAAAAGTGCTTTTTTTTTTCCTCCCTGTGTTTTCTTGATCTGATCTAGGGGTCTCTTTGATTTTGGGCCATTGGATTTAAATTTCACAAACCCTAAATCCACGATTTTTTTGAGCCAGGCTGAAAAATACAACCTTTGCCTGCAAATCATGATCAGATTACCAAATAGCATCTTATTGGACAGATTTTGCATCCTGCGTGGGCTGGGCTGGTAGGAAATATCGGGAAATTTCCCGAAAATACGGTAAAAAATACCGATATAATACCGAAATATTTCTCGATATTTCAAACACTGGTGGTTCTCAAATTTTTTTTCCTCAATGATTCCCCACAAACAGCCGTCCTCAATCACAGGGTCACAGGGTCGTGAACAATGCAAAACAACCTTTTCTTGCATGGAGGGGTATTTTCGGTATGAAATAACACCTCAGACCAGAGTGCATTTTCCTTTAATATTTTTCCAAACAGTGAACATATCTTGGATTATCGAAAGTTGGGTTCTGAAAACGTTATTATTCCGCCCATCAAAACATAATTCTCCCAAAAAAAATATATATATTTTTATAAATTAGAAAAAAAAAAAAAAAAAAAAAAAAAAAGACGAGTTCACTGAGGAATTGTTTTATTTTTTTTTTTTTTTAAATAATGTAGGATTTTTTTTTTTTTTTTTTTAATTTGGGAATTTTTTTTCCTCAAAGGAATTCGTATTTTGTTTTTTTTTTTTTTTTTTTTTTTTTTTTTTTTTTAATTTGAGAATTTAAAATAAGAATATATATTTTTTTTTCATGGAAGAGACGAGTTCCCTTGAGGAATTGTTTTTTATTTATTTATTTATTTATTATTATAATTTGGGAATTTTTTTAAATATATATATATATATATTTCATGGAACTCGTCTCTTCAAGAGACGAGTTCCTTGAGAATTTTTTTTTTTTTTTTTTCAATTTGGGAATTTTTAAAAAAATATATATATTTTTTTTCATGGGAACTCGTCTATTGAGAAATTTTTTTTTTTCTTTTTAATTTGGGAACTTTTTAAAAAAAAATTTTTTTTTTTCATGGGAACTCGTCTCTTCAAGAGACGAGTTCCCTTGAGGAATTGTTTTTTTTTTTTTTTTATAAATAATTTAGGAATTTTTAAATATATATATATATATATATATATATATATATATATATATATATATATATATATTTTCATGGAACTCATCTTTTTTTTTTTTTTTTTTTTTTTTTTTTTTTTTTAATTTGGGAATTTTTTTTTTCCATGGGAACTCGTCTCTTCAAGAGACGAGTTCCCTTGAGGAATTGTTTTATTTTTTTTTTATTATTTTTTTTATAATTTGGGAATTTTTTTAAATATATCTATATATATATATATATATATTTTCATGGAACTCGTCTCTTCAAGAGACAAGTTCCCTTGAGAAATTGTTTTTTTTTTTTTTTTTTTTTATAATTTGAGAATTTTTTAAAATATATATATATATATATATATATATATATATATATTTTTTTTTTTCATGAAACTCGTCTTTTCAAGTGACGAGTTCCCTTGAGAAAATTCCTTTTTTTTTTTTTTATAAATGGGGAATTTAAAAAAAATATATATATATTTTTTTTCATGGAACTCATCTCTTGAAGAGACGATTTCCCTTTTGAAATTTGAAAAGATGATTTTGGTTTTAAAAAAAATTTATCCGTTCACCCTCTCTCCTCTCTCCTATCTCCTCTCTCCTAAGTGGCAAAAACTATCATATATTTGTAATAACTTCTTTTACTACAATAATTTAAGCATAACTTTTTTAAATTACCGTACTATTGAAAAAAGTCCCATTCTTGGTTGTTGTTTTGGTTTTTCTACCGGAGCTTTCCAGTCAACCAAATTTGGATATGAAGAGTCGTGAGTGGTGGCCGATGTGTGGGAAAAATGATTCCAAAATATGCAAGGAGGACTATTCTGAGCAGTTGGCATTGAAAATTCGGACATATCGTTAAGCTGGGTAAATGAGTATGGTATTTAAATTTAGGCAGGAAATAAAGATATATAAAGTCGTGCTTTGGATTAACTATAACTATGGAGTAAGCTATCTCGAAAAAGGCAGTAAAATGCACATAATTGTGGTTCAATTTTAGATTTGAATTTAGTGTTTGGGCTGGGATGCCCTGTGATTTTAAAAGTTATATTTTTCCATAGAATCTGGACATAGAACAGGCGCCATTGCCAGACAAGTTTTGATTGCTTGTCCTTTCTGGTATGGCTGCCTTTGAGAATCAACGCTAGCAAATTTGATCCCGGGAAGCTGTCTAAGATATCTTTGCGGATTGTAAACTTGATCTTTTGAGTTGATATGCACTAAATAGAATGGGCATATAAGTTAATACAATGAAAATAGAAGAAGAATGAACACAAGTAACAATATACTAATTACAATTTATAATATTGATTTGGTTTAGGGTTAGGCAGTTTGCCCAGTTTTTAATGCAATCAACCTTATCTATTTGACGAGTTCATTGACCATTTAATTTGTATGGTCTTTTCATGTTGTAATCTGATGGAGCCCTCCAGGCAAAATCAAGAAATCAGAATTCAAATATGGATGAACTGTATGAGGGCTTCCCAATCATTAAACAGTAATATGTAATATAAGTTTTTTTAGAGCAATTAATCACATATTATTTATTCTATCAGTTGCAATGTCCCAGTTGGATTGCTAGTTTCCCATAGAGGGTGCCAATGAAGATGCTAAAAATCTCTTTGAAGGTATGAGCTCTTTACAAACACAGGATGGTGGGAAGGGTATTCAGAGCAATTAATCACAATAATATCTGTTTCCTCTTTTATTCTGGAATTGGAGAAATTATTTATTGATCATCATTTATAGAGAACACTCATAGGGTTTCATTTTTTCTTATCACCTACAATGCTCGAATCAGACTGCTAGTTAATTTCCATATTTGGCCTTATAGTCAGTCCACAGCTGATCAACTGTCTTCCCCAGAAGCTCCACGAAGAAGTCTGCACTGTACCCACTTCTCATCTTCTTGTTCAGTTCTGCTACAAACCCATTTCTAAGGCTGTTGCAGTAGTCCAGAAATCGAGCTGTGACATCATAGCCCTGGTCCCAACGGTCACCTTGCCCAGGTTGCACCCAGTGGCTGGGGGCATAGTTAGCCTTCAGCCTCACAAAATCTGCAATTCCCTCTATTAGTCCCCCCGGAGTCTGTCCGTTGCCATTCCACTGCCAAATGTGTGTCATCTCATGGTAAAGCACCCCTGTGAATTCCCTCTTCACATCGCCTGAGTAGTTTCCGATGTAGTTGGCGTTAACATGAATCTCATTGTTGGAAGCATAGGCTACTCCGTCCATGTTTTCAATTATCAGAGTGACTTTCTGAACCGTTTTTCTCTCTTCTGGAGTGTTCTGTTGGAAGACCCCCCATATGAAGTCGGTGGCAGATACCAGTGTTTGCCTGCTGTACGGGATTCCGATTTCATTTGTGAATCGGACGCCACCGGCGCTGCTTCCAGCATTGTTGGTGACCTCATACTCGACTGCTTGGATTCCATGCAGGGCTGCTAGGAATACAAAACAAGAGAGAAGGATCATGTGCCTACTAGCCATGGCTCTATGCTGCTTTCTTTTCTTCCTTTTCAGGTGAAAGCTTTCCACAAAGAATGTGCTATAGCTATATGGTTTTTATATAGAGAAAAGTAGCTGCCCTTGAACTCACCCCATACGCCAAGTCACCATTCATCCTTTGTTTCTCGATTACAAAACTCTTACGCAAACCCATTCAATGTCCCGGAAAATCAACGTTACTGTCTTCCGCTGACCTGGACAAATTTCTATGTTGACCTTGAGTCTTGGTCGTTGCTTTTGGCCAGCCCCAGAAATTTATTTTTAACTTCTATTTGTTCAGATTTTGAAGGCATTGATGGAAATGTTCAAAGAGTATGGTGGGGATAATTATGAGGTGGGGTTGGTGATTTTAATGGTGAATAGATTCTTCCTTTCAATTTCACTAAAATTTTTGTGTTTTTAGGCGTGGTAGAAGAAACAATAGTCATTTTATCAGTATGATAATAAATTAATTTTTTATTAGAATAAGAATAATTTTGATATTATATGATTTTTTAATTAAATAAAAATCTAAAAAAATCGCCTAACCCCGTGAGGGTTATTTTATCTAATTTAATAATTCATAATTTCTCTACTTGTCTCTTAACTTTTTTTTTTCTTTTTTTTATTTTTACACTCTGTCACGGTCTAAACCCTAGAAAAATATGGGGTCGCCACTTGTCGGTGGCCCTGTCGGCCGGAGACATTTGATAGGCTGAGGTTTCTCATTTCTACACGAGACTAGGATTGTTAATTTCCGTGGAAATTCTCAACCATACGGTTGGCCAAACTCCACAGCTGTTTTGGCCACATGTTCATATAGGACACAAGGCAAAAGAACAAAAAAACAGTCAAACTTCCAAATTATTCATGACGTGCAATGAAAATAATGTAGTGTAGTGTTTGACTTCGATGTCTTATAATTAGGGTGGTTGAAAAACATTACTATTAAAAATATTTCTCACCATTGAGTATTGAATTTAATTTCAGTCTTTGGTAAAAGAAAAAAACAATTAAAAATTACGGAATTTACAAATTTATCCTTAGTCAGAGTTAATGAGACATTTCTATAACCCATTTAACATAGTTGTTTTATATAGTATAACAAAATATATTGAGTCTATTATATAACTAATTAAATTTCTTCTTTTTTAAAAAAAAAAAAAAAATCGTGAAAAAAAAAAGAATAATAAAAGAAAAAGGGGAACAAAATAAAAATGAATTTAAAATTAATAAATTATTTTTATATGTTTATTTAAATTCGATTAAATGATTTAAAATATATATTTTTAATTAAATTAAATTAAATTAAAATTAATTTAATATATTTTCAACAATAAACCAATTATAGAAAAGATAATTTTTTTTAATAATTTTTTCCTTTACTAATTAAAAAGAAAAATTAAAAACTCCCAAAGATTGTACAATAAATGGTATGAAATTATGTTACCAATGACAAACTCTGTTATCCATTACTTGTGACATCTACAGAGACAAATTTTTTGTTTACCTGATCTCAAAACCATGTGATAAAACAGGACATTTTTTTGCATAAATTAAAATAAAAATTTTATTGCAGTCCTTAATTTAAAGTCCTAAAGGCCCTTGAATCATTCATTATGAATAATATCGGAACCAATTTTTGATCCCTTTGTAGAAATTTGTTTGACTTCATAAAGAGTGTCTTATCATATCTATTTAATCTCATTATCATGTGGGATAGTTGATCGAGTTTCCATCTATATGACTCCACAACCTTGTGAAATATAATAAGGATGTTCTGTCTAAAAGTGGAATAATTATGATATTTCATAATCTTGGAGGATATAATAAAAATGTTATGTTTGGAAGTGGAATGATTGTGATATTCCACGTCGAATAGGAAAAAAAATTATTGATATTATAGTTCCTCTTAATCATATAAACATGTTTCATAATGATATCTATTTGTTTGACTTTGAAGTCTTATAAGACCTAATGGGAATATTATATTTGTTTGAAAGATGATTATAATGTCTTATATTGGATAAGAAAAAAAATTTCTAACACAAAAGCTCCTCTTAATTGTATGAACATCCAGCACTAAAGCTCCTTTTAATTCTATAAACATGTTTTTTAAGTCTCGAAGAACTTATGGGTTTAGAGTAGATTGTGGAAAGACTCTATTCTAAAGTGCTTCATGGTCTACCTGCGTTAATATTGATTGTGGAGTGGGTTCTCACGTTTGATAGGTGATTAATGCTCAAAGACGAGGACTCCATTCTGGATTGCTTCATGGTCTACCTACATTAATAGATTGCGGAGTGGGTTAATAACGCTAGTGAACTGGATGTGACAATTGGAAATGGATTTAAGGAGTGAGAGAATATAAAATTCCAAAATCATCATTGATAATCTCCTAGCATGAGCATGATTCAATTTCTGGGCACAAAGAATATATAAAGAATTTATTTTGGGGAGCCAAAATCCAAGTCGACTGATGCATAGAGCCTCAATGTAAGTTTTTTTACCTTCCCATGCCTTAGGTTGATTATATGAAGTTAAAAACTTTAGGGGATAGATTAAATTTAGTCTTTTTTCTACTTTCTTTATATGATGGAATATTCATACAAAGAAAAACACTAAATAGTTTTTAATGGACTTTAAGTGATGAGTATACTCATCATAGAGGTGTCCAATGGGCCAAACCACCCAATTTTGGCCTATGGCCCTACACGCAAAAAGGACAGGTTCGTCAACATGACCTAATTATTGTAGCGAGTCATCTCGACACAACCTACTCCTTTGGGTTGTGCTAGGCCTAAAAACACAGCACATGGTGTCAACTCCTCGTGCTGGTCTACTTGGCTCATTCAAATATTATTTTTTTCTTTTTTCCTTTTTTTCATATCAAATGTCTGTATTACCCTTCCAACAATTATATAGTAATTAGTTTAAAAGATAACTAAGTACATCACTCACTATTATTATTTTTTATGTCAAATATATATAATACTTCTCTTAACAACTATATAATGATTAGTTTTAAAGGTAAATAAGTAAATGACTCACAAATGATTTTTTTATAAATACCCCTCATTTTAATTCTTTTTGACATAATTCTCTATTCTCTCTCTTTATATTATTTGCAATTCTCTCTAATTTATCTTTCTATAATTTTCTAAGTTTAAATTCTCTACAAGTTCTTCAATTCAAGGCTTTAAGTTATCTGCTCTCCACAAGTGTTCATTACATATAAATTATCTACTCTCCACAAGTATTCATTATTATAAGGTTGAGATATTTATATTTAGTTATTTTATTTATTTTTTTAATTCTACATTTTCATTTTATCGATCTCTTCCTTCTACCTATATTGATTTTTTTTTTCTCTAAAATTAGAAATGGATTTATGTTACCTAGATATTAAAAACCTTAACTTTGGTATTGATGAATGTTATGAATTTGAGCATTTTGAAGATGATGAGAACCCCACCCCCACTAACATCTCTTCCTCTAACCTTCCTAACCCGATCCTACAAGTAAAAAACCTATGGTTAATAGACATATATTTATAACATGGAATCATTTCACTATAATAATTATATATTGTTCATTTCTTTTAAATATATTAAATGTTTAGTAATGCATATGATTAATAGTTGAGTGGGTGTTAACCTAGTGGGGATTTACTCAAACTATGGTAATGCAATTTTTTTTTTCCTTCATTTTTTTCATGTAATTTGTTGAAATATTGAATAAAGGAATTGTATTTTTTATATTTCATTTTCTTTTATATTCCAATATTTTAAATTTATTGTTATTTTGATAAAAATAAATAAATTCAAATATGATTTTTTTTCTATTTTTTTTTAAATAATATTTCTACAAATTTTATAATTACAAACTTGATAAAATATAAAAAATAAAAAAGTATAATTATTAGAGATGTTTAAAGTAATAAAAAGAAATTTCATTCAATAATGAAAAAAAAAAAAAGACAAAATGACTTAAAAAATTAAATTAAAAATCTTAACAAAGTGATAATGGTCCACCAAAATGGTTTGTCGGCACGATTGGCTAGTGGGCTCATAGGTCATGTGACCACCTATTTGATTTGCATTGGTCAACACAACATGACACGATTTTTAAGTGGATTATGTCAACTCGGCACGTTGGCCCGGAAAGGCCCACAAAACATTGGGTCATGTTAGCTCAGGCCGACTCATTAGACACTTCTAACTCATCATCAGCTCAAATTTGCTAATTGATCCTATTATTGTAGTCAATAAAACCATTTCTTTAGTATTACCGAAAGAAATATGATGAATAAGAAATCTAAAAAGTTATTTGATAAATCAATTATCGACTTAATTGAAATCATTAAGTATATTTGGTAAAGTTACTTCATATTAACTTGAAGTTAAAAATGACTTTGAATAATCATTAACTTAATATTATAATTTAAAATTACTTAATAATTTGATATTTTCTATTTAATAAAAAACATTTAATTATAAGTAATTAGTTAAATAAAAGTTAAAAACAAACCATTCAAAATCTGAAAAAATAAATAAATAAATAAAGCTTTGAGCAATAAATTAAGAAACAAACACCACTTAACTAAATGAACTTAATTAACTTAATATTATTTAATAAAACATATATAATGTAACTTAAAATCATTTTAATTAATTAAATATTAAATATTAAATCTACTAAATACTCTGTAACATCAGTACAACAAGTTGTAACACAAGTGGCAAGAGGGAATGGACTATCAAATATGAAGAGAAGCTGATGTTTTGAAAAGGGCCTCCAAATGATGCAAATAACATAATTGTAATATACCATGGGAGGCAAGGAGATGTTAAGAGAAGAATGTTACAGGCTAGATGACAACCGACTAGGCCACAATTTTCATGTGACTAGGCAACAGTCTGGTAATGCCTCTATGGAAGAAGTCTTGCGTCGAAAATTGTTTTTTAAATAGTTTTTTTAATCCTTAAAGAAAAGAACGAAAACTAATCTAACAATCAAAATACAATTTCTTATTTCTTATTTTTAAAAATAAAAAATATAATATTTATCCGATAATATTTTTAAAAATAATTATATAAATATAAAAATAATTAAAAATAAAATATTAAATATAAAAATGATTTTAAAGCATATTTAAGAATATTAAAAATAGGTTTAAACTATTTCAGGTTGTAAACAAATTTTTATTTTATAAAACATTATAAAATAGTTTTTAAAATTTATTTTTCAAAATTGTTATCGAAAAAAGTTTTCAAACAAACCCGATCAAACCCTTTTTTTCATAGTATAATGACATAAAGAATTCATGATCTCTCTGGATGCCTACACTAGCATATTAATATACGCATTAAAACAAAATAATGAAAGCACTTCAAGATCTAATTTACCAAACACCATCTCCCAATGTACTTGTTTTTAACTTACACTAACCATACATGCATGCAAAATCGAATCCACAATCTGCCGTTTAAAGAACAACTTCAGGCAATAATCCCAAAAACATATTCATACAAAATGGCTAGTTTTTTCCATACGTATCCTTATAGTCTCTCCAGAGCTCATCAACTGTCTCCCCAAGTAGCTCAACAAAGAAGTCTTCACTGTAGTCACTTTCCATCTTCTTGTTGAGTTCTGCAACAAAACCACTGCTAAGACCGTTGCAGTAGTCCAAAAACCGAGCAGTCACGTCGTAACCCTGGTCCCATCTCTCACCCTCGCCGGGTTGCACCCAGTGGCTGGGGGCATAACCAGCCGATAACCTTACAAAATCTGCAATTCCCTCTATTAGTCCTCCTGGCGCCTGTCCATCGCCATACCACTGCCAAATGTGTGTCATCTCATGGAAAATGATCCCAGAGAATTCCATCCTCAGGTCGCCGGAGTAGTTTCCGATATAGTTGGCATTAAAGTGAATCTCGTCGTTGGCAGTATAGGCAATTCCGTCCATATTATCAATTATCAACGCCACCTTCTGCACGTCCTTTCTGTCTTGTTCGGTGTTCTGCTGGAAGAGATCCCATATGAAATGGGTGGAGATGCTTAGCGTCGACATGCTGAATTCGGCACCAATTTCATTTGTGAAGCGGATGCCACCAGCGCTGCTTTCTGCGTTATTGATGACTTCGAATTCAACTGCATGGATTCCATGCAGGGCTGCTAGAATTACAAGGCAAGAGAGGAGGAACATATGCTTAGGCGCCATAGCTCTATGCTGCTTTGTTTTGGGTAAAAGCTTTGCTCAAGAACTGTGCTATAGCTATACGCTTTATATAGAGAAAAGACAATGTATACAGCACACCAAAAAATGGTCATCAACAGCGGGATAAAATTATAGTGCAGGATAATTAACTTGTAATCATTATTGAAAAGTATCTTATTGTAATGGTGGATGTTATAAGGAGGAAAATGTAATAAAATGGATATGGGTTAATAAAATTACACGTGGTGAATAGAGATATGAGTATGTAGTAAGAAAGCTTATGTTTAGGGGTATAGATACGAGGACTGAGAAGCATCCCCTAATCTAGTGGAATGATTGTCTTGTCTATGAATGGTTGATCAAATTAATCAGGTTAAAATCTCGTGTTTCTTTATTAGGGTTATTTTACTTTTTATGTTCTTGAATGGGGACAACAATTATGAGGTGGGTACCGTGATTTCACGGTGAAAGTCATAGGTTCGGGGTCTTAACCAGCCTAGAGACTAGATTAATTTGCCAGAGAATTCACAGAGATGCTGATTCAATCAAATAGACTGGTTTAGGAAAGTATAAGGGCATTAGGACAAGTAGGACAATCCAAAGTTTCGAATTGGACATTAGACTTACAATTATATATATCCACTTTTGGTTAGCACATGCCAAAAACAGTTAATCCAGCTTCACAACCGCTTACAAAGCCTTGGGAATCAAGGAATATTCAAGAGCCATTCATCGGTTATAGCAATTATCCACAAGAAACCGCGTTTGTTGCACAACCATATTTTCTAGACCTAAGATTTATCACACCCCCAAAGAATAATAAGACAAGGCACATGGGCACAAATACATCTTGTAATGGAAAATGATAATTTCCTATATATTTCATGTATTGTTTCGACATATTTAACTTACACTATATTCATATTTGTACAAAATTGAAGACATTTATGCTCTAGATAGTGTATTTGGGGAGTTGGATCAACAACCTACCTTTTTTTTTTTCTTTTTTTTTTATCAAACCAAGGAAAATTAAATTTATTTTTGTGTTTTGAAAGTGTTGTTTTTTATAAATAAATAGCAAAAATTATCATTTAATTGACATGCAACCTACAATGTTTCAACTAAAATGAATATGATTTTTGGATGATTTTAAGAGGTTTTATGTATAATTTGGATCAGATTTGGAAAAGAAAATGTTGATCGAAACCTAATTTAGGTTAAGTTGGAGTTTGAGATTAGAACAACGCATTCAACTTATTTAACTTTACCAATTTTTATTCATTCAAATTAAAGGACAATCAATCGAGACAAAAATTGACTTGCACCCAACTTGAGTAAAACAAATGATCGTCAAGTTATAAGTTAACTTGAGTTAGTCATCAATTCGATTTGAACCATATTAAGTTGTACCATAAATTTTAAGATTAAGACTTGAAAAGTAATTCCACTCTACAAAATTCACACTTCAAAATAATAAAGAGACTTACAACATATTAGTCAAAGTATAAAATTACTTTGCTTAATTTTAACGAGTTGACCAACCATACAAGCATGCATGCAAAAATTTAATTGGATAACCTCCTGCACAAAGAAGAAATTTCCTACAATAATCTGAAATATATTTCTGATTCCACCACATTCTTGCAACTTAATATTTATTCTCTAATGATATCAAGAGCAAAAGCTCCATCATTAATTTTATGGGATAATATGGAGTTTTGGCTCAAAATTATCCTTCTAACCAAACAGAATATAGGTTATAGGCCTTCATAAAAGATTTTTCATAGTAGGCTTTTTTTATTTATTTTTTCTTTCTCAAAATTAGTTTGAATATTTTCAAAATACTGACTTTTATAGAAATTAAAAATCACAATTTCTAAATATGTATTTAAGTCACATTCTAATAAGTGCATTCTAAAAATATTTACTTAAAAGATGAGACGTGTGACAAAAAATTGTCATTTTAATATGCATTTTAATGGGCATAAGATTACTTTGAACCAAACTCGATAACATGGCTAGTTTTTTCCATGCAGTCATAAGCCAGTCCAAAGCTCATCAACAGTTTCTCCCAGCAGCTCAACAGAGTAATCTACAGTACTATAACCACTTCCGTGCTCCTCCACGTGAAATTCGAGGTTAGTTGGTATTATAATTTTTTTAGAGTCCGTTTGATAGTTATTTTAAAAAACGTTTTTAATATTTTTAATACTTAAAAATTTTTATCATTCAAATGTTAAAAATGCTAAAAACGCTTTCTAAAATCACTCCCAAACGCATTCTTTAGTATTTTCAACTCTAGACTCTTGCTTGTGAATTTAAAAAAAAATAAAAATAAAAATAAAAATAATAAAAAGAATGTATCTTTAAGTTAACGGTTTAAAAGATCAAAGACACATCTTTTAATATCATACAACTTGGTTTTTAGTAATTTTAAAACATGTTTTTAGCACTTTTTTCTTTAATAATTAAATGATAAAAAATTTTAAGTATTAAAAAAATTAAAAATACTTGTTAAAATCATTGTTAATAGTACTTATAATTTTTTAATATTTTAAAAATATTTTTAAAATTTTATTAAATACTTGAGTTTAAGAAAAAAAAAAATAGGCCAGACGTGCTTTTTAAAAAACATTGCCAAAAGACTATAAATTTGTTGGAAGCTATTTTGAAAATATGACTTCTAGGAAATGATATACATTTTGCTTGTAAGTTGTGTTATTTAATAAGTTTCAAAGTAGGACAATTCCAAGACGTGTTAAAAGAAGGTTAAAATTGTTCATTTACAATAGTTCTTGTGGTGCTGAGAGTGAAAATTATTATTCAATTAAAAATTATCAAAAAAAAAAAAAAACACTTTATTTATTCTCAGACCAACCCAATCTTTTTGCTTTAAAAATGTCTAACAATAAGAATTTTAAGTAACACTTGAATGAATTTCATGAGATAAAAGATAAATTAAATTTAGTTGACATTAAATTTAAGCCCTATTAATCTTTAGTCAATTGTTTGAGAATAGAAGGGCCTTATCACCTTGATCAGTCTAGGAAATCCAAATTGGTATTTTTGGAGGTAGTGGATATGATTATGATTGAGGAGATTAGGGAGCATGATTACAATTTAGGGTCAACATTAAACATGGAGAGCAAAGACATAAACAAGGACAAAGACAATGGGTATGACATATCCAAATTGAGGAATAGAGGTCAAAATCTAGAAATCCCAAGAATTTCCAACTTTAGAGAAGTAAGAAATATATGGAATGGTAGAATTATGGAAAGTTGGGACACTATCAAAATGAGTGTAAGACTGTTGAGAAAGATACATCAAGACTTGCACATATGTTGTGTCAGAAGAACCAAACGATGTTCTTATTTGCGTTTTAGAGAGCAAGATAGAATTGTGGGTGTTAGATTCAAGGGAATCGTTCCATGCTACCTCAAGGGGAAAATTATTTAAGAATTATGTCTTATGTAATTTTGGGAAAGTGTATCTAGGTGATGACTAGTTGTGTGATGTTATTAGCAAAGACAAAGTACATATCAAACTAAATGGGTTTATATGAAAGTTGGATGTGAGACACGTTCCAAACTTGAGGAAGAATTTGATTCCTATTGAATAGTTGACAAAAGATGGCTATGTGACAACTTTTGCAACTGACATGTAGAAAATCTCAAGGAGAGCAATGACTATTGTTCATGGCAAGAACTATGGTGCTTTTTACATGAAAATAGATAGATGTGGGTCTATTGTAGTTGCTAGAAGCTAAGAAGATCTAAATTTATAGCACCAGAGGTTTGTACACATTTAGTAGTAAGGGTTGAAAGTATGCACTCGAATAGGAAGTTGTGAGGTTTGAAGTCTGTTAACATTGACATATGTGAAAGCTACATATCTAAGAAATAAAGAAAGATTAGAATCAAGAAAGTTGGAAAACTCCAAAAGAAGCAAAACTTGAGTTAGTTTACACAAATATTTAGGGACTCACTTTAGTTTCATCAATTGATGGAAAGTCTTATTTTGTAACTTTCATTGATGATCATTCGAGGAAAGTATGAGTGTAGTTTATGAGGCATAAATTAGAAGTGCTTGATGTATTCAAGAAGTGGAAAGCAATGGTGGAGAATGAGAATCAAGAAGTTGGGTTTTGAAAATGGTGAAAATTATAAAGATTGTGAGTTCAAGAAGGCTTGTTATGAAAATAAAATTAAGTTGGAGAAGATTATACCATAGACACCTAAATAAAATGATATATATGTATAGTTGAACAAATGAAAATGACACTCATTGAGAGAGATAAAAGCATGCATATATAGGTAGGTGTAGTTACCAAGGTAGTTTTGGCATAAGCAATCAACATAGTAGCTTACTTGATTAATTGGGGATCATCATCATCATCGGAGTAGAAAATACCAGAAGAAATATGGACTAGAAAGGCAGTAAAGCTTTCATTTGAAGGTATTTGGTTATGTCTATTATGTATATATAAATGGTCGTGGTAGAAACAAACTGGATAAAAAAATCACTAAAATGCGCTTTCATTGGTTATAGTGTTAATGATTTTGGTTATATATTTTGGGATGACCAAAACAAACCAAAGAAGGAACAAAAAAAGTGATTAGAAATAGAGATGTCATATTCAATGAGAAAATTTTGTATAAGAATATAGATACAACACAGTCCAATAATTAAATTATTAGTACAACTTAAACTTGTTTACTTTGAGTTAGATGATGTCCCACAAAGTAACATGGTAGATAAAATAGGTTAAAGTCATCAAGCTAAGGAAAGCACTACATAAGATCTTGGTATACCATAGGATCTAGTTCCAATTTTAGTTCTAGTCCTTACATTAAGGAGATGCAATAGGCCACATGTTCCAAACAAGAGGTATTTGAATTATTTGTTGTTTGTAGATGATAGTGAACCCGAATGGTACATAAGGTATGTCAAGTAGAATATAGTAGCTAGTGGGAGCTTGCAATGAAAGACAAAATGAAGTCCCTTATTTCTAATCAAACTTGGAAGCTAGCCAAGTTACCAGTGGATAAGAAAGCTCTTCATTACAAGTGAGTATATCGAGTCAAGGAGAAGCACGATGGCTTTAAGATATATAAGGTTAGATTGGTGATAAAAGGTTTCAATGGAAAAAAGGAATTGACTACACAAATATCTTATCTCCTACTGTGAAATTGCTTACTATTTGGTTAATTTAGAGTATTGTAGCAATAAAGAGTATACATCTTAAGTAGTTAGAGGTCAAGAAAAATTTCTTTCATGGCATGTTTTATATGTATATAGTAGAGGGCTTTGCAATGAAGGGTAAAAAGAATACGGTGTGTAGATTGACAAAAAACCAAAATGGTTTAAAACAACTTGAAAGAATGGTATAAAAAGTTTGACTATTTCATGCAAATGGCTAGTTTTAACTATATCATTTTATTACTTTATGTTGATGACATATTAATAGCTAACACAGATTTAGATGAAACTAAAAATTGAAGAAATAGTTGTCTAGTGAGTTTAAGATGAAAGACTTGGGTATAGTAAAACAAATACTTGGGATAAGGATTAAAAGATACAAATAGCCAACCACCTTACATTATCTCAAGTTGAGTACATATATTCATAAGGCATTATAAAGGTTCAACATGAGTGATGCTAAGACAATTAGAATACATCTAGCCAATTACTTTAGGTTGTCTAAGGAGCATTGTCCATAGACAAATGAAAAAAAAAAAAAAAAAAAGACTTTATAGCTATGGTTTTATATGCCTCAACCATTGGAAGTTTTATGTATGTTATGGTGTGCATGAGACCAAACATAGCCTATGTTGTGGGAGCTGTGGACAGATTTATGTCAAATCCAGACAAGCAACATTGGGAAGCAATGAAGCGGATACTTAGGTATTTGTAAGGTATTACAGAAAAGTGTTTATGCTTTATAAGAGATGAGTTAAAATTGGAATGATATGTGGATGTTGATTTGTTGGCAAGATAGATCGCAAAAGTAACATTATAAGGTATGTGTTCACTTTAGGTGCTATAAACAATAGTTGGATTTCTCAATTACAAAAGATTGTTATTTTATCTACAATTAAAGCAGAATAAATAACTATGATAGAAGCTAGCAAAGAGATGATTTGGTTACAAAATTTGTTGAATGAAGATTAAACCCATAGTTGTTATATTTCCCTCCTATGATTGAAGGTCCCCTAAGAGAGTAAAAATAAAATAAAATAATGGATAGTCATAATTAAGATGAGAATGAGAGTATTCGCCATTGTAACTTTTTTATCTTTGTTTGATTAGTGGATTCTTGAATGTTAATGTACTACATGATCATATTAATCATCAGACCATGTTAAAATCTTTTATCCTTTTTATTTATTTTTTTATTTATGCTAGTGTGTGTGATTGTATTAATAGCTAATAACCAAGGTTTTAAGGTAGACCAAGTAAAAGGATGGGCTTGCTCTCAAACAAGGGGAAAAAGTACAAATCAAATGGGAAGAGGTAGAGTATAAAAGAGAAGAAAATGAATATTAAAGAATAAAAACAATATGGAAAAAGAATGCTATATAAATTATTTAAATTTTTTTTATAAAAAAAATAAAGAAGTATTAAAAAACAATAGGAATTTTTAGTGAATAAATTATTTATTTTTATAAAAAAAAATAATATATATATATATATATATATATAAGAATAAAGAAATATGGAAAAAGAATATATGAAACATAATAGGAATTTTGAGTAAATAAATTATTTACTTTTTTTTACAAAAAGTTATGGAAAATATTGAAAAATAAAGCAATAGAAAAACAAGGTTTATTGAATAAATTATGTAAATCTTTATAAAAAATAATAATATATGGTATAGAAATAAAGACAGAAGATTTAGAGAAATATGAAAATAAAAGAATAAGTAAACAAAAAAATTATTTTAAAAACTTTGTAAAAAGAGTAATATGCATTAAATAAATAAATAAAAATATGGAAAAATTTTGAGAATATGAGACATAATTAGAATTTTCGATACATGAAAGGGTATTTTAGAGGGGAAAGAAAAAAAAGTGATACACATTTCCTCTCATCGAGGACAGGCTCTAAAATAGGCCCAATAGTACAAAGTTGGCTAAAGCCTAGCCCAAGTTATGGGGCCGATCCTAGGCAAGTCCAGTTAACCATACTAGGATCAAGATTGGGTTCATATTTCAAGCCCAAGCCTAACCCATGGGTACATTAGATTAAAATAAATAGACATTTCAATAATACAAATAATTAGTTTTAATGTAATTATTATGTGTCCCACCATAGCATTGATTTTCTACATTAAAAAAGACAGAGTCAATCAAATCGTGCCACATATTCATTTTAAATCTTATTTCTTTATACTCAAATCACATATTATTTCTTTATATTCAAGTGGGATGTTAATGCTTTGTACCTCAATCGTATCCTTTTGTACCTCAATCCATATTTTTTTGTACTTTGATTACATACGTATATACCTGTCTAATAGTCTACATTTCATCGTACACTTTCATGGTTTTTTTTTTATTAGTTTCATGAACCCAAAATTCTTAACGGGGTGTTTGGTACGCCGAATCGATAATAGAAATAAATATTTTATTTTTATTCATATTATTTGATGAATAAAAATATATTTGGTGATTTCATTTCTAATATTTGGATGAACTTAAGAAATCAATATTAGAATGATTATTTGTTTCCATTATAATGTTTGATAATAATACAAATGAAAATGAAAAAAAATAAATTAATAATAATATCCTTACACATAGTTTAAAATAATTTATTTTATTTTATTTTTAAAAAATAAATTTTAAGATTTTTTTTTTTTTTTTTCGTTACTAAAGAATAAGACTAAAAAAATAGTTTTGTTATGAGATAAAGAGGCATCGAGGGGCTTGATGAATAAAATCCAAGAGTAAAATAATAATTTTAAACTATTTTATATTTTCTTACGGGATGAATGAATCATAATACTATTTTTGTGATGAATTAAAATCTCACTTATAAGTGGGATTTGATTTCTATCAAAATAATTTTTTTATTCAATTTCTATCTTTATAAAATTTATCTAAACATAAAAATGAGGAAGGAAAAGAATAAAATGTTTATTCTCACTTCTCATTTCTACGTACCCAACACCCCCCAATAATATGAACCAAAAAGCATGTAATAGAGTACAAAATCGTTCGGTATACAAATCAAGAAGCATGAAAATGGGAAAAAAAAAAAAAAAAAAAAAAAAGAAGGTAGAAATGCTATTGATATATGGATTTGCATAATGACGGTGTCATACAATCAAGAAAACACAAAATAAAACAAACGGAGATGTACTTGATTTATTTATTTATTTATTTATTTATTTATTTATTAACTCCAATTAACATCTGATATATTCTTCAACCCTCACAAGCACTAAAGCAATCGTGAGTCTTCTTTATTAGCGGAGACCAAGTTGAAGATGCACCACCATCAAAATGTTATGATAACTCTACTTTTAAACTCCTTAATGGCCCTCCCCACGACCAATTGGCCCGGAATGGGTTGGGTTGATGAAGATCTCGTTTATAGGTAAAGGAGAAGGCTTGTCCTTAAGAGCTCTGAAACCATCAACATGCATGGCATAGGAGAATAAGAGAAGAAGATGATGATAGAAATGGTATTGAAAGCGAAAATGAGAGAATGACAGTTCTTCATTGTAGTGGCCTCGTTTCTGATTAAGCTACTGGGCTTTGGTGGTTTGATGGTACGTAGTATATATATATATATACATACATATATGTATATATTTATATCTATATCTATATATATAGAAAACATTTTTATTTTAAAAAAATTATGGAAATAAAAGAATAAGGTAAGTAAAATAAATTATTTACAATTTTTTTGTAAAAAAAATAATATATATATTAAACGAAAGAAATATGAAAAAAGGTTGAGAAAGTAGGAAAGATGCATGAAACATATTAGGAATTTTTAGTAAATAAATATGGAAAGAAAAAAACAATGCTTCGGATATATTAAGAATTTTTAATAAATAAATTATTAAAATTTTTATTAAAAATAAGAATAATATATATTATAGAAATAAAAAAAGAGATTATATAAAAATATGGAAATAAAAGAATAAGTAAATAAATAAATTACATCCACTTGCTCTATTATGGGAGTTTTATCTACTAATTAAAAGTCATATGGATGACCATGTGGCTGTCTGCTAAATTACATCTACTTTTTCCCTCTAATGGCTCTCTGCATTTTAGTAAATACTTCAACAACCAGAATGTAGACAACTACGTGGATGTCCGATTCTAAGAGACTTCTTTTTAATAACTAGTTTGACATTTTAACTTTTATATAAGGGTTTCTATGGTTCCATAGGCTGATATGGAAATATTGGTAAAATAGAAACCCAATTTTCCCATTTTAAAGTTAACCATATTAATATTAAAAATATTTTGGATTTTATGCACTTTGAGCTTATGTGATTTTTAATGCCAAATTTACCCTCCTTTTCTGCCAAGCAAGCAAGCGTCCACATGTTTAATAATAATAATAATAAATAAATAAAATAAAAATAAAAACCCTTTCTCCACCAAGCACCAAAGAAAACTCAAGATCTCATTTGTTCTTCTCCATTTCCATTTCCATCTCCATTTCCATTTCCATCGATTTGCCAACTGGAAAATATTGGGGATTTAGAAATCTCTCACCCAATTAATCTACTTTGTGTCTATTCATTTTGATCATCATCATCACGATCCTCCAAGATTGGATTTCTGGATTGGTATTTAGGCATGCTCGAAACTCATCCTCTCATCACCAAAAGCATTGCATCCTCCTTCTTCTTCTTAGCTGCTGACTTGAGTCGCATTTTGCCTTAACCCCAAACCGAAATCTAAAGGTAAATAATTTTTATTTATTGTTCTTTAGTTCCTTTGTTTGAAATGGAGCACATCAACGATTTTGGAGTCATTGGTGGACTTGAACTTTTGTGTTGGGTTGTGGAAACCATATTATTCCCAAATAACCATATGACCTACAAGTCGCATTAAATCTAGATGGAACCTATAGCATATCCAGTTGCAAGTCGCATTATTATTTTGGGGATTGTACCTTAGGTACTACCTTAATAGCCCTTAGGTACCACCTTAATCAACCTTAGGTACTACCTTAATTAAAATTGGGTACTACCTATGTGAAGCCTTGAAACTTCATTTATGACCCTTAGAGCATGACATTATGTGATTGTTTAGTGTGGTCAAGTGGTTCACCTTTGTTATTTTGGGGACTATACCTTAGGTACTACCTTAATAGCCCTTAGGTACTATAGACCTTCCATTTTGTCTTCTTAGGATATGTAATGCTAGTTTCCACCTTGTGTTTCCCTTTTACCTTGTGATCATTCCTTGGTAACTCATTGACACTCATACAACTTCTTTTTCTAAGCCATCTTTGGGGACCCTTTTGTAAAGGGGCTCATCAGGACCCTCACTATGAACTTGGCTACTCTTCACGCCTAGTTTAGGTCTCATAGGCGCACCCTAACTCATTCAAACACACCTAGCCTATTTGGATACACTTAAACCCACTTAGGCACACCTAGGCATCTTTTATGCAAACTCACTTAGTCACACTTCAGATCATTCCAATCCACTTAATTACACTTTAACTTAGTCCACTTTGTTGCATTGTAGGTGCACTTCAAATTAGTTAATTTAGATACATATTCATTTTAACTTGAATTTTGTTAAGGTAATTTTTATTTTATTTTATTTTATTTAATTATTATTATTATTATTATTATTATTATTATTATTATTATTTTGGTAAATTAATTTTTTGAAATGTTTCAATATAATTTTTTTTAATGAATAAATTTTTGGTAAGTTATTATTATTATTATTATTATTATTATTATTTAAAAAAAATGTGTCAATATAATATATATAATGGTATATATGTAAATGGAATTTATTGGTTATTATTTTTTTTCTTTTTTAAAGTAAAAATCAATGGGGATTCATAATGGTCGTATGTGGAAAATTATGCATGATGCAAATATATGTTGTTTGAACCAAAGAATAAAAAAATAGGATTCGATGAAAGTGAGTGGCAGCCATGAGGAGTTGGTGTGGTGGAGATCATGATATCATATATATATATATGGCTGAATTAAAATGATAAAAAAATTTAAAAAAAAAATGATTGACACATGCATTAAGAGAAGAATTGAAGAGCCGGCGATGGATATGCAAGCTGTCACATGAGGAAGTGTTTTGAAAATGGAGGGGATAGGGCGTTTTGAAAAAGAACAATTTGGGGAAGTGTTAAGAGGATTTAGGAAGGTGGACTGAGGATTGGAAGAAGGGATTTCTCTTTTTGGGAAGGGATGAGGAGGTAGAGAGGTAGAAAAGAGATTCGAATATAAGAAAGACATGGGAGAAGCCTGAGGAAGGAAGGTTTTTTTTTTTTATTAGTAGAAAAGGAAAAAAAAAATCTAGAAGAGGATAGGATGAGAGACTGAAAGCAAAAGAGAAGAAAGAAGAATGGAGGTTGTTTGAAAGAGAAAAAGAAAATCTGTGGGGATCTTTGGAGGAGCCAATAAGAACTCTCCAGTATGATCCTTGTGACTTCTTGTACTACCTTTCAACCTTCCAGATTGGTGTATTAATATTAGAGATTATTTTATGATGGTTTGTGTGTGGGTTTTCTCTAGCATGACATCTTCTATTGTTTTGATGGTTTTGTTTGGATAAATGCATGAATTTGGGTTCATCTCTGTTACGTGATGTCTTGGGATCAACTTCTTGTGTCTATCATAAATCTATTCTCTTGGTTCTTTGATTATTTATGTTGAAGTTTATGAAGAGTATGGTGATCATAATGGAACTGTAAGGCTTCTTGATAGGATGCTGGGTGCAGGGATTCAACCTGATTTGATCACAATCACAACTGTCCTTCCAGCTTGCTCTCATTTAGCAATATTGATGCATGGTAGAAAGATCCATGGGTACATGATTGTTAGTGGTATAGAAGGTTATTTGGAACACAGCTACATCCATCAAAAATTGTTTCAACACACATAGAGTCCACTTTTTTTAGAGACCTCCAAAAGTTTTTAGAGAAGCTGTGCACACCAAAGTGCTCAATGCATGGGTTTTTATTTTATCTTATTTTTTTATTCTTCATGGGCTATACCTGCAAATAGCCACACATGCACGCATATAGGTATGAGAAATAATACCGGAATGATGGATTGGAAAGAAGGGGGCGTGTGATTTTTTCTAGTGGAAGAATGAATGTGTGAATTAATTTTTTTTAATGGTTAAAATTGAGTGCATTGGTTTGAAAGAAAGATATGAAATAGATGATTAGATTAAAAGGTGTGAGTATTTGGTGAGATAATTTTCTGGTTGGGATGATACTAGATTCGGCTCGGTGGAGGAATGAAATATTAAAATTAGAATTTGTAAGTGGAGAGTATCAGAACATGAGGAACACCTAAGCTGATTATGGGCTAGATGGGGATTGGTGTGAGCACCGGATTTTTTTAGAATGGAAGCTATTTGGCGCATGGTTTGTGGAAAAAAAAAAAAAAAGTGGCAAAAATGTTCTGGAGAGTCACATGGATTTAGTGCATGGTTTTGGCTTAAAGGGAAGAAGATGAGAAGGTATTAGAGAAGTGGCTGTTAGTGAACAAATTTGAATTTTGGTGGGAATAAAAGAATTATCAGAATTTTTAGAGAGAAGTCTTCAGAACTTTGGGGAGGCTAGCTGATTGTGTACAATTGTTAATGGTGTATAGTTAAGTTGATAGTGCATGGCTATGAGGAGAAAAACAATAAGCACATGATCACACCATTAGATTTTGAAACCACCAGATTACTAGCATAAGCACACATCAGATTGCTGAATTTTGAGAATTTGCATAAGCTTGTGAAGTGCAACACTACCAGCTGAATTTTGGAGAACACACACTAGCCAAACTGATGAAAAAGGTACACACAGCTGAATAGAGAAGGACATCACCATGTTGCGACTATAAACACACACACATCAGCCATACTTTCACTCTCATCACACACAACTCAGCATGTTTCACTCACTTTTTGCACACACCACTTTGTTTTCCTATGAATTTTCTTCTTTTGCTTGTGTGATTTTATGTGATTATTTGTGTTTGTTAGTAATTTCAAAATTCTTATCAATTTAGATTTTAAAAAAAATTAATTTTCAAAATTTCAAATTCATCATAAACATTGTTAGGTTATGAAAATTCAATTTTCCAAAAATTCATGCAACCAATTTTATTCGGTATGCATATTTGAAAAAGTTTTCAAATGAATTTTGGTTTTGAATATACATGAATTAAATTTCATAGCTCCAATTAATGGAGTCTTTATGGATAAATCCATGAAAATTAAAATGGGATTTAATAAATCTTTACATACAAAGTTTTTCATTGAAATTGCGGATAGTTCACTGTACTTCTATATTTGTAAATTGGAATCTAATAACTTAGAAACCCTTTAAAAATTTCCTAACTATTGTATGACATTCTAGACTCCTTAAACTTGATTTAGAACCTTACTTGGGTCAAATATGTTTTAAAATATAAATATATAATGAACAAAAATGAAAATATTATCTCATGAATAATATACTTGATAATTTTAAATATTAATTATAATAATACATTTGATAATTTAAGGTTTAAATTTAAAAATTATATTTTATTATTTAGATGTTTATGATATAAGATACTTTATATTAATGATAAATAAAATATTTATTTATTTTATAAATCTTATCACATGGGAAAGTAAAAATATCTTTGTAATATTATATTTATTTTTATTTTTATTTTTGTGTTAAATTTTTTATATCAAAATCACAATAAGTGATGGTGCTTTTATCATTTTTGTTATGGTTTTAATTTGATCATCATTTTAACTTTTTGCTTGATTAAAATCTTTAATTTTTTTATTAACATAAAATATAAAAGAAAATATATTTTTTCATTAAAAAAATTGTATTTAACATTTTATATTAATTTTTCTTATATTTGTTAAAGTACATACATCATTTAGAAAAATACATGCATTCCTTAATAAGGCCTACCGGAGCTCTAGTTGAAAATTTAAAAAATTATATATGTATTTTTGTGAAGAATGTACATTTTTTTTTTTTTAGAATGTATGTATTTTTCTTAAAGATGTACATGGGTTCCAAATCACATTCTGGGTGCATGAAGACCTCAAATTGATTCCCAAGGTTCCTCAAATGAATATTTAGACCCAAACGGGGCTTAATAGGGTCTTGGTTGGCTTCCAAAAAAACATATATATTTTTGTGATGAATACACGTATTTTCATAAGAATGTACATGGGGTTCCAAATCACATTTCGAGGTGGAGAAATTACTCAAATCCATTCCCAAGGTTCCTCAAATGAATATTTATACCCAAATAAGGTCTAATCAAATCTTGATTAACCTCCAAAAAAATGTATGTAATTTTGTGAAGAATGTACGTATTTTTCTTAAGGATAATGTACATAGAGTGGCAAATCACATTTCGAAGTGGGCAAAGGCCTCAAGTCCATTCTCAAGGTTCCCCAAATGAATATTTAGACCCAAAAAGGGCCTAATGGGGTCCTAGGTTGGCCTCCAAAAAAATGTATGTATTTTTGTGAATAATATACGTACTTTTCTTAAGCATATATGTGAAGTTCCAAATTGCATTTCAAGGTGGGGAAAGTCCTATATATGACCTTTATATTCCTTTGGGGACCCTCGAGAAGTGATTTAAGCATTCCCCCACCCAAAAATGGACTTTGAAACCTCATGTATATCCTTAAGAAAAATAAATACATTATTCACAAAAATACATAGATTTTTTCCACAGGGAACCAAGACTCCAATCACACTTATTATGACCTATATATTCCTTTGGGGACCCTTAAGAAGTGATTTGAAGATTCCCTTACCTTGAAATGGACTTTGGAACCCCACATACATCCTTAAGAAAAATAAGTATATTCTTCATAAAAATACATACATTTTTTCCAAGGAGAATCGAAACCTCAATCACCCTTGTTATGACCATGTTCCTTTGGGGATCCTCAAAAAGTGATTTGAGACATTTCTCCATCCTGAAATGAACTTTGGAACCCCACATACATTCTTAAGAAAAATAAGAATATTCTTAAGAAAAATAAGTATATTCTTCATAAAAATACATAAATTTTTTCCAATGGGTACTAGGACTCCAATCATGCTTATTTAACCTAGATATTCTTTTAGGAACCCTCAGGAAGTGATTTGAAGTGTTCTTCCACCTCGAAATGGACTTTGGAACCTCATGTATATTCTTAAGAAAAATAAGTATAATCTTCACAAAAATACGTACATTTTTTTCAAGGGAAACTGAGACCCCAATCACCCTTATTATAACCTATATATTCCTTAATTTGGGGACCCTTGAGAAAGTGTTCCCCCACCCTAAAAAGGATTTTGGAACCATACGTACATCATCCAAAAAAATAAGTACATTTTTCACAAAAAAAAAATACGTATATTTTTTCCAAATGAGACTAAGACCCCAATTGCCCTTATTATGACCTTATATTCCTTTGGGAACCCTTGGGAAGTGGTTTGAGGCATTCCCCCAACTCAAAATAGACTTTTAAATTCCATGTACATTCTTACGAAAAATAAGTATGTTCTTAAGAAAAATACGTACATTCCTTTCAAAGGGAACCCAGATCACATTTACCCCTATTTTGACCTATATATTTCTTTGGGGACCCTCAATAAGTGATTTGAGGCTTTCCCTTATCCTGAAATAGACTTTGAAATGTCTAGTACATCCTTAAGAAAAATAAGGACATTCGTTACAAAAATACATATATTTTTCCCAGTGGGAACAAAGACCCCAATGACCCTTATCATGACTTATATATTCCTTTGGGGATCCTCAGGAAGTAATTTAAGGCGTTCCCCCACTTTGAAAAGGACTTTAGTACCAAATGTATGTCCTTAAGAAAAATAAATACATTTTTCCCAAAGGGAACCGGGAATCCTATTACCTTTATTATGACCTATATATTTCTTTGGGGACCCTTGGGAAGTGATTTGGGACATTTTCTCACTTCGAAATGGACTTTGGAACACCACGTGCATCATTAAGAAAAATAAATACATCCTTAAGAAAAATAAATATATTCTTTAGAAAAATAAGTACATTCTTTCCAAGGGAAACTCAAATCCCAATAACCTTATTATGACTTATATATTCCTTTGGAGACTCTCGGGTAGTGATTTGAGGCATTCCCTCATCATGAAATGGACTTTGAAACCTCAATTATATACATCCTTAAAAAAAAAAAGTACATTCTTATTAAAAATAAATAAATTCTTCACAAAAAAAAATACCTACATTTTCTTCAATGGGAACTAGAACTCGTATCACCCTTATTATGACCTATATATTCCTTTAGGAATCTTCAAGAAGTGATTTGAGACATTTTCCCACCCTGAAATAGACTTTGGAACCCCACATACATTCTTAAGAAAAATAAGTATATCCTTAAGAAAAATAAGTACATTCTTTCCAAGAGGAACCCAAACCCTAATCACCCTTATTATGACTTATATATTTCTTTAGGGACTAACAAAAAGTGATTTAAGGTGTTCCCCTACTTTGAAATGGACTTTGGAACCCCACATACATTCTTTAGACAAATAAGTATATTTTTTATTAAAAAAACATACATTTTTTCTAAGGGGAACCAGGACTTCAAGCACGCTTATTATGATTTATATATTCCTTTGGAGACCCTCATGAAGTGATTTGAAGCATTCCCCCACCCTGAAATGGGCTTTAGAACTCCACATAGATCCTTAAGAAAAATAATTATATTCTTCATAATAATACGTACATTTTTTTTCAAAGGGAACCAGGAATCCTATCACCCTTATTATAATCTATATATTCTTTTAAGGACCCTTGGGAAGTGATTTGAGACATTCTCTCACCCCGAAATGAACTTTGGAACCCCACATACATCCTTAAAAGAAATAAGTACAATCTTAAGAAAAATAAATACATTCTTTTCAAGGAGAACCAAACCTTTATTATGACTTATATATTCCTTTGAGGACACTTGAGAAGTGATTTGAGGCATCCTCTCATTCCAAAATGGACTTTAGAACCTCACATACATCCTTAAGAAAAATAAGAAAAATTAATATAATTACATCTTTAAGAAAAATAAGTATATTAAGAAGTGGGCTTTGGAACCTTATGTACATTCTTAAAAATTATAAATACATCCTTAAGAAAAATAAGTACATTCATTATAAGGGGAACTGAGAGCCTAATCACCCTTATTATGACTTATATATTCCTTTGAAAATCTCGGGAAGTAATTTAAGGCAGTCCCCCACCCCGAAAAGAACTTTGGAACCTTAGGTACATCCTTAAGAAATTTAATGAATAAATTATATAATTTTTCACAAAAAGTTATAAAAATATATATTAAAAAATAAAGAAATATGGAAAAAAAAATAATAGGAATTTCTAGTAAAAAAATTATTTGATTTTAATAAAAATAATTTATTAATCATAAAAAGAACACATGGAACATAATAGGAATTTTTAATAAATAAATAATTTAAATTTTTTATTAAAAAATAAATGATATATATTATAGAAATAAAGCAAGAGATGATATAAAAAAATGTAAACAAAAGAATATGTAAATAAATAAATTATTTAAAAAAATCTAAATAAAGTATCATATATTAAATAATAAAGAAAAATATGTACAACAAGGTTTAATAAATAATAAATTATTTAGGATTGGGCTTATATGTCAAGCTCAAGCCCAGCCCAAGCATGGTCCCTATAAGTAGATATTTAATTATGCAACCCACTACAGTGATTTAATACATACTAAAAATAGAATCCATCACGTCACATATAATCTTTTCCTTGTTTTGTACTCAAGTTTAATATGAACTCTTAACTACATAAAATATTAAATTATACTAAAATAATATAAATTATATATTGTAATGTAAATATGTAATTTATATAAGAATAAGATCTTATTAAAATAAAATGAGAGAATCTTTTTCCAAACAATTTCATCCAGGCTTCATTCAGGATTTGATTTTAGATAAAAGGCAAGTGGGGTGAATAAACGAATTCATTCTTGAGTGGATTGTAGGAATTGGGTCCAACAATAATAATATCTCTCAAACATGTCAAAACTTGATATCATCCGACCAATAGGAGGAGATGTAAGGATTGATACAAAAAATAATTTTTTTATGATGAAATAAATATGTTTAAATACTTTATTTTATGGATAAATTATTTAGATCCAATTGATAAAGGAAGCATAGTAAAGATCAATTTATGGGGTTTTAAGCTGACACAATAATAAGTGCTTGAAGTTTTATCAACAACTTGCTTGTGTGGGTGGGATCCGGTATTTTCTGAATCATTATGTAAGGAATTATCTTTGGTAGTTGAGATTTGAAGGTCCCATACATGTTACATCTTCATGGTTGGAAACATGAAGCTGGAACCCCTCATTTCTAACAACTGACCATATGTACATGCAAATTCACATTTTCATGATATTTTGCAGTCGGGCTTTTGCAAAAATAGATCAGGTATAGTACTGAGGATATATACGTCTAGCCATGTTTTTTGCTTTTGTCCAATTTAGATGGTGTGCTTTGGACCAATATGTTCAGTCGTTGACCATATGACTAGGAGCCAGCCGTGTAAGCTTTTTATGCTTTTTCAGAATCATGTGAGCACAAAATTCTTAGTAGTACAAACCCATAAATATGGAAAGGGAAAAAAATAAAAGTATGAATGTATATATTGATGTATGAATTTACATGATGACTGTGTTGAATAATCAAGAAAGCAAAAATGAACAAAACCAAAACAAGCAAAGATGGACTTTTCCTTTTCTAACTCCAAGCAACCCCTCTGATGTATTCTTCAACCCCCACAAAAAGCCCTTACAATTTGAGGGTGGACTAGCTCTACTGCAACCCTGAGTTTCCTTCATTTGAGGAGGCCAAGTTGAAGAAGTACCACCATCAAAATGCTATGATAACTCTACCTATAAACTCTTGGAACTAAGCATGCCATGCTCCTTAAAGAACCAGGTCATTGAATTCTCCAAGAAGGAAATGTCTACAACAAATATAATCTCAAGGAAACAAATATGGGTTATGCAAAACTGTCCTGGTTTGCATTAGTGACCCTCTCCACGATGACTTGGACCGGAATAGGCTCGGTTTGTGAAGAACTCTTTGATGGGTGAAAGAGAAGGCTGGTCCTTGAGAGGCCTCAAGCCATCAACATGCATGGCATAGGAGAGGAAGAGGAAGAAGATGATGATGGAAATGGTATTGAAAGCAAAAATGAGAGAATGGCTCTTCATTATGGTGGCCATTGTGTGTGGTTAGGCTATAGGGTTTTGGTAGTTTTGAGATATGGTAAGGAAAATGGAAATAGGGACTTGTATATAAAGGAAATGAAAAAGGGTGTTTGTGTGTTTTTCTTGACTTTGGTAATTGTTGGTGCGTTTTGTATATTGAAAGATTTGAATTTGGAGTTCAAACTTTGAAAATAGGAATGTAGGTAGATCAAAACATATGGCCAAGTCAATGTCGGGCAAAATATAACTAAGTTGTTAGTCTTTTGGTAGGCTACAAATTTAGCTTTTTTAATATGTTTGGTTGTTATTTATCTTGAACTTGGAACTAAGTTCCGTACTGATCCAACCCAACGATAAATGTGAAGTTGTCCCCTTTCCCCGACTCATTCCACCCTCTCCACCTTCCTTTCCCATTGAGACCCTTAATGGGTCAAACACCCATCTCACACGTAGAATGAAAAGTAGCACATTGGCCGTTTCATTAGTCAAACCTAGAAACTTTCGTCTATATTAGGGTGTCTTTAGATTGAGTGGTTGGATTTGGTGAAAGTTTTAAGATTGTTTCTCTACTTTATACTTGGTACTTCTTTTCGTATGTTTCTTTCCCTTGAAGCAATACGGCAACCATATAAAATATTGGAAATCAAACACTAGGAAAATACTTACAACATGGACTCTTTTTGGTGGGGAAGTATTTTGCAAAGCTCTAAACACACATATTTGACCAGTTTGGAGGAGGAGGAGGGTACATGTTAATTACTACCATTAACAAAATCTCTTGTTCAAATGTTTTCGCCTCACCAACCACAGAGTTCCAATTCCCTTTCACAATATATTTGACCAACTTAGTTGGCTTTGACTTTGATTGTAAACCCTGCAAAAAATTTATGGTTTTAGCTCCCTCACTTCTTTCTTTATTCAACCGTGTGCCATAGTTGTTTGCTATATACATTTTTACGCCTTGATGCTATCAAAAGTTCTTTACAAGTATAAAAATGTTGATTTGAAAACAAGGTGGATTGCACCAGAACTCCACGCCTCTTTTCCTTGATCAACTTTTTTTCTGCCTATTTTTTCCCCTATTTTCTTGTTTACAACTATTTGGCCAAATAAAACTTGGACGGAACTTTGAAAAAATAGTAGTTTTAGAAATTTGAAGTAAGAGGAAACGTGATATTGACTACTATGCTGAAATTAGGGAACCCAGCAGGATAGAATGGCTAAGAAAACAGTCAAATGAAGGTAGGATTATTCAAGTCAAGAATACATATCCACCTATACATGGAAGAGGAGGTGGGAGTTGAATGAGTCCATTCTCCATGGTAGCTTGCTGATCCATGTGTTGAACGGTGGCCGCAACTTGTAGTCTGTTTGCCTATGGTTTTACACACCCAATTTGTAGCATGGCCCCGCTTTACTCGGTCCACCGTCCGCCCTTACAACAAACAGCAAGCGACACTCATATTGCAATAAGGAGATATACAGAGTCAAGCACTATGAACATGATCCATTTATGCTGACCCCATTAGGTGTGTTAAAATGACCTGCTATTTTCTATTTTATTTTATTCTAATTTTGATAGAGCTAATAAAGTAGGCGTCATCCATCATGACTTTCCAAGTTGGACTAATCCCAAAAGGTAGATGGGAGAGGAATGAATGAGAAAAGAATTGAGATTGATGGGATTGGTAGGATTCAGTAATCTAACCTACCTTATAAGAAAATTGTTCAAGAAATTACATTAGATGTTGACATTGTTAAAGCAATATGTTATTGTACAAAAAGAAGTCATACATTGAAATCAAAAAAATTTACATAATGTTGCAGAAATTAATTTTTAAGACATTAATGAAGTCTTGAACTGTTGAGCCAATTCAAATCCATCCAAGATTAATGACTTTTTGGCAGCAGTCAATCCCTATATATCATCAATACAAATCTTCAATCTGAGATATGATCTGGGACAAGAGAGCTGTTATTTCCTGCAATTTCAACACCAACATTGAATGCATGCATCCACAACTAAATGAAGGGCAGTGCTTTTGAAAACTAAACCAAAGGATTATTGCCCAAACCATTTTGCAAATGACAAGAACCTGAAGTGTTCATGATGTCTATGACTTCGAACCATTTCGTGCTTGAAAAATAGGAGCACGTAGGGACCATGATGAATTGGCGCATGGTTTCCAAAACCTGGATTTAAGAACCTTATCAACCCATGCCACACTTCCAGCAAGATTCAGGCAGGTGTTTTTGCACTGATATCAGTTCCAAGGCATCAGTTGTCTCAGTTTCACTGGAATGGAGATAGTGCACTCAAAAAGATAGCTCCCTAGAAAAGGATAATATGCATGAGATGATCAGTTGAAAATAAAATAAGAAGCAAAAAAGAAGATAATGTAAATGTACTTCAAGATTCTCATAGATGGAAAATTTGTTCAAAGAGAAATATATCACCAGTAGAATTAGAACCAAAAACCAGAGTAGTTCTGATCATGGCAGTTTCTACTGGAAAGAAAGTAAAAGATGTGTTTGAACAGTTCTTATTTACAGGCAGATGACAGCACACTAATCCAGGATTCTTGTGATAAAATTTTATACTGGAAAATTTTATAACTTGTAAGGAATAATGGTGTGGCAATCATCTCCACCAATGAAAGGTCAAATGGCACTTTGCTGCACAAAGGGCACCTACTACAACCACAAAAACATTTTTTTTTTCTTCTTGACTTAGACGCCTCCTACTTTTAAGAAGTCACCATTTCTAATTTTATACTATTACTCTATTTTGTCTCCCGGAATTCTGTAAAAGAAAAGCCTTTAATGAAAAGCATGCAATTCTAAAAGTGAGGGATAAAAAGAAATATCCCCATATATACCCAGAGCATGACAAAGAAATCCTAGCCCATTATCCGAAATGTCTCTTCCCATCTGCATTATAAGAGAATTAGCTTAGGCCATGTTTAAAATGCTGGAATAGAGAATGTAAATGGGAAATCAATTCCATTCTCATTCATTAACATGTTTGGATTGTTTTCTAGAATGAGAATAGGAATAAAAAAAATTTCTGTTATGGGAATCAAATCCTACTCTCATTAGGATTTTGATTCCTCTTTTCTACATGGTATTGTGATTCATCTCCATTTTAATCTTATTTCCATTCATATTCCCACATGTAAAACACATGGAAATGGGATGAGAATAGAGATGACTCATAATACCATATAGAAGAGAGGAATCAAAATCCTAGTGAGAGTGAATTTTGATTTCCATAATTTCACACTAATGAATTTTGTATTCATATTCCCATTCTAGAAAAAATCCAAACACATTAGTGAATATGAATGGAATTGAATTCCCATTTTCATTCTCTATTCCAGCATTCCAAACATAAACTTAGGGAAACTTTTCTACCGGTTGTAAAACATCAAGTTAGGTATTGAGTAATGCTGAAACAAACTGCCTAATTACTAAAATGTTGTTTAAAAGAAACAAAAATGAAAAAAAAAAAAATCACGACTAGGGGGCTGCATTTCTTTATTATCAAAGGATTTATGCCATAGAATTGCAATCCCATATGTATCAAAATAGACAACAATTTAAAATAATGGATAAATTGGTTTTTTATGGAAACAAGCCACATGCTTGCGTTGTTCAAACCCAAAGTCATGGATGCACAGTTAAACTCATATATCACTCTTCAACTCCTAAAAAATTTGCAAATAATGCTTAAACTATAAGACTATCAAAAAAGGGGAAAAGATCTTACTTGGAACACTTCGAAAGGCCTGTGATACCCAGAATCTTGGACAATGCATCAAACATAATACAGTTCTCCCTTCAGCAAACTTGCATGGTTTGATCCTTGGGCAATGAATCAGGGCAACTATCCAAAAAGATCAAATGACCAGACACTATTCCTTTGCATGTGAAAGCTGCAAGCTTCCTCCATAATTCTCACCAGCAGAAGCCTACAGATTGAGTAACTAGACATGAGAACATAGCTCAAAATAAATTTCAGTTCAAAGAAAGCATCAGCTGGTGACATATAAAAGATCATGCTTCTAACACAACATACTGATAATACAAACATCCAACCTGTCAAATTCTCAAGAAATCAGTATTGATGTTAGCATGCAGTCATTCTCTGGTGACAGCAAAACATATTGAGGAGCACATGACACAGATTAGCTATGGTGACTTGGTTGCACTAGAAATTAGCTCGAACTTCCAATGGCAACAAATTTGACCAAATCATTGACAAACTAGTACCCCCATGGGTTTATAGGCAAGGAAAATGTTCCTTTTTAAAAAATACAAATATGCTCCATCTGCGTCAAATGCAAGCAAGTTCTTTCATTGAATCATCATACTGACAAAACACAAATTCTTATCTTCCTCAAATGCACCTAGTCTAATACCAGTTTTCAAGCTTGGTGCTGTATGAATCCAACATAGGAACTGGTATTAACACAACAGAAACTTGTATGACGCACTTTGCAAGCTGCATTAATAATAGGAGATCAAAAAGCAATTTCATCATGGGTGTAGCTTCTTGTGATAGGTTCTGGCATAACAAAGATTCTCATTTTCTATTATGCCATGCCATGCCAACTTAAGAGAGGGTGGGGGGGGAATCTTTTGAATTTGAAATTACCACTTATAAAGAAAAGAAATTTCAAAGTAAAAACTGTTTGTGGTCTAATAGTTCATGTGGAATTTACTGAAAACCAACATGAAAACATGTTTTCTCTAGACCAACATAGAGATCATGAGATACTTAAACCCTGTTTAGGATTAGAGTTTTAAGTTCTACATCTAGCGGTAGAAGAAGTAGAAGTAATCACTACTATGGTGCAACTGAATTTTATGTTTGAAAACTATATTTTAAAAACGCTTTTATTAAAAATAAAGATAACTATAACATTTTAAAAAATTACAGAAAATAAAAATCAGCTTCTCGCATCACATACAAAGAAAAGCGTCAGTCTTCCTACTTCTCCAAAAGGTTGAGAGTTCTATTCAAACACTCATAAAAGTTACATTTGACCTTCAAACTTTGCTTCTAGTATTTGAAAAGTCTCCCAAACAAGGCATTAAAACATTTACTATGCTATAGGTTCTAAAAGGATTTCCCTAGTCACATTCACGAATAGGAAAATGCAGCATCCACAGGTGTTTATACAACAGAAGCCAACATTATACAACATCCTCATTCTGTGACAGGAGTTTGTGTAACTCTTTAACTAAAATATAATACCCCGAAATAACCAACACATGCTTGTTACCATAAGATAATTTTTACTTTTTATATGCACATCTATCCAAAAAAAACTTAAATGAACAATAAGAAAGCAGATGTACAAACCTGGAGATAAGGGAAAACAACCTTGTATGCCTCTAAAAAAAGTTTTGACTTCATTGTGAACCTGATGAAAAAAAATTAAAACATCAATTAATAATTCTTTAACAATAAAAAGAGATGATAAAGTAGGTAGTAAATGGAATGAAATCACAAATCCTACCAATGCCACACATAAACTGTCATTTGTCAATGTAAGTTTGTGGATACTTGAAGAATTTGAACACATAGCAATTTGTGGATGGGTAAAGATTTACCCTTCTACAATGAGGATTAATTACTTGAGAGGATAAGAAAAAGTAAACCTTATATGATCTAAATCCCATATTCAATGGAAGCATATGTTTTTGACAATAAAAAATTACCATGTAAAATAACATCTAAGCAAGTTTCAGTCAGCAGGATGCTATCAACTGGCTTGTTATATATACCTTTTAAGAAGACGAAAGCAAACATATATCTCTTCAATATCTGATTCCATCTTTATTTTGATATATTGCTTAAGAAGTTCACACAAGCTACTAATTGTTTCATCCCATCCATCACTACTTGCATCTAGAGGCAATAGAAACTTAGAAAGAGTGCATTGCAGAATAGAAGATAAACAGCCAGTTGACCCTGATCTGTAATACATCTCTGCCAGAATGTTCAACAACAAGCAATTGCTAACTTTGAACTTGTCAACCCACTGTGGAGGATTTCCAATCCAAAGGTTGTTTCCCAAAACAGAATCCACTGATTTAGAATGATTCTCAGTATGCTTGAAACATAATGATTCCTGAGCATTGGCAATAAGAGGATCCAAGGCAGCACTTGAGGAATGTTCTGCCTTCCTGTGAACAGGAAGCTGCTCAAGTATGTCGACCCACATTTCCTTGGGCAACTGTTGTAACACTGAGATATCTACTTGACTTAGAGATGAAGGCATTAGATCACTTTTTTGAAGCGCTGAAGTGGGATCAACAACATTTAAGGATACTGCCCCAGAAACAGACACTTCCTGAATTTCATCAATTCTATACTGCTTAACCTAACAAAATATCACTTATGTGTCAATATAATGGCCAGAAAGAATGATGAACAATGTATATAAAATCAACAAAAAAAAAAAAAAAAAAAAACTGAGCTACCTTCTCTACTTCAGATGATTGTAACAATGAATTCTCAGTCACAGTTTCTCTGTCCAGAGTTTTCTCCACCTTGAGAATTAAAACAATTGTATGTTTAAAAGAGGAGTGTGAAGCATGCAATAACTTGACAAACAAACTTGAAAAGGAATACAATGGTAAAACTAACATAAGTATCTGTTTTTCTTCAATGACCAAGAATAAGAAAACAATTGTAAAGCTCAGAGTGAAGCCAAACAATCTGAATTAAGAAAACCAGACAGTCTGGAGATAGGCTCACAGCTTAATCTGCTTAACAATAAGAAAACCTAATGGGTTCATTCAAATTATTGGTTCAAGAGAACTCTGCACATGAACATGTGCTACTCTATCGCCCAGACAAGTGTTCATAAAAGTGCAACCATTAAATTTTATATTTTTCTATCAATAAAAAATGCAACCACTTTAAAAGTATGGAATGTTTAAAAAAATCAACTTCATTTTTCATATTAAATATACTCAAAATGAAACAATTATAAAAAATAAAGACTTACTAACTTTATTTTTATTTGAATCAGTATAGATGAACATGTTGACATTATATCAATATCTATTTTTTATACTCGTATACATATCCTATTTATTTCCATTTATTTCATATACACCTAAAAATCCATCACCTATTACCCAACACCCAAATACTCATTATCCAATACTCATTACCCATTACCAATTACCCATTCCATAACAACCTGAAGACCCATTACACCTTACCCAGCACCACTATCACTACACACCTCAACTGCATCTGTTTCATTTTACTGGCAGAGCTAGACAAGATTTAGCCTCAGAATGGATGTTTCAACCAACAGACAACATCCAAAGAATCAGAGATGTAGCATTTCACCTCTGAGTTTGAGTCATCTCCAAGTCAACTCTGAGTCTCATTCAAGACCATCAATTTGTCTCTGATTCAGCCAAGTCATTTCATGATTCATCAAAATACTGAACTCAAATATCAGTACACCAAGCAATAAATTGGAGAAAATAAACATGTAGTGAGGTTTTAAATCATGACCTCGCGTTAAACAAAGATCCAATATCATGTTAAGCTACCAATTGACCAAAAAGTTTAAGCTATCGGATGGTGCCCCAACAATATATATATATATATACATATGGATATAGATATAGATATATCAACTTTATTTGTAACCACTTCCAAAGTATATCAATATTCTGATATTTTTTCATGAGATTCTAAAAGAATGCTGCTAAAGCAAAATATAAAGCATTAATAGAAGAAAAGGCAAGAACACACCATGAAATGAAAGAATGCTATGAAAACTAAGGAATAATGGTACCTTATTTTCTACTGGGGTCTTTCTTATGGGAACAATAGAGCAATGAAGTTGCTTTCCATTATTTATGGCACCTAAATTTACAAATCAACATGTCAGCTGGAAAATTGTAAAATTAAATTAGCATGGGGTCAAATTTTTATCCTTCTGAATATATAGTACAGAATCTGTTGTTGCATAAGAAAACAAGATAATATTACCTTCATAACTTTCATATGATGTGGTGCACATAGAACCACTAACATTTTCATTTTTTCCTTTCCTTTTCCTGATGAAATCAGACAACTTCCCCGCATACATATCATTTATTTCTGAAAGGAGTTCTGGAGGAAGACTCTCTAAAACTCCCATGTCAAGATCGCACAATGCTGGCAATTCAGAAACCTGGTTTAAAGAAGCTTCATTGTTGGAAGAAATAGGGCTCATTTGCAAAGAAGGCCTCTTGGAATCATTCGACAATTGACCCAAACTGCTCTGTTTCTCACCATCTGTAAGATAAAACAGTTTAATAGTGCAACTTCATTGCATTTATACACAGATCAACCATATATAAGTAGATACGCCGACCACACAAAAAATTAGCTAGAGAAGAGTATCTGTGACTGGCCCATCACTTAGTGAGTCCCTCTTCTTGTGCCTTAATTTTCAAATGATTTGCAAATGCCTTATATTGAAGTTTTGAAGTCAAAAAGATTCGTACTTGGCAAGAAATTCTTAACTTTCGATTAGAAGTGCTTTTTGCAATGCAAAAGTTCACACAAATTTAAAATAAAAAAGTTGCAAATACTTTCAATATCTGAAATAGAATGGAAAATCACCATCTCAAACATGTCAATTCATCCATGTATGAAGACTCCAAGATTCACTCCACACTAGACAGGTACCTCAGAGGTTTGATGCAAATTGATGGTTTGGTAGAAAAGTAAGAAGACAGTATCTGTCTTTACAAACATAAGGATAATATTAATATGTTTCCTTATACGCCGTTCCAAGTTATGTTTTTTTAACATTTCTTGGTTTTTACAATTGCCTAAGGGGGCAAAAAGGAGAGATTAATATAATGATGGATACAACAGTACAATTCAGTCTTTGTTTGCACCAGAATCAGCATCAAATATTATAATCACAACTTTTAGTATATAATAACCCTGCATCTCCTATAGAATAAAAAAATTTTGAAACACATGAAACTTAAACCAATAATTAAAATACCTGCAACAGCCCTCTCCTTTCTTACTAGACAACTGGTTTTACATAGTTCTTCATTGGTTGCAGGGGCAGAGGTGAGCCAAGATCTTATGGAGGTTCTTTGATGCCCTTCAAACCAATAAAACCAATTAATGCAGTTTTCAATTTTAAAAAATATTAGAGATAGTACAAAAGCAAGCAATAGTAACTAATTCATGAGATCTAGCCAAGAAATACACTAGAATATGATATAAATAAATAAATAAAATAAACATGGTTCAAATGACAATATAAAGCAATAAAAAAACCTTGCTTAGCAGTATCTGCATTTTCAAGCCTAGAAACCTGCAAGCCAATACCCCGGATATCCTTGACATCTACAAAGAAATGGTTAAAAAGTTAAGATGATGTTATTGACAAAAGCAAAATAATTTCTAGCAAGGTCCTTCCTTTGTGAGTTCACTAGGAGTATTGTGAAAAACTAGCAGTTGTTTCGGTAACTACCTATAAGGTAGGAAGCTGACTGCCCTCACTATCATTGTTTAATATTTCAATTACCTACGTGGAAAAACCCAAAGAGCTGTGTGGTTATCCTTTGAATCACGTCCACATCATCAGTAGCAAGTGGAACCTATTATATCATTGATAAGCTAAAAACTATTACATATGGAACCACATTAAATAAATAAAACATTAAGTAAGATGAGCTTTTGTCCATTACTACCGTCATAGAGTGGCTAAGATTTTCACAATCTCCACAACCCATATACTTTGCAGGCTCCCCAGCATCTTTTCTTCTCTTCTTCATCTGGCAACATATAAACCAGACTATTTCCAATTTATTTCTTCTCATGATCTAAAGCTTCAAATAGTAGCTAAAAATGTAATAATCTGTTGAAGAATTATGAGAAAGCATAATGGAAGAAGCCCACCATCTAACTCAAAATTGATGGTGTTAACTGGAAACAATAACCAGACTGACTACCTTCATTGTAAAAGTACGCCCTTGCACTCCACATCCCTTTAAGCGTAATGTCACTTCCTTGCAAAGATTCACAAGAAAATGGCGACTCTGGAATTGGTAAAATGTCATTATTGGGACCCATACATACATACATATTTATATAAACACGCATATATATTAAAAAAAAAAAAAAGTTGCAATATTTAACTTCCATAATGCATATAAATACCCACATATATATATATTTTTTTTAAAAGGTGCAATATTTAACTTCTATAATGCATATAAATACCCACATCTTTCAAATCGTTGAACCTCACACCCCAATTTACTTCAGCACCAATGGACTTGCTTTCCTGTAGATTACATCATACAACACAGACTGAGATTACAGTAAAAATAAAGGTTGAAGAATAATCTGAATAAGAAAGCTAGATAAATAATGAACAGCTCATATAGTTGGACTGAAAACTACATTTCCCTTTCATCCACAAGTATACAGTAAAAGGATTTTCTGCAAGATCAACCCCAATCTTTTGCAGTGAGATGATGAAGTAGTCATGTAGTTTATGAAGTCGAGTGCCCTTTTATATAAAAGATCAGTATTTAGGTCTCTAACCCATAGTTATCTACAAGACTTCAGACAAGATCAAGTTTTCCTGAAAGGATAAGTAGCACTGTTTTCATCCCAATTATCTGAAAATTTTCCAGTTTGCTATTATTCTGACCTCGCCAGAATTATCACATACTAGACTTATATTCTATCCAATCTCCTATGTATATGTAGTTTATTTCTTTTATAGGCAAATTAAATAATTGTATTAATATGTGCCCAGCCAAAAATTTTAAAAAGAGAGTGGGGGGGGGGGGGGGACGCTATCCTGCTACAAAGGATGTATACTAGCTGCATCAAGCCCCAAAAGAAACAGAACAAACAATTAGCACCAACTCAGCCTAACCCATACCCAAGCTATTAGTAAAGTCTAAATCAGAAAAAGAAAATTACCAGACTAAATGGGATTAATTTACATCTTCCACCAAATTTCAGAACAGCAAAAATAAAGATTTAAGAAGCAAACATTTCATTGTCAATTCCCAAGCTTTTAAAAATTCTTCCATTCCTTGCTTTCCAGATATTCCAAAACAAATATAATGAGGTCATCCACACACTAACTTGTGAGTTACCCACAAAGCCACCATGCCATCCAAGCAGGACATTGTTAACCAAACAGGTCCAATACACCCCAAGCAGTCAATACACCAAGGACCACAAGCACTTGCAACAGATTAAAATTTGATCATCAGACCAGTCCTCATGCTTGCTCAAACAAAACAGGGTAACCCGAGACCAGCCTCCCTTTCATGGAAACTCCTCCAGAGCCCGGGATTCCAAGTGCCCCGAAACCCACTCCCTGAGTCCTAATTATTGGTGTTTCATGATAAAAATCAATTACAAAGAAACTTTTCTTGCAGTTAATTTTTTCACTTCTGTTCCTTAATACCATTTTTAGATTTTACTCCATTCACATTATACTAGGCCACACTAATGCCAAAGAATAGCAACACTGCACTTCAATAATAAGATTATAATGCTACAGAAACCAATGAGAGTAAAATAATTATTTAGTTAGCAAAGCATGTGAAAAGTTTATTTGAAACAAGGATCATTAGCTGGAGTAGATGGCTATCATGCAACAATGCACGCGCAATACTACTATAAGAATATTCAACCATTGAAACTATAGCTAGTCAAACAAAACCAGTCTTTGATGACCTGAATCACTCCAACCACCCGGTTATCCACTCCTCTACAATAATTCCACAGCATATCACCAGTTTTCGTACCAAAGTCCCTTTGAAGAGATTCCTGGACAGACCAAGATAACAAGCATAGTTAACTTAAAACCCATTCATCATAATATATATTTTTATTGGAATACGCAATTCTTTTCATAGAAAATGCTAATATATGTTTTTCCTAGTAGACGACAAACCAACAGAACTTCAAAAATATTATTATGCATCCCTATAAATGAAAAATACTTGGTTTACTAATTACCTAAAGAATTCTGCAAGTATAAATCAAGAGAAACCTTAATTTCTCATGAATGAGAAGGTTATTACAAATTACAATACATACATAAAAGTATAAACTGAACCATCCCCATTAAGCTTCCTACAACAAGATGGTAGGCACATATTATAGTCGCACAAAACCTCAATTTTGCACACCCAAAATTATAATTATAACTTCAAGATAACAAATATTTACTTCTGTTGTTGCATTATACTCATCCATTCCTAATCATGATTTTAAGTAGTTATAGAAATCAGTACATGTTTTTTATCGGTTTGGGTTGATCCCAAAATGGAAATATGATCAGAGCGAAAGATGACAAACCTAATCTGACTCACTAGTATTTTCCAGTTTCTGGTAAAATCAGGTTTGTATTAACTACTTTCATCAATAGATTAATTAATAATATGGTTGTAGTTGTTAGGTTTTGAAGAACTTCTCTTGACTGAGATTTTTTTTTATACATGTGTATGCAAATCTAACTATTATATGCTTTGCTGGATTTCATAGAACTTCTCTCGACTGAGATCTTCTGTTATACATGTGTATGCAAGTCAAACTGTTATATGGTAGCTGGATTTTGTAGAACTTCTTTTGACTGAGATTTTCTCTTCTATATGTGTGCAAATGTGCTTGAGCAGATACTTCTCTCCATTTTTTTCAATTAGATTGTTAAAGTAGGTGCATCCTTGTGTAAGTTCTCTACTTATTTCTCAATTATGAAATAGCTTTAAGAAGGAAAACAAAATCCAATCATCATAATAAATTAAAATACAAAGTGATAAATATGAAGAAGATGAATGTCATGATGATCAGTCCTTGTACTGGCCTTTAGCATCAAAGTATTATGCAATGGTGTTGTCAGATCAACAGGCAAATAGCACATGTGGATCATCTTTGGTGCCTATATACAAAAATGTAGTTATTTTTTCTTTCATGTTTTCCATTAATCTTGATTCTTTCTTGTTTACTTTGGAATTTTGAAGTACTTCCAAAATGCTGTATTTCAGCCAGCATGGAGTCACATTGAGGCCCACAAGTACTGAGATTTAAAGCATGCACTTAACCAAATTCTAATTCACCTTAACTAAATTATAATTCACCCACAGAAAGGAGAAAGAAAAATTCCATGGTGATAAAATCTTGTTATTTTAAAAAAATATATAATTTTGATTTTTCTTGTTTTATTTTTAAAATAAAATCCTTTAACCAAGGATGAAGCAACATTTTCAGAAAAAGACCAAAACTGCTGTATGATTAAAAAATCAAAAGAAACTAAAAACCTATCTCATCCAACATGTGCTTCATAGTAAGTTTGACAAGACTGTTGAAAAACCCATTTGCCACAAACCAATTAGAATCAAAACCTTTAAAACAGATGCTATTAATCACACCAAAATTTATTCAAAGTTACTAACGTTAGGAGTCAACAGTTGCATTGTATAAAATAAGAAAATTATGCCTCAAATGAAGTAACCTTGGAAATCATACGCAACTGGCCACAGGTGTGAACTTTTCTCCTTCTCAACTTTTCCTCCAAAACATGCCCAATTCCTGGAAGTGCCTTGATTGGAAGTTGATGTAAATAATCATCCACCTGAGGTGCCCAAACTACTTGTGGTCAGTAAAGGCATTCAAAATATTCCATTAATTACATCTTTTGAAGAAATGTTCACAAAAATAAATAAATAAATAAACAAAAATACAATATATAGATTCCATAACCAAGCAAAAGCATCAACATTATCATCAAACAAGAATCAAACATCAGCATTTCTTAATATGGTACAAAGTAAAAAATACATCATATATAGGAAAAAAGATAATTTTATAACTCTAACATGGCAAAAGGACAATAGAAAATAGACTCAACTAGTTCTATTGAAAATCTTAATTTAGATCATTTGCTCAACAAGTTGCTGGAATATAAAACATGCTATTTGATGCTCAAAATAAATTAAAAAAGCAGAAAGAAAGAAATGGTTCTTTGGTGGCAGAACAAGTCAAAATTAAGCAGCATGTAATTTTTCCCCATCATTGTGACAAAGGATTCCTTTGCTGTTGGACCACATATATAAGACACCTCTATTTCTAGTACCTACAGAAAAAGAACAACAAAGGACAAAGTATGAACAAATTAAAACCAATGAAAAGAATAATTCTATAGCAAAATCATCTGAAAAGCCAGAAGCTGCCAGATATGATACTACAGGCTACATGACAAACATAAATAACACTGGAAGTCATTGATTCCCAAAAAAAAATGATGGGCCCCCTTAGCATTTCATAATATTAAAGTTAAAAGGGCATTAAAAACAAACACACAAAGAAATGGAACACTGCATAAAACATACCTTATCAACAGGGATGTAACACTGACCATTTGGTTTGGCACTTCTCGTGGCAAGGCGAGCCATAAGCAAATTCCCGGCTATCCCAGCACTTGCAGTGCATCCTGTAGTCTCAAAAATCTCTTTTCTTATGATTGAAGCTAGAAGCTCAGGATCCCCCTCTTTTGAGTCCATAACTTCTAAAAAGGCTTCATCACAGCTTACAGCCTGTTTCCAATAACAGTTACCAATTCAACAAGAACACAGCTGGATAATTCATGTGGCCTGTAAGGATGTCCTTAAAGGAACAAACCTGCACTTTGTTGCAGTGCTTGTGCAATATGTTATAAAACTGATCAGCTACCTGCAAGTTATCCAACAACTTTATAGCTTCATGGAACCCACATGGCAGAACAAAGATAATATGCAAGAAGCATAAAACAAGTAGCCTACTTTTCAAACCTCTATAAGCCATTTAAACAGTACTTAAATGCATGCTTACCTCCTCATAAGCTTCAAAGTTGTAAGGAAAAATGACAAGGTGAGGACAAAGAGCTTTAGCGTCTCTAACAAATATACCAGCCTTTACTCCTAAAAGACAGGAATTAAATATCAACTACATAAAACTCCACAACATAAAAGTAGATGGTGATTGACATAAAGGCTACTTGGCACAAAAACCAACCATAATCTCGAGCAGGGTAGTTTGCAGATGAAATTTCAGCAGTTCCTTTTGGATTGTTTGAATGGCACACAGCTACAGGCTTATCCTGTAATTCTGGATTGTTCCTGATCACCACTGAGACAAAAAAGCAATCCTGGAGCACCAGCATGGTGTCAACAAATCAGTTTGTAAAATAAGGGGGAAGAAAAAAGGTCCAAACAGCTCACCCTGTGAACTTCCAAAAGAGAAGCTATTTCATATGACAGTGTTTCATACTTATACCATAAGCAGCAGAATTGATAACCATACTAAATGAATTATGTATCACTAGGAAAAAAAAAAAAAAAAGATAGCATATTATATTCGAAAGCCCTGCATATGGAGATTACCATGTCCATATGGATGATAGCATTCTTCTGGGAAACACCAGAAGCATTAAGGTTTGAACTTATATGCTTGAACTCATTACACAATCTGGGGAAACGCTTCTGATATCGGTTTCTCCAGGTTCCTATAAAGTGCAGCCTTGAGTACTGTAAAAAATATTTAAACAAAAGAGAAAAGAAAAGAAGCTCATTAGGATACAGTTAAGGGCTTGCAAGAGAATATTCAGTGATTTAAAAAAAAAAAAAATCAAATAGCCATGAAATATAACATCTAACAGTAATCATGTGGCAATGAAAAATCATGTTGGGAAAATTCACAGAGCAGTATTCTCAGTTATTCAAAACTAGAAGTTCTGCAGAAATGGCATTGATAAAGGTACTGTGAGACAATGGTACTGAACTTAATCACCACCATAGGCATATGTAATTTGATTGATTAGTATATATCACTAAATAGTTCAGATGGCGATGTTGGAGTCGGGAAGTGGCAATTCTGGGCTCAAGTCCAAATAAATCATATATATATATATATATATATATTGCCTATAAGAAAAAAAATGTCTAGAGTCTGCTAGCAGAAAGAAAAGCCCCAATAGCTGGAGAAGAAAGCTAAAAAAGAGAATACACTAATAAGCAAATCAATGCAGATATAGGCTTCAAACTTAAGAAAAATTTAACATGATTTCAAAACAGGATCCAAATGCAGACTCCATATAATTAGAAGAGGGTTTGCAGTCTGAGATGAACTGGAAATATCAATGATGAATATACATCCCACTAATTCTCTTTCTGGCCAAATAATCCTATGCTGGGCCAACCTTTTTGTAACTCATATTAAAATAAAAATACCAGCCCAAAATGCTCAGAAGAATGTATTGTGTAACTCTGATCCTCTGGATCATAGAAACATGTGAAATACACATTAATCACATTCCAAAATTTAATTAAAGATGAAGCTCTTTGACCGCATCCACTTCAACATATCAATCAGAAACAAGTAGCTTCTATTAACATCTAAAATTCTTTAAAAGAAATTCATAAAACAACCCAATTACTTTTATAAAGCCAGGGGAGCACGCAGAGTTCTCACTAGAATAATTTGAAAATACCCTAAATAAAATACATGGAAGCACTAATAAAAAAACATATGTCAGAGATCATTTGACCAAGAGAAACAGTTATCTAATGAAAACCAATGCAATGTGCCACCAAAGATAAGCCAACATGCTTCTATCTCACTACCTTGAAATAATTTTCAACAAAATTAGGATCTTCAAGAGTTGAATGACCCTTGTTAGAACACCCAACAATTGTTGTACTTGATGATTCTTTTCTTGCATTGTCCAAGTAGTAGCTACTAACTGAAGCAGAAGGTCGATGTGGACTAGACTGAAGTTCATTTTTTATGCTACTCTCATCTTCTTGATTAGAAAAACTCTGTTCTTCCATTTTAATTTCAGAAGATTTTTCATCACTGGAAGATGGCTTCTCAATTATTGTTTCATTGGTGTTCTCACATAGGTGATCATCAATTTCTCCACTTGATTGCCTTGTGTATTCTAAATATTGACCCCCTTCAGATGAAACAGCATCCTTGGATGTGCCACCTTTAAACACTGAGTCCTCAGTTTCAGGTACTAATGGATAAGTAGTATGAGTTACAACATCTTCAAAGACTGGGATGCTTTTTAGAGCAAAGAAGGCAGACAACTTTGGCTGGCTACGAGTTTCATTAGCAAGCTGGTCAAGTTGGTAAGGAATCCCTGGAAAAGAGCAAAACCAAATCTATGATGATTGTGAACCAATGACACAAGTAATACAAATTGATGTTATGGACTCAAATCAAGAATCCTGAGGATCCTGAAACAATCCATTAATAGAATCAAGAATATCATGAAGATTTTCAAAGTACGACCACTGATATAATCAAATGCTGAATAATTTGGAAGGAATATAGAAACATAAGATGCATAAAGAACTCCATACTATAAATCATTTCTTAAAAAAAAGTTCCCTTTAAGTCCTAATCCATTTTATATCATTGCTTCTTTCTTTATCTGCATTTGATAGAACTATTTAATGAATGGAGAGAAGTTCAAGTACCTAAGCAACCAGAGAATTATCAAAATTGAGAGCCTTTTGGATCAAAATCAATAAATGCATGTAAAAGTTAACTAAAAAGAACTTACAACTCAATAGCTTATTAGCAGCAACAGAATCCAGTACCCATGTAGGCTTCACAACTGGAAGTCCACCACTGAATGACCTATATTAAAGATACCAAACAATTAGAAATTCTAAGTCATTAATTTGGAAGACATGATTAAGATAAAGAATATAGACCTCAGATTCTTAATTTTACTGTCAGGCAGATTACTGCAGATGATATGAGTAACTCGATGCCTCGAAAAATAATTTTCAAAACGTCCTCCATGCCTCATCATATAGCCTCGGAGCTCCTGAAAAAACTTGTTATCAATGTCAATGAAAACTGCATCTTTATCAAAGTGATCCCAAGCTTAAATGCTGAGAAAACTGAGGGGGAAAATGGAAAAAAAAAATTCACATTTTTTTTTTTATCAGAAACAAAGAAAAATATATTAATAGAAGAAAAGATACAGGAGAAAAAAGAGATACAAGAGAAAGAGAAGAAACCAAGAGAAGGATGAGAGGTCCTTCCTACAAAAACAAAAACTAAACAAAAGAGAAAACACCCAACAATAGAAAACTAAAAACAGGGAAAAACCCCAACACTCTCAAACTTTTGAAGCGCAAACCGTAGTCCAGTTGAGTTGTAATTCACATTTTTCCATTAGATAGTTTTCAAGAAAACAAACTTTTCATTTCACCCAACCAATATAATTTTCAAAAAGACTTCATTGGATTTATTGTTTCCATGTCTCAAAAGCCCAACTCAATAAAGCTTCACTATAGCTATTTGATCAGACACTTTAATCCTGTTTAATCATTCAATTCTATTAATAGAGTAATAATTTCTATTAAATCTTATGCCAGCATGTCTTCTTAACTACTTTAATTCACATCCTTTCTTCCCTTCATCTTAGCAACATCTTTACTTTGAACCAAGTCAGTGTACTAGTTTAAACCAAACCATCGTAATCAAGATTTTTATCAACATTCCCAATTGGTGCTACCCCTAACTTTGTATTCATTTCTAACTCTGCCCTTTCTCGTCTTGCCACTCATCAATCTCAAAGCTTGAAGCACAAATGCTAATCTAGAACATTTTTCTGTTTCCAGAAGCCAGAGCAATAGAAAATATAAGGTTTGAATTTTCCTGTTCTCTTCTCCTACAAATTCTCAGCAACCAAATAAGCATGATAAAATATCATCATAAATCTTCAAAACCTGACTGGAAGGAATGGTAAACCCATCAACAAAAATGGAAACTCCATGAAATATAGGCTTCCCAGAACTCGAGGCACTGTGAGAAGAACTTGAAGCACCAGCGTCAAACTGGTTCTGAAGTTTCCTGTTCTTCTCCACCATGTAGCTACAATATAGCATTATCAAGGGCATTATCAAGATACATATAAAAGAATCTATCAAAAACCAAAGGAAAAAGCAGCAAGCAAAAACCCAGAGAAAAACTTTCATATCCAATGCCACTCTATGATGCTTGTGAGTTGTACCCTATGCTGGAAATGTTGTACAGTAATTTTTTGGATATAAAGGTAATCTTTCATGATTTGATGATTAATTTTCACAAAACTGGTATCAAAATTCAAAGAAAAGAATCAGGGGATATCTATAACTGCTCAAAACAAAATAAATAAATTCCAGTTCACCTCGAAACACTTGTACCTCGTGCATAAACTATTTGTACTTCGTGCTTAGATTCTTGTACCATGAGTTTACAGATAAAAAAATTTCCACCATTTATTTTATTTTATTTTATTGGCTCCAAATTTATCAAGAACGGCTCAATAATTTCCTATTTATCATCGACAATAAAAAAATTCATCAAAATTCAATGAGAGGCGCAATGAGACCCTAGAATTGCTATGATCAATAAATTTTCATACATACATATACACGGTTTCTGGTTTTTCAACACGACCAATAACCAAAATTAATAAAAACCCAGAGAAAGATGCAAAACAGTCAATTAATTATGTATTCAAAGAGACATTACCTGCCGAAATCGGAGAAGGGAGAATTACGGAAGGAAGAGCGGGAAGATGATCGAGAATTGGAGCCCCAAGCCATGCCTAGGGTTTTCTGGTTTCCGGTTTTTCTCTTCTTCCCGCTATTGTTGGAAGGGTTTGAAGAGGTTGAGTTCAGGCTTCTCTTTGACCTTTCGCCGGAGTTGGCGGAGCGAGATGAATTGAAGCTCATTTTTTTTTTCCCGGAGAAGGAGAGAAGATAAATTGAGGTATCAGGTTGTGCCGATGAAGAATGAAGACGAAGCTTGCTGATGATTCAAATGAAGCGGCAAAATGGAACATTTTATACCCGACCCGTTCTTATACATGGGCCTAATAGTCGACTATTAGTTAGGCTTTGTTAATTGGGTTTGGACTTGGCCTTTTCCCAATCAAACCCGGCCCATTTCTTAGACTCCAAAATTGGCTATGTTTGTTTGATGGGAAAATGTGAAAAAGAAAAGAAATTTAGGTTATGTTTGCTTCCTCTTCAGGCTCCAGCTACAAGCTGCTGCTCTAGGTCCACCGTCGGTGCCGACGCCGCTGACCGCCCAATGACTATGTCGGTGATAGCCCCTCCAACAGTGAGAAGCATTTCTTCATTTTCTTTATATTTTATATTTTTGTTTACTTTATTTTCATTTTTATTTATTTTTGTTTTACATTTGTAATTTGTTTAACTTTTTTATTTTTAAAATTTTTTATTTGAATTTAAATTAATAAAATCATTGAAAACATTAGAAATTAAAATAAATTAAGGAAAACAATCAAACATTGTTTTCTTGTTTTTAAATAATTTTAATTAAATTTAAATTTTCTAATTTTAAAATAAGTTTATAATTTAAAAATAAATTTTAAATTATAATTTTGATTTTTTTATTTGAAAGAAACTTGCTAACAGGCAAAAATTTTATTTTTGAAAATTATTTTAAATTTTAATAATATAAAAAATATATATTTATGATATCATCAATCAATTAGCTGTAAACCGATAACTTTTTCTATTGACAAGTTCTTCACCAAATCTCTCCACTCATGTCACATCTTTAATTATACAAAAGGAGACCATCATGCAACAAACGTATATGTATTCAAAGAACCCATATTTGGAAAATAATTTTCATATATTAAAAATTACACATATAATCTCATTTTGGTATTTTTATCATTAGATTTTTTATAAGAAAAAAAGTTTAATATGAATTAATGATTTAAAAATATATTTTTATTTAATATATTATATTTTTAATACACATTCTAATCAAATAAACCAAAAGATAAACATATCAATCGCTTTCTAGTTGTACGTTATAATAAGACTAACATACAACTCACATGTAGGGCTCTTTTTTTCTTTTTTTAATAGCATTTGTTGTCACTCACAAGATTGCATACATTTAATGTGATAAATGGGGATGGTGCTAATAAGAAAAAAAACATGAATTCAATTCATTTAAGGGCTATGCTCTCATACAAAAGTGGCCACCCATTATTTAGGGCAGATTTAGATGAACGAAGTGTAAAGATAAGGTAATAGAAGCCTACTTATACTAAGTAAATTGGGCGTTGGTCATTTTAAAAAAATGATTAAGGATGATTAAAGACGGAGAAAGTAAATAACAAAGAGCAAATATAAAGAGAATTGAGAAGAAAAAAAAACATCGACTCTTTCTATAGTGGTTCAATAATCTACGATTGTGTTCACTCTCCTTGAATGTTTAATTAAGGATTCCACTAAAGTTTTAAAATTTGAAACTCAATCTTTCAATAAGTATATCTGGATTCCAATGTTCCAATAGACATTTATTTGTATCTAAAGTTACCTATCTCACTTAAAAAACACCTAGAGATGAATAAAAGGTGGGATGAACACTTAAATCTTATTGTAGCAAATTAAGCTCACATTACAATGGAAATTGGGATTGATTTGAAAGTGCACTTAGAAAAAATGAAAGTTGAAGAGTAAATAGACTTGAAAAAACAATGAATAAGAGAAAAGAGTAGGTTAGTAATTGATTTAAGCGAGTCTCTTGTTCACAAATGTTCTTAAACATTTCAATTTATATGTATGCAACCTTAAATCCCCGAAACCCTTAAAAAAACTTGATTGAACATTTCAATTTATATGTATGCAACTTTAAATCCCTTAAACCCTTAAAAAAACTTGATTGATCAAACAACCAATTTGACCGATTCACTAATTGTTATACATTAAATGTACTAACAACTGATCTTTTAAAATCTCAATCTATTGCATTAATGTACTAGTAGGTGGTTGTTAGAGTTTAGGACCTCAATTAATTGAGCAATCCATTTGACCAATCATCAATTGATTGGAACTCTTACTTCAACCTATTAAAACATACTACTAGATGAGAGAGAATGAACAAAATACACCTCAATGAGTTAAGTCCAATTGACTCAACCAGTTCCTCCCTATCTCAACCAATTGTATTGTAAAGTGCAAAAACATAAGGTTGGAAATCTCTCACAAGACATGTTTAACTCTAAAAAGCCTTTTAAGCACACTTTGGAAGAATTAGAACTAAAGTTTCATATAAAATACAAAATCGATAAGATGTGATTTATTTAAGTTCAATCAAGGATGATTTTTTGAAACTTTAAGTTAATGAAAAAATTTGATGACTCAAATGCACCAAGAACAACAATCTTCATATCTTTGGTCTTCTTAAGCCTTCAATAAGCTCAAGTCTCCAATGCAATGATCTTCCAATTTGAAGTGTTAATAACTTTAACCTTATTTTTTTTATCATTAAAACTATATATATATATATAAACCCTCTTAGACTAATACAAAGAAACAATTTTAAAATATTTTCAAAAACAATTCTTCAAAATAATTTTTGAAAATAATTTTTAAAACCAATTCTTTAATATTTTGTAAAATAAAATATGTTCAAAAACTTGAAATATTCTCAACATATTTTAAATGTTTTCAAATATTTCTTATAAATAAATTTATCTGTATCTATACAATTATTATTTTTTGAATAAATAAAAAAATTCAACTAAAAACAATTAAAACATGTTTTTAGAAACAAAACAAATTCTCAAAAAACTACTTTCTAACCAAAAAAATTATCACACAAAAACAATTTCACATTGGCCCAAAATAAGTGTAAAGCATGCTTGATTACCTATGCTTCATAACTTTATTTTCCTTATCCATAGTATGATACAAAATCACCCCAAAAATGTGCTCTACTAATTTGGTGAAGTACCCAAATGAAGATAACACATCTAGGTGAAAATGGGTTCTCATTTAAGATTGGATCCAAACAACATGCCACTAAAATCGAATTCAATTAAGACCCACAACAGTGAAACCAATACAATAAATATACATACATAAGGTGCAAAGCCTCCCCATTTCTTATAATCCATCACCATCCTTTCTTATTGGGTCCAACACAGTTTTTTTCTCAAAAAAGCTAACAAAAATTTCATTTTTCACAAGACCCACCACACCACCAACCCGGCAGGCCTATTTGATACAAGATGCCAAAAATGGCTTTGAAAAGCAAAGAAGTGCAGAAAAGGAAAGTGAACAATGACACCAGCAACCCTCTTCCCAAAACTGCATTGGGTGTTGGTTAAAAAGTAAAAACTCAAAAGCTAAAAGCCCCCCCCCCCCCCCCCCCCTTCATAAATATTTACACAAAAGTGTAGGCCATGCTCTTCCAAAAACACAGTTTCACCTAGCCTTGGTGTCCTCAAATCAAAGTGTTGTTTTCTGATCTTTCTCCTTGGCACTTTGGAATTTTTTTTTTTTTTTTTTGGGGAATATTTTATGGAACAAAATATGAGCTGTGCAAAGCTTGTGTGGGTAGTCGGTCTAGTGACAAAGGGCCCAGTTGGCAACTTGGCATACATGCATGTACAGTAGAGAGAAATTTGGCAAGAAAATTCTTTTTCACTTCTTGGATGAGGTGTTGGCCATGGCAGGAGACCAGTAATCAGCACCATTGTTGTTAGCCACGTGTTCTGTGCATTCCACTGGGACCAGACACAGGCCCCTGCTCCTCAGATCTTTGCTAGACTTCTCTTCTCCGTTTTCTCCGCCCTCCTAGTAAAAAGAAAATGGGGAAAAGTACAGTTTGACTGTCACCCATAAAGCCCACTTACAGCCATAGTCAAAATCAAGAAAAAATGACCATTTCTTTCCAGAGAATTCATTCTCAAAAGAATGACGGGAGCTAATTCATTGTAAATACAGGAAAAATGATCTGTGAAGTGGGTGAATATGGGGAAATGGGTAGAAACCAAACCCAAAAGGCAGACCCATTTGCAATTTCAGAATTACTGTTTCTCAATCTCAAGTGTTTCATTTGGATAGTACTTTTGGAATGTTTTTTTTTTTCCTTGTTTTTAAGAGTGATAAAATTGCATTGACTCGGAGACAGGGTAACAGAGGAAAACACAGTCCAAACAGTAAAATAAAGGAAAGGGGTAATTGATAAAGTTGGTGGTCCTTACAGACATGTGGGCCGATGAAGGCAGGGTTTGCAAGTATGGAGAACACAACACCTGAACCTGGTCCTGCAGAAACCTGATATATCCCATCGCTTCATGAAGAACTGAAGCTGTATCCGTCTGTTCCACATTTCAATTTCCCAGCATTAGTACTTGTTATTCACTTTCTTTCAAGAGAATGTTCATTTTGATTGGCATCTAACCACAGGTTTTTCATGTGAATTTCTACCTTGCCAAAAGGAGAAACTAGCTGCTGCAATGCTGTGATTCTCTCTCCTAGTTTCTCCTTCTTTACCTGGTATTCGAATTTAGCAGAGAACAGAGACGTTGATTGCAGAGAAAGTGGCAAACCCAGAAGAAATATACAACATGCAAAGGGTGTAGTCTGTTTTTCTGACCTTGACGTGGCCGCCGGACGTGGGGTTCTCCGATTTGGTCTTCTTAGAGTTTCTCTGACCTCCCGCCGGAGCTTTGGCGAGGCCGCTCGAGGTTGGCACCGACATATTGCCTGACCCATTTCGTTTTTTCTGCAAACCAAGAGGAAACAAGATCAAATCAGATGCTTTTTGTCTAATCTCCAAAAGAATTGAAGGTAAAACAGAAAATTTTTTGGGCATGCAGCAGTCATTACAGACATTAGATTTGGAGGCTTTGTTGATGTTGGTGTTATTGGTGGAAGAGGCAGAGGAGGAATCACTGCATGTAACTCCAGATTTCTGAGGAGTTCTGGTGAGTTCAGCAAACCCCACTTCACTCTGATACCCCCCAAAGCACAGCATTTTAGGAGGCTTCTCGTTAGAAAAAGAAGGAGAATAGGCAAAGCTCTCATCAATATCAAGACCCACAACGTCGTCCGAGAAGAGTAGCTGAGAAAAGCTTCCACCGCCCAGATGCTCTTCACCGAACCCCTCATTATCCGCCATTGGAGGAAACCTACACAAAAACCCCCACCCCTGAAAAAAATCCCTGAAAGAGCTAGCCTTTTATCCCGAGAAGATGGAGACAGTGGAAGGACCCAAACCCAAAAGGGTGTGTTTTAGGAGTAAACAGCGGACGCTTTCTTTAGAGTCTAAAGAGGAGGGTGTGGCAGAGCTGAGAGCCCGCTGTTGCAGGCGAGCAGCTCTGTTTTCTTCTCTCTCTTTTTCTTTCTGGGTTATCGGTTTTGTTTTCTCTTTCTTATCTGTCTGCTCATAGGAGAGAGTAGAGAGAGTGTTGAGTTTGTGTGTGATGGTGGTGGTAGTGGCGTTTCAGCCGTTACTTGACACACTGGGCTTTCCAAGGCTTTGGTTTTCGCTGTCTTCAGTCAAACCCACCTCGCCCCGAGAAAACCGTGGTTTCGCCCTCCAACGCGTTTAACCCGGTTTTCTTCTTCCCGGTTTTCACCCCACACACACACACACCAGTTTTTCCTTCTTAGGCTACTCCCATAGGCCGGCACTTAAGCAGTTTCAGTTTCACATATTGCTTCGAAAATACCTAGGTCCATGACATTAAACTCTTCTATCAACTATATGACAGTTTTAACCCATGACCCATGAACCATGAACCAACAGATTCATGCACCATGGACCACTGGACCAACAGACGTTATGGTCATTCTTTCGCAAAATTGATTGGTAGTGGAGTTGCTTTTAGTTGGACCCAGAAGTGACTTCCAAGAGAACCGAACCGGATGTGATGGGTCACCACGCGAGGGTCACGACCAAAGTTGTGTCTCAGCTTGACTTTAGCCGAATACGGGTTTGAAAGCTGTTGGGTGGGTCCAAGCCACCACCACTAAAGCATCTTTTCATTTTTTCATTGTACTCTTATGTGAGTGATGTCATCTATAACTTATCCCTCGTGTACCAAATAATATTATACAATTTGATCTTTAAAACAAAGCATTCTACCCCTTTCCATTTACTATTGGGGTTTTTCTATTAATTTTTTATTTTTATTTTTATTTTTTTCTCTAATAAATGTTAAAAAATTTAATTATTTATTCTTATTTTATAAATTATATTCATTATTTTTGTTATGCTATCATTATAATTTTTTTAATCTAGGTTTTTTCTCATCAATAAAAATATTAAAAACGTAGGACACTAGTAGGTGGTGAAGAGCAGGGGGAGATGACACATGTTTTCCACGTGGCGATCGGGCACCAGAAAAGACACGTGGGGAATATCTTTATATGGTCACCGACACGTCAGTCAATTGTTCGATCGCTGCTCCATTGCATGCTCCGTCTTCCGACACCTCGCCGGTCGTTTGGCGCCGTTGACACGCGTGTCTCTCCTCTTATTCGCCTGCTTCGATGCTTTTCTAAATGGGGGTCCCTCTCTCTTAATTCACGAAAATGCCACTGGTCCCAAAAATGTAACCTAACCTTCATGGTCTCCCAAATTTCACATTTTCTATACTCTATAGACATGTTAAGGCAATTTTTTCTTCCACAGAAAATTGTTATCATAAATAATTGACAAATAAATGGATTTTAAAATAAAAATAATTATAAAGAGTTATATTAATAATAAATGAGATAGAATAAAAAATAAATTTTTAATATTATGTTTGGTTCAAAAAAATTTGAAATAAAATGTGAAAAAAAAAATAAATAAATAAAATGGAAGAAAAAAACAAACAAATAAAATAAAAAATAAATTAAAAGTTCATAAATTATTTTTATAAATTTTTTTAAATTCATTTTATTTTTTTTATTATATAAACATTAAATAATTTTAATATATATATATATTTAATTTTTTTTTTTTTTTTTTGTATTTTACGGTAAAACCAAGAAAATTTTTTCTTAGCAACCTTTTTTTTTATTAGTAATTTCTGAAACCAAACATAGTTATCATAAAGATTTATCCTTGGATTTTCCGCTAAATACCCCGTTTGTAGACTGAAAATCGAAGAAAAGAAACAAAAATAGAACTGTGTCCTTGTCCTCTGATAATGCCGACACATTGGACTCCAATCTAAGCTGATGGTTCCTTCTCAAAAGTCAAGACTATCACCGGAAAAAGCAGGAATGAAAGCCAAAAAAAAATACCTCCTTGCAGCATTAGTCACGCGACATGGCACTGATCCTACACAACATGCCGCATTCTGTTAACTACATCATAATCCATTCGCAACCCATTAATAAAAAATCAGTAGAAGCTCAAGTTTGCCCTGTGGGGAATAAAAACAAACACCTGGAACGCACATGAATATATTAACTGCAGCAGATCTCTTTCAGTTTATCAGCAGCCGCTTGGTCCACCGAATACTGTAACCAGAATAAACCACAAGTGGGTCTCTAGATCAACACAGAAACATAAATAGCACCGGGAGAGAGAGAGAGGGACTGAGAGAGTGTAGTAGTGTAGGTGACCTTGTTGAGAACCCAAAGAGAGTGGGTGTAAGTTCTATTGAAGAGGTCATTAAGGGCGTTAGGGTCGGCGGCGTCGACTTCTCTGTAGTTGACGAAATTCTCTCTGGCGTACTTGGCGTAGTATGGCCTTGTATCCTTGGGCAGCCGCCTCACCAGCCTCAGAACGGCGCCGTACGCTCTCAAAGCCTTCTTCATTCTCTCCCAAGTTTCAAACTTCCAACGACGCACCCGCTTCTCCGTTGTTCACTTGTTCTTGGTACATAATGGGCCTCGCTTGGGCCAGGTCCAGTTCTGTTTAAAAGAAACCCAAGTAGAGTGGGTTCGAAGCCCATTTGTTAAAACAGATGCTGCAGGTTTTAGTCCACTTGCAACTCTCAAGTCCGGAATGGATGACCCACAAGAAAATCAATCGGTTTTCAAACGAGATGGTCAAAAACCCGATCCAAGAATTGGTATAAAAAAGAGGGTCATGGGTCCGGTCCAATGCCATAAAAGGATTCTCGTTAAAAATCAATTGATTTTCAAATGCGATGGTAAAAAACCCAATCCAATAATTGGTATAAAAAATAGGATATGTTCATAAGTCTAGCCCAATCATAAGAGGCTTAGCCTATTATTACCGTTAGATAAAATGAGATGTTCAAAACCCGATCCAAGTGTCATTTTCCATGTAATTAAGAAACCTCAAAGTGTATCTTTCAATTTAATTAATAGAACCTGAAAATGGAGTAAATGTATAAGCAATTTGTGTGGGTGTAATTTAGAAGCACACCAGTAGATAATGTGTGGTGCAACTGTCCACGTATGACAACTAAGTGACTAGTATTTTGCTCTTCATAGTCTCACCTACCTTTCCAAGGCACTGTATCAGTACCAGTATGCGGCTCTCTCCTTCGACACGCAGACTGTAATTTGGTGGTGGCTGTGGTGGTGGTGGATCATAAATGATTTATTTTTCAAAATATGGTTTTTGGTGAGACGTCTTTAATACGATATATGTTGATTTTATAAAACCAATGACTCTGTTTGATATGATTTTTATTTTCGCTTTCAATGACCTTGACTTGGATATTGGAAAAATATTTAAATTCATGTAATTACACGTGTCAACCACATGACCTCAAAAACCCATGAAAATTCCACGTATGTCTCCCGTTGCCCTGAATGGCACAATCCATGTAAACACTTCGCTTTCAGGCTCCCATCCTTCCTAGAATAAAACAAAATTAAATATGAAAGACAAACAAAAAATCTGGATGGCACAATTGTTTCATTTTGAACCGCTAGTTTCGTTCATTCTCATGCGTGGCTACTCTTATCTCCGAGTTGGCAAACTTCCCATCACGCATTTTCCCTACATATGCCCCTACACCACCACCCGCATTTTCCCACCCCCCAAACACCATTTCGCTTCTGAATAACCAATAGAAATGGATATTTGGTCTTGGATATGCGAGCTGCCTAACTCGGACCAGTGGGTCGAGTCGGACTCACCGCCCACCTTCCAACTCGTCAGCTCCAAACCAACTAAAGCCGACACAACCCAGTCCATTCAACTCCGAGCTGAACGAACATCCGGGTCTAACTCGGAAGCCTTGGTTACTTTCTCCGTCTACGTGCATGGCTTCCACCCTTCTAATGCAGAGAAGACCCTCTGGGTTTCTGACGCGTGTCCTCTCGCATCTGACAAGCCATTCCTCACACTGCTTCTTCAATTGGTCCAAGAGATCGTGTCCCGTTCACCCACCGCGCATGATAGCACCTGCCCCCGCTCCCAGCTCCAGAAACTCAGACCCGAACCTGTTGCGTGGGTCCTTGACTCGCACTCGCCCGAGTCGCTCTCCAGTTTCTTCAACCTCGTCTTCCTCACGCGCCTATTCTGGCTCTGTGTGTGCGATGCGCCCAGTGAAGTCGGCTCTCTCTACTTCCAATCGCTCCTGACTCCCCATATCGAACTGTTCTCCTGCAACCACGCGCATGTGCTGCGAACGTTCTTGGTTTCCATCGGAGTGGACGCTGAGCTGTGTTTTATGCGCTCCGTTGGGTACATGTTAGCAAAATGGTTGATTTTAAGGGAGGTGGGCGTCGGATTACAAATGTTAACCCCAGTGCCGAAGCTAGGATTTTCATACGCAATGGAAGCTCATGGGTTGTGGATTCTGAAGGCCTACGCTCCGGTGATGGCGATGACTCGCACGCGCTTCAAAGGTCAAGAAAAACAGTACTCAGCAATCGAGGCTAAGGAGTCCTTTCTGAGATATGCCCTAGCCCACCAACAGCTCGAGGCCGTGATTCAGTTGGAATATTCCGTTGTCTTCCATGACGGCTATATTCAAGTTAATACACGTGTCGATAATCTGCGGTTCCACATCGTGAAACTAGGATTTTCTAAAAATGATGACATGGATTACATCGACGAGAGGCATTTCCCGTCGAGGATCAGGGTTTGGATTGGGCCAGAGATTGGGTCGACTTACGTAGCTAGTTTGAGCTTGGGCCGGCCTACAGAAAACACAGAGAAAGAAGTGAAAACGCAGAGAATAGTAAAGGGTAATTTTGGAAAAATGAAAATATCAAGGGTAAAAGCAACAGCGAGGTTGTCGACGAGGACAAGGACGAAGAATTGGAGGTGGGATCAGGACGCGGAAGGGAACGCTGCCATTTTTGAAGCAGTTCTATGCGAAAACAATAGTGGTATGGAAGTAGCGACGAACAAGCCAGCTAATACTATCAGTGAGGGCGACAAATGGGGGAATGGGTTGGGAAAGAGGTATTCTGGAGCGAATAGAATGTTTTCAAAGAGTGGGGGATTAGTTTTTGCAGGGGATGAGTATGGAGAAGGGGTAGAGTGGAGAATGAGCAAAGAAATGGAAGGGAGTGTGTTGAAATGGAGAATAGGAGGTCAAATTTGGTTAAGTTATTGGCCTAATGAAATCAAGACTTCATACTTTGAAACAAGGTGCGTGGAATGGTGCGACGAGGTGGATTTGCCTTTAATTCCTTGTAAATAGATTTTCAAAGGGATTCATATGTACTCATACTTATATTAATATAAGAGCTAATCAACTACTTTATCTTAATTTAGGTGGTGTTTGTTTTTTTGGCTTTTTACTTAAAGCAATTTAGTTTCAAAATTTAGGTTGTTTATTTTTCTACTTTTTCATAACTTATTATAAACTTTTTACTAAATAGAAAAAACCAAAATATGTACCTTTTTCTAAATAAAAAAAATAACAAATTAGTTTTTTTTTACTTTTTAATACTTAATAGAAATAAAACACTACAAAAACAAACAACCTAATATTTAACACTATTATGCATTAAGGTTCTATTTAGAATTAAGTAAAAAAACAAATACCACCTTAGTGTATGAAAATTATTTGTCACCATTTAGTAATTTTATGTTGGATTATTGTATTTGTGATATATTGGACCGATCTAATCTCAAGGGCTTGACAATGTTGGCCCAAGCCATGCCAATTGTTTGCTCTTAGGTTAGCAAAAGCCAAAAGTCATTGCCAATCAGGTGTTGTTGGGCTTCATATTTTTCTTCATATTTTTATTTTAGTTTCCTACATTTTTTACCTATCAACCATTGATTCACCAAAAGCATGTTTGGCTTCCCATACCATTCGCCCAATCTCCTTCCTTTCAAGCTCACCATATCATTTGCAATTTACTAGACATGTGTCTGTTAGTTTCCGATGTGGGATAGGTTTTGGTTATATTAAAAAAAATGTTATACTAAAGACCCCATCCAACTACATAGTTGCTTTGATAGATAACACGGTAAACACCCAATTTCCTTCCTTGCAAGCCTACCATATCATTTGCAATTTGCTAGAGATGTGTATGTTAGTTTCCCATGTGGGATAGGTTTTGGTTATATTAAAAAAATACCATACTAAGGACCGCATCCAACTACACAACTACTTTGATAGATAACACGATTATATATATATACACATTTATTTTATAATAATTATTGTGGGACCCTGCATCCGTCTAGGCATAAATCTATTTCTTGTCTAGGTATCAAATAGACAAAGGATGTCTAACATTGTGATACACTCACCACCATCTAGCATGATCCCGACATGTAGTTTAAAGCGATGCATGTTCTGCACAAAAGCCACGTAGCCTTGTATGTCTGACCCTATGGTACCAGACAGACACAAAACTAACTAGGCATTGCATACACCATCTAACAAGCATTAACTACAACAAGAATTAAGTGTCTTGATTGATGTAATCAGTACAAGGCTAAAACATTAGTTTTTAAGGCTTATCAAGGCGTAATAGCCATTATGAGTCGACAATTATTGATATTAAAGACAGTAACGCCTAATCAAAGACAGCATTAAGGCACTTGAAAAGACATTACATTTTAGTAAAGATAAATAGCCGCTCTTTACCACAAGAAACATTGTCATTTCTCCAAGATATTTATTTTCTTGTTGAAGCCTTCTCTCTCAAACTTAAGCTTCGGAGGGGCGTGCCCAGACAATCTAGTCGGACATCATTTTGTGCAGGCAATAGCTTTGTCTACATCTTAGGAGCTAGACGAAATGCATTGTGTTAACTTTGTTCGTTGGGATCTAGCCAAACCTTACTGTTGTTGGTTATGGGCCAACAATTGTGTGGTCTTTGGGAAAGTGATCGCAAAAGCTCACAAAAACACAATGACTAATACACCTCTTGCAACTCAATTGGCTAATGTTGACGAGCAATTTCAAGCTTAGCAAGAAAAGATGGAAAAGAGGCAAGAAGAGAATGAGCAATGAATGCAATCACTGTTACAATTGGTAAAACAGCTAAAGTAAGAAAACTAAGAGTTGTGTAGTCTTGTCTGTCTAGCCCTAGCTAAAGCAAGAAAACCAAGAGCTATAGGCTCAAATGAAGCCGTCTAGCATGATCCTGATGCGCAGTCTAGAGCTATGCATGTTCTGTACAAGAGCCATGTAGCCTTGTTTGTCTAACCCTAGCTAAAATAAGAAAACCAAGAGCTATGGGCTCAAATGACCATGGGGCATCATTCGAAAAGTCGTCGCACCCCTAGCCAACAGACAACTTGAAAACGAGATCGAAGCCAGACAGACAGAGTTTCTCATTATTATGCTGAGCTATCCCTATAAGCAGGCAAAGAACTGTCTGTTAACAGTTTCCCTACTTTGTTAGAACCTTTGCAACAGGCGGTTGACAGAATGCAAGCAGAAAAAGTTGTAAGTTTAGTCAGAAAGAAATGAAAGAAGAGTCATGAATGGTGCTCATGGCTCTCTGACGCCCTGAAAGTCCATCTTAGGCCTCAAGACAAAGCAGCATTAGGACCGTTGCACATGTTAAAGGCCCTAAAAGCACTATCCGTCCACCCCAAGGTGCTAGACGGGCGCAAAGCCAAAAGATAACTCCAAATGGAAAAGCCTAAATAACATATGCCACAAAGCCAGATGGACATAATGCCAAAAGGCAACTCCAAACGACAAAGGCTAAACAACATATGCCACAAAGCCAGATAGACATAATGCCAAAAAGCAAAGCCTAAACGACATATGCCACAAAACCAGACGAATGCAAAGCTAAAAGGCAACTCCAAATAGCAAAGCTTAAACAATATAACTCACAAAGCACACAAAGCCAAAAGACAACTCCAAACAATAAAACCTAGTAAGCCAAATGGCAACTCTAAATGGCAAAGCCTAAACAACATGAGCCCCTATCCCATCGCTTAAAAGCGATGCCAAAATGGTGCAAACAAGAAAAAAAAACTTGAAACCTAACTTGGCATAACAAAGTAGAAATTTTTTCCAACATAAGTCGATAGTAAATTCTCTCCAACCGCCCATCTAGTTTCTAAAGGGATCCGACTAAGAGAACTAGGGGGCATTGTGGGACCTTGCATCCGTCTAGGCATAAATCTATTTCTTGTCTAGGTATCAAATGGACAAAGGATGTTTAGTATTGTGATACGCTCACCGCCGTCTAACATGATCCTGACGTGAAATCTAGAGGGATGCATGCTCTACACAAGAGCCATGTAGCCTTGTCTGTCTAACCTTATGGTACCAGACGGATACAAAACTAATCGGGCATTGCATACGTTGTCTGACAAGCATTAACTACAACAGGAATTAAGTTTCTTGATTGATGCAATCGTTATAAGGCTAAAACGCTAGTTTTTAAGGCTCATCAAGCTGTGATAGCCATTTTGAGTCGACAATCATTAACATTAAAGACAGTAAATCGCAATCAAAGACACCATTAATGCACTTAAAAAGACGTTACATTTGAGTAAAGATAAATATCCGCTCTTGACCATAAAAAAGGTACATTGTCATTTCTCCAAGACATTTCTTTTCTTGCTCAAACCTTCTGTCTTTAACTTAAGCTTTGAAGGAGGGTGCTCGGACATCCTTTTATGTAGGCAATAGCTTCATCTACATCTTAGGAGCTAGACGGAATACATTGAGTTAACTTTGTCCGTTGGGATCTAGCCGAACTTTACTATTGTTGGTCGTGCGCCAACAATTATTAATGATAAATATGAAAATAATATAAATTAATTAATATAATAATTTTTAAAATAACAAAATACATAAATATGTAATTAAATTAAATATTATAATTTTCTTTTCACTTTCATATTTGAATATTATACCTATTTTATTTAATAAAATTTAATATATTAATATATTTATATTTATCTTTATCATTTAATTTGATATATCAAATATAAAAAATAAAATATTATATATATGAATTCCTTATAATTATTTTAAATTTTAATAAAATATAAATTATATATTTATGATATCATCGGTTTAACCATCGGTCCGATCAATAAATTCAAAATTGTGAATCGGTTACTTTTTCAATTCATTATTCGTTTCAATTCTAAAAACATTGTTTTTGTTTACCCATTCAGTATGGTAACATTGGTTCAACAATAATTTTCTAATAATCATGGATAACATCGAAGACCATGAAAATTTTCACAACACTAGTCAGACCTGACACATTTAAAATAGACCTATTTAATGAGTCTTATTTTAAAAGATGACAAAAAAGTTGTCTCTAGCATTGATACATTTAAAATATAACTTACGTTGACTCAACTAAAACCGAATGAAACTTTTTAAAATTGTGTTGGCTAAGAAAGAGGAAACAAATGAGTTCACCACATGAACTTGAGTACACTATCAAACAAGTTATTTAATGTTTACTACTTTATGAAAATTGTGAAACATATTTAAGAAATTTTGAATAAAAATAATATATCTTAGAGTTAAAAAAAGATTTGGCCTACTGTCGCCAAATACTAAATGATTTTCAAATAAAGTGGTCAAAACTTGATTTGACAAGTGGTATCACAATTAAAGGTCATGTGAGCATCATGGTGAGGGAGAAATTATTGGGGTGCAATAATACCACTCTTAAACTCAAAAATGGGTCAACTAAATCATGATTCTTAAAATAGATATGTATAGTGTGATGGCGTCACAGAAGTCTTTCAAGCAACCTAGGGATTTAAGGTAGGTTGATGTTCCATAATAAAATGAATATATATATATATAAAAGAATTAATGAAATTTTAGTTCTTATTCTAAGTTCTTTGTTTCAAGGATATTTTTACATGATTTAAGTCTTTCAAGTAAATAGATCCAAGATAGATTAACATTTTCAAAGGGTAAACTTTTTGGAAAAGTAAAAGGTGATGGGATTTATGGGAGTTCAATAATGTATGGGAAGATTGTTTCCACCTTTCCTTTGGCTTAGAAAATCTTTAAGGGTCCCAAAGAATGTTATGTAAATCAAAACGGGTATCATAAATCTAGGTGTATGAAGCTGTTATTTAATTTACACACTTTCAAATTTATGATTTTTAAAAATAAAGTAAAATAAAATTTGTTGCCGTTTGAAAGGTATTATAGCTACTTTCACATGCACTTTATTCCTTTTTCTTTTTATCATTACTAAAGCTATATGTAGGAGGTATAGAGTTACTCAGTTCCCAAGCAAACGAGTTAATAATGGAATAAATATAGACATTAGGATTAATGCTCTTTCTTCTGACAGAAGAAAAGAAAGCTTAGGTCTTCTAACTTTGAAAAAGTGAATATGAACACTCAGAAGGACCATGAAACCCCCACTAGGATTAATTAGGTCTTTCTACAATTGCTTCATAGTGCTTTAATGATAATTTTTTTTAAATAGTTTAGTTATGAATACTTGACCAATGTTTAGCCTATAACTCCACTTGGAAGCAATATGTCCTAGGAAATATAATTGGACAATCATTTTCAAAGAAAATACTAAGAACTAAGAAGAGAAGAGAAAAATAAGAAAGGATTATAGTCGTAATTGACTTATAAAAACTCTAAAATAAATTTTAAAAATAAATAAGTAATTTAATTAAAGTAATACAACACCTAAAGATAATTTTCATTATTTGAAAGGAAAAAACAATCTTCATGTGTTAAGACTTTATCTATATGGTACCAAAATCAAATCAACAATTTATCATTAACATGGTCTTGTATTGGAGAATAAATTCAATAGGAACTATATTCCACAACCTAAAATAAATTTCTAACAACTTCGCGAAAATATCAACAAATTGAATTGATTGGCTGAAGAAAAATAAAATATGGGAATTAAACTACGTTAAATCTTTTTTTATACAAAATGAAAATAAAAATTTTATGCTTTTGGATTAATGTCATTGAAGCAAGATTAGATAGACCAAGGTGCCTTTTCTTGGAATACCTTTGATTCTAATTAAGGAGTCTTGTGATAGTATAGGGTGAGAAGATCCCTTGGTTTGGATGAAATTTTATTTTAGCATTTGGCCAAAATTAATTTTCAATTTCTAAAAAATCAATATTGTTATATTCTATACAACATACATTTCTTAAAATTTGGTGTAATCTTTGGTTTTTGTGAACTTAATATCTATGTCGAGGGCAAGTGTGGGCAGTCCCACTTGAAGTTAATTAAGAATCAAAACCATAGTATTGACCATGAAATTTTTTTTATAAAGGTTAAAGCCACTTGTTATAATACAAGGTGATAACATTGATTTTTTAAAAATATTTAAAAATAAATAAAAGACTTCGGTTCACCAAAATTCAATAAAATTTGTTGTCACATTCCATTACATACACATATCAATAATCAAGATATCCAATATAACGTTAAAAGATGAAATCACAAAGCTGCTTCATATAACTACATTATACTTTTGGCCATGATTCATTTAACTATAAATAAAATCTTTATATCATATAAATAGATATAGGGTTCAAGATTATAAAATGAAAATGAATTTCACTTATTGAAAGATTAAGAATATAGACCTCTAGATGTCATATTTTGGTGGTTGGAAGATTTCTTTTATCAAAAACAAAAACATTTAATTATTAATTAGATAAAGAACCATGAAAATGTCTTCCCCATTGTAATAATCTTTTAACACTTTATTAAAAGCAAGAAATATATCACAACCATCAATTCCTCCTAGAAGTAGAATATTCTCACAAAAGAGATCAAATATTTTGTTTACCACTCTATCAATGATTACGCCACTTGATTAACTAAGTAAAGAATCCGATAAAAGAAGCATCGCATCTCGAAGGTAATATCAAAGACTTAGGAAGACCTCTCATATAACTTTCATAGAACTCTTTTTTCTTCTTTATTAAAGATATTACTATCCTCGAATCTTCCTTTACTAGAAGATTAGAGAGATCCTCAACTTTTGCTATTGTTTAGCCTTCCAATAAAGCTAAAGTCTCTTACTCAATGGCTAATTCCTGTCCAACATATCTCAAGAGGTTTAGTACTAGTGTTCCAACATGATTCGTGGTATGCACGTAAGAGTTCACTCAAATATCACACAAGTTGTCGACCAAGAGGATGAAGAAAAATAGAATAAATTCCACAATGACTTAAAAGTGCTTAGTCTATCATAAAAACTTTTCTAATTATATTCCTTTTTAATCCATAATAAGATAGTACTAGCAATGCACCAAATAACTTTATACATCTAGAAAAGCTTCCAAAGAATTGATCAAAAGTAGTTAGCATCTCCACCACACTTCTAGGTGGAACTCAATCAATCCCTATAAGTTTCAACATTCAATGTCATAATGTCAGTACCACATTGAGCAATGTAGACATAGATGATCTATTAATTTCTTTCTCTTCTTATGCTTAACGCATCACTCTAAGTTGTGGTTCTTGTAAAGTCTGTTCTTCTATTGCAATTATTTTGTATTAACCTTCTATTTACCACTTGCCATGTGAAGGGCTTGACTTTTGAACGAGTTTTAGATTTTTAGACAATTTGTAAGGGCAAAGAGATCATTCAAGTTGATGAGACCAAAAGAGCTTTAATTAAAAAAGAACGAATTGAAGTGGAGGATATCAAGGACCTTCTCATAAGGAAAAGTGAATGACAAATATGGATTGACTAAAATCAACATCAAAAGAGTAAATTAATTATTCTATTTCATGGTCCAAAAGGCTTTGAAGGTTGGAAATAGCTGCTTAATTAGTTTGATTAGCTTATTAAGACCATATATGTACTTGGGTTTATGGTCAAACTTTCAAGATAAACATTCAAAAGGTTCTTATAATTCAACTTTTGCGGGCTACAATGGGGAATTAGGGAAATATATCCCGAATAAAGCCAGTTTTCCATGATTTAGAATAACAGCAGACACTTGGTTGAGAGAATCAAATTTTTGCTCCAATTAAGGCCATCAAGAAGCTTTTGTAAACCCCTGATGTATCACGTGTAACTACATCATCGAGACTGGTGTTGTTCATTTTGAAGTACTCTCCTTTGATCTTCGTCATATCAATTTCAGCCCGAGTCACAATTGCTCTTACCAATGAATCTTCATCTTTAGTCCAGTACCTAACAGTGGAGGCTTTAATGACCTGATGATGGATCATGCAATAGAGAAAGATAATGCTCATGAGAAGCTTACATATTAAGCTTTAATAAAAGAAATACGAACTTTCATGGAAGAAGAAAGTCTTCCATTGGAATAGTTTTAAACCTCCTTGAACATCCAATGACATGCATTAAAGCAACTTCAACAAACGTTTAGAAGTTGCTTATGTGCACACCTGAATTGACTCACAAATAGCAAAACCACATTAATCTTGTTGTGTTTGGTTTGCTGAGACAAAAAAGGGTAAGAGAAGAGAAATTTTTTTAGCCTAATAATAGTTTGGAACAAGACTAACAACTTGGATTTCTATTTTTTTCAGGAACCAATACAACATCAAAGGTAAGATCCAAAGTTCTAAGGTCCAAAGTTTTTCTTCTCTTCTCTTAACTATTTTTCCATCACCTCAGCAAAATGTTTCTCTGGGGAAACAATGCACAAAATTACTCCTCGCAATATAGAGCCCAAATCACCATTTCCACTGCTATTAATGGTCTGTCAAAAATTTATAAAAATTAATTTTTAGTATTAAAAAAAAAAGGAAAAGAAAGGAATTAATCTACCTATTGATTGTCTAGAAGTCAAACCTGATCAATAGCAACTTCGTAGCTTTGCTTGTAGCACACAAAAGTTGCTCTAAGTTGAAAGAAATTCCTTGTTGTCAGTATCCACACAACATCATCATGATCTAATTGCTTCTTTTCAATGGCTTCATGTAGCTTAGCTGCCTCAGATTTTGCAAGATTAAAGTCGACCAATTCTCTATCATGCCTATACGAGCTCACTAGACCCACTAGAAGCTGTGCATCACCCACAATACAAGTCAATCTAGGGAGTGAAAATGTATAATGCTAGAAGATTATAACAATGGTATATATAAATTATGCCAACCCATTTCCTCCCATATAAATATTATCCGCTTTATACTTAATGAACACACATGGTTTTAAAACGTGTTTACACTAAGAGGAGTCTATTATATATATAATGTTTAAAAAAATTTCCTATGTTGGATGTGTGGTATTATAATCACCCTACCACCTTGGCAGACACAATGTCCTTGTTTTGTCCTTTGCACGAGTTTGTGAAGCCAAATAAATGGACATCCCTTGTAGAGTCAAACAAACAAAGTCACACACCAGGATTAAGAGTCACCTTTGATATTAGTTTGTAACATGCTCCCATATACATATTGTTTGCTCTGGGTTTAATAAGTTATTGGAGCTTTAAAACACATTTATACCATTAAGAGAATTTCAATTTATATATATATATATATATATATATAACGTTGGGAACTTTTACTTTTTTATACGTGGGAAATCACATTAATAGCACGCATAATGGCCTTTGTATTATATGTATACCTCCTATGTATTAGGATTATGCTTATTTTGACATGCTTTTCTGTTGATGAAAAATCCTGAATTTGAAATGGTAAGCCCAATATTAATGATAAGTAATAATGGTGAAATGATACTGTCAAAGTTGTAACTTAAATTAGTTTGATATAATATTATTGACGCAAATTAATAGTCTAACATGGTATATCACCTTTTGGAGAGAAGTTGAGATGTTGGATGTGATGTCTTCTTCCAGAGAGCATTCGTATAAAGAGCAGTAGGCCTGCTTCACTGCCATTAGATGGTCCGGGGATGATGCACATGCTATCTCTACCAATACCTGCAATTGATTTATTTTCTTCCCCTTCTTTTTCAAGGCCTTGTTTGCCAATATCGCATCCCTTTCAGGGGCTTCATTCATCCATAAGATCATTGCTGTCTATTATCAAAATTTATTATATAGTTATGAATAACTCATTCATCAATTTGGACATGACTAAGAACTATGTAAAAATTTGAACCATTTATAAGTCCATAATTATTGATAAGTTGTACCAATCTGGAGATCCAAGGGATAATAAGATTTGTCAAAGGGAAAGAAACTTAATCTATTTTTAAGAGCATTTCATTCTATTAGAATGATAGTTATAAATCTACCATATTATCTTACCAACTCCATTCAAACTATTGATTAGACATGTAATTAGAACCATTAATTGTCATTCATATAGCTTATGTATATAACCAAAGTCAAACATCCTCCATAAAATTGGGGCTAAGGTATGAACACAAAGTACCTTGAGCACACCAGAAAGTTTAGATTCAAGACGATGGATGATGGACTCTTTATAAAGCTGTTGATAAGTGTCTTTGATCTGCTTCCTTTGGATTGCATTCCTGTGTCCCAATATCCATACTATCACTTTTTCATCCACTCCTCTCCCTACCCATATCCATAGAACCAAGAAAAAAGTAACCAAGAGGATTTGAACTTCATACAATCATTATATTATGTTGGTCTATATGCATAAAAAAATTGAACAGATAAATGAAGGCAGAAGAAAAGAAAAAGAAGAAAGACCTTGTAAAGCTAGACTAAGTCTCTCACTATCTTGGGCTGGAGAAGGAATTGAATCAGGCAATCTAAGTGAAGCCATTCTCGTGTTTTTGCTTTGGGAAAGCTAGAAACAGACTCAACTTTATATAGAAAAGATGCTATTGGGTCACCTTTAGGAAAGAAGCATTTGTGTCAACACCTTTTCCCTCGTCTTTTTCATGGGAAATACTGGAAGGTAAAATATCAATCAATAATGCAATGCTATTCTCTACCAATTCTTTCAAGTGGATCTTTAAGGAGTACATGATATATATTCTCTTTGTTTTATAAAGAGAAATTTTACACCATCAGATGAGCAATTTAGTAGTTTCACTTGGATCTTAAAAATTGTGAGAAGAAAGAAATATGTTAGGTGTTACTACTTTTTAGAATGGTTATTTCTTTTGGCTTATTTGCTTTTTTCATTGCATTATAACCTCATTTGTCTATTTTCAACATCAATTGATTAATGTTGGTTGGACCTGTTAAGTGGAGCTACCTTTACCTCCTATTAGCTTGGGCTTTTGGGAGTGTATATGGTCTTGCATCATTTGGTTTCAAAGTGAGATTGGGCATCAGCAATTGAAACATAAATATGGGCATCAATAATTTACTAGGGATTTTTGACATAGGACAAACAAAAGTCCAATGTCCCACATTGGTTGGTTGCTAACATTGATTGAGCCTTATATGCGGAGGTACTCTACCTTTCGTTAGCTTGGAGGTTCCGTATCATATTCACTTGGATATATAAAACACTTCAATTACAAATATAAAAGATTTTATAATATTAATAATCAAACACCTTTTAGTGTTGATGTGAGATTCTCTAGAAAAATAGTAATATTCAAACTATAACAAAATTTTGGGGAATAAGATATGAGAATAGGCACTTCAACTATGTTGTGATTAATTTTTTATGAAAAACCTATACTATATAATTAAGAAATGGCTTCTAGAGGGTTCCTTCCAAGTGTATTAGACTCATTTCACATGCTATTTCAAGATCTAGTATTTATAACCATCAAATAACATTTTATATCACCAACATTATAAAAAAGAAAAGGTGAATGGATATCATAAAAGTACAATGAGGACAAGATAATTTCATTTTCCTTTTCCCTTCATTGGGTTGGAAGGGAATATTTAATTTAGCTTGAAAAAAAAAAAAAAAAACCTCTTTAAGGACCCATAAGAGAACATCTAAAGCAATGTTTATGGTTAATTTTACAAGTCTTTGTACAGACAACCTGGGTGCGTAAACTTTTTGTTCCTTCTTTTTCAATTTTATAATTTTGTAACTTTATTCTTTTTCTAGACCCACTTAGAAGTCATATTTGAATAAATTCCAAACGTCACACTCCTTTAGTGAACAAGCATCATTGTTATATATATTACTTCTTTTGAGATTTCAGTACTAGAAAAAAGAATATATCTAAATCAAACACCTTTTAGTGTTGATGTGAGATTCTCTAGAAAAGTAGTAATGTTCAAACTATAACAAAATTTTGGGGAATAAGATATGAGAATAGGCACTTCAACTATGTTGTAATCAATTTTTTATGAAAAACCTATACTATATAATTAAGAAAGGGCTTTTAGAGGGTTCCTTCCAAGTGTATTAGACTCATTTCACATGCTATTTCAAGATCTAGTATTTATAACCATCAAATAACATTTTATATCACCAACATTATAAAAAAGAAAAGGTGAATGGATATCATAAAAGTGCAATGAGGACAAGATAATTCCATTTTCCTTTTCTCTTCATTGGGTTGGAAGGGAATATTTAATTTAGCTTGAAAAAAAAAAACCTCTTTAAGGACCCATAAGAGAACATCTAAAGCAATGTTTATGGTTAATTTTACAAGTCTTTGTTCTGACAACCTGGGTGCATAAACTTTTTGTTCCTTCTTTTTCAATTTTATAATTTTGTAACTTTATTCTTTTTCTAGACCCACTTAGAAGTCATATTTGAATCAATTCCAAACGTCACACTCCTTTAGTGAACAAGCATCATTGTTATATATATCACTTCTTTTGAGATTTCAGTACTAGAAAAAAGAATATATCTAAATCAAACACCTTTTAGTGTTGATGTGAGATTCTCTAGAAAAGTAGTAATGTTCAAGCTATAACAAAATTTTGGGGAATAAGATATGAGAATAGGCACTTCAACTATGTTGTAATTAATTTTTTATGAAAAACCTATACTATATAATTAAGAAAGGGCTTCTAGAGGGTTCCTTCCAAGTGTATTAGACTCATTTCACATGCTATTTCAAGATCTAGTATTTATAACCATCAAATAACATTTTATATCACCAACATTATAAAAAAGAAAAGGTGAATGGATATCATAAAAGTGCAATGAGGACAAGATAATTCCGTTTTCCTTTTCTCTTCATTGGGTTGGAAGGGAATATTTAATTTAGCTTGAAAAAAAAAACCTTTTTAAAGACCCATAAGAGAACATCTAAAGCAATGTTTATGGTTAATTTTACAAGTCTTTGTTCTAACAACCTGGGTGCGTAAACTTTTTGTTCCTTCTTTTTCAATTTTATAATTTTGTAACTTTATTCTTTTTCTAGACCCACTTAGAAGTCATATTTGAATAAATTCCAAACGTCACACTCCTTTAGTGAACAAACATCATTGTTATATATATTGCTTATTTTGAGATTTCAGTACTAGAAAAAAGAATATAGTATGTGAAAACCTAAACTAGAAATTTCTAGATGACTGAGAATAGGGATGTTTCAGCTCAAATCCATGCATACCATGCCTTAGCTAATGACCTACAAAATGAGCATATTAAATTACAACATTTTGTTCTTAAGTATCTCAAGTATGAAGTACAAAAAGGAGCTAATGTTCCTCAAAGACCGATTAATATCATATTTTTCAAATAAAATAGGTACAATGATTATATCTTAAGATTGATTTGTGCATTAAAAACGTTTTAAATAGGTAATTATATGTCACCTTATGCATGCCAAGTTTTATCATATTTTCCTTAAGGTTTTTTTTTTTTTTTTTTTTTAATTATTATTATTATTATTATGATTACAACCATAATTAATGAATAGTGATGACCTTGAGGGTCTTGATTAGTGGAACCCTCATTCAAATATGAGCTTGAGGATAGTGGATGCAAACTGGTTACACCAAACCACTATAAAAACTAGTCTTTGTGTTTCTCTCTTCTCTAGCTCTATTTTTTTTTTATCATATTATTGTTTATATTATCGCCCACATTCATAATTGTTAAATTTGTAAAAAGTAGTCATTACCCTATTCACACCCTCAAGTAATTACCTTAGGCTAATATAGTTAGAATCCTAATAATTATCATAATTTTTTTAATACAACAATTATGTATACAATTAAATTTTTTTATAAGGATTAAAAATGTTATTCCTTATATTTTGAAATTTTAAAGGTATATTTTCCTATACCAAAACATTACATTCCACTCATAATGTTGAAATGGTAGTATAAAATATTGTTTTCTATTTATTTTATTCTTTGATTTGTATTTGTTAATATAAATTTTATTTAAATTTTGAAAAAAAAACTTAATAAAACATTTTTTACTTTTTGATAAATATCAGGTATGCAATTGTTTCTTTTGAATTAAATTTAATTCTTAATAAAAAAAATAATTAATGAAATAATTATATTAGGCGCAAAAGGAAAGAATGATATGAAAAAAATGATAGATACAATTGGAAATTTTTTTTTAATTCTAATATTATTTATATTTTAAATTTATTTTTATTTCTAATTACAATGTTAGAAAATAGAGTTTGGGAGAGATCATACATTTAAAAAATGTGATGAAATATACTTTTGTCTAAAAGATCATGTATTTAAGAGTTATGATTATTTTAAAAAAAAATTAGGAAATTATTTTATTTCTTTTAATAAAATATTTTAGAATATTGTATTTAACCTCGTTAAAAATGCTAGTTTGTTCTCCATTTAATTTTGTGAAGAAAAAAAAAGTAACTATATATATCGTGTACATATTGCCACGTACAAAACTCGTTTTGAGGATATGACGATTATTTCACACCTTAACCCCGAAGACTCAAAAGTGTGAATAACTTAAACAATTTTTTGGAAGTTTACCAAATTTTAAATTCTAGCTCAGCGTAATGAAACTTATTGCTATAATCTTCAAAATTCAACTATAAAAAACTAACACATCAATTAATGTTATTTGTCCAAACAACTTCAAATTAACTCAAGCCATAACTTACAACAATTCTAACGTTACCATGTCCACAATAAGAGTCTAAACCAAAAGTCCCAATAATGTCAAAAATTCTCACCCTAGCCATCACTGCTTAACCAAACTAAGAGTATTTGAAAATACTCTACCCTATTTTTCATGCAAAATATATTTGATGATACATAGAAACAAAAACAACATTTTACACATTTCAAAATGATATATAGGAAGAAAATTATTATTTTTTTTTTTACAAAATTTATATTAATTTCCTTTACCTTTAAAAACACTTAGAATCCTTAAAAAATTTAGTCTCCAAGAATTTGCTCGTCACCTAACATAGCAACGACAACAATAATAATGACAATCATTACTATTAACTATTTATCTAAAATTATAAGTTTGACAACCCTAAAAATTTCCTTTGTTATATTATTATCATCGATATTATTTTCTTCGTAACCAATAATAATTTAATTAGTGGGTTTTCAAATTTTTATAAAAATTGATTCCTTGAATTTATTTCTCTTTCCTAATTTATCTAAATTAAATCTCTTGAAATATTTATTTGCATTAAACTCTTTTATCATTTTGTTGGATTCATGAAATCTCCTTCAAAATTCTCTTGCCTTTTGTGGTCGTCTACTACTACTATTATTATTATCCACAAACTGTGAACAAAACATAGCATCAACCTCAATTTTCAAATTAATTAAAATTCTTTATCCTCTATAATATTTCAAAACCACCTGATTATTTCCCTCTTTTTAATTCTAAGTTTAAATTTTAAACATTATTATAAACATGATTGGAGTTGATTTGAGACTGATGAAATAATAATAATAATAATAATTTTGTAAATTTAGAAAATTTTATGATAATTATTTATTTTGTTATACCATTAAAATAATATAAAATTCTTTTAATAATTATTTATCTTTTTTCTTTCGTTATATAGAAGATAATAATAAAAAAAAACCATATAAATAATAGAAGTTTTTTGTCATGAAAATATTATTAAGTTATTGGTATCAAAAAGTTGAATGCATGTATTAAAATATTAGAAATAAATAAACATAATAAAGATGTAAGAACATAAAGTAATGAAATTTGGATAATGAACCATAAGACCTTGAAGATGTATACGTAGCATTGTGGCACTGAGAAAATCTTGAAGACTACAAAGATTGCTATGTCTTAGTTCTTATTCTATCTAGCTTTGTAAGTTGTCGATAAAGTTGAATAGTAAAAGGATGTTTGGTAAATCAATGGATTGAAAAATTCGATTTTATCAACGATATTTCGCCGATATATTGAATATCGGACAACCTCAAAACAAAATTCAACACCGATTATTGAATGGGAGGAATATCGGAAAAAAAATCGGTAAAATCGACGAAATGAAAAAATCGAGCGTGAAGCGACGCGCGGAGCAACGGGGAAACCTGTCAAAATGTCGGAGATATATCGACGATATATCAGATATATAGGCGAATATATCGGATTTCGGTAAATATATCACCGATATATCGGGGAAATATCAGAGATTTTTTTGAAAGTTTTTTTTTTAAAATATTTATCATTTTTTATTTTTTAATTATTCATTTTTAATTTACTTTTTTATTTTAAATCTATATTATCATTTTATTTTTAACTACTTTTTATATTTATCTCATTTATGTATGACATGTTCGTACTTATAATCAATACTATCAAAACTCTATATCCTTGTATGAATATCGTCTTCAACAAGATGAGCTCCCTTCATCTAACAATATGATGGAACAACATCGATCTTCATTTTAGTATTAAGGACTATTGCAATATTATTTGTATTATGTTTATGTGTAAATTGTTTTCATTTAATAAAATCAAATATTTCTTAATTCAATTCTAACTTTCTGAGTATACAATTCCAAAATTCATATTTTCTATTCTTAAAATCCAAATATCGTAAACTGTTTATTGATATTTTTTTCTTTAACCATATTTATGTCAATTACACTTATAAAATAACTTTAACATATATATTCTTATTTATTTTATCATTATTTGAATTTTTCTAAGCATTCCCATCATAGGATAATTTTTGTCTCACCAATGTTTGTGTAAAAATATTCATCGATATTTCCGATATATCCATTAAAATCCAAGTATCAATATATCCGTGTTTACCGATATTTCAATTAATGGGTAAATCAACTTAATAATTTAATATAATTTAATAACTTAATTTAAGTTATCAAGTGCATCGAGTATATTTAGTAAAATAACTTAATATTACAATTTAAATTCGAAAATGACTTTAAGTATTAAGTTAAAATAGTCAACTTATCTTTAATTTCAAATCCTTTTTTTTCTTCCTATTTGTTCATATTTAATAAGAATATATTTAATAATAATGACTTTACATCCATCACTCATTTTTTATAATAAATATTTTAAGGTTATATTATATATTTTCGATACCTTAAGTATGAATGTTTAATAAATAAATTTATTGTTTAAGATTAATGAGAATAAACATTAATTAAAGTTAATAATGATAAATATTGATTATAATAAATGAACGTCAATAGGTATGGCTTAATATAAATTTTACCCAAAAATAAATAATAAAATTTAAGATCAATTTAATTTCAAATTGACTTAAATATAAATATTAAGTTTTATTAAATATGACCCTATTTGATAAAACTTAACACTTATTATTTAATGACTAAAGTTGACTTTGAGCTAAATTATACTTAAATTATTGACTTAAAACCAAGGCTTGAAATATCAATAAATATGGATATAATGGTACTTAGATTTTACGAATAAATTGAAAATATCGGTATATTTTGACAAAAATATGGTGGAACAAAAATTATTAAAAATTCATGAAAATACTTTAAAAAAAACTTCAAAATTTTGATCAAATAAATAAGCATACACATATTAAAGTTATTTTATAAATGTAATTAACATAGGTATGATCAAAGATAATGTTTATCAAACTTTTTAAGAAAATATTAACTTAAATTCCTCTAATATATTTATATTCATTTATTTTTAAAATTAAAAACTATTTTTATTAAAACATGTTTTATTACATTTTAAATAAAAATTTAAATTGATTTACATAAAATATTTTATATGAGATTTAATTCTAAAATTTTGTTACAAATTTGTAGTGACAATTTTTTGCTATTAGCATTAATTTATTTAAATAATTAAAATAATTTAAAATTACATTAATAATTTATTTTATCAAATTAATTTTAACTTATAGAATATTAGAACTTTTTAAAAAAAATTATATTTTAGCAATTTTTGAATAAATTTATATTTTAAATATTTTAAATAAAAACATTTAAAATTAAATAAAATTAGAAGGATAAATATAAAAAAATTAAAGTAAAGTGATAGTAATTTTTAAAAATATGATTAATGAAACAAATATGAAAATTTAAAATAAAAGGATGATATAAAATAAAAGGGTGAAATAAATTTAAAATAAAACATAAATTGGAAAAAATAACTAAATAACATAAACAACTTTTTTAAAAAAAAAAAATAGGGCTTCCAAAAAACTAGGAAGGCTTACTTGCGCATATTGTCAATTTTTTTTGCGAAGATTTTCCTATAACATCGGCAATATTTCATTGATATTGTCGATTTTTGGTTATCACCACCTCCAATAATGGCTAAATATCAACTTAATTTTGCATTTTTTAAATATTAAAGTTTTTTGATAAAATTAACTTGAAGCTAATTCTAAATTAACAAATTAACATATTTATGTTTATAAATTATAATTATAATTAGGTAAAAAAGGTCAAACAACAGTGAAGGTCGTATAGTAGTAAAAGAAATCGTAAAAGTAACTAGAACAAATGAGAAATAAAAAGGTAAAATAAAAATGTGAACTTAATAATAAATTAATCATTTTTACTGATTATTTAAAATTAAGTAATAAAGTTATTTTTTACTTCTTTTAGTCATATTATTAAATTATTTTATTAAATATATTTAATTTAATTAATGACTTAAATTAAATTATTACTTTTTTAAATCATATCATTAAATATATTTAATTTATTTAATAACTTAAATTAAATTATTAAATCACTTTAAATTATTAAGTTAATTTATCAAACACCAACCACCCCTCTCTCTCTCTCTCTCTCTCTCTCTCTCTCTCTCTATATATATATATATATTATTTTTTTTGGGGGAATTTCAAACTTAAGTGTGGAGAACTTTTTGATCTACTCAAAATCGTGAGTTTTGGGTCAAAATGGCCCATCTTTTAAAAAAATTATAACATCTAGGCACTTTTTGAAACTTATATTCAAATTGGCCTATTTGGTGCCACATAGGCACCATGTCATTAAAAATATTTTTTTTTTCGTTTTTTTAGTTGAAGCCGCAATTGGCACGGCTTCATTTTTGCACTAAAGCCGCAGTTGGCAACTACGACTTCATCCAACTGCGGCTTCATGCAACTGCGGCTTTAGTTAATTTTTAAATTTTAAAAATTATTAAATTACACCATTTATGATTGAAAATTTAAAAATATACTTAAATAATAAATTATTTATATTTAAATTTAAAAATCTAGTATTACTTCATCAAATATAAATTGATAAATAGAAGATATTATAAATGAATATTTTATTAATTAATAAATTAATAATCTTAAAATAATAAACTTATACAACATATAAATAATATATAAAATTGTATAATTTATTAATTTAAAATATTTAATTTGTTGTTTTTCAATATATTAATTTATTTGTATTATGATAAATTTATCTTTATCGAAATAATAGTATACTGATGGTAGGTCTGAATAAGTAGGGTGCTGCACTGATGGTACGTCTGAAGAGATGGGTGACTGTACTAATCGTGAGGATAAAAAGGTAGGGGGCTGTAATGATGCTGATACTGACGAGGGAGATGTCGACCGACCTCGAACAAGTGGTGGTCGAGCAACTAGTGACTGAGCTGGTGACCTACCTCCTCCATGCTCTACATGTGGGATACGATGATCCTCCCGAATAATACACATAACATTAGTGGCCATACGAATAATATCAACAACACCAATGCGGCAAGCATCACTATCAGAGTCCTCCAATGCATGACCTCCTCAAGATATGATAGATCTCATGGTCATGAAATTAAATAATATTATTGAAAAAAAGACAAGATATTAAGTAAATTAGCAATTGAAAATATGAAAATAAAAATAAATAACACTATATTTTATAAAGTTTATTTAAAAGTGAAGTATTTAAATATGATATATTTATAAAAATGACTCTACTATACCTTCAAAATTTAATTCTTATATTCATTTATTCATTTAAATATTCAAATATATAAATATTTTATAAATTTAGTAATTTACTTAATATCAATGGGAAAATTTAGTAATATTAATATAAATTTAGTAAATTCAGTTAATTCCATAGGAAAAGTGATAAGCCGATATACCAATACCAAAGCAAACCCATAATAATAATATGATAAAATTATTTTTATTAATATTTTTTTATTTAATCTTTAATTTTATTAAAAATTATAATATATTCTATTAAGATGAGATAAAATTGTTCTCATGATTTGTTTATTTATTTTTATCTCTACGAAATCTAAAAATCAAAAGGCCACACCCACTTCTCTCACTCGGGCATGAAGAACCCCTTTTCTGAAGTTGCCCTCCAGCCGGGAGAATCCCTAAAAAAGCCATTCTCTCACTCTGCCACTCTCAATCCTTTCTCTCACTCTGCCACTCTCAATCCTCGCAGGTACTAATCTAATCATGTTATTATTATTATTTTTGCAACCCCCGTTTGATTCCCAAGAAAATCCATGCCCCATTCGATTTCCGCGAAAATTCATCCTCGTTTGATTTCCGAGAAAATCCATGCCCCATTCGATTTCCGCGAAAATTCATCCTCGTTTGATTTCCGAGAAAATCCATGCAAAACCCCCAAGGAAAACCAAAAAAATTGCTTTTCTTTTGCTCTCTGTGTTTTCTGGATCCGTTTTAGGGTTCTCTTTGCTGTTGTGCCATTGGATTTAAATTTCAGGAACCCTAAATCAAAACTGAGAAACGGGAAAAATCAAGAATTTTTTTTTTTCTGTTTTCATTCTCGTTCCCCACTTTTCTCAGCATCCAACGGGAAAAATAAAAATACTAACAACACATGATAAAAAAAAGCTCAGATCTGAAAAAAATTAACACTAACCTCAACCTCCAACGTCTCCCTCAGTGGCCCACTGGTGGGGCTAGGGTTTTTAACGAAAAATCCACACGCAGAGCACGGGCTGGGAGAGCAGCTCGGATGGAAGTTTGGGAAAGTAAAAATAAATAGAATAAAAAATCACTTTGTATGCTGATGTGGAATCAAAAGGGCTATTTTGAACAATTGTTTGGGAAGGAGCCATTCTGAATATAATGTTTCAGCGGAAGGCTATTTTTACTTTTTTTTAAATCATATCATTAAATATATTTAATTTATTTAATAATTTAAATTAAATTATTAAACCACTTTAAATTATTAAGTTAATTTATTAAACACTAACCACCTCTTCTATATATATATATATATAAATTAAATTATTAAATCACTTTAAATTATTAAATTAATTTATTAAACATTAATCACCCCTTCTCTATATATATATATATATATATGTTTTTTTTTTTTTTGGAATTTCAAACTTAAGTGTGGAGAACTTTTTGATCTACTCAAAATCGTCATATGTTATACACTTAATACTTAACCAAAAGCGTAACCAGTTACTACAAAAGGTAAAAGGAAAATGAATTAAAAAAAAACAGGACATTTATACCATAAACGATTAGACGATGCCATTAAGAATCATGTGATGAAATCTTCTCGAGAAAACAAAGCAAACAGACGCCAAAGTCTCCGGAGCACTCAGGATTTCCCAAGTTAAATATAATAGTTGCAGTCCTTAAACCAAAGGAGTGTGTGTAGTCCGTGACGCCGCGTACTTAAAAAAAAAAAAAAAAAACACGGCGCGTTTGAAGGAGAAAAAGGCCAGGGGCAGAGAGAAACAGAGGGGCCCGGTGAAATTAAAGCGAGTGATGGCTGTGACTCCTGATGCAGGCTTCCGTCACTGCCAACCACCGCTTCGTACTCTCCACGCTCTTAAGGTTTATGATCTAGAGAGACAAAGGAGCACGAAGCACGTTCTAAAAGATAGATAGCGAGAGAACGCCAATCAAGCTTTTTCGACGGCTTTTTCTTTTTCCTTTTTTTGTTTTTTTTTTTGGTTGTTTCGAGAATGGAAGATGGGGAGTGGGTTCTGGTGAGGCCACCCACAGAGATCGAATGCTGGAGCCCTGGATGGGGCGGGGACGAGGATGAGAGCGGCTCCTCTGACCCGCTCAAGGTTCGATTTTTTGGACCGGCCAAGCACTGGACCGACGCTCTTCCCATCGGCAATGGCCGCCTCGGGGCTATGGTGTGGGGCGGCGTCGCATCGGAGACGCTTCAGCTTAATGGTAAGAGTCTCTTGTTCAGGGTCTGGTTGCAGAAGGAAAGGAATGAGAGTGAATGTCAGCTGGAGTGAGACTGCTAAATCATTTCCGCTTGGTTTGTTTTGCTTTGGTTTTTGGATAAAGAGTGAAACTTTGAGATTCGTGATTTTGGTTTCTCGATAAGAGAGTAAAGTGTCGTTATATTTTAGTGTTTGGTTGGTGAGAAAATGGTAGAAAATTTTCATTTGTGAGAAGGAAATTGTGAACTCAACAGAGTCAACTAAGTTGATTTGCGTTTTTGTGATAAGTAATGAAAAATTGAGATTTGAGATTTTTCTTTTTCCTGTTGTTGGCAACTAAATGAAGATTTGGGGTGGAAAATGCAATATTCATAATTTCTATTTCTTTCTTTCCTGAATTCTTTAGTCTTGCCTGCAGACGAAAATGTGATGGTAAACTGTAATTGGAGTTGCTTGAAATGCTTGGAGTGAATATAATCTGAAGCTAAGATTAATCTAAGAAACATGGTCTGAACCATTAGAATAGTGAATCTTGTGATCTGGCATTGTGCAATTTTTCAATTCATACGTAAGATCTGTCAAATAAGACGGTTTGGTTTCAAAATTAGGAAGAGTAAAGAAGTAACATTTGGAATCTTATGTTTTATCATTGTTTTCCTATGAAAGAAAGTCTTCATTTCACTGATCTCCTAATAACCAAGCATATGGTTTGGAATCCTTTGTAGAGGGCACCCTTTGGACTGGGACTCCTGGAAACTACACAAATCCAGATGCTCCAAAAGCACTATCAGAAGTCAGAAAACTTGTTGATAATGGTGACTATGTTGCAGCTACTGAAGCAGCAGTCAAGTTGTCAGGGAATCCTTCCGATGTATAATGCTTCTTATCTCTGTTATTACTGTTCATGTTCACTTTACTGGAAACTTGATACAATTCTATTCATTACGGGCTCTTTTAAATTTGTAGAATAGTAAAGCTTATTTTAATATTGTAGAATGTCTCATGAAACTTGCTATCAAACCTGTGACTTTGAGTTGGTGCCATGATCCCCCATTTAGCTAGTTAGATACATAATATATAGTTCTATATCCATCTGTTCAATTTTTGACTTTAAACTACTTCGTAATCTAAATAATGTATACAGGTATTGATAGCTAGTTGATGGAGATTTTTCTAATTATGGTGGAGTGGTGATTAGAGCTTTACCTAGGCGTGTTTGACCATTTTTGCTTGACAGAGAGACAGGAGTACTAGCACCACAAATGGTTCATGCCAATTTACAGTTACACTAAAGCCCTAATACCCTCCTCATTGTCTTTAAGCTGCTTGTATGTGGACTTAATAAATTGGGAGATATATATATAAACAAATGAAGTTCAAACTCATGATATCATATAAAACAAAGACTTGATGCTGTATTAAGCAACCAATCCACCTAAAAAGTTAAGGTATTAGGTAGTAGGCCAACTCTATATGATGCCAATCTACACTTCGGCTAAAACTGTTACATTTATATGGTCCTTTTGTGAAGATACCTTATCCTTCCTCTAGGTTTTTGTTTAGGTGCAAAAATTTGTTGTCTTTAATAGAAAAAGAAATATTGGTATATTTTGGGCTGTGCAGCAACCCCCAGCTGAATGCAACAGTTGGGGGTTATTTGGTGGCATAATGCTTTAATGCTTGGCCTTCACCTGGCTAACACAATTTACCTAGGACCTCATGGCTGTGGAATATGCTCTGGCTAATGGCTAGGTGGAGCATTAATTGCTTTTATGTGCCTGCTGTGGCTCATCCCTTAAGGTTAAACTCATTTATCAGTTATTCTTCTTATAGGTTAATTAAATGTTTTTTTCCCTACAACAACTTGCCTTTGATAGGGCAAATTTCCCTGGATTTACATTCTCTGTATTCTTCTTATTTCATATTAATATAAATGACTGAATTTTAGAAGAAAGCTTGGTATCATCTTATCTTGATAATTATATCCTAATGATTTTGATTTTCTTGTGTTAATGAAGGTTTATCAGCTTCTAGGTGATATTAATCTAGAATTTGATGATTCTCATCTTGCATATGCTGAAGAAACATACAGTAGAGAGCTAGACTTGGATACTGCAACAGTAACGATAAAATATTCTGTGGGTGATGTAGAGTACACTAGAGAGCATTTTACCTCTTATCCAGATCAGGTGATTGTGACGAAGATCTCTGGAAGCAAACCAGGGTCAGTTTCTTTTACAGTATCACTAGACAGCAAGTTACATCATCATTCAAACTCAAGTGGCAAAAGTCAGATTATTATGGAAGGAAGTTGTCCTGGTAAAAGAATTCCACCAAAAGTGTATGAAAATGATAACCCACAGGGAATTCTGTTTTCTGCTGTCCTTGATTTACAAATTAGTGATGGCAGGGGAGTGATTAATGTTTTGGATGATAAGAAACTGAAGGTTGAAGGTTCAGATTGGGCTGTTTTGTATCTGGTGGCATCATCTTCATTTGATGGTCCATTCACTAAGCCTATAGACTCTAAAATAAATCCTACTTCAGAGGCTCTCAGTGCATTGAAGTCAATAGGAAACTTTTCATATTCTGATCTTTATGCACGCCATTTGAATGACTATCAAAACCTTTTCCGTCGAGTTTCACTACAGCTTTCAAAAAGTTCCAAAAGTGTTATGAGTGATGGGTCTCTGGAAATGAAGAAACCTATGTCCTCCAGGACTGGTTTGTATTTGGAAGGAAGTGAAGATAGAGTTTCAACTGCAGCCAGGGTGAAATCTTTTGGAACTGATGAAGATCCTTCATTAGTGGAGCTTCTGTTCCAGTATGGTCGATATTTGCTCATCTCTTGTTCTCGACCTGGAAGTCAGCCGGCAAACCTACAGGGAATTTGGAACAAGGATATTGAGCCAGCATGGGAGTATGTTCTGTGTTCTTTTCTCTCCTTTCCTTTTTCCATCCCTTCTTGGTATTCCATGCTACATATAGAAAATCCCTCACATTGTTTTAGAAATGTATTTATACTATTTACATGGGAGCTTATTTTATTTGAGATAGATGGTTACTTCCATCTAGTCTTTTGCGTGTTTGATAGCTCTATAATATTGCACTTATTTTTGGATTATTTCAACCATGCTTCCTCTGGCCTTCTTCTCATTTATTCCTTTTGGAGCTGTAATTTTTCCATTTAGATATGAGGAAATAATTTCATTTTGTTTGCAAGGAATACTTCTATGTTGGCAAAATTAGTGTTAGGTTTCACAAATTGTTAATTTGATTATATTCCCTTTACAGTTTCTTATTTGACCTTCCCTTCTTTCTGCAGTGGGGCTCCTCACTTGAACATAAATCTTCAAATGAATTATTGGCCTTCCCTTCCATGCAACCTTAGCGAGTGCCAGGAACCTTTATTTGATTACATTTCTTCCCTCTCAATCAATGGGAGCAAAACTGCAAAAGTAAGAATTTATTTCAATTTCTAGTTATATTGAAGGTTCCATTAAGCACTTATTGATTCTATTTATCTGGTTTTATCATTTATTTTGTCTAATTGGTCATAACAGTCCCAACAAGATTTGAATGAATGGGATGTAGGACCAATAGTTGAAATTTTGTAAGTTCTTAGACGTAGTACAGGACAAAGATGGGGGTTTTGAAGTACATCATATGGTTGTGTGACAAAATTACATTGCTAGGAAACACTGTATCAGGGATTGTGGATTCCGTTGTCTTTAAAACAATGTCATGCTTTAATTCCTGCCCTTAAGCTCTCACAGCAGTGCAGGTCACATACCTTTGGAGATAAATCATTGGCCTGATACTAGCTATGATGTCTGTAAGGAGCAAGACCAATGATCCAATCTGTGATTTTTGTGTTCTCTAAGATAGAACATTTTCTCATTGTTTCTTCATTCTCTACACACAAGTTCTCTTAGTAAATCACAGAATGTTGCAGGTGAACTATGAAGCTAGTGGTTGGGTTACACATCAAGTGTCTGATATATGGGCAAAAACATCACCAGATCGAGGCCAGGCTGTGTGGGCCTTATGGCCGATGGGTGGAGCTTGGCTTTGTACCCATCTATGGGAACATTATACTTTCACAATGGACAAGGTAAGTTCTTATTTTTCCCTAACTTTTGATGCCTTGTCCCAGTTAGGTATTTGCATGAAAATCTCTTGTAAGAGAAAGATTGTGTATAGAGGGATCCCTTTCACAACTGGCTTTCCTTTAGAGCTCCTGGACTGGAGCATTCTTTGAGAGTCATGCTGATATGGCATCACCAGATGCAAGTCTTAAGAGAATATTTTAACCCAATGATCAAGGGAAAGACCTCATTCATCTTAATATGATGGTAATATCTGCAGAAAATTTTTTCTGCTGTCCATTACTTCAAGTTTTCTACTTATTCGTAAGAGTCGGATGTTTTTTTTTTTTTTCCTTTTTTTACATTCCCCATTACTATTCTCTTTATTGTTGTCGGAATTCTTATCCTAGAATTGATTCGAGTTATTTTTGTATGTGGGAATCGATGACTTCATTGTTTACCTTTCTTGGATACAGTTGTAATGATCTTGCGATATGCTGTTTATGGTTTTTCTGTTTATAATATCTATCCCTTCTAGGAGCTGATAATTGTTAATATTTTTGACATGATTAGAATTTTCTGAAAAATAAGGCATATCCCTTACTAGAAGGATGTGCAAGATTTCTCTTGGACTGGTTGATTGAAGGACGTGGAGGATCTCTGGAAACCAATCCATCAACTTCTCCAGAACATATGTTTATTGCTCCAGATGGTAAGCCTGCTAGTGTGAGCTACTCAACGACCATGGACATTGCAATCATAAGAGAAGTTTTCTCTGCAGTAGTTTCTGCTGCTGAGGTGAACCTCCAAATTTATTCTGGCAGTTCTTAGCTTTCTATTATAATTCATAGGAATTTCGATCTGTACATTAAGATGCTTTGAACTATTAATTTTCTTACAAACAGGTGCTGGGAAAAAATGAGGATGAGCTCGTTCAGAAAGTCCTTCAAGCTCAACCAAAACTTCCTCCAACAAAAATTGCTAGAGATGGTTCCATTATGGAATGGGTATTGAGGAATTTGAATTTATATTTCCCAATTTCCTATGCTTCCTATTCTTCAAGGAAGGATATATTCTGCAGTGGTTTAAAGAACTGCTGAATTTCATTGACCGAGTTCTATGTCCTTGTAATGGCAGGCACAAGATTTTGAGGACCCAGAGGTGCATCATCGACATGTATCTCATCTATTTGGCCTATATCCAGGGCACACAATAACAGTTGAGAAAACCCCAGACCTTTGTAAAGCTGTGGACTATACCCTCTATAAAAGAGGTCTGCACTTGATATCTGTCTTGGTAGATTATTCAAGTCTTGCAGTATCTGTTCAGTTGGATCGACATTTAGACACTAAATTATTGCAAATTATTCTGTTTTTTTTGGTTCTCCATTGAATATATTGCTAGCCCATTACCTAGCACTATCACTTGAGCTTTGAGTTCAAATTAGTAACCTAACACTACAGAATTATCATATTTGCAACTTCAATTCACTTTGATCTGTTAGTTTGCCTAGAACAACAGAAATAATTGTCCAGTAGTGTTGCTTATATTTTCTTCTTTGGACAGGGGAGGACGGTCCAGGATGGTCGACTACATGGAAAACAGCTCTGTGGGCACGTCTCCACAACAGTGAGCATGCATATAGGATGGTCAAGCATTTATTTGACCTGGTGGATCCTGCTCGTGAAGCTGATTTTGAAGGTGGACTATACAGTAACTTGTTTACTGCACATCCTCCTTTCCAGATTGATGCCAACTTTGGGTAAGGGGCTCCTTCTGTCGATGATATTTTTTGTAGCAAATATCATTTTTAGCTATAAATTCAATTCCATTCTGATTTACTGAAATTTAGTGACAAGTATATTATGTTGTGCTGCTGGCAATAGCTTATTGGGGTAATTTTTTTCTTGTCACATTGGTCATAAACTTGGTAGATGAGTTATCATAACAATGTGGTTTTTTCTTGAATGTTCTTTTTGTTCAAGTGAAGACATTTTTAAAATGGCTTTATCTAATCATTTTGGGATTCAATTGTTAATAACTCTATACTTCACTGGTTAGCTGAAGAAAGGATATCTATCTCCACAGTGTATTCATGTGCTCTACTCCCTAGGTGGTTCCAAACGTTAGGTCACAATATGTCTATGAGAAAGTCGATTGCACACTCTGTACAACCTCCAAAACAAAAGACAAGAAAGGTGGAAATTTCTTACATTTTTAGTTAGACCAATGAGTTTTCAGTTGAAATTACATGACAGCTTCCGATTTTATCTTCTTTTTTTTCTTTATTGCTATCTATTTTTATTTTTATTTTTGTTTTTAACTCCATAGAACACACTGGCCTAAGAAAATGAATTAATTCCTCTTCTGCAGTAACAAAATCTTACTCAAAGGTGAACTAAAAACTTATGTCAGTCTATTATGAACAAACAACATTGATATTCATAGAGGGCTGCTAATCCTGTGATTGTTGGTGCCAGTTTCTGTGCAGCAGTTGCAGAAATGATTGTTCAGAGCACCTCAAAAGACCTCTATTTGCTCCCTGCTCTTCCCCGGGACAAATGGGCGAATGGTTGTGTCAAAGGATTGAAGGCACGTGGTGGTGTTACAGTCAATGTATGCTGGAAAGAAGGAGATCTTCACCAGATTGGGGTGTGGTCAAAATACCAGAATTCTACTAGAAGATTACATTATAGAGGAAGTATAGTAACAGCGAAAATGTTGGCTGGCAGAGTCTACACATTCAATAGGCAGTTAAAATGTGTGAAAACATACACACTCTGAGGAGAAAGAGGCTTTCTTGATGAGCATTGGTTTCATATTTCCAAATAAAACCTGCAAAGCAGTTTGGTTTCCTTTCTGTTAATTTCTTTTGGTTTTCTCCCTCCAATTCTCTTCATGTGATTTCTTTGGGAGTTTGTTAAAGAATTTTGTGAGACCTTTTATCTTATGACAGTTGATTGTTGTATTTTCTTTGAAAATTTATCACTAAAGTCTAAGCCATTTGTGACGGCCTGTTTTTCTTTCATCTGCTATGTTTTTTTGCATGCCATTGGGAGATAAAATAGGAATTGATGCCACATCCTCTTTGATTTTCTTCACTCTGGTATAAGAGATGATTCGCTAACAAGGGGCTTAACTTTAGGAACGGCCGAATGGATGCTAGAGAATCATCTAAATTGGATGGAGCCTGAAGTGGAAGGTATTAAACAATAAACAACCTTACCAATCCTCTCATTTACCCGAGCCTTAAAGCAATAGATGTTTGTGTCATAGACTTAGTATTTTCCTAAGCTTGTGGGGCACTTAGACAAGTCAAGACACTTGATCTTGCTAAGTTAGTCTTACTCTTGATACTTAGCTTGTTAAGCTAAGATGCTTATGACTTGGAAGCTTTAGAAGGTGTAGTAGGCAACTCTTAAAGAATGAAAGCTTTTATTGCTCAAATGAAGCTTTACAAGTATTTTGGGAACTTACTTGCTTGGTTAGGAAGTGATTTGGGTGGTACTTTGGCCAAATGAGGGCCTCGCCTATTTATCAGCACCTTATGAAGTTTTTGGAACCTTAGAAGGTTTCTTACAACTTAAGAATAATCTATAACATCTTACACAATTTTATGTACAAGCCTAGGTACAAGAATATACAAGAGATCCCTAAAATTCTCTAGAAAACTTTAAACTCCTTTCATGCCTTCCACTATAGTGTAGAGATGTGTAGAGATCTCTAGGCATTTCTAAAACCTTCCACATTTTTTCCACCAATGGCTTAATGCAGATGGCCCCAAGTGTCTCCAGAAGTTTCCTGCCCTTTGACATTTGGCTCTTAAGGCTCGTCTTTAATATATAATTTATTTTTAAATGTTTTAATGAAATATTCTAGTATACTTACCATTATCAAATAAAATATTTTAATATAAAAATATATCTACTTATAATAATCTATAGTTTAATATAAACAAATTATTTAAGATAATATTTGATTTCAAATATTATGGAGATAGCATTTTATTCGTATTAATATTTGGAATATTCTTATTCTTTTTAGGGTCTTATAATATATTTTTACTAGATTTAATTCCTTTTTTTGTTTTGAACTTTTTAAGACATAGCTTTCATTTTTCCTTAAGAAAAATTTAAAAACCTTGAGGCTATGTTTGGTTCTCTAAAAAAAAAAAAAAAAAAAAATACAAAGGAAAAGTAGAAGAAAATAAAAAATAGAAGAAAAGAAAAAGTGAAGAAAAATAAAAAATATATTAAAAATCGATAAATTATTTTTATTTGTTATTTTAAACTCTTTTTTTTTTAACTCATCCATCTAAAGATTAAGCAATTTAAACATGCATAAAAATTTAATTAATTTTAATTATATTTGATTTTATATTATATTTTTCATAGGATAATTAAACATGAAAAAAATCATTTTCCTTTGTATTTTTTTATTTCCTTAGTATTTTTCTGGAACAAACACAATCTAAATTGATATTTTAAAATTTTTTATTCTTTGAGCTCAATTTTTCATAAAATAAAAACGAAAAAAAAAAATACCATCCAAAAATTAAATTAGGCCAAAAATTGGTATTTTTACTTTTACTATTTTTTGAGCTAAATTTTCCATAAAATAAAAATGAATAAATAGACATCCAAACATGAAATCAATACCAAAATTCTTTAAAATTCTTTTAATTCTCATATTGGTTTTAGTGTTCATGAGACACAAAATGAGAGAAATTATTGGTTACTAATTTTTCTTTTTAATTACTTTTAAAATTGAAGCCAAATATGAATTTGTGATTTCTAAGAAACAAAAGAATATTCTATCATTTCATTTTAATTAAATAAAATTTTAGAAAAATGAAAAGGATTGAAGTGTTGGGAGTCCCTCTTTGAATAATCAAGAACCATCCAAACTCCACAAGAGTCCTGCTCTGGGATAAAGTATTCAAATCCAACGGTCGAGATCATTCATGATCCCTGAATCAAGGTAACGATTCGGTAAGTTTATCAATTACAACGATAAATCCTAGAAGTCCGGAGATCAAACGGATGTCAGCACTTGAACCACATACACTCTCATGGTCCTTAGTAACAGCATATATACCTAAAACCCTAAACAAAACCCCCACCCCCCACTGGTTCACGTCGTCGTCACCACTGAGAAAGAGAGAGTTTTGAGAAAAAATGGCTTGGCGCGGATCTCTATCCAGATCGTTGATGTCCACTGCTAGGGCTTCGTCGCTCCGGTCCTCTCCGGCTGTCCCCCGCGTCCGTCCGCCTCCGCTCGCCGCCCCTCGCCTTCAGACACGCCGCCTCTCTTTCACCAATCCAAGGTCCCCCGCCCGTATCTTTAACATCCATTATGTCCTGAGAAAATGAAGAAAAATAAAATATAATGAGATTTTGGAACTTGTTTTTTGATGGCTGCGTGAAATAGTTGTATTCAGCTCCGATGAGTTTTGAGTCTTTTTGTCTTCTTCGGTCCGGGATAATGAAAAAGTTGGAGACTTTAGGTTTCTTTTATTTTCCGTCGTTTTCTCTGCAACCCTTAAAGGCTCAATTGAGTGGAGACTTTTGTCTTCTTGAGTAGAAAATAATGAAAATATCATATCCTGAATAAAATTCCTTTCTATATATTTGCAATTATAACAGGGCATTACTTACTCTGATTTTCTTCTGTTTGTTGTAGGAATTTGGGAGAACTAGGATGCGTGCAATCGCTTCTGCCGCTGCACAATGTGATGGCTTCTCCCCGACTCACATCGCACCTCAGTGTTGATGTGCGGGCTTGCTGCGAGCTGTTCCATGGTACCTTCTGCCGTACTTGTCAGGATCGCTAGTAGTCTCTTTGTGAGTCTTTTCTGTTTAAAGGACAGGCGAAAATGAAAGCAAAAAGGAAAAAAAAAAATGTGTTTCCTTAGTTGTTGTTATTCTGATACTGATGCCTCAAGGACCAACCTTTGATTTCTTCCCCTTAAATTGAATGATTTTAATTTATCGTTAATGTCATGTTTGGTAGGAGAAATGAGTGCTAATCTAGGAAGTGTTTGTTAGTTTTTTAAGATTGGTTGATGAGAGGAATTGGGATTGGGATTGATAGGGAGGAATGGAAAAGATGGGTGATGCGCAAGGGCTTTCAATCATCAAAAAGCTGGAGAATGATGACAAACTGTAGGTTATTTTTTTTTCATTCCTTCTTTAATCCCTAACATACATGTGATTAAAATTATTGATTTTGTGTGAGCAAACAAAGATATGACTGTTGGAAAATATTCAACATTGGGAGACATTTGATCAAACAGTATAAATGCAATATTTTGTGTGTTATTAGATTCATTTCTCTCAGTTTTGATGAATAAAATTTGTCTATCTTTTCCAAATAGTTTTAGTGACAAACAGAAAATCTTGTGTATTTTTTTGGCTGTTAATTCTTACAGGAATGCCTTGCCAAGGATTTTTCAGAATGCCATGATGTTTTCTCTTTAATTCTTTGCTTAGTTGTTAGAAATTTTGTTTCCTTCTTCAAATTGTTTCATCATTGTGCATATTTACCTGCTAATGTATTACATGATTCTAAACTTGGATCTTATTTCCTTCTTCAAATTGGTTCATCACTGTGTATACTCCAAAGTGTGTTGCAATTTACACATAATCTAAAACTTAGCATGTGAAGGTTATATGGTTCTCTCCTCTTGAAAATAAGCTGTTTTGAATGGAGGCGTACGTTTTGAATTGTTGATATTTATGCTCTTTTTTTTTTTTTTTTGGTATCTATCAAAAAAAATATTTATGCTTTTTTTGTGTTTCTTTGAATGAGGACAAGTACATTTAGTTGCTCTTCCTCGAAGGTTCAAATTGTTTTGGTTGGTCATCCTCAGCAATAGCACATAGGGGGCTCTCTTTCTTGAGTGAATTGTCCCAAATCAAAGAGCCAGAGAAGTTTCGGAGCTGAGATTGTGTTTTTGGGATGCATCTGGGTAGCTTTAGTGCTCCTTGGGTGAGGCAAAACCCAAAGAGGTTTTCAGTTGGCTGCTTTGAATAGGATTTTGCAAAGCAAAGAGAGGATGGGGTTTTGAGGAGGTCTTTGGTAAAAAGGTGGGGAGTGTTGTCTCAGCACTTCCCAGTTCCCACTAATGGGAAGAGATAATCATGGTTCCTTTAAGATTGAAATCATCCCTACATGTGTTTTAAGGGTGCCTAGTTGGTTAGGATAAATGCCGATATGTGTGGTAGAGGTGTAAGTTTTTGGGTTTATTCCTAGTTCAATGTCCTAGATTACCCAGTGCTAGTTGTAGTGGGTGCAGTAAGCACCTTGAGGCCCCCATGGAAATGTTGAAAGGCTTGGCTATGGAAGGTTCCTTGGTTATTAAAAAAAAAGAAAAAGAAAAAGTTATGGACGACAGCGACTCATTCTCCTTATTCTATTGCCCTTAGATTGTGAATATGTTGAAGGTATGGTCCTTTATGTGAGGGAAACTGTTGTTCTATGATCATATGTTCCCTCTGTGGTATGCTTTAAGGGGTTACTCGACCAAAGCATGCTTATGTAAGGTTGCTTTGTTTTTCTAGTATGATGGAAGTTGTTTGGAAACTAGCATTTTGATTTGTTGCATTTAATGTTAATATTCTTAGAAAATAAACTATTGAGGAAAACAAATAAAAAGAAAATAGAACAAAGAGAATGACTTCAGTTTTATGTGATTCTCTCAGATTTGTGTCTGAAGGATGGTGGGACTGATTCTAGAGTTTCTGGTTGTTGAGAAACAAAGAGGAGGAAGTGGTGTTGCTGTACATATTGTGCTTCTTAACTGTCGCAAAGGTGGTTGAATGCATGGATCTCATGTGCACTAGAAGATGTTTGGGAAGTGATGTGGACACATGGTTGTCTCTCATGGTTGGCCTGGAAACCCCTGTTAATCAGCAACATTAGACAAAGGGTTAAGAATAGTTGAGTGCACTATAACCAAAAACCTCCTTTTATACCATGGTTGGATATGCTAGTTTTCATGGTGTAATAGGATAGATAATTGAGGTGAAGTTTATTCCAAATTTGTTGTAGATTATCCAAATGCTTCAATGATGGGAGGCAATAACCATTTCCTGGACCTACTTGAAGTTATTCATTGTTGAATTAATCCTCTGGTATATGTATCATGGATGTAATTGTGTATGTGATGTGTATATGGATGTTTGTACATATGGCTGTTGCATGTGTAGCATTTTTAGTGAGATCATAATTCATTCACTATGTTTAATATATGTTTCCTCAGAAATTCTCTTATGGTTTTTGTTCAAAGAAGACTGTCTCTCTTTTCAGCTTAGTCACGATATCAAACTGGTTCAAAAGGAAATGGGAATTAAGAAAGATGATAGAATCTAACCTTTAGGCTTTTTCAATGATATGATCAGTTGGACGAACTCTTGTGCATTCTTACGGAAAATTTGATTACAATATGCTCTTGTTATTACTTTCCTTGCTTTCATCATTTTCTCAGTCCAGGGTGTAAAAATCCTTTACTTCCGACTTCCAACTAGAAAGGGATATTAACAATTGTGTTGTATATATTCTGTTTGATGGAAAATTACTGCATAGGATTAACTTGCAGATCTTCATCCCTAACTCATGACTAATTATGCCTGATATTTTTCAGTGTGGTGGGTCTTGTTCTTATTTCAAAATCACTTATATGATGTCAGAACTTTTATACAGAATTTGCATCTTTGTTGTTTCATTGTAGGTACTTGAATAGGCTGTTGGATCAGCACAGCAGGTGCAAAAATTCATTGGGCCAGTCATAGCAAGTAGGTGTATCCAGTGGGAATTTTGGCTTTTGGAGTAGGAAAAATTAACAAGAGTATGTCATTTGTTTCATCTTTCCAAGAAGAAACTTGGAATTTTTTACCTAAGGGATAATCTTATAGATAAAGGATTGAAGGTTAAAATATACTTGTGGGTGCTTTCAATTCAATGATTATTGTTACTTGACATATCTTTCTAGTGTGTAATTTGTGTCTGTTTTTGGTCACTGAACCTATATCAGTTATGGCATGATAATTCATCTTGTTTAGTACTTTCATATCAATTACATTAGAAACTGTTTCTGCAGGATTTTATTGATTCTCTTTTCTTTATATTTGGTGGGTCAGAAATGCATGCTACTTAGGTGGTTATTAGCTGATGCCTTTTGAACTGAGAGTTTGTTTCTCTCGAACTTTGTGTTGTCTTTATGTTCAGTTTGGTTGCTGAGAAAGTGTGATAAAGCTTGGAGTCCTAGAGCACCTGCACTCTAGACCGAACCTATTAAAAGTTCCTTGTTTTCATTTATTTTCCCATGGATCCTCACTCAGCTAACAAGGTAGGTATGACTGAACTTCGGTTGGACACATGATTGATGGTATTAGAAGATAGGGTACAGTTCCTGAATGATAGTAATTACCTGATGGGAATACTCTCTACAGGAGGAATAATGTAGATAAACTGGCATTACCATAAGAATGTTGTGCCTTGTGTTTCCAAACCTTGTCCAATTTCAATGGCAGTAGGAAAAACAGATGTTATATAACAGGATGCAGCCAAGGGCCTTTCTTTTTTCCTTTCTCCCTTTTTTATGTTGTTTGGGGCCCTATTAGATAATTTATTTCTAGAATCTCACTGATAGGTGTACGTTGGGCAAGGCTTGAACCCCAAAAGGGTTGGACCTGATTGAATGTCATGCTGGACTGGCAAAAGAAAGTGCTGAGATTCAGGGAGAAGGAAAATAAGAAACTGAGGGCAGGAAATGGGGGCAGGGAGAATAGAACTCTACTGCTAACATGGCTCTGGGAGAAAAGGGGCCGCTTTGGTTTTTGGCTTTCAGACCTGAGTTTAAATCCTTATCTTGCTTTAGGCTGGGTTAGGCCACTGGCCTGAACTTTTAGGAGGCTTTGAACCAATTGTATGCTTCTACTCATTGATACGTGTATTTTGATTCCAAATACTCAATGCTGATATATTTTTATAAATTTTAACTTATGAACATGATTTATCACTGATATTTTTATGTATCTAACCTATAAACATTGATTCTTTATTGGTTAATTTTTTTGTTGGTTCTTTAACACATTTTTTCTTCCCTTTTCTTTTTATTCTCTTTTCCTTTTTTTTTTCTTTTTCAATTTAGATACTGATGACGGTTTCTTAGGGCCCTTGTTGACAAGAAATTCTATCTACTATGAACTCAAAACTTATGACAAGTAACACAAGAGTAAAATTGAAGAACATGCAGTCACAAAACCACAAGTCGACCTTCATTAAGCATAGAGCATCTTCAAAAGAATGTTGATGTAGGTTAGAAATAGAATACACATGGAACCAAAAAAGAAGTAAAATATGAATGAAAATGCATCACTGAGCTTGGGAAGCATGGTCATGAATTTTATGTGGTCTTCTCTAGTGGCCTGCAAAATATTGCAGGATTGGCCACCAAGGCTACGCACACTTGGGGCTACCACTCAAAACACTGTTCCTATGGTTGTATATTTGCAATCAAAGTACACTTGATATCTTACGCACAATGCGGTCAATGCCATATGAGTGGGCACATGGGGGTTGTTAATGCTTGTGACAAACCCACATGGGGTTTCTCATTTTTGGTTAATGCATGCCCTTCTCGAATGACCTGTTTGAGGAGACAACTGCCGAACAACAGCCTGGAGAAGAAGGCTAAAGGATGAATGTCCTTAATGTCCCAAAGGACTTTATCTTATGTCTATCCAGATGGCTGTTTAATGTTATGAATCCATGTGAAGGGATCTTGAACCACTGTTGGGAACAGTTAGTCATGGGATTTAGTGGGGTCAGAAGGCATAGTTTTATTCAGTCTGTTGAATGCTTGATTCAACTCTATTGCATTTTTTTCTTTCTTTCAATGGAAGACTCTGCTGCTGGAAGCAGTTAATCATGACATTGGTCCCCAGAATAGGATTGTTATTTCTCAATTAAGAAATGGATTCACATGAGTTAACCAGGGCTTCAGAGTTAGAACCATACACAGGAATGCAAAGAAATTCCTTTCTGTTGATCAAAAGTTAGGATTGTTGTTTCACTCCTGTTCTCGTCTCTTTTACCTCATCTTTTCTCTTTCTTTTCATTCTTCTGACCTTTTTACTCCTTCGTCCATCTATCAATTGTTTTTGAAAACGTGTTTCTACTTAACTGGGGTGTGCTGGTTATCATTTCTCTTTAGTGATGGGCACTTCTGGTGGTTCAGGATAATGCATGGAACTATTCTCATCTGCGATAATGGAAATTAAAGATGGCCATAGTACTCACACAAAGAAGAAGAAAAAAGAAGGGTGATTGGCCTAGCATGTATAGAAATGAAGATAAAAATCGAAGGTGGTTTTGCCTCCATTCTTGGAAAGGACAGGGTATTGGGGCCACATGCAAATTGTTGAATGTCTAATATATTGTGGATGACCATATTGGAGAGAACTGATCCCAAGGAAAAGTGAACACGAAGTACTTGAGATTGTTTTCAGTAGTGGTCCATTTGATGCCTTCCACCTGAGCCATAAACTGTATCTTTCTGGGACTTGATGGTATCCAATGGGCGATAAAGATATTTTTAGCTCTTTGTGCCTGGATCTGGTCAGAACTTAAAGAGATTTCTCCACTGACTGAACAAAAGATCTAGAAAAGGAAGGATAGAGAGCCAAAACTAATAGAGATGAGAGAATGGTTTCTTTCACCTGCCTTGGTTGAAATGAACAGAGAGAGAGCCCTCTGCTGCATTCAATGAATTAGCCACAAAAAGCAACGTCCGGAGCATTTACTTTACAGATTCTTGGTTGATTCCCTCTTTTTCTCCTCACATTTGTTCATTTCTGAAAACTACTCTTTGAACCCAAGTTTGGCAAAAGCAGGGGTACTCCAAAAGTGAGGGTTGGATGGATGGATTTGATCGCTTTGTGTCGTCATCATTTTATCTTTTCCAATGCCTTATCTCTACTATTTGCTACTGGGCGGCATGAATCTTGTTCCTTTTTTCACGGCCTCTCAATGATGTTTCAGTCTAGAGCTTTATGTTCCCATTCAAATGCACAATTTTCAGTTTTCATGGTTTGTTACCTCTTGAGATGCCCTGTATAGGTTTCACTTATTCTATCTGCTCTTGCCATATAAATTGCCCAAGAGGAGTGTGAGTTGTAGTAGAAGATAAAAGAGAAAGGTTGAAAGACTTGAAAATTGACATAGTTTGTTGTGAAGAGTACACGCAAGATGCAGTGGAAGAAAGCCGATGGACCCAAAAGCCAAATGTTTCGCCGACAAGTTGGTTTTATTTGTAGATTTTGAACTGTGAGTGGGGAAGACCTTGTTTATTCATCGCTTGGCTTTTTCCACAATTATTATAAAGCCCACATCGGTACAGGCGGAAGATATATAGAAATCAAATGAACACCTCTTTAGATGCATATACACATAGGCGTGACACACACAACCCATTTCCTTTTAGTATTTTAATAATTCTGATGTGTGGATATGTGATGAGATTGAAATAATGGACTTAAATCTGAACCATAATTTTGAAAAGTTTGTTAGATTATCGCTTCAACTTTCAACTTTCAAGTGATTGGTGGGTCCACAGACTTTGTTTTGAAAAGGTAGGACACTGAAACTGATACTGATTTGCTCAGTGTGAATGTGTATCCTGTATTCTCTTTTGGACAAACCCAAATATCTATGCAATGCTCCTAATTAGTCAAAATAAGTTATCCTTATTATTATTATTGATGGGTGTCGATTAAAAACATTAGTACTTCCAGGGAGTATAACTTGAATTGAAATAGGGTATGGATAATTATGGAGGGGATGGATTGGAATTGGAATTGGAAGAGAACAAGTATATGATTTGAAGGATAAACAGGAGATTTGATTGTCCATTAGGGAGTGAAAGGGCATATTGAGGTGAGAAACTGACAAATAAACGTTAAATCGGACTGGATTAAATGGACAACACCCGTACTTTTTCTCTGTAGCCATGATGTTAAAAATGGACTCCAATCATTATGCCTGCTTGAGGAAGAAAAAGGGATTTATATACGCCATTTTCAGCCCTTAGGCCCAAGGAAAATTGAAGAAGTGTGTTGCAACCAACAAAAAAAAGGGCAAGAAAAGGCAAAGGAATCTAATAGCTTACCTAATGTTGTTGCACTTCAGAAACAGTGGAATCCATCTTTATATTTCACTATTTATCGTTTCTTTGGGAGGATATGCTATCTCCCACCAAGGCCAAAATAACAAGTGTTGGAAAATTTGGTTGTCTCGCACACCTCTGATCATCAGCAAATTGGTTTAGTATATCCCAAAATTCCCATTAGAAAAGGCATTCCCCTCCAATGTTTTCCTTTTCCAGATTTGTCAGATGCCAACAACTCCTTAAATTCCAAGTTCCTGTCTTGAGAAAACACATTTTTCCAATAAGGTGATTCTAAAATCCCAGAGCCCTAGGGTACGGTATGAGTATGACTGGGACATGGGTGATCTGGGCAGCCAAAAGAGTCCCCAAGTGTTTGTACGGATCAGGTGATATTAGAGGTAAAAGTATAGATGGTTCTCTGAAAGTGCCAGTGGAAGTTGGAACAAAATCAATTCTACATCACAATTATTTTGATCTCAAAACCAGGGCTTTAAGAATCAAAACTGGCTCTAAAGCCAACAGCACTCGATCATCCCATTGACTTCTTAAAGGTTAAAGAGTGTGTGTGTGTGTGAGAGAGACTGTGTTTGTTTGCGCGTGTGAGAGTGGAAAAGAAAGCGACAAATACATACCCTTTATGGGAAACTGAGCTGCTATTGTCTTCTCCTTTGTTTTTATAAGAAAAGGCCAGAATAAGTACAAGTGGCTCTTAATGCACTCCTCCTACTGTACATACACATTGCCCACTACATGTTTGAAGGGACTGACAAGAAGCCCCAACATGAAGACACCCACATAGATATTCTTGCTTAAAAGCAAACACACACATATATGTATAAAAGGGTGTGGGTTTATTTCTCTTCTACACTATATAAATGGTAAGACCGCAAGACATCAACCCATCTTCTTCTGATTCTTTAGCACCATTATTTGCACTTGTTTGTGCCCCACTAACCCCCACAAGGCACTGGATCAAAATCCCATTACAAAAATGAACCCTCCCTACCACCACTCACGTCGACATCTCCATTCTACATCCAAGCTTGTCATTCATTCACTTCTTTATACAGGAAAGTTATTATATTTCATGTATATCTACTTGACAAGAAAGAGTTTACTGATTGGGAGACATTATAGAGGAAATGGCCAAATGTGGAAGTGGGGATCAGTGATTTGCCAGTGTAGACATTTTTGCCTCATGATTCTGATTCTATCTCTCTAGATTCAATTAAGAGATGATGTACATTGTTTTTACCCACAAGAAGGTATTTGATGGTTACCATCGTGTTTTAAGAGAAAATGGAGAATAATCTAAAAGACACCATAATTGCAAAATCACATTAACTTGAGGAGATTCAATGGGCAGATAAGAAGCACTAATGGCAGGCAGTTTAAATAAATGGTGAGGTTATGATTTCTGATTGACCACTGCAGGGAGAAATTGTTGGGTTGTCAACCTTGTATTCTTTGCTTACTCAAAAGAGAACCATGTAAAGTCTCTGTGATTTGAGGATAGAAAAAGGAAAAGGCGAGAAAGATGAAAGTGGGGAATCCTAAGCTTGACAAGGGCAACAGTAAAGATGACGTCAACATTGTCCCCTCGAATACCAAGCATCACTGGGTGGGGACACTGAATAGAAATCAGATAAATTTTAAAAACATCTAATCTCACTTTCCTTCCCCTTTGTGATACCGCTCCCTTCTCCTCTCCCCTCCTCTCCTCTCCTCTTCTCTCCATTTATTTACTATATGTTCCTCTTGGATCCAAACTCTATTCCCAGTTGGTTGTATCCGTCCACAACGCCCTTCAATCCAAACTTTATTTCCAGTTTAGGGGTTGTGGAGAAATGATTTTCCATGGGGAAGAAGCTGAAACATCAGTCAACAAACAGCAAGGTGGACTGAGGATAAGTGAGAACGGAGATGAAGGAGCTGAAGAAGATAATCCAGGTGAGTGGCTGAATTTAAGCCTGGGTAGGAATTTGCCGTCTACAGCTCTAGACTCAGACCCGCAATCAAGACCAACTTCTTCCAAGGTTTTCTCATGTAACTTCTGTATGAGGAAGTTCTACAGTTCACAAGCATTAGGGGGTCACCAAAATGCTCACAAGCGGGAGAGAGGTGCAGCTAGAAGATACCAGTCTCATAGGATGATGGCCATGATGGGTTTGCCCATGAATACACCTATCAGGTCACTTGGCGTCCGCCCCCATTCACTAGTGCAGAAACCAAACAGGGATGGAACTGCAATTGTGGCGAGATTTAATGATTCCAACACGGGCTTTGGAATGACATGGACACCCTTCACACTGGAGGAAACGATGGACATGATGTGGCCCGGAAGCTACCGCTTGGAACAACAACCATCAGAGCAAACATCAGAGCCACTTAAGCTCGACTTAAATCTCCGGCTCTAACAGACCCTTCATCAGCCCTTGTCCAGAATTGTCCATCTAGGTTCATTTCTGTAATAACAGTTCTTGTTTTGTTCTTCCATCAAAAAAACATGTACTGCGTACTAACTTAGGCATGAGCCAAACAACTTTGAAGAGTCAAAAATCCATGCCTGGGGTTCTGCCTAATATCACTAGAAGAAACACTAGGAATATACTATTTATGCATATGCAGGCTTTTAGTACAAGAAACCTAAAGCTCAACCACACTTTTCAGCTATTCTCAACTCCTCAATGCCTGAAATAATTCCTGCTGCACCTTACTTACATGTATACCAGGTTTGTAAGGGTGTGTATCTTTTTTTTTTCTTTTCTTTTCTTAAAGCAATTATAAGTATTGTGCTGTACCTTCAATCCATTTTCTTTCATCATTCATCAATCTATGCTTACCCAGCTAGACAGGGGTTGCAAGAGATGAGCAGTACACGTACTCTGTAAACTAATCATTGGGGAGAAGCAACGAATACTGAAAGGGAAAAATGTACAAATTATTTGAAGGAGTGGGCCATGGTTGAAACCTGATGACCACACATTTCGAAATTTATTAACACATTATTGTTCCATAGGCATGTAGAAGCTTCAGAAAAAGTCATACTGAACATGCGCACATGGCTTGTGATCTAAATGAAAAGAACATTAAGAAGTGCCTTATCATACCTTACCCCATAACCTGTCCTAAGAGGCCAGAAGGATGACGGCAAAGAAGAAAAGAATTCCACCTCTCTTTTTTGGTATTATTTTATTTATGATAAGCCAGTGGATTTTTCTTTTCCTTTTTTCTTTTTTTATTTCTATTTTTAATTATCTTTTGAGGGGAGATCATGTAAGCTACTCTTGCTTCTGAAACTCGTCCACCCCTGCATTTTCCTTTTTAATTTTCATTCCTAAACTAAAACTAATTCACATGGCATCACGTGTCCTGAATCATCTAGCAGCGAAAAACCAGCTGTATGCTATAGGTGGGATATACGCAAATGACACCATGGATGAAGGACAGTGATGTGTGACGAACAAAAGCAAGAAGCATTTGATGGGAGTGCCTAGGATACTAATGGACTGGCTCCTTATAAATTCTGTGTCAAATTGAATGGGTAGTCCAGAATTCATGCTCGTAAAGTTTTAAATGTAAGTTTTTATTCACCTGTCTGCCTAACACAATCCTCCCCCTCCCCCCTCTAAATTTAGGGTTGAGGTTGTTCATCCTAATGGCTTTTGGGTTATAGTTGGTTTTGTTGGATAAGTTTGTCACGCAACGCTTTCAGGATTTATGATCTATGAAAGTTGAGCTACATTCAGTGCCAGAGTAAGTGAGCATTTCATGTCTGAACTAAAATAACTTCTTCAATGTTAAGTGATCCTCCCAGCACTATATCTTTGCCAAGCTCTGCCACATGTTCAATCGGATGCATTTGTGATAGAATCTCATTTTGCAAATATCTAAATCATCAGATATATTTATGATTGATTCCTATTTCGAAAATGCCAAAATTCGTCACTTGCAGTTCTTCCCAAAATGTGCTCTTCTTGTAGTTGATCATGACTGCATTCTTCCTTTCTCAACTCACCAGTCATCCATCTCAATGCTCTTTTCAGTGATGCAGATCTTAATCTTTCTTGAAACAGCATTCTGCAGCATAGGATCTGATAGCATTTTAATTATGTTTTACCATTTTTCCATTTGTCACTCCAATTTAGTAGGTTCTCAGTTGTCACGCAGGACTCCGGAATATCCCTACACAATCCATCCCCCGTCTGTTTTAAGGGAATGCCCTCTTCCTTCCACCACCCCCTCACAGGATAAGGCCCCCTAAACGTTGAAATTCACAAAGAGATCAAGGGTCCAAGAAACAGATGTTGAGAGCAATATTGACAATTTTAGAAATACCTTGCCTCTCTTGATGACATGCAAGTCAACTTCAGCTAAGAATATTTTCCCTCTTCTGATAGATAAAGAAGAAAATATACTAAAAAGAAGCATCAAAAGAGCGACTCAAGGTATGCAATGCCTATACACCATAGAAAACAAATTCAGCTAAGATTTTTGCTCTTTTTTTTTTCTTCTTTTCTTTTTGACATAATAAGAAAGATCCCAAGAGACCATACCCATCTCATTGAGTTTCAAGTACATAAACCAAACTACCATAGTGTTAAACTAGAGGGGGGCAGACCCACGATTGAAGTTTGACTTATGAGAGAGTCATGAAGAATGAAAGGGATGTCACTTGAGGCTAATTTTCTTCTAAGTTGCAGAAGAATGTGCAATCCATAATCTAATAAGATTTAAGGTGAAAAAAAAGGCTCCTGACTTCGATAGATAAAAGTCACATAGGTATCTGTACAATTCCTTCTACAAATGATCACAGTTATGAACATCTACTCTGTCCTTGCCTTTATATTCTCATAATACTTGTTAATAACCTTCTCCAACGCATCCTTATCACATTCAAATTCCCTGCTTCCCAATTTTCAATGCCCCCTTGGGTCACTTTTACTTTCAACACTGCATTTTTTCTGGTAACCACAGTATAAACATTAAAACAGGACATTGTTTTCTTAAGTGTCTGTTCACGTACTGCATGCTGGTTCTTCTTTTGCCTGACTAGATTATTTAAGAAAATAACTTGCTAATCAAACAAAAGTGATGATGTAACATGAATTTACATGCAAAATAGAATCCACTGAAAAGCATTTCTGAATTCTCTCTGAATATAACATAGGTATGATTTGAGGCCCCTTTGCATGAAAAGAAAGTACAGTTTCCTCCATGATGAAGTAATCTCGAGGATGAGTTTCATCTTTACCAGTTACTCCACCTTAAGCTTTTGGGTCTTATGCATGATGATGGGAAGCCTCTGGCTGATGATGCTTGGATCATTATATGCAGCAGGATCAGAAGGATATCCTTTCTGGATCATTTAATTAGATCAATCAATGAACTGAAAATCCCTCATAATTACAATATTAATCAAGTGAAACCAATTATTAATTCATTTTGAATAACTAAACAAGGTAACAACAGGAAAAGGAAATACAAAAGCAAAAGTCAACATGCTGGATGACACTTTCAGATCTATACCTAAAAGATTTCGCATACCTCAACAAGGAATACCATGTTAAACAACGTCTATGGCATGCCTCTAGACTCCATTAGTCATGGTTTTAGAATTCCATAAACCTCCACTTCTGCACTAGCCTGAAGTTTCCAGCCAAGATTCAATTTAGGATGAAATTTTATGATGGTACCTTTTCTTTTGTAAGAAAAAAAATGAAGTAATGTTGATTATATGTTGCCTTGATTTGGGTTTGGGTATCGGGTATTTGGTATGGATATGTGTCTAGGTGTTTAATCTTTCATACTTGCAAATTTTAAAGTATATAAACTTGGCTAAAACCATCTCAATAATCAATTAGAAATGAATTAAAAGTGAAAGTATCTTTGACAAGGACTCATCTTCTCTTTTATTCCTATCTTTTCTTTCATATCCTAAAATACTCTTATAAAGGTTCATAACAAATTCTCTCTTCTCAATGTTATTGTCTACTGAGGAAATTCAATAAAAATAAATCAATCAATCAATCAATCAATCAATCAATCAATCAATTAAAATCAAACAGCCATATCCCAAGCAAGGGTATTGGAAAAGGACCCCATACTCATGCCCACATCCATGTCATGCCATGTCAACTTGGGTATGTTAGGTGATATTGGAGATTCCAGATATTATTGGCCAACCGTAGAAAAGGGAGGCACATAACAAAGGGAACATAAAAAACAACCATTTGCAAAACTGGACCTTTGTCAAGGCTGCCAAAACTTAAGCAACAATTCAAAGTCAATTTGAAAGAGAAAAGAAAAAAGAAAAAAGATTATCTCTACAAGAGATCACCTACACAAAATTTCTGAAACCACATATAACTCGAATTGATATTTGGTTCCATACTTCTAGAACTTCCAAGTCCACTTATGAAGCAAAAGAGGCTCAACCTTTTCTCCTTCCCACTAATGCAGTTAAAGAAGTTCAATGTCTCCCTTTTGTTTTAACTTCCTTTGAACAGATTCTTTTTTTTTTTTTTTTTTTTTATATAGGTAATTTTTTTTTCAGACTTAAACCTGAAACCTTCCACAAACTATCCCCATCCGCTCATCACTTGAGCCAGGCCTCAAGGGCCTTCTTTTGAACAGAAAATCAAAGTTAAATCCAAAAAGCAGTCCAAAGTTTTGCAAAAAGAATTTACACTAAATGAATTCTGATCCTCCAAACAAGCAGCCTGAATAAGAGAGCAATTTTTTTTTTTTTTTCCTTTTAAGTGTTCCACTAAAGCTCTAAACATTTTTTTTTTTTTTTTTTATCAAGAATCTTTCATACAGAAAATTGGAAATCCCCCAAGAATTCCTCAAGATTGTTGCAGTGCTTTCCCAGAAGAAAGATTTAACAAGCTAATGCAGAAATGCAACAAACTCAAGATCAAGGTAAGATTGGTTGGTTTTCCCCAAATCATCCTTAACTGCTTTCTAATCACTCACCAAGTCCTACAAAGAGAACATTAGAACCTTTTCATGACAGGCCAAATATATAATGATGTTCACCCTCCATGGTTCAAACTAGCAAAGTTTTTTAGCTTAGCTATTAACAAGTCCATGAAATTTAAACAGGTGATCACTCCCATAACACCCAGAAGGAGACACAACAATTACTATGGCCACCTAAAACCCCATAGAAGGAAAACTTCTTAATAGCAACTAGAAAAGACATAACTAACATCTCAACACAGACAGAGAAAGAGAGTCAACTTAGAGAGAGACTAGAAAAGACAAATAACTATCGTCTCGACCTACAGAGCAGAGCAGGGAGAGAGAGAGTTAACTTACAGAGAGACTGGATAAGGCATAGAACTAAGTCTCAACTTAAAGAGAGAGAGAGAGAGAGTCTCAGTCAACTTAGAGACTAGAGAAGACATATATAACTATTGTCTCAACTTAGACAGAGACAGAGACGAAGACAGAAAGGTTATTTTGGCCACCTTAAAACCCATAAAAGTGGAACTTATTAATAGCAACTAGAAAAGACATACAACTATAGTATCAACTTAGGGAATATAATGCTGCAAGCACAGAGAGAGAGAGACATTACTTTGGCCACCTAAAAACCCACAGAAGCAGAACTTCTTGATAGCAACTAGAAAAGACATATGACTATCATTTCAACAAAGAGAATAGAATGTTGCGCACACACAGAGATCATATTCTTACTGCAGATAAAGCTTGGAATGTAGCTTCTCTCCAGCAGCTTTCCCGAAGGATGATGGGGTTTGCATCATCCTTAAAAATGCAATGCATGCGAGTGTCCCTCAATCTCATAAGCACTCCATCAACTCTAAGCTGCAAGAAGAACTGAATCAGTGGCTGATGCAGAAATAGTCATATCGGAGCAAAAAGGTCTAACAATACATATTTTAGTGTTTTATATTGGAGGATAGGACCCTTGTTCAATGATTCAAGTCTGGAGCCAACAAATATTTTATAAAAGGGGTCCTTTTCCCTCCTTTTTTGATAGACAAATGTTTTATAAATTGTTTGAGTGAAGCAGTTCCTTGCTTAAAACAATGACAAAATTCAAGGGAGACTAACTCACCCAGAAACGCAAGAGAAGAAACCAACAAGTTGGCATGACTCTCTACAAAGTCAGAAAATAATTTGATCAGTCCTCAGCCATCATAATATTATGCAGGAATCAGATCCATACCAGGTACAAATGGTAAGAGATTCAAGATTACCACTTTCACAGTTAAAAGTGACACTCCATTATCAGCCAATTCATCTTCATATAAGATTACCTGTTGAGTAAAAATTGTTACTTTGGTCATGGGAGACAAATTCATACAAGGGACAGAAATATCTCACAGCTCCTGGTCATTAGCCAAGGTGCACACCTCATCATAAAAAAGAATAGGCTCTTTTGATGCTAGTGAAGCCACATCAATTTTTTCATTGCATTCCTCCCAACAAAGAGTGCAGCTCCCCAGTGATTCTTCCCCCCTTCCATGCTGATATTTAAAGGAAGAAAAGAAAGAACGCCAATCAAAATAGCATTATCAAAATAGTGGTAAACCTCTGGATTCAAAGCCATAAGCACATTCCCTTATGTTCTTAGAAATGTGTAGTTTAACTGCATCCTGAAATGTAAGAAACTAAATGTAAGGAATGCACACTTGGGGAAGGATTCTCATGACAAATATAAAGGGTACAAGCACATGCTGTCACCATATAGAAAAATTTTCACTCAGTATGCACCTTCTCTTGTTCTATCTCAAGTGTATGACTTCCACAGTAAGGCGTTGTGAATGTATAGTCATAATCTAGTATCACTTGCTGGAAGGGTTTGCTGCAATTCAAAAAATGAATGTCAGACCTGCCAGCAATATGTCTTGGTTTTATCAGATTAAACAATTTGATTGAGAAAAATAAGAAAAAATCATTAATATAAAATCAAAGACTCATGATATGTTACATAAAGTTTGAAATGATGGATCAAATTAGTATAAAATCAAATCATTAATGTCAGCCCTTTCATAAGTGGAATTGGCGTTTTGTCAATGAAAGTGAGGCTCCCTAGAAGCAAGTCATTAGTCAAAAGTATGGAGAAGATGTTGTGGGGTGGCATTCCCGTGAGGTGAGAGAGAGGTATGGTGTTGGGTTGTGGAAAGCCATAAGAAAGGAGTGAGATCTTTTTAGTAGCAAATTGTCATTCCAAGTGGGAAATGGTTAGAGAGTGAGATTTTGGAGAGACAAGTGGTGTGGCGATGAGCCACTTTGTGATTCTTTCCCTTCCCTATTTGCTTTCTCCTTGTCTAAGGAAGCTTGGTTGGCAAAGGTTTGGACCCCTCGGTTCTCTAGGCCCTTTAATGATTAGGAAATGGAAAGTGTAAAGTGCTTTTTATTGAGGCTCCAAGCAACAAGGGTGCATAGGGATGTGGATGACAAGGTGATTTGGATAGCCTTGAGGAGTGGGAACTTTTCGGTCAACTCTCTTTATTCTATTTTGGAGCCCGATGACCCTCTTTTGTTCCCTAGTAGCTTTATTTGGAGATCTTGTGCACCTCCTAACGTGACTTTCTTCGATTGGGAGGCGACTTGGGGGACAATCTTAACTCTAGACCAGGTCCAAAGGAGGGAGTTTTCTTTGGCTAACAAATGTTTTCTTTGCCACTCCAAAGAAGAAACTGTTGATCATATTCTTCTTTACTATGCAAAGTCGCAGGTTCTTTGACATCTACTTTTTTCTCTCTTTGAGGTATCTTGGGTTGGCAAGTAGTTTCTTTATGTTTTTTTTGGTCAATATGGAAGGAAAAAAACTTGTTAACATTTGACAAGGAGGAGTTATTAGTCCAAAGGCTGAATATGTAATTTGTGGTCTTGGTCTAGGGTATTTGTAGATATGTGCCCTAATTCTCTTGTTAGTTTCATTGATTGGTTAGACTTTAAGTAAGGACATGTGATGTTTTTTTGTTTCTCTTTTCCCTCTTGGGTGAGCCTTTAGGCTTCTGCTATATACTTCCTACATACTTGGGGATTTTTTTTTTTTTTTTCTTACATCTCCCCTTTATATATATATACTTTATGATCTTACCTATAAAAAAAAAAAGGAATTTACACTAATATAGGCCTAAAATTACTTTATTAAATTAGCCACTAATTATAACAATAAATCAGCAACTAAATCAATCCTTGATTATAGGCTATGATACCGGATCCTTAAATTTCACTCAACATACCCCTATTGACACTACATGACATAATGTGGGTGTAGATATGGAATTCCTATTGGACACTCTTACTTTACTGTAGTTGACTGTTTGATTTTCTTGTTAATATCCTTTTATTTTTTCAACTTTCTTAGTAATAATCAAGGAGGAAAATATCGGTAATAACGGATATATCGGTAACTTGATTTTACGGATATATCGGATATATCGGAGAAATATCGGCGGATATTTTGGAAAAAAATTTTGATAGACAAAAAATTGATTAAAACTCATGAAAATATAAAAAAAATAAATCTTGTAGCAATGTTATTAAAAGTATAATTGTCAATTTAAAATTTTTTATTAAAAAATTTGATATTAGATATATATATAATTTATAATATTAAATATAATTATATCATGTCGATCGTAAAAGAATATAAATTTTATAATTTTACATTTATTATAAACTTTTATGAAAAATTTGATTTAATTAAATATCAATAATTTGTACATATTATCACATAGCCTGTGGGGTTCATTTTTTATGGTGGGGTTCATTTTTTATGGTTGGATCATGTCCAGCTTCAATTTGGACCATCAGATGCACAGCAGTCATGATTTGTTTTTTTTTTTTTTTTTTTTAATCTCTACTAAATCTAAAAATCAAAAGGGCCACCCACTTCTCTCACTCGGGCATCAAGAAGCCCTTTTCTGAAGTTGCCCCTCCAGACGAGAGAATCCCTAAAAAGGCCCTACTTTCCTCTTCCACTCTCAATCCTCGCAGGTACTAATCGAATCATTTTTATTTTTATTTTTTGCAACCCCCGTTTGATTCCCAAGAAAATCCATCCCCCATTCGATTTCCGGGAAAATTCATCCTCGTTTGATTTCCGAGAAAATCGATGCAAAACCCCAAAGGAAAACCAAAAAAATTGCTGTTTTTTTTGCTCCCTGTGTTTTCTGGATCTGTTCTAGGGGTCGCTTTCCTTTTGTGCCATTGGATTTAAATTTCACGAACCCTAAATGCACGATTTTTGAGCCAGGCTAAAAAACACAACCCTTGCCTGCAAATCATGACCAGATTTTGTATCCTGTGCGCGGGGTGGACTAGTAGGAAATATCGGGAAATTTCCTGAAATATCGGCAATTTTTAGCCGATTTTTCTAATTAATCGCCGATATTTCGGGAAATATCGATATATCGCCGATATATCGGCGATTTTTGCCGATTTTCAGCGATTTTTCTCCCCTCCGATGTTTCTCCACAGAATATCGTGTCGAAGTCCTCCGATACACAATATATCGGCGATATATCGCCGATATATCCCGACATTTTCCTCCATGGTAATAATTACATTAGAAACAAAAAAAAAAAAAAGTTAGATGAAAATTGAATTTTTATACAAATATTTAGAGATAAAAGGGTTAAAAAAGGGATTAAAGGGAAAAAATAAGAGCTTTTAAAAAGCATATCTTCACTTCCAATTTGTTTTGAATTGATTTTTTCTTTATTATGCCTATCCCAATACTTGTGCCTTTTTTTTTGGCTCCTTTTAAGCCAAGTCATTATATTAGTATATCCTTAAATTTGAGTTGTGAAAGATTAGATAAGTAGACACATGCTCACATCCGTAGATTATAGCAAATAAATTAAGTCAACTATACAAAAAAAAAAAAAAAAAAAAAAAAAACAAATTCAAAGTAAATCCTAGCCTATACAAGTTATATGATTTGACAATACAACACCGATTTTCCAACACTACCCATCAAGTTGGTGAGTAAATATGCCTTATTCCCAATTGTTTGTGATAGATTGGAATGGTTGAGTTGCAAGTCCCTTGGTCAGTATCTTGGTCCACTGTCTTTTTGAGGATATATAAGGGGTGCATACCAACCCACTATTTAGTTTCTCCTTGATGAAATGAGGATCAACTTTGATGTGGTAAGTTTGATCATATTAAACTGGATTATGGGCCATACCCAACTTTTCATCACAATAGAGCTTTATAAGACCTTCCCAACTTACTCTAAGATCAGTAAGAATAATTTTTGTCCAAAGAAGCTCACATAGTCCACATGCAATGGCTCGAAATTCTACTTCAACACTAGACTTGGCAACCACGTACTGTTACTTTTTGATCAATAAGTATAAGATTGTATTGCAAAGATGCGCTAAAATAGCGACCCACAGAATTATAGAATAAAGGAACTCACCCCCTTACAAAATGGCCCAAACAACAAGGAAAAAAACAAAAACCTTCTCCCTTATCGTAAACACACCCAATCTATTAAATCTATTAAGGTCGAAGGGTCATCTTTTATCCACAAATTGGTTTTTGACCAAAATAAATACACAAAAGAAGCTTTCACCCTTTGAATAGACACAATCCTCAAAAACAATTGAATTTCTAGCCTTCCAAATGACCCAAAACAAATATAACAGTCCCACTTGCCACTCCACCTTCCTCTTCTTACCCACAAAAGAGCCCCTCCATCCTAAAAGGGTTTCCTTCACCGAAAGAGGAAAAACCCAAGAAACTCCAAAAAAAGAAAGGAGCAACATCCACACTTCCCTTGTTTTTTCACAATGAATGAGGAGGTGGTCAATTGACTCCTCACACGTTTGGCACATAAAACATCTATTTGCCAAAGCCTAACCCCTCTTTTGCAAAAAATCCAAGGTTAGAACTCTACCCCATGAAGCCTCCCACGCAAAGAAGCTTAATTTGGGCTGCACACAAGAGTTCCAAATAATCTTTGAAGGGAAAGAATCAAGAGACATCGGTTGCAAAGCCCTGTACAAAGATTTTACTGAAAAAACCCCATCCTTTGAGTCCATCCACCTCACCCTATCCTCCTCATCTACCCTAACCTTCTTCCCCTCCAAACAACAAAACAATCTTTCCACTTCTTCCAACTCCCAATCATTGAAAGGTCTATTGAAACAAGGATTCCAACTCCCCCCCTTTCCCCCTCGGCTGTCCAAACTTCATTTACCCAAGCCTCTTTGGAAGATGTTAATGCATATAATGAAGGGAAAGTCTCGCACAAAGGGGTGGTTCCACACCAATTGTCTTTCCAAAACCTCACTTTCTTACCATCACCCACCACAAAGCCAAAAAAAGGGGTTACTATATATCTCATTTTACTTATTGCTTTCCACAACCCAACTCCATAGGCCTCCCTAGTCTCACAAGATTTCCACCCTCCTCTTTCCTCCCCGTATTTCCCTCTAATCACTTAGTTCCAAAGGGCCTTTCTTTCATTTGCAAAGCGCCAAACCCACTATTGAAAGTCCCAAGACTTTTAACTCTCAACCCTCCTTTTCTTTTGTCTATACAAACTATCGGCCACCTTACTAAGCGCGGTTTTTGCTCAAGAGCCCCACCACCCCACAGGAAATCCCTTTGAATCTGCTCCAATCTTGTTCTAACCACCCTAGGCATCTGAAAAATAGACATAAAATAGATCGGCAAATTGAACAAGGTACTTCGCATTAAGGTAATCCTCCCCCTTTTTGAAATGTATTGACGTTTCCACATAGCCAATCTCTTTCGAAATCTTTCTTCTATTCCATCCCAAGCTGCAGCACATTTAAAAGGAGCACCCAACGACATTCCTAGGTAGGTGGAGGGCAATTTTCCCACCTTATAACCGAACTCATCAGCTAACTCTTCCACATTCTCAACCCTACCAACTGGAACCAGCTCACTTTTCTTCAGATTTGCTCTTAACCCTAACATTGCCTCAAACCACATTAACAACCAGCACAAGTACGTCAACTGCTCCTCCTTTGCCTCGCAAAAAATCAACATATCATCAGCAAACAACAAATGAGAGACCTGGACCCCTTCACCCCTTCTTCCCCGAACCGAACAAGGTGACAAAAAACCCCCAGCAACTGCTTTCTTTAGCAAACAACTAAAAGCCTCCATCACAACTACAAATAAGTAAGGCGACAAGGGGTCTCCTGGCCTTAACCTCCTTGAGCTTTGGAAAAATCCAATAGGGTTTCCATTCACTATAACTGAAAACTTAACCATGTATTGTTACTTGCTCCTCCAGGTTACCAAATTCTTTCCCAAGAAAATACAATACCAGATGTTGACTTCTTATTGGTGATTGATCCTATCCAATCACCATTTGTATAAACCTCAAGTGTCATCCTCCCAGTTTTCTAAAACAAAATACCATTGCCATGAGTAGTCTCAAGTATCTAAGTATCCAAGTAACTGTCTCCATGTGAACCCCCTTGAGATTATGCATTAATTGGCTCACCACACTAACAACATATGTTATATCAAGTCTATTATGTGATATGTAAATTAGCTTACCTACCATGTATTGATACCTCTCTCTCTCTCTCAACTAGAGGACTCCGGGGTCCTTCATCAAGTTTGTGACCAGCCTCAATATATGAGATGTTCTAGCAAGGAGAGTGAACCCTTAGTTCTAACGCATTTACCATACCCCAGCAAACCTTATGGAGACACAACAGCTTCTTCAAGCCCAACTATAAGTTCCCATCCCCAGTGAGTGATTACTTTCTAACAATTTTTCCACCCTCCACCTAAGCCTTCCCTAGATTCTAATAATCAAATTATAGCCCATATGCAAGACCTGAAGCTAGTGCAGTAGAATCGTAAATAAGTTGACAAAAATAACTAATCCAGATCTTAAAATATGTCCATAGTGAACCAATCTTGAAGAAGTAAGATTAGAAGTGATCAAAGTGGACAAATATAATGATGGGGCTTCAACAGTACCTCCCCTCTTCTAGCTCAATAGCGGTTACAAGTCACTAACTTCCTGCTCTAACCTCATCCAGCGATGCATAGTATAAATAGATTTATATGTTACAATAAAGACAAACATACGGGCGATGAAGCTAACCTTCTGAATTTCCATTTTGCTGCCGCAGGAACTTCAACTGGTGGCAAGGCTTCCTGCTTCCATCCAGTTATAGCATCAAAAGCATTAAAATGAATTTTAATGCCACTGTTCACATGCTTAAGAACTAAAGAACTTTCCCCAAAAACCATCTCCGGCAAGTGTGATGTTTGAAGTTTTTCCTCCCACCTGAAAAACTATCAACAATCAATATAACATTCATCGCATTTAAAAAGTTTCAATATTGTTACATCTCCCAGTTACCCAAAAAACAAAAATATGAAAGAACTTTACAGCATGATCTAAGCCCATGCCAATTAACCCAACATATCACTAGCCGCCATATGTCAACTACTAACGCTTATTTTGTTATTAACCAACTATTGACAGAGTTGCTTCAAGATTTTCACTTGAAACCACAATCGGGAAGATTAATTGTTGATTCCATGAGAATGGTGTATATGTTTGTCGACGTTGATGATACCAGGCACTAAGTTGAAAATAATACAAGGGTAAATCAAAAGGGAAAAAAAAATCAGAAAATATACACCATCCATGACGCTTTGAAGCAATTTTCTTGCTTTTTGAGAGCCGAACCTCCTCTATTTCTCTCTCAAAAACAAAAATACTTGCACATAGCTCACGAGGACAGTACCCTAAATTCACAACCCAGACAACTACGTTTCACAGATGCAATAATTTATTAATCCTTTGAAGGCAATCTGCTTTCGAAAAAAGAAGAAAAATACTTCCAAAATGCGAGAGATCAAAGCCTATATACATATAAAGAGAAGGAGATAGAGAAATCAAACTGTTGGAGGTTTGGAGAGTTGAGAATGGAACGCTTGCGAGACTCGATCTCCCAACCATGGATACGCAATCCATGCCGTCCATCCGTCAACATTTCCGCTCCGGCAGCCTTCAGATCCTTCTCGTCGACCTCCACCTCCATCTTCGATCGCTGCGCGCTGGTTTCCGGTTGCAGTCTCTCTCAGTCGCTTCCTTTCTTCCGTGCGAGTCCAAACAACCTCTCATCGGCGGAGTCAAATATTCGTGAATAATTCTGCAACGCCTGAGGCCCATCTCAGCCCATTTACGTAGCGGGCCCAAGAGTGTCCCCATGGCTAAATATCTGGACTTTTGCGAACAATGCAACTAGCCTGGGCCCACTGAAATCCTAAGAAGCCTTATGGAGGCCGAAGCCTTCATTAATAAGAAATAAGAAAATGATCTAAAAGTGGAATTCTAAAGCCTCTGAACTGAACTTCAAATTTTTTCAAAGTAACAGTTGTTTTATAAAATGTAAGGACAAAAAAAAGGAATAAGTCATTTAAAATATTTATGAAACCTATGATATAACAGTGTCTTATTTACATTCGAAATCAAATATTATCTTAAAAATACAGTGTAAATATTTCATATTAGATGAAGTTTGATTAATCTTACATTTTGATGATAACAAAATAAGCATTGGATTCAACGATTTATAATTTAGTGCGATAGTCAAAAAGATTTTCTTAGAACTATCAAGAATAAGATACATAAGGTAAAAAGAAAATCAAGAAGACTTAAGAAATTTTATCAGAATCATTTTTAGGTTATATTTTTTTGTAAGATTATGAGTAGAGTAAGTTAGAATTGTGTATCATTATTATTAAAGCACCTAACAGTCCTAAACTCATCCAATTAGACTCAAACCGGTTTTACTCATTTTAAAAGGACTAATTAGCCCAATTATTCTATTTTTTTTTTAAATATATATTTTACACCTTGTTCTATTTGTTTTAATTTTTTGTTTGAGTGCAAATATCCTTTGTTTTTGTGATTTTCTAGCTCTAAGGAGAACAAAAGAAGAAGGGATTTCCTAAGGTCTAAAAAAAAGATTGCATTTTGGATAGGAAATGGTAGAGAAAAGAGCAGGCTCGGGAAGAATTTGCATGGCTAAAGCTTACAAAACTGCCATGCATTTGTGGGTCAGTGCTCATCCGGAAATCTTATTCTACATGTAGACATCACTATGTTGTGAACCATGAAGACACTTCGTAGTTTGTCATGTAGTGCATTATAAAATTCATGGAGATATGACAGTCAACATTGAAGTGAATGGTCAGTGAATGGTCATGTGAAAAATTACAAAATTCAAGAACTACTTGGAGGTTTGGTTATCACATTCTTAATAGGCAAGTTTTGTCATTTTGTGAACCACACAGGGAGACATTTTCAAGCGGTGCAAATTGCTTTTGTGGAGAATAATACTTTAATGCATTTCAAAGCCATTTCCAAAGGCTTTGAATTGTGGACTTTCGAATGTATACACATAGGCTACACTGCCTCTGTCGCAATTCACAACCCTATGCGAAACATTCAAAAAGTATATGGAGATGGTTTTCCCTTATAAAAGTTGTTCCCTATTTTTGCTATAGCTTTTATTTGTAAGTTTCTAAAAAATATTATTTGAAGTTGTTAGTCCAAGGGTTCCCTTAAGTAAGTTTTGATGATAACAAATCATGGGTAACTTCGCTAATGGTTTAAAATCAAGATAAGTTTTAGGTATTAAATGTGAAATTCAATTAAAAAATCAACTTACTCATCAAACGATCAAAAGAGTATAAAATCCAGTGTGTATGAAGATTATTCACATCTAGGAACTCAATGTAAGATTAATACTTAGGTGCACATAAGAATCTTAACTTGTTCATACATCATTTTCCATACTCAGTTCTTTCCTTAAAAAGACCATTTTATCAAAACCCAAATATATTCTTAAAAACCTTAGGCAAATCCTCTCAAAATTAGTCATAAGACTTTTTTAAAGATGTTACCTAAGTATTAGAAAAGATTGGTTTAAAAAAGGAAAGATTTTTGAACCTTTTTTGTCTAAACGATCAAGGTTGTGTCTTATTGGTTCAATCGGTTGGGAACTGGTTCAGCTAGTTCCCTTTTCTCGATCAAAGATTGGTCAAGGGTACACAAAAATTTTCTTTCTTCCAAAAGGCTTCTCTTTTCGATCGAGGGTAACCCTTGTCCGATCAAGGTTCAGACAAACCTCAATGGTCACCTATAGTACATTAAATGTTCAATAACTAGTCAACCGATCAAATCGAAACTCGATCAGACAAGTGGTTGAGAAAATGAGAGTTTTTAATGAGAAACAAGTAATTGAAAAAATAATTGTAGGTGTTCTCTCTATCATAAATGAAGTGGAGCTCTTAATTTATAGGTTTCTAGTTTCGGACACCAAAAACACCAAAAAATGATCTCATTCAATTGAGCTCTAATTCAATCAGTTGACTAGTTGTTGGACATTAAATACACAATAGGTAATTATGGGCCTCGATCGAGTCTCAATCAAGAAGATTTTCCCCTCGATCAGGAAAGTTTCACCCTCAATCGAGAATGCAAACTCACTATAAAAGAGAGAAGAAAACTTGTACTCCACAACTAATACTTGACTAGGAAGAGATAACCAATCAACTTGTTCTCTATCCGATTGAGTTGGTTAACCAATTCATTGGCCCATTCACCCAAATTGGCCCAAATACCTACCTTTTTCAAATTCTTTCACTTTTAACACCTGGGCAAGGTCTTTAAGTACATTAATAGGTTAAATTTGAAAATGTTTGCCTAATGTTCAAGTGAGAATACTCATATTTTGATGAAAATTCAATTTTAATACATAAACCGAGTATTAAAATATGTATGGTTTAATATGAAAGACCTAGGTGCACCCATATATTCACCTTGCAATTAAATCGTACACTTGAATGGTCTCCACGCATGCTTGAACTTGCATTCCTTTAGTCCTTTGATAATTATCTTAAATTTCGTTTGATTTTCTTAATCATAACTTAAAACTTATTTTGATTTTAAAGTTATTAGTAACTTAATTATGGTTTATTATCATCAAAACATGATTAAGAGAACCTTTGGACTCACACATTGTACTTGTTCTTTCATTAAGCTAGGTTGAGAGTGCTTCCATTTATTGTCATTGAAGATTTTGAGTATTAAAAGCTTCAAGTTGAAGTATACTTGAAGGGAACATGTAGTGCCCATTGAAGATGGAAATCCAATTGTAAAGAATTGGAAGTTTGATTGAATCTTTAAGAATAGTGGAACTCTCACTCAATTGGAGCTTGAGGAGAGTGGACATAAGCAACAATTGTCGAACTATTATAAATATAGTGTTTATTTTCTCTATCTTTATCTCTTTACTTCCATTGTTTGATAATTGTTTAAATTGATTGTAGTTTTCACTAAAATTTTAAAATTAGATTTAATAAAAAATGAATAGTTGCATTGTAAAAATCATTATAAGATGGTTTAAGATGAATTGAATATATGTTTCAAATTATCCTTTTGATTAAGTCATCTAATTTGAAGAAAAATCATATCTAAACATATTTAAAATAGGTCTAGATGAAAATTTATATTTTCAATCGAACTTGATGAATAGTAGATTTAAATTCCTATTTACCTTAGAAATTGTTTTCTAATGAATTCTAATTCTGAGAGTTCTTTGATCATCTAACTGTTTTAGAATGAATATTTCTTTCCAATTTGAACTCATAGCCAATTTTGTTTTATAATGAATTGTCAACTCATTTTCACTTGATCATAACCATTTCTTTTGATCTCATTCAAGCCTTAGTTACCGAAAATATGTCATTCTAGTAGATGATACTTAAAGATGTTATCCTATCATAACTTTTGTTAAAAGCATTTTTAATTGGGCAGAAGTTACTTTAACATTATTGAATTGGGTTATAAATTTGGTTTTTATACAAGAAAAATTCAATGATCACCCTATTTGTTTTAAATGTGCATATCTTCCTCATTTCAACTCAAATTTACAAGTTATTTGAATAACTAGATTGTTGACATCTCCAGTTTTGAAATGATATGTAGTTTTTCCTAAAACAACATTAGGAATTTCTCCTAAATATATTACAAAATTAGAATATGTGTTGTTGCTAGATTTTGAGTTTTAAATTTTCTTTGTAAACTTGATTGCATTTGCTTCAAACTTCTTTCATTATGATCGTTTGTCTTTTATCTCACTCTGTAACATTCATTTTTCATTTTTCATATTTCATACCCATGACTCACTCATCTTTATCCTCATTTGGATTTTCTCGAGTTCCATAAGTCTTGACTATCTCATTAGACCTGTTTGACCCCTTTGCTCTTCCAATATCAAAAAATGATTTTTACAACTTGCACCATTTCCTTCTTTAAACTTGAGATAAATTTCAAAATAGAAGTTAAACTCATAGTTGGGGATTTAACATCAATTGAGGTTAAGTTAAATGATTTCAGTGTCTCATATTGCAAATTTCATAGTTTTTAAGTGCAAACATATTTGAGCTCCAATCATTTGTGTAATTATTTTTTTAAACAACTACTAAAAAATAATTAAGAATAATTAAATATGTTCTCATAAAATACCCTATTTCCAAAATGAGCTTTTTAAAAACTGTTTTCCATTAAAAAAATCATCAAATATATTTTAGAGTAATAATTTTCTGTTTTTAAAAGTAGAAAATTGCTTTTAAAATTAGTTCCCAAAACATACTTTAAAATTTTCAATGACTACCCTTATTTTTGAAAAATATATGGAGTCAGGCGGGACAACTTTGCTTTGAAAAAAATCTTTAGTTAACAAACACTTCTTGTTGAAAATGCAGTCAAGCTGGACAATAAAGCTTTTAAGAACCAGTTTTTGTATCAACAATTTTCCAAAATCCAAAATTTAGGATTAGAAGTAGGGTAAATGGCTTACCATGACCTTGAACATTTGTTTCTAACATATTTAGCATATATAAATGCCCCTTTTGCAAATTAATAATATTTTAATCTTATATCTCAATGGATCGGAAATTTTAAAGCATAGGAATGGTTTTCTCATGCTTGATTTCACTATGGAAAAAAAAAGGTATAATTAAATTTAATTAAAATTTTATATATTTTAAAATTATTTAATCTTGATATAATGAAAAAAAGTAAGTGAAAAGAGTTTAAAAATTGAACTCACTTTTTATTTTCTTTCACTTGTATTTTCCCTCAAATTTATATTATAAAATATATATAAAACAAAACTACCATAAATTTAATCTCCCATAAAAAATTATTAAAATTACCTTTTACATAAATCTATATAAATAAATCTTATTAATTACACAAATTACCTTTTGCAAAACTTAAAATGCACTTTTAAATGTTGAAAAATTACTTAATGGAGTTTCCTAGACAAGTACTAGAAATGTGATACCCTCCAGAATATAGACTAAGCTAGGCCCAGTCCAGCAGCCTCCAACTGGTAAGTGACAAATGCAAACTGAATGCCCAAAGAAGACTACCAACTTGGGAAAAGGTATAATGATTTATTCTGGGAATTTACAAGCAATGAACCTCCTCTCATGTTGATTTGGGATTTGGAAACACAACTGTGTTTTTCTCTACAAAAAAGATCCAAAGACTTATTCTTTACTGATGGCTGCCTCTGAAATACAACACTGCACAGCACAAAGTTCTCCATCATTATGACACCAACACCATTACCGAACATAGAAGCCCTTGTCCAGAGATTTGAGTACCAACAACCTCAAATAAAGATGGAATGCCATTGAACAAAAGAAAATAGGGTCTGTTGTAATGACTCATGGAGAAAATTAGCTCAAAAGCTGGAATTTCTGACTGCTTTAAGAATGCCCATGAATGTTTATTCCTTTATGGCCTCAAAGTAATGCTTCGGAATCTCTGGAAGAGAAACATGTGCAGCTACACACTTGAACTGTTTCAAGAAAAATATTCAGTTCACCTAAGATCAGATGATTATTTGTAAGAGAACTGCGAAACAATTATAGGCTAAGACGTGTTATAAAGAGCTGTCAATCCCATATTTGGCTGCAAGTTCACTGACAGATCCCAAGAATGCCACTCTTTTTTAATCAGTGCTTTGCAGCCCCTAGCAGGATTTGAAGCTACTAAGAAGCTGAATTTGCAATATCAACATGTATATTAGAGATGAATAGAGGGAGAGATACCATGGGCTGCAGGTATTTTTGTCTTATTGCTCTCAAAGAGGAGTTTCCTCTTCTATTCAATTGTCGGCTGTGAATGAGAAGCACACATTCCTTCAATTCTGATGGTTTATAGCCCGAATAGCGTTGCAATGCCAAACTCTGCAAAATGTAGCAAAGTCACTCCCATGAAGAAAATAACTTCACTAAAACTTTTAGTGACCATCGCTTCCTATGATATTTTCCCAATTGATTCTGTTGAGCCTGGAGTGTGGAAAAATAGCTGGGTGCTGGTGAACAGTTTATTGACAGAATAACAATTTTGTCTTGGGTTGTTCCTGAGTCTGCAAACATGATCCTGGCATCAATGTCTTTTATCTTTTATGTCTACATATCTGAAGCATTGTCTTAAACTTAGATCACAAAATCCTCTATAATTCTCCTTTGCATCACCAGACAAAGTTGGCAAATATAGATCTTTTGTACTCTTAAAGTTATCCTTTTATGTTTTTATCTGTAGAATCTTCATGCAAATGCATTAATAGGATTCACAAGAATGAAAGCAATCAATTCTTTACCCAAGGATGCTTGTTTGGCTCAAGTATGAATCTAGCAAGGAAAATAGAAGAAGCAGCAATCATTGATGGTAAGAACCGTAGACACCCATAGTCTAACAAGCTTAATTCTGCAAGATACCAACTCAAGGCTTCAAACTGCATGCTGAGAGACTGTAGAAAGCACAGATATTAACGAATCAGGAGCAAGGAGAAAATGAATAACCAACAAGAACATCAAATTAGGGGGTTGACCTACTTTGCTTTCCTCTTCAGAAGCCCTCATGAAGCTCCTGCATGCACCCAATAAATTTGTTCTTAGTCCAACGAATAATCAGGCAGCAACTGTGAAACAAATAGCAGTCTTGCCATGCCTAATAATGGAAAAACATTGAGAGTGTTCTTGCCTGAGAAAAACTTTTGTTGTGGGAGCAACCTTCTCAAAGTTCAAAAATTTGAGTACATCTCTCTCCATATTCACCACCTATACACCCCAACATTGTTTAAAAGTCTTATTAGTTTAGTAAATGCGAAATAAGTTACTCGAAGAAGAATAGAAAAAACCGAGAAAAGAGTATCATCATCCATTTGGTTTTCAAGTCAATATAGGCAAAAAAAAAAATTGCAATTAGTTTAAAATTTAGCTTTTCTAATTTGGTAAACACAACCATGCTGCACAAAGACGGAAGATGCAGAAACATTTCCCCTTTTTTTGTACCCCAGTTTCCTCTGATTCCAAATAGAGATGGAGAAACAAAGAAGCTGAATGTGCAAGACAAAACAAAGAAAAGGGAAGGAATAGAAACTCACCTCTTCTGCTGTGTAATGATTATCTGTTATGTAGCAAAAGTCTTCAGCATGTGGAGGACTGATCTCTTCAAACTTTCTATATGATCAACCATAGACGAATTTTAATTAGGAGGATCAACAAAACAGTGATCAACAAAAGGATTTTATCAATAAAGGTTTGTGTGCTTACGAGGCTATAAGCATGCAAGAAACTCCAAGAAGCTGTAGCTTGTCCCTCCTGAGAGCATGTGATGATAAGAATCTGTCGATATAGGATATACAGAGAAAAAGTGTGTCTGAAACAAGCTTGTATTCTTCTGCAACCTCTACCAGCCAATCTACCAGAATTTCGCGCATATTTGGCGTAACATCATTCTGAACCTTCTCCATGTAATCAGGGCGTGCCCTTCTTTTTTCCTCCATCTGATAGACAAAACATTACAGAATTAAGCAACCACATTGTAGACTTATCAAAACCCTAAAATATAATAAGAGAATAGAGCCAAATTTTCGAGCTTAAATTTTCCAACAAGGAAACTTAAAAAGAGCTAAATAAAAACTTATTTAAGTTGCACTTTACATTTCCTGAAAACCAAGAAGATTCAAATATCAATATCATTTCCTTTACTTTCTAAGGAATCAAACAGAGAGTTAAGTAATAAAAGAAACACTCGATCAATAAAAATGAATTCAACCCAGATCAGAAATCAAGAATTAACTGAAAACCAGACCTCCCGATAAAATAAATGAACGTCAAATCCAATTTGAAGAGACCAAAATCCAACTCTACAATCGCACCGAAATAAAAGCCCAAACAGCAAGCTAGTGATCCGGAATCCCTACCCCGATGATTGATCAAGAACTAGTGGAAACCCAACCTTCACAGTTAAACAAAACCTAGAAGCAATCAAATCTAAATAAGAACCCTCAAATCTTAAAACCCCGTTTGGTTGCAACTGAACCTCTTGTAAGACTCCAAGATTCACTTCCGCCCCCTTTCTCAGCAACCGAATAAAACTTACTGCTATTTTTGGTTGCAGAGAAACCGTAGCCAACCATAACAAGAAAAAAAGAAAAAGGAAAAAGGAAAAAAACAAGGAAAGAAGAGAAAAGAAAATATGCATCCATAAATTTTCTTCACATCCCTCAATTTTCTCGGCAACCAAACAACATAGTGACAAAAGATACCTCCAGGGAATGAAGATGTTGATACATGATAGAAGAACAACCGCCAGTTCTCCTGATTCCACGTTTGGGCTTCTGGGATTCACGATCAGAATTCTGAATCAACTCGTTATTGGGTGAGTTAGTGATATCTTCCAACACCACGCGCTTCTTCGTTGGGGTAGATTGCGGGCACTCATCAGAGGCCCGTTTCCTGCATGCGCCGGGGGTGTGCACACAGTTATCCTGCTCCGCCATTGGGCCAGGATTTCAGGTAGAGAAGAAGAAGAAATGCATTTGAGGTGACTTAGGGTTTCAGATTTGTAGGGCACCAGACATACCGCCATTTCTGTGTTTTGAAATGATGTTTTAGCGCCCATATTTGCAGCTTTATTTAGTCTTTTATGTTTTTTTTCTGTTTACGTCCAAATACGACGTCGTTTGACCCAATGCATGGAATTAAGACTAGGTCACTAGGGTTCATAAGCCTTTGTGAACTATTTTTGTATTTGAAATGTGCTTTAGATTTGTGATCTTATGAATTTATTTATTTAGGGTATGATTATAAAATTATCAATCGTAATTATTATTTATTTTTAATTATATTATATATTATTATTTTACTCAAATACCAAAAAATTGATGAAAAACGAACCGTTTCAATTAGTTATTATAATTTATTTTATACTTTTGATACATTTAACCTTTAACCTCTTACTCCGTAGTATAATTTATATTTTATAAATTTTAAAATAATTATTATATTTTATAGGCATGGAAACTTGAGTTGTCCATGGGCTTGACGTAAGTTGGAACCTCTAACTCGATCGTTGGATGTAATGTAGATATATTGATAGATGGGGTTTGGTACTTGTTAAGCTTGTAACATTTCCAAGTCATCCAAATTACATCCCTAGTCTAGTCTCATCAACGATGCAATAAATAGTTGGAACATCAATCTTGTTCAAGTTGATCAGGTTATATAATAGGTATTTGACACCTCATGCTTCTCTGTGACTTGTATCATAAAATCAAAAGGTCTAAGTCAATCATCAAAACCTGAAGGCACTTAAGGAGACACAAAAATAGAAATTTGTGATTCCAATTTCCTTCTTGAAGCATCCTTCGTTCTAGAGGTTTGATCCTCAATTAAGAAGCTATGAGAAGAACCACCTGCACACCTCAAGTCTATAGCATTAATTGAAAACTATTTTTTAAAATCAGCTTACTTAGGATTCAGGAACCAAAATATTTTCAAACGATTTCTACTATACATGATATACATGAGAGCCACCAAGTTCTGAATTATGAAAAGGGGAAAAGGAAAGAGAGAAGGATAAAAAGAAGAAGGTACATAGAAGTCCTTGTATATGTCACTTATTGCTCTACAATCAGGCAGCCCTATTTTTCCCTTTTGCAAGTGATGAAGGGCAAGGACACACTCTTTCAGTTGTGGCGCCTTGTAACCTGAATATAATTGCAATGCCAAACTCTGCAAATACGTCAAAGAAGTCATTCCCACCATCAAAATTTGAAGAACAGACATTCTAGATGAATTCAATATCCCGAAAGGGATCCTCGGACTTGAGGTTTTTGCAAATAATCAATGTTTTTTCTTTCATTTATGGCATATTTCTTGTACCAAGTTAGACCAATTCCCAACATTTTCATGACATTTTCCCAATGGATTCTGTTTTCTAATGGTTCTGTCTGAGCTCACCCAAGGATGCAGATCTGTGCACAACATGAATCTTGCCAAGAAAATGACCGAAGCAGCAATCATCGAGGGTATGAACAGCAGACAACTGCAATCCATCAAACTTAAGTCTTCAAGATAATTGCATAAGTATACAAATGGCAAAAGTTGAGCCTGTGGAAAGAACAAATATTTCACTGAATCATTAACAAGTAGAGAGGAAAATAGGAGATCGGATATCAATAAACAAGAAGAACATCAATAAAAAGAGGTTGGACTACATCTCCATCTTCTTCAATAGCAGCCTCTGTGAAGATTCTGCATATCCACAAGAAAATTGTTCATCATGCCTACAAATTCACTAGAAAAAACCAAAAACATTTTGAGAGTATTTTCTTACGTGAGAAAAGCTCTGGTTGTGGGAGGACCCAGCTTAAAGTTCAAAACACTGAGTACTTCCATCTCCATTTCCACATACCATAATAACCCCATTTAGAAAATGCAAACTATGGTGTTTGGTAATTGTTTTCAAAAACAGTTTTTGAAAATTGATTTATGATGTTTTATAAAACAAATGTCTGTTTGAAACCTAAAGTGTTTATAACCTATTTTCTATATAATCTTAAAACACCATGTTTTCTGTTTCTAAAAATAAAAAATTATTTTCAAAAATAGTTACCAAACATGTCCTAAATTACTCAGAAATGAAGATGCAAGCAAGAAAAATTATTAAAAAAACCGAGGGAGAGAGAGATCGACATCTTCCTTGCTGACACCACAGTTCACTTGAAGGCATATGATTTCAAGAAAAGGTGTAATAGCTTCTTCATATTTTCTATGTAATCAACCATAAAAGAATTGGATTTAGGAGAATCAAACAGCATCAATGCCCAAAGAAAAGGAATAATTTGGCACAGAAGAGCTTACGAGGCAATAAACAAGCAACAAACCCCAAGAATCATCAGCTTGTTTTTAGGGACAGCACCCGAGGATAAGATTCTGTCAGTATAGGATATAGAGAGATGAAGTGTCTCTGGAAGAAGCTGATACCACTCTGCAACTTCCACCAACCGATTCACCATATGTTCCCGCATAATAGGGCTCAGCTGATTCTGAACCTTCTCCATATAATCAGGTAATGGAGTTTCTAGCTGAATCACAAAGCATTGACAAATTAATCAAATCTCTAATGCTCTGTTTGTAGCCAAGAAAATGTAGGCAGAGAAATGGAGAGCATATCACAAATAGTTTTATTTTCTTTTCTTCTACTTTCTCAGCAACCAACCAAGGACGTAAATGAAACGCCCAGAAATGAAGAGTCTGGACCAAGATCAGAAATAAAAAAATACAAGAAAACCAAACTTCCCCAATCTAACATGAAACCAAAACCTAATTTTAGGGATTTCAAAGCCCTACAGAAAAATCACTTAGAAACTAAATCCCACATAAATCAGGACCCAAAAGAACAATTCCTTTGTTTGGTTGCTAAGAAATTATGGAGAAAAGAAAAGAAAGGGAAACAGAAAATTCAACATAAAGCCATTCAAACCAAACCACTCGTTAAATTTCGAGGCTTAACTTCTTTTGGCATTTCTCAGAAACCAAGGAGAACTTAACGCTTTGTTTGGTTGCTGAGTCGCGACCGGAAAAGAAAGAAAACAACAAAATTGAAAGAAACCGTATTCCTAACATTCATTTTCTTCCCATTTCCACAATTTTCTTGGAACCAAGCATAACCTAGCATCAAAGCCATAACAAAATATACCTTCAAGTAGCTCAGATATTGATGAATGGAGAACCACGTTTGTGGATGGTCCAAACTCGCAGCCGCCTTCTCTATCTCATCCATTCTCTTTCTCTCTGGGCTTCTGAGTTTTGGTTCCGAGAATTGGGTGAGTTGGAGAAGTCACCCTGCACGACACCGTTGTTCTTTGTGGAAAGTTGCACAAACCTAGAAATGGAATAGGGTTTTAGGCGGGCTTAAAGATTCGGATTCAGAGAAAGCTACCGCCATTTTGAAAAGTCGTTTTTTCAGTTATAACAACGAGGTTCTCCTTTTAGTCTCCTTGGACACGATGTCGTTTTATGTCCAATTGAAACCCACCAAAACAAAAGTGACTAAAAGTGGATTCGAGGCATTTTCAAGATATTTTTTTTTGCTGATAACAAAAACGCTAGAAATTTTAAAAATAGTAATTTAATAGGCTTTTAATAAATAAATAAGAATTATCTCTCTCTCACTTTCTACATCATCCAAGCATTATAAGGTCTATTTAGACCTGTTTTTGAAAACAATTCTCAATAAACGGTTTTGAAAAGAAATGGTTTTATAATATTTTCTAGAAACAAAAATCTATTTAGAAATTTAAGACTTAATTTGATAATTAGTTTCAAAAATAATTTTAGTTGTTTTCTCTTATTTTCATTTGTTTTTTAAGAACTGTTTTAAAAAATAATTATACAAATATGTAAAATGATTAAAAATAAAATACTAGATATAAAAATTGTTTTTAAAAATAAGTTAAAAATATTTTAAGTTTTTAAATAAAAATTTATTTTACAAAATATCAAAAAACAGTTTTCAAAAACTATTCTCAAAAATTATTTTCGAAAACAATTATCAAATAAAATGATGTTCTCAATTTGTTTTCTATATTTTAAAATATATGAATTTTTTTAATCATTTTCTACATTTGTACAATCATTTTTAAAACAATGTTAACATTTCTTACAAAAATATTCAAATATATTCCTACAAACCCAAAATCATTAATAGAACATATTTTCATATTTTTTTATTCTCGAAACTAAAAAACATTTTTAATAACAGTTCCCAAATATAGCCGTAATTTCTCTCCAGATCTAATCACTTTGTTAACCAGAAGAATGCATTTCACGCTACCTTTTTCTTACTTTCAATCTAAGTTTGCAAGTTAACACATGCGTGGGAAAGATGTTATAAAAAAACACTAGCATTTCTTTATTGCGAATAAATTTATAGAATGAGTTGCAAGCAAAAAGCGATTTTAGTTTAGCTGAACAGCTTTATTTAGCTCTAATATAAGATGAGTTCAAGGCAACCCACATGAAAAAGAACTATCCTTTTTAAAATTACCGATCAACAATTGGGACAACCTTCCGAGGAAAAGTGAATCCTTGAAAATTAACTCTGGCAGCTCTTCCCATGGGATCTTGCTCTTACAAGTAATTAAACCAGCAAAAATTAGTTTTCTTTCAGATGATCAAAGCTCAAATTCTCAAGCAATGGATTTCCTACTTCTTGTTTGGATTCTGCCACTTAGCTTTTTCTTTGCTTTTGGTGTGCCAGATGAGCTCTTTGTCGTCTTTGCTATCTTCTTACCGCTTAAGACCTGATTAGATGCTTCATGATCTGACTTGGTTTTTCGCCTTTTAGAATTTGGGGTTGAAGAATTCTGTCTACTGCTTCCACCAGTTGCCTCAGACGCTTCACCAGCTAACTTAGTCTTTTGCCTTCTAGACTTGGGAGTAGAAGAATTCTGTCTACTACTTCCATTGGTTGCCTCAGATGCTTCATGATTTGATTTTGTCTTTTGTCTTGTAGAGTTGGGAGTTGAAGATTTCTGTCTATGGCTTCCATCAGTTGCCAATTTCCTTCTCCTCTTAGCTCCACTGCTGCGGTCTACCTTCGAAGCACCTGCTTTGGGCGACTCCTTTTTTCCCACTCCATTGTGAGAACTTTCTTTAATAACCACCTCTTGCTCAGGCGGCTTTTGATCTGTTTGAGACGTGAATGCATCCTTTTTCACAGCATTTTTACCCGCACTGGCTTCCTTGGGTGGTCGATGGCGAAAGCTCCAACGGGCATTCTCAAACCATTTGCTAACCTGGACAAGTGAAAATTTTGAGAAAGATAAATGTGAACCTACACGGAACAGCAATGAGACAAAGGATCACCTGCCGGCTCGTTATTCCCAGCTCTTCTGCCAATTTTTCTTTCATAGCACGATCAGGGTACTGATTTTCTTGGAAGGATTTGTAGAGTCTCTGCAAAACACAATGGACCATATGTTCCTCATCATAAGCCCTTTTTCCCAAGAAAGGGAAAAAAATGTTGCATGGTAAAATTAAATTACAAACTACATCAACATAAGGAAGCAGTCTTTCATGTTTCTAAAAGCCTTCCTACCTTTTATTTTGTTGCTTTCTTGGCCTCTATTTATTTCTTAAAAATAGATAAAAATAAATATAAATACAAATCAGCATACACAAACCACATGTTACAATTGTTTTAGATAGGAATTAGTTTTAAAGGGTGAATTAAAGACTAGGCTTATCATAGTGGGATAAAATTAGGGTCACATAGGAAAAGGAAACCCCAAAACTTCAACATGAGAGAAAACCAAGCTTAAATAGTACACTTGGTGGATCATGCTCTGCTAACCTTTTTCTAACTCAACGACTCTACCAAAATGGAAGAGAGTGATCAACATCAAATAGGTTTGAAGCTCATGTGTACAATGAAACAACAGACAAGCAGCAACTTGCCAAAGAATGTTGGCGCATTGCACATGACAATAATAGCTTATTCAAGTGATATTTCTTAGAAAATTATATGACATTGTGCACAATTCTTTCTCATCCAAGCCCGAAAATTTAGTTGGTCACCCTGACGAGATTTTTATCAATTTGTATCTCATCATACAAGTAACAAAGAACCTGAGACAACTACAAGACAAAACAAGATGACCATTAAACAAGATAAATGTCCAGCATCTACTTTTTTGGGTTAAATGTACAGAAAGTTTCTGCTTTTGTCCATAACCATTTTCTACTGCATCCTACTGATAAAAAGACGTCTTCTGGCATTGATAAAGACACAATAGTCCTCCACAACCACCAAGTTAAGATGACTAATAACAAAGCAAAGAAAAGTAACAAAATATCTCAAATTCCAGTTGAAATGAGGAAATAGAATGTTGACCACATTTACTGCTAGATTTAGAAGCTATATATGAAAAACTTGCAAATAATACCTCAGTTACAGCTTCTCCAAGTTTTTTATATGATGAATGCATCCTTTTTTCACCAGTAGAACCAGGACTTCGAGAACCTTTATGTGACTCAGCAAGTGAATTATTTGTGCTTTCAAAGTTCAGCTTCTGACGAGTTCTTCGCTTGGGAGTGAGTCCAGCTGCTTCCAAGTCATGCTTTATGTCCTTGGTATTTGTCCCATTCTCAGTGATTGAAGTGTTTCCATTTAGTGACACTGAAGCAACATCACCACTAAGATTCTTCCTCTTTCTTGGTATAACATTCTCTGTCCAGTCTTCATCATCACTTGAATCAGAAGAAACATTTCCATATGCCTCCTTAACAAATCAAAGAATGAGGAAAAAAGGTGAAACAGGGAGAAAGGGGTACAAACTAGCATCGAAGAACATCAAAAACTATAATGAAAACAAGAAAGCACAGCAGAGAGGGACCATAAGGGAGGTAATTTTGTTTTTTCAGGTGGGATGTAGTGGATGCTGTTGGTTACTCTGAATTAATGTGCACCATATATTCATATCCCTCGTCTAGACAGAAGAAAATGAACAATAATAAATCAAAGATCAAGTCCAAGATGTAGAACACTAAAAATAAATAAGGAAAAAGAAAGTGCATTTAGGGGGTCAAGAGGAATGTGCAAGATATCCATGGCATGTCTGACATTTTCATAATTTTCCTCCCAACAGCTTTGCAAGGGAGAAACTCAAGGGTAGCTCAAACATGTCTCCTAAATTTTCTGTATTATTGTCATTGTAGTACAAGTCAGTATAGATTGGTTTTGAATTTTTCTTTTTCTTTTTTTTTCTTGCTATACAAGTGTGAAATCATTTTTACTTCAAAAAAAAAATAAAAAACAAGGTATTAGTCATCTCATCCAAAAATTAGTAGGCTTCAATGAGGATGCATAGCTATGACCTTTTATGCGGTTCAACATCACACTAATCTCAAGCCTAACCATCCTAAGCCTTGCAATGGAGCTTAACCATTCCACGTCTCTTTTTTCTCTTTGGATAGGCAAAGATAGAATATATTAATAGTGCCTAACAAAAGGGAGCACAAAGGTATGCATGTTGTATACAAAGGTGCCACAAGGACAAACAAAGCTAAGGGATAACACAGAAAACAACCCCCTCACTTCACTTAAAGCCCAACCAATCAGTGAAAACCAACATGGACAGACAGTTATCACCTATGTACATTCTAACCCACTCCTAAAAAATGCACATGAAGGTTTGCTTGAAAGCTTGGTTCCTTTTTTCAATTTTTTTTGATAGATGAAAAGAAAGATATATTAATAAGGGCCACCAAAATAGCAACACATGGTATACAAAACGCATACAGCTACCACCAACAAAAACATTGAAAAACCAAAGTTACAAAATAAGAATGAATTAAGCCAACCCACCCTCACCAGAGGCCCAACCAATCTAGAAAACTAAAAAGAGTTAGAGGAACATCATCTATACACCCCTTTGCTTCCAACAAAAGACAACAAATAAAAGAACTTTTTCAACTTTGGATTGACAGCTCTTCCCCCTCAAAGGCAATTCTATTTCTAGCCTTCCAAACTATCTAGAACACGTATAATGGACACATTTTCCACACCTTCCTGCACTTCTTGTCCATAAATGAACCATGCCACCCTTTTCTAATTTTTCAAAAAGCTCTTCCATTTCTTTTTTTCAAAATGGTCAAAAATAAACATAAGGGAGCATCTCTCCAAACTTTATTATGCTTCTTCCTGACAAAGGATCCATTCTAGCTTAAAAGGACCTCTCTCCTGGTGGAGTGCATCACCAATTCTATCTCAAAAAAGAGCATAAACAAGATGCCTCAACACCACTACTTTAAAACAATAAAAAGGTATATGATCAACTGTTTATTTGCCTCCTCTACACAAATAGCATCTATTTAGTATTCTCCAACCCCTCCTTTTAAGCTGGGTTAACGTTAAAATCCTCCCCCATGTAGCTTCCCAAGCGAACAAAACCACCCTCATAGGGACCCAAGGATTCCAAATCATGCTTCTAGGGAACGCCCTTGAACTTTCAATGGAAAACGAGGAATAAAAAGACTTAACTAAGAAATAACCACATCTTGTGTTCTGCAAACCATCTTAGCCTCTATACCATTGCAAGTCACCTATGTCATAATTTCTTGAAAAATGCCAATATCTCATCTAACTCCCAATCATGGATCTATCTTGTGAACCTGGGGTTCCAACACTCACCCTCCCCAAGATAGATCCATGATTGAGAACGACATCACCCACTGAACATCAAATATCTCAAATTCCATTTGAAATGAGGAAATAGAATATTGACCACATTTACTGCTAGATTTAGAAGCTATATATGAAAAACTTGCAAATAATACCTCAGTTACAGCTTCTCCAAGTTTTTTATATGATGATTGCCTACTTTTTTCACCAATAGAACCAGGACTTCGAGAACCTTTATGTGACTCAGCAAGTGAATTATTTGTGCTTTCAAGGTTCAGCTTCTGACGAGTTCTTCGCTTGGGAGTGTGTCCAGCTGCTTCCAAGTTGTGCTTTATGTCCTTGGAATTTGTCCCATTCTCAGTGATTGGAGTGTTTCCATTTGGTGACACTGAAGAAACATCACCACTAAGATTCTTCCTCTTTCTTGGTATAACATTCTCTGTCCAGTCTTCATCATCACTTGAATCAGAAGAAACATTTCCATATGCCTCCTTAACAAATCAAAGAATGAGGAAAAAAAGTGAAACAGGGAGAAAGGGGTACAAACTAGCATCAAAGAACATCAAAAACTATAATGAAAACAAGAAAGCACAGCAGAGAGGGACCATAAGGGAGGTAATTTTGTTTTTTCAGGTGGGATGTAGTGGATGCTGTTGGTTACTCTGAATTAATGTGCACCATATATTCATATCCCTCGTCTAGACAGAAGAAAATGAACAATAATAAATCAAAGATCAAGTCCAAGATGTAGAACACTAAAAATAAATAAGGAAAAAGAAGGTGCATTTAGGGGGTCGAGAGGAATGTGCAAGATATCCATGGCATGTATGACATTTTCATAATTTTCCTCCCAACAGCTTTGCAAGGGAGAACCTCGAGGGTAGCTCAAACATGTCTCCTAAATTTTCTGTATTGTTGTCATTGTAGTACAAGTCAGAATAGATTGGTTTTGAATTTTTCTTTTTCTTTTTTTTTCTTGCTATGCAAGTGTGAAATCATTTTTACCTCAAAAATAAAAAATAAAAAACAAGGTATTAGTCATCTCATCCAAAAATTAGTAGGCTTCAATGAGGATGCATAGCTATGACCTTTTATGTGGTTCAACATCACACTTAATCTCAAGCCTAACCATCCTAAGCCTTACAATGGAGCTTAACCATTCCACGTCTCTTTTTTCTCTTTGGATAGGCAAAGATAGAATATATTAATAGTGCCTAACAAAAGGGAGCACAAAGGTATGCATGTTGTATACAAAGGTGCCACAAGGACAAACAAAGCTAAGGGATAACACAGAAAACAACCCCCTCACTTCACTTAAAGCCCAACCAATCAGTGAAAACCAACATGGACAAACAGTTATCACCTATGCACATTCTAACCCACTCCTAAAATGCACATGAAGGTTTGCTTGAAAGCTTGGTTCCTTTTTTCAATTTTTTTTTGATAGATGAAAAGAAAGATATATTAATAAGGGCCACCAAAATAGCAACACATGGTATACAAAACGCATACAGCTACCACCAACAAAAACATTGAAAAACCAAAGTTACAAAATAAGAATGAATTAAGCCAAACCACCCTCACCAGAGGCCCAACCAATCTAGAAAACTAAAAAGAGTTAGAGGAACATCATCTATACACCCCTTTGCTTCCAACAAAAGACAACAAATAAAAGAACTTTTTCAACTTTGGATTGACAGCTCTTCCCCCTCAAAGGCAATTCTATTTCTAGTCTTCCAAACTATCCAGAACAAGTATAATGGACCCATTTTCCACACCTTCCTGCACTTCTTGTCCATAAACGAACCATGCCACCCTTTTCTAATTTTTCAAAAAGCTCTTCCATTTTTTTTTTCAAGATGGTCAAAAATAAACATAAGGGAGCATCTCTCCAAACTTTATTCTGCTTCTTCCTGACAAAGGATCCATTCTAGCTTAAAAGGACCTCTCTCCTGGTGGAGTGCATCACCAATTCTATCTCAAAAAAGAGCATAAACAAGATGCCACAACACCACTACTTTAAAACAATTAAAAAGGTATATGACCAACTGTTTCTTTGACTCCTCTACACAAATAGCATCTATTTAGTATTCTCCAACCCCTCCTTTTAAGCTAGGTTAACATTAAAATCCTCCCCCATGTAGCTTCCCAAGCGAACAAAACCACCCTCATAGGAACCCAAGGATTCCAAATCATGCTTCTAGGGAACGCCCTTGAACTTTCAATGGAAAACGAGGAATAAAAAGACTTAACTAAGAAATAACCACATCTTGTGTTCTGCAAACCATCTTAGCCTCCATACCTCTACAAGTCACCTATGTCATAATTTCTTGAAAAATGCCAATATCTCATCTAACTCCCAATCATGGATCTATCTTGTGAACCTAGGGTTCCAACACCCACCCTCCCCAAGATAGATCCATGATTGAGAACGACATCACCCACTGAACATCAAATAGAGCCAAAATAAGGTGTCACAACATGCTTGCCTTAGGACAATGAAGGAGAATATGGTTTGTTGACTTCTCTTACACAAATAACAATTGTTTGGAAGACTCCAACCCCTAGAGTTAGAATTTTTTTCCAAACTGCTTCCCAAGCAAAAAAGTTGACTTTCATTGACACCCAAGGATTCCACACCAAGCTTGTGTGGAAAGCTTTTGAAAAACAACTTTCTAAGGAAGAGTAAAAAGATTTGACAGAAAAGGTGCGCCCTTTCACCAACTGCCAAATTATAACATCTTCTACTCTTCCACTAATCACATGCTCTTACAATCTTCTAAGCAACCCTTCCACCTCACCTAACTCCCAATCATTTATCTATCTTGTGAACACTAGATTTCAACAACCAATCTCCCCAACTTGTTCCCACATCTGATCTACCCAAACTTCTTTATTAGTTGCAATTGAAAACAGCTTTAGAAATGCCATAGCTAAAGGTTCCTCCCCACACCACCTATCTTTCCAAAACCTCACCCTCTTGCCATCTCCCACCCTAAAGTCAATCTTGTCATAGAACCCCTTCCACCCACATCAAATCACCTTCCAAAGACTCATCCCCTCTTCTTGTTTCCAAAAGGAATCATTCTCAAAAGCAAATCTCCAACACCACTTCCCAAGAAGGACCTTATTTAGAAGAGATAACTTCCTAATTCCCAAGCCCCCTTCCTTTTTTTCCAAGCCAACAATTAACCATCTTACAAGATGAGGCCTTCTTTGGAGCTCTCCTCCCCTCCCCCCCCCCCCAAAGGAAATCTCTTTGAATCTTCTCCAATCTAAGACTTACCTTACATCACAAATAGAGATATGAAATATATAGGCAAGCTAGATAAAGTGCTCTTTAATAATGTCAGTCTCCCCACTTTTGACAAGTACTACCTCTACCACAAAGCAAGTCTTCTCTGAAATCCTTCCTCCACTACATCCCAAGCATGAATAGATTTGAAGAGGGCTCCCAAGGGAAAACCCAAATAAGTAGAAGGAAGAGAATCCACTTTGCACCCAAACACCCTAGCCAAATCTTTTATATTAAAGACCTCTCCAATTGGGATTAGCTTGCTCTTGTCCAAATTAGTTTTTAAGCCAGAGATTGCCTCAAACCACATGAACGTCCAACTCAAGACCTCTAAATGCTCCTTGTTTGAGTCACTGAAAATCAAAGTATCATTGGCAAAAAGGAGATGGGACACCACCCTTCCCACTCCTCCTCTCCTACTAGCCAAGAAACCCTTAATGAAGCCTCCTTCCAACCCTTCTTCAATATACTAGAAAGCATCTCCATTGCCAAAATGAAAAGAAAAGGGGAAAGGGGGTCCCCCTGTCTTAGCCCTCTAGAACTAGCAAAAAAGCCAATAGAAGTTTCATCAATCAGAATTGAAAAGCGAGCAAAGGCAATGCACCACCTCATCCACCAAACTCACTTGGCCCGAAAGCCCATTTTTTCCATGACTGCTAATAAGAACTCCCAATTCACATGGCCATAGGCCTTTTCAATGTCCAATTTGCAAATAACCCCCTTTTCAGGGCTTTTATGCCTTGAATCTAAGGCTTCATTAGCTATGAGGATTGCATCCAAGATTAGTCTACCCTCCACGAAAGCATGTTGGGAATTTGAAACTACTCTCTCAACCACTCTTTTCAACCTATTACCCAAGACTTTAGCTAGAAGCTTATAAAGGCCCCCCACCAAGCTAAAAGGCCGAAAGCCCCTCAAATCCTCTGCACCCCCTTTCTTAGGAATGAGCACAATAAAAGTAGTGTTAAGTCTTCTCTCAAAGAGACCCAAATGATGAAATTTAGCAAAAAGTCTCATCACTTCAAACTTTACAATATCCCAACAAAATTGCCAAAAAGCCATGGAAAACCCATCTGAATCATGCACCTTATCCCCACACAAATTGAAAAGGGCAGCAAGGATCTCTCCTTCCAAAAAAGAATTCTCCAAGGCCCTCGCTTCTTCACTATCCAAAACCGAAAAGGGCAACCCACTGATACTTGGCCTCCAGTCATCAATTTCTGACAAAACTCTTAGGAGAGAGTTAAACCACCTCCTCCTTTACCTCATCTTCCCTTGTCAACCTTTTTCCATTCACTTTGATAGCAACCAAATAATTCCTCCTCCAAGCATTAACCATCTTGTGGAAAAGCCATGAATTTTTTATCACCTTCTTTCAGCCATAGTTATCGTGACTTCTACCTCCACAAAATCTCTTCCATACTTGTCCACTTACTAAAGTCCTCCACAACCCTTCGTCTAACCTTCGACTCTTCATGGGACAATCCCAAATCTCTTTCTTTGGCATCCCAATAACCAATCTGAGAAAGGGCAGCCTCTTTGTTGGAAGAGACATTCCTAATCACCTCTCTCTTCTAGGTTTTGAGATCCTACTTCAACACCTTTAGCTTGTAGGCTAAGATGTGGCTAAACGAGCCACTAAAAGTGTAGCATGTCCACCAACTCTTGACCAGATCTTTGAACCCTTCCACTCTCAGCCACATATGTTCATGTTCTCAAAACCAAAGGGAGATTTACCACTTTTGATCCCCCCTCCATCTAGAAGAATGAGGGCATGATCTAACATAGGCCTAGGCAACAACTTCTGAGAGAGACCATTAAAATGAATCCCCCACTCTTCTAGGACTAAGAAACAATTTAGCCTAGACAAGGATCCACTATTCGAGCCACCACACCAAGTAAAACACCCCCCAACTAAGGGTAAATCCCTCAAATGGAGCTCTTCAATGACCTTCGAAAAACGCCTCATTGCAAAAGAGATTGTTGAGTTATTTTTCTCTAGGAAATCTAACCACATTGAAATCTCCACCAATGCACTAAGGATCACTTCACAATCCCCTAATGTCCCTAAGAATATCTAATATCAAATTTTGTTAACATTTTCATTGATATTTTCATATATTGATAGTTTCAAATAAACCTATGTTAAACAAAATAGTGTCTACAATATCACAAGTCAAATTATTAATGCTTGGCTCAACTTAGCTTCTCACTAGAGTAGGCTTAAGCATGCTCACCTGGCTTATATAAATCTATATCAAGCTTTTGATTAAATCCAAGTAAAGTTACCACCGTTACTTATATTTTCCTTTTTTGGATGGTGAAGAAACACACTATCACCCCTTCGTAGGACCATGAAAAACCATTAGAGCACAACCCCTCCCCTAAGAATTATGTATTAGTAAGCCTGAAACTTGAACCTGGTAACCCTGATTCCTCAACAAGAGCTTCTGCTAGCTAAGAGCTAATGTGACCACTACCATGCCACAAGAAGTTCTGCAATCAGCAACCCCAATGCATCAATCTTTCCTTATTCTCAACTTCTATTTCATTCCCAACAAAACACATTCAAACACCTAACGCAAGACATTACTCCACAATGATCTATAGCACCACCTACAAAATGCCAGCCCAACATTACTGTCTAGCACTCTAAAGCATTCTTCAATCTCAAATGGAGAGATGATGAAAGGTCATATACCCAAAGCAGCCCCAAAATGCAAAAATAGATGATATATTAACCCCACATCTCTTATGAACATTATATATGGATTTGGTATGTATCAATTCTTACTTCATAAATGACCCACTGCTAGAAACTTCACAAGAATCATGGTCCAAGTGCAAAAGGCAACCTTGGTAAGAAACCCATGGATACCAAACCTTCTTTCAACGAATGCTAATGTAAAACTTGACTAACAAGATTCCTTGTCTATTGCCAGGTCACACAATATTTATCTTCCTCCACTCTCCTTATAACAACCAATATAGACCTCTCAAAAGAAATCTCCCAATAAGCCAACTCTTAATCACAAAAGTTTCAATCATACATTCCAACACATTTTGTTCCATCCTCCAAGAAATAACATCATTGAGCCACAATTACTTGATCATGATAATTCCATAAATGACCAACTTTCAAAAACTAATCCTTCTACCATCCCAAACTTCACATGCGACACACTTGACAAGATTTTACATTCCAATTGAGAAAGCACTGCACCGATCCCATAATAATCACTTCTCTTCCTTCAACCAATTCCATGGTTCAAATTCACGGTATCAATCATTGACTCCAAGGGTTTCAAGGCACATCGGTCTCAGCACCTCAACTCGGAATCCGACAATACACAAAATAAGATAGATTAAGAAGTACAAGAAATTATAAAAATATTATGTAAATTATCTAAAAAACAAATATAATTAAATAAACTTTAGAAACTAATAAACTTAAAAACATATTAATATAATAATATATGGAATGGTTTCAATATATTATTAACAATAAATTAGCATATAAAATAATACTCCATATATGGTAACATTACCATATAAAATAAAACATTAATTAAATTAAAGCAATTCATACCATAACATATAAAATAATTATCTTCAAATTCCCGATTCCAAGCACTATTGGCGTATAAGGCAAATTGATGCAATTCATAACACACATGAGCATTTTAAATAATAAATCACTCTTACATAAAGTATTACACTTTCCCCTTTTCGTCAAATTCCCTATCCCACACCACAAAGAGAAAGTACCCAATTTGGCAAAGGTAAAGAGCCTCTGTAGTGCACACCCACACCACAGTAGCAACACTATGGAGATAAAGCAAAGAGGGGCAACACCAACACACAGAGATCGTTGTCAATGGAAGAATCTGATGTTTCTCACCGGTCAAACAATCACCACCACAACGACATCGCCAGAAAAAAGGTTATCTACCTTCTTCTTCTTCTTCTTCATTATGGGTAGAGTCGTGGGTTTTAAAACCCTTCCTTTTGAAGAGAATCTTTGATTTTTCAAATATTTCTCAATTTTGGTTGCTCATTGTTGTGATTTGAAAGGAGAAAAAAATGATTTCTAGGTAAAACTGAGGAATATTTGGATAATTCAAATGATTCAACTGAGTCAACTGGGAATCTTGACCAATTCAACCGATTCTTGGCCAAGTTTGTGTTTAAGATGGTATTGGGTATCTAACTCAACACAGAAAGGTTTGAGGCAAATACAACTCGACCAAGTCATATCGGACTTGATTGATACTTTGAACCTTGACCAATTCCCCTTAATCGAAACTACTCCACTACGTTCCACAATCCTCCCTCCAGGCCCCTGCACCATATATCTCCAAAGCCATTTTCCCAAAATAGCTTCATACATTCATTTCTAAACCCCAAAGCCACCATATTCTTTCAAAAAACCACACCATCTTCCAATCAAAATTCCATCCCCATTTCATTCCCCGAAGAAGAGGAGTAAAAAGGGACTCTTCAAAGCCTCCCAAACAATCTAGCAAGCAACTAGAATTGAATGCTAGAAAGCCATACAAAGTATATAGGGAGGCATACATCAGTGCTTTTAATGATCAGCAGCAGATCCTTCACCCTCCACCATTTTTCCTTAAAGATAAAATTTTATCCATCCACTTATACTCCTAATCCACTCTTTCAAATAACTAAGTCTTAAGCCACTAAAACTTATAATAAGCTCCCCAGGTAGACCAAGTAGCAAGAAGAAGAAAGAGCTTCCATGTCCTAGGACAAAAATTCTATGCTAAATGACCAACTTGCTTAAACTTAAATTGACAATTATCCAAAAACCATTTAAAAGCAATGGTGGTGTAACCACTCCCTCTCCACACAAAAAATAGACCATACACCTTCATTGCCTCCACACTCAAAAACTTAATAAATTTACACTCAGATGTCAAAGGGATTGAATTAATCTATAATGTTAAAACAGCAGTGCCCCAACTAAAACCTTTTGAACTTTGAAAGAAACCACAAGAACTTCCATTAAATATGATGGAGAAGGAAACCTCTGAAATAATGCCATCTATTACCTTTCTCTCCCCACCGTTCTCTTTATAAGACAAGTAAGAAACCGTGAACCTAGTAATTAACCTTTTCAGTATCCAATTTGCACAAAAAACCAGCATGCACTTCTAAATCTAAAGCTTAAATATCCACTGACAAATCCAAAAATTTACATACCTACCACAAAGCAATTTTCAGTTCACGGAAAAAATTCTCATACCACCTTGTTCAAAATACCAGTCAAGGTGTAACCACTTCCTATTCTTTTGGAAGCAAAGAGACAAATTTTTCATTTAAACCAGCATTATCAAATTCATTTCAAGTGCCATTTTGGTATTTTCAGTGAAACAAAATGTATAACTCTTAAATCAACTTCATGTTACATTCACATATTTCAAACCTGCACACACCAAAATAACAAGAGGAATAGGAGGTAATCGGCAGATGACAAGAAAGGCAAATGATATACATCATATATTCATGGAGATGGAAGAAACTGGCTACAGCCAAAACTCGAGGGTGGTAGCTAATGGAAGAGGTGCAGACAAGAAGCATGTATATTATATATATATATATATATATATATAAATAATAAATTGGTGATGGAAGAAATCAACTAGACAAAAATCTAGGATAGTTTAGCTAATGGAGAGGGATTGAGATATAAAATTCTTCCACCAACTAGCTATGCTCAGTAGGGGTTTAATCACATGGCAGGTTGAAGATCCATTGAGTTTGGAGGATATGTGAAGAAGAGATGCAAAGTGGGGTCATCAGTTCTTACAAATCGTAATAACCATTACGACTACAACCAACGTTAGATGGCTAGGAGTTTAGTTCAAATAATGCAATTGAAGGCATTTAGATTGAAAGAGCATTTAATGAGGAAGCCCTCTTAAAAATTTAAATGGTGATGAATGGGTTGACAATTGCATTTTGCATTATGTTGTGCATCAATCTAATTTTTAAATTGGTGAATCCAGCTGATGCATGTGATGAGAATGGAGAATCATGAGCACTCACATCATGCAGCTTTTTGTAATCTAGCCTTTCTACATGTCTCTTTGCAGACAGAGGTGCATTATCTTGACCAGAATTTGACTCTAACATGGATAAGAGCTCATCCTTTAAAGTATCTTTCTTCTTCCTACCGAATCTTCTTTGCCCATCAAGACCGTCCTCGTTGTCAGAGAAGTTTCTACGATCTAAAGTGGCACTAAAATCCTCGGAGTCAGATGTAAAATCAGAACTTGAACTCCCCTGATTAACCTGTTCATCAATTTCTGGAGCATCAGGATCATAATTATCATCCTCTGAATCATCAGAAGAAAGCCCCAAACACTCCTCATTATTTGGTGAGACCACCATATCATCAGATGCAGAAGTGAAATCAGATTCATCAGATTCGTCAAATTCATCAGATTCATCAAATTTATCAGAACTTGACTTATCTCCCTGACCCTTCTCATCAACCTCTGGACAATCAGGGTCATAATCATTATCCTCAGAATCATCTGATGAAAATCCAGAGTTGTTATCCTGGTTATTCCCAGCTGCAGCTGCCTCAGGAAAAACCTTCTGCAGAGGGGAAAAAGAGCACATTGAGGCTATAAGTAAAGCAAACTTGTGATATAATTTAGAAAAAACTGGAGATTTTGAAATTGACCTCCCAGCTATCAATTACAGAAAGTTTTGTTCCTTGAGAGTCATTAAGCAGGTCCATGCAGTCAACTTTGCAATCACATGCAGGGCACAGCCAACCCTCATCATCAGGAGGAACTGCAATAATAAAATAAAGAATAATAATAAACACCATAAGAAAACATAAATGAAAAAATAAGTGATTCAAGAACCACAAATTCAAATTTATTAGCATCAAATGAATGAGTTGGATGTTACTCTCTTCTTTTAACAATGGCGGTTCCAGACAAAACTGGTGAAATCCACGATCACAAGCACCGTCACAGAGTATTATGTCATTATCAGTAGACATGTCTTTGGACTCACATTTAGCACAGAATATCTGGAATAAGAGGAAATCACATCAAGCACTTGTAAGAATTCCTAGTTATCTACTATCAGAAACAAAAATAACATCCAAAAAAAAATAAATTAATTAATAAATAAAAATAAAAATAAAAAATTCTACAAAACAGTCAGCATTGGTTATGATCAAAAGGCTTCTCCTACATCCTCACTGTCAATCTGCCCTTCAGAATCAAATAAAGATTCTGGAAACCTTCCTTCAGCACATAATGAATCAAGATGTTGAAATAGATCACGTATTTTCAGTTTGCGACGAGAAATTTCAGATGAGGCACGTTGAAGTTCCTTCTCTGGCTTTAATTTTTCCACGCTGCAAAGGAACAAGAATAGTCAGAAGCAATAATTAGAGATAAACCAGTGATCAGATGAGCTATTGCCTGTGTAAGCTTGAATATATGTCAAAACTAGATTAGTTTGAAACCAAGAAGTTTTCCTTTTTCCTAAATTAAAGTGAACAAGTCAGGCCATGCGCTCAAGCTTGTTGAGCTGGAACACCATTTTTTTTGCTTCAATGTGGTCATTAATGGTCCAAATATTGAAAATCAAAACAGTCATGGAATTTAGGGTTTAAAGAAAACTCTAGTAAAGTCATAGTTTTAAAAAGGCATGCTTTTAGCACGCCTAGGCCCAAGGCACAACCACTCCCTAATTGTAGCATGTCACTTGTCAATACATGCCCTTTGTTGAAGAGGCACACCTTGTCTAGTTTTCCTTTTTAAACACTTTTATTCTTGAAATTTCTAATTGCATATTGAAATTTATATAATTTTATTACTTTTTTGCTGAATGTTTCTTTTAAATATTTGGAATCTTAAATTTTTTATTGATTGGATTAGATTTTGAATCGTATTTTATAAAATTATTATGCATCTTGGGTCATGTTTTCCTTCACTCAAACGCACGCTTGTGTTGTGCCCTAGGCCTAAGCTATAGGAGACTTTTGTGCCTTTTAAAACTATGAGTTAAGTTTATCAAGTTTGCATAAACTTAGCTGATAAAGTTTAAAGGTTTTTTCCTTTATGAAAATATAAGTTTAATCTTTTCAATAAGTATTCCTTAGTGGCAATACGAAGCTCTACCATATAAGTTCGGAGTTCCTTTGTAAATCTACTATTAGTTCAGCATACAATTGGATATTCTCAACATGCTAAAGCAACCCAGGCTCAAAAAATAATGACAATTAAAATACACCTCAGATCCTCTACAAACTCTAGGGGAAATCTACCAGCAGTGCAAGTAGTAGATGAGTGGCATTGATAAGTAAATATGTATTGAATCTGTAGCAATCATTGCCATGGAGTTCATGGCAGCATGCATGTTCTTCAAGAATAATTAATATTGCAATTGAAGGCAAGGTCATACCATCCTCTTGTACAGGAAAGAAATAAACAGTTAAAAATAGTTCGCTAATACAGTAGAAAGTGACAAAATAAAAGATGGTGAATTTTCACTTGTACTGTCACAGGGAATGCCCGTCCAAATTGGGATTTATGCCATATCACTTTAATGGAATAAAGCAACTTCTCAGGTTGTTATTGACAGAAGTGTGAGTCAACAATCTACAAATGTAAGCAGGTCTGAGGTGGCTTATAGGCAATAGGACCATCTAGGTAGCTCATTGAAGGCAGCACCAAGGTCCTTGCCAGGTCACTTAGCTGTCTATATTAATACCACTCTCATAAAAATACACTTCCAGTTACCTAAAATGCTTTAAATGACTAGGTGACACCTTGGAACGCTAGGGTGGGATTTTGACAATTCTCAAGAGAAGCCCAATAAACCCCAGGCATACAAACTCAACAGTCTAACTGAATAATATGATGCCACCCGCAATAACAAACGAAAAGACAAGAAAACTAGCAGAGAACTTAAAAAAATAAACATTATGTCAAAACATTCTGCAGACATAGTAAAGATGCCTCCTATTAAAATGCAGATGAAATTTCAAAAGCAGAAAGAATACATAAAATAAATAAAACCAGACAGCATGTGTTGCAAGTGTTACGCGCATCAGCATCGAAACTAATTGCAAAAGCACAGTCCAAAAATAGAACCTTTGTACATAGCCAAGAAAGAGAAGTGAAGTTGGAGTCATAAAACTACCATTCCAGCCCCAAATATTTATGATATTTCACATTCTCTTTTCCTCTGAATTCTCAGCAACCGCAAATTAATATTACCTTTTTAAGAAAAATAGGCTTCCATATGTTATTAAATCACAAAGACAAACTAACATACAAAGATCAAACCGAATCGCTTTCCAAAGTTGATTAAAACGACAAAGCATTACAAAGTTAAAATTACAACCACAAAACATATGGCACAATTTGCAGAGCACTACACGTACCTTTGTCCTTTCCAACCTTCGGCAGAATAAGCATCAATCAGATTTTGCTCATAGCTCATTCTGTTCAGTAAATATCTAAGATGTTTCCTGATTCTCACAAATTCATCTGCAGTTGTTTCATTCATCCTTTTCTTCTTTCTTCTTTTCCTTTCTCTGCTAGCACTGGCATTTACAAAATTATCACTTGGCTGTGAAGCTTTAGGTTTCTCTCGTGACCTTGACCGTAAAACCCTGGAACCGCTTACTGAAGATCTCAATTTATATTTTCTTTTAACTAGTTTTGCAGTTCTTTTATTGGCCGAATCTTTGGGTGCTGACCCTGACTGGTCAAGACCAGAATACTGGGCCACATTTTCAGGAGGTGGTTCTGATTGTCCTAATTTTTCAACACTAGAACTCTTGGTCGCAACTTCAGGAAATAACCCCAATTGTTCAGTTCCATCATTCTTGATTGCATCTTCTGGAGGCAATCCCAAATGTTCAGTAAGAGAATACTTGGTCACATCTGCTGGAGGCAATCCTAATATTGTTTCACCCACATCTTCTGGAGGCAGTTCTGACTGTTCAGTAACAATACAATTGGATAGCACAGGGCTGATTTCTGCTGGCTTATGCTGTCCATTTTCAGAGTGACGTTTCTGCTCTGACGATTTGCTACACACACTTTCAGAAAGTTTTCTGGCCTCTTCTAAAATATTCTGTTTAGGACTAGAACTTTTCCTAGTCTGATTACTCTCTTGTGCAGGGGAAGCATCCATATGCTCAGTCTCAGAAATATCTAGATACTAGAGCTAAAATCACAAATACCACTACTCCAACACTTTCTGTCAGCAGTAAATTTGGAATACTCGGTCCAAAAAACTGACTCGAAAAGTAGATACATTCAAGACATCCAGTTTCACTGAAAAATGTCGCCAATTCTATGTGCTTAGTGTTTCCAGCAATAATGGAACCAATTTAATATTTATAATGAAAGGATACGTACATCAGGTATATCAGGAAGGTTGATAACCGATGAATAACATAACTGCTATATGCTTAGTAACTGTTTTTACCACAATAAACTTGAACCACACAATTCAGACCCAAATTTGTCTTTAAAAGGTTTAAACTCAAAACTGACTTGAAAACAGGAAATGCCACCCATGACAACCAGCTCTAATGCAACTGAGCCACATGCATCTGATAGTCCTGCAACAAACAGGAAAAACTAGTAAGAATTCCAGATTCACCCAAGCTAGAACAACAGCAATTTACTAATAAACTAAGAAAGAAAGAAGATGAAGAAACTTTTATAAATGTGCCAATTCCATTTAAGTTGCATAGATATAAATCAGCAAAGCATGCCTTACCAACATACAAGATAGATAAGAATATCATGCACTATAACAAACAGGTCACATAATTTTCCTCTTTAACTATTTTTTTTTTTTTATGGGGGAAGGAAATAATAGTAACAAAAGGAGGGGAAGTTGAGTGCAAACCAGGTACACAAACCCTACAATAATAAAGTCCCAAAGAGACAAATCAAACCCCCAAGGGATTCTATCGTAATCAAGAAACAACTTTATGAAGACATCTTTCAATGATTGATCTAAACGCTCCTCTACCATGAACATTATGTCATTGCATTCTCTCCAAATGCACCAAAATGGGCAAAGAGGCATCATCCAACACACTCCTACACCTTTTTCCCACACTTGTACCATGCAAGCCAAGAGCACCTCTCTAATACTACTCTGGAACAACTGCTGAAGATCAAGCAAAGGAAGCAAAAGCTCCCAAAGTAAATCTAGACAAAAGTGAGATTATCCCGGTGGGGGAGGTGGACGAAGTGGATGAGCTGGCTGCTGAATTAGGTTGTAGAGTGGGACAGCTACCTGCAACCTACTTGGGGCTGCCTCTGGGGGTGCCTAATAAGGCTGTTTTCGCATGGGATGGGGTGGAAGAAAGGATGAGGAGGAGACTAGCCCTTTGGAAACGCCAATATATATCCAAAGGGGGAAGAACCACTCTCATAAAGAGTACGATGGCCAGCATTCCCTTGTATCAAATGTCTTTGTTTCGCATGCCAAAATCAGTGGCAAAGAGGTTAGAAAAGCTGCAAAGAGACTTTTTGTGGGGGGGGTAATATGGAAAAAAAAGTCCACCTAGTCAATTGGGAGGTGGTTTGTGTGGATAAAGATAAGGGGGGGCTTGGATTAAGGAAGTTAGCCCCTTTGAATAAAGTTCTGCTTGGTAAGTGGATTTGGAGGTTTGCTTGTGCTAAGAGGTTCTTTGGAAGAAGGTGCTGAAGGCAAAATACGGGCAAGAAGACTTTGGTTGGAGCACTAAGAAGGCAAATGGGGCGTTTGGAGTTGGGGTGTGGAAAGAGATTTTGAAGGAATCAGCTTGGTGCTGGGAAAATATGACTTTTAAGGTGGGAAAAGGCACCAAAGTCAAATTCTGGACTGACCCATGGTGTGGGAGTCTCGTGCTGTCCCAAAATTTCCCACATCTCTTTGCAATGGCTGCCCTTAAGAATGCCACGGTGGAAGAGATGTGGGACCAGAATTTTGGCCAAGGAGAGTGGAATTTAAGGTTTTTAAGAGACTTCAATGATTGGGAATTGGTCTTGGTGAGCAACTTGCTGCATGTATTAAGGGGTTATAGAGTTGGGATGGAGGAAGATTCGGTGTTTTGGAAGAAAGGGAAAGACGGCCAGTTTAGTGCCAAAAATGCGTACAGCTTGGTGGCTAGCCCCTTGGTCGTCGCCTTCCCAAAGAACAATGTTTGGGTGTATAGAGTTCCAACCAAAATTGCTTTCTTCGCATGGGAAGCCGCTTGGGGGAAAGTGCTCACTCTTGATCGGCTTCAGAGAAGAGGGTGGCAGTTTCCTAATTGCTACTATCTATGTGGGAGAGATGAGGAAACGATAAATCATTTTTTGTTACACTGTACAGTGGTTAGGGTGTTGTGGGATATCATTCTTGGTTTGGTTGGTGTTCAGTGGGTCTTCCCAGAATCTGTAAAGGAGGCTTTATTTAGTTGGAAAGGCCCTTTTGTGGGAAAAAAAAAAAAAAAAAAAATTTGGACTTCTATCCCGTTGTTTATTTTTTGAACGGTATGGAAGGAAAGAAATAGACTAGTTTTTTTTTGGGGGGGGGGGGGGGGGGGGGGTGTTAGCAATTCAAAAGCTGAAAACTTCTTTTGTTTGTAACTTATGGGGTTGGGCTAAATTGTATATTGGAGAAGAGCCGCTCTCCCTAATAGGTTTCCTGAAGTGGTTAGCCTCCAGTTAGGGGCTGGTGAGTTTTTTGCTCTTTTTTATTGTGAGGCTTTTTATGCCCTGTATACTTCTTGTATGCCTTGTGACTTTTTTGCCTCTTGTTAATATATCTTGCTTTTACTGATCAAAAAAAAAAAAAAAAGCTCCCAAAGTATAGAGACTTTGACTCAAGGGCAAAAAACCAAATAAAACTATAAAAGAAAAAAATATGCTTTATGTGTTGGCAAGCAAAAGAAACAAAGAGTCTGTTCAGAAGCTTTATTAAAACAAAATGTTAATTTCCTTGAAATCAAAAATAAATAAAAAATAAATAGTAGACTTGAAAGAAATTCTTCTGGTTCCACAATTTTTTTCAGCAACCAAGCAGAAGCCTAAAGAGAAAAATGTGTGCATCTGCATCTAAACAAGGGAGAATCCATTCAGATGCTTACTTGAGTCAAATATTCCAATTTTTTTTGAAAACCAAATAACACAAAACATAACAATCCAAAACATTTTTTTTTTTTTTTCTACAGCTCTCTCAGCAAGCAAACACAAACATATAAGAAAGAAATGCGTGTGCTCAAGTCAATATCTGTGAGAGCAAATCAATCCAGAAGCTCACTTGAGGCAATATTTTCGGATTTCTGAACACCAAAACAACATAGAACATGATATTGAAAAATTTTCTAGCTGTTTCTCAGTTTTCTCAGCAACCAAATAGAACCATATAAAGAACAACTGTTTACATGAGTCAACATCTGAGAGAGAACTGATTCAGATGCTTACCTGACCCAATTATTTTTTATGTTCGACAACAAAAGCAACATAAAACATAAACATTCGCTCTTCATTTTCCTTCATTTTTCTCAGCAACTAAAAAGGAACATATGAGAAAAAATATGCACAGAGAGTAGTCAGAGGCTGACACCCATGGCAGAACCATCAACTTCACGCAGAAACCATCAAACAAATTGAAAACATATAAGAAAATATGTGGACACAAATCTCCACGACTGTTAGAAAGAGAATCAATCCCGACACTTGATTGAGGCAATATTTTCAATAAATGAAAATTAAAACAGCACAAAACATAATATTTAAACTCTCTTTTCCTCGTTTTCTCAGAAAAATGAAATTGAAACGCATAATGGACAAATGTACGCGCATGTCTCCTTAACTGACAGAGAGAATCGATTCAGAAGCTTGCTCTAGCGGCAAAATCAACAGTGTCTTGGAAACCAAGGCAAACAAAATATAAAACCGAGAATTTCCTCACATTTTCCTCAGCAACAAGAGAGAAACGCATAATGAAAAAGAAACCAAAAAAAAATAAAAGAGCGCGCAACTCAAAGAGAATCGATTCAGAAGCTCACTCTTGCAGGTGTCGCACACCAAAACAACAACAAAGCATTAGAAAAAACTCAAAAATCTCTATTTCCTCGTGTTTTCCTCAGCAACCAAACACACACGTAGTGAAAAAAATAAATAAACAAATAAATGAGCGCGAATGTGCCTGAATTCGAGAAAGAAAGGACTAGGATGCTCAAAAGTGTCGATTTCTTGAAAACCAAAATAAAAAAATTCAAACAATAAAAATCACAACTCTCCTTCATTTCGTTCGTGAAATTTTTCGGTGCAACCAAACAGAAACCTAAAAGAGAAAAACGCGAGAGAAACAGACCTCGTGTTTCCCATTGAACGAAAGAGAGATGAAGATAGTGAGGTTCCGATCGAATGATGAAAATGGACAATGGCACTTAGGGCATCTACTTTTGAGCTGAGTAGAAGCTTTGACAGCTTTTCCTTGCGTTCCTTTTTTCAGAGGGCAGAGCCAGGTGAGAGAGGTGCCTGTTTTGATTTCATTTCATTCATCTGATCTGAGTCCCTTGGTGTTGTGTTCCCGAGACTTCCTTTCGCTCTTTCTAGTGGAAGGCTGGGCTAGATGGGGCCTGTTTCAATCACGGGTCCAACTCTGGGCGGGTTGGGTTGGGCTTGCGCCCCGAACGTGAGCTTTACCCAAATTAATAAACATTCAACCCGAACCCTAATCCAAGCCGGTACTCAACCCAAATACACCACATCCCTTTTTCGTTCTAATTAAATTTGGATTGATTGGATTACAGTCGGATTGTTTAGGTCGTATGGGTCAAATTCAAGTTGGTTGGATTAGTTTTATTCTACTTTAACATTTGATAAATCAAAGTTTCCAGACTTTCTTTGTATCAAGTCAAATTTTAACCAATTTATACTTAGATTCATTGGCATTTACAAATCAATAAATCTTTTCTTAACAAAGTACTTAGTAGCCTACCGTTATCTAGCTTTAAAATGTTTATATTATGGCATGATTAATTTGGTCACCTAGGCTCCTCCACGATGCATCGTGTTATAACCAATTATAGGGCATCATTTAAAGAACTAGAAGATTTTTTTACCCAATGATGATCACTAGTTACTTGTCTACACGATTAATTTATTGTTAAACCATCTTTTATTAATGTCATTTTTGAATCATCGACTTTTTCAAATAAATTAAAAATGACAAATGTAGACCTATTCACCGGTTTTTATGGGTCATTTAAATATTTCATAGTTGTGCTAGATGTTTTAAGTAGGTAGTCATATGTTTGCCTACTTTCTACTTTCAATGTTACATTTTTTGGACTCCTTATGCAAATAATCTTATTATGAACTTAGTTTTTAGATCATTCAATCAAGATAATACATTTTGCTAATGTTGGTGAATTATATCCAAAACATTTGTTGATTCTTGTATGTCAATTAGGATTGGCATTGTGCATTTTGTTATTTATACTCATACTCATAATAGTTTGACAGAATCCCTCATCAAATGTCTTTAATGATTTATCTACTCTTACTAATGAAAACCAAACTACTTACTTTTTTCTAGGGGTATGCTATTATGTGTGCTACAACTTTAATTCATATTTGACCTACAACTTACCATGGATATTCCTCTTTCACAACTTGTACTTAAAAATAACAAAATATCTCCCACTTTTGAATCTTTGATTGTGCAATGCATGTATCAATTATAACCACACAACACACTAAAATAAGTCCTTAATGAAGTCCAAGGGTGTATGTAGGTTTTTATTCTTCATCCATCATTACGTATCTTAAATCTTAACAAGTGATATTTCGATGGCATGCCTTGTGATCATTGTTTTGATGAAACTATTGTCCCACTGTTAGGGAAATAAAAGTTGTTTCTAAGAGAACAATGAGAATTTCTTAGAGTACATAAACTTTGTCTTATCTTAATTCTCGTACAAATTAAATATGAACTAAAAATTCAAAAAACCATTTGTTATAATATAACCCTTGAAAGCATGACATGATATAACAAAATAAAGTTTCATTAATAAATTTATTTATTGTGATTTATGGTTCTTACTTCTATCCTTATTTGTAATAGTTGTTATTTGAGCATTCATGCTCATATCACTTGTATTGTACATAACTTGATTCTCTACAAGATAATAAGTAGTTCACAATTGGTTTATGGATTTAAGTAATTCATCATATATAGTAATGCATTATATTCTAATTTGAGAGATAACTTATCTTAGTTATTAAGATGATTTTCCTATGATGAGTACACTAATTTGTATGATCACACATTAGACATAAACTATGAGGAATCATAACATTAGCTATTAAGTAATCATAATTCATCAAGCTACTATGTCGCATAGGCTCTCAACTTTGAAAAAATATTGAATTAGTGTTAAGAATTCAATTTTTAAACTAACTCAATAAATATGCCACTAAGGAATCAATATTTTCTTATAGATCTAAACTCAAGCTCATATTCCTTGGTAGCACATTTATAGAAGAACATTTGGGCTTCTTATTCATATGTGCGTATAAGGACGTCTTGGAAAAACACAAAGTTGCACAAAAGCCTATGAATGGTCTTTATGAATTGGGCTAACTTAATTGGAGTTCAATAAAACTAATTAATTAATTAGAACTTATAAGTTAAATTAAGTGACTCAAACCCAAGATCACTCAATTCACTTAAGCCCACAAGGAAGTCTATATAAACCTTCTTAAGGGTTAAGGTTTCCCACACACTTGACATCCAAGCTTCCATAGAGGAATCCTTGCATCCATCCCTCCAAAAAGGATTTCATTTCCATGTCTATTATTATCCAAAAAAAAGAGCAATCAAGTGGAAGACCATTTAGTTTTCAAGATTTATAATGCATCTTATTTGCCTAGATTTGATATAAGAACATCCTGATCATACGTAAAGTCTTCATATCTCTAGATCTAAGTTTTTAAAAGTCTATTGCTTTCATTGTGCATAGATCTACAGAAGCCTAGGATGGTTTTGCATTCACCCTAACAATCCAGGAATAGGAATGAAGATATCCAAATATTTTCAATACCATTCACTTAACAAAGTCTTGCAAATCAATTACTAAATTCATTTGTTGAAACAAAAAAGTTGACAAAGTCATGGATCTTGACTATGACACTCAAACATGGGTTGGTGGCCCTACAAAATAATGAACAAATGAATCTATGACATGCCTAAAATATGTTAAATGTTAGCTCAAATGATACAATTCCCTATAAAAGAAAAACACAAAGAAGAATATATGAAAATGCACTACAACAAATTGCACTTTTAGTTGCAAATAAATTTACAGCTAATAGTTTGTAAACTATCACTACTATCACTAAATATTTTATTTGTAATTTCAAAATCATGCAGCTAATTGTTGTCATTTTAGCCACAATATCATTTAGTAGTAAATAACAAGTATTTAGTCACAATATTTATTACTACAAATTTAAAACATTATTGTCATAGAAGGTATAAAATTGACACTAAAAGATTGAATTTAGTAATGATACTGATCGTCATTAATTAACATGAACTTTTAGTCACAATAATATGTCACCGCTAAAATTGTGTATTTAGCACCATAAAATGTCACCACCAATGTTTTACTTTTAGTTATAGTAATTTATTACCATTAAAGTCGTGTTTTTTAGGTGTGATTCTATGTTTCCAATAATACAAAATCTTTTAGTTGCAACAATTTGTCATTACTACATGTATACATTTACTAAAAATATTTTGATAGTAAATTTGTTATTTTAGTTATAATAATATTAAGACTAAAGATTTATTTTTAATCACAATTATATATCACCGGTAAAAATATATTTTTTGATTATTGCATTTATATTTATTTATATATCAAACTAAACTTTAACTATAATTATATGTCATAATTGAAAATTTTGTATAAACATTTAATGGCCTTAAAGAAGTACATTTTATTGGTGGTTCATGATTGTTCCCAAAAAGTGTGGAAATGTATTTTATTAAATTTCTTTTAAAATTTCTTATATCTGCTTTTCAAGAATGGTTTTACATAAATTGGAATATAAAATTTTCATCAATAACAACCATTAATAAATATTAATGTTATACATAAACATCACTATACTAAAATTTTAAGTATCATTACAATAAAAAAATAAATAATAAATAATAAAATAATGGTCATGAATTTTTTTGCATGCATAATATCCCAAGTTTGTAACCCGCAAGAAAATAAATAAATAATAATTAAATTACTATTACCAAAAAAAAAAAAACCCCACATAGAAATAAAATATTATTATTATTTTTTTTTTTAAAAAAAAGCATAACATATATTTCATATTAACCTCTATTCATTCATATATTTAATAAAGTTTAAAAAAAAATTATAGTTGTTGGTAATTTATTTTCCATATATTTTATACATTAACAAATTGACAAATAATTTTTTGTTTCGATATTAATATCGTAACTGAATAATGATTTTATAGTGTTTTAAATGATTTTTTTTTTTTTTGTCACTAAAAGTAGTAAGGTGCATATAATATGTTTAGTGATAATATTATCATTTTATACAAAATGTTATTATTTAATGGCATATAATTATTTGTTGTAAAAGAATTAATGAAATTCATTTTGAGTGACGGATAATTAGTGACAATAACATTATTGTTGCAAAAATTCAAAATTTTGCATGAAATTAATGACAATAAAATAATATTTGTCACTAAATCATTTTCCCTCCAAATTGTAGGAACGCCAAACTTTGACACCAATAAATTAGTGGTAAAACGTTCTTGCGAAATTTGTATTGTCATTAAATATAGTCATAAAAATTCTTTAGTGATGATAATATTTATGTCTGCAAATTAAACTACACACATACAAAAAGAAAATAAAGAAAAAAACAAGATTTTAAATGTGGTTCGACGATCAATATGATCCCTATGTCCACAAAGTATATCAACACTCAAGAATCCACTAATCAAAAAGAACAAGAAGGTTTATAATGGTAAAGTTGTGGCCGCACATTTTTTTTTTAAAAACCCTAAAAGTTAAAAGGGTTAAATATATAGTAAAGGCAAACTTATAATTCATTGCATAAAAAAAAATTCTTGATCCCTACGAGCGCAACAGGGAGCTCAACCCCTAACATCTTGAGTGAAGTGCAACGAAACCGATTCAAACTTCACAATCCAACAATGTCATTAAAAATAGGGTTTTAACACGACTAAAATTATTGTCACTAAAAATACTTTTTTTTTTTTTTTTTTTATAGTGATATTGAAACTTTTGAAGAGTTTATAAGTACAAACATGGATGAAAATGTTGGGGAATTTCACCAAAATATTGGATATCAGAACGCCTTAAAATGAAATCAGCAACCAATAATCGATTGGAGAAAAAATCGATGAAAAATCATTGACATATCGGCAAAATATTGGTTTTGTACCAAAACTATCGACCTTTATTTTTATGCTCTTTCATTGATATATTTACATTAAAATTTCTACCAATTTTCCCGACGAGTGATGTAAGAACTTTCATTTGTTTAACACTAACCTCATGAATTCTATTACAAATATATTATTTTCTTTTAAAAAATAATTTTAACATGTATATTCTTATTCATTTTATCTTTCTCTTTTTAAGTTTTAATAAATTTTTGTCCCACCAATTTTATTTTATTTTAAAAATTTTTATCCAATATTCCCATAATTTAATTCCTTAGTTCTAGGAGCTCACTAAGCGAACTAATTGCACTTTTTCTATTTACTATGTGTGATTTCACAAAATTTAGTCATGATCTCTTCCATATCCTAAAAAGTTGACAAAATTGTTAAATTCCACCTATGCCATGAGCCTACAGTATTGTTGAAAACCTAATTCGGCCCACTTTTTACTTGGGTTGGGCTGAGATAATAATAGTAGACCAACATAGCCCAAATATGCGAACCAACAAAAGTACATGGACTAACTGAAAAATATGAAAACACTTATTTTTAAATAAATAAGGGAAATAAAATTACATAAAAGATTTTATGGGACCTCAATATAAAAATAATTAGTATTATAAATAAAAAATATATTTATATGAATATAACTTTTTCCACTTATATATTTGAAATAAAATATTATCTTAAAAATATTGTATCAATATTTTGTTTATTTATTAAATTATGAATTATTATAAGTGAATATATTTTTATATAAAAAAATCATTCATTTTATATGATAAATTGTAAATAAATTATAAATTTTATTACACACTATTTTAAAATGAAAAATATAACAAAGAAAAAAGAATAATAAATAAATACAATATAATAATAAGGTCATATATACATAATAAATAATATATATATATATATATATATATTATTTTTTATATTAATAAAAAATTAAAATCAAGCGAGATCTTATATATTTTATTATTTAAAATTAATTTTTATTTTTGTTATTCAAATACATTTTGAAGAAGAAAAATAAAAAATACAAATTTCTTTTAGAAAACAAAAGCTAGAAAATGTTTTTGGAATCAAGTACAAGCTTGCTCTCTCTGTGCATGATGGGATGATGTGTCATTAGGTTCCAAAAATATCTTCCTATTTGTCAAATAAATCTTCCTATAAAGTAAACTAGTGTCACATGGGGAAGAAGAAAAGACAAATGCCCAAGCCCACGAGCCCTAGCTCAATGTTCACAAAATCTCATCCTTGCGGGACAATTCCCCTTCCACAAATTTACTTGGCAGACAGGGTCACATGTAATGCTTTTAGAATCGGACCAATGATTGAATCGAAAAAGTTATCGGCTCATGATTTACTGGTCAAACAAATGGTCGGATCGAGGTTGAACCGAAGACATTATAAATAATAATTTATATATTATATAAAATTTTAAATAATTATAAAAATTTAAAATTACATATAATTAAAAATTTTAATAATATTTTATTTTTATATTTGACATATCAAATTAAATGATGAAAAAAAATATAAATATATTAATATTTTAAATTTTATTAAATAGAACATTTATAATATTTAAATATAAAAATATATTTAAAATAAAAAAATTATAATATTTAATTTTATTTGCATGTCTTTTGTATTTTATTATTTTGAAATTATTACATTAATTAATTTGTATTATTTTTTTAATTACATTATATAATTATTATAAAAATAAATGTGAAAGTGTTTTATATTTTTATACAATAAATTTTTTTTTAAAAAAATATTAATTTTGTTCTATATTTTTATTTGTAAATATAATACAATGAAAAAGTTTCATAACTTAATGGTTAAGTTTAATTTTTACACCTGAAGGACCAGCTCGAGCTCTCTAACTTGCAAAAAAATTTTATTCTCACTGACTAATCCCATGTGAAAATGGATAAAAAAATATGTAGGGATTGTGGGGTATAAAAGGCATGCAATAATCATTAATTTGTATGACTAAAAATTTATTGAGCTTGATGACAAATGAGTCACATGGGCTCCTCGTAGAGTGATTCGGTTCCCTTATGAAATGTTATCATTTTGGTATAAAATGCATCAAAATTTATTTTTTACTTTTTTTTTAAAAAAAAAAATGAAGTTTTTCTGGCTTAGAAAAAAAAAATATTGAACCATCTAGTTCAAAGGGAACCAGTCGATTTGTCAATTTCGCAAGTCTAATCGTCAATTCAATTAGTTCAATTCCAATTCAACCCTTAATCAGCTCAATTAGTCAAACCAAACCAGAACCATGGTCACATGTGACGTCATTATTTGATAAGTGAATAGAGTATTTTTAAAAATTAACTGCTATGTTTGATTTCTGAAAAATATGAAAAAAAAAATCAATTAATTATTTTTATATGCTTTTTCAAATTAATATCATTTATCTTTTTTATCATGAATAATTTTAAAAATGTAAAAAAATTTAATTAATTTTAATTTTTTCATACAAAATTAAATATTAGAAAACTATTCTCTTTAATTTTATTTTTTTGGATTTTGGATTATACTGTCTCCTTTGAAAAAAAAAAAATAGTGATGACCTGTTACACATCTAACAATGTGGTATAAAGTTCCGAGAATAAATGGATTTAAAATGGATAATAATTTTACAGGGTAAACTAAATATGTTTAGTCATCATGTCCACAATGTTTTCAAAGTCAAAAATAAATAAATAAATAGGAGAAAATAATAATAATAACTTTGGTCAATACTTAACAGCTTATTAGTCAAAGTTTACATGGATGACCCTTAAGACCAAAGTCAAATAAGAATTGGTCCTGCTTTTTTCCTGGAATTGAAGCAAAGAGGAAGTTTCAGAGCAAAAAGACCCGCCCATGAGCTCGCTCACCCACCTACCACCGCCCAAACCTCCGCCGCGAAAAGAGACACAAAAACTATGTGCGCGCATTAGTAAGTAGTAACCACCCCAGTCCACAACACGTGAAGGTCCCCAGGAGACCGCGTCGTTGACGCCGGGAGTGCGCACAGCGCCCTGTCCCCTTGACCAGCATGTGCAAGCTCTAGCTAGCTAGCCTGGGCATGGTGACTTTGACCGCAACACCCAGACGCTGATGAGCTTCCACCACCCTTCCTTCATATTTCACCCCCCACGTTTCCTCCACTATGCCCCTATATCTTTTTCTTTTTCTTTTCCTTTTCCCTTTCCTTCCCTTTTTTGAATGAGATGTAACTATGTAAGTAGCGAGAAAGAACTAAGAAGATGGATTTTCTTTTGGGTACCGACTACCGACACAGGATTTGGTCGGGACAAGGGTTTCGTGAGGTCACCTTCATGATGATGGCGGGTTTGATTCGATGGGTCGTTTTCTGGTTTTGTAAAAATGGATTATGAACATGCAGCAGCACTATCATCACTTTCAACTTCTGAGCCGTATGGTTGGCCCTAATCTACCTCTCTCCCATTCACATTCAACGTCAGGTGTGTGAGAAATGAGAACATTTCTTTAAAACTTGCCGAGGCAAATTTTCAGCAGGATCCCAATAGAGCATGCTCTAATTTATTATTTAATTAGGTGTGGAAGCAAATTAAATCCATTCACACCAACCATTCTTCCTTAACATGTTTAACATAAGAAAACTATTTTTATTTTTAAAAATAAAAAATATAATGTATCTTAAAAACATATTTTATTAATTTTTGTTTTTTTTTCTAATATTGATTTTAAAAATAATTGTTTTGAAAGTAATAAGAAAAATTCCAAGAATTATTGAAAATAAAACGTATGTGTAAGATTTATTTTTAAAAAACATTAAAAATTTAGAAAATAAATTAAAAACATTCCAATTAAATTGACTTTTGTTTTATAGAACTATTTTTTTTTTTTTTTTAAAAAAAAAAACGTTTTTAAAAACAATTTTTTGAAAACATGTTTCCAAAAAAAACCTATATTTTCTTTTCTTTTTTTTTTTTTGTTTTTTTTTTGTTTTTTTTGTCTAATTTTAATATTTCTTCAAGTGAAAAAAAAAAGGGAGAGCTAAAAGAGAGTGTCTTAATCATTAAGCTTAGTTGGCCACTAGGGATTGCATCGGAACTCAATGAGTTAATGAGGGTAAATTTTGGGTATGACGTCAGCTTAGGTTAAAGTTTTACTCAAAATCTAAAGTTAAATAATATACCAACAATCTACTTTTGAGTTTACATTAAAAATTTGACCCTAAACTAATTTAATTAAAAATTTTAATACTTCATTTTTTTGTTAATAGGATGTTATTTAATTATCAAAGAAAGATGGATCCATTTAGCACATTTCAAGTCTTTTTTTAATGTATTATTTCACAATTTTAGGTGTTGGGGACAAGTTTATAATTTAACATCGACATTAAAAGATTCATAATTATCACTTATGATCACTAATCGCAACATGATTCAATGCCAAGTTTTATTGTTTTATATTAATTCAAATTGAACTCATATATTTATATTCTTATTGGACAGTTTAGATTTTACTATATATTTCAATAATTTCAATTATTTATTCGGTATAATATTAGGGATGACAAATTAATGGGTTTATAATAGGTCCCTAACCTTGATCTCTCCGTCCAAAAAAATAATAATGAAGTAGGATGGAATGAAACGCAATAATATTTGAATTTGGCTTATTTATTTTAAATAAAACAAAATAAAATCTCAAAATCATTCATAAGTCATTTATCTTTATCCAAATCCATTTCATTATGAATGGGATGGAACAAATAATTAATCTAAAAATTCAAGATAATTACATCGTACATGGTTGTAGATTGATATCATATCATTTCAAAAGCTTTTAATGTCAATTTCGTCATACACGTTCTCAAATAGTACTTCTTAACATTGGAGCATAAATGTAATAAATTCATCGAATTGCTTCAAGAGCAAGATACGTACATTGACAATTTGACGGGTCTAATCTCTTTGGAATAGTGTAACAAGTTCACTAAAAGAATCAAATCCATTGTATATATTTATATTTTCAAAAACATAATCAACAAATCTTAGCAGAAAACCAAACAATATCCCACATTAAAGCAATGCAGATGCCATTAGTAGCATTCAATTCAAGAAATCTATGAAGTGATTAGAGGTGTGGAAGAAACCAACGAGCACCTAACATCCCCTTGGCCCATGACCATATGATGCCTCTCTGTAAAGTAAGAAAAAAGAACTAGAAAGATTCATGCACCTCAAGACTTCAAATAATTGGGACAAGGATTTGTTGAGAAGATAAATATATACAAATATATATCAAAAAAATGTTGAAACATGGGAAGAGGCTATTATGGTCTTGTGTTTGATCAATTCAAAACAAGAAAATAAGCAATGGAACCCATCATGAAAAAAGTGAAAATAAGCTCAACCTTGTCTCACCCATCAACCCATTTCCCCCCTTCAATGGGTGGGCCAAGTCCCTAAATATGCCTCAACAAGCAAAAAGTGAGTCCCCCCTTTATTGCCTTTTGCTAGTTTATTTTTCTCATGGGTCAAGGCCTCTAAAGCCAAGTTTCCCATAAAAAACCTAACCATCAAGGCAAAAACTATAGTGGACAAGTGGATTCCTTTTTTGTGGTTTCTCTTGTTTTTTCTTATAACTTTTTTTGCAAAATCCAAGATTTTTTAGTTTAAAAAATGTTTTTGCCAATAAATTTAAGTGTTTAATAAAAAATAGGAAATATTTTAAAAAATGTAAATCATCACTTAATCACTTATAATGTTTTTTTAAAAAACTATTTTTTTAAAAACACTTTGTACAAAAATACTATCAAATATACTCTAAATTTGTTATGGATTAATTAATTAAAAGTCATATAATAAATTTTAAATTTGTAAATTTGACCAATTCCATATTTTTACTTAAAAAATAACTCATTTTATTATAAATATGATTTATCATTCCGATTATTTAGTTTTAATTTTGAAAAAAAAATAATTATTATTTTTATAAGAAAAGAATAAAAGTAATTCCATTTTAAAAAAATTATAAAAAATGAAGGTCAAGACTAGGTTTTTAATAACTTTTTAATCAAACAACCAATTTATTATTATCTCTTACATGAATGTTGGTTTGATGGTTGAATGGTCTTCAAAACCAACAAGAAACCATGGCGTGAATGTTGGTGCACGTTATAGGAATTTTATTTTGAGTTAAATTGACTTCTAGGTGGGTTTGCACATTTTTTAAAAATCTAAAATCCCATTAAATTAATGAATTTGGTCAAACCACAACACTACTTCAATATCAAAATTGACACTTCTTTTGAAAAATTATTGTCCTAAACACAAAAATCTATTATCATTTAAAGGCTTATAGAGAAAATACTACCCATTTTATTTTGTACCAAAAAAAAAAAAAATTTGATAGCATATGAAAATATCATCAATGATGCACTTGGTGGTTATCTCAATAATATGCCTATATTTGGAAATATTTCTATGCTTCTTGTGGACCATTATTGCACAATTTGGTTTGACATGGTTGTGCCAAGTGGCTCACCTAGCATCTCCAAATATTTTTATTTGTACTCAGGGATGACACTCCATGTGGAGGTATCTCAACAAAATTTTTTTTATATTTTTTTATTATTTTATTATAATTTATATATAAAAAATTTAAAATAAAGCCATTATTCTTCAAACTCATGATCAATTGTCTCATGTGGCATCCCACTCAAAATTCAGAAGTGAACAACAAAATTTTAAAATATGCAATAAGCTTATAAATTTATATTTTTTAGAAAGTCAAACTTTTAGTTCCTTTATTTTTTATTTTCATTAAATAATAAATATATAAAAACCCATCTTAATAAAATATCATTTTGTTGAAAGTGGAAGGAGGAGTAAGAAATATGTAAGATGACCTCACTAGAAGCACCCATTTTTTAAATAATAATACTAATAATATAATATTGTAATGTTAGTTGATCCGATAAACCAACGACATTTAAACTTTTCCCATTTTATTCGATTCTTACCATCTTATTATTATTAATAATTAATTAATCTTACATTACAGTAAATTTTTTTATTCACTATCATCAACCTTGTCTCTTATTTTGCATAGAAGATTGTTGATTTATTATCGTCCTTATTATCAATTTCGTAATATCATATTCATTATTTACACTGAAAAAAAAGTAAAAAAAATCATATTAAGATTGCTTAAGAATTAAAACAGACACCATCAATCTTGATTTTTAAATGTATCATTATGAAATTAACTTTGTTGTCAAAATTCGGATAAACATTATGTACGTAGGTTTCACTGACGATGATTAGCATCTTACAATGCCGACATCTAAAACCTTGGATTATGATATGAATAAAGGATTAAAGGATTAAAGGATTAAAGGATTAAAGCAAATCTAATTAAGACGCTTTTGAACTTATCATTGTTAATTCCATGCATTTGGCTGTTTTGGTGCATAGAGATGGATATGGTATCTTTCATTTTCATTATGAGCTCGGTTTATATCCACATTTATTTATTTTTAATTTTTACCGACATTACCCAATGCACATCAGTCAATTACTTTAAATGATGTGACATCATTCAAAGAGAAGGAATTATTTCACCATTACCAATTTTTTGGTCCTTGTAGTTATCTAGAAACTAAAGTAAAATTTAATTGAGAAATTGAGGATAATCCACGTGTAATATTTTAATATTTTGATATTAATTATTACCCTTTAAAGGGTGGAAAATGTAGTCAAATAGGAAAAAAAATGAACTGGACGGCAGTATCCATATGTGTATATATATATATATATTTAATATTAAATGAGTATATAATAAAATTGAATTAAAATTTAAAAAAGGGTAACCCGAACCTGCAAGCAACATGCTTCATCCATGGCCATTTTAAAATTCAGTTTAATATTGATATATTTTTGTGTAATTTATAAGTATAATAAATGATTAAATTAGGCACCTGTCTCACGTGCCACGTCTGCAACAGTAGAAGTTGCCCAGTTGGCTAGGGAGCGGTCACTGTCGAATACCAACACTTTTACCAGAAAGGAGCACCGTGGTTGGCTGACGAGTATAAGAGTCCAAGTCTTTAGCTGACGTGGCTGCCACCTAACCCACACTTGCCTCCTCAATTTTCGGCCATGCCTACGTGTCGTGGCCCCACGTGTCCCCTGTACCCGCGACGCCTCACCACGGAAAATTTATTTTTTATTCTAACTCAGGTCCCCTCAGCTTCCTTCCAAGCTCCCTTTTGTCCCAACCGCATGTGGGCCCATCCTGACATGGAAGATGACGCGGCTCCACACGTAGCAGCCTCTGGAGAATTGCCCTATATAAAGGCCTTCGCAGTACTCATCCACCTCACTCACACCACTTCCTCTTTTCTTCGACTGCTGTTAAAGCTCCCTAAGAGACTCTCTCTCTCTCTCCCTCCCCCCCCCCTCTCTCTCTCTCTCTCAAACTTTGACTTTCTCTCTTTGAAACCCTCTCTCTTCTTCTTACTTCCTCTGTAATGGCGGTTGATCCGATTCTCTCGTCTCCTCTCGGCCCAGCGGCATGCGAGAAGGATGCAAAAGCGCTTCAGTTCATTGAAGAAATGACCCGTAATGCCGATTCAGTTCAGGAGAGGGTGTTGGCTGAAATTTTGAGCCGAAATGGACAAACTGAGTATCTGAAACGGTTCAAACTGGAAGGGTCAACGGACCGTGAGACGTTTAAGTCTAAAATCCCGGTGATTAAGTATGAGGATCTGCAGCCTGAAATCCAGCGTATTGCCAATGGAGATCGCTCTGCGATCTTGTCGGCTCACCCCATTTCTGAATTCCTCACCAGGTGAGCTTTAACCAGTCATTGACTCGTGAGAAAGGAAGAAATATTTTTGGGTAAAAATCGGTGCTAACTTTGGGTTACTGGTTTTACAGCTCTGGGACATCAGCTGGTGAGAGGAAACTCATGCCCACTATTCAAGAAGAGTTGGATCGTCGTCAGATGCTCTACAGCCTTCTCATGCCTGTAATGAACTTGTAAGTGGAGAAAAGATGCGTTTTAGATACTCTAATTCTGTGTCGTTATTGAGAAGAGCGTTTTTCTAAACGAAATTGCTTTCCTATTGCAGATATGTGCCTGGATTGGACAAAGGAAAGGGACTCTACTTTCTGTTTGTGAAGTCCGAAACGAGGACCCCTGGTGGGTTACTGGCTCGCCCAGTGCTCACAAGCTACTACAAAAGCGAACACTTCAAGACTCGCCCTTATGACCCCTACAACGTCTACACCAGTCCCAACGAAGCAATCCTCTGCGCTGACTCTTTCCAGAGCATGTACACCCAGATGCTCTGCGGCATCTACGAGCGCAAACAAGTCCTCCGGCTCGGAGCCGTCTTTGCCTCCGGCCTACTCAGAGCCATACGATTCCTCCAACTCAACTGGCACCAACTCACACATGACATCCGAACTGGAACTCTCAGCCCCAAAATCACTGACCCTTCGGTTAGAAATTGTGTAGCAGATGTCCTGAAACCAGACCCAGAACTCGCCGACCTCGTCGCCGGCGAGTGCTCCAAGGACAGCTGGGAGGGGATTATCACTCGAATTTGGCCTAACACCAAGTACCTCGATGTCATCGTCACCGGTGCAATGGCTCAGTACATTCCAACTCTGGACTACTACAGCGGTGGATTGCCACTTGCATGTACAATGTATGCGTCGTCGGAGTGCTATTTCGGACTCAATCTCAACCCTATGTCCAAACCCTCTGAAGTCTCCTACACCATAATGCCCAACATGGCCTACTTCGAGTTCCTTCCTCATGAGCACTCCTCCATCCCCTTGAGCCGCGATTCGCCTCCAAGACTCGTGGACCTGGCCCACGTCGAAGTGGGAAAAGAGTACGAACTCGTCATCACAACCTACGCCGGACTCTACCGCTACCGAGTCGGAGACATCCTCCGAGTCACCGGGTTCCACAACTCAGCCCCGCAGTTCCACTTCGTTCGCCGCAAGAACGTCCTCCTCAGCATCGACTCCGACAAGACCGACGAGGCCGAGTTGCAGAAGGCCGTCGACAACGCGTCGAAGCTCCTTCGAGAAGTCAACACCAGCGTCGTGGAGTATACCAGCTTCGCCGATACCAAAACGATTCCGGGCCACTATGTGATTTACTGGGAACTACTGGTGAAAGACTCGGCAAACTCGCCGAGCGACGAGCTACTGGGTCAGTGCTGCTTAGCGATGGAAGAATCGTTGAACTCAGTGTACCGACAAGGGCGAGTCGCAGACAACTCGATTGGGCCACTAGAAATACGCGTGGTGAAAAGTGGAACGTTCGAAGAACTGATGGATTACGCCATCTCAAGAGGAGCCTCCATCAACCAGTATAAGGTGCCGAGGTGCGTTAACTTTACACCAATCATGGAGCTCCTCGACTCCAGAGTGGTCTCGTCGCACTTTAGCCCTGCTCTACCTCACTGGACTCCCGAACGCCGGCGGTGACTTCTGCTGGACCACAGACCAATCAAATAGTGGCCGTTCTTCCTTTTAAAAAAATAATGTTATTGTTTTTTTTTTTTCCTTCTATTTGGAAGTAGGTTATTTTATTTTATTTTATTTTATTTTGGGCTGTTGAAAGTGTATTTTGATTAGGACCCATCAGAGTTAGGTTTTGTATGGTTCAATTAACCTGTGGAAAAAGTATGGTGCTTTTCAAGATAGTGTCCAAATGAATTGTCCCTTCTTTCTCCTCTCAATACTTTTTATAAATGATAACGACTTTATTTAATGATTATATACATACATATTCAGATATGTTTGAAAGATTTTTTTCTCTCTCTCTTTCTTTAAAGGTCACCTCTTGCACGTTGATTTTCATGTTTTTGCAAACACTTGGAAAGAAAAACAAGTCTAAGCCCATGATAGAGTAGTTTTTAGAAACGGTTTTAAAAAATAATTTTTGAGAATAGTTGTTTAAAGTCGTTTTATGAAGTTTTGTACAATAAAATCTGTTTTGGAATTTAAAATATTTTTAAATATGTGTTGAAATAATTCTGATATCTAGTATTTTATTTTTTATTATTTTATATATTTTAATAATTATTTTTAAAATAACTTTCAAAACATATGTAAAAACAAGTCAAAGATGTTTTTAAAAAAAATACTAGAGCTTATTTGATTAAATTTTATAAAATTTGTTTTTAAAAACTATTTTTAAGTTAAAAAATAAAAATAGTTTTTAAAAACAAGTTTAAAAAATATGGTTAAACGGGTTTTAATAAATTTGCTAACAAATTCGACATAGTAAGTTTTATTTAATTTGCTTAACAAAAAAAATGATGATTTTATGTAAAAGAAAAATAGTAAAATATGTGTATTTTTTTATTATTTTTAAAAACAATTGAAAATAATTTTTATTTATTATCTAAAAGTTATTTTTTATTTCACTTTTATTTTTTAAACTTTGAAATAAAAAATAATGAAAAATAGTGTTATGAATTTTTAAAAGCTGTTTTTTATTTTTAAAAGCACAAAACGGTTTTTAAAAATTCCCCCAAATAGGCTCTTATGTTTTTTGTTTTTGAAAATAAAAAATAGAAAATGATTTTCTAATCGTGAGACACATTTTCTTATTTTTCTATTTTAAAGATCATAAAATTATTTGTAGGCGGCCCAAAATTTTAATTTACACATGAGCTAAGACAGGGATGTGTTTTTTCTTATCCATGGTTGCAGCTGTTGTTGATGGGAATATGAATTAAATGTGTCCATAAAATGTTTGGGGGGACCTCTTATCACAATGAACAACCCTTGACAACCTAATAATTTCTCTGACTTTTTGTCCCAAAAAAAAGTTCAAAGCCCCAAAAAGCTCTAAAAAAGCAAAAGGGTCACTCAACTCAACAATGAAATATAGTAGGGTCAATGGATTTGCTGGCCAAAGGGAAATTTTGATTTTGAAATTTGAAGGATTAAAAAACAAAAAAGGTGTCATAAGTGAGAAAAACGAAGGGTTTTTTTCTATTGCATTCTGCTCACCATAGATGAGAATGCGTCTCCATATTCTGTCAATGGCCCTACGTACATGGGGATGGGGATGTGGATGTGGATGTGGATGAGACGAGAATTAAATGGCTCGTGACGGGGGGCTTGTGATATTGAAAAACATTGCTATCTAGTATCCAATGATATCTCTCTCTCTCTCTCTCTCTCTTTTTTCTTGTTAAAAAAAGGTGCATTATTTCAGCATTCTACCTAAAACCTGACACTATCATGAGTTTAGTTTCACTTTTTACAAATTAAAAAGTTACAATTATGTGTGTTGATGAATCTAATTGGTATAAAAAGTAGCATTTTTTTCCCTTATGGATAATGTTGAGATGTGTGAAGTATAATTATTGTTAGAGCACATATTATTCTATGTGGAGATAGTATATGGATTGACCTTTGGGTGAGGACAATGTGAATATGAAAGGAAATGGTAAACTCCTCTCTATTGACCTTTGTAGTAAGGACAATGTGGGATTGAAAGGAAATGGTAAACTTCCTTCTTGGGATTTGAAGGGGGTAGAGAGTCCCTTGGATGAAATTTTGTACTAAAGATAATTTAAATTTGGGTATTTTAGAGATTTTACATATGTAATTTTGGTTATTGGTGGTGACTTGGTTAGAGTAGTTTATTAAGATAGAAAAATGCAAAGAGTAAAACCCAGAAGATGTGAGGTGTTCTATATTATCTTGTAATATTATAATCAATGACCATATTATATTTTTTTTATAATTAATTATAATGACCGTGCTGATTCTTATGCCGATTGTTAGAGGGATGGATGGAAGTGCTATGGATGGACCCAAAGTTGCTCACCATAAACCAAGATCGGAATCTTTGGTAAGCGGTATTAATTCTCTAATGCTAAAAAGCTATGTCCCAAGTAGTGAAAAAGCCTAGATACGAATATATTGAGTAGTTGACAGCGAATTATTGAGCCCTTATGCCACGTCCTAAGAAAACTAGATAGATTAATTAATTATAATGGTCATATTATAAGTATTAAAGGTTTTTTAAAAAACTTTTTTACTATTATTTTTTCCTTTTCTCAACTTACTCTTTTTCTTTTCATTATTATTTATATTAGTAATTATAAATGATCATTTAATTTAGTATACGTAATACTTATAATATGATCATTTAATTATAATGATCATATTATAAATATTAACTTAAATAATAATAGTAATAATTCATTAATGGAACACATATTTTAAGTAAATATATATGAATAACATAATTAATAATCTTATTAATAATTGTTATGATATAAACAATATTAATTTGTATATGTAATAAAGGGAATAAATATAGTAGTCATAATTTTGTAGTCTTTACCCTTAGATTATATGACCCTATGACTCATGCTCCCAATTGAAAAAATACCACAACTCATAAGGCTTTGTTAGAGAATTTTTCTTATTTTTAATTTTAGTTAAAATTAAAATTAAAGACATAATTTATGTAAAAGCCAAAAAATTCTCCTTACAATAATAGAAGCAAAAATAGAAATAACATCTCGACATGACATGTGTCACCTTTATTATAAAATATCACACCCAATCTATAATATCTTAAGGTAGGGCAAGTTGGCGTCTTTCCACCAAAGTGGATTCGTTTGAAATGAAAATCTCATGTATGGATCTAGAATGGAGTTTTTGTTAATCAAACCATGATGGCAATGGATGTCGACTCAATTCCAAGGAAATTATACAAAAAATTTAAATATTATTTTACAATTATATTACTAGAATTTGATACTCATTATAAAAGTTATATACGTTGTAACATAAGACTTATCCACACAAGTAATCGAGAACAAATAAAAGCTTTGAAATATTATTTTAGGGCATTACAACAAAACTCGTTCTTATCACAAGTTTTAATAATATGGTCGTAATATGTCATTATGTGCGACTATCTCCACAATTAAAAGATTAAAGGTAGTCAATACATAAATCTGTTATTGATTTGTCAAATCAATTATGATTATAAGTGGCGGTTACCATGATTTACCAACAAATCTTACTATTATAAAATGTTTATTAAACCTTAAATCCCTTGTCACAAAAATTGTTTACAACAACAACTTTTATTTTTTATTTTTATAGTTAGAGTCCTTTAATATGATTGCCGCACAAATTTTTGTTGAATTTTACTTATAAGGAAGCTTTTCATTCCAAAAGCTAATTCAAATGGTGCCTTAACAATATTAGCCACAATATATTTATAAAATGTAAAAAAAAAAAAAAAAAAAAAACAAAAAATAGAAGCAAACTATTAAATACATATATAAAAGGAGGAAAAGAGTATTAAATCTATCTTATATCTTTACAAGCATTAAAGACTTCTTAGAACTCATTCAATGCCAAATTGAAATAATTTTCTTAAGTGATAAAGCGGCATTTAAATGTAATAGTTTAACAAGTAAAAGCTTTTTTTACATAAATTAAGAAGGTATTTGGTAAACCAACTTAATAATTTAAAGTGACTTAATAATTTAATTTAAATTAGTAAGTAAATTAAGTATATTTGATAAAATAATTTAATGATAAAACTTAAAGTAAAAAATAATTTTAAGTAACAAGTAAAACTAATTAATTTATTTTTAAGTACGCATTTTTAGTTTACTTTTTTACCTTTATTTGCCCTAATTACCTCCATGACCTACATTATTATTTGACCTATTTTACCCAAATTATAATTTATAAAGATAAATATGTCAAATTTATGATAAATTTTAAATTTATTTTATCAAACAACTTAATACTTAAAAGTAAGAATTAAATAATAAATTTTAAATTAACAATTTAAATATAATTTAACTTAAAATAACTTAATAAATAATAAGTTTTACCAAATAATCGTTACTTCTAATCAAATATAAGAAACATTAATAAAGTAAATAAAAAAGGAAAAAATAAATTATTTAATTTAAATAATCTTCCATTTATATGTTTTCTAAAAGATATGGGGATCCAAAAAATAATAATTAAATTTACAACCAAAAATATTATAACTCTCTCGACCACCCCCATCCACACGCTTTCCGCCTCCCTTACAAATCTCCATAATGAAACATTAAAACATCTCACCGACATACTTAAAACAAAAACCAAAAAAACAAAGAACATGCTTCGATCTAACATGAATCATCAAATAAATTCAATCTTATTCCACAAATCATGCCTAGTTGACCAACCCTAAACCTTATTTTGCTTCCACAATTCTCAAAATCCCCACATTAAAGTACGCTCCGTAGTCCGTAACAACCCATGATTATGAACAAAGTCAAAATTTTCAAATTTTATACGCTTTCTTTTAGCCACTAACCCGACATAGACCACTAAGTTTGAAATTAGGCTCACCCCATTTATTTATTTATTTATTATTTTTATTTATTTATTTTTGTGTGGAATGTTCCTGGCAATTTCTAGTGGCTTTTCTTTGTTTCCCAACGCGGGAACAAACATTGAATTGTGTAGAAAATGTACGTGAAAAACGTGGGCTGTGGTTCATGGGAGTCTCCGTCCATGGCAGCTTCTAGGCATGACCCATACGTTTGAAATCAAACTACTTTTGAAAATTGTAAAATAATTTTTTTTGTTACCTTAGTGGGTTTCATGATCTTCTTGTGAAGCACATGCCCACTTATAAAAATGAATGAGAAAAATAAGTTTTGAGTTTGCGTGTGTTTCGGGGTTGACACCTGGACTGCATTTTTGAAAGGGAGAAGGTAATGGAGTAAAAGCCATCAAATTTGTAGAAGATTGATAGAGTAAAGTCTTTCTTTTATCTCCAAGTCTATGGTGCAATCAATTTTTTTAGTGCTTTTGAAGTTAAAAGTGAAGAAAGGTTAGGGAGAATGACTTAGCGTCAATGCTTTGAGGTTATTTTTCCAACTTTTGAAAAAGACATCCACCACCCTCCAAAGTCCAGGTGTTGCCCCGCCATGAAAGCAGGCTTTCTTCCTGCTAAATCTACGATGAAGTGTTTTTGTGATATAAATATTAAAGTCATGTCCCTTCTAAGGTAGATGTTTGGGTTGGTCCGTTGGTGGGATATCTCTAGAACAAATTTGGGATTATGATATGTATTTAAATCTCTATTATTGTTGTGCTGTGAGCTCTGGATTTATTTAAATACTTCGAAGATGCTCAAGCGACCAAACAAATTGGGCTATTTTGAATGGGTCAGTCAGTTAGTTTTTAAATTTATTTAAAAAATATTTGGTTAAAAAGAACGAAATAATTCTTAAATCGGAAATCTAACTCATCTCATATTTTTTCTAAAAAAGTAACTTATTTTTTATATAAATATCATTTTTTATTTCAAGTATTTATATGTAGGTTTTTTTTAATAAAAAAAATGTTATAATTACGAGAATATAATAAGGACATTTTTGTCTAAATGATGTTAAAAAATGGTGAGAGATTAAATTTCAAAAATTAGGTTTTGAGAGGCTCTTTTAATCAAATAATCCTTTATTTAATAAGTTCTTACATAATTTAACAAAAAGAAAATAAAAAATTAATTTAAAGTTAATAAATAATTTTTATATATTTTTCAAATTTATTTTAATTATTTTCTTTTTTATATATACAAATTAAATAATTTAAAATTATATACATAAAATTTTAACTAATTTAAATTATATGTAATTTTTTCCTATTTTCTTTAATGGTAATCCAAATATGAAAAATGAACCCAAAGTAAATTACTCACCCTTTTGGGTAAGAAAAGTTAGATTTTTTCGCCGGATGGATGATAGGGATTTAGGAATATAGGCGGACTCAACTGCAGCAAGAGGATCTAATGCGGGGTCTCAAAAGCACACCCACGACTTCTCTTCGCCAAGGCCGGTTCGATCATCTAGTATGGTTCATCAGTTTCCGACACTACTTGGCATAAAAGATAGGGATCAGATGGAGGGATTTCTTAACCTTTATTTCTGTACAAACAATATAGAAGAAAATTGGGAAAAAAAAAATTAAATTAATAAATTACCTTAATATGCTCTCTCAAAATCATTTCATTATTTTTATAAAGAAAATTATTTTCCTAAATATTTTTTATTTATTTACTAACCAACTAAAACCATAAACCTCAGTCTACATAATGGTCTATGATTCCTAATTTGAAGATCGTCACGGGCAAATAATGAAGATGACAGAATGTTTTTCACATGAAAAAATAAAAAATAAATAAATAAAAGACGAGACCAATTAACTGCAAGTTTCATAAACTGTCAAAGTCCACCACAGCCAAGGATATTTCTCCAGTGTTTTTCCAGTCCATTTCATATATCAAAAATTTTGAACTTTCTACTTCTATAAATTAACAACAGTTTCCAAAACCCATTAATTTGTGGGTATAACCCTAGACAGTTTTCCAGCAGATTCCAGAAACATAAAGTTGAGGCTCAGCCACAATTTAGTAGCCTAGTGTGGGGGTCCAAGGAAAAATGCTCAGCCTACTTCCCATACTATCACTCTTGAGGCCACTCATTGTATCGAAGACTTTAAGAGTGCTTGCGTTTCTTCTTCAAGGGTGCTTCTCCTGAAGCCGCAATGTATGTTTCAGGATTGACATTCTCAAGGGATTTTTGCTTCCCAAACTCCTTTGCCTTTTTCTGCAATGCAACCAATCACCGGATATGCAATTAAGTTAAGAAATAAGAAAAATTTTAAGCATATTGGCAATATATTTCAGTCATACAGAACAAGAATACATCTGCAAAGGCCCAAGAAATTTCCGAGCTTAAGAGTCTGTTTGGCGGTACTTTAGAAAACATTTTTAATATAAAAAACTCTTTTGGAGAAAAATCAAACATTTGGCAAAATTTTAAAAATACTTTAAAAAGTTGAAAAATCCCTTGTGTTCCATGGAGAAGCACTTGATAAGTGATTCTTCTGAAAACAGTCCTAGAGGAAGCATTTCAACTAAAAGTACTCCAAATAGTAAAACTCTCAAACATACTCTAGGTTTCATCATCCCAATTACCTTTAACGACATGGCCATTGCAGCCACATCATTCTTGTCATCAGAAGATTTGCTTGGATCCTGCATCATGGGTTCCTGCAGTTGCAAAACAAAGTTTTAATGATGAAATAAAATAAATACAGTTGAAGGTATGATGCAAGCTAAGGAGCTCCAGAATCAAACCATGGGAGGAACAAATGCAGCTTCTCTTTTTCTTTTGTTCTCTGCTGTTTTTTCTGCCTGCTTCTCCAGCTTCTGTTGCCACTTCTTCGCAAACTTCTTTTGATCACTTAAGAAGTACTCACCACTTTCCAGTTGTAGGTCAACCTGAAGATATTTCAGAGCATTGTGTGTTTAGGAAATAATACATTGGACAGTCCACAAGCAGAAAACAGAAAAATTTTGATGCTAAAGAAATATTTCCATCGAAATTATTTCCAGAAGATACAATGGAAACAGTGGATTCTTTACTAGAAACTAAAAGGCACCAGAGATGATATTCTCACCTTGCTAGGTGGCTGAGGAGGAGGGAAGGGTGTATATGGCTTCTTCTCCTTGCTCTTAACTTTCTTTTGTTTAACATTTTTCCTGGAAATGATATACAAATGATGTAAAAAAGTTAATAAATGGAAAACTTGTAACAACGCAGATACTGAAGTTAAAAACTATATGCATGTATAGAAGAAGAAGGGTGTGGTAAATGTCATACTTCTTAAACTTTGGAAGAAACCTATCCCAGTTCTCATTTTCAAGTGCTGGATCACTAGCAAGTTCTCTCTTCATCATCAAGGTCTACTCATGAAAGGAAAAAGGAGAATCAACAGATCTACAACCATTAAAGAATGCAGTTTTGCTCGAGTAGAATCAAAGAATGCCGGCCTATTCACCTTGATATGATATACTGGATGCATTTTATTCTGTATACAGTCTTCCACCACCCTTCGGACTTGTTTTAGACCTTTAAATGAACCCATAGCAGCAACCGTGTTCCCCTGCTCATTTAAAAGAAAAATGAAAAAGAGCAAGAATGGAACAAATGAAAACAGAAAATATTCAAGTTAAGACAAGAATGATCACATTAAATTGTACGATTCAATGGAAGAATAGTGAAAACAATGTACCTGAACAAGAATATAGCATCCTGTCAAAATTTCAAGTGCCTGCATTGCAATATTACTGTCAGAGATACACCAAAAAGAGGAATCTAAGAAACATACATGATACAACATATCATGTTGTAGGTATCAAGTTAGAATTTGTGGCCAAAGCGCACCCAACCAAGAGAGCATACATTTTTTTCTTCTTGTTGAGAGAAGGATGAGGGAGAAGCATGACATCAAATCTCAGACCATTATACACACCTTTAGAGTGGAAGAGTTGGGGCCCACAAGATGTTGCCTACGCTTAACAAATCGTTCCTGCATACGAGGATAGAGATCACTCATTTAGGCCCAGGACAATATACTTTGATGCAATTTTGATTTGTGATGGTTTCATGTCGTTCACAATTCTACAGCTTTTCAAATTTCTACCTATCCTTGCAAGATCTTGTTCTGCATTTTCCAGTGGAACACTGACTAAACTACAAAATTGCATGAATTTGTCTCAATTTCAAGCAGGTTAAAACATAAAAGTCAAAATACGATCCTGAACAATGGACTAGAATAAAGACATCAGCTTCAACAAGGGTGCCAAAACTACTAGCCATCCACTACAAAAACGAACAAGATGACTAAGATCTGCCAAAATAAATCATTTTTGACAGCTTTAAAAGGTAAGAAAATATGAATCATTAGTTCCAATATCTGTAGAAAGGAAATGCAGCAAAAGCAGACACTCCAGATGCAACAAGGCATCTGGAATCATAGTAAAGGGACAACCAACAAAAATATTTTTCTCCAGATAAAACAAGGCTCTGGAATTATTTTCTTTTTAAGCCTTTGAACCTGCACCTGCTGTAGCAATGTAGGTGTTGGCCATTGCAGATTGCAAATAAGCACAAACTGTAAAGCAAAATAATATTCAACAGATGCCAAAATGTAATTTCAATGAACCATTTAGCATGCCTCCAATATATGATACTAGCTGGTAAATGAACATAATTAAAAATTACATAAGAATCTAAATCAAGATAACTATATCATCTCAGTTTTCTGAAAATATCTTCTTTGATTAGAAAATTTTCTGAAACTATGAATCACATTTATTAACAATTTGAAACAATTTAAAGAACACACACCTTATTGCGAACAAGGTTTCCAATCTTGATGATATCGCATTGCATTTCATCATTCAGTATCTTGATTGCCTATCACAGCAAAATGCAGTAAAAGCACTTACATGAGACAAAATATAAGGACAAACACCATAAGGTCTGATCTACAAAACAAAAGCTTTATTCCTATAAAGATCCCAATTAAAAGCTAGACATCAATAAAGGTATTCAAATAATAATAAAGTAAAAGAACTTTGATTTCAATTAGTAGATCAAAATATAAAGAATGGGATAGAAGATTCAAGATAATCAATGACCTTTAAGTGTGTTATCTATCTATCTCACAATACATCTTCGCCCCACAAAAAAAAAAGGGAACCATATATATTAAGTAGATGGCTATACCTGAGGGGCAGGAACACTTCTTGACAAAAGTTTAATGAGATCCCTAGCCTTCATAATGATATAGGGGTCCCTAGTCTTTCTAGTTGTTGACACTGTCATACATCCCTCAACCTGGCCAGCGATAGAGTGCATGGTGAATCAGCAAAAATAAACACAAGAAATAGTATGGATTAATCAACTTTAAAAAAGCATTATTATAAATTGGGCATCAATAACTTGCTTTATGATTTTGCAGCCTAACCAGGGCATTTTATATAATTGCAAAAAAAAAAAAAAAAAAAAAGGTAGAAAAAATTTAAATGGAAAAAGAAAAAGAAATAAACAAGTGACAGGTACAAAAAAATTAGCAAAATGGGTGTGGTGGGATTGACTATAGAACACAGGTGCTGCTAGCTCTACTGGAAGGCTTCACCTGGTTAATTAGGCCTAAGCAACTTGCTGGTGGAGGCAATTGAATCCCAGTTATCTCCTGGGCATCTCAGAGAAAAAGAGACCCTTGGAAATTGGATCTTTTCTCATAGAGAATATCTAATCCATCTACAAAATTGGCAGGTTCTTTTTATGGATTATACACTTGGTCAACCGGTTAGTAGATTCTTTGGCTAAATAAGGTGCTTCTAGTTCAAAGGATTTTTTAGGGGAATTTGTGCCTCCCTAATTTGTCTCTTTGATCTTTGCATTGGTTTTTTAGGTTCATTGGGAGCCTTTTGCTGCTTTTTACTTGCTTTCCTTTGAAGGACATCTCATCCTTCATGTAATTTTTTATTTTATTTTTTTAAATTCATGATGTAGTGAAACTGTTGTTACTGGTAAAGAAAAAAAAATATGAAAGAATGCATGATTTAGAAGGGAAAACCTGTTAATACAAATGTGTGTGTGTGTGTGTGTGTGTGTGTGTATATATATATATATGTTGATCTAGGGATAAACAGAGAAAGATAATCGTTAGAGCTTTAGAACCTTCAACATCAGAGTGAAATGCTAATATGATATGAAGGCAGAACTTGTGCAGCTTGTATTGCTGCTCTTTGTGAAGCTTTTCTTCTTATTTGTAATCAGATCTTGTATTGCTGGTTTTTTATACACTCTTTATTTGCATATCATATATATATATATATATATATATATATATGTATATATATATATTGAAGTATATCCTGCCTTTCTGAACCTTTTTATTTAACAGAAATGAATAGAATTTTAATGATGAGACAGGCAAACCCGTTAATGTACAAAGATACTTGTGGATGTAGGATAAATAGAGAAGGATAATCGCTAGAACTTTAAAGCCATAAAGTTCACAGTGAAATGCTAACATGCTGAGAGATTCATCAAATAATTCAAAAGGCAAGCTTATGAAGGCTTCGAATTTTGATGATTGTGCTGTCGTGGCCCTGTGGAAGCATGAAGAAGATATTGCCCAGCAAAGCAAATTAGCCAGGTAATTACACTCTAAGTTACAAACATGATTGAGTTCCTTTCTGCATGAATATAGTACTTTAACAACATTGACATTCCTATAATTAGTATAGCATTTAAGCTAATGGGGATAGAGGTTGCCCTACACATAAGGCCAACCTATGTTATTAATCAGCCAATATAGGACATTGGATTTTCGTTCTACCTCAGACATCCCCACTCAATTGCTAACAGCCATGCTAGTGAGCACAGGGTGAGCTAGGCCAAACCTCGCTCTAATACCAAATGATGTGGGGCCACATACACTCCCAAAAGCTTAAGCTAACGGGGGTAGAGGTAGCCCCAAATATAAGGCCCAACCAACTTTAGTAATTAACCAATGCGGGACATTGGACTTCCGTCTATCCTTTGTCATTGGAGAGGGTTTATGTCTATTACAACAAAGAGGTGGAATATGAGCATATTTGATAAGATTCTATTGAATGTGAGTAAGTTTGAAGAATTCATAAAGATACAATAATGGAAATGACCCAACAACATGAAAAATGTTAGAAGACACTAACCATGACATTGTAGCCAATTGAGAGGAACGACCACCAAGTCCATTTTTGTTGTGCAAAACATATCTTAGTGAACTAAGGCTACCAGGTAATCAATTCATTCATTCAGAATGACATAGAAGGAAATTGTGGAAAGGATTGTTCAGGAATATAATGGACTGTAGAAAGTTATATATAAGGCCAATGATGACTGCTGCCAACTTTGCAGTTTGATGAAGGAGCACTGGAGAAATTGCATGCAAAGATCAAGAGGGCCGATTCAGTAACTTGGCTTGGATTGCTATTTAGCCCATAAATCTAGTCTTTGTTAAGCTTGATGCCTTTGAATTGTTATATTTTATCTATTTAAAATCTTATATATTCTGGTCAGGGGCCTAGCTTTATTAGTAGTCATGTGAAAGCACACAACCTTTAAGCAGTTTTGAAGCTAAGATTAAAGTGTTTTAAGGGTAGTCAAGGGCTATGATTGAAACATTGATATCATTGATGGAGCACTTTAGGGACTTTCGATCCTAGAAACACATTTTGCTAAGTTTCAACTTCAATTGCATTAGTAGTCTTGCTATTTTCTCATATTTAATTGCTCAATAATCAAGTAGGAGTTGTAGGTTGCACCTGTTGCAGCAACCACACAGCACATCTCATTTCTTTTTGTTGCATCAAGTAAACTACCAATCACTCATGATTCGTCTTTACAAAATTATGCAGTCCATGACTCCATGTAATGTGAGCCCTATAACTACTGAACATCATTTAGGTAGAAAGAGTCCAATTCATCTTTCTAGTTGGAAGGATTCTTCTCTTTCATAGGGTTTTGAAATTATCTAGGGTTTCAATTTTGGATTGAGTTGCTGACTTTGAAATGGACAAGATAGACTGATTAAGAAACCAGCAGGAGCCATATACAGGCCAGCGAAAACTCTCCCAAAGCTTTATGAAGGAGAGCAATTCTGAATAGATATAGATAATCTAAGCCTGGGGAAGACACCTTCACATTGGGCATCGCCCAGCTTGGTGCAACTTGATTGATAGTCCTATAAGGTATAAAGTGTTAAAAAGCAAGGGAAAAAGGAGAAATAAAATAAAATAAATTTAAAAAACAAAATAAACAAGTAAAGAATGGATAAAGCAAAGGAAAAAAACATATTAAATTATACTACATATAAAACATGATAAAGAACCAGAGCTCGAAAGCAGCCCTCCATCATTTCCCAATCTAGGAGATTAGGATCCAGTTGAATTGGTCAAATAGTAAAAGATTCCATTATCCAGTATAGTTATTTCCAAAGTGGTATCCTGGGAGGATTAGGCTGGATGTCCACTCTAAAAACTTAAATCCAGTCATTCACCCATGACAGCCTGAGATGTTTATCATTGCACCACCAAACGGGCCCCTATGATAAATCAACCGCTCTATAAACTAAATTGAAGTGCCATAGAGAGTCACAAAAGATAATACTGACCATGAATTCATTATCCAACCCAAGTAACAGCCTAATTGCCACAAAATTTTGACAATACAGAATTACAAACCAACTCCCATCAAATCAAATGCTCCATATATGGATTAATATAGAGTATATAAATTACAAATTTAATAACTAATCCGCTTGTTTAATTTCAGAACTAATATGTGTGAAGGAAGAAATCACATATCAACCTATAAATAATATATATATATATATAAAAGTTTGACTCTGAGGGGTTTAAGGGCACTTACCAGGTTTAGCTCAGATTTAACACCAAATTCCTTCAATGCACCCCTCACAGTGGGCCAAGCTTCTTGTAAGTATTTTTCTGACAACGACAGACAAAGACTCACGGATGAGATACCATAATAGAAAACGTAGCTGATGAAAATAATGAAACCCATGAACCTCTTCAAATCGAAATTCATTCATTTTACACGCAATTTTTTCCAATGTAAATTTTATATAATTTGGGCTTTTCTTTTCTTTCCTTTTTCTTAGAAATTTGATTTCCCGTAACCTAACGGAGGGTAAAGGAGCAAAAGATTAAAAAGGCTAAACTTAAATTTCAATTTATTTTCCTTGGATCCAAACAACGGCTATAAGCAGTACAAAATTCTATACTTCATCCCAAATCCCAAATACTACCAAAGTTTTTGGAACTTTTTTTTCTTTTTCCAAAGATTGATTTTTATCGGGAAGCAAACAGAGATTATGATGTGAATGTGACAAACCTCTGTATTGAGGGAAGAGGGTGGAGAAGGAGCTGACTTCGAGCATGCCGCCCTCGTTCCAAGAAGGGTCGAACTTTTCGACTTTCCAGTGATCGATGGAAGGGTTATCCCATGGCTTTGGCTTGTCATGCTTTCCCTTGTGCTTCGTCTTCTCCTTCCGCTCTACTTCAGCTTCGCTGTTGCTCTCCTCCATCTCTGGCCTCTGCTTCTCTTCAATCGCCGCCCTTTCTTCCTTCCCTGATTTCGCTCTGCTCAGCCCTTAAAAACAGTGACTGGAGCCTTGAGGAGACGCCTCCTTTCTTTTTTTTTTTTTTTTCATCAAGTACGAGTATACAACCCCCCAAGTCACTGGGCTCAACTCATCTCTCAGCCCGAAATCAAAGTGGATCTAGGCTGGGCCAAGTTTCGCAGCCCACTTAATTTTTTTTTTTAATATTTTTATAATTTTGATTAAAATTTTTAAATAATAATTAATATTAAATATCATTTTATTTTCCCTCTATTACTATCCAAATAGGCTATATTTAGGTATATTCATATTGGATATACTAGTAAATGCTTTCACGCGTTTGATTGTTATACCCAAATAGAAGTATGTGAGTTTGTAAAATATACCATTCCTATAAAAAAAAATTAAAAAAAGAAAAGAAAAATGGAAGTCAATTTTATTGTTTTTTGAAGTATATAAAACAACTATTAAAAGTTTAACTAAATTTGGTTCCCAAAGTTTAACTATTAAAAGTCTTTTTTTTTTTAATTTTCTTACTTGTCTTGGTTCAAATATATATGTATGCCCAAATTTAATTCATATAAGATTAATTCCATTCTAACCAAATTTATTTCATCTAAGGAGGTGTTCGGTAAAATTTAATATTTATTATTTAATTACTTAAATTGATTTTAAGTTAAATTATATTTAAATTGTTGACTTAAAACTTGTTATTTAATTAGGATAAAGGAGGTTGAATAGTAAAAAGATATCGTAATTAGGGCAAATGGTGGTAAAATAGTAAAATGAAGGTGTAAACTTAAAAATAAGTTAATTGCTTTTACTTAAAATTGTATCATTAAGTTATTTTATTAAATATATTTAATTTATTTAGTGACTTAAATCAAACTCTTAAATCAATTTAATCTATTAGGTTGGTTTACCAAACACTACTAAATATTTGACTTATTTAAAAATATTAAATAAATGAAAATAAATATTAATATTAAACAAATTATAAATGGTAAATACTAAATAAATGAATAAAAAAATTAAAGGAAAAATATTGTGAAAAAATCCTTAAAATGTGAATACAAAAATAACAAAAACATAAATCTTTTTCTTTTCTTTTTCTAAAGAATAATATTATTTTAATAAACATTGATATTTTAATAAAATAAAAAATATTATTAATTAAAAATAAGTAACAATTCTTTAGAAAATGATAAGTGGTCAACAACAATTTGAATAAAGTGAGTAATAAAAACAAGCATAATTCATGTTTTTTAAATAATTAAATAAAGTTTTTTTTATTACACGTATAGATATAATGTTTAATTCAAAGGAAGGTATTGCAAACCAATTTGGTTGAAAGGATTCTATTGTCAATCAAGTTGTTTTTTTGAGTTTGAGTATTTTAATGCTTTGGATTTTTATTGATTTATGGTATTTTTTAGTAAGAAATTTTGAAATATATATAGATATAATCGTAATATCACTTAATTTTTAAGCAAAACTTGGCTTTGACACTATTTCAACCCAAGACATAAAGTAGTTCATAAATTAAAAGATAAATTATGTAAATATAGTTTAAAGTGTGAAAACATACACAATAATTGAGTTTGAAATAAAACTTTATATTGAAATAATATTTTGATTACAAAGAGTTTGAATTTTGATACAAACTTATTGACAACAAAGGGGTTTGATTATAAAGTAAGTGTTTTTTAAATAAGAAGAATTATAAAAAAAACTAAGAAGGTTTTTGGATCACTCTTCTAGCTCTCACTTGATTGCCTCTATCTCACTTTGATTGCTTATCTTCTATCTTTATTTCGCAATGAACTTAATGACTCTAAATTTTGATGGACTTAAAACTTGTTGAAACCCATTAAACCATTTAAGTAGACTGCTTGTTGTTTCTCATTGTAGATGGTTGGTGGGAATTCTCTAGTGTTAGGAATCTCGGAGGCAAACACATAGTGAATAAGACACCTTTTAAAAAAAGTAACCTCTACTAACTTTCCCACTTTCAACGCAACCAGACTTACATCCGTTCTCTAATAGAGTTTTTACTGAAAAGACCTTCAACTCAAACCTTCAAGCTCTATATGTTGATAATGATATCATCTCAAAAGATATCTCACTATTAAGCTCCAAAAGTGATATTACATGTGACAATCCTCATAAGGTTGTAAATGATAGAAAATTGATATTAAAAAAATATAGTACAAATTGAAACTCAAGTTGATATAAGAAAAAGATAGAATTAAGGTGTATTGAGATGAATACAAGTTTTGAGTCAGTTGGACTCGTACACACTTCATTGTGACTTAAGTAATATTTAATAATGTTTTTAAACTATTACACATGTAATATAAGAAGTTTGAAACTTTTAAATATGAAATGAATATCATATTAGCTATTAAAAATAATTCAAAGTTGATTTGTTTAATTGACTATCAATCGTCGAGCTATCCATTGTCTAACTGATGCAACTAGTTTTTGCTTTCTGCAGTTAAAATATTCAATATCTGTATCCATTGGGCTGCAATGCATAGCAGGACTTGAGGTGTTAGCAAAACTTTATAATTTATCATTTATCTGTTTAAAATAAAAAGATAAAGCATTAGTTGGTCCTTTAGAAGAATTTGAAGATATCTCACTATTAAGCTCCAAAAGTGATATCACATGTGACAATCCTCATAAGGTTGTAAATGATAGAAATTTGATATAAAAAAAATATAGTACAAATTGAAACTCAAGTTGATATAAGATAAAGATAGAATTAAGGTGTATTAAGATGAATACAAGTTTTGAGTCAGTTGGACTCGTACACACTTCACCGTGACTTAAGTAATATTTAATAATGTTTTTAAACTATTACACATGTAATATAAGAAGTTTGAAACTTTTAAATATGAAATGAATATCATATTAGCTATTAAAAATAATTCAAAGATGATTTGTTTAATTGACTGTCAATCATCGAGCTATCCATTGTCTAACTGATGCAACTAGTTTTTACTTGATTCTCAATTGGTATTCGACTGGTTGAACCTATGTTTCAAATGATTGAAACATCAATATACCCTTTTTGGCCATTTTTACTCATCACAACTAGTTGATTATAATAAGTTGATTTGTTTGCTTAGAGTTTGAAAAATACGCAATCTTAAAGTAAAAAAACTTTAGGAAAAATCCGAATATTAACTTTTTAACTATTAAAAAAGTCTCTTAGAATAATTTTGATCAATTTAAACTTATTTTATTATTCATAATATTTATTGATTTAATTCATAAAAGTATAAAATTAATTTTAAAATTATAGATGAAACAAGGCACTTTAATAAAATATAAAGTTCAATGCATTATGACTCTAGTGCACCAATAATTTTATAAGAAGGTCTTAAGAAAAAAATAATATCAAGAAACCAATTTTTGAAATTTTATATTTTTTCCTACTTTCATTTTGATTATACATATTCTTAGTTATCACTTTTCAAATATTTATTTTTTAATCACAATTAAAAAATAATCATTAATTAAATAATTTTTTAATCATAAAAATTGAGATTGATTAGACTTTGATTTAACTATTTGAAAATAATAATAAATTTTTTACTACATATATCATTACTAAATTTTGAAATTCACAATGATTTTAAAATAATAGCGTATACCACTTTGTAATTTATATTTGAGTTGATTTTTGTTTCTCACTATAAGAATTGACTTCCCTTATAATTTCAATAATACTAATTTTTTCTTAATTCCAAACCTCTTTAATTTAAAAATATTATTCAATAATAAAAAACCATTGTAAATCTTTTTTTTTTTTTATTAATTTCATTGAGACTCTCGATGCTTGGTGTAAATACACTCGACCACCACAAGTTTCAAATTTCCTCAATTAATGCTCTTATAAATTTATTTTATTTATTAAATTTACTTTTTAGAGATATTTTAAAGAAAAATATTTTAAATAAGAGTATTTAATAAAATTTTAAAATTTATTATTTAAAAAATAAAAAATATATATAAAATATATTTATAAGGGTGCTAAATGATGAAATTTAAAACTTATGATGGCTTAATATATTTAAATCTTGGGGTATAAATGAAATTAACCATTTATTTATTTTTTCAAAATCAAGAGATTTTCAAATATTCAAAAATTGCAGTGAAGATGACTTCATACACGAATCTTGGGCCGCATTTGGGCTCAACGGGAAGATTGTTATATGGGTTGGGTTCGGTGGTGGGCACAAATCCGTTGATGTTGACATGTCAAGATACCGTTGGGCCATGTTCAGGCCCACCAAACCCAACCTTCCAACGCGGGACCAACGAGCAGGCCAGCTGTTGGACTCCTTGCACTCACACGTTTATACAGGCAGCCGTTGAATTTATTCGTCCTCTCGATTATTGTGACTCCAGTCACGGTCAGAGAGAGAGAGAGAGAGAGAGAGCCGGCGGTGGCGGTGGTGCTAGTTCATGGCAACCATCGCCTCCCTACGCTTCTTTTCTCGCCTTTCACTGCCTCCTTCACGCCGTTCTCGCTCCCAACTCTCTTTCGATCTCACTCATTTCTCACCTACCAAAAACCCTAGAAAGTTCCAAACCCTAACCCTAGTCCGCGCTTCGTCGTCCTCTTTCGATGATCTCAGATCTGAACGCTCCGCCAATTCGAGATCGAAGGTTTGCTTTTTGTTTGTGAATTTGTTAGTGTCTGTTTTTGTTTTTGGATGTACAGTTAGGAAATGCCTACCAATTTCTATCTATCACTAGGGTTGGAACGGCGCATGACATTTTTATTAAGTTTGTGGTTGGTTCAATTTTTATACTGTATCAATGTGTTATATTCGTCAATGCATTTTTGAGAACCAAACCTGGAATGTTTTGTTTGATTGGTTGATTTAAGGATGTTATCTTGGAGCGGATCTCCAGTTTGTGTTGGATTTTCATAACTTTAGATGTGAGAGTTGGTTGCTTTTCTGAATTATGTGGATGGATTATGTATTTATTCTACCACATTTATATAGAAAAGTTTGAAAAACCTGAAAATGAGGCATTACCAATACAATCCGATGGTTACTGTTGCTGCCACTACACCATGACAAATATACCGCTACACCACCACCACCATCTTGATGGCGAACATTGCTACCGCTGCTAGCATCACCACCTCTTTGTAATAAACAAGATAATAGTTTACAACCTGTCACACTGTCATCACCATCGGCACCCTACCTGGCATTCACGATACTTACTGATTTGCCATTGTCACACCACCATTACCATCATCAGTGTGCCCACATTGCATTGCTGTGACCACTTCCACTATGACCAAGCAATACACTAGTTTACCAATGTGTTCCCTTAATCACTATCATTATCGTGCCCACTTTTCTATCTGTCACTATTTCCATCCCCACCAAGTGAGATAACTGTTGGAATCTGCTTCGAAACATTGGACTGATGCTGATATGAAGACTGCAATCAAGGAAGGATGAATTAGCACAATAAGACAAAGCTTGGTGTACTGGAACAGTTTTTCTAATGGTTACGCCAGTAGTTGAAGGATAATGAGAAGCAAAAGAAGAAGAAAAATATAGATGAAATATCCAATTTGGTAGAGTGACAACACTTGGGAATGAATTCTTACCGACCTTTTTTGGCTGCCACAATCAATCTTTACACATGGTTCTGTGCAACTATGGTTAGATCAAGGTAACCATAGTTAAGTTGAATCTATTGTTTTACACATGGTTAACATGAGGTTGTGATAGACAATTGGAGTGGGAATATTCCTCACTTTGCCAACCATTTGTGGCTCTAAAAGGGCTTCTCCCATATGATGGTTCGACCGGTAGATGAGCTTGAGGGCATGTCCTCAATTTTGGTCTTGCCTCTAGTTGGTGTTGCTCCCTGTGATGTGCCATGTGGCATTCATTAGGAGGGCTTGACCCTTTATGTCCCCTTTCATCAGTTATTGATAGGCTCAACCAAAAGGATGAGCTCGAGAGAACAAGCGGGAAAATTTCAAATTCAATGAGACATGTGTCATTTGTTGACTAATTTGTCTTTTTAGTGGTTATTTGGTTTCACTCCCATCATTGTAATGGTGCTATGGTGACGCCTTTCACAATTAACAAAAAAAGGGCTTGTGGAATAATCCTATAAAATGTGTATTCCATGCTCCAAATATACTTCTCTCTCTTCCTACATTTTGCTTTCTTTTGTTTTTTTGTGATTGAAAAACTACTTTGGAAAACTTAACAAGAGCATAGACAACTTAAAAGATGACCAAATAGACAAAAAAGCCCAAAAACATTGGAGGGTTGAGCTCCATTTGATGCATGTCACGTGACGCATTATAACGACTACTTCAACTGGGTGTAAGATGTTGGACTTGTCTTCTCAAGCCCATTTAGTAGCAAACTTGTTGTACTAGTTGGCCCATAGTAAGCCATAGATGGTTTGGTACAACTAAACCATTTGATGCCAAATAATAGTAGAGGGGCATTGAGATCACTCCTAATTGTTACAATCTTAAACTAACCATATGTAAAACAACTTATTCAAATTGACTATGGTTGCCCTCACATAACCATGGTTACACGAACTTTACAAATAGATGTAGCAATCAAATGAGGTAAGTAAAAATTATCAATCATCTTCACTATGCCAAATTGGGATGTTGTCTTTGAAACTTCCTTCTTTCTCTTCTTCTTTTCCTCTTTATCCTTTTTCTGTTGACTTGATTATTGGAGAGTGCTCAAACTGGAGATTTGCTTATAGCTGCCTAGCTTGTCTTTCTTGTGTTGCTATCTATGTAAAACAATATTAGCTTTGGCCAGAGATTTTTTTTTCTTTGGTTTTTAAATTTGTTTTTATTTTTTGAAAGCTTTTGAGTCTTGTATCAAATCAATATTGATACTGATTCAGTTTAAGATCTCTTGTTGAATTGGTCATTCAATGTGCATTCTTGATAAAGAGAACTTCAACCCCCATGCCCTTTAGCATGAGATTTTGATGTGTCTATGCGTTCACCACCAGGGCATTGAGGTTCTTGTTAACGGTTCTTTGTAGGGTTTCTTTCGAAGCTCTCCGGGCTTGAGGCAGATGGACCACCTCTCTCCCTACCCATTCGTGATTGTCATGGAAGCCTTTAGTTGCTTACTAAAGAGGGCTAAGATTGGTGGTTTCTTGTCGGGATGGAGGGTGAGAGATAGAGGTGGAGAGGGCGTGGAAGTGTCATATTTGTTATTTACTTTTTTTTTTTTTGATAAATAAACGAAATGTATTCCACTAAAAGAGGAAGCACCAAAAACAATGTCCTCAAAGTATACAGGGAGTATACATAAACAACCCAAAGGCTCAAAGCCCCTACTCAGAGCCTAACCAATCCAAAAAACTAACAAGAGAAGAAGGGCTCAAAACTATAGACGCTCTAACCCAATACCAGAGATTACATACAACAGAATACTTCAATCTATGAAGCGAAAGCTCCTCATTCCCAAAAGTTAACAAATTCCTTTCCTTCCAAACTGACCAAAAAAGACATAAGGGGGCTGTTTGCCAAGCCTTTTTACGAGTTTTCCCCACAAAAGCTCCATGCCACCCGAGAAGAGTTTCCTTTATTGTACACGAAAGAACCCAAGCCACACCAAAAAGGGAGAAAACAAGATTCCATAAAACTCGTGTTTTTACACAATGAAGTAAAAGGTGATCCACCGTCTCTACTTCAGAGAGACATAGAAAACACCTATTAGCCATAGAGTACCCCCTCCTTTGAACTTGCTCCAAAGTTAAGATTTTACTCCAAGAAGCCTCCCAAGCAAAAAAGGCTACCTTAGGGGGTGCCTTCACTTTCCAAATACCATTATAAGGGAACAAAAGAGATTCTCCAGGCTCCAGAATAGAATACAGCGACTTGATTGAAAATTCTCCACTCTTTGAAGTCGTCCAAACCACTCTATCTTCATCCTCCCTATACACCCTAAAAGCTTAGAGCTTTAGCATAAAACGCTCCACCATCTCAATCTCCCAGTCATTGAACGCCCTTGAGAAAAGAGGTGTCCAACCTTCTCCATCGATATCTGGGTTCCAAACATCCGACACCCAAGCATCTTTGGACAAGGAGATGGAATATAAAGATGGGAATGACTCACAAAGAGGCTCTTCACCACACCACACCACTTGTCCTTCCAAAAATTCACCCTCCGCCCATTACTCACTTGGTAGGCTAGTCTACTCTTTAGAAACAACCACTCATTCCTGATTGCTTTCCAAAGTCCAACACCATACCTCTCACTTACGGCCCGCGTGCACCAATCCCCCTCCTCCAAGCCATATTTATGACTGATAATTTGCTTCCAAAAAGCCTCTCTTTCAATTGCAAAACACCAATTCATATTTGTTATTTATTGATGACACTTTAGCTTTCCATGAGCTGTCCGAGGATTAGTTGATATACTTGTGTTGGTTGCTTATATGGTTTGAGGCCATTTATGGGTTGAAAGTTAATTTGGATAAGAGCGAGCTAATTCTTGTGGTAAGTGTGGAGAATATTGAAGAGCCGACTCAAAAGTTTGGGTGTAAGGTTTGTGCCTTACCCTCTTCTTACTTGGGCCTTTTGTTGGATGCTCCTTTTAAGTCTGTCTCGCTCTGCGATGGTGTAGAGGAGAGGTTTCATAAAAGACTAGCATTGTGGAAAAGACAATACATTTCCAAAGGAGAGAGGCTTGCCCTAATCCATAACACCCTTTTTAGCATGCCTATCTATTTCATGTCTTTTTTTTGTATTCCAAGGATAGTCAGGTTGAGGTTAGAGAATATTCAAAGGGATTGTTTTTTTGGTGGAGGAAGGGCCTTGGAGTGGAAACCCCATTTGGTAAAGTGAGCCATTGTTTGTTCAAGCAAAAGAAAGGGAGGTTTGGGGGTGAGAAATTTGTTGTCCCTCAATAGAGCCTTGCTTTACAAATGGAGTTGGCGTTATGCGGAGGAAGCGGGGGCCTTTTGGCAAAGAGTAATCAATGGAAAATATGGGGAAGATGAGGGTGGGTGGTGATCCCGTGAAGGGATAGATGGGTATGGGGTAGGTTTATGGAAAACTATTCAAAAGGATTAAGACATCTTGGGTGGTAGAGTTGTTTTTTCAGTGGGTAATGGGAGGAGGGTGAGATTTTAGTTGGACAAGTGGTGCGGAGATGAACCACTAAGGATATCTATTCCCTCTTCATTTGCACTTGCCACCTCCAAGGAGGCTTGGGTGGAGGAGATTTGGTGTGTTTCTTCTGATGGGGGTTGTTGGGCTCCCCACTTCTCTAGGTGACTTAATGATTGGGAGATGGATTTTGTGGAGCGGTTCCTTTTGAGGTTGCAAGGGTGGAGGGTGTGTAGGGATGAGGAGGATAAGTTAGTATGGTTAGGGGTGAAGAGTGAAAATTTTTTATGTTAAAGAATTGTACAAAGAGTTGGAGCCGAGAAGACAATTGGATTTCCCAACAAATGTTATTTGGAATTCTTAGGCACTACCCAAGGTGCGCGTCTTTGCATGTGGCCTGAGGCCACATGGAACAAAGTTTTAACTTTGGATATCTAGGGGAGAGGGTGGGCTGTGAAAACAATTGGACTTCCCAACAAATGTTATTTGGAATTCTTAGGTACTGCCCAAGGTGCGTGTCTTCGCATGTGAGGCTACATGGAACAAAGTTCTAACTTTGGATCACGTCCACGGGAGAGCGTGAGCTGTGAAAAAGATATGTTTCCTTTGTTGCAAAGAGAAGGAATCGGTTGATTACATTCTCATCCATTGCAACAAGACAAAGGCTGTTTGGCACTTTTTTTTTTCTCTTTATGGTGTGTGCTGGGTCCTACCCTCTTTAGTGAGAGAGACCCTCGCAAGTTGGCATGGGTCTTTTGTGGGTAGGAAAAAGAAAAAGGTGTGGCGAGTTGCTACCTTGTGCCTTTTTTTGGACAATTTGGAAGGAAAAAATAGTTGGGCGTTTGAAAACAATGAGCATTTTGTTCATAGGATTAAACTTAATTTTTTGTGTAATCTTTGGGCGTGGACTAATTTGTTTATAACTCTTGGCCCATCTTCGATTGTAGATTTTATGGGTTGGATAGGATCTTGTTGAGGGGTGCCATTTTTGTTGCCTTTCTTTATTTTTTGGTGGCATCTTAGGCGCTTGTTGTATACTCCCTGTATACTTTGGAGCACTTTTTTGGCGCTTCTCTTATTAATATACACTATTTTTACCTATCCAAAAAAAAAAAAAAAAAAAAAAAAAAGGGTTTTCACCAAGGCATTGTGGGAATGAATCATATTCCATGAAAATGATAACTATTTACTTAGGTGTATGGAAAATTGTGAAGTCTTGTGTGTTATATACTCATCTATGATACATCATAGAATTTGTCATGATTGGAGCTTTTGCTTATGGAACTATGTTTTTCATTACAGATTACAATCCAAAATAGAATTTGAAGTTTTGTTGATTCAATGATATTATTATTTCAATTTAGAGTTCTTATTATTTTTTTAAATTTTTATGTTTTGATAGTCAATTTAGAGTTCTAAGATGTACAAAACTCCATTCTCGTTGAATCTTTGTTGAATCACTATTTAGTAGGCTATTAGGGCTTTGGGTCTCTTTCTTGGGTGGGCATCAAGTAGACGTATCTTTACCTATTAACCAGTTTTTAAAAAAGATTTCCATTAATGCAAAAAGTAAATTCATTGAAAAATAATGAATACACATGTTTGATGAAATGTTGGTTGCTATTTTTGCCAATAATTTCTCATTGGTTTTTTCACTAAATAGATAGAATTGGAATGCATTTATTTCCTTTGCATTGACCTAAGTTATGACACCATGAGAGTGAAACAAGGGATCTAAAGAAGAGACTAGAATATGAATAACATGTAAATCCTACTTTGTGTACATTCCCATTACGGTGGTGTTTTTGCAAAATTGAACCTTGTTGTTCGACATCTTGGACTAGCTATCCTTATTGTTAAATGATTATCTATTTCTAATGAAATGGATCTAGTAGTGGCTTGCTGAAAAGCTGGAGTTTTTACTTGATATACATTCCAAACTTGATGATAACACCTAAACATGAGGGCTCTGCTCATTCCAGGACTTAATCCAACACTTGATGACACAAGCTTACCTTGTATTTCTTTTTCAGAGTCTCCTAATTGTTCTAGAACAACTAGGAAAAGAAACTTTCTTGCTAGAGGCTCTTTGGAAGTACAGGTTTCAATAATACCTAGTTACAGCCATCACATTGCCATCATATGTGGATACAACCATTTCCATTACTACCATCCATCTGCTGCTACTAACTTTTTTTTGAAAGGCAAAATGAAGAGCGTGAGTGCCTAAAAAAGGACAAACCAAAGTAGAGACGATGTGTACAAAGTGCACCAAACAAAAAGCAAAAAGGAAGAGAGCAAAAAAAAAAAAAAAAAAAAAAAAAAAAAACTGCCCTCTCCTTTTTGGAACTCAATCAATCTACAAAACCCATCATGGTCATAGAAGGATCATCTATACTCTAGCCCAATCCAAAAAGAAACTCATGAAATAAGATTTGATTGCTTGTTTTGACTATTCTGCATCTTCAAAAACATTATTGTTTCTTTATTCCCATGCATCTGAAACATGCAAAAAGGAGCGGTTCTCCAAGCTTTCTTCCGCTTCTTCCCCATAAAAGACTCATGCCAACTCAGGAGAATTTCCTCTTAGGCCACTCCAAACAGAGAAAAAACCAGTTGCCAGAAGATTCTCGCTTTGGAACAATGAAGGCGCATATGTAACATCTATTCGGAATACTCTAACCCCTCTTTGTAAGCTGATTTGGCATTAAGATTCTTCCTTAGACAACTTCCCAAGTAAAGAAATCCATATTCACTGGCACCCATGGATTCCAAACTATGCTTATGGGAAAAAGCTCATTGCTTCCTTGGGCTACGGAAGCATTGTAGGATTTAACATTAAATTTGCCACTCTTGTACAATGTTGTCAATGATGGTCAGTTGCAACTGCCAGCACTTGCATTATTGCCATAACACCAACGCCACCACTGGCATTGCCTTTTAACTGTCTCTATCACAACCATTGTAATTGTCACAAATCAGTTGGTGATAGCACGTTCTTTAGTTTTTTATAATTGCCATTTTTGATATTACTACTACCTCACCAATATGATGTTGCTTTCACTTCTATTGTCAAGATTGCAGCCTTTGCCACTACATCCATTACCACAATTGCCCTACTGCCCCACCATCATGGCTACTGACACAGCATGTACTGCTGTCACTTCTATTCTTAGAGAATTGGTGAACTTGTTTATTTGGTTTTCTCTCGAGTTTAAGGTGTAGGACTGATTCTTTTTATATAAAAATGCTGTGGGACTGAAATCAGAGAAGAAAAATGCAAGTCTCTGTTCTATTTTATTGAGAATGCAAGCCTTAAATATATAGGCAATCTATTTAGGAAGATAATTATGAAAAAAAAATAAAAATCCTAAGAACTAGGAACCTAAGAAACAGAAGGCTAAAAACTAGGGGGTCACACATCTTTATTTGAAAATTAAAAAACAGATAAATACTCTAATAAAATAACTGGATAATTAGCTAGAGTTTATCTAAAGTTATCTCTGACCGCCAACACTCCCCCTCAAGATGGGGAATATATGTCCAATAGTCCCAACTTGCTTGTGAGCTCATCAAAATTCTGATGAGGCACTCCCTTTGTCAGGATGTCTGCTAGTTGTTCCCTTGGAGGCACATACACATTGAGCATCCCTCCTTCAATCTTCTCTTTTATGAAATGACGGTCCACCTCCACATGTTTTGTTCTATCATGGTGAACCGGATTGTGTGCTATGCTTATGACTGCTTTACTGTCACTGTATAACAACATTGGATCAGTTGTAGTCACACGTGGTTCTCCTAGAAGCCTTTTTAACCAAATCAATTCACAAATCCCTAGAGCCATCACTCTAAACTCAACTTTAGCACTACTTCTAGCCACCATTGATTGCTTCTTACTTCACAAGATTTCCCCAAGCAAAGGTGTAATAAATTGAAGTTGATCGCCTATCTTCTATTGATCTTGCCCAATTCGTGTCAGTAAAGGCTTATAATTTTCTCTCTTTTGATTTCTTGAAGAAAAGTCCCTTTCCAAGTGTTATCTTGAGATGTCTAAAGATTTGAAACATCGCTTCTAGATGTTCTTCACAAGGGGTGTGCAAATATTGACTTACTATGCTCACTGCAAAGGCAATATCCAGTCGAGCGTGTGAGAGATAAATAAGCTTACCTACTAGTCATTAATATCTGCTTCTATCCACATGAGTCCCAACTTTATTTTTCTTGTTTTGATCCATTGGTGTATCAACCGATTTGCAATTGAGCATACTTGCTTCCTTCAATAAATCAAGAGTATACTCTCTTTGAGAGACCGCAATACCCTTTTTACTCATTGCTACTTCCATTCTAAGAAAGTACCTTAGGGGTCTAAGAGCCAGAATTCAAATTCTCTAGCCATAATGCCTTTAAGCCTTTCCATTTCCTTAAGATCATTATCTGTGAGAATTATATCATCAACATACACTATAAGGATGATGATCTTGCCATTTGACGAGTGCCTAAAGAATAGGTATGATTAGTTTGCCCTTGTGTAAAGCTGTGACCTTTTACAGTTCTAGAGAATCTTTCAATCCATGCCCTAGGAGATTGTTTCAAACCATAAAGGGATTGTTTCGACTTACAAACTAGATTATTTCTTCCATTGTCTTCAAGTCTTAGTGGCAAGTCCATATAAACTTCTTAATCTAGTTCTTCATTTCGGAATGCATTCTTAACATCCAACTGTTGAAGAGACCAATCTAGGTTGGCTGGCAATGACAAGAGGACTCATATGGTGTTTAATTTAGCAATAGGTGCAAATGTCTCTAGGTAATTTATCTCGTATGTCTGAGTGAAACCTTTAGCAACCAAACAAGCTTTATACCTCTCAACTGTCCCATTTGATTTGTGCTTGATAGTGAACACCCATTTACAACCAACTGAAGTTTTCCCTTTTGGCATTTGAACAAGTTCGTGGGTATTATCTTTTTTCAATGCCTTCATTTCCTCCAGTACTGCATCTTTCTACTCAAGGATAGTCAAAGCCTACGGTATAGACCTCAAAATCTCAACACAAGAAATGTTAGTAGTAAAGGTTCGGAAAGAAGAAGATAAACTTTTATACAACACAAAGTGGGATATGGGGTGCATGGTGCAGGATCTTGCACCTTTCCTAAGGGCTATATGCAAATCTAGATTTTTATAGACAACTTGACTTGGATTTTTCTAGGTAGAATCTAAAATACCTGGATCGTTTTGCAAAGCTTTCACATTCAGTTCAGGTTCTTAATAGTGTGGTTCCATAATAGGTAGTTCCCCTTGAGGTTTAATCTTTCTACTATAGACATGGAGTTCTTGTCTCTTTGGATCTCCCCCTATTTCCGAAATGTGTTGAGTTGGTGACATAGTAGGCTCAATTGGATTGAGATGAGTGGAATTGGGTAGGTCTATGGATTTGGATTAAAACAAATTTCTAGATTCGGGTTGCTTAGGGGCGGATGGGAGGTTGGAGAGTATCCTAGGAACACGCACTTGATGGCTCTTGGATCGAGTTTGCTTTTGTTTTGGTAATGGACATGGACAAAGGCAAAAAACCAAACGTTTTCAAAGGTTAAGGAATTGAGTGATCGAAATGTGGGATAAGGCTTAATAACGATAGACATAGGTGTACGATATTGAAGGACATGACTTGGGAATCGGTTAATTAGATAGCATGCCGTGAGGACAATTTCTCTCCATAGGTATTTGGGTACACCCATGGTAAACATAAGGGCTCATGCAACTTCTAAGAGGTGATGGTTTTTTCTCTTGGCAAGGCCATTTTGCTGAGGTGTAATGACACAAGAACTCTAGTTAATTATGCCATTTTGTTCTTAGTAACCTCCCAAAATAGAATGGAAATATTCTTGACCATTGTCAGTCTTAAGGAGTTGGATTTGTGGAAATTAGATTTTAATCATTTTGAATGAAAGGTTTGAAATATTTTGCAAGTTTCAGATTTTTCTTTTAGATGGTATACCCAACACAACCTTATGTGGTCATCAATAAAAGTTATGAATCATTTACTGCTTGAAACATTAGTTACCCTAGATAGTCCCTAAATATCACTATGGATAATGGAACAAGGCCTCGATGATTTATATGGTTGTGGGAAGAAAAGGGACTCGGGTATGTTTGGCAATTTGACAATTTCACATTGAAAGGAACAAGGGTCTTTATTTTTGAATAAATATGGAAACAAGATTTTCAAGTAAGGGAAACTGGGGTGGCTTAATTTATGATGTCACAACATTATTTCATCATCAGAAACAGAAATAGATTTTTCATCCCTAAAGAAATGCAACCCTTCATGTACTTTAGCATTGTCAACTGTCTTCCCTGAGTGTAACTCTTGAAATTCACAAGAAGAGGAAGAAAATTTAGCTATGTAATTGAAATCTTTGGTAAGCTTACTTATAGACATAAGGTTACATGATATATTTGGAACATAAAGACTGAAGTTAGGGTAATATTTTTAGAGATTTTATTTGAGCCTACAACAATTGACAAGGACCCATTAGCTATCTTAACCCTTAGATTATTAGAACAAAGGAGTGTATGAAGAAAACAATTGAAAAGTACATATCATATGGTCCGAAGCACCTAAATCTATGATCTGAGGTGCTTTTGAATTTTTCTGTGACACTAAGGGCTGCTAATAAATTACTTGTTTGAGCAAGATTACAAGATCCGACATTGGTGTTGGGTTGTTGTGATTGATTCAGAAGTTTATACGACATGTCCATTAGTTTCTTGCTATGTGATATTTGAATGGTTGCAGATTCTTCCCTTTTAGAGGTTGTTCTTGCATCTGCTGCAACTTGAAAGCCCCCTCCATCACTCTGTCTAGGCCTCCAATTGGTAGATTTTCTGTGTAGAAGCCAGGACTTGTCTTTGGTGTGGCCGAGTTTGTTACAATGATCACAACACACTCTTCTTCTAGTTCTCTGCTCTCCACGGTATCCATTCTCACCCCCTTTTGAAGCCAGGGCAGAACCTTCCACTAGGGTATTGTTTGAATCCTTCTCATCTCCCAACATCACCTTTCTCTAGCTCTCTTCCCTTCTAACTTCAGCAAACACTTCATCAAGAGGCGGCGATGGTTCCTTTCCAAGAATCCTTCCTCGCACCTCATCTAGGTCCTTGTTGAGACCTGCCAAAAAATCAAACATCTTTTCCTTCTCTATTGACCTTCTCTGTTTTTCAGTGCACTCAGGGCAATAATCGGCCTCTATAAATAAATTTAACTCTTGCCGTAAAGCTTGAAGATCAGTGTAATATTGAGTTACACAATGATTACCTTGTTTGGTCTCCTTCAGTTTGCACCTGATTTCAAAAACCTGGGCTGAGTTTTTGAGGTTTGGACAAGTTCTCTTTACTGCATCTCACACTTCCTTTGCTGTAGGTAGAAATAGGTATATCTGACCAATCTTGAGCTCCATTGAATTAATCAACCACGCAATAACAATGGAATCTTCTAAGTCCCAATTTTGAAAGGTTGGATCATCTTCAGGTGGCTTCTTTGTGGCTCCCGTCAAGTGCTATAATTTTCCTATTTCACACAATATAGATAAATACCATTGCAACCAATGTTTTCCATTCAATTTCCATCCAGGAAATTGTAGAGAGGTATTATCTCTTCCGTGTAATAGGGAAGCGGATGTGGTTTGAACCATTTGCTGTATAGGACCTGAAGTAGCTGCTGAAGACTTGTTTCCATGACATTGTCCAAGCATAGCAGTCTTTGCCATGAGATTGAATCCGACAGTCTTTGCCATGAGATTGAATCAGGCCTAAATGTGCTGCGGCTCTGATACCATGAAATCAGAGAGGAAAAATGCAACTCTCTGTTCTGTTTTATTGAGAATGCAAGCCTTAAATATATAGGCAACCTATTTAGGAAGATAATTACAAAAAATAAAATATTCCCAAGAACTAGGAAACTAAGAAACAGAAAGCTAAAAACTAGGGGGTTACACATCCTTATTTGAAAATTAAAAAACAGATAAATACTCTAATAAAATAACTGGATAATTAGCTAGAGTTTATCCAAAGTTATCTCTAACTGCCAACAAGGACCTACCTGCACTATCTCTACATATGAGAATCATTGAGTGAGCTTGAAATTGGCGGCATGCCCATTTAACGTGAAAGATCCTTATAACATGGCTCAGTAAGATGCATAAGCCCTAAATATATCTGAAATAAATGTTGCATGAGATTGAAGGGATGGTTTCATTAAGGCTTTTTTGTTCTGTAATAGATTGGTTGGCTGTTCGCTAAGAGAGGGAGTTGTTTTTTTGTGTTCTCTTTATTTTGGTTGTGCCTTCTGCTGATATGAGTTAAAATCAACTCATTAGTTATTGATAATCCAGGTTTTCACATGACGAAACAATAAATAATGAGTTGGTTTTTACTCATTACTGATAGTCCATGTAATTATGTGAGGAAACAAGCATTAGTGATTGTAAATTTTACTTTCTAGCTTGTAAAATTATGGAAGTTGAACTTCTAATTTCTCATTATAGTAGATAATGATTATTTTCAATTAATAGATCCAGTTTCTTTTCATGAAAATTTGTACTTCATAATAATGATTTTATCTTTCGATTTTGATGTTGAAATTGGAGTTATATAATGAGTGTTGAGTTTCTACCTCTTGCTAATACCAGTTTGTTCTTTCAGAAATCAGTTCTTTCAAATCTGATACAAGAGATAGAACCATTAGATGTGAGCCTTATTCAAAAAGATGTTCTGCCCACTACTGTTGATGCGATGAAACGAACTATCTCAGGCATGCTGGGTTTACTTCCATCCGACCAGTTTCACGTTGTAATTGAGGCTTTATGGCTACCACTCTCCAAGTTATTGGTTTCTTCAATGATGACTGGGTATGTTTTATCTTCATTTCATGTGTGCCTGTTATTTATTTCTTGAGACTCCATTTGGTTTCCAAGAAGATGGAAGACAAGGAAAAATATACTTTGAAATCTTACAGCTGTTTATTAATGAAATGGTGGTTGTAGGAAACCAGGCTTACTCTCTCTTCATTATCCCTCAAAGCCTATATTCATGGTCTCCCTCCTTTTAGTTTGAAAAAATTATTGTCAATATGTATTGGTTCGGGAACTAATATCTAGACTCATTTCTGTGGAGAAAAGGAATTGATGCTGACATCATGTACTTTTATGTTGCATTATTTATCATTGAATGTTGAAAAATCACATCTTTGTCCTGCCTTTTTGTGCAACAAGCAGGGAAATGACCAATGTAGAAGATACAAATGGAAGCATATAATCTATCTAGTAAATAGAGTAACAATAAGTACACTCTGGATGGTGAATATTGTTTATTGATCCCTTTAGTAAAAGGAAAATGTAAGGGACATTGTCTATGCAGGATTTCTCAAGTAAAAGAAATGCAAAGACAGAATAGTAAAGTGAATGGTGAATATTATTAGGCTAATACCTTTCGTCACGTGTCGCCCTGTGCATGCATGTGGAGAGATAAATGAGAAGTATTTGCAAATTACAAATAAATAGAAGAGGACAGTAGCAATTGGAGAGAGTCAACCTTGAGACCTGTACCTACATGATCAGCAGCATGGGTCCTTTGTGGGTAAAGCCAGTAAAAAGGCATGACAAGTGGCCCCTTTATGTATCTTTTGGATAGTGTGGAAGGAAAGGAACTTGTTAGTGTTTGACAATGAGGAGTTATTAATTCAAAGATTGAAAATTTCTTTGGTATGTAATCTGTGGTCTTGGTCTAGGGTGTCTATAGATATGAACCCTAATTCTCTTGTTAGCTTCATTCATCGGTTAGGCTCAAAGTAAGGGCATGTGATGTTTTTTGCTTCTTTGCCTTTTCCTTTGGTTTGAGTCTTTAGGCTTTTGTTGTATGCTTCCTGAACACTTGGGGGGCGCTGTTTTTGGCGTCTCCTCTTTCTATGTATACAATTTCTCTTTACCTATCAAAAAAAAAAAAAAAAAAAATGATCAGGAGCAGTTACGGGTGACACATAAATAGATGGGGACAGTAGCAATAAAAGAGATTTGAACTTGAGACTTCTACAAATTGCAGCTAAATAGATGGGGACAGTAGTAATAGGAGAGACTCGTACTTGAGACCTCTAGTGATTATAGATAAATAGATAGGGATAGTAGTAATAGGAGAGACTTCTACCTACATGATCAGCAATAGTTATGGATTACACATAAATAGATAGGGACAATAGCAATAGGAGAGACTCGAACTTGAGACCTTTACTTGCATTTGGAAAGAAATCAGTGGTAGTTATGAATTACAGATGAGTAGATGGGGACAGTAGCAATATGTGAAAATTGAACTTGAAGCCTCTAGTTAATGGTAGCTCTGATATCATATTAAGCTACTAATGTTCCCAAAAGTTGAGGTTGTTAGGATTTAGGGCCACAATGTATGCAAGGATAACAATGTCAATCATATATTAAAACAAACACATTTTGTTCAATTAATACACTAATTAGTTTGGAGAGTCTTAAAGACTTAACCTGGATGGCTGGACCTTGTTTTCTTATAAATTGGGTTGGGTTTGTTGGTTTAGTTTTAATTACCAAGTTCATAAAGCTTCTACATGAACCAATGTTGTTAATTTTTTTGGGTGGATTGGGAGGTTTGGGTCGATAATTGCCTGCTGTTAAGTTCTTTTATGGTGCTTTGGAGACCAGGAATGCAGTCCCGTTTCCATGGAGCATCATTTGGAGCCGTTGTGTGCCTTCCAAAGTGGGCTTTTTTGCTTGGGAAGCTTCATGGGGTAAGATCTTAACCTTGGATCAATTAAAGAGGTTGAGGAACTGGCAGTGGAGTTAGGGTGTAGGGTGGGGTCTTTGCCCTCAACTTACTTGGGACTGCCTTTAGGGGCTCCACATAAATCACTTTCTGTGTGGGATGGGGTGGAAGAGAGAGTGCGCAGGAGTTTAGCACTTTGGAAAAGACAATATATTTCCAAAGGTGGAAGAATCACTCTCATAAAGGGCATGATGGCTAGTATGCCCATTTGCCAGATGTCTCTATTTCGAATGCCCAAGGTAGTAGCAAGAAGACTAGAAAAATTACAAAGAGATTTTCTATTGGGAGGGGGAAACTTGGAGAGGAAAGCCCACTTAGTTAAATGGGAGGTGGTGTGTGCGGATAAAGAGAAGGGTGGGCTAGGCATAAAGAAGCTAGCACTTTTGAATAAGGCCTTGCTTGGCAGATGGATATGGAGATTTGCCTTTGAAAAGGAAAACCTTTGGAAGAAGGTGATTTCGGTGAAGTATGGGCAAAAGGGCCTTGGTTAGAGGACAAATGAGGCTAATGGGACGTTTGGAGTGGGGGTTTGGAAGGAGATTTTGAAGGAAACAAATTGGTGTTGGGAAAATATAGAGTTCACAATTGGTAATGGTTCTAAAATTAGATTTTGGATTGATCATTGGTGTGGCCTTGCAGCGTTGTCCCAAAGTTTTCCCCAATTATATGCTTTGGATGTCCATAGGAATGCAACGGTGGATGAAGTTTGGGATCCGAATTTTGGACAGGGAGGATGGAATCTAAGATTCATTAGAGCATTTAATGATTGCGAGCTGGATTTGGTAGGAGATTTGTTAACTGTTTTGAGGGGCTACAGGCTAACTTTGGAGGAGGATTCAGTTACTTGGAAGGGTGGGAGAAATGGAAAGTTTGGTGTTAAGGAAGTGTACAGATTGTTGATTACACCTAATGACATTCTTTCCCGAAGAATTGCATTTGGGTGGCGAGAGCCCCAACCAAAGTTGTTTTTTTTGCTTGGGAGGCTACGTGGGGGAAGGTTCTTACCCTAGATAGACTCCAAAAAAGAGGGTGGCAGCTCCCAAATCGTTGCTTTTTGTGTGGCCGTGAAGAAGAAACTGTAAATCATATACTTTTACACTGTATAGAGGTCAGAGTTCTTTGGGAGATTGTCTTTGTCTTGTTTGGCATTCAGTGGGTTTTCCCAAAAACAGTAAAAGAGGTGTTATTTAGCTGGAGGGGCCCTTTTGTGGGCAAAAAAAGGAAAAAGATTTGGAAATCTATTCCGTTTTGTATTTTTTGGACGGTTTGGAAGGAAAAGAATAGATTAGCTTTTAGGGGGGGTTCTTTAGTTGTATAAAAATTCAAAAATTCTTTTGTTTGTAACTTGTGGAGATGAGCTAGATTGTATATTGGAGAGGAGTCCTCTTCACTTATAGGTTTTTTGGAGTGGTTGGCATCCACTTAAGGGTTGGTGAGGTTTTTTGTTTCAAATCTTGCTCTTAGAGGTTTAAGCTACCTTGTATACATCCTCCTGTATGCTTTGTGGCTATTTGCCTTCTGATAATATACTTCATGTTTATTTATAAAAAAAAAAAAACAAAAAAAAGAGGCGGGTGTGGACTCTAGCCAATAGATGTTTCCTTTGCCTCGAAGAAGAGAGTCTATAGACCACATCCTAAGTCATTGCTCTAAGGCTAAGGTAGTATGGGAGTTAATTTTTGCACTCTTTGGTGTGACGTTGGTCCTTCCTTTGTTGGTTAGAGAGACCCTCCTTGGTTGGTATGGTTCCTTTGTGGGCAAGAAGTGTCAAAAGGTGTGGAAGACAGTCCCCTTATGTCTCTTTTGGATGGTTTGGAAGGAAATAAATAGAATTGCATTCGAAAATGAGGAGTTTTCGATTCAAAGGATGAAAAATTCTTTTGTTTGTAGTTATTGGTCTTGGACTAAGTTGTTTATAGACAAAAGACCTTTATCTTTAATCAACTTTTTTTATTGGTTGGGTACTAGATGAGGGTGGATGAGTTTGTTTGCATCCCCTCTTCTTTTTGGTTTATGCTTTGAGGTGCCTCATGTATACTCCTAGTATGCTTTGGGTTGACCAAGGAGAGCTTAATTTGGACTTAAAAGGCTTTTTAATTGGCATGGAGCCTGGAATCCTTATTTTGGGATTCTAAAATTTATCATATGTCATACTTGTTGACCAATTGATAACCATTACATCTACTAGTTTGCAACATTACATGTCTCCTCAAATGTTTTACCCTTGAACCAATCTTTTTATACTTATAAACTTGTAAGTTTCCTGAGCAAGAAAGTTTATTTACATAATTTTTCCAATTTTTCTGATGAGAGTTTCTTGAGCTGGTGGAGGGTATGTAGTGAAGGACACCATCCTCCATTCATTAATCAAATGGCTTTCTTGTTTAGCTTTTTCCTATCATCCCTCAAGCGTGTGTCTAATTTTGTATAGTCTCTTCTCTCCTAACATTGTATTGTTTTATTCTCCATATTACTCTTGTAGTACAAACCATCATCCATTTTTTATTTCCAAATCAGCCAACTGCTTCTATTGAAGTGAACCATACATCTTGCACTAGCCTCCATCATTTAGAAGGAATCATCAAACATCAAAATCAAGTCTATGCTGGAACCAAGGGCTCTTGTACCACTTGTAAGGAAACCAACCTTATCCTGTTTAAGTGAATATCAACGAAAAAACTGAACCATGTGGAAGATAAAGCTATAATAAGACACTGAATAGGTGGGGAACCCGTCAATATAAAGTCGGAAGACCATAGGATCAAGTCTGGATAAAACTTCATCTCTCCATAATAATGGGATTTGAAAGAAGAAGGTTTTCTTTGGACTTAGCCATGGGTGAATAAACTGTAAGTGAACATCACTCTTGGATTTGACCAAACGCTTGACAAGATTGTGAACAAAAAGTTCTCTAAATATGTGCTGAAAAAGCATCTTCTAGATACACTGCTATTGATGCTGACCTATAACCCCTAAAATTACAGCCTAATTTTGTAGAAAATGATGAAATTGGTGTCAAAATGGGCTGGTTTTCCATTTCTTCCTTAATGTGACTTTGGACCTTACAAGAGTGCTGAAAATTTTGAATGGGCAGAGTTTCTAAGATGGTGGTGCAATCCTTCTTTCATGAGAACAAACCCAATTTTGAAAGAGAGTCAAATCATGCACTAAAAGATCTCCACCTAACCACCACCCTTTCTTCTCATGCAAACCAGACTAGCTGTGGAGATAAAACAAAAATAGCAATGAAATTGGAGTGTTCCTTTCAAGAAAATCTTTTGAGTGGATTTCTCCAACCTAAGACAACCCTTTCCTTTTGTTTCTTCATTCAAACATGTTTGTTTCCCAATCCTCCACACCAACCCCCCAACCCTTTACCACTAGAGCCAGGCCTCGAGCAAATGATACATTTCCATTTTTGTTCTTTACCAATTGATGTCTATAAAGATTTTTTAGAAATTTATAAATGATATGTCTTTTTCATTGCAGGTATACATTGCGGAATGCTGAATATAGACTATGTCTTGAAAGAAACCTTGATATTTATGAAGGAAATACTGAGAAGCAAAGACCAGAAATATCTAAATCTGATGAGCTAGAGATGTTGCTTGACAGTGCAGATGTAAATAAATCTGGTAAACATGAGCTGTCATCTAAATCTGAAGAAAATACCGAAAACCCATCAGAGGGTCTTGGTATTCAAGGTCTTGGTGAAATGACAGCCGAAGCTCAGCAATATTTTCTTCATTTACAGACTCAATTATCTTCTGTCAAAAAGGTAACAATGGCATTTTAAGAAACTATCTGTGGTGGTTGAGTAATTAAATTTCTTTGTCAAATTGAATTTCATGATTTATTGTCTCTAATTAACAAAGATATGCTATTGTGCACCTTGTTGGCATTTAACAACATTAAAGCTTCTCAGTTTATGTTTTCTTCATGCCAAAGTTTGGACATCCTGTTTCCTATGATAAATGTTTGGATATCTCATTTAAAAGGGTGGTTGGGACAATCCATCTAGCAAAATGAATGTGAAGCTATGTGCTCTAAGTTGTGCATGTCTGGGTGGTTGATTAGAGCTAATGGTGATCTTATGTCATTTTATTGTTTTCTATTTCACTCTGACTTGTCTAGTAGTTCATGGCCATGATTGGGGTGAGAGGACATCTGTTAAGACAATTAGCAATGTTATAAAATTCACAGCATGAAATAGGAATAAATATTTTAAAAAGGTTCCTAACAAAGGTGCTGCATTCATTTTTTTTACTTTCTATAAAGTCATGCCAAAAGTGAAGGGGAAAAGAAAGAGTAAAAGCCTACCAACAACTCTCTCCTAACTACTATCCACCCCTGAACTATCTGGTGGTTGAGGTGTGTGCTTGTTTTCGGATAAGGTTGTGCCTCATCTAATGGGCAGCATAAGAGATCAGTTAAATTAAGAGTTTACCTATCAAAAAAAAGAGATCAGTTATATTAAGAGTTAGTATGATTGAAAGATATGAACTATTTGAATCATATTTAAAAAATTGTGAATTACTAAGACAAAAAAAAATTTCAAGATGTTGAGAATTACCTTTGCAGCACAACCATGGGCAGCACCTTTTCAGCCTGAATCATCACTGTTTTTCTGAAGATGCACAACCCCCAGATCACCATCACTCCTTGAGAATCATATTCATCATCCATATTGCTCATTTCACCATTACTGAGCGTCATCATATAAAATATGGCATCTGGAGATATTTCCATCTCTCTCATATATCATCAGTGGTAATAGTACAACAACCACCTAAACCTCTGAGGTATCAACTATGCTGATTGACATATTTTGGATGCTTGGAGGATTTCTTTGCTTCTCTTGCATGCTTGAGATGATTGTGTCGAGCTGTAAATAGGTTGTAATTGAGCTGTAAATAGAATAGGAGAATTATTTTCCGATTATGTTAGTTTCCTATTTCTGTAAATAGATAGTTTTATGATTTAGGAATAAGTTAGTTTCCTATTATGTCTCTTGTAATCTCCTATATAAACTGTGTGTATAGTCAATCTAATATACAGAACTTATTATTTTTTATCCCATATTTCGTGTCAGATTGCACTCATTTCAACAGAAACAACACTTCATTCTCATAAAGAAAATTTTGTTGTCAGTGAAAAGTAGTATTCATGCACTCATGAATCAGAATTTCTCCTTTGATGCATAAATCAGAAATGCTCTTTTGATGATAGTCTTATAAGTTGTTTGGGTCTTTCTTTCATTTAGTCATTATTACAAAACATCAAGCCATGCATGTACCAAATTACTTTCTTTTGTTGTGTATTAGTTATGGAGTTTCTGTGGGTTTTACTGCATTTCGGCTTCCATATTTGTCATTTTCTTAAACTGCAATGGGGTACTTATTATGTTCAGAATACTTTCTCATATTTCTTAATCCTTTCTCCCTATGAAAGGAGCTTTGTGAGGTCAAGAGGAAGAATGCTGCTCTCCAAATGCAACAGTTTGTTGGAGAAGAACAGAATGATTTGCTGGACTATTTGAGATCACTACAACCAGAGAAGGTTTTATTTATCTAACCCTTTTCTTTGTTAATTCTCTTTAATCTTCAAAAGTTGTTCTTGCAACAATATAAGTTTTGGGTTAATAAAATTTTCCAATATTTTCTGATTGCTGACTTTTCTCCTTGGTCATGTACTAGCATTAGATACATTGGCTGCAGGTCTCACATCAAACTAGTTGAATATCTGACTTTTATTGCTGTTGATAGCGTATTTGTTAAAATCTATTCAAATTTCATATTAGATGAGTATCGCTGCTACCGTATGATACAAGATTGAGTCCTTATAATGCATTAATTTTTTTAGTATACTGTGGTGTATCTGGTTTGGATTGATTCTGGTCCCAGTTTGACCAAGTTGTGTGTTTCTTTTTACCTTCTTCGTTTGAATGCTGATATACTGCTTAACTATGTTTTACTTCTAGATCCTGTACAGTTATTTTCTTTTTAAATTCATTTTTATGACTCATAAATTAATGCTGTTATCAGGTTGCCGAGCTATCAGAACCAGCAACCCCTGAATTGAAAGAAATAATTCATTCTGCTGTTCATGGCCTCCTTGCCACCCTTTCTCCTAAGATGCATTCTAAGGCTCCCCTTTCAGAGAACACTTCAACTGGAGTTCTAAATGTTGGAAATGAAGATTGCACTGAACTGGTTGAGAACACTTCGGTTCAATTCCAGCCCCTCATTTCATTAACTAGGGACTACCTGGCACGTCTGCTCTTCTGGTCAGGCCAGCTCCTTTCATGTTTCCTCTTGCTTTATTTTTTATTAAATTATTATTTTTCTGATTGGATGATTTTTGTCAACTGAATGTTTGGGAAATGGAAAATATGGCAGTCTGATTATCAGGCTTATTCAAATCATGGTTTTATGCAAACTTGTTGCCATTTTTTTTTCTTTGACAGGATGCCTGTTGGTAATTTGATTTGGTTCAGGCATCTTGTCTGAATTTTAAATTCATTTACTTTTCATTTAGCCTTATTATTCCAGGAGCCCAAATGGCTAGACAATGTCTGTGCAAACATGAAGAAATGAAGTCTTCCACTGATGCTTTCTAGGTGGCCTTATTCAGGTCTTATTAGATACAGCAATTAAGAGGAGTTTAGGGCACTGTTTCCCAAGTCATGGGCTAATGGGGGACTGACTTTTTTCCTTAAAGGCCATAGCTGTAATATTTTCCCTTTTGGAGTCTGATAAAATTTTGTCTTTGTGATTTTGGTGAAGGTGCATGCTGTTGGGACACTACCTTAGAGGGCTTGAGTACAGAGTGGAGCTGATAGAACTACTTTCCCTGTCAAGTGATGCAGAAAACGAAGCCTCCGGTGATGAGCAAGTTGCTTGAAAGTTGCGAATGGTGATCCATGCTTCCATCTGTATATAGATATGGTGATTAGTGTACAGTGTACGCTTTTGCAACATGAAGCGGTCTTGCAGATGAGGAGGTAGGTTTTTCAGTTCTTAGAAATTAGAGACCCTTGTTTTTGTTTTCCTTTGTATCATTGTAAGTACTAAATTATGCTCATTCTCACAATAAGCACTGAAAATGCATTGAAGTTTTTTGTTACCCAAAGCTGCCCCATGGAGATGTTCGGGTGTGCTTTTGCTTTGGTTTTTTTTACATCATAATAATCCAAATTAAATTATCTTAGTATTAAACGTTTAGGTTATGTTTGATCCTCGGAAAATGCGTGGAGAGGAAAAATGAAATAACGGAAAAAATAAAGAAAAATAAAAAATAGATTTAAAGTTAATAAATTATTTATATTTATTATTTTAAATTTATTATATAAGAAAGATTTTAATTTTTAAATATTTTTTATTTTAATTAAACAGAAGGCAAAATAAATGGAAGAATTGAAACCCAGGGTAAGCGGCAGCAATTGTTGTCGAGAAAAAAGGTGTTAAATGTTTCGATTTTTGATGTTCATACCACGTTTAAAAAAAATATTTGTAAAAGAATGGTAGATATAAAAATGATTTGGGATTTACAGAAGCTGTAAAAATATTTTTAGATGTATGACAATTTGTGAATTTTTAATGGAAAGTTATCTTTTCAGTATATTTATCGCAAATTTTAAAATTTTGACTGTAAATTTTAAATTTTTAAAAGAGAATTTCCAAATTCAGTATTAGGCTTTTAGATTTGAAAATATTTCTCGTTTTTCATATTTTAAAAATATGCTATTATAGTTTCTATGCATTAAAAGCTAACCAAGAGAGTGGATTCGGCAGGAAATTATTGAACGTGAACGTGGGTGGTTATCAAATTTTTAGAATGGTTTCCATCCATATATAAGGAAAAAAAAAAAAAAAAATCTAATGTTTGGTTTTAATATAAAAAATTTGAAAGAAAATTAAATATAATTAAAAATGATTAAGAATTTATGTATTTTAAAATTATGTAGAATATATTTGGTAATTATTTTTAAAACAGTTTTCTAGTTTTCAGAATGAAAAAAATGGAAAACAACATTTGGTAATCAGAAAACATAAAAGAGTTTTTGTTTTTAAAAATAAAAAACATGACATTTTTGAAAAAACATTTTATTAATTGTTTTTTGAGAGTTATTTGAACAATTGAAAATTAAGTAGTATATATAAAAGTTATTTTTAAAATAATTTAAAAATATAGAAAATAAATTATAAATATTTCAGGTTCTAAAAGAGAACAAATTTTAAAAGTTGTTCTCAAAACTAATTTTTAAGAACTATCTTGAAAAACATATATTATGGTCACAATTTTTAGGTAAAAGAGGAAAAATAAATAAAATAAATTTTAGGTAGCATATAAATATAGAGGATGGTCTTATTTAGTCAAGACACTAACTAGAGAGCATTTTAGTTCAATATAAGTTCTCAATTTTTACTTAATATTGTGAGTTAAGATTGGAGTAACTTCAAGTGGTTTGATTTGTTTAAGTGTGACATGTGACCTTAAGAAACACCTAAATTAGTTATACATGATATTAGAATACGATTGTGAGGTGAGTGACAACAACAAAACACGTTGAGGCTTTAACATTGAAGAGGTGACTAAGCAATAGACTTGTGAAAGGGAGATCGGACTTACCACATGTGAGGGAAGGAAGTGTGCATAACCCGAGCTTGGAGAAAAGTTTAGATTAAACTCAGGTTGCAAGACACTAATCACTTGAGAGCATTTTGATTCAGTACAAATTCTTCATTTTTACTTAATATTGTGGGTTAAGATTGAAATAACTTCCAAGTGATTTGAGTTATTTAAGTGTAATATATTACCTTAAGAAACAACCTAAATTAGTTATAAATGATATCTGAATGCGGTTGTTGAGGTGAGTGACACATCAATGAAATATGTCAAGGCTTTAACGTTGAAGAGGTGATTAAGCAGCAGACTTGTGAAAGAAAGATCGGACTTACCACATGTGAGGGGAGGAAGTGTGGATAACTCGAGCTTGGAGAAAAGTTTAGACTAAACTCGGGTTGGGGTGGGATTCATGCACATGTGATTTATTTCTAGGATGACTATCATCTCGAAACCTTGATATTGAGCCACCTAACATGGGAGAGTCGACTGACATGGGAATGCATGTCAATCAATCCACTCCACTAATATATCGATCTGCATGCTAAGCGGTGGCAGGCTGTAGCCTTTCCACCCCACTCTGAAGACTCTTAAGTTGAGACTTGAATTTTCGAACGGATCCTTGCCACCCGAGCAACGCTCCTCTTCTTGAAGAATCCAATTATTAAGCATACATAACCTTTGTTTTTCAAATTCCTTAAATGCAAAATAAATATGAAATTATAAATATTTTTAAATGAAAAAATAATTATATTTTTATATCCTTTCATATATTAAAAAAATTGTACATCATTCTCAAACACCAATTTTATCACATATATATTTTAAAATATTAAAAATTACAAAAATATCACTAATTAGATTTTACATAAATATTGAAAAATATCATAAATATCAATAGAAATTGGAAAGATGAATACCCTTATATAAGCTCGAAGAAGGTTCGTTTTGCTAGGCTGTGACACTATGCTCACTAAATTTTCGCATTGTCCACCCTTCATATTCAAAAATGGCTTTCATTTCCACTTCTCAGTCAGCTTAATGCATTCTTTCATTTCGAATTCAGATTCTCATAATTTCACCAATTTCTCTGTAATGCTACAAGGCCATATTTCACATTCGCATCTTCTTCAAATTCATGCTCAAATCTTTCGAGTTAACGCACATCAGGACAATCTCGTGGCAACTCGTCTCATCGGCCACTACCCATATCGTTTGGCTCTTCGAGTCTTTGATCAGCTTCTAACACCCAATATATTTCCCTTTAATGCCATTATCAGAGTTTTGGGTGAAGAGGGTCTTTGCTCGTATGCGTTCTTCGTGTTCAAAGCCTTATTGCAGCGCTCGCTTTCGCCTAACGACTTCACTCTTTCTTTCCTTCTGAAGGCTTGCTTTCGATCAAATGACGCCAAGTATGTCAAGCAAGCCCATACCCATGTTGTCAAATTTGGTTTTGTTTCTGATTCCTTTATTTGTAATGGTCTTCTTGTTGCGTATGCGATGGGCTTTAAGGATATGATATCGGCGCATAAGGTGTTTGATGAAATGCCTGACAGGGCTATGGTTCGTTGTTGGACTTCTTTGATTGCTGGGAGTGCTCAATCAGGTCAGACTGAAGAGGTTTTGCGCCTTTTCTTTATGATGGTTAAGGAGAATTTGAGGCCGGAAAATGATACCATAGTCAGTGTTTTATCTGCATGTTCAAAACTTGAGGCTGTAGAAATTGAGAAGTGGGTAATGATTTTATCAGAATTCATCAATGATGATGACACAGGGAGTTTTGGTCGAGATTCAGTCAACACTGTTCTTGCTTATTTGTACGGGAAGTGGGGAAAGGTTGAAAAGTGTAAGGAAAGATTTGATGAAATTGTTGGAATTGGCAAAAGAAGTGTGCTTCCTTGGAATGTGATTATAGGCGCATATGTCCAAAATGGTTGTTCCTTGGAGGCTCTGAGTCTTTTCCGGGTGATGATTGAGGATCTCAATCTTAGGCCCAACCATGTTACAATGGTGAGTGTGCTTTCTGCTTGCGCTCAAGTTGGCGATTTAGATCTTGGTAAATGGATTCATGGATATGTGAAATCTGAAGGTTGCAAGGCTATTCTAGAGTCAAACACATTTCTAGCCACTGCATTAATAGACATGTATTCTAAATGTGGGAGTTTGGGGAAGGCAAAAGATGTTTTCCAGCAGATGGTCTCCAAGGATGTTGTTTCATTCAATGCTATGATCATGGGTCTTGCAATAAATGGTGAAGGAGAGGAAGCATTGAGGCTTTTCTCCAAAATGCAAGAGCTCGGTTTGCGTCCAAATTCTGGAACCTTCCTTGGTGTTTTATGTGCATGCAGTCACTCAGGGTTGTTAGACAGAGGGCGGCAGATTTTTCTAGACATGATCCCACACTTTTCTGTTCCTCCTGAACTAGAACATTATGCTTGCTATGTTGATCTCCTCGCACGAGTGGGCCTTCTTGAAGAAGCCTTTGAGGTTGTGGCCTCCATGCCCTTTGTGCCTAACAATTTTGTATGGGGGGCTTTGCTTCAGGGTTGCAGGCTCCATTCTAGATTGGAGTTAGCCCAAGATGTTTCCCAAAAGCTTGTTAAAGTAGATCCGGAAAATTCTGCAGGCTATGTGATGTTTTCCAATGCCCTTGCGAGTGATCAACAATGGAGGCAAGTCTCAGGCTTGAGGTGGTTAATGAGGGAAAAGGGGGTGAGGAAGCACCCAGGGTGTAGTTGGATCAGCGTCAACAGAGTTGTGCATGAATTCCTTGCAGGATCCCTATCACATCCTCAAATTGATAGCATATATCATACATTAAATGGATTGGTGAAGGAAATGAAGGTAACAAGTGCTTAGGAAGTTGACAAGATGAGACATGAAGATACTGATATTCTTTGGACCTTAACAATTGAAAATGCTTCCAGTTTCATTCTTCCTTGGGAAAAATAAGTTGTTTGTTTGAGAAACTGAGGCCATAGGTGGGTACATATTTTTTGTTGTCCCTACCCCTTATACATATTTCCTGTGATTTTTGTCTTAATCATATGATTTTGATACTCTGGTGAAATTGTATATACCCCTTGTACATTAGGCTGAATTCTTGATCATGATAGAATTGCAGCAAGCTCTATTGTGATCCAGTAACAAAAATTCAGCAGTCTGTCTGTTTGACTTCAAGCTTCCAGTCAAATATTTGTTGTGTTCTTTGTATATATCTTTGGATACTGTGATTAAAGGGTGTTACATAATACTGTAAGATTGCACAACAGTTTAATGTGATACCTAGTTGGATATCAAAATGTGTCATGAGTGTTCTTCGAATGTTTTTAAATGCTTTTATACATTGCTCCGGCAGGTGTTCGCATCATATCACAACACTCAGCTTGATGTTCCATTCATACTGAAAACAAAGTCATCAATCAGGTTATTATATGATCTTTTGCATTATTAACCTTTTCTTTGTGGTGTTTTTTGGTATGGGGAAGGTCACTTCATTTTGATTTTATTTTTCTCTTGATTTTTTGGACAAAAACCAGATGTTGATTGAGAATCTATGTGATTACAGCTAGGAAGGAGTCTTTTTCTTCTTTCTCTTTGGTTTCTTTGCAATGTAGCGGCATTTTCTTCTGGAGATTCTTGTAATCATGGACCTGATGACATCTTGCAGCTCAGCTTCATACAATTTCTTTTTGGCACATTTTCCTTTTGGTAGTTATTCCTTGCAATCTGTAATATTTCTTGTTAAACATGTAGATATGAATAATACTGGCATCATGGTATTTTCAGCACATCTGCAATAATACTTGAGAAGGCTAATGTTAATTTATTTGTTTATAATGAGGAAACTCTCTTTATAGATGTATCACATGAATTCTCAAAATGCATTGCCATTTCTTTAAAGAAATTTAACCAAAGAAAAAGGAAAAAAATAAATTTAAAAATTGCCAACTCATCTGCTACTCTTTGGAGCAACCAACTACCCTTTAAAGTCTCCTTAGTGAAATATCTTAGTAACTGAATGAGAAACTGAAAGGATAATGTGCATGGACAAACACATAACTCTTCTAGTAATAAATACTCTAAGCCAATTTCTTAATTTTTGAAATCCTTAGAACATTTTGTTTCATCATTTTTGGTATTTTCAGTACCCTGAGGCATATAACCCCTCTTCCCCACAAACTCTTCTTTCTTTTCAGTTGATATGAAGATTGTACTAGTACAATCTGGTTAGCCTTTGGATTGGCTTTCTTGCAGCCTCTTCATATCATATTGTACATAGAAGTGCAATTGAGCCAACTTCTGATTTTAGCTTGTTGTGATTAGCTATTTCTAAAGATTTTAAATTGATGCTTACATACATGAGCTTATTGGTTACTAGAGGATTGACTATAAGTATTGGTTTTTCTCTTGTTCAATTGCTTTTTTTACATTCTTTCTGAATTCCCAGATCTTAATTTTTTTATATGCTTTTCTGTTATCTCATCTTCAAATATGCTCTTCATGGTGCATTCATTCTGTTATTGCCTTATGTAGCACCCTTTTGTGGTTTTCCCCAGCAGGTGTTTTCACCAAAGGACAAGCTCTCAGTATTCTGGTCAGGAAATCCTACTGCTATCACTATTGCTGCAGTACAAGTTCTCTCTCCAGATCCCATCACTGAGGAGACAAACCTGGATATCAAGGTAAGCAAGCCTGTCTTGATTGATTACAGTTTTTTTTTTTCCATGCTTCATAGGCTAAATAAAGCAAGCTGCGTTTGGAAAGCTTAAGCTCTGACCCGTCTAGTGCCCATTCATCAGCTGATGCGAGCTGAACCTGAATTATAGCCTTGCACAGCTCAGTTTCTATGTGAGCCCAGCTTGAACAAGTTCAGCTTGGTTATATTTGACTCTACTTGCAACGTAACTTTAAATACCTTTCTAGGGGAAAGCTTATTTGATAATTTAGATTCTTGAAACGACATTATTAGTTTCAGTTAATGTCTAAAGGATTAAATATCCTTGGCTAGCTAAGGTCAAATATCGATTAAGGCTGTAACATGAAGTATAGCATGAACTCAAGCAAAAAGAGGTAGTTGTGTTTATAGAAGTAATGATTAAGCAATCAATTAAAGTCTTTTGATGAGGGATTCGACTATTTTGAGTATGAACATCAACAATAGGATGCTTAATGTTAATCCCAATTGACATATGATAGTGAATAAATGTTTAAGATGAAAATTCACTTGTATTTTTAAGACAAATTTTTTGGATAGGATAATTTGAACATTGTAATTCCAGTATTCATTCGTATCATTAATGAAATGATATAACTTTCTTCTCTATAATTATTCTAATTGTTCATTGTCTTATGTTATGATTGGAAAAAATACAATCTACCTGAAGACTGTGATCTTACCCAAAGCTCGTTATGATTAGATGCATTTGAGATTACTGGATTTAAGTCTATTAGTGAATATAATTATGCACTATTTAAAATTAGCTTTGAATTGAAGTTATATGCGGAAAAGGTTATTGAATAAGACATGTTGGAAAAGACATTCACATCATTATAAATTATCATCTACGAGTTCCCATAATATGATAAATTCTCATTTTCATAACAAGATATATTTTTTCAAATGTTTTGATTTAGTTATACTTTATCCAATTTTTAGAAATTTTATGCAAAACAAAAACAAATTAATTGATTGTGTAGTCTAGTGATAACCATCAAGCTCATGCATAATCCTTGAAAAATGGATGAATTCCCATATTTTGCCAATTTTATTTTAAAATTTCTAAGTGGTGAGAATCATCATTATCATATTAAGAAAAGTAAGAATGAGAAAAAGGAGTATACACTAGGACTTAGGGTCATAATGGGGTGGATATTTTTTGATATCCATCTTGCCTTGTCTCGCCCCATTCCTAATAAGATAGGTTTGAAAAAATGATAAATGAGTTTAGGGCGAGTTCGAGATTGTCTTGTCTCATTTATCCCACCTTATATATATATACACATACCATCCCATTCCTAATTGGACAGATTTGAAAAAAATGATAAATGGGTTTAGGGTAAGTTCGAGATTGTCTTGTCTTATTTATCCCATCTTATATTATATATATATAAAATATTTTAACTTAATCATTTTTATCATTTTTTATTTATAAATTATATTTATTTTAGTATAATTTAAATTTTTAAAAAATTAAACAAAATGAGATGAATCGAGTATAGAAAATTCTGTCATACTCTATTATTTTATTTTATTAACAGAAATGAGAATATATTTAAATAATTCAAGTGCTCTCAGGACGAGGGCAACTTTTCCTAAACCTAACGCGTGGACCCAACAATTGAGTCATCCATCATTTGTTATCCATGGTCCATGATGCAAGGGAGTGGTAGCTTAAACCTATGAGTACCTTTGACATGCAAAAGGACATACCATATGACTTGGGAGTCTTGGACAAGGTAACAAGGGCGGGCTCTTGAGATACGGGGTAACATATTGGTGAAAAACGATGGTCAACATGGTTGATAGCATGTCAATGCACAAGGATGAGGTATATGTAGGGTTGTAAGTGAAAACTAAGGATGCACCTAAAAACAGTTGTCAAGAAATAAATTATTTTAAGAAAAAATATTACAACAAATCTTGGTATAAAATGATGTTTTATGATTTAATTGACTATTTAATTGAACTCCTTGCAGACATTTTTTCAGATACAAAATTCAATGTAATCGAAGTGTTTCTAAATGTGGCTAATTATTCAAAATCAATTAAAATAATTTCATTTTTAATAACCATAAAGATTAATTTACTCATTAAGGTTTCCTAGTTGGTTAGGATAAATATTGGGAAGTGTAGGGTAGTTTAGTTAGTCAAGACAAAGATTGAAAAATGTAGTCTTAATAAGAGATACATGATCTGGATTTGAATTCTGTCACTGATGATACCTAAATTTACCCAATATTGATTGTTGTGAGCAATCAACACTCAAGGGTTTGAGTCTCCATGGAGAATCGTAAAGACTTGCCCATGAAAGATTCCTTGATGATAATGATGATGATGATGGTAATAATAATAATAATAATAATAATCTATAAAGATTGATTCATTTTAAGAATTTTGAAAATCGATTTCATGAATTTAGTTTTCAATTTCTTGTTTTCTTATCAATAAAAATCAAATTAAATTGATCATTTAAGACTACTACGTTCATGGAATTTATAATTGCAGTTGTTCAATGTCGGATGAAATTTTTATTTTTATTATTATATATTTTGTAGGCTCTATTAAAATAATTCATGATTATTAGATAAGGGTGCATTATTTTTTAAATGCATTTATTATATTTTTTAGCTAAAAATTTAAAAAGCAGTCTGAACTTCAAATTCATTAAAAATAAATTAATCTTAAAACCTACATTAATTGCACTCCACTAATCATCTAAAACTTTAAATAAACTTCTTCATCAATTTTACTACCACTAAGGAGCTGATTTAATTTTGATACAAACATAAATCTATTATGTCCATTCGACTCACTTTTGTCTCCACAAACCGATTGAACCATACTCTTTAATATCCTTAGTTATATGGGTGTTGGGCGATGGCCTAGTGATGGAAGCTTGAGCTTACCCATGCAAGGCACCATGTAGGTTGATTCATTTGGCCAAAAGTTCGGACGTTGGAATTCATTGGGTGAGATTTTTCCTTCAAAGCGGATGAATTTCCAAGTGGTGGGATAAAGCATGGCAAATATTAGGGGTGCATCACTTAGAATTGGTCAAATAAATAGGGCCTTCAATTTTAATGCCATCATCACAAACTCTGGTTTTCCTGCCTGCTAGCCAAAACCTACCTGCTTGGATGAGTAGGAGATGAAAAGAACGAGCCAACTACAATAACAAGAATAGAGTAATATCCCAAACATATTTGCCCATTATAGGTGTGGAACGTGTGGTTAAGAAAGGTCGTACAAAGCCCGTATCAGATACTCAAACCAATCACAAAACAGTACTTTCCCAAACTTCAAACTACATGAAATCAGGGATTTACCTATTAAAAAGTCAAGAACTTGCTAAATTACTTTAATACAGGGGTTCTTACCGCTATAACCATCCATTAGAACTCATAAATGAGAGTAGTAAGCACCCAAAATTGTAATGGATTTCAATTAAACTTGCAGATGACATGAGATTTAATCTGAATCTGATGAGTATGAGTTTGAGCTTTGCCGGACACTCCTTGGTTGTGAACTAGATTTGGATGCATGTAGTGATGATTCACCCTCAAAAATGATAACTTGAGCTTTAGCCAACCTCTCCTCCAGTTCCTCTGTGCTGAACTCATCTGTCCCACCAAGCTCATCAAATCCAACCTAAAATACACTAAGTTAGGACATTATAGGGCAACATAAACATAAAAGAAAAGGCGATAGCAAAGAAATGTAACTGGAGACTAGTATAACACATCTTTCTATATAACATACCACATAGTCATCCACTTTGGCGTTCTTTATAAGAGCAAGGGTTGGAAGTACAACTATCTTGAGCTTCTCAGCCAAGAATGGACTTTTCTCTGCATTTATTTTTACAAAACGTGTCTCTATGTGCTTTTTTGCCAATATGTTCAAATGCTTGTCCACCACCTGCAAATGAACTACAACCATTGATTGTTTCTCCAAAATCTCAAGTCTGCTTTAGATAATTTAGAATAACAAGAAAGGGGCTTTCAACATAATTGTTGCCCCTGACACTTACTACAGGACAACATTAAAGGAACATGTGTTGGCTTAACTACAATTAAATATGAAGTTTCTTGACACCTTCAAAAGGTAAAACATCTACTCATGAATACCTTAATGGAGATATGTTTCAATTTAAGTTCTTCTTTCTGTACTGACTATACAGAATTTGTCAATAAGAAGCAACAAAAATTCAAATTATACAACATCGGCCATTCCAATTCATGCCATCCATAACCATAAGCATAGGAAAGTGCTCTGACAATAGGTGCTTATAGGTTAAAATTTCTACATTAACCACATATATACACAAAATCAAATCATGGCATACATGGACACCAGCCTTTGACGATGCTATATCCAATTCCTCAGAACCATGAATATACCATTATTAAAAGTTCTGATTTCTTTAACATCACAAATTTTATTATTTAGCCTAGAAATAAGAGAAAAAAAAAAAGGGGGGGGGGGGGGGTGGTCTCCTCTTACTCCTGAAGCCACAATTGGTTTTGGTGTATAAGTGCATAAAATGCATCTCACTAGACCTTTCAATTGAAAGACTGAGGCAGCAACCAACCAATTTGAGCAATAACTCTATCCTACTTTTACTCATTCAAATAATTTTAACTTGATTTTCTCCTTGGACAGCATTGGCTTTTCAAAATTGCAAATAAGGCATAGATCCAGGGATCACCCTTTCAATAATATACTATTTTATGAAGAAATAAAAATGAAAAAATAGAAAGAAATTTCACTTTGTTTCTTGGTAAGCAAGAAAAGAATCTGCTAAAAGTTCCAACAGGGAAGAATGTAGAGGTGGAGCCTACAAGGGTTTCTCCATGCTCCATGTCCACCAATCCAAGAGGACAGAGAGTGAAGGAACAATGGGTCAAGCTTAAGCAACATCTGCTTTTCTCTATTCCTCTTTCCAGATTGTCCACAAAAAGCACAAATGGACCACCCTCCACATGGTTGCTTCTCCTCGTTCCAAACCTCCTACACCAACCTCTAAAAGATCTAAAACCATCTTTGGCATCACCTGCAGCGCTCCCACAATCCAAAGAAGAAAATGGACCCATAATTCTGAAAAATCTTTCCAATGCAACAGTAAATGGCAACAGAGACCCACGCCCCTTATCAAGTGATCAATGATGAAACTCTTATCATGAAGAGCAGGAAAAGATAACACCTTCATTGCTTGCACCAAATCTCCTTCCAAGGTAAATCTCCCATCTTACCACTGATAAAACTAAAATTAGAAAAGTTTACCAAGGACAGTCCGTTCTTACCCAAAACCCACCTAATAATATCTTCCCCCTGGCCTACAACACCAGCCTCATGGATGGTACCATAAACACGTCAAATGCCTCAAAATTCCATTCCTGAAACCCAGAATCCAAGAGACCCATTCCCTATTCCTCCTCCCCATGGACCCCACCTGATATTCAACATCCCTACTTCCATGTAACACCTATTTACTTCCAGTTTGGCACTTATTCCAAATTACTTTGTATCGAAATGAAACCTAGACATTTTATTGTTGTAAGTGAAGTTCAGTAGTAGTTCCATCTATGCTCACCTATCCTTTTTTGATAGGTAAAATAAATTCATTAAGGCCAAAAGGCTAAAAAGAGAGTATACACGGAGTATACCAAGATACAAAAAGAAAAATACCAAGGGGCAAACAAGCCTCACCCTTACTTGGTGGCTAGCCAATCTACAAAATCTATCCAAGATAAAGTATGTTCCTTTACATATAACCTAGCCCAATTCACAAAAGTGTACAAAAAAATGGACTTAATATCTTGGTCGTTCCTCTCAATATCATCAAAGGCCCTCCTATTCATTTCTTTCCAAATGGTTCACATCAAGCAAAGGGGGGCCGCTTTCCAAGCTTTCTCCCTTTTCTTGCCCACAAAAGAACCATGCCAACCCAAGAGGTTCCTTTTCACAGAGGAGTGCATCACCCATTGCACTCCAAAAAGGGAGAAGATCAAAAGCTATAACATTCTAGCCTTCTCACAAAACAAAAGAAGGTGATCTGTGCTTTCCTCCTCAATTTTACACAAAAAACACCTATTGGGAATGCTCCAACCTAATCTCTTCAGGCGGTCAGTGGTGAGTAGCTTGCTCCAAGCCGCCTCCCAACCAAAGAAGCTAGCTCTAATTGGGACCCAAGGCGTCCAAATAGATCTGGCCGGGAAGGGGGATTTGATGCCCCTTGAGAGTGAGCTATAAAATGATTTGACTGAAAAGGTTCCATTCTTATTCTCTTTCCACTGGAGCGAATCATCCACACCTCTTCTAATGGTCATAGGACGGAGCTTGCCTAACAAGCTTTCAACTTCTCCCAACTCCCAATAATTAAGGTGTCTATTAAAACGAGGCCCCCAGCTACCCCCAACTCCATCTTCCTCCCAAGCCTCAGCAACCCAGCTTTCTTTGTTGATGGAAAGATTAAACAAGGTGGGGAAAACTTCTTCCAAAGAGTGATTTTCACCCACACGTCCTTCCAAAACTTCACTCTAGTGCCATCCCCTACAATGAAGCAAGAGTGAGATTGGAAGTTCTCCCAACCATTTCTGATGGCCTTCCAAACTCCCACCCCATAACGATCTCTTACAACTTTGGAGCACCATCCCCCATCTTGAAGGTCATACTTACTAGAGATAATTTGCTTCCAAAGAGAATCATTCTCATTAGCAAATCTCCACAACCACTTCCCAAGAAGGGCCTATCCATTCAAAAGATCTCAATGCATCAGCCTTTAGAATGTTGACTTTTCTTCTGATCAGAGAGAGAGGTTAGAAAGTAATTTAAAGGGATTCTGTGTAACATCTGGGTTCATTTCTCAACAGGAAAACAATGAGGTCCACCTTATAATGGAGAAAAAACATAAAACATTTAATGGCAATCTATACTCCAACATCAAGAGGCATTGGTGATAACATTGTAAACCAAGTTGATAAAAGGCACCTATTATGTTTTCTATGAGCAAAAATTTCGAAACCTCGAAAGGACTAGAACATTGTTATAATTTTATAATACTTAGAACAACAATGGATAGTGAGGTGGAGGAAGGAAGATGTTGGTTCAAAGTTGAATAAAAATCCTTTAAGATCTCAATGGAGAGGGTTAAAGGTAAGGTTTTGGAGAGGGTTAAGGGTTTTCATCTCAAATCAAGTTCGGTGAGAAAGGCCTTGCATTGTTGCTAGAAGGGGTAGAGGCATGTTGTGATGGCAAGGACCAAAAACCCTTTAGATGGTTTGAATGGAGGAGGGAAGGGATTACAAGTTGGATAAGAATAGCAATAAAATGAGGAGGCTCCTTCTATGCTTTGTCCTTTCAGTGAGGAGAAAAGGCTCTCCTTAGTGGTCCTAGAAGGCTAGGGACTTCTAGAGGGGTGAATGGTCCTGGCTAGAAAACTAAGGAGCTTAGGGGTAGTGTTGATGCATAGGAATGAGGAGGCATCTTAAGAGGCTAACCTTTAGGTAGGGGAAAGTGGTGAGAGTGCCATTGAAAAAAGAATTTCATATGTAGAGGTGGTGAGCAAAGTTCGAATGGAGGTGGGTGATGTAATGTGGATTCAAATTGGAAGAGAGGAGATACACAAAAAAATGAAGTCCCTATGGTAGTGTCTCATATGTAGATGAAGTGACTTTTCATATCAAACACCACACATATATTCTCGAAAGAAATAGGTTGAGTACTACAACTGGCACTTGAAAGGGAACCTACATTTGGCTTTGATGGGAGACTCCCTTGTGTTGTTTTAGTTTGAGATAGTCGTTGAAGCCGATAGGGACTCCTAGGGGTCTAAAAATTTTCAAGAAGAAAAATTGCATTTGGATAAGTGGGTTCTAGAAGTTGAATGTTACAATGAAGATCTTTGTGCTCAAGAAGTCTAAGTGAGAGTTATGGGCTGCCAATTCATTTGTGGGCAAAGGAGTCATTTACGAAATTGAGAGATTCTTGTTCATGATAGTGGATGAGGATATGATGAGTCAATGCAACCTCCAATGGGCTAGGACTCTTGTTAGATCTAATGGGAGGAAAGTACCAAAAACTCAACAAGTGGTGGTGAGGGCATCTTGTTTTGCCATTCAACTTTGGTGAAAATACCACCATGGATGTCTTTGGTCAAACCTAGGTCAAGTTATAGAGAGCTGGAGGTTAAGGATGGAGTGGAAGGGTGAGGTTATCTCAATCTCATTTGCCCATTTGAAAATTAGGAAGGTTATGTGTCGCTGATGGGGTTAAAATAGTCTACTAATGGAGAGGTGCGCTAAGCTTTTTCAAGCCCTAGCAAGGCGGAGAAGAGTGTTGGAAGGTTTTAGCATAGGATTGTGGAAGGCAATTAGGAACAAATAGGAGGTTCTCAAAAGTAGAATTCACTTTATTGTAATGGATAGGAGGGGAGTAAAGTTTTGGTTGCATAGGTGGTGTGGTGACTCTCCCTTAAGAGACTCCTTCCTTGCATTATGTGTCGGAGTTGGTTCAAAAGACTTGTGGGTAGCTGATGCATGGGGGCAGGTCGGGAGAGAGGACTTTAGAGCCCTTGCTTTTTAAGGTAGTTGAGTTAGATATAACGGAGACCTTTTTGAGGAATATTCAAAAGCATATAGTAAGATGGGGTACAAAGGATAGAATGATCTTATTGAATTTTGAGAGTGGAAATTTTTCAGTCAAAGCTCTCTACTCCTTTTTGGTGTCAAGGGGTTCAAAGCCTTTTCTAACAAGTGTTGTTCAGAAAACGCGATTCCAACAATACTAAAGTTTTTTGCATGGGAAGTAACATGGAGAAGATATTTACCTTGGATCAGCTAAAAAGGAAAGGTGTGCCTCTAAGAAACAGATGTTACATGTGTAAAAGGGAAGAAGAATCCTTTGACCATATTCTTCTACATTGCGCCTTAGTAAGTATGTTGTGGCAATTGATCTTTTCCATATTTGGGGTAGCATGGGTGATCCAATTTTCAACAAGACTGATGTTGCAAAGTTAGAATCTGCCTTATGTTGGGAAGAGGTGGAAGAGGTAGTGGAGGATTGCCCATTTGAAAAGGAAGAGTAAAGAAGTTGTGCATCTCTTTTTTGTTCTTTTTTCTTGGCGCCCTTTGTACACTCCCCAAGTACTTTGATGCACCCTTGTTGTAATTATTTTTGCATACAAACACACACACACACACACACACACACACACACATATATATATTATAATATTTCTACCAGAGATTTATCAAACACTAGAAGCTTTTCAAATTTTATGGGATCATCACTGCTCATCAATAAATGCATGAGAAAATGCTACTTTATTCCAGTGTGGATTGAAGTTCACTTTGGCTCCACCAGCAGGCTTTGTAGTTTGCATCTTTTTCATTGAATACAAAAGTCACCTCCAAACTTGATGAGATAGAGTTTTTCCTGGCTTGGATAAGTAATGCAGCTGCATCAGCATGATCAGAAGCAAGCAGCCATTCTAGAGGGTGGACATTATATTAGAGAAAAATGAGAAATTCCCATATAGTTGTCACCAGACAGCTAAAATAAGAAGTCAAAACGTATCAATTCCTATTAATAGTCAGTTCCATGTCCTTCAATATGGTCAAGAATCAAAATATTTGGTACTTCCAAAGTCATCATATGTTAGTCCATTACTGCAGTTAGTCTTTTGTTTCTACCCATATGAAAGGACAATGGATTTGCTACAATTCAAAGACAATTTTTGTTAAAGCCCTTAGGCAGACTTCCAAGAAATTGTTACCTTTACCTCTTTCTTACACAATTCTATAATTCATATCACATATTCCACCATCACTATGGCTTCCTTCCTCAAGTTGTTTGGGATAATATATCCCAACAACTGCACAACTCTACCCTATAACTTCAATACCCAATTCCCCACAATTCACCACTTGCCCCTGAAAACTCCACCCTACCCCCACAAATCCTACAACCAAAAACTAAAATAGATTTAAAAGGGAAAAAAAAATATTATAACATTAAACACAGTATAACACCAAATTAGGGACATTTAACATAAACTTTGTTTTTCACAATTTCAGTTAACAGAATTTTTCTTCACACCAAAGATATTATCATCATATGAAGTATGACGCACATTAACCCTACATGTCTCTGAAATTTTCAAATATTTTTTTTTTTTTTCCAGTGCTACACTAGGCTTACTGCCAACACAAAGCAATCATCTAGGACGCCAAGACCACATTTAAATTTGAATGAATAGATGAGGAAATGATGCATTCTGAGACCGGTACCTTGCAAGGCCAATTCGGGCGGTAGAAATGACAGACAACGCGTTCGCTGGCCTTCACAGCGGCGAAGAAGTCCTTCTCGGAGGGGATCTCGGAGTATTCTCCATGGCCGAGGGAGATCCAACGGCTCCGCTTCTCGGCCATCTTTTTCATTTGCTGAAGCCTCCGCTCTCTCAGTGCCTCAATATCGTCGAGGTCGAGGCGCTCTAGTGCTGCGATCTCTTCATCGATCTTGTCCTCCACGGCCTTGGCTACTGTCAGTACTTGCTTCTCCAGAATCTGCAGAAAATCGGACAATTGGGATAAAATTAAGTATATAGAAAGAGAATAAATTGTAAGATCTAGAGAGAGAAACAACCTCTTGAACATTTGGATTCTCCATTGATCGATTGCACAGAATCTGCCTTCGGAAACGAGAAGATGAAAGTGAAAATGGAAAGAGTGGGAAGGAGGACGGGTTTGCTCTTGTTTGATTCTCGCGCGGGCTTGGGCCCTATATGAGCCTGGTTGTTGGGCAAAGAGGCCTTTAGGCCCAGCCCACTGCCACAGTTCTAAAATGAGAAATTCCACAAACGGTTAAGTTAGCACGAAGGAACTTTGATCTTTGCTGTAATAAACCTATGGCAAATAAAATTAATGAAAATAAATAAATTTAAGTTATTAGTGGTGTTCGAGCCCATTTGGCACTAATTATAGAAATCGTTTTAATTTGAAAAATATATTTTTTTTAAATAAAAAAAAAAATGAAGTATTTGGTAAAATTTAGGAAACGTTTTTAAAAATTTAAGAAATCACTTATAACGTTTTTTCTTTTAGAAACGATTATCATAAAATATATTTTTTTTTAAATATTTTCACCAAAAACACTTCGTATAGACTACCAAACACGCTCTTAAAAAAAAACACTTTTTAAAGGAGGCTAAAAAGAGGTAATAATTATGTTACTATACCATTGAAATTTATATTTTAGAATTATATTGTAAAAGACTAAAAGTGCTTTTAGATAAGAATAATTTTGATATTTTCAAAATTTTTATTTTTCTTTAATAATTTTACTACTTATATTAATAAGAGTAAATATGTTAAATTGTTTCAAAAAACAAAAAAAAAAACTAGTTTTAACAAAACAATCTAAGTATTTAAAACAATAATTAAGTAATATTGATAAATTGGAAAGTAATTGGTTTAAAATTTATTTATAAATTCTTACTTTAGTGTTTAGTAAACTAATTTAAATCTTTTTGAAATGATTAAATTTAGCATATTTAGTCTTATTAACATTACAAAGTTGTAGAGAATTAAAGAAGAAAAGGAATAAATGGAAATTTTGTTTAATGATTTTCTTCTTTGTAGAGGAGTCCTTAGTTTTATACCGGAAAAGGGAAGCGAATTAATACATGTCTTTTTCAACTTCGTTGTCAAAAGCTCTCTTGTTGGTATTGCACTACCACATCATTTACACACTACCACCTTCAATACTTCCTCTCAAGCTGATTGGGGTTAATAAAACCAAGTTTAGCTTGTCCTTCAGTCTATGAAAATGTGAAGTTGATAAACTTTTGGACCTACTACTAGTATAGTCTCCTACCTCTTCAGACCTACCATAAGTGCAACCCCTACCTTTTCAAACCCACTATCAATACAACCCTTTATTTCTTTAAACCTACATTTAGTTCAACCCCTTACCTCTTTAGATTCACCATCAACACAACCCTCTACTTCTTCAGACCCATTATAAGTACAACCCCCTACCTCTTCAAACCTATCATTAGTGCAGTCTCCTACTTATTCAGACCCATTATAAGTGCAACCAACTACTTCTTCATACCCCTTTTTAGTGCCTACTACCCCATATGTCGATCTCTTTCATTGCACCTAGATGTTTCCTTAGCTATTTCACTAAGACCTGAGTTTAGGACATCAATTCTACCATCACCAGAGCCATCTATATTTGTCCTTATGCCTATGCAGACTGACAAATCTACTGAGCTAAATTTACCTCCAGCCATTTCGAGGGGTAGGAGGGGCCTACGTTGACCTAAATTGCTACCTCTATCACCACCTCTATTTCCAGCTCCAGCTCCATCACATATAGATGTTCTTCATGTGTCACATGCAACACCTGCAACAATTAGAGAGAAGAGAGTACCGATTACACATAAGCTCTTTCCTTGTGGAGGCATGTGAGATTATATATGGTTTTTTTTTTTTTTCCACTACATAAAAGTTTACTGAGTATTTTTTGTGAATTTAATGAAACTACTAAAAATTACATTTTGTAGCTAATTAATTTCATTAACTAATTTTGTCATAAAATCTATATATAGCAACTGAGGCTTAAGAGTATACTATTATTTCGATAAAAATAAATTTGTTATAGTACAAATAAATTAATATCTTAAAAAATAACAAATTAAATATCTTAAATTAATAAATTATACAATTTCATATATTATTTATATGTTATATAAATTTATTATTTTTAGATTATTAATTTATTAATAAATAAAATATTAATTTATAATCTCTTCTATTTATCAATTTATATTTGTTGAAGATTCTTAAGTCTAAATATAAATAATTTATTATTAAAGTATATATTTTTAATTTCAATAATAAATTGTAATTTAATAGTTTTTTATTAAATTTTAAATTTAAAAAAAAATTAACTAAAACCTCAATTAGCAATTAAGGCTTTAGTTCAAAAACTAAAATTTCAATTGGCAACTACGATTTTAATTTAAAAAATAAAATGTCTCAGTTGCCAATTGAGGCTTTAGTTTAAAAATTGAAGCTTTAATTGGCAACCGCTTTAGTTTAAAAATAAAGTCTCAGTTACCAATTGAAATTTTGAATAAAATTATGACAAAAAAAAATATTTTTATGATATGACTCTTGCATGGCGCCAAAGAGGCCAATTTGAATACAAGTTTATAAAGTGGTTAGATATTATATTTTTTTTTAGATATGGGTCATTTTTACCGAAAACTCCTAAAGCTTCAACAGCCTGAAACAAAAGAAAAATAAAAACATAGAATATATTTTTCATTAATTAGCATATTTCCATGATCACACCCAACAAGACCAGAAGTCTAGAACAACACATCTCTCTTATTCACCAGCACCAAACTAACTTCTCTACCACTCTTCTGACATATATAAAGACGATGATGGAGTCAAGGGCACTTGGGTTTGCCCTTGGAGTTCTTCTTGTCTCTGTAGCAAGGGCACTCATGCTTGTTCCCATACGTCCCAGAAGGCACACACTTGCATTCCTGGCAGCAGATCCCACAATATTTCATGCATCTGTCCAGCACTGCTGCTTTTGAGCACCTCTTTGAACACTTAAGGCCGCAGAAACCTAACTCACACCCACCACCCACAAGCCCACAACATGATCATTTACTTATTTTATATCATAAAAAGGAGTGACCCAGAGAACAAAAACCCAGAAGGAAGAGCAACTCACCTGCACCATCCGTGGTGGGTTGTGAGAAACAGGAGTGAAGGAGAAGGGAGAGAAGGAGCAGAGTTGGAAACAAGTGCTTCATGGTAATTATGTTGCTTGAGAGAAGCAGGGAGCTGTGTATGAGAGTTGTGTGAGAAGAGAAGAGGATAACTGAGCATTTTATAGTGAGCAGAGCAGGGCTTGTGATCACAGGTGGGGGGCAGTGAGAGTAATAATACATGATAAATGCAGTTATTACAGGGTCAGTAGGTGGTTTTAATGGGAGGACAGAGAAAGAAGGCGGTGGCTCAGGCTTTTTTTTTCTTTGTTTTTTTCCTTTCTTAATTTGTATGTACACGCGGTTTCTGCAGGTGGGGATAGGGGTGTCTGGCAGCTTCCATCTGTAGTGTAATAATGGAAACTGGGTTATATTATTACTGGCTTTTGACCCTATGCTTGCTCTGGAGGAATGCTGTTTTGCTTAGCCCAGCTTCCTTGTTTTCTAGCTCTCTCAAACACAATGTATAGATCTACATATCTTATGCACTTAAACTTGAAGAAAAAATAATTAAAAATGAGAAGTAGTGGGAGAAAAAGAAGTTGAAAGCTGAGTGCTTAATCCTTTTTTTTCCTTCTTTCCATTATTTTTTCTTCCTTTAGATCATATTTTTCATGATCCAAGCAAAGATTTATATTTAAGAAAACAATCAAAAAACATGATATTTAAGAAAACAATACCAAATGTTGATATTTGTGAAGGGAAAAGTTGGAACAAAAATTTTACCCTGAATGACTGATTCAAAGACTCGTAAAGAAGCCACTGGCCCCAGAACCTTTTGCCTTGTTTCCCTCGTTCAAAAATTACAGTTATTTTCAAAATGTGTTCAAGTTCAGGCAGAGGAAAATGGGCAATGTGGGACTCCGCCGAAAGGGTGGAGTTTTAAAAGGGGGGGAAATGGGTGCACTATGAGCTGGCTGAGTCCCTATCCCCATCAACCAAGGTATGGAAACCCCACTCACTGTACTCGGGATCTGCACAATCTTATGTCCATCCATGTTGGAAAACAACCTGGTTTTCCATATCCAGTTACTAAAAGGCTTTACCATTTAAGAGATTTTCTCCGCATACCGATACAATGACTGTGATGCAGCCAAGTAGGAACCTGGATGCGTGCAGGCTGCATCATTTGAAGGGATTTGAAGGGATATCACCTGCCCAGAGCAACTACCATACAATTTGAGATAAGAATAAGATTATTTCTGTTCTTGTTAGGGGTAAGATAATGTTGTTCTTAAGTCTGGGAATGGGTCACCCAAAATGATGGTGATCAAATGCAGTAAAAGACTTGGCCTACCCTCACTGGACACCAAATGATTTTCAGATGAGAAGATCAAAACCTGATCCAAGGGTTATGATGAATCATTTAACATACCCGTCTCCACAAGGGCAGAAACTAAACCTGGTAGTGTTGGATGAGTAGCAAGATGGCCTGTGATTTATCCATTCATCGTAAATGCTAATACCAACCAAATTGGAAATCTTTGTAGGCTAACCGATCATATGGTTGGATCATACTAGAATATTTTAAATATACACATTGAATAGTATGTTTCATTGATGTACAGATTCATGGTATAGGGCAAGAATATTTCGGATGCATTTAACTTTTGACTGAAGTAGTCTAAGTAGATGCCAAAAATTAATGTGCATGAAAGAAATGCCTCGGTGAATGACTTAAGAGACAGCTAAGCTAAGACGACATGGAAGTACGATAACCAGTCAGCTGGCCCCTTTGAGCTTGCAAATGAATGCCGGGACAATGAATCCACGTGAGATATATATCAAATGAAAACCTGACACGAAGATGTGAGCCCGGAAATAGATGAAGACATGACACAAGAAAAGTTGCCATACAGCTGGTCTTCTTGAAACTGCTGCAAGCATCATGCTGGGAATACAAATTTCACAAATCCGACATTTGTTGGAGTGAATGCCATATGCAATTGATTACATTTGTTTCAACCTGTCAAAACGCATGGGATTAGGCAAATTAGATTTTGCACCCGGGTCGAATATAAAAAGGCTCAGGCTCCATTTGATTACTACAGAAAACAAGATCAATTGTACATTAACAACACAGAAAATTGAAGCCCTTGTTTACAAAAAAAAAAAAAAAATCATTACCCTCTATGAGAAAGGAAAGCAACTTACCATTTTTCCCCGAGTACAGAAGCTTTCCAGCCTGCATTCAATAAATAGGTCCACTCATGTTCAGAGTACTACAAAATAGAGCATACAACCAACAATGATGTGTATTTCCTCTATAATACAAATTGCAACAACATAATTATTTATGCTAAAAATGCATTTGATAGTGTTTCTATTCGAAATATTTTTAGTGAAGGTGATTTTTGTAAAAATATTTTTGGGAGAATTATCAATCAAGTGCTTCTCCAGGAACCACTACAAGTTATTTTTCAACTTCCTAAAAGCGCTTACTAAATTTTATCAAACACTGGAGTTTTCTTTAAAAACATTTTTTATGCTAGAAAGTGATTTTTAAAAGCATTGCCAAATGAACTCTTAAAGATTATTTCTAATTAGTGCATGGTTATGCTATGTATTTTTACACTAAAATTCACCAAACAAAGGTTTCATTTTTCACCATGTTTGATACCATGAAAGAGAAAAGAAGAGAATAAACAAGATATGACATGAACAGGAGGCACATACATCAACCACCCATGCTATTGGATGGGTGAGATTGCAGGTTACATGAGTACTCCTTGGCATAGTCACTGGATGCTAGCAAATTCACCTGAAAAGTGCACCCATCTTGAGAAAGCCTAGACATTCCACAACACGAAATATGAGACTAGGATGATACCTTGACAATTTCAGATTTTGAGCTTGGACGCATGTATGCTGCTAAGATACTCATGTTGAAGTCCTGGATGCAAGAACATGAACAAAAATCATTAAGACCTTAACTGATGATGAAAGCAATGTAATCCCACACGCACCATCACAATGCTTCAAATTATAGATAACAAAGCCTTAATATCAACTACTTTGAGGTCAGCTACTTTACCCTCCATATGCATGTTTATGCTCCTAATTTTCTAAATAATCCATCCAAACATAGAAAAAATGAGTGGTCTGTTTAAATTAATAACCATCATAAAATCTTCATTTAGAAAAAGAAAAATGACAATAAATGCAAAAACTTAAGTATATTTGGTTTCTAGAAAGTACCAAGAAAAGGAATAAAGGTTGTGGAAAATGATTTTCAACCTTTTTTTATTTTTATTTTTTTTTTATGTTTGGTTACCAGGAAAAAAGGTAAGGAAAAAAATAGTAAAGAAAAGAGGAGAGAAAATGATAAAGATTCTCTTCACAATTTTGATTGGAAAATTCTGAGGAAAGTGTGTTCCTGAATAATCAACTTTTCTATTAAGAAAAATTTTCCTTAAATTTTTATTTTCTTTTATTTTTCCTCTTTATTTTCTTCATCTTAAACTATCCAGAAAGCCTTAGTGATACCCTTGGAACCATGAATCTCAATAATTTTTAAACCTATAGTACATATAAATGCTAAGGCAACAGAGCAGAGTGCAGTAAAAGGATCTAACTAGTTGACTCAAGCAGTTGGCCTAAGGTTTTCATGAGTAACCAAATAATATTTGTTCACATGCTTGCATATAAATGGGCATAGGTTGCTACAAATAAATTGTTAAATTTGAGGTTGCTTGATTTTGTGCACGTATCTGTGAATGCAAATGCAGGGTTACATGATCTTGTTTGTGCAGGTGTAGGTTTGGGTGTGGGTGTGAGCATGTGTCAAAGATAATAATTTAACTGAAAAAAAAAATGGCAAGGATAACATAGAAAATCCATAAAGGTCACCAGGCCAAGAGAACAAAAACTGTCCATGATCATAATGCATCTCAGTCAGAAAATCTAAAGAAACTCCAATATGGGGTATTCAACCTTGGTTCTACTTTTGCCAAGGATAAGGGTTGTGATCTAGATGCAAAACTAAAGATGAAGGAGAAGTATTAGATGATATGGGAGATTCAGTAATAAACACTTATGTGTAGTACTCTATAATTCATGATTTTTCTTTAGACATCACCTATACGTGCATTGCTCAAAAAAGTCCTACATTGAAGCTTGAGATCCCTGCCCATCACATCCTTGTAAAGTAAGGGCAGAGAAGACAATAGAAAAATGCAGTATAATATGCCAGAATAAAATACACGATTTTAAAAGGGACATGAACTTTGTCAAAATCCCACTTTTCTTAGGCCTGGACCAAACTGCCTGGTCAATCTGCCTACCTGGGACCTTGTCTATCCAGGTAGGGTATCAAGATATTCAGGATTTAAACCAAGTAAACCAGATCCACTTGATGGGTTTACACAATCTGTTCAATCATGCAATGCCAGAGGAAACCAGTCAAAATGAGTGCACTCTGTCTCCATGGCAGGAAGCCAGAGTTTTTAGTGTTTTTTCAAAAGGAAAACACCATTCTTTGCAGAAAATTCACATGCCTCTTCCCAGTGACTGCTTTATGCAATTTGTTATGCCCAGCAGCGCCACCACACACAAGAGCCAGTAGGGCAGACAGAACCTGAGCATGGACTCTCTAAAATAATCTTAATAACAAGAATTCAAATCTATCTAAACAATCAGATTCTGACAAAATATATTGACATAAATATTACGTTCACAGTCAGGGGTGGAGCTAGGTTAGTCTTAGGAGATGCACCCCTTTTCAAATCATTACTCTTCAAAAAGGAGGTTTGATCCCTGGACCTCCATTATAATACAATATAATGCACTCAATTGACAAGTTTTTGAGTATGAAAATCTATATAATTTGTCAATACATAAATATTATTAACAATCCCTTCATTAAATGCTAGCTAATGCATTACATTTTTTCAAAAAAAAAATTTGCTGGTTTGTTCAGTAACTTCTTTTTTATATATAATTTTGACTATTTTGAGAAGAATAAATGAAAGAATATTGCTATCACCATTCTTGGTATAAGTTCCTCAATTAGGAAGATTAATATCTTGGTTCAGTCATATAAAGCTATGGTTGGATCAATAATCTTGTGATGTTGGCACTAACTAAGGCCAGGTAATCATCCAGTGTGTGTCCAGTAATTATAATTAAAAACCCCATATACTACTAACAAGCATGTACATGCCTGTAAACATGCATTATATGCCAAATAGTATGAAAAAGGTGTCCTTAATTTATTAGTAGCTTCCAATTATTGATAAAGCCAAATTATAAACAGCATGCTAAGCTGGTTTCTATATTACTTGTATTGCTAATGCATATGTTCTAACATCTACAACATGCACCTAAAATGAAGTAACCAAGACAATCAAGGCAAACTAAAAATTAGATAAAAGCCAGAGATTTAGTTCCCATACCATGAGACACATGCAATCAATGGGCATCATGCATAGGAATTTGCATTTTACACAATAATAATTGTACATGTTCTAAACTTATGCAGGAGCAAGATTGCCCTTCATATAACAGAAAAAAGTTAGTGCTGCATCAAGCATAATGACTTTTCAACAAATGCCTTAAGTCTGTCTTGTTACCTTGGAATAAGTAAATAAATGAAGCTGTTAAAGGAAATCCCACCTCAAAGATGTTAATGTAAAGCACAAAATTAATTGAACAAGAAGGGGAAGGGGGGTAGACAACCAATAGTATGGAAAACTAATTAATGGAGAAAAATAGAATCAAACGGATTTTTGTTCAAGAAGGTGATGGTGTTATGCTCAATAGCCTTAGTGTCTATAGGAAAACTCACTCGAAAAGGATCCCCCCTCAAAGATTGCACAAACATTGAAGTCCCTGAGCCTTTACCCTGAAAAAGAACAACAAATACCATTTCAGTTGTCTGTAAGAAGATATTAATGAAGAGTATATTGGACTAAAAGAAGAACCTTTAGATGTAACATTGGAAAGAAAGTGACTAGACAAGAATGTTGGTGATGGAGTTAGGTTTCCAACACTATATGCTTTCCTATATTTGTCCTAGAATATTCTATTGCAATACCAATGGCAACTTGTTCTTGCAAATCCACTTGATTAGTTTACTAAAATGAGTCTAAACACCCTTTGTTTCAATGATAGCCATAGGCAGTTCCAAGTCTAGGGCTATTATTGAAGGTTACTTCAAGGATTCAGTGAATTTTAACTACACAACCAATAGAGTTGGTTCCTTTATCCGTGAATTGATCTTGGCAAGAAGCATAGAAATCTCCATCCTGCCATCAGCTAGCCTTCCAAGAACTTGGCATCAAATTCATATATTGTGGTCATCAGGTCAAGAGCCAATCATAAGACAATCTCAGATCCTGATGGAGCTGACTTCAACCCATAAAGCTTGCCTAAATGGTTGGAATGGGATTTGCCAATTCTTAGAATGGATTAAAAGGAACACAACTTGGGCGAGCAAGATAACTTCCACATAAAAGAAAACAGGATAATGGAATCCTGAGGGCATGTACTTAAATTGTTTTATTTCTTTTGTTTCTTATACTTCCTATATTTAATTGCTTATGTAGGTAATTTTACATGGTCAATGATAAATATCACTTTACTTTCCCTTTTGCATCATCCCTAATTTCTCCACATAGCCAGAGACTTTTGCTTCCATTCTATTCAACCAACAACCTCAACTCTCTAGAGTGCTCTCTGCCTTTCCTTATTGTTCAGGAAAAACCAGATCCCAAGATTCAACCTAAATCACATCATATCTTCAGGTAACTCTCTTGACCATAGCATAAAAGTTTAACCATGTGGATCCCTTCTCTCCCAGTGCCACAACCCCACTCCTGCCCCCCATTGATGTAGACAGAAAGTGTACTGCAAGGAGAGAAGTAGTGTAACTGAAAGAACTCTAGGAATCACTCCTAGAAACCTTTAGACTTCACACCCAAGTGATCTTTGTATCACACAAAGAAAATAGTGACTGTTGAAAATTTTATCATTCATTCATTGATTCCTTTTCAAAAGACAGTTCAACTACCATATAGAACTTCTATAGAGCCTTATAACTTCTTGGAACTAGTACATAGTCGTAATGCATCTTGAAAATAACAAAAAATTGGACTGATAACTAGATGACATTAAAAACTCTTGGAAAATGACAATAATATTGACTGAAAATCGTAACTTACAACCATAATAGGCCCATAATTTGATTTCTGGAAAGTACTTCTAGGTTGAAACCATATTGAATTATATAAGATCCTAGTTAAGCCCATTATCATCTAAAGAGTAACAAATTAAAGTTTAGGCCTTGGAGCCTATTCCTTTGCAGCTTTGGTAAACTTTTAAAGGTGGCTGCCACTTGTCTCCATCAGTATTTTAAAAGGCTATTGAGGCTTACGCCTTGAGGCGAGCCTCAAGGCAAGGCTATGCAAACTAGCCTTGAGGTTATAGCCTCAATAAAGGGTAATCGAGGCTTAATCCTCACCAAATTAAGGCTTATACCCTTAAGGTTATAGAGGCTTAAGCCTCAAATATTCAGAAGTTTTTAATGGGTTTAGGGGCTTTATCGGCTTTTTGTATACATTTGTTAAGGGTTTAAACCTCAATATTTATTGGTTGTAGTGACTTATGCTTTTACAGGGTTTTGGTATGGATTTATAAGTTTTGTCTTGCATCCAAGATTAAGGTTAAACCTTTTAGGGCTTAGTTGACTACCAATTAACCCTTTAAATGGAAATGAAATGAAGAGATTGAGAAGAAGAAATAAAGAATTGTTAGTCATTGTAATAACCGAGGTTATATATAATCATTATCTTATTATTGATGGATAAAGGAAAAAAGATCATTGTAATTAATGGATAAAGAAGAGAAATGGATTGACAAAGGATAATGAAGCAATGGGATATAATTATGATTCATTAGAAGATCCTACTAGTGATAGTGATGTTAGTTTTGAAGATTATTTTATAAACGCGTGAGAAAGTGTTGAATAACATTAAGAGATAGTGATGGTAGGATCCTCTCAATGTTATTCAACTTAATTGGCATTTGGTTTGTAATTCAAAAGAGGTGGACAACAATGAGAGGAGATTTGTTTGGTCTTGATTGATAGCTATAATTGGACTAATTTTAGTATAGGTTTCCATGTATAGTGGAGGAGTTTAAGTCATATTCTGATCAGATCTTGTATTTTGTGGGGAGGATCTTTCATCCTTCTCTTGATCTATTTATCAATATACAATTTATCTTTGTTTATGATAAAAATAAAATAAAATAAAATAAAAATCCATGAGAGAGTTGGATTTTAGAAGAGAGAAAAAGACTAAATTAGAAGCTATTTAAAATGACATACAATTAATTTGATTAGCATACATTGTATGGTTTTCTTATAATTTTCATGTGGTTTTATTAGTATTTTTCTGATTTTTTAGATTTTTTTCTTTTTATTGTTATTAAAGTTGAGTCTTACACCTTGTCATGCCTCAAGGCTTACACTTCACCTCATTCAAGCAATACGCTTAAGGACCACTTTTAGCCTTTTAAAACATTAGTCTCCATCACCCACCCACCCCTATGTTGACCATACATTAAGTTAGTCTTGATATTGGCTCTCAGTCTTGGATCCTCCCAATTGAAATCATTCTAAAAGATGACTAAAGAGAGGTGATTCTACATCTTAGAATATTATACTATACATCTCCAATAATTCAATTTTGGTGTATTGTATTTTGATATTTGAAATCATGAAACTCCTTATATTGTGCTTTGAAACATGAACAATTCTAAAACAATAAATGTAAAACTAACTTGAATAATTATTTTGTATAGGAAAGATTACCTATTGTTAGAATATTAGCCAACCCTTTAGCTTGGAAATTGCAGTGATGATTTTACCTTCACTAAAGTTTGACTTGACTCAACACTACAAAGTTTTATATCTTAATTAAATAGATTAAAATTGTTCTGCCTCCATGTGTAAATGCAATAACATAAAAATAAATTATTCACACAAAAAGCTAGACAAATTTTAACGTGGTTAAGCCAATTATTCCTACATTGATGGATGAGAAAAATCAATCTATTATAACACATAGAAATTACAAAGGAGAGAGAATATAGATACAAATCCCAAACCCCAAAACAATACCATGTTTGCTTGTTCCTACCTATGTATTTAACTTAAGTCCCATGCCATCAAATGTCTCCCATTTTTTTCACATCTCTACCTATACTATAGCCTCTAGAGGCCCATCTCAATTTAATATACAACGAAAGGAAATCGAACTTGAAACTGATTTTGAATCATTCTATGAAAGGTATGGAACACCGATTGTTTAAGATTTTTTTAAAAAAAGGTGGACCTAACACACATGGGTATGATCATCTACAAAAGTAAGAAATCACTTTGCCCTTGATATATTGGTCACACATGATGGACCTCAAATATCATTATGTACAAGTGAAAATGGTTGACATTTTTTATAGGTTTAGAAAGAAAAATGAGCATCATGATGTTTGGACAATTCACACTTCAAATTAAAACTTAGTAACCTTTTTATTGTGAATAAAGTTGGGTACAAAACTTTCAACTATGAAGACCTTGGATGTCCTAATCTATGATAACAAAATTTGATTTCATCCTCACAAGACAAAAAGTTACCAACATGAGTAGTATGAGACAAACATCCTGAAACATCCAAGTCTTCCTCTAAGTAATAGAGTCCATCCATCTCTCTAGCACCACCAATCTTCTTCCTTGTAAAGAGATTCTAAAATTCACAATGGGTGGGAAAAAATTTAGCTACACAATTAAAATCTTTTGTCAAGTTGCTAATTAAAAGAAGATTACAAACTAGTTGAGGTATATGCAATACTAAACTTAGGACTAGGTGTTTAAAAATGGTAATAGAACCTCTTCTAGCAACAAAAGAAGACACATTAGCAATCTTAACTTTTTGACTACCTAAATAGGTGACACAAGAAGAAAACAAACTTGATACACTAGCCCCATAATCAGTTGCCGCTAAATTTATAATCCAAGGGATAGAATCCTCTAGATGGCATTGAAAGCAATTAAAAAATTACCTTTTTGGTCTAGGTTGGATCAGGAAGAAGGGTTAAAAAACAAGTGTGTCTGACTCATAAACCTATATAGTTGATCCAATTGTGTTTGATTCTTGATTTGCATCCAAAGTAGTAGAAATCAAAACTGAATTCTCAATATTCAGTCCTCCTATCATCATCCTTCTAAATTTCTAATATCAAACTCCTCTATCTGCAATGAAGGCCAAAACCAAACACAAATCTATGTTGGCAATGAAGACCAACCAACATGGTCAACAATGGCAATAGAAGATAACATCTAAGATTTACACAAAAAAAAAAAAAGAAAGAAAGAAAAAAATTCAAGCAAAATGATCCTCAAACACCATAAGTATGCTCTATGTGCAAATTCTAAATATATCTTTTACTTTATATGACAAAATTGTACAAGATGTCACTTACACATATACAATGGGAGCAACCTAAGAAAGGAAGATCCTAATTACAATAAGAAGATCAAGGAGAAAAATTTGTACAAAAAGGGAAAAAATGTGAACTAGGAAACTACCTAAGTATAGTCTACCAATCAGCCTAGAATCAAGTAAGTGAATAAAATCTGGTGATTGACTTGCCATAGGTTTCTCTGCATTCTCCATGATGGCTCTAATATCAATTCGTTGTGACAATAGAAGCTTTTTTGCCTTGTGTTTTTCAATAAATGTAAAGATAAAGTCATTCACATAATAGGTACACAATTTTTAACCAGGTTCAGCCAACCATTCCTACATCTATGGATGCAAGTGAACTAATCCACCATACCATAAGGAAATTACAGAAAAGAAAAAAAAAAAAAAAAAGGATATACACATCCTTAGTTTCAAAACAATTCCATGTTTGAAATCAAGTGTCTCCCACTCTTTCTCACATCATTAACAGTTTGTTATAACCTATAAAGGCTCATCTCAATCTCGTACCTTTTTCCTCTCATGCCTAAAATATTTATAAAAACCTTTCCTTATTCAACAAGGATACCTGTTTTTGTAAAGAAACATAACATAGAAATATTTCATACAATATTCTTTACAAAAAATAATATGTACCAAATTGGTATTTGAGACACTTTCTAACAAGATGTGGAGAAAATGATAACTTCAGATTCAGTAGAGGATATGAGACAAAGCTAAATTTAGATGGTAAAAAGCCTTTAGGTATAGTTGAATAGTGGAGAGAAAGTGTAGAAGGTGTAAGCAATGCAAGCCTATTAGTTGCTTGCAATGATTTTGACTACTTCAGTAAAATAACTTAGAACAAGGAAATGGAAGTCATATTACTATAAAAATTTTGTTCCTTTTGTAAATGGTATGATCTATATATCATGTTACAAGTAACTATACAACAAACATGATATATTATCTGATTGTATACCTAGTTATATCTTTGGATTTTGAACAGAGACGTATAAAGCTACGTGCCACATGAACTTGACCACAACTCATCTAACTCAAACCTGGCTCAAAGCTCAAAAAAGAGAGCTTAATTGGAACCTAGAGTTAGACGTTGCATGAGGGCATTTAACATGACTAACCACCTGAATTGTAACATTAAGATATACATTATTTACCTTTGATGTTTTTTAAACACTTCAATTAGTAACAAGAAAAACTGAGGAAGCAGAGCCGAGAATAACAGAAGACAGAGGAAAGCAAGACAGCCTTTTCACAATAGTTTAGCATATATCTATTTCTTCCCCATATTTGGGTGTAAATTAAGTTTATTTCTACATGGACTATTCCTTGTATTAATAGAGAGCTTCCAAAAATGCTTCCTCAACACATTTTGTTACGTATAAAGGTCAAAGAGAAGCACCCAAACATAATTGTTGAAATGTGCATCTTTACGCTTTCAGCAGCAGCTGCCCTTCATGCCTATGAGTTATTTCAATATAGTTGCATTTCATTACATTTTTATCATTTCTCGCATATTTTATCCACATGCATGGCACAAGTCACTATATAATAAATAAAAATTATGGAATGCTAGCCATTACCTTGTGGAGAATACAGGTGGATGAAAATGGCTATGCCCACATAATTTTGAGGGAAGAGAAGGAAGAGAAGGAATCAACAATGAAGTATGCAAAATACAGACATAGTGTCCAGCTATGAGCTGTTTTACCAAACATGTTATCATAGAGTTGGAGATGAAAAATGAGAGAAAATAATTTGATTCATTTACCTCCAAAGAAACATCCCTGAGACGCCTTCCAGTTTGAGTACAGCAAATTCGGACCACTTGTTCATCACAACTGCCACTGATGATATAGTCCCTTCCATTCATGTAATAAGAACGGGTGTAATTTTGAGAGCTACCTGTTGAAGCTATCTCAAAATTCAAATGGAGTCTTCCATCAACAGCCAAAAGTTGTTTAACCTGACAAAATTTACCTGTTAGCCTCAAGAGTGCACTAATTAAGACATGACGTAATTTTTAGCTATTGAATTCATAATAGTTGTCAAAATATTTAAGATACAGGACAGGTTAAAATTTTCAGGTAAGGAATATTTTTACTGATATGTGGTCCCTTCAAGGTGCATCTTACAACACACACAATACACAATAGATATGATACAATCACATTTACTATTTTTTATAGTTTATAAGAAAAACCAAAATTGAATGACTCTGTAAGAGCTTTATTTTATTACCATTCAGGCATACTTTAGGATTAAAAATGGATGACAAAAGCCAAGGAAAAGAGAGAATGAGCCTGAGCAGAAGGATTTTACATGTGTTATTGAAGACGTGCACTGAAGATTGAAGCTCAAGTGCAACAACTGTTCAAATGAATGGTGGAGAGGTGTTGTTCAATTTAAACATATGTTATTCAAATGATTTAAATCTTGGCGTTGGGGATAATGATAAATGAAGAAACTTTTGCTTAAGATATTAGTTTCTTTAGTTCTGTTTCTTTTTTAAACTTTTGGGGGTTGATGGAAACTTGAGAAGTTAGAACCTTGGACAAAGCACATAATTACACACACACACACACACACACACACACACACACATATATATATATATATCAATAGTTTATTGTCATGTAAGCATATAGTTACACAAGTTTCTGATCATAATTTCTTTTCAATACACTGGCTTGTGACTTGTAGGGACTTGGAACTTTTGACATAATAATACTTATAAGGGATCAGTTGGAACTTTGCACATAAAATTGTGGTCAAAAGTTTTAAAAGTTTATATATGAATTTCATAACAAAATGATTAAAATGTAATATGTTGTTAATTTGATTTCATGAAAATTTAAGTGTTCAATGTTTGCAAATAGATGATATTGAGCAATGCTTATGCTACCTCTTTCAACCTTACTATATTTTATGAAATTGGTCATATATTGAGTGATTCTTCATTCTTGCAATTTATTCATTTTGCATGCATGCATAAGATTATGTTCTACTACCTTCCAGTCTTTAAAAGATTTTATGATACTGATATAATATAAATGTTACAGGAAAGCAGGAAACTGCAAGTTGAGGATTCATATTGGAGGTGTTAGTAGGTTGAGCTCATGCGGAATCTTTACTCAAACTAAAGACTCTCAAACATTAATCTCTAATATTTATTTTTCAAGACTCAAAAATTAATCTCTAATATTTATTATTTCCTTTTCTATTTAAAGTGTTGAATATGTAGTACAAGATCCTAATCAAATTCAATCTTACTAAATCATTGGAAATTGGATCCAAATCCATCTCCATCCTAATAATTGATAAGAGTTCAAAACTTAGAAACCAACTCTGGTATAAGTTGGGAATTTGGTATTCAGGAACTGATTGGCACCTCTAACTCATTGTAATATATAGGATTACCTCATTGTCAACAGCTGACACAAGAAGATAGTGGTCATCTGGAGAAAAGCAAGCCATTACATTTCCTCTTGAACTTGAAGCAGTATAGCAAGGCTGCATTGGTTTCTGTCTCAAATCCCACATTTTGACATCTTGATCAAATGATGAAGTAACAAAAAGGGAGGGGGAATGATTTGCAAACTTAACAACATTAATATGCTCTTGATGCATATCAGTGAACATCTGCAACCGTCTTCCACTATTGATGTCATACAAAGCAACATTTTTGGAGTACCCACTTGCAAGAAAGAGTTCATCTGTTGAGTTGACATGAACAGATGTCAATTGATCAAATTCATCAAAGGTGGCAGAACCAGCACTGCAGTAAATGTCTGCAACTGTTGACGACATATGCTGGATATCATACAATTTCAGTGAACCGTTATCAGAACCAGCAATGAGCTGTCATTCACCAGAAAAAAAGGAATCAAATGGAATGAGCAACTGCCACTGCATCAAAGATTAAGACAGCACTGAAGCAAATTTCATATAACCTCTACTGATTAGTAAAAATATGGTGAAAACATCACCAAGCATGATTTTAATATCCAAGAAAAAGAAACTACACTTCTCAGGCCCAATTTTCTTATTGGCAATCACCTCACTGAGGAGTGGGAATTTTCCTTGAGTTACCAGTGTTGAGCCACAAAAGGGATATACGCATATCTAGCATAAATATCCCAACTTTTAAGTCAGCAATTACCAAGTATTACAATATAATAAGGTGTTACTTTTAAAAGGATATTTCCAGCATTTTTAATAATGACAATTCATAAGCCACAAATTCCCAGGTTATCAACACTGATGTTATAAAATCATCTGTTTTGAACCAAACTTCCCCTGCATGTCTGTAATCAAGAGGCATGACTAAACACTTAAGAAGTATGGATGGAGATAACTGTAATGGATTATTATGAGAATTGCGAGGGCAAAAAAGTAATTTGCAAGTATATACCTTGGATGGATACTTCTTGAGCCAACAAAGTCCCAGTACACTATTCATTGCTCCTAGTGATGGAATATAACTAACAATCCTTTCACTCTCATGGTTGACAACAACAACATCACCATCTAGGGTTCCAAAGACCATTAGGCTAGAGTTAGAAGGATGGTACTCAAACTGCCTTGGACGAAAACTTCTTTCACCCCCTGAATCATTGCCTAAAATGGAAAGCGGATGCAACAATGGCCATGGTGAAGACCCTACTTTGGCAGCCCCTAGTGACCTGGAATAAAAATATTGAGACCTTCCAGGAGGACATGATGGCTTTTTCTTAGGAGTTTGTATACGATTATGGATTGCTTTTATTTCACGCATCTGCAAGATATCAACAACATTCTCTTTTCGATTCCTTCTGTAAGGTAGATACTCAAAATATTGTGCAAAAATAGCACTGGCAAAATCCCTTTCAATCTCTTTGATGAGCAAGTTATCTAAAACATTCAGATGTGGTAATGAAGCTATCATGTATTCCCTGTAGTGTTTCTCAAAGCATATTGGTGATGGATGATGAGAAACATACTTCAACATAATATCTTGAAGAGAAGGGATGCTTTGTGAGCTAAAAGCATCTTTCAAGGACACTTCTTCACTTGGAGTCCATGGTGTATAAAAAGGAACCTGCCAAACAGATCAGAATTTCATTATCTAGAATTTAGAGAGGGAGGCACGAGAGAGGGTGTCAGGCTTTGCAAGGAAATAAAATCATTCCATTTTATTTAAACACATCATCTCAAGTGTGAATCCATCCTATGAATGATGTTGAAATTTTGGATCATAATTAATTCTTGATATTCTACACATGATCTTATGCATACACAAAGAAAAAGGAATAAATTCATTTCTTCTCCTGTCCAAACAACCTTATAGTATTTCCCAGTTAAAATTACTCCATAAACCAACCTAATGGGCAAGACCATGTGGTTTACCTCACTCTGCAGATCAACTGCATTAGACAAAAGTTCCACCAAACCAAATTCTTGCTGGTGAGTAGAAAAGTCGACTTCACTATCATCTGATGAGTCCTCAGTTGTATTTTGGAATTCAGGATTCATAATGACATTATTATGCAAAAATAATTCCCGAAAGGCCTCTTGTGCGGTTGAATTTTGATTACCAAGTATCCAGCCATCAACTGATGGAGCTTCAATTAGAGGACCCCTTTGTGGCCGAACTGAATAAGTTCTGTCATTTGCCTTCCCACTAGATGACACAGGACAAGGTCCTGTGTCATAGCAACATAAACAATTCTGAAACCGAAGTTCTGCCAAAGAAGGGAGTTTAGAGAGTGCTGCAATAGTTGTCCAAAGATTGGACACTCTTGTTTCACACATCGAGAGACACCTTAGGTTTGGCATGCAAGTAAAACAATCCTCCCGGAAACTAGTGAGGGAAGTACTGAAATCCAAGTTAAGAGTGTGCATCTGCATGAACTTCCCAATCAAGTTGAGCTTCCGGAAATGGGAAGACCTCAAGTTTAATGCTTGGCAAGTCAAGCCTCTCTGAGAAAGATCCCTAACAGTAAAAACCAACTTGGTGAAATCAGATCATTTGGCTAGAAAAACCTTATTGCTTCTATGAATTTGCCTTGTATGTCATTTCCCAGAGCAAATAAGAAAAGAAAACCCAGAATTCAACATTCAGACAAAGAGAGGCACTACTCAACAGCATATAACATCAGGATAGCACATAAATGATTGATTGAAAATTAAGCAATCAAGGAAAGGAGAAAATTAAGGTCTAGCAAATGGATATTCTGAGAATCTGTATTCCAATATTATAATTCCAGAGAAATAAATGAGTCAGGCAAAGAAAATCCAGAAAGGGCATACTATAAACACTATATAAAATGATTCTAACCCTGCACCCTTTGAAGATTCTAAAAAATTCTAATGCAGATGTTGAGAAGATTTAAACATCTAAAATGCTTGTAACCCTCCTAATCAATTTAACTTTGACCAATAAGCTAACACCAGTGGGAACAATATACGAAACTCCAGGCACAGCTTCACGAATTACCTACTGATTGGTCAAACATGGGCACTGAGAGCAGTCTGCCCATCATCATTATCCCAGGTTAAAATAACATGTATGCATAAGAACTTCTAACTGTTGTCATCATTTATTGCCTCTATCATACAACATCAATTCTTCTGACATTAGTAGGGACCAAGATGTTGACAGATCCAGCACTTAACCCATTAACAAGAGCCCTTCAATTAGATATTCCAGAATCACCATAAAACCTCAGTCTGATCTTCTTCAAGCTACAAGTAACTCATTCCAAGTACTATAAGAGAAAGATGGACAATTCACTCCCATAAGGAGTTGAATTTAGACCCCCTCCTTCTGCTTCAATAAACACATTTCAATTCATAAGAGAATTGATCATATTTCAAGCTTCCAAACATTTCAAGTTTCCAAACACTAGAAATTTCTCTTGACTGAATTGTGGAGCTTTATTAATCTGTCATTACTAAACAGGATGGAATAGAAAGAAATGAAAATACATAACAACATGACAGAATAAACTGATACTAGATAAATACTTGAGGATAGTGCATAAAGAAAATCACAACATACCGCAAGAAGTCCTTCCCAAGTGAAAGATCTTGGAGATCAACAATTCGAAGCTTTTGATTGATTGCACGCATCAATGACAAAGCATGTTCTCCATTCAACACACATGATGATTCATTAAATATGTCAACTGCATCAATCTCTGAAGCATCGATTTCCATTAACAAGTCAAGAAGAGGATAGAAATCAATATCCTTTACTCTGTCCAAGAAAACCACCATGCTACATGGTTCATGATTGTTTCTTTTCACCTTGGCCTGCATGGTAGAATAATCAGAATAATTTATTATCACTAGTAACATTGACAAGATTGAAAATTCCAGCATTGTACCCTTTCCAGGTGTGAAAGAGAAAGAATTACACCAAATGGCACAGGACACAATTCATCCCAGCAAGACCCCAAACTTGAACAAAGAAAATATGACTAAGATATGAGGAATATCAAGAAGGGGTGAAAATAGTACTGAAATTGGATCTTTTCAGAGTGATAACAATGTCCAATTAATTAAGAACAGCTAAAACCTACATTATTAAGTCTGCTTCAAATAGTGTTTTGGTTTTTACATTGGGATGCAGTGTATAGTGTCAGATTCATCTAGTGTTCCATTTCAGGTTTACCACCATTAATACATGTATACATACATGCATAAATAGATATATATACATATACACACATGCATATACAAATAAAGATACATGAATATATAGATACATACTGCATCCATGTATACACACGTACATTTTGCATATTTACATATACACATTTCTCCATACCTATCTAATGTACAAACAATGTACCAATATATACATTTTAATAGAAGGCCAAGAAGATTTCATTAAAAAGCAACTATTTTCATCCAAAGAGCTCATTTAATGACCAAAGGCAGATGGACGTGACTGCAACTAGATACAATCATACAAACCTTAAAAAGAGCGGATAAAACTTCAGTATTAGGTGGTGCTCCATGCTGCCTACAAGAATCAACATACCTATAACAAAAAACAGAATAAAATGAGAGTAAATCAAGCATCTATTATAGATAAATATTGAAATGGAGATATTACATTAAGAATTTCCAAAACCAGATTTCTATGTCACTAAAGTTTAATCCTTTTTAGTGCCTAAACCAGCTGTACAGATCTGAATTCAGATAGCAGATAGTTTTAGTTAATAGACCAACTTAACATTGATGATATCTAAAAAACCTACAAAATTTTAATGCTATGCTTTTTTATTTTTGTTGAACAGAACAGAATTTTTATAAAATGTAATACCATTTTGAATCTTGAATAGCCTCATCTTCGGCTAATTTTACAGTGGTAATTACTAAAAAGGACAAATACAAGGGATATTTGGACCTTTCTAAGTCCAAAAAAGAAAAAACCTAATCCTTTGAGTCTTACAAGCATTTTACAGATTTACGTTAGATACAAAACAGCTTTTTCTTGAAACTTTGCTCATAATATGACTAGTCAATTAGCAAGGCTGTGTGAGAATGAAGCATCAATAACTACATCTTGTTCCACCACAAGTATCTGTCCAAAGATGGTTATTTGTCTGGTGCAGGAGTTGAAAGTTTGGAGCCCATTACCTACCACATACTTGGACTGCTCAATTCATACATGATACTTCATTGCTTCTGATTTGTGAATGAACTTAAATACTACCAAAATAATTATCTTTTTGATGATTTTGAAACATTTTGCTATCAACTAATTGATTTTTTTGGTGCTATTTAGTCCCTTTTAGTTTTACTTATAAAATAACATAACTTTAACAGTAGTTCCAAATTATCAAGGTCCTTTCAACATTTTTATTACAAACAATAAATGTTTTGAAATACATGATAGTAACTCATTTAGAAAAAATAATTAATGAAACATAGTATTTAGGCCATGTCCCTAAATAGCTCCAATTGAAACTAAGCATTCTGACAATGTCCTTTTTGCACTTCCTTTCCCATGAAAATTTCAAGAAGCACTAAAGTCTTCAATATACTCCTACAAGTACTTTGCAAAAATCTGCCAAGCAGTTCTTCCTCTCTATGTCTTGTTACTGACACATCTAAGTCTTCTAAATAAAATCAAGATCTCAAATAGATCATATGGCACTCAAATAAATGACATATTTAAGATTCATGGATTCCAAGGCATGAAAGAAAAAGCTAAAGGAAACTTAGAGCTTATTTGGCAGTAATTCTAGGAAATGTTTTTAGTCTTTCTAGCATTTGAAAACAGCTCTTTTGATAAAAAAATTTCAAGTGTTGGAAAGGTTAGAAGCTTCTTAGAATCAATGTCAAACGGGCTCTTAGATTCTCTAAATTTTGAAAAAAATATATCATATTTGAATTTCTCCTGAAACTTTCAAATCTGGGATAAAAGTTGAAACTCTTCTAATTGAAATCACATCCATCTTCATTTAAATTCTTTCCCCTCTCAACTATTCACTCATGTTAAACACAACTGCAAGTAGGACTAGTGACTCATCAAAGATTCGTCCATCTTTCATCTGCTTAAGAAAAGTTTTGGATCGATCAAATTGAATGAAGGATTACGAACCATGGATTTACCATTGAACCTTATATTCACACTAAGTTCAGTCCTTTTTCCGTAGATGAGTGTGAGTGTAACACTTCTTGTTGGCATCATCTCCCTGTGTCTACAGCCACAATACTATCAGCAAAGACTACTTGATTGTCCTACATGGATTTACAAAGTTGTTCATAGACCTGTAAGTAGGGCCAATTTGAACCATATCGGTGATGTCATAACTCAAACCAGACTGTTTCAAGTAAAACACGAGGCTTCAAATTTCAATTGACACAGCTGAAACCCCATAATCATATCCTTGTTGGAACACTGAGTCAATCCAATCAAGGGTTTAATTCAAGCGCTCCTCTTGTGTTTGCTTTCTGAGAAAATGATCTTTCAACCTTACATTTTACATTGTTCGGGACTCACTAAAAACCTCCACCCAATTAAACCTAATAATACCACTTCATTTACCCGGTTTCTTTTCATTTTAAACAAGCCTAGAAAAATACAAAACACAACCCACAACTTATTTTCTCCTTTTTTTTCTCAGCGACCAAACAAAAAACTACGCATTTTCCACACTACACAGAATCAAGAAAGTGACACACGATCAGCAATGAATTCTGAATTAGAAATTCAGTACCCTATCAATTAAATCGATTAATTAAACAACACGACTGAACTACAATTTGTTGCAAAGCTCCACAGAATTTCCAAAACAATTAGACTAAAGAAAACCAAATTTGATACCTTTCCTCCAAGGTTGGAATATCCACAGCCATGGCTGTTTGACCTTCAATTTGAAGAACACTTGGAATTCAGGACCGTCTATATAGAAAGAGAGCGGATTTTACAAGTAAATAATAAAAAATTCCATTTTTCACCTTTGCTTCCAATGGGTAAAATGTATGATGAAGGGTATGCATTTTCAGCCGTCGATTTATACATATATAAATTATATTTGGTGATGATTAGTTTTTACTGTTAGGGAGTGTGCTATGAGTGACACGTGTAAAAATTGTACTTATTTTCAAATTGGTTTTATGAGGATGTGAAAACTAGGGAATATAAAAATAAAGGTAGCAATAATTCACACACGAAAATCAAAGGCATGAAAGAGTAAAAATTGGGATATGGAGGGTTTGTTTAGATGATATTGCAAATTTACAAATCAAATTTTATAAAAATATTAATGTTTATTTTTTCAAATTTTATGTTTCTTGTTTTTATATGTGATCCAATTTGATCTAACATATACATTTTCTCGGTTATTTAGAATCCTTATGTTTTTAATTTGACTCTAGTTTCTAAGGTCGTAGGATGATTTTTATTAACGAAATCAATTGATATAATCTTTTGCATAGGTATAAATAATGACATCAAACAAAGAGGAAGGAATATCGGGCATTGTCACATTAATACGTGGATAAGCACAATATTGTAAAACAAGCCAAATAATTTGAAAGTCGCCTTTTATTTACCTTACTAAACAAGTTAATTCTAAAAAATTCAAATTAATTTCAAGATAAGTAAAATCAATCTCAAATCAGGCATAAATGTAAATAAATGACAGTTTATTCATTGCTTAAATAAATTTTGTAAATAATTATTTTTAAAATAAATTTACATGGAACCTATTTTTAAATTTACAAATGATAATATAAGAAATGGTGAGAATAAATCTTTGATACAAAATATGTATTATTTATATAAAAAAAATGTAGAGAAATTATCATATATTCTTATTTTACAAATTTATTTTTAATTTAAATTTGAAATATATTATGCAAAAATTTCTGATACAGAAAAAGATGGGTTGCATTGAATCATTATTGGGCATGGGACCACGAGTTCAAAGCAGTTCAAAGGATTCTGGGCCAGCCCACAAATCTGGGCCCAAAATCTATGGGATGAATCCAACTCAACCTAACTCACAAAAGCCCATACAAATCATGACTGGGATTGGGCCAATCATGCGGACTTCTAAGCCCAATTGCTTCTCAAGGTTTGACCTTGGCCCAAGGTCAATTAATAGCCTGCACAAGGTTGGTAGAAATCCACACAAGCTTGAAAAAGCCTTCAACTAATGACTTGCTCCTTCATATAGCATTTCTCAAATGCTATTTTTAAAAATGTATTTTAAATATTTTTTTCTTTATTTTATTTCCCTTACATTTTTCTTCCAATTTTCGTGAAAATATTTCCAAATTCCCAATATTTTGATTGTAAAATACCTATTTAAAAAGGAAAATGAAAAATAAAGCCACAAATTCAGGTGCCAAAAACCCTAACTTCAAAACCAAAACATGGAGCAAATCAAGTTGGATGAGACCCAACTCTTGTATGCAATCATAGCTTGCCCCAATTCAATCCACAAGTCAACCTTTCAATTGGTACCTTGGACCACTCACCCTTCAAACTCAAAAGACAAAACTCAAATAGTGACCCACACCCACAAAGTAAAATTCAAAAAAATTCAACACTCAGCAGTACAAAAAGGGTCCCCATCTAGGGTTAACCTCCATAACCCCAAACCCTAATTATTATTAAAAAAAAAAAAAAAAAGAGAGGGGTGGGGGGGTCATATCTTCCAAAGGAAAAAAGTGGTAAATAAAGAAGAGGTGACCCCAAAAGGTGAAGACCGAACCCATCAGCATTGCATGTGCTTTGTGGGTGGCTAAAGAAGGAGGTTGGTGATGTTGGTGGTGGGCAAAAAATAATAATAATATCATAAATTGGGGCCCATATTGAAGACCAGGCTTTAATTTATGCCTGCCCTCTGCTTTCTTTATGGATTATTATTGTCTTTTTAGATTGAAGAGGAACATATAAGAACCTGGATGTTTCCATTTCAAGTTAGGAAAATAGACAGTGTAGCTACAAAGTGAACCAATTATTTTAAAGGGTTTGAAGAATACAGTGGGGATGAATCCATTATTAAGTCTTTTTAATTTAAATATAGCTGCTTTGTTCCTTTACATGATTGCATCTTTAGACTTTAACATCCATATATAAATATATATATATATATATATATATATATATATATATATATATATATATATATATATATATATCATACAATGTATATGGGGCTTTTGTGAGGGTCAAGGCCTTTAATTATTAGGGTGATCATAATATTAGAATAATGCTAGTAATTCTAAATGGCTTATTGAAAGTGTTACTTGGAATAAATATAGTGATAATAATAATAATAATAATAATTGTTTTTACAAAATAATTTGTTACAATACTAAATTCTAAATAAATGGAAAATAAATAAATTAGAGAAGATTTTCATGTCAAAAATCATATTTTAGGGTGGTGTAGAGGGATTCTCATAAAACCATGTTTAGCATGTAATATGGTAATACTTCTCAATAATAGTTTTATAGAGAATTGATTCTAGTTGGTAACTATTTTTTAAAATAGGTGTAAAAAATAATTTTTGAATATAGTTTTTGAAAGCTGTTATTTGATGTTTTATAAAATAAAAGTCTGTTTGGGAATTGAAATGTTTTTAACATATTTTTAATATTTTTAAATATTTTTTAAAGATATTTTTTTTAATCATTCTACATACTTGTACAATTATTTTATAAACAACTCCTAAAAAACAAGTAAAAATAATAGAAAACAACTAAAAAATGTTATCTGAAAATATCATGCCCTTGTTTGGTAACTATTTTTTAAAACAATTCTGAAAAATAGTTTTTAAAAATTATTTTATGATATTTAGTAAAATAAAAGTCTTTTTAAGAATCTGAAATGTTTTTAACCTCTATTTAATATTTTTAAATATGTTTTAAAAATAATTTTTATATCAAATATTTTATTTTTAATTATTATATATGTTTGTATAATTATTTTCTAAAATAGTCCTAAAAATACAACTAAAAGATGTTTTTTTTTTAAATATCATATTTTATATTCTTAAGAATATAAAACAAAAAACGGTTTCTTGTTATCAAAAGCATTTTTCATTTTTTTTAAGAATAGAAAACTATTTTAAAAAATAGATGTCAAACAAGCTCTGTAAGTAAAACAAATTTAAAAAAAAAAAAAAAAAAATTATTTTATAATATTTTATAGAACAAAACTCTGTTCAAAAACTTGAAATGCTTTTAACTTATTTTTTATTTTTTAAAAACAATTTTTATTTATAGTGCTTTATTTTTAATTATTCTCTATATTTATATGGTTGTTTTTTAAAACAACCCTTAAAAACAAGTAAAAATAATGGAAAAAAACTAAAAAAAAATGTTCTCAAAAAACACCTTTTTATTTTTAAGAACAAATTTTTTTTTTTATAATTTTTAGTTGCCAAACATTTTTTAGAAGGGTTAACGAACAAGCCCATAAATATCATTTTGAGATGACTAAAAAAATATTTTGAATGTATTTTTTATAACACAAAAGAATTTTTTTTTTTAAACAAAAAACTTAGGAAATGATAATTCAAAAATCATTTCAAGTTATATTGGTTTATTATATAACTGTTTAAGTTTTTAGGTGAATTAGTAATTAATATAATTATTAAATCCTTAATTATTAGAATTTAAACTTTGTATACTTTTGGTTTCCTCAATTTATTTCATCTTCCCATTTTTCTTTTTCTTATTTTTTTAAAAATAAATGTGGAGCATCAAAATGTATAAAATTTATCACAATCTATCATTTATCTTACTTCCGTCATATTTTCTTATTTTGAGGTGTTGTTTGTTTTTTTTTAACTTTTTACTAAAAAGTAACTTGTTTTTATATTTTAAATCGATTTTTGTATTTATTTCTTGTTGATATTATTACTTATTTCTTAAAGTTTTTTATTGAACAGAAAAAATCAAAATATTTAGTTTTTTTTTTAATGTTAAAAATAACTTTTTGGTTTTTTTTTTTTTTTTTTTTTACTTTTAATATTTAATAAAAATAAATTATTTAAAAATAAATAAATAACTTAATACTTACCACTATTAAGCATTATTTATTTTTAAGTATAAATAAAATTAAGTAAAATAAAAATACCACCTAAGTCCTTGTTTGCTTTAATTTCTCTAAAATCAAAAACTCGTTTTTAAACTCAACAAGAGATTATATACTTATTTGGCTAATTTTATTCAAAAAGCTAATAACTTCAAAAAAAAACAAAAAAAACAAAAACAACTTAACATGAAAGCTAATAAAATATTATTTCTTCTAAAAATTCTATTTTAAGTTATATAAATTTCTTTCATGTTTAATAAAATTTTATAACACCAAAATTAATTTTTTTAAATGCCACTTTGACTTAAATTTTAGTTTTCACTTAAAGTAAAAAATATGAAATTATCAAAAAAATAAAAAACAAAAAACAAAAAGTTATAGAGTAAGTACACAAACTATAACATATTCACATCTTTTTACTTTATCTTTTTGCCACAACTTAAGGTTGTCCAAGATCTTATCTAATCAAGTATGGATCACAAAATGAGACCAATATTCTTTAAACCAACTTTCTCAAAAAAAAAAAAAAAAGGGGAAAAAGGCTTATTGGGGTGGGTGTCTTTACCCTTAAGGAACATCAATTCAATGAAGCTAGAGTACTACCTATAAATAGTAAGAAGATGACCCACTGCCCCCACATACCCAAATGGTCCACTTGTTGATGGACTTATGATATATCATAATATTAAGAAAGTGAAATCCATTGGGTGGATGTTAACAGCCTGTTAAGATATTTTGTGTGGCTGATGCCACTTTATTGTGACAACACCCACAAATCAAAACAAAAAATGCTACAAAATAATTTTTATTAGAATCCAAGGGTCCATCCAACCTAACACACACATATCTTTATCACATATCAAGTGTCAACATACTTCAAACATAATCCTGTCTCGGAGATTTGGTGATGGAATATGTATCAATGTGATTTTGAAAATTAAGATTTTTTATTTTTATTTTTTAAAAAGGGCACATAAAACCAAGCCAAATGCTTGGCTGTTGCTTTTGAATGGAAGTGCACATGCAAGATTTATTTTTTTCTTTTTTTTTGGTGGGAAATTTGTAGTTTCCAAGTGGAAACAATAGGGGAAAAGAAGTGGGGCAATGCTCCATTTGTTCTAAGGTTATGTGGAAGAAAGATAGCTTGATGTTGAATTTGTTGGATGGAGATATGTACTTGCATGATATAAATGTCTCTATGATATTTATATAATTGATGTAAATTTAATTTTAAAAAATAAAAGGTTTTTTTTCATGATTTTTTAAAATTAATTAATTTCTAGTATATTTGACAGTGATATTAAAATGTGTTTCTAGTTTTTTTATTACTTTAAAGATAAAATATCTATTTGGGAATTGTTTTTTAAAATAGTTTTATGTTATCTAAAACAAAAAATATAAAAAATACGATTTGACAATCAAAAATTGTTTTTTATTTTCTGTTCTATTTAGATAATATCTGTTAATTATTTTCATTTGTTTTTTGAAAACTGTTTTAAGAAATAATTATACAAATATGTAGAACGATTTAAAATAAAACATTCGATCTAAAAATTATTTTTAAAATATTTTAAGTTTCTAAGCAAACTTTTGTTCTACAAAAATTAAATAATAGTTCCTCAAAAATTATTTTTCAGAATTATTTTTTAAAATAATTGTCAAACAAACCCAAAATTTTTCAAGTATTAGAAGGTTGAAACCACTTTCTAAAATAATTGTCAAGCGCACTCTTAATAGTTTTATAATAGAAATCCTTCCCGACTCCATGCTCTTGTAATTTCTTCTTATATATATATATTTTCACAACAATTAAGTAATATAAATCATTATTCTTCTAATTTCTCCAAGACTTTAATTCAATTTTGTTATACATTGTTGGTTGGTTCAAATTTTTAGTCCCTTTTTTCATCAACTAAATCCTAGTGGAAATAGATGACAACATGCAAATCATGTCAAATTTTCCAAGCATTACTTTAAAAAATCTATTTCATTTTTTTAATTTATTATTATATTTAGTTTTCAAATGATTTAACTGAAAAATTATGAATACAAATTTTATTTTCATCTCTTTTCTCAATTCATATTCTTGCTTACCAAACACTATCCATAATTTTCCATAAATTATTTTTTTCCTAAAAAATATTTCCCATTGTCGTTTTCTTAAATTCCATCCCAACATTTCAAGGCCACTTATGAAGTGGGTCATGTGGGTCATTTTGTTTATGGTTGGTAAGGCTACATCACACCTTATGATATTTAATTAGGAGATACCCACATCCAAATCTTCAAAAATTGTCAGATTTTATAATGAACAAAAAATAAATTTAAGTAGCTTCAATTCTATTTGTCCACTTGTATTTTCTAACATTTTGATTCAAAAATATAAAATTGATTTCATTTTTAAATTGATTTCAAAACCCTATATTATATCACATGGTCTATTTATTTTTCAAATATTAATTGTATGGGGAATATTTGAGAATCTTTTTAATTGTTAAAGAATTTTACACTACATTTAATAATACATTAAAATATAAGTAGAAGAATTTTAAGAATTATAAATCTTTTTAATAAATTAAGATTAAAAATGTTTTTACAGAAGAATTAAAAAAAGAAGTTTGTATAATAACAATTCTTTCGTTATAGTATATTATTATTATTGAAATATTTTGTTAAAAGACTTGAAATAGTTTTAAAATTGAAAAAATAACCCCTTTTTGTCTCTTTTATTTTAAAAAACTAACCTATTTTTGACTCTTTTATCCTTCTTTATTTTAACAAAAATGACATCATCCTCCATTCCCAATTCATTTTCCTCCCATTCTAACCTAGGGCTCTCTCCCTCCCTCTCTCTCTCTCTTCACTCCCTTAAGGAATAAAAATCACAAGCAAAAATTCTTTCATCCTTCTTTTTTCTTCAAGATTGTCATTCTCCATTTTTGTAGTACCTTTTGTCAAAGGTTTTTGCTATTATTTTTTATTAGGAATATTTACACTTATTTTTAGTTGAGATTTTTTTTGCATTTAGGGTTTGTAGTGTTTCTATTAGGGTTTTTTTCTTTTTCTTTTTTTGGTTTTTTACATTTTTATTTAAACTTTTATGATATTTTTTATTAGGGTTTTTTATCATTGTTTTTTGGTTGAGATTTTTTTTACAATTAATTATTTTATTCTTTTTGGAGATTTTTATTGTTCTGTTTTTTTTTTTTGGAATTTTGGTTGAAGTTATCTGCTTTTGTTTTTTTATTAGGATGGAGTTTTTATTGGGTTTTGAAAATGAGATCAAATTAATTAAGATTTGTAGATAAAACATAAACTTAACGAAAGTACAACTTAAGTCATTATAATCAAATTCTCTATGGATGAAAGGGAGTTTTAACATCAATTTAGATTTTTTCTAAATAAAACTTAACTATAGTATAATAATTTAGGTTATCATTATGATGGAAAATGTAACCTTAGTCAAGTTTTTTTGTAGACCAAACTTAAATTGAATGTTGATGAAATGGGAAAGAAGGAAAGTTTGAAGTCATACTTAGAGATGAAGTCATGTAATGAGAGGGAATATGTTGGGATCAATGTTAGGGTGAAAATGTTAAAATAAAAAAAAATAAAAAGTTTGAAAGATAAATGAGCAAGAAAAAAATGAAATGAACAAAATAAGTGAGAATACATAGTTATTGAGATAAACAAATTGAAAGGGTAAAAGAGTCCAAAATGGGTTGTCCTCCGACGAAATTAAGGAGGGAGGTCATTCTTACTATTTGATGATTATTTTGACATATCTCCCCAAATAGCTCATTATTATTTATGAATGAAAATGCTTTATCAAATTTAATTAATTTTATTTTTCATAAAGTAGATTCAATAATAATAAAATTTACAACTATTTTCGACAACGATAGAAAAAAAAAAATTTAGCAAATAGAAAATTATTTTCTATTTTTTTATTTTAAAAATAAAAAATATGGTGTTTTTAGAAAATAATTTTTACTTGTCTTCAATTATTTTTACTTATTTTTAACAATTATTTTAAAAATAATTATACAATAAAATGATTAAAAATAAAATATTAGATATATAAATTATTTTTAAAATATTAAAAATGAGTAAATAAATATTTTAAGTTTTTAAACAGATTTTTATTTTAAAAAAAATTTATTTTTCAAAACTGTTTCTAAAAACAGTTACTAACGACTGAGATACTTCCAAGAAGATATCGGTGGCAACGTGGCCAAGATTGTATGGGAAATCAGGCAAAAACCAACAGAAAAAGGTCAAAATGGAAGCATAGACTAGAGAGAGCCTAACCACCATGACTGTAGAGATAGGCCATGGCCAACCCAAAAGATAAGCTCAGTGGCATCATCCTTCGTCCCCCAGTCCACTCGCACTTCCCCTTTCTTCACCATTTCTTTTTCCAATTTATAAGATATTATATTAAAATCATTTTCAAGCTTGTGTGAAACTATTTTATTAGAAGTTTTTTTAATTCACGTGCTGTTTGTTTATATTAATTTATGTTTTTATTTCCATTTTTTAGAAAATTGAGTTCCAAAAATGAAAAAAGCGAATACATTAATATAGAAATTTTAAATTTTTCTTAAAAATTTTGAAATCTATTTTTTGAACCGTTAAGCAAAAAAAGAAATAAAATCAATTAAAAGAACTTACGAGACTCACAATATAAGATAAATATACATATTACAAAAATAAACAAATATTAACATAAATAAAACATTATTTTATATATATATTTGATATGATAAGATTTTACAAATTTTATTTTCTATAAACAATTTTTATTTTTTTTTTAATTAAACTTATATTCAAGAAAAGAAAAAAAATAATAGATTAAAGTTCTATTTGACAACTATTTTTTAAAACAAATTTTTCGGTCTTCCAAACAAAAAACACATTTTGTAATAAAAAACCATTTTCTGTTTTTTACTCTTAATAATAGAAAAATAGAACAGAGAAAGTTTTTTAGTTTTATTTATTTATTATTTTCACTTGTTTTTTCAGTGATTATTTAAAAAAATAATTATACAATATTAAAAATAAATTATTAGATATAAAAATTATTTTTAAAAATATTAAGAAATAGGTTAAAAATATTAAAAATACTTTAGATTTTCAAACATACATTTATTCTACAAAAATTAAAGAACAGTTTTCAAAAATTATTTTCAAAAACTTTTTTATAATTATTTTAAAAAATAATTACCAAGCATACTCAAAATTTGTTTAAAAAAAATGAAAACTAGAAAACATTTTCCAAATCAAATGCAACTTTAATGTCATAATATAAATTAGAAAAGTAACCTTGATGATATTTTTTTTATAATGTATTATATAACAAAAAAATGATTTTCTTGATTAAAAATTACCTATCAAGGGATTATTTAGAAATTATTTTTAATAATTCTCTAGATTTTTAAAATTGATCAAAGTAAATTTTAAAAATGTATCAAACACTTAGTTTTTTTTTAAAAAAAAACTATATTTTTAAATATCGGAAAGCAATTTTTTTATCCCTTCTAAAAGAACTCTTAGCCGTACAAGATGCCATATGCATCATGTTGTATTATTATATTTTCAAGGGCGTGTACAACATTTTTTTTAAATGAATTTATTTGAAAAGCATGCATTAAAGGTATCTTTTTCCCTTTTTCAAGTAAACTTTTTGATAACTTTTTCTCTTTTATGCAAAGGGATGACAAATAAATTCAACGGCAATAAAAAGCATCAAAATCATGATATTATTTATAAAAAAAAAAACATTAAATACCTTTTGAATGGACTTAAATTGTCATATTTTTAGCTTTAATTGTAAAATGAAACTAAATCCAAAGTTATAAATTTTGAAATACTCAACCAAATTTTGAATTCAATTTTATTCTATTCCAACTATTCAGACAAGATTTTATGCCGACCCGACAATATTGACATATTTTCGTAATATTTCATTAATAATTAATATGATATACTATTTTTTTTATTTATTTTTTTTTCAAGGATCATCTTACAAATTATACCAACAGTATTAACAAATCTATTCCTTCATTTAAATGTGTAAAAGATTCTCGTCAAGCTTAAAAGTCGAGTACTCTACAATTATCATAAAAGTTTTATTAAATATGAAATGAATTTTTTGTACAATTAACATATAATTTCTATAACAAAAAAAAAAAAAACCTTATTTTTATACTAAATGTTTTCTTAAATCATAAAATTTTTGAACTTTTTTCTTGAAAAAAAAAAGACTTTTGGCTTCTCATAACGACCAGCATAATCCAAACGAAAAGAATCATTGTGAAATCATAATCCACTCTAATTAGAAGATGATACAAATCCCTCTTCAATTCTTAGGGGAGAAGGAAATGAATAAAGGTAAAAAATTGCATGAAAAGGGTGTTAGAAAGAGAAATGGAGTGTCGTTAGCTGTATCCACTATAAAAATGGGAACAAAAGTTGAAAACGCGTTTCTTTTGGGCCCTCTTCGTCTTCTTCACGTGCCCAACAACTCCCCTCATCTCCACCATTTCAAAGCCTACTACTATTCCATTCACATTTCACCCTTCCCTCACTTCCCCATACTTATAAAAATATTTTTCTTCTTTATATTATCTTCTCATATTATTATATTCTATACTTTATTATTAGTTCCCTTTTATTAATTGCCTAAAATCTTACTATAAAAAAAATAATATATGTATATAAAAAAAAAATGAAGAAGTTGGAGGGCAATAATAGAAGGAGAAATGGAGAGAGGAGATGCATGTCATGATTGATGAATTTGTTATTAGAAGGAACAAAAATTTGGAGGTTGTATCTGAATATATGCCATGGAGAGAATCTTGGTGGACCTACTTTTTGTGACACCTTCTATCACCCACCAATGGTCACAACTTGGATTTCATTTGTCTACCATCTCAAGTTCATTAGCTTTTATTTTATTTATTTATTTATATATATATTTTTTATTATATGCTTCAAAATGTATTATGGCTAGTTATGTAGGACCCTCTTAACTTATATGAATGGTGGTTATTAAGCATATTATAGATGTAAGAACAAGAATAATGAAATTTTTTTCTCCTTTATATGATTATTGAAATGATAGCAAGGATTTTTTTTTTTTTTTCTTCTTTTTGCATATGTATTGTTAGGTTATGGCTAGCATTTTATCAATCGTAATTTCCCTAATTTCATATAAAATAGGAAAATAAGGATTTGTTTGGTAATAGTTTTTAAAAGCGATTTTAAAAAATGATTTTTGAAAACTATTTATGATTTTTATGAAACAAAAGTCTGTTTTGAAACATGAAATGTTTTTAATATATTTTAAACATGTTTTAGAAATAATTTTTATAGTAGTGTTTTATTTTTAATTATTTTACATGTTTGTATAATTATTTTTTAAGATATTTTTCAGAAAACAAGTAAAAATAATAGAAAATAATTAAAATATATTCTCTAAAAATATTTTTTTTTATTTTAAAAAATATAAAATAGAAAACAGTTTTTAATTGTCAAACATGTTTTCTATGTTTTTTGTTTTAAATATTAGAAAATTATTCTAAAAAAACAATTTCGAAACATGTCATAAATTCATATTCCCTTAATTGATTTGAAACATTTTTTTAAAATATGTATACGAGAAGAAGAAAAGATAAGAAAATATTAGGAATGCTTGAAAAAAATAGAAATATTAATGAAAGAGACTTGATCATTATTTCATTAGAAATTTTCATTTTTAATTGAGGTAACGTATAAAAATAATTTATTAATTTTAAAATTATTATTATTATTATTATTTAATTTTTGTCGCATTTTTTATCAAACTTTGTTTGAAAAAAAAAATTGACATAACAAAATAATTTGCCCATTTGTGACATTAAAAGAAAAACATAATTATTTTGAATATTAATATGATGCAACGTTTGGAAAAAAAATCATTGAATTAGTCATATCAAGTCATTTTAATTGGAATCCATAAATCAATGGCATCTCCATAATTTCATTGTGTGTCAAAATCAATTACAAAAAATGAAAAAAAAAAAAAAAATTAAAGTAGATTCAATCGAATTTTCTATCAATTACGATAATAGACTACCCTAAAAAGGCTCAAGGCCAAGAAAAAAAAATTTAAAAAAAGAAAAGAAAAGAAAAGAAATATTGAGTGGGCCCACGCATGAGACCCAGGGGTGGCCCATTAGTGTGGCACACGTGCAAGCCTTGTGAGGCCAATCTCTCGGCAAAGTCCATATATGAACTGTCAAAAGAGAAGAAACATCAGCCGGTCAAAAAGCGGTCCCATTTTAATGGGCTAATTCTTTATAGTGGGCCCATTCCGTCCCTTCACTTTATTTCTAGGGATATGACCTCACTCCCATATCTTTGCTTTTAAATTTTTAATCCTAAGTTAAATTTATTTTTATTTTTTACTTTAATCATTCTTTTACCACAATTTTCATAATTTATCACCACCCTTAACTTCTTGGAGACTTTTTTATAGGTTACCATTTTGGTCTATTTATACTATAATTTTCTAAATATTTAGGTCCTGTTTGGATCGATTTTTAAGAAGTCAAAAGACCTTTTTTTTTTTTCATTTTTTAAGCTTAATAAAAACTTCTATACCTTTTATCGAAATTATTTAGATATTTTAGGGTTTTAAAAAATATTACTATTAGAGTTAGAAAATCTTTACTTTTAAAAGTTCTAATTTTGACTTTTGATAGGTCAAACTTCTTTTCTATAAGTTCAATAAGAAATTTCTATGCACTTTTCCTTTTGTTTAAAGATTTGATGGTTTAAAAAAATACCTTAATAGGAAAATTAATAAATATTTTATAATATTAATATTGTCCTTTAAAATTTACGACTTTAGTTTTAATTTCCAAATTAAAATAAAAAGAACAATCTCAAACTAGAACTTACTATTTTTTTTTTCTTTTTTTTCATGCCATTATTATAATTATTATTTACTAAATTTTGCTATTTTTAAACTTAAAACCAAAAAGGTAAAAAATAATGAAAAAAGAAAAAAGGAAAAAAAGGAAAAAGGAAAGCTTAAGCATCATCAATAGGTTTTGATATACTTGGAAAAAACATATTTCATTTGATAAAATGCTTAAATCTATTTGATTGAATGTTTAATTATTTACCTTTAATAAAAACTTTTAAATTGGCATAAGCTGGATTTTAGGTCCTTAGAATCATATTTATTAAAATAAGGCAAATAGCATATATAAAAAGTGACTTTTTATTAAAATTTACGAGATTATTGCATTTCTTTTCTCAGAAAAAATATTTTTTTATACATTAATATGAAGAAAACTACAAAATACGAACTCAAGTATATAAAACACAAATTTCAAACAATTATTTAAAAATAATTAGCATGTAATGAGTGTATAAATCTCGAATTATTTTTAAAGTTTCCTATTTTATAATTATTTTTATAAGAGGAAAAGTATCAAAAATTGATATTTAAATAATATAATGATTTATTAATTAAAAATTAATTTTATATCAAAATAAAAAATATTTATATTTTTAATATTACTTTGATGATTATGTATATTCATAATAATTTTATAATTTATTTTTTAAAACACTTAAATAATGCTTTTAAATTCATAATTTATCAAACATTTAACTTTTTCTCATAATTTATTTTCAACATAATCACTGTGAAATTTAAAATTGGGACTATCAAATAAAACAAATATTTAATGAAAAAAAAAAGAAAAATCCAAAATTCTCAAGCTCCACCGAAATTGTAGGTGAGGGAAAAAAAAGTAATATTTAAGCCATAAAAAAATTTTAAAATAAAAAGAAAGAAAAGGGAGGGAAAAAAAGTACAACAACCTCTGTCATTCTTCGCGGTTGCCGTTTCAATTTCTTCCTCTGCCGTTTTGTCAAAATCTCACTCCGCTAACGGCGTAGAATATTTGAAATAACTGTGCATGCACCTCCGCGAATGTCTAAAGGCCCCTACTCGCTCAAGAGGTTGACCACGTGTCACACATGCGAAGGGAGGAACATCTATCGTATGAAATTACGGAAACGCCCACGATAAACACAGAGAGGTAAAAGCGAGTACATTAATGTAACTATATTCCATGGAACACGGCAATCTTTTTTCCCGAATATATGCTGTCACTACTGACTCGCTCCTCTCGCGGGAATACGAGCCTCACGCGCTATAAAGGAGTGTGGTGAGTCCTCCTCCAATCACATAGGAGAATAGTGCTCTTCTTTCACCCATCGACACCAGGTATGGTCCATTCAAACACCTTTTTTTTCTCCATTCTTTTATATTTTTTGGACATCGCTGACGTCATCAACTTTTATTGAGTTTATTTTTCACCGTATGAAAATTAAATATTTATATTATTTTATAATTACACGTCATACTAATAGTTTTAATTTTATTGTAATACACATACTTCGCGTGCCTCAATAACTCATTGAATTTATTATTTACCATATAAAATTTTAAATTTCTAATAATTTAATCTAAATTTATATTTTTTATGATAAATTTACAAAAATGATGATATAGAGTGTTTTATTACATTTTTTAATTTTTAATTTTAATAATTATTTGATTTTAAATTGGAGTTCGTTAGATAATAATGATTTTTTAATTTTTTTAACACTTTATAAATATTTGAAAAAGTGTTTTACATAGATGATAAGAAAATCAGTTTATTTAAATTTTAAACCTGTTTTATTAAGAATAAAACGAGGGCAAATACCCGAAAATACTCATCTCAATGTCATTTCATAGTTTTCTGGAATCACTATTAATTTTGTATTAATTTAGATTTTCATCTTGACATGATTTTAAATTTTTTACTTTATTTGGGTTTTAAAATTTTGATTATTTTTAAGAATACAAAAATGATTTTTTTAAAAAAAAAAATTTCATTAAAGTTTATCCCAATTATAATATTTCTTACCATTAACAAATCTTGTAAAGGACAATCGGATTGGATATTATTACGATATTTAAAAATTAATGTTTTCTAAATGATTTAAATGAAGACATCTACAATTATTGTTATTATGGATTTTTTAATTAACGTACAAAAATGTATGTTGGCGAGTGGCTATTTAAAATCAAAGCCAAATATGGAGTGAAAGGAAGTTTAGGAGATTTACAAATCTTAGCAGGTGTCTTGTTTTGATTGGTGGAGAGGATGGTGTACGGTGGACCTTCCATACCATAGAGCCACCCTAGAAGCGATGAGCATCGTATCATTGTGAACGCATGCATTTACCACGCTCTTCGCATGCGCGTGAATATCTCTCGATCACCATCATACAAACTCTCTTGCACTCTCTCTCTAAAATCGGTCACCGTACTTTTTCCCTCTCCAGAATCATTCTAAAGCCAGAGTCTCTCTCTCTCCTGTTTCTCTCCAAAATCACACTCTTCATCACTCTCCCTCGCTCTCTCGCTCTAAAACCAGTTCACAACTGTTGACTCTCTCTATGAAGAGCTCACATTCACATTCATCTTACTCTACTCTCTCGTCGTCGGTTCACCAATCTCTTTGATTTCACCTTTGATTCGTATTTGTTGCAGTTAGGGTCAGGGTTAGTGTTTGTAATGGATCGGAAGCAAGGGTTCTTCGCGGCGTTGAAGGAGGAGGTGGTGAGGGGGCTTTCTCCGGCGAGGTCGCGGGCGAGGAGTCCGGGGAGGGCGGGGTCGCCGATGTCGGGGCTGTTACGGAGGAGGAAGCAGAGCCACAACCAGTACGTGGCAAATCCGGAGCCGCTGATTTCGAGATCGGGGAGTTTGAGGCCGGTGGTGGGGGAGACTTTGACGCCATTGATGGAGGGTCCGGATCCAGACGGCAGCGAAATCGGTGAGTCGAAGCGGAGTGGCTTAGGCTTAGGGCATTGGATGAAGGGACAGCTGTCCAGGGCTCCGTCTGTGACTTCTGCGGCGTACAGGAGGACTGATCTCAGGCTGTTGCTTGGGGTGATGGGCGCTCCTCTCGCCCCTGTGCACGTTAGCACCACTGACCCTTTGCCTCACCTGAGCATCAAGGACACTCCCATTGTGAGTATCCCTCCCTCTATTTGCTTGAGGTTTTTCTTTATGATTTTTTTTTAACTCCAGTGTGATCATTGAAGTGAGACAGCAATTCGATGTTTTGATTTAGGAGAGCAGAGTGTTTGTTTATGAGCTTTCTTTGTCTTTTCTCTTCATTTGTACACATATGGTTTGGAATGCTTCAAATTAATCTTTTCTCTTTTGGTAGTTGTGATTTACATTTAAGATTTTCTTTTTTCTAACGTTTCTTGATATTTTCCCGTTTGGTTGATGAGGGAGGGGAAGGAAAAGATAAAGAAAAAGAAAAAGAAAATTTAGTCTTGAATCTTACGTATGAAAAAAAGATCTTTCTATCGAGCCCGATGGGCGGAGGTTTTTTTTTTTTCTTTCTGCTTTGACTGTTTCAAACACCTAAAAAATTATCATAATTTTGTTTTATTTTTCTACATTTTTTATGATTAGCTAAATCACTAAGATCTTTGAAGCATAAACTTTTGTAACTTTCATTTGGATCCATGGACTTGTATATTTTTTGCTTTTAGATTTTTTTTTTTTTTTTTTTTGGCAAATTTTTTTTTTTTTTTTGGCTGGATGTGGGGGGGATGAAAATGGGATGTTGGTTGCTGAGATTCAGTTGATCCGAGGGCTTGAAATTATTTTCTCCAATTGGCAGCGTTCAACTTTATATTGTCTGTAACTGAGTGAAATTACCCTGAATTTTTGTCTTCTTTGTGGGTGTTATTGTAGGAAACTTCTTCTGCCCAGTACATATTACAGCAATACACAGCTGCCTCTGGAGGGCAAAAACTGCAGAACTCAATTCGAAATGCTTATGCCATGGGAAAGGTGAAGATGATAGCTTCTGAGTTTGAGACTGCAACTAGGGTTTTGAAGAACCTGAATGCCTCAAAAGATGCAGATTCAGGTGGGTTTGTGCTCTGGCAGATGAATCCAGACATGTGGTATGTTGAACTTGCAGTTGGGGGTAGCAAGGTTCATGCTGGCTGCAATGGCAAGCTTGTCTGGAGGCACACACCCTGGCTGGGAGCCCATTCTGCAAAGGGCCCTGTTAGGCCGTTGCGTAGAGCACTTCAGGTGAAGCTTTACATGATCATTCACTTGCTCTAGTTTTGGTTTTTCATTTTAATCAGTCTTCTGATCAGATGGCTTTATTGCATTGTGTATTTCAGGGCCTTGATCCAAGAACCACTGCTAGTATGTTTGCGAATGCAAGATGCATTGGAGAAAAGAAGATCAATGGTGAGGATTGCTTTATCCTCAAGCTATGTGCTGACCCTCAGACATTGAAGGCCAGGAGTGAAGGCCCAGCAGAGATCATAAGACATGTTTTGTTTGGCTACTTCAGCCAGAAAACGGGTCTTCTTGTTCACATGGAGGATTCCCATCTTACCCGCATCCAATCCAATGGTGGAGATGCTGTTTACTGGGAAACCACAATCAATTCATTCCTGGAAGATTATAGGCCAGTTGAAGGGATCATGATAGCTCACTCTGGGCGGTCAATAGTGACCCTTTTCAGGTTTGGAGAGATGGCAATGAGCCATACCAAGACCAGGATGGAAGAAACTTGGACAATTGAAGAGGTGGCATTCAATGTTCCTGGCCTTTCAGTGGACTGTTTCATCCCTCCAGCTGACTTAAGATCAGGGTCCATTAGTGAAGCCTGTGAACTCCCTCATGAAGAAAGAGGAAAGAGCTCAGTCTCACTAGCAGCACACCGTGCCAAAGTTGCTGCGCTGGAGAAAACACATGATGGTGGCATTGATAATGTGATTTGGAGGATGGAAGTCTAACAAAGGGGTAGGATTAAATTAGGGCAATTGTTTATATTGGTAGCTAGTTTTAATTTACTAACAGATTAGATGGTAAAGTTACAGAGTAGGTGCTAAGTTGATCGAGGGCTTTTGGAAGTTGCGGTATGCCTCTATTAATCTGTAAATAGAGCATAATCATTCACAGGTTCCACCTGGGCCTCGATGAATCTTTATACTCTCAATGCAGGATCCAGCTATGGAGTTGGAGCTCGATTTTCCAATTAGGGATAGAGCAAGTGGAGGTTTTGTTTTTAGTTTACCTTCCATGCATGAAGGTGGTGAAGCTTTGGTATAGCAGATCCATTAAAACCTTTTTATGATTCTACTAATTCTCTTTGTCTAAATGAATACGGTTGTGGTAGCGACAAAAACTCTGCTACCATCATCCTAAATGGGTTTGACACTAATATCTTAGTCCTTTAATTCTACTGTTCATGGATGTGCTAGTCCTGGTGTGGTTGTTTGATGTAATAGTTCTTGGTTTGGGAAGTAAAAAGGGATTTCTTCAGATCTGAGGGAAGAAGGGCAGGCAGGGTAAAAGAAGAAAAAACTCTGTAGTGTTTGTTTTTTATTTTGGATAGACTCTGCCACAAAAATGTGTCTGATATGGGGTTTCTGGTCGTAGTGTGGCATATTGTCAGTGCTGCCAAGAAAAGATGTAAACAGGACATTGTGTCCGTCACATATTGAATGCTTATGAATGTAGAGATAAGCATCTCTTCCTGTTGGATCTCTGTGAATTGTACATTTCAAATCTTTTTCAATGCTCAGACCCTCTTTTTATGATGAGTAGAGATATAAAAGCAAAAACTCCTGTGTTTCTCTATACATATTGAATGCCCAAGTCTTAAGTTTTTTTTAATCATAGTAGTTTTCCTGGGCCAGTAAATTGTTTAATCATTGATAAGAGCTTCAGTTCTTAGATCGCTTGCCTGCGGTGGGTAGGGTGTGGTTGGGGGTCTCTCTGAACTGAAGGTCTTCTTACAATCCGTCTGTCCATGGATCTCTTATATTAGCATGGTGCTACACAGCATCTAGGGTTGGTTGTTGGAAAGTTAAGTGGCAGGGTTGCCCTTAGCCTCTCTTCCTTTACTCTCTCCCACCAAGTGGGGGATGGTGGGGTCTCTGCAAAGTTGCTTTACTGTTTTTTAAAACCCATCTCTCACCATTGGCCATAAAAAAATTAACCAATGTGGGGTTAGGTTGGAAGTGGGTTTGCCTCGTTTGAGGCAAAGCTTGTGCTTGAAATATCATTACAGCACCAGGGGCACTAGGTGAAAGACCTTGCTAAACACCCATGTGACTTCTATCTTTTTAGCCCTTCTCCTTCCTCAGCACAGCTGTTTTGTTTTCTCTTGCATTTTAACCTGCTTTTCCAGACCTTGTCTTTCTCTTCTTTACTCCACTAGGGGTGTTAAAAATATATATACTGAAGTTTCCACCTCATGATGATGTTCCTGAATGGTCAAATTCTGAATTGATGAGTGGGGGCTTAGTATTATTAACTTTTTGGGGTAAGGTACATAGGAGCATTCGTATTGATGGTGGTTTTTGGACGGGAGAGATGAGTTGGAAAGGTATCGGTACAAATAGTAAATGGGATAGCCCACCTCTCCAACAAAATCCCTACACTCTTCAATTAGGCAGTTGCTTGTCTTTGCTTTTCATGGACCATTCTGCACTGAGGATTGCTTGCTTTTCTTCTGTCTTCCAATGGGATTCTTCTTTTGCTTTGCCTTACACATTGTGTAGTGTTTTTCTTTTGTGTTGGTAAGAAAATGACCTCAATTTGGGTGCCTATCCAAATTTTACTTGTGTCTGCATAGTTGTTTCCATGGGCTGAGGACCATCCTAGTTAAGTTTTGATTTTGCAATTCCCTAAATGTGAAGGAACATTAAACAACTCTCCCAAGATGCAACTCAACCAAACCCTTGTCCACCTTCTTAATTGCCACCTTCCACCTGTCATAATCAACTCCATCTCACTTATGCCTTATTATTAAGCAAAGGTTGATAAAAAATGGACCATTCAATTGGTTGCTGCATTCCTTTCATTTATTAGTCCAAATATTTGACTCAAATCACTACCTTAACTTCCATTCTCACACGTCAGAGAAAGTGATGGTCGGCCGCTGCCTAGAATCGTGCAATTAATTTAATTATTGGGTAACTTAGCTCATTAAATGGGTAAGACCACTGGTTAAAAAATCAAGGCCAACTGAGTTGAAGGTTGGTCTAAAGTCCAAGCTTTTCTTAGGAAGTGGGGCTCCATTGAGTTTAGTGAAACAATGTAATATACAAATTCATTCTTCTAATAAACTAATCTTCATGGGAAAGAACATCTCATATTCTTTAGTTTAACAACCCCTCCTTTTCCTTCTCCTTTCTTATATTGGCTTTGTTAGATTCTAAAGTTGACTTACCACCCTCAATCCTCGACTACAAGCTCTGCTACCATTCTTTACCTTCACTTCCATATAAACATACAAGCATGTGTTGGAGCGAAGGAGCGCCGGTGGCTTTGCCTCGCTCAATCCCCTTGAGTTGAACTACGATCATTATTTGTCGTATGGATAATAAAAAATAGACGAATTCAAATTAATTGGAAACAAAATTTTGATACCATATTAAACTATTACTTTAGTGAACTCAAAATGAGCCAAGCTTGCGTGAAATTTGGCTCATTGACAAAGGCTATGCTTGACTTCACTTAGGAGTATAATTAAGAGTTGGAATCTTCACAAAAATAATGATAATACATTTGAGGAATGAAGCTAATATTTATGGGTATTTGCAATTGACTTTGGGTGGCTTAGTATATAGTATATAGTATATAGTATAATCAATAAATGTGGCAAGAGTTTTAGGAAGTGTTGTTGATTTGGTTGACATGTTGAGCACTTCAAAAAATAAAATAGATGGGGGTGGGGTGGGGGTGGTGGGGAATTGGCATGAGAGTTGGAATTCAATTGGGTAGATATTTATGTACCTGAAAAAAAGTGTCGGCAAGGGAAGCTTCTATGTATTGCAGTGTGAAAAGATTGGGGAGTGATGCATTTATGCATTTATGCTTTCTCAGTATATTCAACATCACTACTTCTCATTTTACTTGGATGTTGGATGGTACATGTTTGGCTCTTTGTAGTTGTCAGAAAAAGAATATATTAAAAAAAAAAAAGGGGGAAGTCCACTAAAGAAGAAAAATATTAATGAGATGCTTTTTTGCACATAGGAGTTTAGGAAGATGTTTTAAGAGTTCATTAATTTTTATTACAAATTAACTTAGAGTATTAGATAAATCTTTTACAAAAGATTACGAGCTTGTCTGATAATTGTTTTCGAGAATAATTTTTCTATTCTTCAAACCAAAAAAATAAAAAAAACACGTTTGATTATCGAAAAACTGTTTTTTGATAATATCATTTAATTGTTTTCAGTTGTTTTTTGAAAACTGTTTTAAAAAATAATTAAAAATATATATAAAATAATTAAAAATAAAGTACAAGATATAAAAGTTATTTTTAAAAAATATTTAAAAATATTAAAAATAAGTTAAAAACATTTTAAGTTGTCAAACATATTTTTATTTTACAAAATATTAGAAAACAATTTTAAAAAGTTGTTTTTAAAAATTATTTTTTAGAAATATTTTTAAAAACAATTATCAAACAAGACCTACAAAACCGTTGATTAATTGTATAGCTAATTTTCAAAGTAACCAAATGACCTTCATTTGTTGGTTATGTAACCTTATTCACCTATGCATTTGGACGCCCATGTCATCTCACCCCTCACCAAATAATGTTGGATATAAATGTTTTAAAAACAAGTTTGAGAAATATTTTTAAAAACTCGAATTAGGTTCAATTATTATTTTACCCTGTGCCATCCAATTATATATTAATTAAATAAAAATAAATTTATTTAATTTATTTTTTATTTTTCTTTTTTAATACATATAAAAATAAAATATGTTTCATAAAAATTTATAATATTCATATTTTTATAAATTACATTTATTTTTAATATAATTAAAATTTTTAAATATAATATATATATATATATATATATATATATATATATATATATATATATATATATATATATATATATATATATAATGAAAATTTCCCTTACCCTCCTCTGCCCATTTGCTATATGCACCGACCAATAGCTGTGAAGAAACTATGGTATTTATTATTATTATTATTATTATTATTTATAAAGAAAACAATTTCTAGTTTGATATGAAATGTACTGAGAACCCTTAAAAATCCTCGAACAGATTTTATTGGTTGGCTGCCCACTTAACTCTCTTGGCTTATTATATCTTGCCACGACAAAGCCAAACAACCATAGGAATGCGCACGTGCTGTTTTGAGAAACAATATTGACATTAAAGAAAGCATTGGAAGAAGAGCCCAAAAATAATATATGGGTATGAAAAGATTGAAAGTTACCTCCTTGATTTTAGGGGAAAAAAAAATCATAACATGTTCCATATATTATTTTCCTAGACTTCTCCCAAATATTAGACTCCTATGATTTAAATGTAAATAGGATACATGTGTTGTGATCGTGAATTAATAATAATTTTTTTTTTTTTTTAAGAATTTGATTCTTTATTGACCCACTTCATATTATTTTCCTTTGTTGATTTGATTTTTTATATGGATATTGAGATTTGTACATGAGGTGTTACGACTTTACTATATTAACTTACGATAAGTGAATAGAAATTAAAAAACAAATAAGTAAAAATATAACATATAAAACTTTTATAATGGTTGGACGTTATTCAACCGATATCCATTCTCTTCAAACTCTTAATCATATAAGAATTTCACTAACAAGACTTCAAACTTTACATTTAAATTGATTGACTTTATTAGACACTTACACTTTTTCTTAATAATGTTTTATTCTTGAATTTCCTAAGTGATATCCCACATTTATGATTTCTAAGTGATACCTTACATTTAATTTTGTTCCTCAAGTGATACCTTGCATTTGAGTCTATGAGCCACCTTATAAGGTATACAAGAAAATATTTTATAAGAATATAATTCTTAGTTTATTATTTGACACAATAAAATGTAAGGAAATTAGGGTTGAATAGTGTACTAAGATGAAATGCAAATTTGAAAGTGCATTTTAAAAATATTTCTCCAAGTTTCAAATAATATTCAAGAATGATTTAGAATTTTTCCCCATCAATACAAGAAGTTTGGAGCCTTTAAATAGGAGTTGGAAATATAAATGAGTTGTTAGACGCAGTTTGGGTTATACTAGTCGACCAATCGATTAATCAGCTAATAGCCATTAAGGTTATTATTACCCAACTAGCTTAATTGATTCTCAACCAACTCTATCGATTTTTAATTGGTTGATGTATAACATCGATTGACTAAACACATGCTATTAAAAGAAAGAGAGTGTAAGGGCACCTTGACCGGTACAACCTAATTGACTCAATTGGTTCCTTCCTACCTCAACTAGTTGCACTGTAAAGTGCATAAAAGACCCCAATTTGAGGTTTGGACCCTTCAACCACTTGTATTCAATTTCTCAAACCCTTTAAAACAGGTTTAAGAAAGATTAGATTTAGAGTTTTAATATAAAAAAAAAATGAAATCGTCCAATTTATAAAAATAAAATAAAACCAATTTAAGCATTAAAGAAGTTTGTATGACACTATTTCCTAGTTTCTCACAATTTGGACATAAAAATATCATTTGTTAGTTAAAAAAATCACTTCTTGGGCTTAAACAAGCTTCTCATTAATGGTTTGTTAAATGATCATTAGAATTATTAGATGTTAGTTCTAGGTAATCAAAGGCAGGTTATTCATTGTTTACTGAACTTACAAAAGATTCTTTCACTATAACAAAATTGATGCATTCATGCATTCTAGGCCACTAAACAATTTTTGCACACAAAATTCCACATTTGAGATTTGGGAATTCTTGAATACCTCCTTGTGATTGAAGTTTTTTGCTTAAAGTGTCGTATCTTTTTTAGTCAAAGAAAATAATCCTTGAAGCTATTTGAAGAATTTGACTTTCTTGCTTCCAAGCCTTCTTGTATACCTTTGGAATATCTTCTTAAGCTAAACAAAATTCAATGTTAAGTTAGTAATAGATCCTTCTAGTTATTGTAGACTAAGTAGGTTATTGTATCTCATAGTCACTCGACTGGATATCTCCTATAGTGTTCAAGTATTAAGATAATTTTTGGATAAGCCGTGACAACCTTACCTTGTTACAATAAATCATGTTTTTTGTTATTATAGGTATGAAATTCTTCTCTCTTCTTCTATTACACTAAGGGGGTGTTTGGTACACGGGAATAGGGAGTGGGAATAGATATCTCATTCCTTTTCTCCCTTATTCTTATGTTTGGATAAATGTTAAGAAGACAGAAATGGAATAAAAAATTATTCAGGTAGAAAGCAAATCCAACTTATAAGTCGGATTTGAATTCATCAAAAGTAGCTGGTATTCTGATTCATTAAACTCATTTGATAATATAAAATAACCTAAATTTACTATTTTACCCTTTTATCTCATTCAAGCCCGATACTTATCTTCTTTGCAGAGTTAGAGACCCATTCATCATCCACTTCTTATCTTCTTTACATAGCTAGAAACCCATTCATCATCCACTTTTTATCTTCTTTGCAAAGTTAGAGACTCATTCATCATTCACTTCTCTGCAACAAGTGATTCTCCTAAACTGAATCAATAAAACCTTCTACGACATTTAGAAAAAAATATGTTCTTATATTTTGTTTTTCTTTTTTTTTTTTCTTTGTAAAATATAATTCTATAGCTTTTTTTTGCATGATAAATTATTTAAAATTTTGATAAAAAACAAATGAATACTTAAAATTTTTTAAGATTATGGATTTTATTGGATATGATACTTGTTGAAAATTAGAATGAAATTTGAATTCTTTTATTTCCTCTTTTGGAAATAGGAAAAACATTTGCTAGCTTTGAGAATTTAAATATTATAATAAATACATATTTTTTCTTTTTTTTGGTAAAATATAATTTTATAACTATTTAAGCATGACAAATTATTCAAATTTTTAATAAAAATAATAATTGAATATTTGTACATTAGGGTTATATGATTTTTTATTTATTGAGTATATATATTTTTTTAGTCTTATTATTTAATAACAAAAAAACTCTCAAAATTTATTTTTTAAAAATAAAAAAAAATTATTTTAAATTATATGTAAGGATATTATTGTAAATTTTTTTTTTTTTTTCATTTCCTTTTCCTATTATTATCAAACATTGGAATGGAAACAAATAATCGTTCCAATCTTGCATTCCTAAGTTCATCCAAATGCTAGAAATGAAATCATCAAATTCATTTCTATCCATTAAGAAATAAGAATGGAAACAAAATATTCATTTCCATTCCCTATTCCGACATACCAAACACCCCCCTAAAGTTAAATGCTTACAATGATTTAAATTAGGCCGGTTGCGTGGATTCATTGTTCCATTGTAGGATATTGTGTTTTGTTTGGGGATTCACCAATTTCTTGGAAATCAAAGAAACAATCTATTGTTTTGTGTTTCTTAGCTAAACTAAATATTTGGTAATATTCACTATTTGTTGTGAAATCACTTGGTAAAATTTTTTGCTTATTGGTCTCAATGTTTGTAACATGAAGCCCTCGAACCTTGCTACTCTTATTTGTGACAATAAAAGAGTTCTTTGTATTGTTGCCAATCCTACTTTTCTTGAGCATGCCAAGCACATCAAAATCCATTGTCATCTAATTTGCCAAAAGACTCAACAAAGACTTATTCAAATCGTTTATCTTCCTTCGACTAAGCAGTTAGCTAACATCTTTACAAAATCTTTTGGGTTACACCATTTTTGCATCTAATTTTCAAGTTGGGTGTTCATAGCCTCCACATGTCAACTTGAGGGGAGAGTATTGAGATATCGACAAAAATTAACATTGGATTCTTAGGAATGCGAGTATGGAAAAATGGAAAGTTGGCCCTTACTTGTTCCCATTTTTAATAGAAATTATTTTCTAGAATTCTCCTAAATATTAGACCTCCATATGTATAAAGATAAATAAACTACATTTATACCATGTGATAGTGAGTTAAAAATATTGTTTTGTTTTATTATTTTTATCTGAATTACATACAAAATTAAAATTTGAATGAAGTGTAGCTTGCCATGATTTTAGTTTAGATTTTTGAAAACTAGGGCTTATTGTTACACTATCCAACAGGGATGGTTTCGTTTAGTGTCCAAGAGTCGGATAAATGGCACAACAATGGTTCCGTCTAGCTTGCTCGAGATGTGAACGACTGTGGAACCTACACACAAGGTTGTCCGAATGGTTTGTCTGGGCACGTCCCTTCGATACTGAAGTCAATAAGTGGCTTAAGCAAGTAAGATAATTTTTCAGAAAGAAAGTGCATACCATTTGTAGAGTTTGCATGATTATTTATACTTATTGCAGTGTAACATCTTTCTAGGTGTCTTAATGACACTTTAACTATGCTTGATTGCACAATATTATGGCATTGATTGTCGATGCATAACGGCTGTCTTGCCATGATGAGCCGCTAAGGATGGAATGCTTTCCAATAACGGCTATATTTAATATGAAGCGTGTCTAACACGCAATCTGCACATTAATGAGTGAGTAAATGTGTGAAGGACAATCGGGTGTCAGTCTTGTTGTATCCATATAGGATTTGTCTGTTTAACCTATTTTGAGACAGATCAGTCACTCGACCTTATGACTATTCGGCCATACAATTGAAGATGGTATGTTAGATGACTGGCCCACCCAAATGATAGTTGTAGAGTAGAGTATTACAGGCCGGCCTTGGTTGAGTCAATTCCATGTGGCCATACCTAATTTAAAATGGTTAGCAAGTCACATCAAGGTAGGCACCTAACTCCATTCAAATCTCTCTGTGGCCCCATATTCCAATAAGATTTGGGCCTGTAAAGTTGTGTTGCAAGGCCCAAATATTAACTTTCAACATCCTGAACAATGGGGTCTTATTGGATTAGCCCATACATATTTCCAACCAAAAAAAAAGAAGAAGAAAAGAACCTATAAAGATTTGAATTGAAGATTGTGATTATGAAATTTTAGATCTCCACATGATGTAGTCTATAAGCAAAAAGGTTGGCTCATAATGAAAATTATAGTTTGATGCTTGATACATTCATATTAGCATTATAGGTTTAACCCAATACAATAAGGATTTGACTAATTGAGTTTTAGTGGGCTTTAGGTCTATAACCTAATCATCGAAGTACCAGGATTTAGTCTAAAGTTTTATTTACAAATAGAAAGATTTCATTTTTAAAATGCTTTTTTGAATTGCTTATTTTACAGATTGAATAATATGTAACATTCAGAACCATGATCTATTATATTTTTATTTAAAAATATAATTAAAAAGACCAAGATATACATTGTAATATTTATTAGTAAAAGGTAGCAAATTTAAGAATAAGGTGGGCAGAGTTTCCATTCAAAGTGTTTTATCTGGAAGTGTTTTTAGGAGAATTATTTATCAAGCATTTCTTTATAAAACACTACAAGTAATTTTTCAAGTTTAACACGATTTAAAAAAAAATGCTTTTTAGACTTAAAACGTTTCTTAAAATCACTACCAACTAGACTTTAAATCCTTAAATCCACCATTTTTATGGAACATCTTTTTGTTTTTTGTTTTATTTGGAAGTTGAAGTCGAATCCAAAGTCATAAGTTTTAATAGACGTTATTGGCATTCTAAGGCTATGATTGGTTCCCAAAAAATTTGAATGAAAATGCGATAAAAATAAAATTAAGAGAAAAAGTAAAAGATAAATAAAATTATATTTAAAACCGATAAATTATTTTTATATGTTTTTTCAAACTCATTTCATTTATTTTTTTTCATTATATAAAAATTAAATAATTAAAAAATACATAATTTGTAATTAATTTTAATTCTATTTAATATATTCTTTTATTCTTTTATGTGAAACCAAAAAATCATTTTTTTTAACATTTTTTTTTTCTTTCTTTTGCACTTTCTAGGAACTAAATAAAGCCTAAAAGTTTTATTAAATATAAAATAATTTTTTGTATAAATCAGCAAGAGCTAATATTTTTTTAACTTCCATCTTAAACTCATTTTAAGTTATAAACTCTTTGAATAAAATTAGTAAAACACAAACAAAAGCTCCTATTGAGTTCAAAAAATAACTTTCAGCCCTTTGGAGTCCAATCCAAACGGACCATAGAATAACAAAAAGTATTGTTTGTTAATCCTCAATATTATTTGTGAAAAACTTTGGGCCCGTAGGGATGTTATGTGATGAGCCCATGTTTGTGTGATGATGGCAGGTCAATGAATCGTGGACCATCTAAAACCAGACTGAGCCCAAGCCCACATCATCACAACTAAAATGGGCTCCAAGAGAATAATAGTGGGCCTATAAAACAAACCATTCAAGTGGGGCGGTTTTAATTGGAATTTGTGAATCTTGGCCTCCACCTCACTCTTTCCTATTTTCATCTGCAGACTGCAAACAACGACTAGCCAAAGATTTCCCTGAATTGGTAAAACTTGGGGTTCAAAACTATGACTTCACCCATCCAAGCAGAATGACAGCTGTTTGGAGGCTTTTGTATTTTGTTACATGACATGATATGATATTGCTTCAAATACCACATTAGAAACCTACCATACTATGATTGAAATGCTTTACCTACATGATCAAATAATTCAATTGGGTGGAGAGGCATGAACGAACATAGGGGGACCAAGTATCCAAGTGCTGTTTCTGAATTAGAAGACAAGAAAGAAAGAAAGCAAAAGAAAGGAGAGGGGGTAATGATAGGCACCAATTAATAAACCCAATGGCAATAATTCAAAATAACTCCCCTCAACCTCAAAAACAAAAGCTTCCCTAAACAATATCCCAAAGAATCCAACTCAATGTAGTAATAAAATGTCCCATCAACCCTGTAATGACATCCCCAGTCATAATATTTAAAATCAAAATGTAAATAACACGAATTTCACAAGGAACAAGAGAAGGAGAACATCTCTCTAGATCACCAAGCTCAGTGCCAGTCCAAATGCTAAGCTCCCGGCCACCTTCTTCATCGACCACAGCTTTTCCACTCCATTCTGCAATTTACACACCACAGTTAACATTAAACGTTAAATAAACTTTATATAAAGCATATAGGGTTTGGGCACATCTGGACAAATGTGCAGAGCCAAGGGCTCGAATCCTGAGCCTGATGTTCCCCTGCTTCAATGCTAGCTGTCATAAAGACTGCTTTACTGGCCTAGTCTACTCCTAACTATGGTTTTTTTTGGCACTTTTCTCGATGCGTTTGATGGTCGTGATCAGGTGTAATTGCAGCGATCTCACGGGTATCAGACTCTGTCAAGCTTACACCAGCTCCACAACCAATGCACGTGTCGAGGGGCTCGAGACGCCATGGTTGTGATCAGTGGAACCTTGCGGATTTATGTTAGAAAAACTATGTGGAGTGTTGCTAATGTGCGCACTAACTAGGTGGCTGTTTAAACCAGTTGAATGTGAACTAGGCTAGCTTAGATCTAAGGATCGGATTGTAACTAGGCGCGCGATCGAGCAGCGCGGTGAAAATAAAATGACGTACCACATCGTTCGCAGCGGGTGCTGGTGAGATTCCGCCTGAGATCGGTCCAGGCGCCTCCGCTGGTGGTGCTGGCGGGCTGTTCGTAAGTGGCGATGGAGCCAAGGCCGGAGATTTCACTTTCGTGCTTGGAGCTGGCGCTGGAACCGCTGCTGGTGGAGAGGCGAGAGGAGCCGGTGGAGGAGTTGCGGGAGGAGGAGTTGCGGGTGGCGGAGTGGCTGGTGGAGGAGTGGCCGGTGGTGGAGTAGCCGGTGGAGGAGTGGCGGGAGGAGGGGTGGCCGGTGGAGGTGTTGCTGGTGGAGGAGTGGCTGGTGGAGGAGTGGCCGGTGGTGGGGTGGCTGGTGGTGGAGTGGCCGGTGGTGGAGTGGCAGGCGGAGGAGTAGCCGGTGGCGGGGCTGATACCGGAGGAGGAGACGAGGCGGGAGGAGATGTAACAACAGCTGGTGGCGACGCGGTGGGAGTTGTGGGGGTAGGAGGAGCTGGAGTGGCGGTGGGCCCTCCAGCGGGAGCCTGACCTCCAACGCCGGCGAAGACAATGCAGACCAAGCCAAAAACAAGCAAACTCTTGCAATCCATCGTGTTAAGCTGCGCACACTGACACCCAATACTTCGCACAATGGAACTGCAAGCAGAGGGAGTGAGACAGAGAGAGAAGTGGAGAATGGAGATAATAAATAGGCAGTTTGTATGAGGGTGTTGCTGGGTTCCGATGAAACCGGCCACATGGAAGTGCCACCTGGCGCTACCGAACAAATCTACACCGCTTTTCTCCTCACCATCCCAGTCTGTCAAGCGGGTCCCTCTTTGCATGTGATATTTTGGGACAATTTTACCCATCTGTATGCCACGTCATCTGCCACCTCCAATTATTTTGTCCTCTGTTTAAACTATTTTAATCATTTTATTTTGTCTGCCCACTTAAAAATTTTAAATGGTAAGTTCAAATTTGATACTTAATTAAAGTAACCCTAAAACTACCCACATAGGAGTATACATTTCTTTGTTTTTCACTCATGAGTAATAACTAATAACTGAGTGGCTGATGTGGCTCCTTCAAAAAAGTTTATTAAGTCACATTAAGTCACATTAAGTTTATTAAGTTCTATCAACTATATATTAAATTAAATTAAATTAGACTGAAATGTAGTCTGAATAGTACACAAAAATTAAGGGGCATGGTGGAATGGAGTTTGAAGACGAGCCAACAACCAGTAGGCTAGAAAAGTAAGTACACAAGTAATGGGCTTTAAGTATGACAATTAAGAATTTGGTGGATTGGATTATTAGGCGGTGGGTCCAGGCTGGAAATGAACCCAAATATAGCTGGTGTTCATATCACCTAACTGTGGGTGGGCCCTAGGTCGCCTGCTGTTGTTACGCCGAGATGTGTGCCCTTCAAGCCAAATCTTTCTGCTGTGAGCCAGAACATCCATGGTGAGAGAATTTTTGAGGACACGGAAGAAGAAAAAAGAAAAAAAACGAAAAGGGAAAAAGAGAAAAGCTAGAGTGGCGATGGAGTCCTGGGATAATGGCTTGGGTCTGTGGTGGGCCCAGGACCAAAAGAGTGATGATTGGAACTGGCTCACGTGTCAGGTTCCTAGTGGGTCACGTGAGCGTAGAAGTGACGGGTCAGTGGAAATTAGAATCATGCCTTTGCTTCAAAACCAATTCTGTTTTTAGGTCTTCCCAAGTCGTCGATAGGCTGGGCTTCTGTAGTAATTGTCCGTCCTGGCTACTCCTGTTTTTGTACTAATTTATAAAAAATAAATAAATATTCAAATGCTTTATGCCCACGGGATATATATCTTTTAAATTAGGAATATGTTTTTAAAACATTATTATTGACATTATTGTATTCAGCAAAATAAAATAAAATAATATGTTTGATAATTAGAAAATATAAAATATAATATTTTAAAATTTTTAATTTTTTTTATTATTTTTTTATTTTTTTAAATAATTATATAAATATGAAAAATGATTATAAATAAAATATTATATATAAGAATTATTTTTAAAATACATTAAAAAAACATAGAAAAATAATTTAATAATGTTTGAGGCCTCATGCAGATTTTATCCTGTTTTAACAACGTTATTAAAAAACGATTATCAAAAATTATATTTTAAAACTATTTTTGGAAACACCATTTTTTTTTAAAAAAAAACCTATTACTTTATTTGATAACTATTTTTTAAAATAGTTCTGAAAAATAATTTTATAATATTTTGTTAAACAAAAGGGTTTATTTGATAATTATTTTTTAGAATAATTTTTTATTTTTAATAATAAAAAAGAAAGAAAACATTTTTAATAACTAAAAATATATTTTTTATTTTTTGTTATTAAAAATAGAAAATATGATATTTTTAAATAATATATTTTAGTTATTTTTAATTATTTTTATTTAATTTTTTAACACAGTTTTAAGAAATAATTATAAAAATATATAAAATTATTAAAAATAAAACACTAAATATAAAATTTATTTTTAAAACTATTAAAAAGATATAAAAAACATTTTAAGTTCTCAAACAAAATATTATTTTACAAAATATCATAAAATAATTTTAAAAAATTATTCTCAAAATTATTTTTAAGAACTATTTTTTAAAATAGTTATCAAACATAACGTAAAATAAAAATCTATTTGGGAACTTAAAATATTTTTATTATATTTTAAAAATAATTTTTATATTAAATACTTTATTTTTAATCATTCTATATGTTCATATAATTATTTTTTAAAATAACTCTTCATAGAACAAGTTAAAATAATATAAAAGAATTCTCTAAAAATATTTTATTTTTTATTTTTAAAAATAAAAAATAAAAAATAATTTTTTATTATCAAAAAGTGTTTTTTTTGTTTTTATTTTTTAGGGAATAGAAAACTATTGTAGAAAATATTATTTTATTTAATATTTGAAAAAACGTAAGGGAAAACAATAATTAGTTAAAGGAACATTTAAAGGAGCTTGGTTGAAAAGAATAATGGAGGTTGTTGGAAAGAATCATGTTGCATGATTATGCTTTAATCATATATGATGGGGTTGAGAATATCTTCATCTAAAGTAAGAAAAGAATTGTTATAATATTTTTTAAAGAAAGGGGAAAATTAATGATTTTTCTTTTCTTCAAACAAACATCCATCAAATGATCTTAGAAAAGTGATGCTCATGATTTTGTAACCGCTAATTCTTCTATGGATTTAGAATACTAATTGTACACCTTGTCTCATAAAAAAAAAATTATAAAATAAAAAAAAAATTAAAAATCAATAAAATAGAAAAACAATTCAAAATGTCTGTCGTATATCCTGGGTGCAAATGGTATAAGAGCCACGCTCTGTTTGAGAATTGAATGATATTAAAAAAAATTATAAAATAAAATAAAATAAATAATACTACTGATATTATAATAATTAAAAAATAAAAATAAGGGGGAAAGCCTCATTTATGAGGAAGGATGAATGGATGATGGGAATAATGTGCTGGGGACAGCTAATTCAAAAAGGAGTGGTCCCCCCTTCAACGTATACCAAAAGAAATGGGTCCTTTGATGGTTTAACGGTCATTTTTTTTCCTGATTCAAATGATGTTACATCCTATCATCCGCACATGCTTTTATGTTTTTCCCTCAATTATTATTATTATTATTATTATTTTATTTTTTTTCTAAAGTTTTATTATGATTTTCCTGTTGATTTGGCTACTTTTATGGAGTTTTGGTCAAAATAGCTCTATTATGAAAAAGAAAAAAAAAAATTAACCACCTTACCAAACTTATATTTAAAATGACTTTTTCATTACCAAATTCATATCATTAAAAATATATTTTTAAAATTTAAATTAAAATCTCAATTATTAACAAAAGCTTTAATTAAAAAATAAAACCTCAATTAATAATTACAACTATATTTTAAAATTGAAACTTGAATTGTAAATTAAGACTTCAATTTATTTTTATAGAAGGAGGATGTGACTTGATGGAAAAAAGACCACATTGAATATAAGCTTTAAAAAAGGCTTAAAACATTTGATTTATTTTTTTTATGGAATCATTTTGATACAAAATTCCCTTTCAAGTGTATAATGATAAATATAAAACCTTAAATAATTATTATAATAACTATTTATTCTATTTTTATGACTAAATAAAAAAAATATTTCTTTTTATTAATTTAAAAACAAAACAAAAAACAAAAAACAAAACAAAAGAGAATTTGTTTTTTTTTTTTTTTTTCTTGAATTTACGAGGAAATTGGGTCTCCTTTGAGTGATTTTACATTAAATCTTATGATTTTTTTTTCATGATGGAAATAATTCAATTATATTTGTTTTGTCTATTGTGTGACAAATCTTAGCCAAAACAAAAAAGGGGAAAATAATTTTCACCTATACATGATTATGTTATGAGACTAGTAAAATTGAAAGTTCAATATAGTTTTATCTTTTGTGCACGAATTTGCCGTCTTTTTCATTAATACACCAAAATAAATAAATTAGGAGCATCCTTAACGGAGATATTTATCGATTTTTTTTCAAAAATATAAGAATGAAAATGATTTAAAAAAAACTAGGCCATACTTACTAATCTAATATCTAAATGTAAAAATTATATTGTAAGAAAATTTGAAAAAAATTAATAACTTTTTTATTTTCCTATTTTTTTTATAGTAAAATTAAATATGACTCAAGACTATGTTTGAAAGAATAGGAGAAAAGAAAAAAAAATTATATTAAATTAAAAATATATTTAATTTTTTTAATTAATTTAAATTATATATTACTTTGTTTTCACTTTTTTTTTTCTCTTTCTTCTTCCCATTTTTATTAAATCAATTATTCCAAAAAAATTCTTTTTGGGTAAACATCAAGAATCTCTACACTTTATCAAAATCTCTATCAATGGAGATTACCATCCAAGACCATAATAAAAAGATGATTACCAGAAGAACAAACAAATTTTCAAATCGAATTCGGTTATAGTGGGATCAAACTTAACTTGCAATCATACTCAAGACCCAATATTTAATCAGTGATTTATGTCACAAGTTACTTAGTTGGGCCGTCAGAGGAGAAAGTCAAACAAAATATTCATATTCTTACATGCTTAGTTAGATGGTTATAACTTAAGACTCACATGTTGCGTGACAATGGACTATGTGATTTGACATGAAATCAAAGTGATGGTAAGAGAAGTGTTTGATTTTATTTAAAAGGGACATGCTTGGATTGATCAATGTAAACTGCCATACAATGTGGCTAAGAGTGGCCAGTGGGTGGCATGATGTTACCTTTGGGTGCAGACATGCCAACTATTTGAGTGTTGTTGCATGATTCATGACCCTCTTGGTGGTTTCTGAGGTTGTTGGCTAGCATGATGGACTTAGGGCCTACGGAATCCTTCACCAACACAAGGAAGATGTTCTGTTTTTCTAGATTCATGTGTGATAGGTAAATTGTTACTAAATTAAAAATATTTTTATCATATTTTGTTTTAATAAGCTAAGTTTAATCATATTTTGTTTGAATAAGATTAGTTTAATTTTTGTCATTATATAAATGGAAACTCTTGAGGGAAATATTGGCTAAATAGATCTTTTTATTATTTTTATCACAAATATGAAAAGGATGATAAAAGAACTTTGAACTTTTATCATCTTTAATTCTATTAAAGCAACAAGTTTATATTCCATTTGTTAAAAAACATACATGCATGTTGAACTCGAATCCTGTAAGTTTAAACTTTTAATAAAATTGATAATTCAACATGATATTAGAACCGAAGTTGCCGGTTCAAACCCCATGGGGGGGTGTTGCTGGGGGGAGATTATTTGGCAAATTGGAGGGTTGATCGCGTCCATAACTCTCCTTGCGTTCGAATGTCGTGCACGATTGGGTAAATGTACTATAAAGTTAGGGTATGTCTTGATGACATCAATTGTTTTTAGATTTTAAGAAGCTTGATATGTATATTAAATCTAAATCTTACAAGTTTAAGCTTGTAGAAAAATTGGTAGTTCAACACCTTTAATTACTAAAATATTTTAAAATATTGAAAATTTGAATGTTGAATTGTCATTTATATTAGATTAGTGATTAATAGATGTTTTATTTACTAAGATATTCCATTATAAGCATGATGTTTGTTTGATAATCCAAGAAATCCATGGAAACTCATATTACTTGCGAGTTGGGTATGAGTCGAAAATTTCCCATTTGATTTCATTTTGAGTTTGATATAGTTTGGGCATATTATGGATGGATTTGGTGGTGGCTAGCCTTCTAACTTGCTTAACTCGTCTAAATTCCACCCCTATTCATGTGTGATCTTCCTTAAACTTGCAATTGAATTAAATAAATTAAGAGAAATAAACAAACAATAAAATTTGAAATTCCTTTAATTTGATTCGATTTGTGAAACTAACTTGAGGGAGATAAATAAGTAGTCTTCATTCATAAAGCCCAATATTCAAATTTTTAAATAATTACTAACTACTTTGATCAATTCACAACATGAGGGATATGAATAGCGAGAAGATTGATGCATGTGAAAATCACCTATAAAATCTTATAGAAACCTTGCAAATCTCGAAACAACATGTTTAGTGAACGTAAAGCAAATTTACTAAATATGAGAAACAAATTTTTAGTTTTCCTTGGATCAAACACTATCTATTCTCTTCAAGCGTCAATTGTGTTGATGATTTCACTAATTCAATGCTTTTAAATAAAAAAATCTCCAAATTCTTTGTACTTATATTTCCATTCCAATGAACTCTCACAACAAAATTGTTAAAGACAGAGTCTCTAAATTTCACAATTAGATTATGGTTCTTATGAAACTTTTGAAGAGATCACAATACTCTTAAACTCCCAAAGTGACCCCATATTTGACAAACCTCACAAGTATTACAAATTAAAAAGGAATACGATCTTAGATCCCAATTTTGGGACAAATGGATTCAAAGAAATTAGGGTTTAGGTACATTAAGATGAAACACATGTAACACCCCAAAATTAACTCTAGGGGCTAAATAGTAAATTACAAAGTAATTAATCAATTAAGTAAACTCATTAAAGGTAAAAAAGTCTTTTTACAATTAATAATCCTAAGTATAAATTAAATATTTCTCTTGCATTCTTTATTTAGAAAGCCTTATTAACCAAAATTAGAGAATTGGAGATCATAGAGCTGAAGGTTTAGAGGTTCAGAGTTTGAAGTTCAAATTTTTCAGGTAAGATTTCTACCCTAAATTAATATATTGTATTTGTTAGTTAGTTCTGAACATACTAGATATTTTTTGAAAAAAAAATTCAATTTAGACTAGGGTTAGTTTATTTAATTCATTTTAATATCAAAATATTGGAATTTTAAGATTATGGGTTGATTTATTGTTGGATTCTTAAGTTTTTAGATGAAAAAAAAAAAAAAAAAAAAAAAATTCTTTGGAAGATTTTGATTTAAGCTAGGGTTAATTTATTTAAAATTTTTAGGTCAAAATATTGAAATTATGAATATAGATTGTTTCATTGATGGAAATAGGGAAATTCAAAATTTTCTTAGATGAATAGATCTAAAAAATGAAATTTCAAAAATTAAATGTGTAAATCAATATATGATTATATGTGGCTTAAGGGATTGAAAAATATTAGAAAGAAAAAAAAATTATATGATTTCAATGTAACAGGTGATTTCTAGAAGTGTATAATAATAATAAACAGGTTTTGAGACGGTGTGCATAGTGGCCATTAAAAAAAAGAAAAAAAGAAAAGACAAGAAGAAGAATGTCGTGTGTGTGAGAAGAATGAAGAATGATGAAAATAATAATAATAAGGAAGACATGCATTGTGCGTGAAGCATGTGAGTATGGTCGATAATATATATATATATTATATTGGTACCTGTGTAAGTTTTGTTATGATAGTTGTGTTTGGAAAATACGAAAGTGATAGAATAAATTATGTATAAATAAAATAAGGTGAAGTACAAATGAGTTAAGTTTATAGTATTATAATTAGATTAATAATAAATATTAAGTTAATAAATAACATATAATTTAATTAGTGAAATAAATTGTAGTTTAATTAAATTATGTTATGTTCAAAAAATAAATTGAAAATAAAATTTAAAGTTTATATGAATTAGAAATTTATTAATTCTTGTAAAATAGGAATAGATTAAATTATCTTTCAAAATTAAAAATATTAATTTGAATACCTAAAATTTTAGAATTGTCAAATCTATAATTTTAGATAAATAGTAATGGTTATTTCTCTTATATTTTATTAGGTGAAGAGTGGATTTTTTGGAATTATTTTTCTCCAAAGTTTTTGAGGATTTCTTTTGATGTAAGAGAAATTAATGATGAATTTGTAAAAGAAAATAATTTTCTTTTATATTGTATTTTGAAATGTGTAAAAATTTTATTTTTATTTTTATGCATGGATCAAATAGATGTTTTGTATGAAAAATATGTTTGAAATATTTTCTTTGTTTATGAAAAATGAAAATAGCGGAGATATAATATTCTGCTTTTGTAAGTTGAATGAATAAAACAAAGAATTTAACTTTGATTTGTTCGGCCCTTGTCAATGGGATATAATAGTTGACTTTTATATTTTCGTGATGAAGAATGTAATTGCTTTGGACCCTAACCTCTAGGGGGTGTTTGGTATATGGGAATAAGGATTGGGAATAGACATCTCATTCATTTTCTTCCTTATTCTTATGTTTGGATAAATATTAAGAAAGTAGAAATGAAATAAAAAATTATTCAGGTAGAAATCAAATCCAACTTATAAGTTGGATTTGAATTCATCAAAAGTAGATGGTATTCTGATTCATTAAACCCATTTGATAATATAAAATAACATAAATTTACTATTTTATCTTCTTATCTCATTCTTTAAGCCTGATACTTATCTTTTTTGCAAAACTAGAGACTCATTCATCATTCACTTCTTTTCAAGCTCGATGCTTATTTTCTTCGCTTTGACAATTTATATGTTCTTATATTTTTTTTCTCATTTTTTTTCTTTGTAAAATATAATTATATAGCTTTTTTTGCGTCACAAATTATTTAAAATTTTGATAAAAAAAAAACGAATATTTAAAAATTTTTAAGGTTATGGATTTTATCAGATATGATACTTGTTGAAAATTAGAATGAAATTTGAATTCTTTTATTTCCTTTTTTGGAAATAGGAAAAACATTTGCTAGCTTTGAGAATTTAAATATCAATATATATATATGGTAAAATATAATTTTATAACTACTTAAGCATAACAAATTATTCAAATCTTTAATAAAAATAATAATTGAATATTTGTACGTTATGATTATTTGATTTTTTAAAGTTAATTTTTTATTTATTGAGTATATATATATTTTTAGTGTTATTATTTAATAACAAAAAAACTCTCAATTTTTATTGTTTTAAAATAAAAAAATATATATTTAAAATTACATGTAAGGATATTATTGTAAATTTATTTCATTTTCATTTTCATTTTCATTCCTATTAATATCAAACATTGGAATGGAAACAAATAATCATTTCAATCTTGTATTCCTAAGTTCATCCAAATGCTAGAAATGGAATCATCAAATTCATTTCTATCTACTAAGAAATAGGAATGGAAACAAAATATTCATTTCCATTCCCTATTCCGATGTACTAAACACCCCCCTAAGGGTTTGATTATAGATTACTAGTACTAGTAGTATTTGGTTCCATTTACCTTAAAAAAAAAATACATTTGAGGCTAGCTACTCATTTGTAAAGTTCTACTTAACTAGACACTATTTGTTATTTGATAACCAGAGTGAAAACAATTGAAATGTATTTGATTTGAAATGGATATGAAATGATTTTAATATATATAAAAATGTTTGGTTGAACAATTTAAATATATTAGCATGTTTAACTCAAAAGTTTTATAAATAGAATATATGTTATATCTCATGTTTGTAAGTATAATTAAAAATATTTTATTCACGAAACTGTGTTAATATTCTTTATTAGGTTTTGAACTTATCGCCTTTGTTGATAATTTTTCAAGTACCCTCAATTCGGGCGAGAAGTGATGGTTAAGAGGGGAAATTGACTTGTTAAGACATTTGTCAAAACTCTTTTAATTTTGGATATTGTTTCGATGTTAAAATTTATTTCTCACTTGAATTATATGAGTTTGGAGTTAACACTTGGTTTAATGTGTTAGTTTTTTAAATTGATATCCGGATATTTTAGAATTTATTTGTTTTACTGCTCTGAATAGCAATTTGGTAATTGAAAATGTCTAGTTATAAGAGGAAAGTTTGTGTTGTTTCTATTTTGAGCTTTCGAACTTGAGACGTGAAATGACCGTTATGTCTTAAAGTGGGTTTTGGAACGTGACAACACAAGTTTAAGAATAAAGTGTAATAAAAAACTCTTCTTTAAGGATCAAATAGTTTTCATAAACCGACCACTAGTCGCTTGGTTTTGGTGGTTCTTCATGAACTTCAAGCTAGGCAAAGCACATGGGCACCATTATGTGTAAAAAAAAAAAAAATGTACATTGTTTCTAAAAAATTTATAATATTAAATAAAAATAATATAATGTTTTCTAAAATTATAAAATTAGTTAAAATTAAATAATTAAATTTTCGCTCATTTTATATATATTTACATTTAAATATTATACGTATTTCATTTAATAATTTTAAAATATATTAATTTTTTCATTTCCAATATATTTACATTAAGTGAACATTAATGAATTAAGTGAACAGTATTTGGTTAAATAAACAATGACCGATTGAACCATATTCCCTGTACATTATGGTTTGTAAATTTTATTTTTATGATTTTGAAAAAGGAAGTAATTTACAATTAAAAATGAGTAAGAATAAACATATTCCAATTTTTATCTTTAAAAAATAAATATTTAATTAAAAAAAAAACCATTTTGAGTGGAATTTGGAAGTTTGTGATCAAACACGAGCCAAAAGCTAATTTTTCTTCTAAAATATTAAAATATATGTATAATTATAAATATTCATTATAAAAATATTAAAAATATGTTTGACATTATTTTAGTTGGAATGAAAATATTTTTATGAAAATCATTTATTAAAAAAACAGATTTTTAATATTATAAATAATTTTAAAAAATATTTTTTAAATTTTATCAAACGTTTGACTTTTTTTTAAGACATTTTTAAAACTAAAGACACTTCATAAAATCATACCTCAATGGAACCTAAAAAATTAGATTTTGAGTTGATTAGGGTTGTCCGAACAATTCGTTGGCTTGGATTTGAAGTCAGGCAAAACTCGATCGAAAATTTATCATTAAAATTCGTGATCCAAACCCACTAAAAAGTCGTGTTGGACATTAGGTTGGGTCAGCCCAACCAAACAATAGACAAAAGAAGCAAACAGAGACCATGGGCCCCTTTTAGGCCTTATGGGCCTTATGGACAATAGGTTGATATATTGAAGATTAGAACCGTTCTACCAAATTGAATTCCACTTGGAATTCGTTTATTAAAAAGATGAGTTTAATGAAAAAATATAACGGAAAAAGGGGATTAATATTCGGTGTAGTAAAAATGTTGTATTTTTGTATTTATTTTTAAAAATTAATTTTTGATGATATTTAAAAATAATAATATTGTTTTAATAAAAAATTCCAAAAAAAATCACCTTTGAAAAATTATATAAAATAATATATTTATTTTTAAAAATTAATTTTTGATGATATTTAAAAATAATAATATTGTTTTAATAAAAAATTCCAAAAAACCACCTTTGAAAAATTATATAAAATAATATATGGCCCTCGAAAATCAATCTCATAAGAGATTTAAAGAGTAAAGCAAAAATACCTTAGAGAAATAAAAAATAATAATATGAAATAATGTGATAAGTAATGAATCATATTAACCTTAGGGGTAGCTTAGTTGGATTGGTTGTGGGTTTGCTCCTGTTCGAGTTCTCGCTGGTCTAGATATCTATAGTTAAAAAAGAAAAAAGAAAAAAAAAAAAGAAAAAAGAGGGTATTGAATCATATTGGCGTCCCTATTTTACGGGTCAGACTATAGTAGCAAAAATCAACTTTTCGGTATCCTGCCTCCACCTATCATCAAATAGGATATTGACATCTGTAAAAATGTAACAAAAAAAAGTGAAATGGAGGGCAAGGCAAAACCGCCCAAGAGAAATAAAAGGTGACGATGTGAAATAATGTGGTAGGTATTGAATCACATTGGTTACCAAAAATCAATAAAAAATTAAATAAAAATAATTAAAATGAAGGGCCCAGATTTCATTTTACACATCCAATGATGGCAAGAAAATCTTCCATATCCACCCCGGCGATAATTCTCCCTTCCTTTGTGGTTCACTTGTGGTTAAAGGTAAATTTTGTAAATTACTGTCTCTTCTATTTTCATTTTTTAAATAAATAATTTCATTTCTCAAAATTTTTAACATATTTTTAATTTTAAAAATAATTAGCATTTATAAATTAATATAGAAAAAAAAAATCATTGCCATGAGTCACAAAGGTAAAAAATACTAATATTTTTTTTCAATTCATTTTTAATTATAAATAATAAATTAATATTCCGGAGAATATTCCTAAATTTAAATAAATAATGTCATGTCTCACTATTTTTTTTTTTTGTTTTTTACCAAAAGGCCCAAGTAGGGGGATATTTTGATTTTGTTCCCTCCAAAGCAGGAACCATGGCATTTTTTCGAAATCTAATAGGAAAGGGCATTTACGTAATTTCATAAGATATATATATATATCTATATGTAAGCCTGTAAGCTCCAACATATTCCATTGTTAAGAGGATAACAAGGGAAGCCGGTGGTACAGAGAGCTCTCTCTCGAGAAAATGGCGATGTCTTTGGGGGTTATGTCTACCTTATTCTCTGGCGAAACGGCGTCGTTTTCTAAGTCTGCGTTGTCCTTGACATCACTCCGGCACCTTCCGCCTCCTTCTCCTCATACTAACCTGCGCCTGGTGCGAACCGTAACCTCGGCTGCCGCGTCGAAGCCCCCGGCTGCGGCCACCGGCAAGCGGGAGCCTCGAGGCATCATGAAGCCCCGCCGGATTTCGCCGGAAATGCAAGACTTTCTCGGCGTCCCCGAGATTCCTCGGACCCAAGCGCTTAAGCAGATTTGGGCTTACATCAAGCAACACAATCTTCAGGTCCATAAATCTTTTATCTTTTTGAGCAATGGTTTATCTGTGAAACCGTGTTCTTGTTGAATGGGGTTTTAGATGGGTTTTATGTATGGATAAGGTTATGTTTGTCTTCTTTTGTGCCCTTTCTGAGTTCGGTTTTCTTGGGGTTTTGGATGGGTTTTGTATGTTCTTACATATTTTATTCATTGTTTTTTAAGGACTATATTTGGATAAAGCCATTTTGGTGTAGATCAAATGCGGGTTCTGTTTTTATTTTTGCTTTGGTTTCATTGGGGATTTGGATGGGGTTTATACGTTACGGTGCTCCTTTATTTGGATAAGGCCGTGTTTGGTGCGATTGGATTGTGCTTTTGTTATTGCTATACCTGAGTTTGGTTCCCTTGGGTTTTGAGATGGGTTTTTGTGTTGCCTGTGGCCTGGAATCTTTAAGGCAATGTGGGTATAGTCAAGTTGTGGGTTTTCGTTATGAGTGGAAATTGGTTTGGTCCTCTTGAGTTTAGATGGTATTTAGTAGTAGTTGTTTTTTTACCTTCTTATGTTTGGATAAGGTTGTATTTTGCAGATTAAATGTTGGTTTTGACATTACTGGGACTGATTTGCTACTCTCTCGTTATTGGAAGGATTTACTTTTTACGGTTGGAATAGGTTTTGTTTTATGGAGGTATTGTCAGTATAATGGAGTTTCCATTAAGTTTATACATGGATTTATATATTGAGATGGATGAACCGATGAAGCTTTATTCTTGTAGATGAAATGTGGGTTTTAAATGGCTAGAACTGAGGTTGGTTTCAACGGGTTTTAGTTGGGTTTATATGCTGTTTCTTTGGGGTGTTTTTTCATTTTGACAAGGCCATGGTATGTGGTTTTGATTACTTCAATAGATGAGTTTGATGCTATTCAATTTATATGTATTTGTAATTGGATTGAACAGGGTAAGGTATAAGGATATAGATGTAATGGGAGTTTTGCTAGTTTTAGGAATAAATTTGATTGTAATTTTTTTTTTTTGAAGTGTTTTTTAGTTTTTCTTAATGTTTTGGTATTGAGATGAGGTTTTTTTGTTGCTTCTTAGATGCTGCTCCTGAGCTTGGTTATATTGAGATTTAGGTGGTTTATTTGTCCTTTGTCTGATGTTTCTGTTTTTGGAAAGTATCTATGAGATTCTGGGTTTTGTTATTGCCCTACCTTAGTTTTGTGTTAATATCGATATTAATATAGTTTTTTATTTTTTATTTATTTATTTATTTTAATGTTTCTGTATTTGGATATGATTGCCTATTTGTTTGTATGCACATATAACCTTAAATGCATATGTATTTCTATATATGAGACCATGGGTTCAGTCATTGCTCCACCTTAGTTTGATGATTTGGGTTTTCAGAAGTGTTAATGTCAATATTAATATAGGTTTTTTTTGGAATGTTTCTGTATTTGGACATGGTTGCATCACGCCTGTTTGTTTGTATACACCACTACCTTGAATGCATGTGTGGGTTGTTTCATTTACCTTTTCCACATACACGACGTTAAATGCAATTCCTGGTTACTTGCATGCATAAGGGAGCTATTTTTATTTCATCAAAAAAATGAAATAATGGAAAATAGGGTATTGATGTTGCTGGGTGGTTGGAGGAGATATTTGTTGATATGCTCTGCTGGTGAAGCATTTGCATGATATAAGATGTAATTATTCATCCTTACTTTGACATTTGCATCCTTCTGCACCCTGAGAGAAAATGAAACTGCTTTCCTTTATTTTGGCCTATTACAAATCTTATATTAGACTATTAACAAAATCTTGCTTTCTGATACATTAATGTTCAGTGTTACTTCTTTGGAATAATTTCTTAATCTGATTTTCTCTAGCACCAAGCAACAACCTGTTGGAAAAGCCCATTGCTTATATATATTGCATAGTTTTAAAAGGCGCGCTTTAAGTGTGACTAAGCTCAAGGCGCAACCACTTCGTAGTTATAGTGCCTCACTTGCCAAGATATGCGCCTTATTGAAGGGGTGTGCTTTATCGATTTTACTCTTCCTTTTTAAATGCTTTTATTTTTGAAATTTCTAGTTGTATATTGAGACTTGTATAATTTCATTATTTTTTTTATAGAATGCTTCTTTTAAACGTTTGGAATCTTAAATTTTTTATTGATTGGATTACATTTTGAATCATATTTTATAGGATTGATATGCGTCCCAGGTCACATTTCACTTCTCACTTAGGTATGCGTCTTGTGTTGCACCTTGCACCTAAGCTATAGGAGACTTTTACCCCTTAGGTGCGCCTTGCGCCTTTTAAAACTATGATATATTAACTTATTATTTATCCTTTTCCATTGTGCTACTGTTCTCATGTATCTTATTTGTTGATTTAAATCCAATTCTGTCACTGTCATTTTGGTGTTATTCTTGTTATTTCTTTCCTCACATCTGCTGTGTCATTTCGGTGTTGATATATGAATAATATTTATGGATGTATTTCTTCAAGAGCCAGTGTAAGGTTTTCTATGTTGGGATTCAATTTGTTTGTTTTTATTTTGTGGATAATGTTTGGATCTTTCAAAGTGGTCGGTGTGAGGGAAGCTTGATATGGTGTTTTGACTTAATTTATTATTTTTTGTGTTTTATTTGGATAGACTTCTTAAATATTAAAATGAAAAAAATGTGGCTTTTGATCAAACTTACAAAGGATATCTTAGCACATTTATGGCATAACTCAACCCAGCAAAGCTTTTTTTTCCCAATTAATTTGGACTTGCCAATCAACTATTTACAAAGGCAATATTTGACACAGATAAGATATTGGATGAAGGGTGACTTCTGCACTTGGTGTTCCAAGCTGTTCATATATAATGTGGGGCAGCTTGCTTTGCATTAATGGTTCCCCTACTGGACCCCTTCTCTAAAGAACTCACCCACCTGTATAATTATTAACCCTTTAATGCGACTACAAATTTTTGTTTTACCCTTCTATTTGACTAATGTATCAGGGTTATGCAGTTATATTATAGGCGGGTTTAGATCACATTTTGATTCTTGTGGGGCTACATTTTAGTTGGACAGTTGTATCTTTAGTTTGCCTTTCTCTACCCCTCCCTGTTCAATTTTGCATTTGTGTGTGTAGATTGTGGCTGGAATTTAGTTATGCTTTTTATGTATTCATCTATAATTTGGTTCTGACGTGGTTTGTCCTTTTCCCTGCTAGGATCCTGAAAACAAGAAGATTATAGTCTGTGATGAGAAACTGAAGAGTATATTTGCAGGGAAGGATCGCGTTGGTTTTCTTGAGATTGCAGGGTTGATTAATCCACACTTTCTTAAGTGAAACTCAATCTGCAAGAGATGGATTTAGAACTAGAAAACCAGCTATGAATCAAATTTTGCACAAGGGCTCTATGTTGAGTTGGTGATATCACTCAATAGAAATGGGAGCGCTTTATGTGACTTAGTACTTAATCTTCAGTTCTGGAACCTGCATATAGTAACTGGCTTTTTTGGTTTTGTTGAGTGGGTCTGTTTCTAGGATTATGCAGGCTATCTAATGCAATATTTTCAGACGCCCAGCCCAATTTTTTTAATTTTAGTTAATATCTTGAGCTTTTGCTGGAATCTTGTGTGCTTAAGGTGTGCAATGGTTCTTTCTGTTTGACCTTTTCTGCAGGTGTGCAAGCAGGAGTGTTTTAGTTAAAACATTCGGCCTGCCCCTACGCCTAGTGGGGATCTGCATAAAACCTAAAATGTGCATCAAAGCCGTGATTGACTGGCATTTTCCCCTAAGAAGTTTGCATTGCAATTTCTAGTAAAAGCGTATATTTGGGAGGAGAAATTTTCCCGTCTCATTGTGAGCGGTGAGTGTGGCTTTCGCCCAATTGCTGATTCTTTTTTCACTGTGAATGAGGGAATGTGGTGTGGAATAAGGCATTTTGTGTCTTCATTCTTAGATTGTTGAGTGGGTTTTGTTTAAGCTATCATCAACCTAGTCTTGATGCAGGATGGAGAATGGAGGGTTTGCATCTGAGGAACCACAATGCCTCTTTATTACGCTAATTTTCAGAACAATGATTGTGGTTTTTGCTGCCGGAACGCATGCATGTGATTTTAGTTAAGGTCCAGGAACATTTATGAGTTACGAATATTCATTGCCGGTGTTGCTGATGTCGGAGTTCGGCCCAGTGCTACCACAAGGGTTATCACTGGGCTATGTTTGGAAAGAAAATAGGAAAATGTATAAAGAAAGAAAATGCTCAAGGAAAGAAAAATTTAAGGAAAATGAAAAATAGATTTAAATTTAATAAATAAGAATTTTTTTTCTTTTTATAATTTTAAACTTATTTTATTTATTTTAAATTTTTATATGAAGATTTAAATAATTTTAAAATATATAAAATTTAATTATATATATATTCATGGTTTAATAAAATATAAGAAAATTACTTTTCTTAACCATTTCTGATTAAACAAAAAAAGGAAGGCATAACCTTAGGTTAGAGGGAAAATTTGAAAAAAAGAGTATGTGATACTTAATACTTATTCTAAAAAAATGAGACTTAAAAATTGCATTCTTCATAAAATGGTGAGATAATTTAGCTCATTAGTTGTTTGATCAATAAAATCCCTCCACATCTCTTTTAGGTGGTCCCATCTAGTCTTCTCCCTTTAATTCAAATAATTCCTATCCTTCTATCTCAATCTTGTCTCATTAATTCAAAATAATTTTTATTATAGACTCATTAAAAAAAGACGAGACATATATGAGAATTTCTTGTACTGATTTCCATCATGCTCCATCTTGTTTTAACTTATTTATGAAATTTTTTATATTTTTTAATTAAATTAAAATAAATATATTTTATAAATAATTAAAATATTATAATTTTTTTATTAACAAGTACTTATTTTATATATATATAAAATAAAAAAATAAAAAATAAATTAAATTAAATTTTAAATTTAATTTATATATAATTGAGATGGGGTGGGACAAAACAATTTCCCATCTTGTATCCATTGTTCTGAAAAAAAATTCAAACTCATCCACAGCTCATTGATTTAAATTTCAAATGGAATGGGTATTCGAACACCATTGCTATCCTAAGTGGGTGCCATTTTATATCCATTTCCGATAAGCTTTTATCCAACCATGTCATGAAGGGACAAATAGTGCCATGAACACAAGAAGCCCTCATGAGACCGTTTGATTAAAAACCCAAGGAAATAAGGTTTGGAAGCTCCAGCTAAAAAACCAAGCACTAGCTTCCAACGTCCTCGTTCTCATGAGCAATTGGACATTTGGAGTCAACAACCTCGGATGGAGTTAAGGCTAAATTGGAGAAATAGTGAAGATGCACGATCACATCCAATTTACAAGGTAGATTCATCCACGATCGATGCTCACTAGTGAGAGAAAGAAATGAAAGCATCAAGCTATATCACAAACCTCTACCCAGATTTACTATCCTCAAATTTAATCTCTTTCATAAAAAAACTGATCCATAAGTGATTACTTTGAGACAAATAATGAGTCTTATTGTACAACATTCTTCCTTCAAGCCTGCAAGGCATGTAGCAAATTTTTTTGGTATCCATCCCTAATAAGATCGGTAAAGGTAAATTTTGAGATGTTTTTTTGAAATCTGAAGTGGGTATTTTCATACTAACATTATAATAAAAATCCATCCTTGTAAAGATTATTGTGAAGAACCGTCCCGAGTAGCAGAGGAATTTAAATCGAGTTATTATTGTTTATTTTCGTAAAAATTTTCTATGGGTAATATGAATGGGTGAGGCATGTGGGTGAGGCCAGCCTCAGCGAAGGGAAGAATCCAAACCCATCTCCCTCCCGAATATCGTCACTTGAGTCTTCGAAGATTTTTTCTGCTTTCTCATCTCTCAAAAACCACCACAAAACCCACTTACCAGACTCTCTCTCAATCCCTTCTGTCCCCGCATACAAGCTGTTTTGATGGCAGAGAAGCTGAAGCTCTCTCTCCCGGTTCTCCTACCAGGTCCACCTCCCTCAAAACCACTCTTCTCAGACCACCACTTGTCCACAACCCCCTCTCCGCCACCTCCCATTACCCCTCTTCTCCAAAACTTCCAACCGCCTACCCAAACCCCAAACCCCCAATCCCCAATAATCCCCAGACACCGCAGACGTATCGGGAAATCTCAAGACGCCAACCGTGGAAAGCCATGGTCTCACGGCCGTCTCTCGCCGCCAGGTCAGCGAATTCTGCAAACCCTAATCGACCCCTCATTTAATCTTGCTCAAATTGATGAGCTCTTACTTGAATTGTTCGAACAACAGCCGGGAGAATCGGATTTTAGTGTGGAGTCGCTGTCTTTGGATGTTTTGGGTATTGTCAAGGGTTTAGGGTTTTACAAAAAATGTGACACTGCTTTGAGGGTATTCGAGTGGGTTCGGAATCGGAAAGATTCTGAATTATTGTTGAATGGTTCGATTATTGCTGTCATTATAAGTGTTCTTGGGAAAGGGGGTCGGGTTTCGGCTGCGGCTTCTTTGCTTCATAATCTTTGTAAAGATGGGTTTGATGTTGATGTTTATGCGTATACTTCTATGATAACTGCATTTACCAGTAATGGGAGGTACAGGGAGGCTGTGATGGTTTTTAAGAAAATGGAGGAAGTGGGATGCAAACCTACTTTGATAACTTACAATGTGATTTTGAATGTGTATGGGAAAATGGGTATGCCCTGGAATAAAATGGTTGGTCTTGTTGATAGAATGAAGAGTGCCGGGATTGCCCCTGATTCATATACTTATAACACGCTTATAAGTTGTTGTAGGCGGGGGAATTTGTATGAAGAAGCAGCAGGGGTTTTGAAGGAGATGAAATTAGCAGGGTTTAGTCCTGATAAGGTGACTTATAATGCTTTATTGGATGTTTATGGGAAGTCTAGGCGATCCAAGGAGGCCATGGAGGTCTTGCAGGAGATGGAGGGTAATGGGTGTCCCCCTAGTATCGTGACTTACAATTCATTGATTTCAGCTTATGCCAGAGATGGGTTATTGGAAGAAGCCTTGGAGCTCAAAAACCAGATGGTGGAAAAGGGAATTAAGGCTGATGTTTTTACTTACACTACACTTTTGTCAGGATTTGAGAAGGCTGGGAAGGATAAGGCTGCGGTTCAGATTTTTGAGGAGATGAGAAATGAAGGTTGCAAACCAAATATTTGTACATTCAATGCCCTTATTAAGATGCATGGTAACAGGGGAAAGTTTACAGAAATGATGAAAGTTTTTGAAGATATCAGGACATTCCAGTGTTCACCTGATATTGTTACATGGAATACACTTCTTTCTGTGTTTGGGCAGAATGGGATGGACTCTGAAGTTTCAGGAGTGTTTAAGGAAATGAAGAGGGCGGGCTTTGTGCCTGAGAGGGATACTTTCAACACCCTAATCAGCTCTTACAGTCGATGTGGATCATTTGACCAAGCCATGGCTGTTTATAAGAGAATGCTGGAGGCTGGGGTCACTCCTGACCTTTCCAGTTATAATGCTGTTTTAGCAGCATTGGCTCGGGGTGGGCTTTGGAAACAATCTGAGAAAGTACTTGCAGAAATGAAGGATGGTCGATGCAAACCTAATGAGCTGACATATTGTTCTTTGTTACATGCTTATGCCAATGGGAAGGAGATTGAACGAATGTGTGCTCTTGCAGAAGAAATATACTCTGGCATAATTGAACCTCGTGCAGTGCTCTTGAAGACCCTTGTTCTAGTAAATAGCAAGTGTGACCTTCTAATGGAAACAGAACGAGCTTTCTTGGAGTTGAGACAGCGAGGGTTGTCACCTGACATAACTACTCTTAATGCCATGGTTTCCATCTATGGCAGGAGGCAGATGGTTGCAAAAGCAAATGAAATTTTGGATTTCATGAAAAGGGGTGGGTTCACTCCAAGCTTGACAACTTACAACAGCTTGATGTACATGTACAGCCGGTCTGCAAATTTTGAAAGATCAGAAGAAATCCTGAGGGAAATTCTGGCAAAAGGAATAAGGCCTGATATCATTTCATACAATACTGTTATTTATGCCTACTGTAGAAATGGTCGGATGAGAGATGCTTCACGGGTACTCGCAGAAATGAGGGAGTCTGGGCCTGCTCCAGATATAATTACTTATAATACCTTTATTGCAAGTTATGCAGCTGATTCCATGTTTGTGGAGGCTATTGATGTTGTCTGTTACATGATCAAGCATGGCTGTAAACCAAACCAAAGCACATACAATTCCATTGTAGATTGGTACTGCAAGCTAAATCGCCGAGATGAGGCAAGCATGTTTGTCAACAACCTTCGCAAGCTTGATCCACATATTTCCAAGGATGAAGAATGTAGGTTATCAGAACGAATGGCAAAGAAATGGTCATAGGAACCCTTTTCTACAAATAATATTACAGGTCAGTGAACACTCTTCTTGCTTGGCCTATAATACTCCTGTGCATCCAGCCCTGTATCCTGTCTTCCTGTGCCTGTGTTGTGTATTATCCAGGCATGGAAATTAGCAGATATGATATTGTTGTACATAAATATTTTTGTCCCTTTTGGAGCTTTAAGAGCTATAGATGATTCATCAACATCCGCAATCTTGTATGGTTCAGATGAGAGATGATGGAAGAGCTGAATAACTTCCAGGTATGTATAGTAAACCTTTGTAGCACTCAAATGAGAACCACTGAATAACTTAATTGGTTGTTTCTGTTAGTTCTTGCAACATATTTTTGACAATCAAGTTATAATTTTGAGCTTTTTTTTCCCTTAATATCTCATTGTGTGTCAGTTTTATTTAATTGCTTCTACATCAGCAAAAAAGTGAATATTGTAGTTTGGTGGTCTGTTGCCCTAATGTGGGTAGTGAGAAATATGCATCCATTGAATCTTCACTCGAATTGTTCTGATATGTATGTTATGGCATTTAGCTTGATTGATGGTCATTAGAATGGGGTAGCTTTGGTCCACACTTTTGGTGTCTTATGCATATACATAGTTGGAGGTGGACACATTCATTGAGAAAAACAGCTGTGGGAAGATGCACGTGGAGGAGTATGGTTCATGTGATGATTTCATTCAGCATATGGTATTTGCAGGGGTGCAACTTGTGTGGGTTGGTTTGACCCGACTCGAACCCAACTCACAACTCAATATATGAGCAGACTTGATCAATCATATTCAATGCTTGGGTTGACTTGGACTCAATTGGGGTTGGGCTCGGACCAAGGTTTGGACAACTCGAGTCTAACCCAAACTTGGTTTAATGTTTTTATGATATTTATTGCATATTATACTATATAATAGTTTTTATTTTCTCTTTATATATATATTTTAAAAATATTAAATTAATTATATCATATATATTTTTTATTTTTTATTGAAAAAATTTATAATTTTTTTTTAGAAAAATATATAAATTTTTATTTCTTTTGTTACTATCTTGAAATTTTGTCCAATTTACTATTTAAATTTCATATAAATATATGAAAAAAAGTTTTTCAAAAAGTATTATAGATGAATTTTGAATTAAGCGATCCGATCAACCCCAACTTAACCCCATCAACCTAAGTCTAACTTGAACAATCAAAACTTAATCCGAGTTCAGAAAAATGAGGTTGGGTTGGGCTTGGGTTGAGTCCCTTGGGTTGGAGGTCGGGTTGAGTTCGATTGATTGTTTCTTAATTTAGATTGTGCTATGGTTGGTTATCAACCGATCGATCTGCCCAAGTTGCAACCCTAAGTATTTGTGATTCTATGATATAACTGAACTAATTCACTAATTCAAATGTCAAATATTTGTTGCTCGCAGCAAACATCCGATTTCTTCTAACTCTAATGACTAATGACCCTGATTTGTTTCTGCCCTTATACGAGTACATGCAATTGGAGCTTGGTTACAAGGTGCTCTCAGCTCGCTAATATGGTTTTGGTATGTGGATTCAATGGTTGCACCCTAGTCAATAGCCTTGACCCATAATTGATTAAATCTGTCCAAAAAATGGGCCTAGAAAAAAGACTGAGACGAAATCCATCCAAATGTTTTTCTGTAGGCCTGGATGGAAAACCTGGCAGGAAGGATGGGCCTCCCTGTCTGTATTATTTCTTTATTATTATTATTTTTAAATTCTTCCAAGTAATTTTGATATTATAATTTAATTTTATACGTAATTTAGTAATTATTTGATATATATTAAAGTAACAAATTTTTACAATTTAAATTTAAAATTGCAATTGTAATTCAAATAATTACATTTTTGTAAACATTTAATTTGTATTGAATTTTAGGTTTATTTTAATTTATTTTAATTTATTTTTTTTATTTTTAATTTTAATAAATATAATGCAAAATTATTTAATATATATTTTTATGGCTTTTAATATATGATTTATTGAGATTTATGTTTCTTAAATTATATTTATAACTTCTTATTCATGGTTATAACTTATAAGTTATAATTTCCTTTGGAAATTTATTAATTAAAATTAAAGAATATGAACCGGGCCACAATTGTTGGGTCCTATTTCCGAGCCTGAGGCCCCTATGGCTGGGCTCTGGGCTTGAGACGCGGCCGAGAGGGCTGAACCCCTTTCGTCGGCCCAATATAGCCAACTGAGCTGGTCTGAAGCTCGAAACTTTAGGATCGAGCCAGTTGAACGGCCCCAAATTATATCCATGTGTGTTGGTCAGCATCATCAAGAAAGATTGAGAGGTCCCATGTCACAGGAAGAAAAATTCCAATTAGGAACAAGCTTGATTTTCTTTTTAATGTCAAAATGAGGGTTATATGTGTAATTTTCAATGATTCTTTATAAAATTGAAATTCAAGTCATTGATCTTTTGCAAGAAACCACAAAGTTTCTGACATGGGAATGGGGACGACAGTGCTGTCATAACAACTTGAACGGCATTGCATCATGAGGCATGGGTATGGATAAGGCGACAACTTCTGCATTTTCAGATGAATTATTTGTACTATTCCATTAATGTGTCAACATGTCACCGCTCCCCTATGGCTATGAGAGACATGGGCAAGAGTTTTGGGTCAAAATGGCCCATTTATTAAAAAAAATTATAAGATGTAGCCAATTTTTAAAACTTATGTTTAAAGTAATATCTTTAGTGCCATGTAAGCGTCATATTATAATTTTTTTATTATTATTTTAATTAAAACTTTAATTGATAACTAAAACTTTATTTTTGAACTAAAATCGCAGTTGTCAATTGAGACTTCATTTTTAAACTAAAGCCTCAATTGACAACTGAGATTTTATTTTTAAACTAAAGTCGTAATTGCCAACTAAGACTTTAGTTAATTTTTTTTTTTAAAATTTAAAATTTAATTAAAAATTATTAAATTACAATTTATGATTGAAATTTTAAAAATATATTTAAATAATAAATTATTTATATTTAAATTTAAGAATCTTGTATTACTTCAACAAACATAAATTGATAAATAAAATATATTATAAATGAATATTTTATTTATTAATAAATTAATAATCTTAAAATAATAAATTTTATAAAATATAAATTTATTAATTTATCAATAAATTAATAAATTTTGACCCAAAACTCCATAGGCAACGAGATAACTTGACTACATATTAACCAAAATTTGTCCTTTTCATTTGAGTTCCATTTCATTTGAGATTGTGTCCTTAGAATCCATGGAATGTCAACATTTGACATCCGGAAAGATGCATGTAAGGCTTAGGCAGTATTTATTTTTTTGACTTTTTACTTAAAATAATTTAGCTTCAGAATTTAAGTTGTTTGTTTTTTTACTTTTTCATAACTTATTATATACTTTTACTAAATAGAAAAAATCAAAATATATAATTTTTTTTAAATAAAAAAATAATATATTAATTTTTTTACTTTTTAATATTTAATAAAAATAAAAATTATAAAAATAAATAATCTAATATTTAACACTATTAAATATTAAGATTTTATTTAAAATTAAGTGAAAAAACAAACACCACCTTAATTTTTTAGGTGCGAGACGGTCATTTGCTGCCTACTTCAAATATGCATTCCTGTGAACCCCTTCTATCAACCCAACCTAACCGGAAGGGCAAGAAGAAGGATTACATCAGTAATCAACA